>JAMRYE010000010.1:0-2400000 GCA_024082115.1 Rhinocladiella similis | reverse complement strand
TTTGTAAGCGGGCCGGCCTGGTAAGCGCAGGGTCAGCGCCGCCTACATAAATATAGTATCCACTACGGATCCAGACGCCGATATCTCGCCAATCATTGGCGCCAAAATTGCCTGTTTGAGATGCTGCGTTATCTTCGAACAAGATAAAATTCCAGCTTTAGCAGCTATTCAACGTCAATGTGGTTAGACTTGATAGCACCGCCGAGTGCAATCCACGCCTGTGGCAACTGAATGAACTTGCCTAATTTGCGCACTAGAGATATGAACCGCGGCACCGACTGGCGTTGTTGATATTGTGAGCCGGGATCGCTCCTTATAGCCAAACCATGTACTCAAAAGCACGTAGGGTTACCAGAGTATATACATAGAATAGATTCAGCCAGGTTGGTGCCCATAGAACTTGGGATTCTCGCTTAATTCCCCTACGCTGGGCCTTTTCCTTCACAAAGGTTCATTGACTACTAATCAATCATCTAACCAGCAAGGATGGCTGGTGAGAAGTCAAAACCCGTTCTTTTTGTTGGCGCAGTTGATAAGATATGTGCACAAGCTATAGAGTTTTTCGCTGTTGCTACCAACGCCCATCTTTTGCTTGTTGATGATGCAGACGAAGACACTATTCGCCAGGCCACTCTCAAGGTTCCAGCCGGCCGTGCCAGCTACCGAAAAGTTGACATCTACAAGCCTTCGGAGCTGCATGCCGCCGTTGCGTGTGCTGGACTGGTAGTAAATGGTCGCCAGCCTTATCATCGCTCCTCGCGTGCCGTTATTCGAGCATGTATCGAGGCCAAGGTGGCCTACTTGGACTACTCTGATGATGTCAAGAGCACTCAGGACTCGCTCTCACTCGCCGAGTTGGCCAAAAATGCGGGTATTCCTTGCTACATCAACTGTGGCGCCGCTCCAGGAATGAGCAACATAATGGCCGTCGATGCGGCCAAGGGCATGGACTCGATCGACGCCATCGATGTTTGCTGGTATCTCACGGACCAAGGTGGCGCAAACGGAAAGGAGGTACTAGAACATTTGATGGATATTACTGCAGGGCCGTGTTTGACCTGGGCCGATGGTAGAGCGACAATCCACGAGAACTGGGTTGAGACGGCCCACACGCCCATAGGACCAAATGGCGCCGATGTAATTCTGCATGAATCCGTTCACCCGGAGCCGATCACGCTAGCACGAGCTTTTCCAAAGACAACAAGAATACGCTGCCTCGGAGCCATCAACCCCGCTCCGTTCAACGGCTTTGCGCAAGGTCTCGGCAAAGCGGTTGCAACTGGCACAATGAGCATGGATGTGGCCTGTGATTTCCTTTGGGATTTGTCTACACAGTCAAAGTCCAAGTCCCAAGAGGGTACCAGGAGTGCCGGCCTGGGCGCCTTTATCTCTCACTTGCGTGGCGGCGACATTTCACTCAACGAACTGGTCCAATTACTCGGGCATGTGGCAGGATCTCTGGACCCATGGCGTCACGCATTCGGTGGAATGCTAGATGACGTCCGTAAAGGATACTGTTCGTATGTCGATGTGATCAAGTTCCTCACCTACTCCGCCGTGGGTAGAAAGTTTCCCTACGAAGCAGGTATGCTGGTCAGAGTCATCGGGACCCGCAATGGAACTCCCGTGGAAGTCATCAAACGTCGACCTGCTTCCGGGGCAGGGGCGAGCATGGCTGCAGATATTGGAGCATCTTCGGCGACTTTCATCACAATGATTTGGGAAAATGAGCTCGGCAGACGCACCGGAGTTTATTGTCCCGAGGATTGGGTCGATCCACAGACTTTCTACAAATGCATGGAGCGCTTGGGTTTCCACTCAGAACAGATTGTCGAAACTGCATAGGGAAATAAAACAATGGACTGTACGTAATCACAGAGACACGAATACAGTCGCCCAAATTGACTATGAAAGGGAGTAACAAGTATAGTATACGGTATTCTTTTCGTTCAAGGGTGGTGGTGACGATCTCGCAAGGCATGACCAAGCGATGGGCACAGTGGCGAAGCTCCATGAAGCAATGAGTTGACACACAATGATACAAGGCATCATTGCCCATACCTATGTCAATCAAGCCATCCACCACTCTCGCCGTTTAGCAACTCGAGTGAGCTGAGACAAGGACCCGAGTACTGCATGAAGTCCATTTGCCCGATGATTGGCAAAGAACACCAACCTTCTCAGGAGCCCCTGTTCTTTAATTGCAGTATCTGCTACGACTATGTTTCCTGGCGCTGTATTCTCTTTCCCCTTATTGATCACTTAACTTCAAGTGACTCCAGCCTAAGTGTTCTTGAAGAAGGCCTCAAGACCGGCTTCTTTTGACATGGACGCACCTGACAAACGTTCTTCGGTGCTTAAGTACACGTCAGGGAGCCATGCTGGTTTGGGTTCTCCTAAAGCCATGCGAGCAATGGCTTCGCCAGCAGACCAAAATTGGCCCATTCCGTAACCGTTGCAACCACTCACCACCCATTCACCACCCTCCACTTTCCTGCCGCTCAAATTTGTAGGGACTGGCCCGACAATGGCGAGCTTATCTGCCGTCATGCTAATTATGCCACACCACTCGTGATGAGGTTTCAAGGCCGACTTTTGTTGCCCGGTCGCTGGATCAGGGAAGCCTTTGGCAAAAAGCCGTTGTGGAAGCAGTGTTCGAAGATTTTCTGCGGCTTCGGCGCTGACGGCAGAGTCGTCTGAAGTCAAGAAATCGTCGAGTTTCTGACGATCTCCCCCGAAAAATAGATCCCCGGACTTCGCGTTTTGTTGCATCCAGAACAAGCCCATATCGACAAGTCTGGATTCAGCTTCATAGCGAACCGGAACATGCCAGAGCCACGATATCCGACGATTGCCAAACTCGGCATCTGCTGTCGCAGCCGACATGTGGATTCTGTTGGGATAGATCGGGCCACGGAGTCTGGGAAGTAGATGGCCCGTAAAGCCGCCTGTACAGTGAAAGACCTTGGCCGCACGTACAATACCCCGGGGAGTGGTCAAGATGTATGGATACGCCTTGTTGTTATCCTCAGATACTGTAATTGAGGTAATCGGTGTCATGCACTCGATTGTGAACCGTCCTGGATATCGATCAAGAAGACGCTGGAAGAGCCCTGTCACCAGGCGGTATGGCCAGAATGCATGGTGTTTTACATTCCAACCGCCAACTGTCTTCCGTAGTCCATATTTCTGTTCACGTGAGTGATGTGTACATTATCAACTCTCTGAGGATCAGATTCGTACCTGCTTAGCGACTTCTTTACTCATTGGGGTATATTGCCCTTCGAACTCGGGACAATGCTCCATATACCGCCTAATTGCCTCTGATTTCTGTGCAAGGCCTTCTTCGTCTTCGAAATTGATCACCGTCTCGACCTCTCGAATCTGCGCCTCATCCCAGAGACCTTCGGCCTGGGCGATCCTCCTAATTTCAGCCAGAGTCCGTTCGCAAAACCGACTAATCTTGATCGCGGTCTCGATGCCAAACGCCTGCTGGTAGGAGGAGAAAAACGTCGGAGCATGCGCCATCAAGAACCCGCCGTTGCGGCTCGTTGCCCCAGTGGTCATGCGTCGAGCGTCAAAGACCGTGACCGATTTGGTGGCCGATTTGTCATTTTCAAGAAGGCACTTGGCCACACTGCAACCTGTTATGCCGGAGCCAATAATGGCAAAGTCGACGGTTTGAGGTAAACTCTTGGACTGGACCTCCGCCAACGGGTGTTGTGGCACTTGCCAAGCGGACACCGTGTGGTTGGGAACCGGGATTCCGGGAACCTGGCCAATTTGGTCCAAGAGCTTAGCTAGAAGCTCCGGAGCAATCTCAACGTCAGACATACTGTACCGATCCAAGAACACCGATTGGCACTTGAGTTATAAAATTGTCTAGAGCCTGTGTTGAGGGGCCGGCAATGGTATTTGAACCATACGGTCTTCTTCTTTTGTACACGGCGATGTTAAGTTGGCCGTGAACCGCGGTTCCCATGACCTTTCACTCCATCGTCCGCACGGCTAACATCAAGTGCCACATTCTCGATACCGCGGGAAATCTATTTGGTTTTGAGCCGTCCACGTGTTGGTTATATTAATACAGCAATCTATAGAGTTGTCGCTGAAATCTAGATGTTCGAAACCCCAAAGACCGCCCTCCGAACTCGTCGCCGAACCAGCCCTGAAAATGTCTTCCAAACTCATCAATCCTTCGACCGTCCACGATGCCTGGCCGACATACTCCCACGTCCAGTCCACGCGAATTTCGCCCACCGTCACTCTCATAACCCTTGCGGGCGAGGTTGGAGTCGATAAAGATGGTCAGTTTGGCAAATCCTTCCAGGAGCAAGTCTCCGTTGCACTGGAAAACGTCCGCAGATGCCTCGCATCTGTCAGTGCGACGCCGGCAGATATCATCAACATGACTCATTACGTCGTTGGCCTGGATCCCAACGACACTACTCTCTCGGAAGAGCTGCTTCAATTTTTCGCCGGTCATCGCCCGCCGGGAACGCTCGTTGGCATCAGCACTCTTGCAAACCCCAATCTGTTGTATGAGGTCCAGGCCCAGGCCATCATACACCATAGCTAATGGGAATCATGGTAATATGCAAAAGAAATTGGCAAGGGTTGATGCCTAACGCCTAAGATGATCCAGCTTCTCAACATGCTGAGTCTGGCCGCAGCAATGAAAAACAGGGAAATCCAGTAAAGGCTAAACAACCCATCTGTATAACGCTAAGAATCACTTGGAATCAGATAAAAATTTGGAAAACTACGAAGATGCTATGAGAAACAAAGTCCCCTGGAGAAATTGTCTCTCTTAGTTGTACATAGGAGCCTCGGAGGGTAGCGACTTTGCTCGAGCAGAGCCCAATACAATACTTTAGCTCTATGCCTCAACATCCTCAATCCTGAAACCACTGTCTGGTGGAACTAGACCTCCGCCTTAGATATCCACCCCAACTTGCATAGAGTATTATTGACTCTACTGCTCCAAATTATCCCCAGTCATGCCTACTGCATTACTTGATAATTGGTCGTACCCCATGACTGGTGTCACGGCCAATTAGTTCGCGTCAGCCTGGCTCCTTCCACTGGCATCAGTTGAACCCTCGGAGCCGGGGAACCGCGGATGCAGCTTCATCATTCGAGACCTTGGCCTATGCCTTCAACTTTCCTGGGTGGGGGAAAGCAGCTGGTGCTTCTCCCGCCTTGATTAGTTTGCTTCCAATCTGCTTGTACCTTTCCAGCCACACGGTATGCTTTGGCCTAGGTAGATGGATTATGGGATGAGAATGAATATGCCCGAAACTTTACCCTGGTAAGACCAGCTCGGTTAACACGGCCCCGCGGATGCCGATTCCGGACTGAGGCCCGTACAGCTTTGCTGCCAGGCGATGCAAGACCACCGATGCAGTGCATTCTTGATGGATTCGGATTTCAGAGAGGGATTAATAGGATATCAAACCCCTCCTTTACCGGGGCCAGAACCTCGATTCAATGGTACCGCAGTAACCAAAACTCTCACTTACCTCCACCGCTTTACTAGTGTCACTTTATTCCTAGGTCACATGCGGGTAACTTGTCTTGTATTATGATTTAGTTATAGTAGGCTCTGGTCAAGTAGATCTGCTCTTACCCCCACTTTATAGCCTATGACCATGATACATGCTCGACTGCAAGTTATACCTCCAACAAGGGGCGAGGCTTTGTCGACTCTCCTCCATCCAAACTCCACCGGACAAGGCAGCAATGTCCGAATACTGAATGGGCAACTAAGCGTTCAGGACACATCAATCAATAACCGTGCCTTCGACACTGTCCAGCTACACCTTAAAGGCAAGCCCCGTAGGCTAATCCACATTATCAAGTTATGAGGCATATAGTCGCAGGCGCCATAGTTTCCTCTATAGGCAGTAACAGCTGCAAAGAGAATATTCTTTGGCTGACGGATATCAGGAGACTGTCAGATTTCACGGCTCCTGCCGCTAGGGAAGGCAGTCCACGAAAAGAGTGCCATGTGAACTTCCAGTTTGAACCAGCAACAAGCGTATCCAATATCGACGGCACTGCGCGTTCCCTGCCACCCTCCACTCGATTCTGTTGGACGACGAACCCGAATCCGTCTACGTCTCTGTACAACCATCGGGTGATCAAGGGCGAGTGCGAAGTTTCTTACTGGGTTTGAGCCGAATTTCGATTGGCAGGTAAACAGGTCGGCTTCCTGGAAAATGAGGTACCAATCTCACCACCTTACTCCGGGCTTCGGCTCCTCTTGCCCAAGTGTCTCCCTCTCAAAATCCAAGCGAAGCCTGAGATTCTTGCCCGAATCTGGTCCCGGAACCCCCCGATCTATCAGTGATTTTGACTGAGCCGGAGATGATAATCGAATGGGATCCACTGACAAATAAACACCTGATTACGCTCCCCTTAGCTGCGACCATGGATGTAAGGCCACCAGATCGGCACTGCATTCGACTGGACTCCCGGCAGTCGTTGAAGTGTTCGGTGGAAGTGAAATGGATAGTTGTCTCACATTTCACGATCGCCGACCATGAGGCCAACAATGTTCGCATCAAACTGGGGGAATCAGTCACGAAGACGACACACGAACCGACGGAGAGATCCACAGTGTTTTTCCGACCGGTACCTACGTATGAGAGCCGTGGTTCTCAAATACCCGACGTCAGTCCAATCGCACAACACCCATATGAGCCACAACAAACACGTAGCTATTTATAAACCGATTTAGTTTCCCAATTCTACCGAACGTCTCGAGCATATAGATCTTGCGCCTCAATACAACACAGCGCCTCATTGCGCCAATTCGCAGCTTATTAGCTAGACCATTTGTCAATCGTCCGCCACTTCTCATTGTAGAAGATTTCGGACGGCATTCTCCGTGAGCAATTTGACATATTGACGGTGAAGCCACTCTTCGGGCAACGACATTGGCGGGGATGTTGCTTTTCTGAGTCCCTGGAAAAAGATGCTCTTGATGTTAAATTCGGCCACCCCTTCGTTCGGTCGGACACTGACTGTCAGTTCAAGGAGCCATCTGTGGAACGGAGGCCACTGTTTGCGGGAGAGTCTCCTCCTCGAAATAAGATGCTCCCAGACGTCTTCTCCAAGACTTCAAAATGGTTCGTGATCTGGACACCAACATCATAGTTGGAGTTGCGTAGTTCTTCTCGGGACCACAGCTGATGTGCTGTGTCAGGACCCTGGAACAAGAGCGACAAGAGTGTGAGCTGTACGGCATAGCCTGAATCTCAGATGTTAGCATTGAACTTCAGTGATTGCGGTCTAAGCCCTGACTGGACATGCTCACTTACCCGGCCCGCTCCAAAACCCTGCGGCAAATGCTTGAACCAATCTTCCGTCTTCTTCCAACAGCAACGGATCAATGTCGTCAAGTGGCACGAATCTGACGCAGGTATCTCGAACAGCCTGGTTTCTTTCCGGATTATAGCGATGATAAAAACTCGATTCGAAGAGAGGATCACTCAATGGAAGCGGCGCAATGGTTGATTTATTTGCCCAGATTGAGAATGCTCCAAACCCAGCGGCGCTTCCGTAAATTGGAATCTTCAAAACGCGGCCGAAACGCTGCATTCCCATTAGCGAGCCTACTCTCTGCAATTTGTGCTGAGTCCCGTATGCAACTATTGGATGAGTAGGTGGGAGTTCTTGTTTCAGTCGATGAAAGGTATACTCGTCAAACTGAAGAGCTGGTGAGCAGGCGAACGATGTGGCTTGTTCCCCCTTTTCTCAGCCTCGTTCGATCGGTTGGGATTGGTCCCCTATACATTGGCTGGGGACACAGTCGGCAATTAGGGCAACTCGAATCTCGGATAATATCGGCCCAGAATCTCAATATCCCTTTGGAGGCTCTCTCATCCGTCTTTACGAGGGACCTCCGGGAAAACATGGTAAACTGCGGAAATGTGGGTCTTCTTTTGTAGCTCGATAGACCATGCTTCCAGGAAACAAAAATCGGATGGAGAAGCAATGGGCCTTCTGACTGGGATAATTCAATAGGTTGTTGGAGTTTCTTTTGTATCTGGCCGTGGTAATTTTGGTATCAATTCACAATTGAACCACAATCGTTGCATCCCTCCAATACCTCTGGCCACAGTGTCAAATTAATCTTGCTCAGTAGCTTGTGTTACGCTTCAACAGAAGACGAAAGATGACAGTAGAACATCAGCAAACTTCAAACTCGTTTGTTGATATCGAACCGTTGCCAGTTGGGATTCGTCTGCCGCAGGGGCACAATGTTGATCCTCCAGCCATCATGAGCGGCCCGCAGGCCAATTTCCGCCTCAACCACTCCATGTTCTGGATCAAGGACCCAAAAGCCAGTCTCCATTTCTACGTCGATTTGATGGGCATGCGCACCATCTTCGCTATGAACACGGGGCCATTCACTGTGTATTACCTTGGCTTCCCCACCGAGCCGGAACACCGGGCTGACTTGGGCAAATTCTCTCACGATCTCCTCCTTCCTGGAAGGATCGCAAACACGTTGGGCCTGTTGGAACTAGCTCACTTCCACCGTTCTTACGACGAATGCGAAGATCCTCCTACTCATCACGCAAGCCCCAACGAAGTCCGGCCAATGATCGGATTTGGACATATCGGATTCACAGTGCCGGATGTCGAGTCAACGCTGGAACGGCTCAGACTGGAAGGTGTCAAGGTACTCAAGGAAGTGACTCCAAGGGGAAAAGGCGCGGTCGTGAGGAACTTGGACGGCACGTGGGAACAAAATGAACTCGGCATCAGCAGGGAAGATTTACCGCCCAACTTTCGACACATGTTGGACCACAACGGCTTTGTGAGGGATCCGGTAGGTCTCTGATCGTCGATATTTGTTACCTGTTTCCTTTTACATCTCCGTCAACAGCCTTCTGGACAGCACTGACTGGTAGGCAGGATGGCAATATGGTTGAACTGGTCCCTCAGAATGCGCAAGTCGTGCAGTCAGGTGCCAATTTTCAGTAGATCAATGGTCTCGGTATGAATTTCCCCAGTGCCACTGGGAGAGGTGGAATAGGTGTGAAAACCTTGGACTCGCGCAAAGTTTTCAAAATTTAGTCCTAGAGTGAAGTTCTGGTAGCTAGTAGAGCCCTGAAGATGAAAAAAATTATTGTTTGCCTCTCTAACACATGAACATTCCTCCGTTCGCTCCTATGGCATCTCCATTGACCCATCTGGAGCCTTCGCCGGCAAGCCAGCTGACTATCTCTGCCACATCATCCGGCGTTCCCAGACGTTGTTCAGCTGTAGCCAGCTTTGCCGTAGCAGACCTTGCTTCACTCTGCGGGGCGTCTGGGGTATCGGTTGTTCCTACCAGGACCACATTGGAGGTCAATCGGTACTTTGCTGCCAATTCTCTTGCCCATGTCCTATTCAGAGATTCGAGGGCGGCTTTGCTCGCAGAGTACACTGCAAATCCCGGCGCGTTCATTCGAGAATTGATGGAGGAGCTGTAAAATGTGGGTTTGAGTATAAGCAACAACCAGCCTTCCAAGTATCGAAACGGCTGGTGGGAAAGATCGGGAGTTGTACTGACATATTGATTATACGGTTTGCTCGGGGACCAAGATGAGGGAGCAGAGCAGACACCAACAACATCGGTGCTCGAACATTCACATTCATGAGGCTACTCAATCGTGTCAGCTGGTGCCTTCCCTGGCCTGGTGTACTGGAGCAGGTCACACCGATCAAATGCCGTGATATTGATTGGAGCGTCCGAAGGGCTTGGAGGAGTCCATAATGCGGCGTTGTTGACAAGGATCTCCACGGTTGCCACGCCCAACCCTTCAAGTGCCGCCTGCACAATTCTGTTTCCGCAGTCGGCTTCTTGAAGATCGATTTGAATGCTACAAGCCTTGCGACCTTGATTTTGAAACCACCCGACTAAGCCAATTGCTGCAGCTGTGGATCTGTCCGAGGTGTAGACGATGGCTATATTCGCACCACGACTTGCGAGGGCAATTGCCACTTCCTTTCCGATGCCACGAGTCGCTCCGGTAACTATAGCAGATTTACCCTCCAAAGACAGAGTTGGCGGCAAATTAAATGCCATTTGCAGACCTTCAAAATGATTGTTAGGCGGACAGTAATTCTAGTCGAAACCTTGCTTAGAGAGGTTCGTCGACCGGTAAAAGGTATTGAAAGTAACCTGCTATATGGTGATATAGACTTGATAGCCAAAAGAGAGGTCTAGACCCACACTCCGAACCCCGACTTGCATTGTGGGCAGTTCCCGATCATTTCCAGAACATCCCGCTTCCCGGTGTGGGCGATTGAAAATGTGAAACGCTTGCCAGGACGGGAGCCATGATGCCAGGCAACAAGCGTAAATCTTCGAGTTTGAAAAGACTATCCATTGATCATCCAAGTGCAGCTTAAACAAACGGTTTGGAATGAGTGTCTGTCTGACGCTACCAAGGACTATATTTCCGGGAACGCACTGGATCAACTCATGAAGATCAGTGATAAGCGAATTAGTATTGAACACGCCCCACTCAGGAGCTACCCAAACCCCGACAACTTCACATGTTTTTCGAATATTCCGCCGTGAAAGCAAATTAAAGGCCTCCTTTTGCTTCTCCAGTCTTGATCCCTTTTTGAAGACTTTGCCTCGAGTGTCTTTTCACACTTCTGGACGTTCAACATGTGTTGCGTCCGCTATTGTTTTGCTTTCTCGTACCATTGCTTCCTCGTGTATGTTGATTTCGTGGATACGCTGACGAGCAACTTCTGTGACTTGGCTGTGTTCTGTAAGTATTAACATTAGCAGTTGCAAGCTTGCGCGGTGAGCGGAAATGGAACGTGACAACATACGCGCATCTTCCATCGCGCGAAGCGGCATGGCGTGGCCTGTCTTGAGCTTCCGCGATTGAGCTTCACGGTATAAGAAGTAAGGCAGGACAATGTACGTTATGATGGCCAAGCCCACAATTACGACATTGGAGATGAAGGCTGGTTTGTAGTTGGGTGCGTCGTGGATTGGATACATCTGGGGGGCAATGATACTTGCAATACTCATAGCGGCAAATGCGACAGAGACACCCACTGCTTGCTCTGTGGCACTGTAGAGCGTGGCTGTTCTGTAGGTGAGGAGGACCGGCTGGGCAATTATAGGCAGCTGAACCAAGAAAGCCATACCATAGAGAGACAATGGCGAGATCGTAGTTTGGCCAGGATTGGTGCTCGCGTAGACCCAGACCACCTGAGCTGGAAATGAAGCCAGGAGAGGGAGAACGAAGTGCCACATGCGCTCGCGAGTCCAGTCCGAGTGGAGTGGCCATGCCCAGAAGAGTGGCACCTGCACAAATGCCGTAGCAGCGCCCCAGAGATTAGCTTTGAGAGAGCTGAAGCCTAGGAACTGAGAACCCGACTGTCAGTTCCATGGAGGATTGATTGAGGGGCTGGGCTTACATCAAGGAGGATGGACGGAATAAAGTTTGCCATTCCCGATATCATGATGAAGACACAAACATAAGATACGAAAAACAGGTAGGTAGATGGTCGGCTCATGATGCGGATAAATGCCGGAGTATCCCAAGTGACGTCTGTCTTGCGAGTACTGCCACGACCGAAGCGATTGATGGCGATATGCCGCTCTAACGGAAGACGAGTTAGTACAGAAAGAACGAAGCTCAAATGCAGTGCAAGGCTCACCTCTGTCGTTCAAGCTCTTCTCATTCTCAGGAAATGTAAAGAGGGCGAAATACATCGGGACAGCAAAGACAATGGAGGCCAATCCCTCAAGAAGGAAGGCCCATTGCCAGGAGCGAAGGCCACCTTTGCCATTGAGCTAGAGACGTGTAACTTAGATGAATAATGATTGCTTCGATTGTGGATAGAACTGCTTACGTTGTCGATAGCGAGTGCCAATAGGTTCGAAACGCCCACTCCTAGCGCATTCGCACTGAAGAGAATGCCTAGGCGCAGAGCTCTTTCTGATGGAAGGTACCTGGGAGGATTGTGAGTCCCAGAAACTCGTTCACGTCTGGATTCTGCTGAGAGAAGCATACCAGAACGAAAGGTAGAAGACGATGCAAGGAACTGAGGGTCTTTAGCAAAGATCGTGATGTATTCTTGAGATTCCTTACCAATGCCGGACTCGGGGAATCCGAGGAAAAACCGGGCAGCAATCAGTCCCCCGCCATTCTTTACGGTTGCGATGCACGCGACAATAGTCCCCCCTGTCTGATGTCAGTACTAAGTTTCTTGTGGTGTTATGACACTTACACATGACCATGACGGTAGGACAATAGATCTTCGCGGAGAACTTCTTCAACAACAAGACCGATGGCAGTAAGACTGCTGTCATGACAAAATAAGTTGCCGACACGGCCTGGTGGTATGTTAGAATGCACTTGAGTAGGATATGGAAGTTGTACCCAATTAAATGTAGTTCCATGGAGGTTGAGTGTCTTCTCCAGTGAGTCTGGACCACCGTGTTGCAAGATTCTGATGGAGCCAATATTTCCTCGGTCGATGTAGGCTAGGAGAAAGATGATGAAGCACGCGGGTAGGAGGCGTAAGTCCAGTTTTCGTACGAGCGCTCTCTCTTCTTCGGGTGACCAGTCCTTATCTAGAACTGTGATTGCCTGGATACGGTCCTGGCTGGAATCTAGGTGTTCGAGTTGGCAATGGACTTGACGGGGTTTGCGTTTATTCCAAGAGCCATACCATGCTTTCCATCAGTTGTCCTTGGTGTCAAGATGTTCTTGAGCCCCCATCCTGCCAAGAAAAGTCGTGTCAGTACAGCAAATGGAGCCAATGAAGATGAAACAGTGTATGATTAATGATTACCTCCAATGTAAACACCTTCTGACTCGAGGAGGAAGCAACGCTCTTTGAAAGACGCCATATTGTTGGTAGGCGGAAATACCTTCTCCAGTGTGCAGTCTTACTCAAAAAAATGAGAAGGAATAGGCTGGTCTGCAGATGTTACTGCCTTTGACTTGGGTATTTGAAGATATCGCGCAAGTGGCTTGCTTGCTCCAAGTTGCCTGAAGCCGCTCCAGGACCGACACCGGCAGAATGAAACGGGAGTTGGTGAGATTCTGAGTGAGAACCGGACCGCCGACACGCGTGTTTTAGATCCCGTGTTGGAAGATCAAGAATCTGTTTTACCGCCTCAGCGAATTCCAAAGACCTATGAACAATTACCGTGATCTGCCACCAAATGAACATCAACCACCGCCAGGGCATCGGCTTGGTCTGGATGTGACGGTGCCTGTGGAGTAGCATGATTTCTTGTCTCCTTGGTACTCCAGACCCCATGGGGGTAGTTCGAAACTTCCACTCCGAACCAGCTTGGCTGTACAAGGAGACGTTCTCCAATCGAGTCTTCTGCTATGCAATCCCCAGTCGCAGGAGGCAGTCCTGGTGGAGCATAAGGTGCCGGACTTTTGAACTTAGGGGTTCCGGCCTTTCCCGGCCTTTCCCGGCCTTTGCCGCAAAAGCTCCAGGATTTATAACCTTTTACAGGTCTCATCCGCTAGATGCCATCTTGCACTTTCCGAGAGAAGTGATGTCCGCAATGAGCACAAATTCCAGGCAGTCCAGGCGGGACTATCAAAGAGCTTACAAAGCATGCTACCACTGTCGGAAGGGAAAAACACGATGTCTGATGAGTGGCGATGGATCCTGCACTCGATGCGCCCGCCAGGGTATTGAGTGCATCCCAAGCAATACGCATGCACTTCCACGACCGAGGGCACGGGAACTCGACCGCGACGAGGGTTTTTCGTGTAAGTTATTGGTCTCTCCAGATCTGTTTTCTTCACTAGTATTGACACTGCCGGGGACAGCGGTCGTACCGCGAAGGACCATACTCGATGAAGCGGAAAAGCATGCCCACATCGACTCTACTGCGTCATCGCTAAGGACTCCTGTGCATGCACAGACTCCCACTAATGATGAGTTCACTGTTGCCAGTCGCTCATACCAGGCATCTCCAAACCAAGTTTCTCAAAATCCACTGGCCCGATCTGTCGTACGAACCGTGATATCCGGAGCCAATGATGCATTGAACGTGCTATTCGATTTGGGATCCAGCAGAGCATCTGGCGGTTTTCCTGTCAGCACAGAAACGATGCCTACCCCTTTGTTCCAAACGATCCCCAGAAAGGACGATGCTATGGACCTGGAGGGGCAGGCCGCGAGCGACATTCCCGCCAACAGACCGTTGCAACATGCACCGAAGGCTCTAAGCTCGCTCGTACGCATATGGAAGTCCTGCCACTTTGTTCGCATGGGGTGGCTCACAGCCTATGAGGCTCTGCAATACATTGATTTGTAGGTCGAAGACCCTTGCAATCCCGATGTCAATGAGCTCATACGATCCCGAAGGTTTTTCAAGAACATATCCCCGCTGTCACCAATCTTGACAGATTTCTATGCTGACCACAAGAACCATCTACGCTTGATTACTCACGAACCAATGCTATGTTGCACAATCATTATGATTTCCTGTCGCTTTCATGTGCTGCCTGGCGCTGGAGGTACTGCCAAGGGCTACTTTCTTCATAACAGGCTCTGGAAGCATTGCGAGCATTTGATCTTGAGGATCATGCTCGGACAAGAGAAGGGCGCTCAGACGAGAGCCAGATCGCTGGGATCTATGGAAGCACTTTTACTCATAACTGAATGGCATCCACGATCGCTACACTTCCCTCCAGAAACCCACGGTTGGGATGCCGATCTTCTTATGCGATCAGTCTCAGACCACGAGCTGGAGACTGGCGAAGATGATACCCAATCAGCAGATCAAGAAGCAAGCCCATCAGCTCAGTGGTTAGAGGAAGTGATCGAACCCTCGAGGCGGGCTGATCGAATGTCATGGATGCTGCTTGGCTGTGTCGTCTCTTTGGCCCATGAACTTAGGCTTTACGATGCTGGGTCGGCCTCCGATCGCGCAGCGCCCGCTGCGCAGGGCGATGTCCAAGATCGAAAGCTACGCCTGAAAAAGCTTCTGTATGTCTTCCACACACAGCTTGCATTACGATTAGGGCACATCTCTCTCATGCCAACTTCGCTGCTGCATACCATAAACAAGACAGCACGGCCTATAACCGTCCCGGTATCGAAGGATCAACAATGGCATTTGTTCATGGACGCACAGCTGGATCTCACCAAGCTTTTCATATCCATTTCAGACGTATTCTTCTCGTCTCCTGCTTCAACACGAACTCTACTCCTCAACGGACGTTATGCTAACCACATTGCCAACTTTCAGTCTCTTTTGACTAGGTGGAATGAAGATCACCTCCAACCTCAGTGTAAGTGGCCGTCATGTATTGTTCTCTCCTACTCACATGGTCAGCGTTCACGTCGTCTTGCTCGCAAATCCAGTACACCTTTCGGCCCCTGGCTAACTCGATTTCATACCAGATATTACCGAAGAGAAGATGTCAATCACCATTCATATCGAATATCTCTCGACCAGTGCTCTGTTGAACTCTATTGGCATGCAAGCGATCGTTGAGAAGCACCTAGAACGACATCCCGGCCTCATGCCCGAAGATGCTAGGCCTTTGACCACTGAGACCTCAGACTACGAATATGTGCAGCATGTTCTTGACAGTTGCTCAAAGGTTCTGACCCTATTCCAGGGTTACACCGAAAAAGAAAGTTTGGTCCAACTTCCCGCACGGGTGATTTATCGGGTGTTCACATCATCCGTTCTTCTTCTGAAAACATTGAGCATTGGCGTAAAACAGGCACAGTTTGAAGCTGCGCTGGAAGTGCTCACGGGGAGTATCAGAGCGCTACTCTCCAACAACTTGGATGAGCTTCATTGTGTCCCAAGGTATGCTGCGTTGCTGGATATCCAGTTGAAGCATCTTCGCCGGTACTTTGCCGACTCGCTCAAATACCCACATTCGGTCGCAGCACATACAAGAATCCCTGACATCAACCCAACTAACATGTCTAATCGTGAAGATGTCCCGGACGTATTTGTACCGGGATCGGATGCATCATGGTTGGAAGACGCGAGCCTTTCGTGGACAGACATGACTCCAGACAATTGGCTACGGTTGCCTTTTGAGCCTTCGACAGCACCATTTGACCTTACAGGAGTGCAGCCTTTTACAGGATTGGATTTGAATGGGCTGGACTTCATGTGGAATATTTCCGATCTATAGTCGGTAACAATGTGGAATTTTTCCGATCTATGGTCGGTAACAATGTGGAATATCTCCAATCTATAGTCGGCAACAATGAGGCAAAATCAGCAATCCCGGAAGAATGTTGGTCGCAGGGCATTCTGAGTTGAGCGACGGGCATGCTTGCCACATTCTTAAATAGAACAGTGCCTGCTTGTGAGTAAGTAGCAATCCCCATGCTGCTAGTAAAACTACCAGACGGGTTTCCTCTGCATTCTTCGTTCGCGTTTAAGAGGGGCTGATGGCGAGACTACGGCAAATAATGGCATCTTCCGGATAGAACAAATCGTCTTGTCGATCCACCTACGCCACTTTACGTGCCGTGCTACCACTTAAAAACATTAACCCGTCCTCCTTGTCGTGTCATGACTTTGCACTGTCTCGCCATGGTCTAAGTCTCCTACTAATAAGATGATCCAAACATCCCCAACCCAGCAGCTCGAGCTGTTCCAGCCCTTCCCTACCTCTGGAGCACGAGCTGTTTCCTTCTTCTCGCATGGCAGTGATGAGTACCTAGCTGTGCCACAATTGGCTGAAGATATCCCCAACGGTGACATTGGCATGAACACAGGCAATAGCGATGTTGATCTCATTATATGGCGCCGTACTGGAGGAGGGCTCTTCAAAGAATGGCAACGGCTCCCAGTCCCTGGTGGTGAGGACGTTGAGTTCTTCACCATTGGCGACCGCAGGTTCCTCGCCACGGCATCAATTCGCACCGGGAAGGGTCCATATAACTACAGTGCCTTCTCCGTCATATTCGAAGAGGTAGCAGGAAAATTCGCTCCATTTCAGACATTTCCCACGTTTGGCGCAAAGCAATGGCGGTATTTCAACATCGACGAACGCCACTTCCTGGCTTTGGCTCAAGGAGTCAAAGTCCCGGGCCTGACTTCTGAGCATCCCGGTAATTCAATGGTGTTTGAATGGGATGGGAAGGCATTCGAACCATTCCAGACCATTCCTTCAGCGTGGGGTTACAACTTTTTACACTTCGAGCTGCTTGGTTCGCACTATCTTGCCTATGCGGATTTCCGGGAGCCATCAATTCTGCTAAGATGGGACGGTATGCAATTTTCGCACTTCCAAGCCTTTGATGCTACAGGAGGGCGTGCTTTTGCTTTTTGGGAACACGCCAACGAGTCATATCTTGCGCTGGCTGATATTGAAGGCGATAGTACCGTCTATCGTTGGAATGGTGCCAAGTTTGCCAAACACCAAGCCTTAGCCGGTCCTGGTGGACGCGAGTTTGCTCTAATCCAGGACGGAAAAGACATATACGTAGTTCTTGTTCTGTTCATCCAAGGCAGCCAGAAAGCACCGACCACAGAACTCGAGTCGAGGATCTATCGAATGGAGAACGGGTCGCTTGTGGAATCGTCCAGCTTTCGGACGTACGGGGCTACTGATGCCCTGGCCTTCACGAGCAGAGGCGATACATTTCTCTTTGTGTGTGAGAGTCTAACAAAAGATGTTCGCTTCCGAACCGATTCCAAACTCTACCGCTTCCAGCCGGCAAAGGAAGCTGCTGTCCAAGATGTTCAGGGTGCAGGCAAGCAGTCTCCCGAGTTCATCGATCTCTACATGGCATACACCGCTTCTCCAGGGGCTATTGGGCCGCAGCTAACAGCATTGATCTCCAAATCCACGGAAAACCTCCCGATGCTCGTTGCAACCAGCAGTGAGATCGTACTCTTCCCGGGCAAGGGGCGAGAGCCTAGCTATATCAACTTTCGTTTTAATAACCGAGGTTTCAAGGAACTTGCAGCTATATCTCATATCGGACCTGCACTTGCCTCAATCATAAAGATTGCTGCGCTAGACCCGACCGAATGGCGAACTGCGGCTACGAACTTACTTTCCAAGGTCGTTAAAACGCAAGAAGTCAACTCTGTGCCACTATGGCGCGACCAACTACAGGTGGCAGCATTTGAAGGTCGTGAAGAGAATATCACGGCCATGATTGACTATACATGCATGCTTACGGCAAAGTACCTCCAAGCTGTGCTTGAAGATCCTCGACGACTCACGCCCGAGTTCTTGCGCGAGCAATACCTGGAAGCGACGGGTACTGAACTGGGTGCGAGTATCCCGATAAATGCTGTTATGATAGCAACGTTCTTTCTGGTCGGCTTAGACATCTCTTATCGTATGAGGATCTGGCTCCAATCCCAAAATATCAGGTGGCAGGATGCAATGGTGCTGATTGTGGGCAAACAAGGTCGGGAGACAGCAGGTGTCACGGTGTCGTCGAATTCCATTGCGCAGGGAATTATACAATGCTCCAATCTTCAGCTTCCCGTCCAACGGCTGTATATCGCGCCTCACGGACCCAACCCCAAGCTCGAAGGTCTCAAGAACGAGGACCTCAAGCAATACGAGGCCGCCTTTCGGTCGGTTTGGAATAAGACCTACGCCGCGGTCGAACTCGGTGAGACCATGTTTGCTGGGTATCCCGGGTTTGCTCCACAACTAAGTAATCGGCCGACCGTCACCCCATCTACGCTCGCTTTATCAGAGATGCCAGAAATTCGTGATCCGAATGATTGGCTCACCCTGACAACAAGGATGAGGCTTGTACTGGAGGATGCGAGGCAGCTCTTGTCTGGCTGCGTGACGGATTATGCCGCTGAACAACTTCGAGAACACTCCAACGATATTCACAAGGTTGTAGTGCCAGGCCTGGATTCCTATCAATACAGTCTTGCCTCCCTGAATCTCACGACGGATGATCATGAATCGAACATGTCTCCCAAGGAGCCACTGTACCCTCCCACTACCTCCTACGAACCGGAAACGCTCCTTGGAACGCCGGTACGGTACTTCACACAGTACATCAACAAGCCAAAGATGTGCCCAGTTGCCGGTGGTGAGGTTGCATACTACGAAGAAGGATCCGTCTCTTCCGGAACTACGGTCGCCAACATCTGGGTCCATGGGCTGCCTCTTGATAGCCGAAGCTGGGCAGCACAAAGGTCCACTTTCGCATCAAATTTCCACAATATCTACGTTGACCTCCGGGGGTATGGCAATTCTAGCAAGCTTGCCCCAGACGCAAAAAACGTTACACAAATATACTGCGATGATTTGCTTGCACTTATCGAAAACCTCGGCCTGCAAAGGGTCAACCTAATCGGATTCGCTTCAGCAGGCCACGTAGCCCTCCGATTTGCAAGCCAACACGCCGAACTTCTGCACAGACTTGTTGTCCTCAATGCGAGTCCTTGCTTCCGGCAGCGGGACGACTGGCCAAACGGCTTCAGTGAAATGGCAATCAACAAATTCATCTCAGTGGGAGAGGAGGGCGGTGTCGAAGCTCTGACAAACACGGTTTTGAACCCAAGCATGGTCTTTAAAGATCTCAATCCTCACGATGGCGCAAGGCTCCGAGAATTGCTCAAGCCAATGAGCTACAATGCTGGCCTTGATACGATCTCGCGGTTTTTCACAGACATCTCTGTTGACGACGATCGAGGTCTCATGACACACGTCACCACGCCGACACTACTGATTGCTGCTTCGATGGGCGAGGAGGTGCCAAGTGGCACTGCTGCGTTCCTGAGGCAGAGTATCCCAAACTCGCGCCTAGTCGAGATTCCTGGAGCGGATCATTTCCTGTTCGCTACCAAGGCTGATGTACTAAATCCGCTGATAGAGGCCTTTTTGCACGATGGTTAATGGTCCCAAGGCCTTCTCAAAAGAGGAGAGCAATTCTAGTGGGAGAAGTATAGTACTGCAACAGAGTTACAATGGCTGCTGAATTAAACACTCGCATATACGTCTCCTTACTCCATGGCAAGACACTTGCCGGCGGATACACCTCCATCGCCACGTAATAAGAGAAACGGAATCATTCGTACACAATTCCATGTTCCAACATACCTATCCCTTGGATGGTCATCTGAACTTTGTCCCCGTGCCTCAAATACCGCGGTGGATCCATGCGGTATCCTACCCCCGAAGGTGTGCCGGTGGTAAGAATGCTTCCCGCCTGGATAGTCGTGCCTTGGCTGCAATGTGCAATGAGCTCTGGCACCGAGAAAATCATATGTTTCGTGCTGCTGTTCTGGCGTAGTTCGGCCTCCCGGTTGATACGTGTTTCCAATGTGAGCGAGTGAGGGTCCTTGATGAGCTGTACACATAATATGTTAGAGGATGTTAGAAGGGATCAAGTTCTTGAAGGCGGGAACCCTTATTTGGACAGCGAAAACACTTGCTCGCAATGTTCACAAACCGACTGCAAACATACCTCTGCACTAACTATACAGGGACCCAAAGGCAGGAACCCGTCAAAGCTCTTGGAGAAGCTCATCTGCGGTTGATGGCTGGATAGCTTTGGGTCGAGCTGCCATTTCCTCGTGGACACGTCGTTCGCGACCGTGTATCCCAGGACATAGTCGTACGCCTCATCGACGGAGACGTTCTTTGCTTCTTTCCCAATCACCACCGCCAGCTCAATCTCGTAGTCGGCTTGATCGTCCTGTGCGATCCGGGGGATGACCACGTCGTCTTGGAATCCTGACACCGCATTCGGGAACTTGGGGAACATGATGGGATGGAATGGTCGTTTGTATTCGAGCTCATTTACTAAGCACAGGCGGTTAACCAACAAATCACCACGATGTTGATTTTGAGGACGATGATCTTGTTTCCCGTGTCGGTACTGCAGAGTGGAAGCGAGAGAGGGCGAAAAGGGCGCAGGCTTACAGTGTTCTGCGTAGTTGCCGCCGATGCATCGGATTTCCGAGACAGTGTCTTTCGTCAGAGGCCCGAGAAGCTTCTTCACCACCTCGATACGGTCTGTGACCTTGCAATTCTCGGCCAGCGGGTTCCCTTCGACAACTCTGGCCTCTACCAACCATGGTTCTTTGCTGGTTGCGACGGCGCCGACGTCGAAGTCAGGACTATTGTCGCCTACCACCACATCGCCGTAGTATATCTGATCATCGGGTGCGATGAAACGGATCAATCTCGACCACGGTGTCTTGATCGTCATCGTCGTATTGAAGGTTGCCGACCTTTTGTGCAGCCTTCTTGCCAGCAGTTTTACCCGCCTTCTGGTTTCGCTAGGTCGCTAGGTCGAGTCGTCGATCTCGCTCGGAATAAGCTGGATAAAGTGGTCCAAAGACCGAGACCTAGTCAAATCCCGCCTTGTGTTGCCACGACCAAGGCACAAGCCGAACCCAAGAGCCGCCATGAAGCTCCTCTGACAACCGATCACAGCCGTGAGGGAGGTTAGGGACGCCGGAAGCTGTTCTCCAAGTCTTGCATTGGATCGTCCGGCATCTAACGGTACGGAGTTTACCGAGTACTTGCATTCCCCACGGGCAGGGACGTCGCTCCATCTGGGACCCCGTGCAGAAAGTCCGTCATGGGGCCCCTCTGGAGACCACACTGAGCCGGAAACCAAGTTGAGGTGGTTGACATTGCGACCGATACTGGTGATCTTGAACACCCTCCTCAGCCATAAGTTGCAAAATACTCCTACCGAGTACGTGTATTCGCGACCCAGCTTGCCAAAAATGGCGCTACACGATAGATTTTCTCCCTTCTTCAACGGCGAGGAGCAACTAGAGATGAACACTGTAACATGTGTGGTTGCAGGCACTTGCGCTTTGGCCACCATCCTGCTTCTGGTGAGCAGCGATTCCATCTCATGAATAGACCTGACTGACGACCGGGTCCAGAGGTATTTCATACAAGATCCTCTCCGTCAGGTGCCCGGACCTCGCATTGCCAGATGGACGAGTCTTTGGATTCAGATGCTCGACCTTGCTGGCTATAGATCTCTCGTCATCCACGATCTCCACGCCAAGTTTGGCCCTGTGGTACGCATCGGGCCAAATGAACTTTCCTTCTCAGGCAGGCAGGCTTTTCGCGAGATCTACAGCGCCAATAGCGACTTCATCAAAGCTCCGCGATACGGAGCTTTCGGCCGGAAGAGCATGTTCACGATGCGCAACAAGCAGGAGCACAGATTCCGTGCTAAGCGGATTGCTCCTGTGTTCAGTCCTGCGACTCTGGGTGAGGTTGAAGTCCCGGTATCGAGACTTATCGAGAAGTTCGTGCATGCACTGGAGCGACGAGTGGACCGGCCGCTCGATGTGTTGCTGTGGTTCCGGATTCTGACCATGGACACCTTTGGTAAGTTTCCCGTTACAAACCACGTTGGAACCCCCTCCAAGGACGACAGACCAAAAAGCTGACGACACCAGGCGAGATGTTCCTGGGTACCAACTTCGGTGGCTTGGACAACGAGAAGCCACCAGAAGTGCTGGAAGAACTCGACAATGTCTTTCCGACTTATTATCTCGAATGGCAGTTCCCGTGGTTGTTTCGTCTTTTGTGCCTGGTGCCTCATAAATCACTGCACCAGTATATCACCACCGGCCATCGATTCTACAAAGTGAGTTTGTGCAATAGCTTGCTTCTCTTCAACAACACGGTGGAGACTGCTGACGAATGTCGATAGAACGGAGGAAGAGCGTTCCACGACTATGTCAGTAGATATGGGCGCGATAGCCAGCGCCGGGATATTATCCAGCGCATGATCGCAGCCAGCACGGAGAAGAAGACCGAGGCGCCACTTACCGATGATGAAATCATTGTGGAGCTCACGAACCTGATTTTCGCCGGCACTGACACGACGTCCAACACGTTCAGTTATATGTTCTGGGAGTTGGCAAAGAATCCGGAATGGCAGAAACGTCTGCGCGACGAGTTCAGCACCGTTGTTTGGGGAGATGAAGTGGTCCCCCGCTACAAAGCGGTCTCTCACCTGCCAGTATTGGATGCGGTGGTACAAGAGACACTGAGGCTATGGCCGGCGTCACCAGCGAGCCTTCCAAGGATAGCGCCAGCGAACGGAGGCATAGTCGACGGAACAGTGATCCCTGGCAACGTGAGTATTCGTCCCTTCTTCGCCCTTTTGATCGAGTTCGCAGGCTAGGACATGGCCTGATTTCTCTCAGACTCTTCTATCCTCGCAGGCGTACACCACACAACGAGACGCGCAGGTCTATCCATTGCCAAATGAATTTCACCCGGAACGTTGGCTGCCGGAGGACGACGTTGGCAAAGGGCTTTGCACGGATGTCGAACACATGCGCGACCACATCCTTGTCTGGGGAAAAGGGTCACGCACATGTCTGGGCAAGTCCATTGCCCTCATGGAACTTAAGCTTGGCGTGGCTGCCATCATCAAGCGGTTGTCGGTAGGTCTGGGGAGCGAGACAACCAATGAAGATATGGAGATGAGAGACCATTTCGTCCTTACGGCAAAGGGAGGTAAATGTATGCTCAAACTTTCGAGGGTCTAAAGCAAAGATTGGAAGGTCCTCGAGCAAGAACAAGACTGCCTTGACATGCGCAATGATTCCGTAAACGGCGACAATCGATATGATCTGAATAGTAAATATATTTGGTGGTTCCAATGAACTGTCTTCCTGCAAGCATACTCAATCGCCATAATCCAGGTCATCCACGGTTGGGACGAGTAAAACAATTCAAACACGCTGGGCCAACTTGAAGTTCCACGCTACGTCTCGCTGTCAGAAAGACAAAACACCACCGTCAACTTGAGGGTGCCATGGACTTTCTGGACTTCACTCTTTTCATCAATTCTTTCCTACGGCCTTTCTCAAGACCTGTGCAAACACCCATACATCGTGAAACGAGTTATACAACGGCGCAGGTGCCACTCTGATGACATCGGGCTTTCTTTGATCGACCACGACGCCCGCATTGTGCAGCTCCACTCCTACATGTTCCAGCAGACCTGGTTTTAACAGCAAGCTCAGCTGAGCCCCACGCTGGGCGGGATCAAGCGGTGTAATGATCCGGAACGGCGGATCTGTATCGCCCCTCAACAAAAGATACTGAAGGTAAGCCGTCAATTTCAACGACTTGCTCCGCAGCTCCTCGATCGAGGTCTGGTCGAAGACCGACAGTGATGCGCACACCGAGGTCAAGTCGATGGCCGAGGGGTTCGATATTTGGAAACCTCCTGCTCCGGGGATTGGTCTGAACTCTGCAGGATTTCGTCAGTCGCCACTCCCATTTTTGTGGACTTACTCAAACGCAGAGCACTTACTATTGTCCATGTTGAACCGTGAGGCCCTGTCACCGCTGTACCACCCGGTAAGTCGAGGTCGAAAGACCGGACCACTATCCTGGCCTTTGGGATACTCAACCTTGCCATGCTTCTCGTGCACGAACAAGCCGGCAATTGCCCCAGGCCCGGCATTCATGTACTTGTACGTGCACCAGGCCGCAAAGTCGACGTCCCAGTCGTGCAGCTTCAAGGGCACGTTGCCAGCAGCATGAGCCAGGTCCCACCCGATCGTCAGGCCTTTGGCGTGGGCATGGTCAGTGATCGTGGGGATGTCCAGGAACTGACCGCTGTAGTATTGAACACCCGGTAGCAGCACCAGCGCAATCTCATCGGCGTATTCATCTATCGTCAACAATATCCTTTTAGTGGAAATGATGTGATCCTCGTCCGGTTCGACGAGAATCATGGCGTCTTTCGGATCATAGCCGTGCCACACAATCTGTGATTCGATAGCGTACTATTATCACGATAGAGTGTCAGTTTCGCCAGCAGCAAACAACGAAGCAAAAGAACCAGAATGATCGGTCACCATTCCAATAGCAAAGCAAAAAGCTCCCCTCACTACAGGACGTCGACTCACGTGATCACTAGGGAATGCCTTCCACTCCAGGAGAACCTTGTTGCGCTTCGGCGTTGGCCGGTAGAACGACGCCATCAGTAAGTGGAGGTTGACGGTGAGCGTGTTGGCGATCGCCACTTCGCTGGGCAGCGCACCCACCAGCCGAGACGACTGTTCCGCAGCAAAATCCGCCAGTGACTGCCACGGCTTGAGAGGCGATTCTTCGAGCTGCGTGAAATGTCCTCCCACGGCGATCGACGCCCAAGTATCGAGCTGTGCCTGGACGTACTTGGCTATAGCCTTGGGTTGAAGGCCAAGTGAGTTGCCGCAGAAGTAAATTCCATCTTCGTCATGTTCGACTGTGCAGAAGAGGGTTGTGTCAGCAGTGCATTCCCAGGCCGTCCAAACGTGATCCCTCTCATTCAAAGGTTCACTCGCCACCTTCTCCAAAGTCCAAAAAAGAGCCATAGACCTACCAGCTTTGCCGAGTGATTTTCTCTTCAACGCCGCCTTGGAAGGAATGATAAATTTCTTGCGAAACTCGCGTAGCCGATCCTCCGAATCCAACCGTCGAGCGTATTCCTCACCGTCCGCATTGTCGGGGAAGTTATTTTTACCCACAACAGTCCGATCAAGTAGAGTTGCGGAAGCCTTTGTATCATCGAGAAGGCCTGGTGCCATGGCTGCTCACACTGTGGGTTGATGTCTCTCTACTAAGTATACTGGGATCCACCGTCACACTTTGTGCTCCTTGTGCTAGTTCCAAGGGGTTTTGCCACAAACTGCAAATAGTCGGGTGATAAATGTCCAAGATAACAAGCTGTCGTCCGCACTTATCCGACAAGTCTGGTGATGTTCACCTTATTTATTATTCATGGTCACTCAGACGGACGCCGGCGGAACTGAGAATGCTTCAAACTCTAAAAGGTTGAAAAGGCCGAGATCGAAGCCCGCCTCCGCCTCCGTCTCCGTCTCCACGCCTTTCAGCGTCCACTGGAAAAGTCTTTGAGCATCGATCCGAAACTGCTAAAAAAGTGATGTCATTGAGAGTCTGCCGAGAGTCTGATCACATTGCCTCAATTGAAATCATTTGATTGGGCAAAGGTGCCTGAGTATTCGATAGCGGCCATGCAGGAACCTCGGCCTCAAGAGGCTGAAGAGCGAATAGGCCCAGGCTGCGAGAGTTTCTGGGTGGCATTCAGAACACATTGGCAGCACCTTACATTATCAGCTTGCAGGTAAGTAGAAGAAGTTTCACTACATCTCGTTACAGGGGTTAATAGTTATGTGCATTGCCGATCTCGGTATAGGGCCACCGAGGCATCCTGAGTCTCCTGGCGAGTCCTTCTAAGAAACGAAATCAAATCTGTGCCTCCCGTGCCCTGCAATTGCCGCTTTTCCTCGCCAGATTGATCTGTCTCTTGAGGTTTCGAAGAAGCCGTGGCCAAGTTTAGTGTCTTCTTCTGCACGATGTATGGAGCGGGGCGGCTTCGAGAAGGTGTGACAATGTAGCGTGCGACGATGCGAAGGTGAATGTCTCGGAGGGTGACCAGTGCGGCAACAGCTTTGTTGTATGCTTCTCGTATGTCATTCGAGGTGGTTGGTCGGGACATGTAATCCTTGATAGTACTGATCTCTTTCATCTCCAATAAAAATTGGCGATGCACTCCCGGCATGTAGTTCTTCATTTCCTACCCAGGATTAGTCTCGTCCTCGATTCCGCGGACATATCGGCACTCACCTGCATGAATGGGTTCGGTTTGGATGGTTCTTGATCATTGGGAAGACTATGATCTCCAGTCGCATGATGCTCGACCTCGAGAAAGACGTCCAGCAGCTGGATCAAAGAGCTTTGCGCATTGCTCCCGCCACTAAGCTGTCGCCATTTGCCTTTCCCACTGCCCTCATCATAGAAAACGCCGCGTGGTAGCCCCGCTGCTGCCATGCCTTTGCTGCCTGCGAAGAATGGCCGAATGTTGTAGTAAAACTGCTGAGGATCGCAATGTTCATACATTCGCTCTAGCAAACGTCCAAGCTCGTAGGTGCCAGTCGCGATGGCTTCGAGTGCCGACTGCACTGTCTTACCATCGTCGTAATCGGCGGCATACATGCATTTCAACATTTCATGAATGAAAAGAGTGCCTTTCGCTTCGAGAGCGACCGAGATCAGGTAAAACCATTCCTCGTCACGGTTGCCAGTAAAGGTGTGTAACGAACAAAGATTGTCTGGGTCGGTAATGTCGCTGCCCGGTTCTTTTACGGCAAAATTCCACAGACTTAGCGCCGCATAAGTAGCAGTAGGTGGTAAGCCCAAGCGTTCAGAAGTTCGGAGAAGGGGACAGGTAAGTTGAGGCGGAAGAATCTAAGTGGCCGTCAAGATTTATACGCCGCAGGCATCTCGGTGTCATACCTCTGCTGCTTTCTCCCCTCCCCAAATGTAGGCATGAGTCAAGAAACACAAAATAGAATAAGCTCTTTGCCATTCGGGTTCTTCCACCAAATGTGCTGTGGCCAGGACAGGAAGCGATTCGACCTTGGATCTAATTTCTCGCGTCGCGGTGAGATCAGAGAGATGGTCAACCAGTTCTTCCCATGGCGCATAGTATGGATCTGGCAGACGCTGCAGTGGAGTCTCCTCGGGCAGAAAGCCACGCCTAGCCGTGGTACTGTATCGCTTCAGGAAGTCTTCTGGTCTTTCTCTCATGGTGAAATGGAGTTTTGGACTCAGCAATTCAGATATAGAACATGCTTGAGTGAGGAAGTCGAACTTGCGGTAAGCCGCTAGATGTGAGCGAGGCAACTCATTATCTGTATTCGTAGGCAAGTGCCATGAGGCGCATGCTACCGTCTAATGGCCACGTACTCGGAAGGAGACGGAATTGTCCAGGCGGCACGGAGCTCCGTCGGAGGCCGACATAACTTGTTTGCGCTTGGACCACCGACATCCGGGCAAACCTCCCAGGCCGAAGTTGAGCGACAGCAGCTCCCCAATCTGCATGGCATAGAATCTGCAATGGCTTTGTAAACCTGCGTCTCCTAATCTCACGGTATCCCCGCTCCAAGTGACAGGCCATGCGGCGATGTTCAGACAGGCATCAATGACGAAACACACCCTAGCATAGTTAGTTTAGGCCGTTCTCATTTTTAAGATGTGCATTCGGCGATAGTTGAAGATATCGCGGGATCCGTCGATGTGAACAGAGCCTAGACCGGAATGGCAAGTGCACTCCATGAACCACTCATCTAGACACTCGGTTGCCTAAAATCCATCACCTTGATCCCAAGGTCTGCCCACTTCCAACGCCCTGAGATGGGCATCCTGGCCTCGTCGGAAGGCGTCGAGTTTCAGTTGAAGTAATTGTGCATCGAGCTCGCGAGCCTGTGATCTTATCTGTGCAACTTTTCTCTCCGTCTCCTGAGAGGCCTGCCCTGAATCGGGGAGGAGTTCGTTGGCGTCAGCATCGAGCGCTCGCATCTTTTCGCGGATTTCCAACCAGTGTTGAAGCTCGCCGGCGCCCCCGAAACACACGCCGTAGCCGTCGCAGTAACAAACATGCATCTCGGGGCACAACTCTGGAACGCCGGCGAAGATAAACTGCCACGAGTATTCCATGACGCGACCGGAGAGCTTGTCCTCAAGTTCAGTGGTCAGGAGCCAGTCGCGGTAACGGACGTATTCGGCGCGGGGGATCGCGCGGATGCGGTCACGCGAGACGGCGAACTGAGCGCAGCAGGGCTGTGAGATGGCGCGCGGAGGCTGGGTGTGGGGGTGCAGTTGAGCCCAGACGCTGAGTGAGAATGCATGTTCCTCCATCTTGCGAAACGTGTCCAGTTGGTCCTTCGGCCGGTCGAGATGTAGCCAGTCCGGGCATCCGGGCTCATGGTGACAGCGGAGGTTGAAGTAGCCAACGCGTGTCACGTGTGCCTCGCTGAGGTGTCGGATTGTCTTGACCATATCGCTGTCGAGGAGATCGTTGTTGTGCCAGGCGATTTGGTGCGCGTGGACAAAGATGGAAATGTCTGCCAGGTCATCGTAGTGGTCGATGATGTATGTCAGATAGACCATCGCCTCATGTCCCTTGTTGGCGGGTACCTGATGGTCAGGTGACAAGGTAGGATTGTCGACGACGTAGACCGCCTTGCTCACGCCCAAGTCGACGGCCTCTTCCAACCAGTCGACACTCTCACTCTGCGTCCGAGCGACTACATCGGTCTTGGTATACGGCTCAAACGACTTGGGTGTCCCTGGGACAAAGGGCAAGGCGACATCGACGTGTCCTGTTTCGCGGAGAGCGTTGAATTGAGGAAATCTCCACAGAAGAAACAGCAGTGCCAAGGCAGCGACGATGGCAATGTATGGCCGCGCGTGCAACATCATTTGCTGGACCTCCTAGCTGATGCAATGGTCGAGATGAGAGCAGGCGCTTCAGCCAAGTGTCTTTTGTCGGTAAGTGATCGTGCAAACCGCACGGCCATTGTGCGAAGGTGCAGTCAAAGGATATCAAGACAAGAATGTTGCTTGCACGATATGGTCTTGTTGGTGAGTGGTAGGTACCTCGCATCCAGTTGTCTTGAGATAGGGGTCGGCCAACCCAAATAGTTTGGGCCAGAAACATCACTTTACTCAAGATAGCCCGTCCAATGTGTAAGAAAAATCACAAGGCCCCAACATTGAGGACCTAAGGTAACGCTGACGATCTGAAACACGTCAACGCCAAGGTTGATTGAGTACGTACCCTGCCACACAGTGCACTCTTCCTGGTTGTCACGAAGTGGTTCCTGCTAAATCAGTGGCGGTGGAGTGGCTTAAAAAGGGTACCACTACTGTGACAGAGACTGTTAGCAATACCAGAAGCTACGGAGGTGCCCGACGGCCTGGCTGCGAGGCCTATCGCGGGTGTTGCGGCCTGAGAGATAGCGAAGCAGTAGATCTGTATGGAGAGTGTGGGGAACAAGACGCGCAAGGGATGCACTGAACTTTCGCAATTACTGTGTATATACTGCTAAACGTCAGGTATCGTAAACCCGACTAGGAAAGAATGGTTCAACAGTGGCACAGGTATCTACTGTAGAAGTGAAGTCAACCGAAGGAGTATTGACTCTAACATGGGGTGGTGACGAGAGTTCAAGCCTAGACTCCACGGATCCGATTATCTTGTGAACGCACGTACCCTACGGCTCCACTCGCAGCTGGCCTTACGAGACATGGAGACTCCTCGGATTTCTAGACGTTTGAGGCAATTTTCGCGAATGCCTATACTTGGAAAAGTATAGACTAAGAGCTGCTGTTCTTGCTGAGAGAGGAGCTCAAAGTCACAAGTAAACGGTCGAATAGATCTACAATTCAGCTCAGTGATGGTCATATGGTCATACTGTTACTAAATTATCTGCTGGCCCATGTACTGGGGATGCTCTGTGGATTATCATGTGAACTCTGTAGCCTATGACCGATCAACCACAACGGAGGCTTGAGCATCTCAATCGGTCTGAAACAGGTCCATTCCAGATCAATGATAAATTTGAATATTTAATTTGCCAATCGTCATCGACAAAGATGTTGCTTTGATGGAGGTCCCGCAAGAGTCAAATAAAACGGGCCAGAACTCGAGGAGCAAGCGATTGACAAAATGAGCTAAGTAGGCGCACAATCAACAATCAAGGCCTCCATTTGGTCAATGGCATCTTCCCTCGAGATGACAGAATTGGGCTGATATCGAATCCGGTTGTCGTGATGTTTGAAGACGTCCAGAATGAAGGTCGGGTCGTTTACAACGAAGGTAGGCAGAGCAGACCAGTTGTCGGAATAGCAGTCGCAGCGTTGTCCTGCATGGCCAAGAGGCATCGCATATACCACGGAGCGCTCTCACACGCTGTGAACTACACCATCATCGTCAGTTGATTACGGAGACTAATATTTCAGGACAAGTTTGTCGTGTCCAGATGTATGTTGCCGCTTCGGACCGCACCTTCTCGTCCATGTTTCCGGGATTCGATGATTCCCCCAGCTTGTACGGGAGCGGGAACCGAAGCATGACGCGACTCTTTGGACGCCTGTTCCGGCTGCAAATATACACTGAAATGCAAAGGTTGAACGTCCCATTGCATCCACTCCGGAAAGTCACCTCATCGACAAGATTGAGCAGGCGGAATCCTCTTTGGCGAGCAGCTATGAGATCATGTGGGTATCTTACCCGCCGAGCAAAAGTACATTGCTTTCGCCAATGTACGATATCATACAATATCATGGCGTCGATCACCCGGACGATCATCCGTAAATAAGTCCGCGACCGACAGAGAGCAACTCTCCTGCTCGTACTCCGTAAAGATGCATCTTCTTGTGCGAAGGAAGCACTTCAAAGCCTTCGCTTGGAACTGTGCGGGCCCGACTATCTAGACGTTGTCCCACTGGGCGTGGCCATTTGCGACTGACAGCGCCTGGAGGGATTGTATTGTACCATTGCACCGGAAAAACTTTAGTCCAGCTCCGAGTCGTAGACTGTTAGACGGCTTGACGACAAGAGTGTTCATGGACTGCAATATTCCAGACTACTGCTTCGAGTTGGCCGCAATGTCCCATAATCATTCCTATGGAATCTTCGTCAATGAAAAGAGGTGCAATTCTGGACCCTTGCGCAGGTCCGCCACAGTTTGAAAGCCATCCACCTCGGCCCTCTTCCCGCACGCCAAATGCATAACACCTTAGGGTTAATGCTTACTGCACCAGGAGCCTGCATCTCGAACAGCCTCTCCAATCCTCGATTATCAAGGCCATTGTGGAGATGCGCTGGGCGACACAGCTTCGTCTTCCTTCTTGAGCACCGTCATGGGCACAAGCGTAACATGTTGGAACCCCTCTTGCTAGGGCTCGACGTGGCAGCATTCCTCGGTAGGCATGCATGACGAGAAGCAAAGTATGCGGTGTTTTTCCCTTTGTGCTGAACCGGCTACCTGACTTTGGGAAAAGCATCGCCAGTCCGAACATTTCAGGTTGCCGCTTGTATCACTCTGTACGGTTTGAAAGATCGAAGCCGGCATCCTCTTGTTACTACCCGAGGTTTGTCTCTCAATGGAAACGGACCTTGGGTAAATTCACGCGTGTCGAATTTTTATCATCGCTTTCCTAAGAGTGGAAACAGGTGAACTCTGATAGCTTTCCACGACGCTCTTTATTATTGAGATCCCTAGAGACTGTCTTGCGGTTCAGAGTTCAAATAAGGTGCTTGAACACATTGATGCCTCTGACACACAAGTGCATCGAGAAGTGGAAGGGGTGCCAGTGTTGTCTTGTGTCGGGGCCAGTCAGCTAAAATGGCCTGCACATTCAACCTTCTTGGACGACAGTTGGCACTTCACTGGTGTGGCCCGTAGGCTTGCATAGCCCTCCACAAGAGCACTGGCAAATGCTTGGGTTCATGTTCGGCATCGTAGGCACAGCTTTGAGCAGCCCACTCGCAGTGACGAGGTATCTAGTCTCATGCCAAAGACATACGAATGACTGCAGTTACGACTCCCAGCAGCAGCCTGAACCATTGGTGTTTCATTGTGAATTATCAATACAATTCTACCTCATACATTTCATCAAGCGTGTCTCTCGTTATAGAAGTCGTTGGACATATCTCTTGAATTCCATAGAATGATCCATAGGTCTGTGTCTTTCAGGCTGGTTGGACGGCGACCTCTCTCAAGCCGATATGAGCTCTCAGCTTCCGCTTCATATCCGCCACATTACCACCAGCCGTGATCTGCAGACCGAGCTGTTCCAATATACGTTCCAATCGGCGTCTTGTCATTTGCTCAAGCTCTGTCGAAGTCGTGGGGAAATCTGGTATGGCTGCACCGCTAATGGAATTGACAAAGGGTGAGAGGTCTGAAGCTCGATTTTCAAGGTAGGTGTTTTGGACGCGGGCGGCATTGTTCTGATTGCTGCGACAATGAAGTTAGGATCGCAATGGTTTGACAAGGGAGAGCTTTGTACATACGACGCAGTTATCATGGTCACCAGGTCTTGACGGAGATTGGCAACATCTTGTCGTACTTCTTGACGGAGATTGGCAACATCTTGTCGTACTTCTTGACGGAGATTGGCAACATCTTGTCGTACTTCTTGACGGAGTTGTTCAAAGTCTTGACGGAGTTGTGCAACATCTTGTCGTACTTCTTGACGGAGTTGTGTAAAGTCTTGAAGGACTGCTGTTTCGAACCTAGTCACTTGATCTCTTATTGCGCGGAGCTCGTCTAGGATGAGTTGACCGTTGGCCACTGCAGGAATGTTTGGTATTTTGAGGAATTCACCAGCGACTAGGTTGAAGTCCGGTTGTGGACCTAAAGCATTTCCATCTGCCATTGTCGCGATGGTACAGTCTTTAGAGTGGTGATGTTGATGTTGATGTTGACGTTGATGCTGGCGGTGAAACTGTGTTTGTTTTTGCAGCCGAATTTGGTGAGTTAGGGTTAGCTCAATGGCACCTGCAAAAGCGGCGAGTGCTGGAGGCCAGATTCCCGAAATTCCCCCGTAGACCCTGTGTGCAGGCATTTTTGCTAATGCTGGCAGTTGCAATTGTCAGGAGTTGCAGTGAGCGTTTGTGAGGTTGTGTCTGTCGTTGACATTCATTCAGGCATTGTCTTGCGCGTAGTTGTCAAAGACGTTCTGAACAACTCATGTACGCCCGTGAAGTCTGATTTGTCGCTTCTTAGGTGTCAAGAACTTCATTGTTTGCTTCGTTCAGTGGCAACTTCGACTTCTCATCAACGACTAACGACAGATTCCAGCCAAAGGCATCTAGCGCACATCGTCTCTTGAATAGCTGCCGCGTCTGAACATAGGCTCATTCCTCGGCCTCCGGTTGCAACAAATTTCTGTCAGCTTGCTTTGTCCAGAGGGGATTGAAAATCTTCGCCTGTTTGAGGTATTCCTTGCGGCAGCATGAGGTTCTCGATAGACCTAGGTTGGAGCCCTTTCGATAGTCGCCCCCAACCTCGCGTAAGCGCTTCTTCGACGGCCAGTGATATAGCTAAATGAGTAACTAGATGCGACGGTGAAACGGGTGACAGGGGCTAGTTAACAAGGTTGAGGGTGCGAAATGAAGGGTGAAGAGAACTCTGTTGGATCTACCTAGGTCCTAGGGGACGTGATGACTATATAGACACTAATCTGAGTGGCTAGTAGGTGGTTGGGAACGCAACTTATGACCTGGTCTGACACTGGTGAGACTAGTCAAGGTCTAAGTGTTGTGACAAGAATCGTAAAGCACCGTGTCATGTTGCAAACTCAACACATGTCCATTGTCTCGTTTGATACGGGGATCTTCCATGATTTCCATCATCGTACCCAAGGGTACCCAAACCCCTGAATGATACCTCTTGACTCTGACGAAGGCTACGGCACTGCGTGTAAAACACGCTCTCTAACCCCGAGGGGCTAGAGGTCAGCTTTCGCCGACAACAGAAACAGCTCGTAACCGCAAGAAAAGAAAGGAGACGCCACCACAAACAAACACTCGATGCTGATCGTTACGGCCGATTGCTAGCACTCATGCCGTTGCAGGAGAAGAAGAGCGCAAGCCCTCCTCTCCATCGCTACTAGTTACTGTCAATTACGGATCAAATCAACAAAAAGAAAGGAAAAACCGGACTTACTCATTGCCTCGCTTCCTCTTGGTTCCCTTGTTCTTACGGACTTTCCTATACCAACGTCAGTTACAAATGGTTACATACAAAAACAGTGTTACTCACTTAGCGCGAGTTCGAGCCGAAGTGGTTGAATTCAAGCCTACTTTGTTAGCAAACAGTCGTAACGAGTTGCAAGGAACAGTACTCACGATTGTTTAAGGAGTAGTTAGTAGCACGCTGAGACCAGTGACAATTTGCACATGCTATACAAGATGTGACGACCCGTTTTGAATCAAAACAAAAGAAAGTACTTACCACTATGAAGTTCGGTCGGGAGGGAATGATAATTAAGAAAAGGACCCTGGGCATTCGAGCATTGAACACAGCCTGATACGATCAGTTACGAGAAGTTCCAAATGAAAACAGGAGAATACTTACAAGGATTGTTCATATCGCCGACTTGCTGGAAGATGAAGGCCTCTGCATAGCCGATTCTGTCTGTTACGATCCTTAGCAAACCAATACGAGGATTGGTAAAAGAAGACAAGAACACTTACGATTGGAGAGAATGGACGCCACGATTGCAGACTTGTGATGTTTGCATTGACAGCTTCGGCCATGATGACGTGGCTCATGTTCGGTTTTCCTGTATCCCCGGCTCTGTCGGCACCGTTCTTGTCCATGTCATTGGGAATTCTTTGGACTTGAGATCACCCTAAGGGGTAGGAAGCTGTTCGAATGCTGCCAGGGACTCCATGAGGAAATCCACCATTTTGACCATATATATTGAAGTATCAGACCCTACCGGTAGTCCAAGTCTGCACCTCGCACACAGACACACCCTTGTTTGGTGACAATATCCCACCATGCGCGCCGGACCGATATTTGTGTCGGTGGTCGATTCTTCTCGGAGTTCGAAACGTCCATCGAGTCCCCTGTCTCGATGATCGAATTGACTTTGTCAATTGTCAATGTACAATAGATTTCTCGAACAAATGAAGTCGACGAGGATCGACAACGTCAGCGTTATTTCCTTCTGCGATCTAGCCACCCCGTGCCAAAGCTGACTCGAAGCGATACACATATACCACTTCCAGATCGTGGTCGGGTAGACAAACTTCATCAAGGCATTTGGTTTCGAGGTATGAGTAGTAAGTACATATCTATATATACACTTCTGCACACCGACAAATAATGTCTCGATCGCATGAGATTCACCGTGCCATTTGGCTCGGTAGGGTACTCCCAGCCAGAAGAAAATCGGCCACCCACCTTAATCAGCGATGGAGGCCTTGGTTTTCCGCTCGAAGATGTTCACGTGTACCTTTGGGTGATGCTGTCTTCAATGAGGGATCTCATTCTGTGGCCTTCGTCTTACTCCTTCCAACACACACGACTCCAGAATCTGTGGGTGAGATTCTAGATCTCGTGCTGCCGCGTTGTTTTGGTCGTATCCAGCAGACTTTGTTCCTTCCTAGTGCCTAGAGCCGGAACTGCTCTGCCACTTACATGTCATTTGCTCAGTGATGACACAGAGTGTCGTGAGCGAAATCACATGGGTGCAAATTGTCAGCCGTCATGCCACCCACAAGTATAATGCAAACCGCACAGAATGCAGGCCCGAAATGACCAAGCTGCTTCGGCAAGTCATTTGAAGGAAACAAAGAAGATGGAGTTTCCGAGTATTCATCTGGAGAAACCAGAGATGTGGCGACGAATGAAGTCTTCCTGCTCGAGGCCAACCTAGCAGAGAAACGCTCTGTTGGAGAAAATCAGGATGTATATACGCGGGCATACGTACGCATGCCGTGGACTTGGATCTGCGCTAAATTTCCTCAGCAGAGGAAGAAAACCAGGCGCAAGGATCTCTTGTTCTTCTGGGCGTTGTCTGCCATGGACTTGAACTTTTGCCCACTTTAGAGACAGCAAGCAACAGCAATTCCCAAGTTGCTTTAGTTACCCTTCTTGGGCGTCATGTTCAAGACTGGAGTTGTCCGGTTGAATAACCACTGTCGCACGGTCGTCCGTAAATCGGCGTCCTGCCTCCAAGTGTTGTCATTCCAACGTCTGCCTTACCTGTACAAGCACCAAGTAATGTTTCGCATCGCAGGCGAACCGACAATGGTTTCCGGGTATGTATTCGTACGTTGAAAATGACCATCGTCTTGTCCCAGTCTTTCCATTCTCGCATGTTGACACAACAGCCAGCTCTCTTGAGTGTGTCCTTCATTACTCAAGATGCTTTGGCGTCTTTTGACGCGTACCCCCTCCCGAATCAATGCGATCAAGAGTGTGCAACATGTGCACACCCCTTGGCGAAGCTAAGTATGTTTTTAATCTTGCGAGGAAGATGCTCGCCACAGACCACACGACGCCCACCCTCAGGACCCAAATGAACTTCGACTCAAGAGTCTCGGCAGATTCGGCTTCGGTAAGGATCTCCATGGACCCAGACTCGTGAGTCCCCAAATGCTCTTTCTCTAGGAAATGTATCGAATATACTTCTTCGGCAGGTTGGTGTTCATGGCCTGTGTGTGTCCTGAAAGGGAAGTTCCAGTTGGGAACGAGTTTGGAGAAATTTGAGTGCCAGCTCCTCCTAGTTCCAATTATTCGTATCGATCGTGAACAATCCACGGTCACCACCATCCATGCCACGACACTGCCTGTGAGGTATGAAACTGTGAATGCTGACTTACAAGGTGATGTTCGATTTGGACCACCAGCGGTGCAAAGCGGTGCGCTAGGTACATTAGGCGAATTAGGTCGTCCTTTCCCATATGTCGGAGTCAAGGCCCCAATGATTGATGCTGATATCGGCACGGAGCAGCAAGTGAGATCTGGCATCTACGTGGAAAAGACTCCATCCTTCGCCCCTTGATTTGTTGCACGGCGACCGCGGCTTTGCCTGTTTGACCGACCCGGTCGTGCTTGCTTCCCCCGTTCAAGACACCTTTGTTTCCTTTCTCTCGGAGAGATACCTCGAGCAAAGCACACCCATCGCTTTGAGCCAGTTGAACTGGTGGACGCACATGGCGAACCCCATGCCGAGGTTTCGCATCCGCTCCAGAAGAGAATTCCCTCTCTCTAGGATAATTGACATTTAGATATATGCATGTGATCGAGTGCGGGGATTCCGCGACTCCGTTACCAAGATGGAGTTATTGACCACGAAGCGCAGGATCTGGACTTGATTCTGTCATCCGATTCGGTAAATGCGAGCAACGGTGTCGTTATCGCGTCGGGGCTCTTTACTCAGCGGCCAAGGTGAACATCAGGACTTTTCCTGAGCACACGAAGATATCGGGATATTGCGCATGACCTTCCTGAGAATGTAGGCATGAAAGGTAGGCATGAAAGGTTATGGTGGGGTTCCAGGGATGCTCTTTCGGCCCAAAAGTGGCTGGCAGCCATTATGAGAAATTCGAAATCGTGCCATGCGCAGGACGTTTGATTTCTGCCATGAAGTCGTTGAAAGAATCCTTCGGCTGCATGTGCAACCCTTCCCGTCCCCATACTGAATCCATCCCACGGGAGCCCGATGAGACGCAGCGAAATATACAGTGGTGAAGCTAACGGCTCCCGCAAAGAGCAAGAACACTGGAGAACGATGCGAAGGTTGATGACCAGAATTAACCACACACAGATTGTGTTGCCCTCATGTCGGCTTGAGATGTGGAGCTCTGCCGAGACGACGGAGGTGCAGGGGCATTGGCTCCATGGTTTGGTGAATGTCGAAAGAAGCTCTGCCGCTCTCCTCATTCACAGGCATCGCAGGATTCATGTTTGAATACAAGAGACACGGTGCCAGATGGATATACATAGTCAAATATTGGGGATGAGACCATATTTCATGTACTTGTAGAAGTAACCCATGAACTCATGCAAAGTCCAAGGTAAGCATAAGAGTCTTCCTGCGCTCGAAGTTATCTGTTGAGTTGATAGTGTGCTCGGCGTTGATTTCGCGTAGAAGCTCTTCGTCCGTTTAGGTTCCATGTCCATGATAAGTCGCTAAGCCACCCAGGACGAATTTGACGTCGGCCTTGGTCTTGGCCTTCGAATGAATGAGGGTCAGGCCTTGACCCAGCCCGAAACCGAGCCCCTGGCATTCTCTAGACCCTCGGTGAAATTGGTGATCCCAATTTAAGACAGGAGATTGTAACACAATGGATCCTAGCGTCCCGGCCAGTCTTTGAGCCTTCACCATTTCAATTGTCTTGACACATAGCCACTGACCATGTGGTCCCCAAAAAGTTCGACGGGGGGGCAATCATCGCCTGAATATGCTCTTATCCAAGTAAGCTGCTGCATACCGCCCAGCTGAGATGCTGAGCACCCCCCAAGCGCCATCACGTTGTTCGAACTGTGGTACGTGTCCAAAATCGGGATGTAAAATCGGGATGTCCATGCCATACGTCATTGAGTATCCTGGATTTCTTCGTATCATAACACTCAACCCGATATCACCTTTGCAGCCTTCCTGCTGTATGACACTGGATAGACCAGGGACAACGGGCCTGGTCGCATGTTTGATGGGTTGACCGCATGTTTGGGGCCATAGACCAGAAGCTCTCTTGCCAAAAATCGCGTAGTCTTTGTCGGCTACCAAGAGCTTGGGCCTGAGTTGAAATACAGTCGTAGAGTGTTTGTTGTAGCCCCCCCACGAAGACGTTCTTGACCAGCGACAATGCACCGGCAAGCGCCCACCATCAGTATCCTCAACTACATCGACCGCTGTTGGTCCTCATTCGCTCCGTTGGCAGCCTAGAGCGCAGCACCTTCAGCCATCTTTGCTTGCGTTTGAATAAAGACCCTGACCGGAAAGGGTCGAATATGTTTATCCTTGTCCCTTGGAACAACAAAAGATCCATGACTCTTCGAGTATGCAAACAGGTTCCAAAGAAAACATTTCATGAATTCTTCTCGCTCGAGTGTGGGTATGTTGCGTTATTCGAAAGACTGTCGTCACCATCCGACATGGTATCCGTAGATGACATCTGTAGGTATTATGTGTGTGTAATATGAATGTCTTCTCTCGGTCGAAAGTGTTCTCTTCGTCAGATTCTTCTCTCTGTTCAGCTCGTCCGAGTTGAATCTGGAGCTCATCACGTAGACATCGATGTTGTTTTCAAGAAGACCTGCATTTGAGCGAGCCAGGCGCGCCAGGCTGGACAGGGTTTGTCCTGGGGGGACCAAGAGAAGAGCATATTTCATCGAGTCTCAAGCTCAAATCCCCCAGATCTTCTTTCCAGATCTCAAACACCTTCCCTGATCAATATCTCGAGTGAAACGCATAAAGAGAAAGGAATCCTTGGCGCCCATTCCCCCGAATCAAATCTTCCTTGATGAGACTGCAACAAGATTTGTCCCGTAAATCGCAGTTGTTGCTTCCCACACATGCAGTGAGAAAACACACCGGGAGGGTCCGGGAACAGCCCAGACGTAAATACACCGAATTTAAGCCCAGAGTTAGCTTAAGAGTTGGTGTGTAGGTTGAACCAGACACCAGCCGTGCGCTGGGAGGGGTATTACTCTTGGTACACCAATTCAATCTCGAGCTACCAGTCGAAAACCCACAATCGAACTAAGAGGAAGGCCAGGTTTGCTGACACTACCTCCTTGCGTGGCGGCAATTATGTCGCAGGCATTTGTAGCAAGAAAGAGGATGATGTATGGGAATTGTTGGAAGCAATTGTGTATCGTCAGGGGCAAATCTGCTTGGGTCGGGCTTCATCGGCACGCCGTGTGCAGGTTGCAGAACACTCAGGCTCGAAATCCTGTCGACGCTTCTTTGGTGATCGTCATCAGGGGGCATCATGAGGGCTGGCCTTGATGTGCGGCCAATGTGAAAAGGCCCGAAATTCGGTATCGTCAGTTTTACAAGCATTCTCGGCTCTATCGTGACTGTAGGCACCTAACCTCACTGACGGGACGTTCGACCAGAACTTGTTCCTATCCTGCAAGCTTCTTGTCGATGGATATCGGCGGGGCCAGAATGGCGGTAGTACTTCGCACGTACTCGGTGACCTTCTTATCGACGCGATCTTGTCGAGGCGGAGGTGGGTGTTCTTGTCGGGGTGATGGAGGCCCCAGGATGACCGCGATTTCATGCGCCGTAGCTTCAAACTGGCCTTTCAACCCACTCGACAAGGGGATGACTATCGTGTTTGACGTGTTGGGAGAAGGTGTGATCCTGGGTTGCTGGTGAACTCTGCAACGCAATGCGCAAGGCCCCGCTGGCATAGAACTGAGCCAAAAGTCGTGACCTTTTCCTTATTGTCTTTTAGTTTCTCTTCAACCCTCGTTGAAGTGTCCGTTTGTAAAACTCAGTCGTTCACGGCTCTCCCTTCCTCGGGTTTCTGTACGTGGGCAGAACATGACAAGTTGGATCGGCTGGATACGGCCCGGAAGCTCGCACTCGTCGATGCCTTTGCGTACAAGGTAGAAGGGTTCTGGAGGAGTCGGTGTCTGTGAGGTACATCAATTGGCAGAGAATTGTCAGTGGGTGAGAAGAATTCAGAGGGAGTACATATACATATATACATATGTACGAGGTCTCTGGCTTCAGCCATGCAGCTTTGCAAGATAGCTTGTAGGACGAGACGATTGTTGAGTGGCATCTTCGGCTGGTCAGGTACTCACGACGAATTTCATGGGGAAGGTCTCTCTCGCTGTCTCTCTCTTTCTCTATGCCTGCCGACGGCTCCAGGTGAGGTATGACTCTTGAGAATCTGCCGAGTATCAGCCATGATCCAGGTCCGTTATCTCGTGTTGAATGGATACAAGCCTTGGGCATGGGCGAGTGACATGGTGTTTGTGCTGCAATACAGCGCACACCCCCTCTCGAGTATGTCTCGGATTCGGACCTTGGCTTCAAGGAGTGTTCATGTCTCGGAGAAGGTGAAGCAGTAGGGATACTGACGGCTGTGGAACTTCGTAGCTCCACAGGTCAGGTGAAGGGATTCCTGTGCAGGAGCATGAGAGTAGCAAAGATGCAAGGAGCAAATTAGACACCGGGTCGTAAAGATTGAGCTGCGGGGAATAGTAGCCCCAGTTGTCAGGTTAAGGATTTCTGTGCAGAAGCGTGAGAGTAACAAAGATGCAATCAGCATAAGGCAGACCATATGTCGCAGATATTGAACTGTCGGGGCATGGTAACTGCGACCATTTGTTTGTCCGTAACATACGGTCGCACTTCCGGTCTTGCCGCTACTCACTCCGAAGGGCAGAACGCCCAGGCTGATGGTCCTTCTTGATGCCACAGATACTTCCGCAATTGGAACCAAGCAACGTCTGGTTGACCAGACTAGAGATGGATGGCCACAAACCATGTCACGGATGATGAGAAGCAACCTGACCAATGGTTAAAATTGTTTCCGCTTCATCTTCTTCTCCCATTCCTGGTCGTGCCCATGACCATGACTGTGTCCATACCCATGCCCGTGACCATGACGCCGCCGTTGTTCCATCTTGACATCCTCCCTGACCCCTTTACTATCCATCCGTAGCTCTCGTTCCTTCTCCTCGCGGCTCTTGACCCTCACTCGGGCCATATGCCTCCTCTGGCCCTCGACGGGCGCACTGCTGTTCATGACCTGCGGGATGAGGTATCCATTGATTGTGTAGCCGGCCTTTTCCACCGCGTGCTGCGGACATTTACCATCCTCCTCGTCGCATGTCACGCCGGGTGGACAGCAGATACCCGCGCTGTTCGGGCACGCATTGCACAGGGCGTTGTCTGCCGAACCGACATTCGATATGCTCACCATGTCGCTGCCGTTCGAGGCGACGCTGGGAGACATGAGGGTGTTGTTGTTGCCGAAGATATTGATGATGATGTTCCCTTGTTGATTGTTGGAGTCAGCTGCGCAGTACGATACGAAGACGCTGACTGTCTTGGTGGGTCGGGCGGAAGGGGCCGAACTCGTGGTTACAGGGGCAAGGATTGTGGTCGTATAGCCCTCGGTTGCGGTGAAGGCGCCGGATCCAGTCTGTCGCCCAACACGGTGGCGGTTAGTCAACTCGATAGAATCGTGGTAGAAGTACGTACCAATGTTCCACAGCCCCTGAAGCTTCCACTTCCACTGACGGTTCCCGATGATACAATGGAGACCATGCCCATTCCTTGCGCGGGCCAGATGGTACCAGTACCTGTGAGTGTGCCAGTACCTGAGCCATATCCACCTGATGAGAGCGAGAATCCGGTCAGTACGAGATCGGGCAAGGAAACAGCGACAAAGAGAGGTCAAAAGCACTTACATCCAGTGATGATGGCGCTACCTATAAAGGTGCCTGTGGTGGCGATGATGTAGCCACAACCAACTACGCTCGACGCAGATCCTATCCACGAGGCGAGTTAAAATCTATCCCCGACACTATAAAAAGGACAAGCTTGATGCAACATACCAGAAACAGTGCCCGATGAGACGATTGATACACCTTCGGTATATATGGTCCCAGTTCCCGCTGTCTCGCGTCAGTATCAAGCTCGAGATAGTCATTATGAGTGATAAAGCAAAACTCACCGACGATACCGCTCCCAGAGCCGGTGCCACAGCCGTCAATGGTGTTCGATACGACTGTCGTGACGTACGAGGCCGAGCTGGACGATGTCGTGGTGATGATCGGCGTGGGGGTCGCGGTGATGACGGTCAGCGTGGGCTGGGAGCCTGTCGTTACACTTGAACCTGTGGGAGTTTCCGGATTGCTCAATGTGATTGTCGTACTTGAAATGACAATGATCGAGTATATCACAGATGTGGAGCTAGAGGTGATGAACGTGGACAGCAAACTCGAACCCGACACGTATGGCATCGTCGATGGGAACGATGCCGAGCTCGACGAATCCAGTATGGTTGGCGTCAGAGACATGGAAGAAGCGGTCGATGTGGTAATGACGACGGTCGTGCCGGTAATGACGGTAACGATAGTACGTGTCGTGGTAGACAGGGATGCGCTGTTAAGAATGGGATCGCCCGAGTTCGAAGACGAAGATAGCAGCGTCATTGAAAACGACGATGAAGACGGCGATGAAAACGGCGACGACGACGTGCTGGAGGCGACAATCTGGCTGAATCTCGATGTTGTTGATGCGGTCGTTGTCATGTTTGCATACAACACGCTCGAAGTGGACGTCGGTCTGAAGACGCCAGAAGTGGCGGTGAAGGATGTCGAGCTGGTGCCGTTTGCCAGACATGATGCCGGGATGGTGAAGCAACATGGCAGGCCGGTTGTCGAGGACGAAACGGGATCCAAGGCGCCGCTGTAGTTGCCGTTCAAGCAAACCGATTTCGGAGTTTGTGGGTCGGGGGATCGAAAGACTCCCTGTGCGCAACATGTCAGTGGGACGTGTATGATGCAAAAACGGTCAGGGCTCACCAGATATGTATGGGTGGTGCACGACAGGATGGAACTGGTGGTTCCCGCAGGACTGCCACTTGACGCCGCTCCTCCACAAGGTGTACATGTTGAGACTGGAGGATCACCTGCAAAGACACCTCTCTTGAAAAGACCTCGACCTTCTCGGGTCTTGGAAAAGTAGTGGTGGTAGTGGAGACTGTAGATGGTCTCTCTGGTCCCGTTCGGTGCGATGGTGATGGATGGGGCGACGGCGGTGATCATGGACGGGAGGATCTCGAAGCGCAAATCATGGTCGATGGGGAGTTGGTTCGGTCGTGGTGTCGGGATCAAGAGCGGTTCGTTTAAGGGGAGAGTTGCGTCGCCAAAGTCCACGTATCCATGGGAGGCGTGGAGCAGAAACGCGACGACGACGACGATGAGGGTCGATACGAAGGAGGCCATTCCGTTCACCGGCACCACCGACGGATACCCAGTCACCTGCGTGGCAACTTGCGAAAGCAAAGCTGTTGAAGACCTTGAGGAAAAGATGCAGCGGCGCCATTCTGAAGATACGAGACGTGAGTGCATGGATAGGTCGACCCGTGAGACGCGGCGTTGTGATGTGTGCACAGACACCATTCGCGGTCGGAGTGAAAGGACTGGAATGTAGCATTTTTTGGGATAGCCATTCCTGGACGTACGTAGAGTTGCGATACGAAGAACATTGTTCGATAAGACCGCATAATGCACGGTGAATCAAACAGGGAATGAGAGGCCGTTGAGCAAGAGTACCATACGACAGAAGCGAGTATGAGCGACCTGAACATCGTGTAGCATTCCCAGGGAGAAGTTCAGTGGCATTTGTGGCTGTGTGATGGTGCTATTGAAGGCTGCGTAAGAGCACTTGAGCGTTCCTGTCACAATCTACTAGATTGCGGAATATTTGACATCCTTATGAAGAGATGGTGCTGTTTCTTGACTGCTCCATGTAGTGAAAGATGAGATTGCAAAGAGAACGCTAGGAAAGAACTGTTGGTTCTCGAGGACGCGAAGCAAGCTGTTGAGACACGACATTTGTATGATAAATGCAATCTTACTCAACCGCCTTGCACCACTTACTCGAGGCCTCGTCACCCTTTTCGCCTGCCTTTCGGCTCTTTTGTGATGCGAGGTTTCTTCGACCTTCTGGCTGCCCCTTGGCCTCCTCCTTTGGAAATCGAGGTGTTTGGGGTAGCTGTTTGCGGAATAGGATCTAGCTCATCATCTTCCTGCGAAACAAGATCGACGTTCTCTGTGTTTGAAAGAAGACTTTCCATATCTTGTGACAGACCTGTCGCTGCTTCGGATTGCGCTTCAGACCCTGCAGAAACTTGAAAGTTAAGACCCGATGGTAGCTTGTCGATAGCTGCGCGAATTCTTTCAAGGTGGGTCGGCATCCAAATGTCGTAGACATTTTTGGTAAACTTATAAGCAGTCCACTTGTCTGCACCTTCTTCACCTGTGATATCCAGAGTCTTGATCGGATGGCGATAGAAAGTAGTTTGACTATCACCAATAACAGCATAATGGCCATAGATGCGAACCGTTCGGTGATCATGCGAGATTGAAAAGGCGAGTATTTCCCTATCGATTTTCTTCTCGCGCTTCACAGTTCTGAAGAGCTCGACAACGCTCCTCACGGCAATAGTCATACTGTGGGCGTTCTGTCGGTCGGCAACATCGAGAGCCGCAGCGCCACACTTGACTTCGCAGGTAAGGAAGGGGAAGTACATTCGGTAGGTTGCGACAAAGAACGAGGTATCGAAGACGGTGCCAATCAGCGGGTCGAGCTTATTCAATTGCTCCTCTGTGAAGGCCGACCGTCGAAATCCAACAGAATAGTCCGGCTGCGGTCGGGGTCCCTGTACCGGGATGCTCCCTGTCCACGCTTCGTTGACATTCTCGGTCAAGCATTTCAGCTTGGTAGCACCCAGTATCGCCAAGTCTTCGGCCGATGGCACAATGTATGGCGAGATACTGCGGATGATCCGAGATTCATTCCTGTCCTGAACACTGCGACATGTTGCATCGAAGACGTCGTCTCGAAACAACGAGTCGGTTGGGACAGTCTGGTCCGAGCTCAATAGAGTCTTATAACTGCTTAGGCTTGTGTTTGTAATACCCATGTCAGACTTGTCCATGTAACTCCCTTTGGCGGCGAGTAATGTGGGATAACGTGGATCTTGATATTGCCTACTCTTTGTCTCCCTCCTGTTCTCGTCACTGGACCCAGAAAGGCTCGAATCTGATTTCTTTCGGCGAGGCAATGCGGGGGTCTTTTTAATAGGCAGTGGATATCGGTTTCCGCCTGTTTCCACATATTGGACGTTCGGAACAGGTGACAGTGCAGCCATCTCTTCTAGCCAGCTATCGTGTTCCAAAAGCTCTTCTTTCGCTTGAACGTCCGGTTCAAAGTATTCGCGAGGCCACGTCTCATTCAGCACCCAGCTCTTGACCGGGTCGGCACCAGTTGTGCTAGTGTGCTGTTTCGTCTCTTGTACTGGTCCCTCTGGCGTATGTCGAGTCGACGTTCGCGGCCGATTCGAAGGTAGCGGATCTTGCGCTGGAAAGGAGGAGGAGTAAGGGGCTTCCTGGCCTCTTTTTCGTTTCAAGGAAGACTCGTTGGGTTGCTGCAACGTGGTTAGGAACGCTAGGTAGCCCGCAGAACCGGAGAGATATCAATCTACCGCTTGACCACGCGAAGCTTCGCCGGCCGACGATATGCCACTTTCCGGTTGCTTTCTTCTCCTGCCACCCTCAAGTTGTGATAGAGCTTCCAGGCGCGCACTTCTGCGGACTTCGAGGGATTTCGCTTTGCGCGTGCCTGTAGTCTGCTTCCCTGCGCTCAAGGTTAGAGCACTGCCGTCGCTGGGTGCTGAACAGAGCGTACTTATTCTGTGAGATCGGGAAGACTGCGGTTCTCTCCGAGTGCTTGTAGAGACCTGGGGCTTAGCCATGGCGAGATAGAATTGGAAGAGGATCCAGCCTCTATCTATACATAGCCGCCAGGTCTGAGATGAGAGGATGGCTGCGAATTATCGACAGCGCAGAGCACTCCTCACGAAACGCGGAGGTTAGTGCAGATCACGCGGCGCTAAGCTACAAATAGATGATGAGGTAATCAACTCCGACCTTAGCAGACTACGCCTTCTGCGAGTTTGTACGGCTTCCCAAGTCTAACTCTGTGTTACCATGATCGATCCCTCGCACCTTGGTGGACGATTTCACTTGATGGAGAAAAGCGGAATACGTCACAAGAATCGAGACCGCGGCTGCCTAAATCTGCGCACTGGTCATTCCAGAGGCTCTCAGCTTTCACATGATGAATTGACGACACGGACGGATAGGATCCATAGTGAGGTTGCAACAGGCGGCACGCTCTCAAGCTCGACCCCTGTTCAGCTAAGGCTTCTGTCGACATTGGCGGCCTGTTTCTTGCACCTACTTTGAGTCCGAGCCGCCGTACGTCTCACATTACCCAGCAGCGAGCCACTCTAGGCAGCGATTGCCCAATCTATTCACCAGCCTTTCAATGGCGCCTGGCGTCGCAGCTCAGACAATGGCTGTTGCAAACTGCATGCTACAGAACGTATCCTTGCTCATTTGAGGTCCTTTTTCCACGGAGGTGGCCTAGTCCAGCTCTCTACATGTTAGCCAGCACACCAATGGCCTCGCCACCTCCGAGCTGATGCTGATATGGCGGCTGTGTAGGGCGGATAGTTTTGCGGACAATGTGTTTTTCGGTTGTCGAAAACAGGATTTTGGCCGGAAGGTTGGATGGTTTCAGATCCTCGAGGCGATAACTCCTGGCGACTCGGCATGGCAGGCGTATCGATGCGGCACCCATGATGCTCGCGCCGTACTTAGCCCTGATACCTGTCAATGCTACGCCTGTGACATGAACCCCCCGTTGAGCGGGCTATGCACGTCCTCCATTTTAAACTCCAGTTGTGAAAGTCTCGGATTTATTCGCCGCGTGAGGTGACACACTTTGGGCAGTGTGGGTTGCGTCAGCCTGCCTGATCGATTTTGATGAGCCTAGCCACAAGCCTCCGAGGCATCCCATGACACTCAAGTTTGTACTGTAGGGTCCACTATCTCTGCCAGTGGCTGTATTCCAGGAGAAACGGCGCCTCAATGGGTTTCTGCCACTGGTGCTTCGTAGAACGGCTTGTTCCACTGGAGCTAAAGTCGACTTTTTCGATTATGCGTTGTCAGTGTCTTTGTCGTCCAGCTCGGAGGGTAGGCCGGTCAATCAACCAATCCTTGCTAACCGCATGCGACCACAGCCATATAGGCCGTAGGTCAGCTGCATAGTTGCCTACGATGCGACGTCGCTATTGAAGTACAACCTGCTTCGATTGGAGTGCGCGTCGTGTTGGATCCAAGTCGTAGACGGGGTGTGCAGATCGAATATGGCCTCCTTCCGAAAAAAGAACGAGCTGAAATTTGGGCCTTTCGGCCCTCGCTCAGGCGTCGACAGGCTTGATTCAGCCGCCTCGCCCTCAGCTCAGGGTAAAGCGACATTGGTTCATGTTGGTCACTGAGACTGGAACTAGAAATCAAAAAACCTTTGTGTCCGACTATCCAGGTAGTCACGAGTAGGCGTCAAGACCAAATATTTTGTAGGACCAAATCTTTTGTAAGAGTAATCAGAATGTCCAAGAATAATTGCAAGTAGCACAGCTGCCTCTGGATATCTGGAGCACCGCGAGGCTTGGTGGCATTGGCCTCGGTCACGAATTTCTCCCAAAATCTAGGCCTGACCTGGGCCTTGAACCACTCCACATCCTCTGGATGCTCCCTCATCTGATCCATCTCAGAGGTTGGAATATTGTCGTCACAGTAAAGTCTTGATTTGATAAGCTTGTGAATCTGAGGTGTCTCACGTTTCGACCTTGACTTTGATTTTTGCCAGGTGAATGGAACGTCTGCTTTGATTCTGGCGGAGACATCCAGATCCTTGGCCAGTTGTGGTAGTAGTTTTCTGTGCGGCTGGTGTCAGAGAGACCAAGAATTATATCGGGTTTGGCCATGGTCTTACAGAGTGTCATGTCTGGTGCAGGAATAGGCACTAGATGGGGGCCAAATAGGATGTATTGTCGAGTCTGACCTCAATAACTAGGAGGTCGTCTTCTACCTATTTATATAGGCAAAAAGGAGTGGAAATCTCCGCCTGTTTGAGGCATTCCTCGCCGCGGCATGAGGTGCGGTTCTCGATAGACCTAGGTGGAGGTCCGTCGATCGTTGCCCTTCAACCTCACACAAGCGTTCCTTTTGATAGGCAGTGATATAGCTAAGTGAGTGACTATGTAAGACGGCGCAATGAGTGACAGATAGGCTAGAAAATAATGAGGGTGGTAATGAGAGTTGTAAAGACCTAGGCGGCGAAGTATCCCGCAACTCAGCCCGCTCAACACAGAGATTCTCCCGTCCACTCGTACGAGAGACCAGGTACATCGTCATCATATTCTGAGATTCACCATAATCAACTAAGAAGAAGCACCGTCTGTTGTTGAAGGCAAACTGATCATTGTATGAGGCCCAATGGAATTTGGGAACACTGAAATCGCAGTTCCAGTGATGCTGGCATATGCGGTTTAATAGGAAATCCGTCCGCTCAAAATTGTCATTACCTGGAACTAAATGGGTCAAGGTTTGGACCAGGATACGGACAGGAGGATCCGGCCTCGAGGGGCTTAGCACGGAAGATTCAGACTTTCTTGCCATTGTTTCCATTGTTGTGGTGATAGGAAAGAGCTTTTTACGCATCGAGAGAGTTTCGGGAACTGGGTTGAGAATTCCGGAATAGGCAGCGTCAATAGCAGTAGATCAACCACCAGCACGGGAGGAGCCGTGTGAGTCCACGAGAGAGACCGAATTGTGAGGGACGCCATCAGCGTCGTGGTCCTGGTGAGAAGCCAGTCGACTTGAGTAAACTGAGTCGATCCTCAAGCCTTTGCAGGTCGACGCACTCGCAGTCTGTGTGCCGCTTGAAAGGGCCCCGAGCGTGGCTGCGGAATTCAGAGAACCCCTGGTGCCGACACGTGATGTCTTGGTTCACGTGACCGTTGGCCATAGACTAGAACTGTTCGTTCGGCAATCTGTCAAGTCTCAATGTACTGGTGTGAGGAGACCAGATTGTAGGCATCGTTGACTGGGAAAACCTCCGGATGGTATCCAGCATACTGGGAATACACTACTGCTTGTCAGGTCAATCCTCAGAACTCTCTCTGGCGTCAATGAAGTTGATCGATTATTGATCCGCAGCCATCAGAAATTTCGAGGGAGCATATCCGCCAAAAAAATACTTTGGGGACTATTAAGAAGGAAAAACAAATCTGCTATGGCACTGTCTCCTTCCTTTCAATCAAGTCATATGTCGGAACTTTGCTCATGCCGAATTCTCCCTTGCCGTCAAAGCGATGCTCGTCCTTCTTCCTTTGGCAGTACAACATAGCCCCATCCCGAACCGTTTCCCACTCAATCACTTTTGTGCCCAGTGCTTTGGTCTCTCTTTGGAGTCTCTCCAGCGCCTCTTTGACCCAAAACACACAATTCCAGCCTGTCAAGCCCTGCCTGATAGGTGTGCTCCGCAGTGCATTCGAGAGTTGACGGTGATCTTTCACTTTCGCAATCATGATGAGGACGAGCAACATGTTCGCCGGAGCCAAAGGACATTCCTGCTCTTCAAAACGCCATTCGGACCCGCCTCCTTGCTTTGGTTTCTCTTTAGCATGATAGCGTATGCCATGCCCTCCCTGTACTTCTGTTTTGGGCCCGACCATCAACGACCAATGATATCTAGCTCGGCGGCAACATTAGCTATGTCTTTCTTGTGGACGAAGAGGGTGTCTCGCCGCGTACGCGTCTTCCTTGCCGGGCATAGTGGCTGAACCTCCGCGGGCGTGTAGGGCGATGTATAGACGATCTTTATTTTGCGGCATTCTCAAGGTGTTCCGTGCGGATATCGAGGTCCAGTGTCTTTCGCGCGATGTTGGTGTTGATTGATGTACCGTCAGGCCTTCAGGTGACCGTTATAAAGGCAGCAGCGATGTAACACAGGAACCTCGCTCAGTAATCATTACCTCTGGACTGGAAATCAGCAAGACCTCTCTTCCTCCTCATGGAAGGCGGAGGGTTCACATCGGGGGGTTATCACGTGGATGTCGAAAAGCATTGGTTAGTCGAAAGCAAAACTCCCCAGGTGAGGTCGCGGACAAGTCGCAGCAGATGTAGCAGGCAGGCTAGAGGCGTTGTTGACCCCGTTGATCACATGGTAGTTGGGATGCCACAATAATTTAAGGAGAACTGAAGGGGCGCAGCCGAAGTAATCTTCTCATCAATTTTCTTCGGGCATCATTGAGGTTGACATGGTAATCGACTCGAACAACGTGGGGCAGCCTCTTTTTTGGCGGGGGAGGCTCCTTTCTCCTCAGGCTATTCTGCCCAACAAGGATCCGCCTCGCATGTCACTTGAATACGAAGAAGTAAGTATTGACTGCGCCTTATCAGCCTTTGAAGGTATGCTGGTTCCTGACTTATACACCCCTCCTCCCCTCCAACAAGAGCACCCGTGATGTGACTCCATGTCAATCATATTATTCTCGCTTTCTCCTCAGTTCCGAGCCGCCTGAAGCTGCCTCAGGAGACCCCCCTGATCAAGTGTGGGTTCGACTCTCCTGTGCTCAACACATTGAATTTGAACTGCGATAGTCTTGCACTATTCGTGGCACTCGAATTACGCATCGGATCTATATACCAGGGGAAACATTTGAGACGGAAAGCCACATCCCTAGGTAAAAGCGGGCATGATATCAGCTCCCCGACGAAGAGGACGGGAGAAAGAAGAGAGCTCTAGAGAAGTGAAATTAGAACCTCAAAAGGTCCCGAAAAGAAAGGCTTCTTAGGCTTTCACATCGTTGCCTCTAGTGTCGACTCGAGCCTTTCTTCTGAATACGCAACGAAGTATAGAGACTGAAAAGCAGATGGATTACTTGAAGCGGAGGAAAAATGGTTACTATACCTCGCCGACGCTTCAACCTACAGCTCAGTCTCTATACTGGTGTGGAATTCTTTTTGCCATTTTATTTTCTGGTTTGTATCTTGTTCCTGCAATTCTGCTGTCGAAGGGGTGTAATTTGTCCAACGACGTCGAGCAAGATTTTGTGTCTCAGCAATGCTGATTTGCATCTCGTACACGGGGGAGAAATGCTGCACGCATAAAATCAACTGTGGTCAATGTTTGCCAGAGCTTGCCATAGCTTTCTTCCGGGCTCATTGACATCGTTTCGATGCCCCAACCTTGCAATCACATCTGATCTGCAAAGAAGTAGCGGTGATGACTGCCATTCCAGGGTCGTTCTGCATTGGAGCCTTTTCTGCTTTCGTCCATTTTGTCCGCACGTTCCAATTCCTTGCACAGGTCGTCAATGTTGAAGACGCTGACGGCGGCGACAGATTGAAGATCCGCATCCTCATTATCCGTTCCTCGAACCAAACCAAAGTCTTCAAGTGATAGGAAAAGTCTGGCTTGGCTGTTAGGGTTCTTGACACCGTCTTTGTTTCGAATTTCCTAGTTGAGATATCCCTAATTAGTAATGTGAAGATGCGCGGACTTCTCGAGGGCCCTATAGATATCTTACCACAGCGTCGTCGCAGGCTACCCCTTCAAACTTGCCGTCTTCACCAAACTTTGCCTTCCAAACTGAGAGCCATGCCCCTTTGCCTCTTGGATAGTCAAGGTCAACTATGATGACTGTTCGGATATGGCCCCTAGTGTGCTCGATGTACTCTTGTGCAAGGTTTTGTAGCTCCTTTGTTGTCTGCGAGAGTGCGACTTCACCAACCAGAACTGGGTATTTAGGATTCTTTTCGGCTGTAATGCTGAGATCAGGTTGACGCTTGATGGTGCTCTTGGCGTCCTTGAACGAATAGTAAAGGTCTGCAGAGCCGGTAGGCACGAGCGACGCGGCAAATTTGGCCATGGAGGATTCCATCTTGTCTTTTTCTCGGTCGATAAAAGAGTTCAGGCATCTCTTGAGAAGGTCAACGATAATTTCGTGTCTGATACCGGGCATTCTCAAAGCTAGTGTTTGACTGGCATAGGAATAGTCGTATCTATCGTCCATAGTTAGCTAAAGCACTCTGAACTCTGAAGGGCATATCAGCCAGCCCTAAGAGTCGCGTAAACCTACCTTACACGTCTTCCTGCGAACTCACCGCAACTCACCAACTCGTCGAATTGCTCGAATTGCTCTGCGGGGAGGAAGAATTCGATTCTTTCAACGTTGGAATCTCGAAGGCAGCATTGTCGGTCTCGGAGGTAGGTCACAAGCTCTTGCAGCTCGAACTTGTAGCGTTGTTCTGCGCTCTCAGAGGCTATGATTTTGGTCAATGAGGGCTCGTCGATCTTGGTGCCTTGTTTACCTTTTGCGGGAAGTGAATTTGGACCATCGCCGCTCATGTCAGAGTGATTCGCAGCGCAATCCTCGGCGTGATTCTGTCGAAGGGCAGAAGACTGCTGTGGATCCATCTTCACACTTGCGCCTAGGTGGTGCGAAGAAGATGCGAGTTGAATCAATGATGGTGTTGTTGTTTTTGTTGTGGTGATGATGTTGTTGTTTGGATACAATGTAGTGAACGAACACTCTGAACAATCTGTGAATAGAAAAGGATTTGCTACGGAGAAACAGTCCCCCAGCTATGCATATAGCTTCGGTAGAGCACAGCCGATTGATGAGCAGTTTTCGCTCCCAGGCTCAACTATTGTAAGAGAGGACAAGACTCTTTGCAGCATATCACTCTACTGGTTAACACTCTACAGGTTAACACTCTGCTGCCTACTGTGCAACATTCCGACAAATGACAGATGAATGATTGCTTATTGTTTAAACTCCACCGTAGGTGTACAATGAGTACGTTATCTAGATGTCTCAGCGCTCGTACACTACCAGCGCCGTATAATAAAGGCGGATCTGCAGGCCGCAGAGCGCTGCTACTACTACGTACGGAGATCAGAGTTGATGTTAGCAGCACCTTTAGAACATTTCTGCACAAGTCATGCTCAGTACGAGTCCGTGAGATCATGGACAGAAACCACTTGTAGCAGTCGGTAAAAAGTATCTCCGACCCCTAGCACTAAAGTCACGGTCCGGGGTAAATCTCAGATTGTACTTTTGTACGGGTGATCGACGAATTAGACGGGATTGGCGGAAACCCAAAACACCTCGGAGTAGAATCCCGTCGGTCTTATGCTATATTGCAATATTTAACTCCGGGTGTCATTTACGGAAAGTGCAGCGAGATCTCTGCGACCGTTGATGTTAATCCACCATAATGTCGGTCCTATTCAAGGTATGTCAGTTAGGCGCAAGGGGGGAGATCGTCACGGGAGATGGATCGTTCGAAGTTGGGATCCTCACCTTGGCCGCAGCGCCTCGAGCGAGGCCGGCCACGAATTCAAGTCTACGATCTCTCGAAAGAGGAAGAGGCGTCGGTCGACTCCACGTCCACACGTTCAGCACTTTGAGATAAATCTGGCTTTGAAGAAGAGAGGTCCACGAAGGCTGCGCATTACCTTGTTTTTACCCTTTTAATCGTGATTGACTTGGGTTGGAAGACTCACACTCTTCCAATCGAGATGTCAAGCCATACGATTGGGGTCAAGTCTTTCTTACGTCTGTCCGGACTCCTGAATATCATGCGAACTGGGAATGTTCCCAGTAATGACGTAGCAATAAGAGTAATTACGGATACCAAGTCGATGTTATTGTAATTTGATATCTTCGGTGTCTCCGGTAAGCCATAAGGATCGCTGCATCACCCATGTCATCGTCTATATACCTATATTCGCTATCATCAAGAAATTCAATCTAGACACTGTTACTCATATCTTGTAAACACATATCTCCAGCGTCTCCAGTAAACCATAAGTATCAATCCGTCACAAACATCTCCGTCCATATACCTATGTTCGTTATCTTCAACGAATGCAATCATAACATTGTTAATAGTGTCTTGTAAATCGATATGTCCAGCGTCTCCAGTAAGTTATAAGGATCACTGCATCGAAAAGACCTCCGCCCTTATGCCCAAGGGTCCCTTGGTGACAGGTCCTGCAGATCTTTCCTCAGGAACACGCTCGGGAGTTTCGGTTCAGTCGCAGACACCAAGGTCACTCGCTTCAGGCTCGCCAAACTGTCGCCACGAGCTTTTCTCTTGGCCAGGATTGAAAAACCGCCGAACATTGGATTTGTTGAACATTTCCTTGAATTTGAGGAGGAATTTCCTTGCCGGAGCTTCGAGAATCTGAACTTCCTCGGATGTTGTGATTGTATCGAGATGAGCGACGAGATATTGAATGTCATCAGCCTTGTTGGTTTCGCGGTGTAGGAGAAGATCGACTGGCGCATCCAAGACCGCCCTGGCTTCTAGGTCTTCCGTGAGGTCTGTCGGCCCCTCGTTGAACTCATCTTGTAGACCCTGCTCTTTGCGCCATTCTTCTTGCAGATTTTCGGCAGCTCTCTCCGCAAGCGGCAACGATAGCCATGTCACTGAATATGGTTTGTGCAGATGGTGGCAGGCCGGATACTAATACGTCCTTGTTCAAGTTGAGTTGTTTGTAGGGCACGTATTCGGCAATATTCTTTCGGCTAGGATCTTCTGGATGGACCCGAAAGAACCGCTCAGGCGTCATATTTTGTGTCTTCTCGCCTTCCGGTAAGTATCGCCGAGTACAGAGAAGTGATTTGCCTTGGAGGACCTTCATTCCGTTGATGCGTGCCAGAGGCGCTTGGTCGTCGTAAGCTGCTCCGCGATACAACGCGCAAAGCTGTACAGCAGTGAGAATCAGGACGATGTCTATTCTCTCATGTCAGCAGCTTTCATCCGTCTCATGTGTCTCTTTCATCCTTACCATTGTGAGGGATATCCAGCTGCAATCTGAACGGCCCATAGAATCGGCCTTGCAAGAGAGAAACATGATGAAGCGAGATGCCGTACCACCATTTGAACCCATTCCGAATCTCAGTGGAAAGGAATCTTTTCATTCTTCTCGAGCGATTACGTCGAGCCAGCATGTAGTTGAGCTGCAACGCATCCAGACGGAGACAAGGTAGGTCTGCAGCAAGATTCCGTTCGAAGGTTTTACTCGTCATGATAGATTCTTTAGCTCTGGGTCTGACATTGATTTGGGATTCGCCAGAAATCATATCTGGGTTATCCAACAGCTCCCTATCCAAAAGCTCTCTTTCAAGCACCACCCCCAGTTGCAGCCACTTGGAGCGAAGGATCAAGACATCTTGGTCTTGTTCATCTGCAATCTCTATCGTATGTCTGAGCGCCTTGTTTTGGGTGTGAAGGAGACTGACGCCAGTTGGCGTCGGTGGGCAGACAGAGGCAGGATCACCGACTTTCATTGTCTCGACTCGATCCCGCATCTGTGTGCACAAGTCAATGTTGAGGGGCGAGGAGGTGTTCTGGCTTGCACTGTCCGCCGTCATCAGCATGCTTTTTGTATCGATGACACGCTTACTCGGAAGTGTCAATGCTAGAAGACGACAAAGAGGAGATTGACTCCAGTAAAAGTCCACAAGAGAAGATAGGCCGTGGACAGAGTAAGGTGATTGCGACCAGGTGAGAAGTAAGCGGTAGGAAGGAAGCGAGGGGAGGGAACACTCAGTACGAGTGCCCGGATAAACATTCTTCCTCTGCGGTAGGTGACTTGCCAGGAGGGTGCATGTTGACAAGGTTGTGACACGTATAGCAAGGTACATAAACATCCAGAAACTAACACATTCGATCCTCAGAGGCTTGAGGTTGATGATCTTGTTGACGGCGTGGTCCGAGTACCGAGCCATATGAAAAACCTGGCCCTGCTGTTCCCCGTTCAGGATCATTTTCCCCGGTCTTTTGCAGTCAACAATCGAATGATATGGTAGATCGTCTAGCTCCCTCGCTCTCACCACTGTTTATGTTTCCAAGAAGTCAAGTAAATGGCAACTAGAGTGTGCCACAGCACCACTGAAGCTCGGGAGGCACCTGCGAGAGGCATTGGTAGAATGGTATTCTTCCATTTGGATATTAAAGGAGGGTGTGCTACCTGAATGACGGACGGAAAGTCTGAGGTTGGATCTCACTAAGCATCCTCGTGCACTTTCAACTACACTCCTTGTGTACTAGAACATGAATTCTCGCAAATACTCCATTGCGAATCTGCCACGAACACAAAATTTCCCATGCTCGACGCGCCATCCCCAGTCATCTTTATTACGCACCCGCTCTGAAGATCTCTTCATTGAATATCCGCCCAGTCCATTTTCAGTGTGTGGTTAGTTGAATTCGGCATGTTTCCCTCCGCAGAAGGGCGTTTGCTGCGTCGGGAGGTCGACATGCTTTTCAGTGACGGTGCCAAGTGTGGTCTGCTAACAGCCATAGGGACTCCGGAGGCAGCGCGACCATCTCGTTTACCTGTAGAACCGTAGCTCATGGATGGCGCTGAACTTGATCTCAAGCTCTTAACAGTGGTCACTTTGTCCAGAGCCAGCTCATCTTCAGAGCTATCCAACTCGGTAACAATGGCTGTCAACTGGGACTTGCGCCTGGTCGGACGGCTTTTGTTGGGTTTGGGCGCAGGCATCTCACAAGCCACCTGGTTGGCATGGGTAATGGATCTGTCACGCTCTGTCTTTGCTAGGTCTCGAATGTTGCGGTAGGCTGCAGCGCCCTTTCGAAAACTTTTAGCATTGTGCGTCATTGCATATGAACCCGCTTGGGTCATATGATACTCTGGCTCCTCTCCAGGAGAGGGAGGTTTTGTGAGATGATGCGCATAGGTCTGGAGGGTGCCGGTGCCGGCGTGATAAGTAGCAGAAAAGCTACGTGCTTTATTATCATACTCTGACTCCTTAGCTTTGTAATTCTGCAGCTGGTGCATGGCTCGGGCTCCTATAGCTCCATCGATTAGGACCTGCCGCTGTGCCACATCCGCTCGCCCTTGAGCGCTTTTTGTCTCGACGAAAAAGTTCGGAGCGGCCGGACGAGTCGTGTTGGCTGTCGATGGAATGATGTAAGGTCCCAAGTCAGTAATAACTCGCGGATGGATGGTCGAGAGTGCCGATCCGTAATAGACGTCGGGCGCGGGGTCGCTGAGAGCTTTGTCAAACGATTTCAGGCTTTTCAATGGCAAGCCTATCTCAAAACGATGGGTCGCCTCATTTCCGGCAATAACAGATATTACATTACGCATTCCAGTATTCTCGCCGGACGATCTTGCGTTTGCCCGTCGAAAGGCTTCAAAGTCTCCCTGCGTGAATCGTGACGGTGAGAGAGATTTTCGAGAGGCGCACTGTGCGGCTTCAATGTCACTCAGGTTCATTGGGTCTTGTGATGGACGTCCATCGGGGTGCTCGTATAGACTGGGGTAGACACCGTTATCGATCAGCTTTTGCTCAAAATTTCCGCTGTACGGAGTAATTTTGAAGGACTTGGATCGCTTTGAGAAGGCGAAAGACCGTTCCCGATTCTGAGAACTAGTAGAATCGCTCATTCTATCGAGGGTCGAGAGAGATAAGTTGGCAAGCTGTCACAAACTTTAGTCAGTCTTTAAGGCTCACGTCGACATGAGAAAAACGTACTCCTCGAAGGTGTGATAAATCGGGCCCACCATATTGAGCGAATTTCTTGAGACGTAGAGAAGCAAGCTCAGTGAAATGTTTAACCTTCGATGTGAATGTGTAGGGTGAATGAAGCTTCTCTTCAATATTTCTGTGGTCAAACTCCCTAAGAGAGTTAGAAGTAAGTCGAATTTTAGACAGCGTGTCCCAGAATCTTTGAGGACGATGGCGAGCGAGGGCATAGCTTTTCGAACAAGGTTTTTGTTTCTTCGCTATCGGTTCTGATTCGAGATGCACGATCCCCTTTAAGGGCCGTTCTCGCTTTCTCAACTGAAGTTCTTCGAGGGCGGTCATGAGTGACGAAGAGTGAAAGGTCGACGGTAGAGGTGCGAAGCGGTGGTCTCAAGGAAGGACACGATACAGCGCGACAAGTTAGGCACGAGTGCATATTGAGCGACAAGATGTGTCCAGGTGATTGACCTAATGTAGCACCTCGTATTCCACCGATGGAACAGTTGTATGTCTGAGTTGGAAGTTGGATTACAATAAGAGGTTGTTGACACGATTTCAAGCCTGGAGCACTAAGAAATGCTTCATTGAATGAGAGGTTGTCACGTTTCAGGCAGCAGCCAACATTGGGGGAAAGTGTAGCGAGTGTCCCAAGATCAAAACCCGTTGACTACACCAGCATGAACACCTTTGTTCACAGTATGAACACCTTTGTGCACAGTATGGACAGTTTTGTGCAGCGTGTTCAGAACATAGCCATCGGCGACAGGTACCACTTGGTGCGAAAATTAGGATCTGGTTCTTTTGGCAAGGTCTATCTTGGTATGGCCACATCCCTGACGCCCGTCCATAGTTGAAATGAAAGCTGACCTTCAACAGGGCGTGACGCTGAAACAGGCAACGAAGTCGCCATGAAACTCGAAAATCATGACATTGAGCCATCTTTACTCAGGCAGGAAGTGGACGTCTATCAATCCCTTGCCGGAGAAGCTGGGTTTCCTGAGACATACTGGCATGGAGACCACGGTGACTTTGCCATTTTGGTCTTCGAACTCCTAGGGCCAAACCTGGAAGACATGTTCCGATACTGTGGCAACCAATTCTCGTTGAAGACGACGCTGATGCTCGCCGACCAATTGCTTTATCGCTTCGAGAGTCTTCATTCAAACAACTATCTTCACCGCGATATCAAGCCTGAAAACTTCCTACTGGGCGTAGGGGAGCGGGGCAATGATGTCTACATGACCGATTTAGGTCTTGCGATCTATCTTCACCCTGATCTATGGGGTTCGAGTAACACTCCTCCCCGTCATGTGAAAGCGCGTCCTCCTCAGCTGTTAGGCACATGTCGGTACGCGAGCATCAGCGGGCATTTAGGCATTGGTAGGTAGATACATTAACTGTGCTCAACGGTACAAGAAGATTAGCTAACGGTACTCCCAGCACAATCCCGACGCGATGACTTGGAAGCACTCGGTTATATGCTAGTGTATTTCATCCGTGGAAGACTTCCTTGGCAAGGTCTCAAAGCGGAGCCGCCGGATGCCAGGTATCGACTAGTCTTGGAGAAAAAGCAGGCGATCAGTGCGAGCGAACTCTGCACCGGCCTACCGACTGAGTTCGTGGACTACTTCGACTATGTGCATAAGTTGCGGGATGAGGATCTGCCGAACTATCAACACCTCCGAAGAATATTCAGGAAGCTTTTCCACCAACAGGGATTCGAATACGATAACGTCTTTGACTGGACGATTCGAGAATTCTTGAGACTGGAACTTGACGCCCAAGAACCGCTGTGAGACGGAAAGAGAGAGAATAGTGCGAGATCCTGAATTGTGGTTGTAATACATATGTAACGATAGAAGAGAGGAGGCCTGGGACAAGGAGAAGAATCCTCTTCATGTGCTTACCAAGGCGTCACACCGCTTGCGTCGCTAGATGTGGACGAGCGACGGGGTGAGGACGCAATGAAGCAATTAGGCGATATGGCACGGAATGTGGCCAACGCTGTCCGTCGAAAAAGGGATGTAATCTTCTCAACATGGATACGGGGAGGGCCAATAGACATACCAATCATGATTATCACACCTCCCATCTGCATGCAACGGCTATTGACTAGATTTTGAAGCCGTGCCTTTTGTGAAACCGAAGAGTGGCTGTTATCAATCATCGAGAGACACCTATTTTGACATCTTGCAGGCAACAACAACGACAGGGAGGCGGAAATTTTGAGAGATGAATCATTGACTAATATCAGCGCACCACTAAGAGAATGGCAGCACTGCCCTCCAAATCGCCAAACACATCACCTATCAAGAGACTGATTACAGTTGCCTCCTGTGCGGCGATCACCCTTGAGAGTCAGTTAACTCCTGTAAGCTTGTCGTTGGCCGGAAACCAGCTCCTTTTTCTCAACGACATGGCATGGTGTCGAGGAACCAAACAAAACATCCTCCTAAACTGAAGATCCATGGTGGCCCTCGCCCAGTCGGTTAAGAGACATTCTCAGGATGTTCCTCTTCCCCTCATCATCGATCGCATTGTCAAACACCGTCTGAGCAGCGTCTCGGTCCTTCTCCCATGATTCCACGGCGTGGGACCAGGCTTTCATCGTCTTGCGAATGTTGAGTGTGAAACCTGGCTCGACCCGCGTGTCATACTCGGGCACCTCTTGTGCCCAGAGGCCTCCTGGGTGGATGCGAGGTAACTGACTTGTCAAATGTTTTACCCCGTCCTCATCTCCCGCAGGGATCGAACATTCTTCTTGCGACGGATTGCCGAGGAATGAATCCAGTTGCAGGCATTTCTCGCAGCCGCAGCCGCACTCGGCACGCCGCCAGTCCGATGGCGGTGTAGGTTTGGGCCCGACGCATCGGTTGGCAAATAGGTCGAATATTTCAGCAGTGAACGTGGATAACCTGGCCTTTGTTTCCGGTGCTACTGGGGACATGGTGTGTCCTGCAACCATCTTGGACAGTTTCCCCGTGAATGGTATGAAGAACATCTTCATGACGACTGCAGCAGGCTCTTCAGTTGCTGCCAGCCCTTGGAGCTTGTCACAAAGTCGGTGTACCTGGAGTCCGAGATCTAGGGTAATGCATTGCTCGACAAGCTGGATCATGTCGTTTGGGTCGAGATTGGCTGGAGGTATGAAGTCTGAGCTACCGATCCTCATGCGTTTCTCGTCATGAGCGGTCAGAACGATGCAAGGGATGAAGTCCTCCAGAACGGCGCGAAATGCGTCCTGGGCAGTCCCACGAGGAATGGTGGCGCTGACTTCGGACAGAAATCCTAGCAAGCCGCGGTATGTGCCAAAAGGGTTGGCATCATTCATGTGAAGTCGAAGGGCGGGAATAAGCCTGCGGCGCAGTGAGCTTTTGATCAGTTTGATCTGCGCGGATGATATCAACACACTCCTCAATAAGATAACTTTCACCACATACGCGTCCGGCATTCGCCACTTTCATTCCGTCTACCTTCTGATACATGCGCATGGAGTAAATATCATGTAGCACTTGGTCTTTCACCCACTTCAAGATGTCGTTCATGTCTGGTTCGGACCGATTGGCAAGTTTGCAGTACTCGTCATATGTTGCTATCAGAGCCTGTAACCTCTGATGCATGAATTGGAAATGCCGAACAGCATGGTTGAGCCTTCGAATGTCAGAATCTTGACTCAAAGCCAGTTGAGGGGCCCTCTTACTCATGCTGTAGTTCCGGGAGCCCAAAGCGGTCAATAACTTCGGCCGTCTCAGGCTGCGGCAGCCGCTCCATAGCCGACCTCAATGCTTCGCAACAAACGCTTCGATTATTCAAACGAAGGCCTACGTGTATAGCCTTTCCTAGCAGGCGATCGGAAAAGCTGCCCTGGGCCCGGCCAAGCATTCGTTGTCCTTCCACTCTCCACCACTCTCTTGCGCCTTTAGAGATAAGTCGACAAGCCTTCACCAGGTCCATGTCTGAACCAGTGTCCCCATCTGTACCATGGCAAGATTGGATTAGTCGATCCAGCCAGTGGCTCATACCGATTTCCGATTCTTTGTGGGCGCCGAAGTGGAAATCGATATCATACTCGGCTGGAACGAGAACTATCGCCTGTTACGACCTTTAGCATCTCTCAACACGGAATAAGACATGTACCCAAGGAGATGACTCACAGATCGATGATAGAAATGTGTGGCACTGACGCCCTGATTCCCGGTAGGCCCAGAGAACTCTTCTCTACTCGGATCACCTTCGAACGGCATCTTAGGAATGATTTGCGACAACTCCAAAGGGGCGGTGTCGAACAGCTTCGTACCGTTCAAGTCCACGACTTGTCGTAGTTCCAACCATTCACTCTCTACATCGGTGATATCGTGATAGTCGGGCTCCTCATTGTTACGGGCCCTCCAATACATCTCCTCCCAGGCAGTGTCGTCGTTGTCCTCCCACTGGCATTCTCCCTCCATTCCGTACTCGACCATAGCTAGGTATAATGAGAAGCCATGTTTTTGACACAGCTCAGAAAGGCTATGTCCCACTATGCGATCACCTCCCTTCAACCCAGATGAACATAAAGTCTGTTTGGTGTACAAATGTTGTAGGATGCACGCCAGCATGTCGGGGGAGCCGGTGGTATTTTCCCGGCATTGATCTTTCCAGAGTGCCAAAATGGTTCCCAGCTGCTTCATTGTACCATCAAATCTTGCAGGCACCTGTGCCGGGTTTTCTGGATTGGCATTGACGAGATTATAAGTCAGGACCAATCGATGACCCGCAGTCACTTCCTTGATTTCGTGTTTGACATCCGCGTACCTGATCATTTGTCAGTGAAGGCCGGGCGGAGCATGAGAGCACCGCGACTGACCAGCAAAGGTAAGTGTAGATGAATTCGGACGATTCTGCTGTGTTAAGGACCATTGTCTGCCCTCCGTGTGTGACATTAATCTCGCCACCTTCGTGTTTTGACGGCAGACAAATAACCAGAGTTCCGAACATGCCTGGTTCCTTTTCCGAGCTAAGCGCCGTTGTTTGTTTGTCAGTCAAAGGGAACCCAGCTCCCTGATAAATGTGGGCGTGACTCACTCTCGATGTTCCTTGAACATTGATCCTTTCTCATAGAGGAGCATTTTGTATGGTATAGCTTTGATGCCGGTTGGCCCTCCAAATACGTCGAGGTCGTCCGCAACCCTATCAACAGCATCTTCAAGGGCCATACTCCATGCCGGATTTCTCAGCTCGAACTGGTCAGCATTCAGTTCCCAGGTTTGCCTCACAGTAGTGTCTACGACGGTTTCACTGCCTCTTCCATATGGCGCTTGGTGACTAACGCCCCGGATGAGCTCTGCGTCCCTTTCAGAGAGCGGCAAGCCGACCGTACCAAGCCCCGAGATCGAGATGCCGGGATTGACCTGAATCATCTCTCCCGAAGACGCGAAACACGAGGCGGTAGCTAGGCTCTCAAGACACTCCTCGAGTCCAAGCTTAATGTCTGGTGAGACAACATCCACCTCGGAGACTCCTTCGGATTCACCAGATGACACAAGTTCGTTCTGAGGACCCTGTTCGTCGTCACCGGAGTCGACGTTGTTGCTCTCTATGGAGCTAAGAGAGCTCCGTCGGCGCTTCATTTTCGACTTTGAAGAGGTTGCGAGCTTTGTTCAGGTATGGTTTCTCGATTGGCAGAGTGTCCAGAGTCGTTGAGCACTGCTGTCATTTAAGTGTCACGCGTCAACGCGCTGGAATATTAGTGAAAGGTGCGGGTGGGCAACGTTGGCACTGCCCGAAAGACCACGCCTTGCCAGAGGGACACCTTTAGTGAAGCAGCAGGAGACAGATACTGCTCGCATTGAGATCCAATCCTGAAAGTGACAAAGTCGTGTCAGCACGAGCGGCAAGTAGATGAATATGTGTTAATTGGCTGTGTGGGTCACAGTATGGTTGCAACTAGGACCCGGTCTCAGCTGCTAGTATGCCATTTTTGGCCACTGTTCGCTTGCTAGTAAGAATTGATGTGTTAATAGAACCGGATGGCCTTTGCGCCCGATTCGAGGGTGCCTTTTGCATCAAGTTTACGCCAAAGCAATTCGAGAGGGATTCAAGCATGTGGGGGGTTGCAAGATCAAGACGTACTCGTGCGTACCGTCGCTTCGAAGGGTGGGCGGTGGCCGAGTCTCAGCCTCTTGCACGAGCGAAACCAGTTTGCAGCATGGAAGACAGACAGGGTTATGTTATGTGACGGGTCTGAACAACGACGTTCGACTGGACTGAGGCATCTGTGGGCCGGCTCAGGCTCCTAGGATGTGACCAAAACAACTCATCGAGAGGAGGAGAGGATGGAGATGACCATAGACATGCCAATAACGACTATCACTCCTCCTTATGCATCGTGCAATGGTAGTGGCCGGATACTACGAGTCATTGAGAGCCAACCATTTCGCAGGCAACAATACCGACAGGGATGCAGGGAGTGTCAAAGGCAAATTGTTGGCCATTGTTGGCACACCACTGAACGAAAGCCCGTGTTGCAAATGTCTCACCGGTTGAGACACTGGACATTGAGAACCAGTTGGCCGCTGGGGTTCGAAGAATCTTTTTGCTTATGCGCTCTTTGCGTTCTGTTGAGTTGGCAAGCGTGTCCAAATCACAGTGGTTGGCTTTCCCTCCGATTTTTATTCTCCCCTTAGACATGTGCATGTCGCCAGTGGAGATATTGGTTCACAAGACGCCCTGGCACGCAGTGGGGTGGACCTTTTACAAGTGAGCCACGGTTGCTAGGCATGATAGGTGATTAACGAACACTGAATGTAACACTGGGTCACAAGGTGCTGTGGGAAGCTAACGTTTGAAGTCAGCTTCTGAATCTGTGGTCCGCGAATGATCAAGCAACAAAGTCCCACCGAGCTGCCTGGGCAGAGTCACCCTAATCAAACGCAGGGGTGTTTTCGGCTGTGAAGTTTCCGAAGTGAGAGATCTGCTTGCAAACCAGAAGAGCGTAACAAAGAACACGAGTACAAGGCGCAGAAGGGGTTTCATAGGCTCGTCCGAGGCCGTGGTCTTTTCCTCGACTCGGTTTCTTTAAGGAGGAGCTTGAGTGTGGAAGAGAGAAAGACTCGAGAATCAAGGTATACTCAAGGGTAAAGGTGTGAGGAGGTGGCCTCAAAGAAGGACAGACACCTGCGTTGGATGGTGGTCGACGCACGATTTCAAGCCTCGCACGCCAAAGAATACTTAATTAGACGAGAGACTTAGGGCCGATCCTAAGTACGGAGCTAGTGTGGCTTCGGAAAAATAGGTTTTCCGATTCCGCTAGCTATAGATATCGCACCCTCCCGCCCGACCATCATAATGACCGCCACCCGAAGCCCACCCGAAGCCCACCCGAGTCGTCAAGCGAATGCCTATCAACAATAAGAAGCAACAATTCCCAGCTTCGCGATGGAAAACAGAGAGAAGTCCAACCCGGCAATCCTCTTTGTTCATTCTTGCGCCAATTCACAATTCACATCTCATACTACTACTCTCAGCAGCAGGAGCAGCAGTAGTCATGGCCCCTCCTCCTCCAACATACATCCGATCGATCCTTGGTGTCCCAGACACGGTGCCGAGCGTGACGGATAGCGTGCTGGTCATCATTGATGCGCAGAATGAGTAAGGGAAAACATTTGCGGTAGCAGGTCCCCAGTCCCAAACGTTACCAGCTAACGTAGTGGATGTAGATATGTGAATGGGCTGTTACAAGTCGCGGACGTCGACTCTTCTCGAAAAGCCATTCGCAACCTGCTCCAGAAATACCGCGACGCCAACGGACATGTCGTGCACGTCGTCGCCGACACTCCTGCAGGAGCGCCCATCTTCACTCCCTCCACGCCACTTGCAGACATCATTGACGAGTTGCAGCCGCGGTCCAACGAACCGGTGAGTGCTTCTTGCAAGCTCCTAGGGAAACAGAAAAACCTTCTGGCGGCAGAGTTCGGACACAGCCGGGTTTCGTACCAGGACTGGACTGGACTTTTGAAATGTATGCTGATCCACACATGTTTGGAGTCGAGCAGGTTGTGCATAAACACCATGCCAGCTCTTTCACGGGCACGACGCTGCAAAAGGTTCTGGCTGACTTGGGCGACACAAAGAATCTCGTCCTGACTGGTAAGCCCGCATCCATCCCTCACTCAAGCGTTTCCATCTCATCTCATCTCGGTCATTTGGAGGGACTCTGTATGATAGATCACCATGCTAACGTTCGCTCTCTCCAGGGTACATGGTACGTTTGAATTCTTGAATTCAGCCATTTCGTGCGCTTGTTGCTTCTTCTGTGTTACCACTATCGAGCATTGCGTTTTTCTGATCGGCGGTGTCTATCGACACGCGCGCATTCAGGCACACAATTGCGTCTCAGCAACCGCCAGAGCCGGCGCCGAGCTAGGCTACAATATCTATGTCGTCAGAGACGCGGTCGGCGACCGACATCTTCCAGAACTCGATGCTGCGTTATTGGTCAAGGTGAGAGAGAGAGTCCCGACATCGATTCCGGCAACGACCTAAACAAAATCCATCCTTTTCCCCCATCGGCTAATGCGTATGCTTTTGCAGGTGTCTCTGGCAGAACTGGCGGATGTAGTGGCCACAATTGTCGACTCGAAAGATATCTAGACCGGGAAAAAGTGATGTCCGGCCTCCGGGTAGGTAGGTAGGTGGGTAAATAGACAGAAAGTCGCCCTAGAGACAACTATCTCGTGCACAAAGTTTGCTATGATTCCAAGGGAGGGTATCGAATTCGGATGCAGTGACTTCTGGAATTCTGTCTCTACGGTTGGTTTCTGTGGCCCGGAGGAAATGATGAGTGTGAGACATACGTTCTATGTAAATCTAACGTACCTATACATTTCCCATCAATCGTTTCGCATGTTCTTGTTGCTTCTGTCATATCAACCCCTAGCCTGTTGAGAACGTTTAAATTTTGTGATGGCGAGAATGAGAACAGAATGTTCAGACCATTCAAATCCCTGGCTGGTAGATACAGTTGGGTGACATACCATCCATTCTCCAAGCTATCCATCCACTCTCACGATTGGATACATCCATCGGGGCCACTGGCTCCAAGATGACACTCAAATGTTCCATCGGGGGTCCGTCTGATACCTCCGTCGTGGTATCATCAGATCTGCTCTGTCCAGCTCTCGTGTATGGTCCGCAGATCCACCTTGCCCCTCGGCCGCAAATATCTCGTCAGAGCCTCCAGATCGCCATCGACCTCCTTGCGCGTGTAGCCGTTGCCGAAATACGCGAAGCGGTTACTACTCAAGGAGCCACCATCACCACTCGGGCGGGGATGAAACACAAAGTCCTCCCACCGCGGGTCCCGAGATATGTCCCATCTGTGGTGCCCCGAGCCCGGCCACGACACGGTGATGCGCGTGTTCCCCCGTCCAAGCTTCCACCAGCTGCTACACGAGTCCGCCGACACCTTGCCGGCGAAAAAGCCGTCGACCACGGCGTCAAACTCGTCTGTGGCATCCTGGCTCGGCTCGAGCGCCGCGTACGACTGCGACTGAATCTTCCGGATGCAGCGCGCAATGTACGTTGCCGTCTGCTCACAGTGGACGGGGACCGTCCCTCCCAGCGCGGTCCCTTGGACCTGAAGCACGAAGAACATGTTGGGGAACTCGGGGGCCATGACTCCAAAGTACGATTTCGGGTAACCTATCTTGCCCTGCGGACTCCAGAGGCTCTCAAGCGTGACACCGTTCCGGCCGACGACGGGGTACCGGGGGACCGTGAATTCGGAGAACCCCGTCGCCGCGATGATGACGTCCACTTTGTGCTCTTGCCCGTCGGCTGTGACGAGACCGGACTCGGTCGCGCGGACGATGCTGTCCGTCACGTACGTGACCTTGGGACTGGTCAGAGCTTCGAGATATCCAGGCGCTGGAGTGAGGCGCTTGCACCCCGGGGCATACGCGGGCACGAGTCTCGATAGGAGCTCTTGATCATGGTTGATGCGCTCCGACATTAAGTCGGTCAACTGGTTTCTCAGAGCCTTGTTGGCGTCGCTGCCGGTCTTGTACGCTTCAAAGCTGCTGTGAAACTTGAGGTCGAGATTTCTTCGGTACTCCAAATGTGCCTCAGTGTCGGTTTCGAAGTCATTCAGCTCCTTTTGTGAGTACTGGTACCCGCCCGGATTGCCCGCCGGCGCCGTCAAGAGGTCACCACGGAAGTAAGGCGAAACCCAGGTTCTGGATCGAACAAAGTGGTGGAGGTGGCTGACATCTGGCAAGATGCTGGGCAGACTGGCATATGGTTAGTATCATAGCAGATAGGTGCGGCGCAGGGTACAGGCAAGTCACATTTGCATCCCGCTGGCTCCATTTCCAATGACTGCAACCCTCCTCCCTCTGTACTCTACCGAGGGGTCCCAGTCGGCTGTGTGCACCACTGGACCAGCAAATTGACCCAGCCCAGGTATATCGGGCAAGGCTGCAGTGTTGAGCCTGCCCGCCGCCGAGACGACAAAATCGGCGTTCAGAACATGAGACTCTCCGCTGTCGAGATCCTTGACGTCGATGCGCCATTGCGTTTGTTTGGGAGACCATGCTGTCCAGGTGACCTCGTGCCGGAATTGAGTGTGTCTCTGCAGCCCATGTTTTCGTGCGGTTTCGTCGTAGTATGCTTGAATCTCAGGACCACTTGCATAGAACTCGGTCCATTTGGGATTTGGTTCAAACGAAAGCTGGTAACTATGACTCGGAACGTCGCAGCGCACACCTGGATATCGGTTCTCCCACCATGTTCCTCCCTGAGAGTATGAGCCTAGAAGGATCTTTGACCCGTAAGAAGGATGAGGGCCACTCACAAAACCTGCATTTCGTTCGACGACCGTGTACGTCAGGTTTGGCACCTTGTTCTGTAGAAGAATCGCGGTCGCAATGCCCGCAATACCAGCCCCGATGATAACCACCTTGCTGCTGTTAGCCTCTGCAACTTGTCTTCCAGGTATTGTTGCCTCCTCGAGAGCCATACCGAGACATTTCTGGTGGGATTGTACGGGACATCCTCAGGAATGTACTGTCCAAGTCTGGGTTCTGTCTTGGATATCATGGCTTGTCTGCTTTTTGAAGCACTCTTCCGAAGCTAGGAGGTCTTATCCAGTATCGACGAATATGCACATACTGATTCATTTTCCCTAATATATGGGCCACGAGGTATCAACATCGCCGGAGCAAGAGTCAGCACATGTCTCGTGTTCAACGTACCAGATATGGCGTGATGGTACTTGGTGAGTTGGTCAGGACGTCGGCTGGGACCGTGTTGTCTGGAAATATGTTCTCACCCGACGTCTTCGGCTCGGGTGGGATACACCTTTTCGAGAACATGAAAATTTCCAGTCTCCTGTCTGGCTGTAGTCTTCCGTCCTTGGCCTCGTGATTTGTGGACTTATCTCAGAGATCAAATCCGGGCCGGCAACTGGTGGCAAAGCCAGCACACTAGAACGATTGTGCAAGGCTTTACAAGAATGGCATCATCATATGCCTGTCGACAAGAGTCGTCCTGAATGTGCATGTACTGATGTAGTATAAATATGGCCCATTCAACCGCTGGAAGACATGGCACAACGAAAGCCTGCAGTACCGACGGACAGTTCAAGGAAGATGTCGCACGAAATTTCGCCTTTCAAGAATGCTCAGGCATCTGTTGATACGGCGGATGTCTCTTTCCCTGAAATGTCCGAAAAGGGGCCGGAGCCCAACATCGTCGATCCCTCCAGCAGGCGCAGTATTTTCAGATGGTTCCATCCTGACGACGGGCCCGACGAGAGGAGACTCATCCTAAAGCTCGACCTTTCAATCTTGACTTTTGCCTGCGTTGGGTTCTGGGTAGGTCTTGAGAGCACAGAATTTCGCATGCATGCCCACTGACGCGAAACACCAGTGCCTATACATTGACCGAGGAATGTTCACCAACGCATACATCAGTGGGGGAAAGGAGGATCTGAAGTTCTTCGGCAACCAATTTGTGCGACTGAATTCGATCTTCACCGTGGGATATGCAATGTAAGACAGATCATGGGTCCAATAGTGGCTTGGTGGACGTTTTGGGTTGACCACTGTGCAGCTCCATTATCCCTTTGACGATCCTTAACACCCGCCTCCCACCACAGCATGTTATCCCTGTCTGTATGCTACTCTGGGGCACGTTCACCTGTTTATGCGGGCGGGCAGAGTCCTTTGGTGAGCTTGCGGCATACCGATTCTTCGTTGGGTTTTCAGAAGGTAGATTTGAACCCTGCTGTGGCCACAGCACTGCCAGAATGAGACAAGGGGAAGTATGCTGATTGATGATCGAAGGTGCTTTCTTCCCCTCCATACATTGGATTTTTGGAAGTTGGTAAGTAGCCAGGCGACTAAAACTGTCAATGAGATTTGCTGAGATGATACCAAGGTACCGCCCGGACGAGATCGCTCGGAGAGCAGGCCTCTTTTATGTCGCAGCTGCCATCGGAACTTGCTCCACAGGGTTTTTGGCTGCCAGGATATTCGCCAATCTTGATGGTGCCCTCGGTCGCGCAGGCTGGCGGTGGATGTTCCTGATTTCTGGCGTTGTGACCTTGCCAGTGGCCATCTTCGGATACATTACCTTTCCAGGAACTCCAGACAACCCCAAGAAGTGGCTTTTCACAGATACAGAACTTGCGCTGAGCAGGGCAAGAATGAAGGCAGTAGGAAGGCAGTCCAGGCAAACGGTGTCGATCAATAGGGCATCGCTCAAACGCTTCCTTGGTCGTTGGCATTTTTGGGTCCTCGTTCCCTGGAGTATCATTTTCCAACAAGGTTACCTCACTTTCAGTCAAGGCGCATACTCTCTCTGGATCAAGAGTCAAAAACAATACTCCACGGTCAAGGTGAACAATCTGACGACAATTGCCCCGTGCAGTGCCATTCTCTTCATAGTCGCGTTCGCGTGGCTTAGCGATCGATACGGCCACAAAGCGACGCTTCCGCTCTTTGCGTTTGCACACTTGATCGAGTTTCTTGGTCAACTGGCCTTTGTAGCCTATGATCATACACCGGTAGGATACAAATGGTTTGGTGTGGCTGTATCGCAGGTCTCGAATTGCACAGTGCCGATCATGTATTCCTGGGCAAACTTGATTTGCGCCGGCGATGCCGAAGAACGTGCCTTTGTCCTGAGCTCTATGCTCGCATTTGCGATGGCCTTCAACAGTTGGGTCCCAATCTTGCTGCTGCCAACCGTCGAGGCGCCGCGGTTTTTCAAAGGCTATCTTGAGGGACTCATTGCGCAGCCAGTGGCATTCGCACTGGCTGTCCTGGTGTACTATCTTGACAGAGAGCGGCGCCGACCACAGAAGGTCCGAGGAGGTAGCGTGCAGGAGTAGATATCCGGTAAAGGATCATGTATCACGAAGTGCGCGGAAAGAGTCTTTCATGAACAAGCTGAGTAGTGTCGCCAGCAGACGGCGTTCGGGCTGTGTATGTATGCGTAACATTCAATTTTGACAATTCCAAACCAACCTCCTCCAGGAGAATAACGCATGGCAAGTGCATCTCTAGGGAATTATGGAAGACCTAAAAGATATGAATTCATCGTGTCTTGGCTGGCATCATCCAAGGAGAAATTGCTGAGATCGTCATTCCACAGCGAGGACCAGGCATCGTCGAGCTGGCCGAAGTCAAAGTCCGTATCGACGTGGCTGAGCAGCGGATGAGTAACCTGCTCTTTTGGCGTTGAAATCAGAGGGCGTTGTCCTAAATCTTCAGGCCTGTACAAAGGTTTGGTGCAACTAATATGATGTGACAGTTGGTTTCTAAGAATGACAAGCCCTGTCCACATATTGTCAGTTGAGTCGAAGCCGCGCCGGGTTCTTAAATATTCTAGACTGACCCTCGACAAATTCTGCATCTTGTCCAACTTTCAGATATTCTTGTTCAGCAGCTTCCGAAAAACCTGTGGCCAACTGACAGCACAAAATGTCAACAAGCCTTCCATCTTCGAGAACGGCGTTCTTACCGATAGGTCAGAGCTATTCATCAAGCTCGAAGGGATCCTAGTTACATAAATCGATAGAACAAGTATCGCCAGAGTCATCTGATTCAGTGTGATCATGCGAGATGTTGTGCTGTAGAGCCGCAAATCGTTCAAGGCTTTCAATATCGATCGAGCAGAAGCTGCAGATAAGCAAAGGCCATATCTCAGTCTAGTTCGCCAGGGTGTTCCTGCACAGAGTCGATTGACACTCTTCCGTAGCCACGCGGTGGCGGACAATAGAGCTGGTCGGTGAAGTGCAATGAAGCTTGGGTTCGATTAGTTTGGGCCGGATGCAGCAATTCCATTTGAAGTTACGAACCTCTGGTGATACTGTAAAGTCACGTACGTTGCGAGGTGAAATTCTTCCGCGTCACACAAGATATCTCCCCCAGGTCTGACAGGCAATGAGCAGGGCGCGCGCGAACAGAGAAGGTGGAAGACGTACCTGACTTCTTCCGGAAATGTGGCGGCAAAGTCCAGCAATGATCTGTCTAGGCGTCCCATTTCATGGAGGATCTCTTTTGTTTTGCGGCCATGTTTCGTATTATGATACAACTCAGCGATCTGAGTCTGGATTTGAGAGAGTCTGATCAAAGCACCAAAATAGTCGTACGAAGATCCCAACGGGTGCAGAGTTACTATTGGCTGCGGCAAAATTTGGTCACATTCGCCATCACGGATAGCTGACGGCCGACCAGTCTCCAGCTCCATGGCTCTCTCCAGGATGTAAGCCGTCCACCATATTCGTGAGTTAAGGTCGGCAGCCTGAGAGTCATCACGTGAAATGCCGTCGACCGGCAAAGGATTTTCCTTTGCCTGGACGGATTGCCTGTGAAGGCCAATTGCCTGTGCTATCCGGATTGCTTGGCCTAAGATCTCCCAACTTGCACCGTCTTTGTTCCTGTTCCTTAACACTACGGCCAGTAGCAACAAGGCCTGCACGGATGTGGTGTAAGGCATGGCGACAAGATGAGCGTACAGGAAGTAGGCACCCTCAAGATATGTCGTGCCGACATCGGTTAGCTCGCCGGCCAGCTCATCAGCAGAAGAACTGAACAAGGCGTAGAGGATGGCCAGGTGAGGATAATCTTTGGAGCCGAGGGTGGCCGGTTGGCGTTCCAGCTTGGGGCGCAGGGCTGTGACCAAATCCAAGACTATACTGTGGTCGACGACAGGAAAGATAGGGTAGATCTTGGAAAAAAAGACTGAGAGATACCGGTCCACTATCGGAGGAGGTGGCAGCGGCGGAAGTGCTGTGAGAAATGAAAGCGGCACTTCGGTGGAGTAGGCCATACCTTGCTGAAAGTGTGGTAAGATGGGTTTCCAAAAGTCTCGCTTAGCGAAGAAGAGGTCAAGCCACTGGACCAGAACGTACATGCTGCTGCCGTTGCCGATGAACTGCGATCTCGACCGTGTATTGTCCGTAATCACTGTGAGATTGGTGCTTCGTCCACTAGGAACAGTCGGCGTGGAGGTGAGATTCGATCCCGTGTTCGGGCTGGACTCTGATGTGAGTCTGCTTTTCTCAGATCCTCGAGCCTCGGGGCCATGGTCAGTGTACTCTTCGTGGTTGCCGAAAGGCGCCGTGAAAATTGACGGCAGCGGAGTGTCATTAATGATCAGAGGTGCGAGTAGTGTTCCACTGGGAGATGATGGAGGAGGCGAGGTAGAAGGAGAGTCTGGAGGGGGCAAGTATGGCCGGTGGTTCGACGGAGAAGGCTGTTGTTGTATGGTTCGTCTCCCACGGCGACCAAGGGGCTTCTGTCGACGACCTATTTGGCCTGGTCGGCGGAGATTGGTCGTAACGCATTCGAGGCCTCGGGAGTGACAGTTGCGACAGGATGGTTGTTCGGCATCACACTTCAGTTTGTGTGAGCGGCACCAGTTACACGCGGTTGCTAGTCGAGGCTGTTTGGTTGCAAAGTTGGCCATCGGGGATGCTTCATTGACGGCACAAAGTGCAGTGCACAAGGCCTTTGGGGAAAAGCATCGTTCAGAGGTGATGTAGGCAGGGTGAAAGGCTGGAGGACAGAGTCGTTGACCTGTACGGCATGAATCTGGTCAGAAATCACGCAATTCGGGTCACATGATGCAGGCCTCTAAGGTCGTCATGTGACCTGGCACAAGGCTGGCGATAAGAGCAACGTTGGAAAGGCCCAGAAATCAACACATACGCGGTTGGAGGTGACGTATTTATTAGTGGACTCCTGCGCGTGAGGTGCGAAGAGGCCGTTTTCAGGTCCTGCTGATGTGTGCTCTGCATCACGCCCTCGGGAGTGGGAGTTCCCGCAAGAGCATGGCCAAAGTGAAGCCTCGTCCAGGAAAGTCATTCTTCGCCCTCACCAGCCAAAGGGTTCTTTACGAACCACTCATGCTTCAGGACGTCTTGAGCCGACAATCGATCCCCAGGCATGTAGCACAACATTTTAGTCAGCAGATCGCCCAATCACTTGATGTCTTCTTCATCAAACTCCGCCTTTCTCTCGCTGCTGAAGTAAGTTTCACAGAGCCACCTTGAAAGTGAGCCTCCATCTATATCATCCTTACAGTCACCCACAACTAACTTCGCCTGCTTCGACCATTCTTCCGGCACGTCTCCGAACATTGCAATCCACTCTAATACCAAGAAAGCCTTCGTCGGCATGAAGTTGTCGAAAGGGGGCTGCCCCGTAACAAGCTCAAAAATCGTACATGCCAGGGACCATATATCCATTCGCAGGTCCCACTTCGAATCCAGCACCGTCTCTGGAGCTCTGAAGATCAATGGCGTACGAACCTTTGCTGGTGACTGATCAGTACGGAGGAATGCTTGCTCAAAATCAATGAGTGTGGCGTGGATCTGTCCGTCGACAGCTGGAATGGGAAGCGTAGATGGCTCCACGATATGCCGTGGGAAGCTTTTGGTGATCTGGCAACCTGGTCGTGCATCGATATCCGCCAGGACTGGTGGTTTAAGCTGGTTTAATAAGCCTGGGTCTGAGAACTGCGCCTCTCTTTGTGAAACTAAGATGTTGCCGGTATAGAAATCTTAATTTCCTTAGAATATCACCTTTCGAAGAAGGGAACACATCACTCACCACCATGTGCAATAACATTTGAGTGCAGGCAGTCCAATGCAAGTGTGATTTGTTTTGAAAGCTGCCAGGCTAGACGTCCCGGCAGCCTCGTATCGCCACCGCATCGAATAACAAGATTCGGGACGCTGACACCGTCGACATCGAAAACGAGACACTGATGTCTACCGTTGGGGCCGATGTGGGAAAAGAAGTCAGTCAATTTGCGCAAATGGCGTTGACCGTCATGTTTTGCCGGAATCGAAGCAATTCGTCGGAGTATTCGAGCTTCATTACATGTCTCACTGATCTCCGAGACGACAACCTTCATTGCAGCGAGTCGAGATCGCATGGAGTCGTAGACTAGCCAGACAGTGGAGTAGCCCCCCCATCCGAGCTTCTGGAGGACACGATACCTTCCCGAATGAAAGGTGTCGTCGATATTGACGGGGTGATAGCCACCAGGACGGTACCTTTCAAGAGACTCAGACTCAATGTCACAATAGTAGGCTGGGCCAGCGTTCGACATGGTACGTTTGGCCGAAAGACTGCCCCTTGATCGAACTAGATTTCTATGACAGTGATGGAGAATCCGTTGACGCGTGAACCAAAAAAAGAAAGTCATATCAAAGAACGCGAGTCCGGGTTTGTATTGACAATGCTGTGACACATGTTTTCACACCGAGATACCGAAGCCACGGTGTGGTTGTAGTGGCGAGAAGGGAATTATAACTATTTCTTACAAGTGAATAGGGGATGGCCGCTATATGTACGTAAGACCATGTAGACCACTGTAGCAGTCGGAACTAAGTATCTCCGAACCCTAGCACTACAACTGTGGGAAGCTCACGTGATAGCCCTGCAGGTATCAAGAACATGATAACGCCTCCCTGACACGTGATTGTATTTGCTCGAGACGCTTCGGTACCTCGAAACGATATAGTCTGACACCCCCAGAATACCCTCCCTAGATTGGCGAGTCCTCCTGGAGTCATCACATCGGCCAGCGCGAAACATATCATGTCGATTGCAAGCGCTAACCATGGGTTTGACTAATTTATGCTCACGGAGTCACAATGGATATGGCCATTGGGTGAGACAGCGCCCGAAAGCAGTCTGAGGTTCTGCTCAGCGCTTCGCAAGTGAGCTCCGGAGGGTTTCTTTATGTATATTACTCTTAGGCACGACCATTTCTTCTTGCGTTTGCAAACCACCTTATACGACCAAGCCACCTTCGGCCCTACGGGACTTCAACATCAAAAGCACGCCGACCCTTTTTGAAGCTGAACAATAACCTCCAAAAGAAAACCATTGCAATGTCTCGAATTCCGACAATCAAGTTCCTTCAATGCATTAAAAGTGTGACCAGGAGACATATCCTCTACCAAGTCACAAAGGAAGTCTGGAATACGCTTGATTGTTCCCACTTTCAATATGTCTCCGTCAAGTAAGTCGTACCCAGCGCGACCCTTGGTGCTGCTTACCATCAAAGATAGATATCCCAACCATACCAGTCACGTTGACTCGGTTAAACATGCCACGGTTCGTATGGCGACAGGAGACCAGGTAGCTCGAGGCGCGGGTCCGACTGTGCACATCTATTACGATGAGCAGACGGGTGCATGCACAGGATTCAAGTTCTACTCTAAGCGACCAAATAAGCCTGGAGATTTTCCACAGGCTTGAACACGGCGCCTTGATTCGCAGCTCCGTTGAAGGTATACTTGTATGACTTAGACCCTGCGGATCTCTATTTTAGGCAAGGCGCTAACATATGAGATTGTAGCGAGCCGTGGAGAATGAGCACGCAGGGTAGTTTCAATCGGCCTTTGGTACAGCTGGAGCGTATGGAGGGACAGATCCTTTTCTTCTTATTCGAGAAGAATTCAACCATTGACTCACCATCCCCCTTGGTGTATATTTTATCTGATATCTTGTCCACGCCTTCACCGCCCGTGAACCTACGGACCGCTCAGTGTCAGCAACCCATGCAAACCATTAAAATATAAAGATATGCAGGAAAACCTGAAGAGTCTTCCATACGTGTTAGGAGAACATCAGTCTTGAAACCTAGGGCGTCCCTGACGCTTTGCAGTTGATGGTCTTTGAGACGGCTCATACTCAAGTATGCTTCGAAAAAGAGAGATGATTGCGCTTGTCTCCATCTCCTCCATGCCCTCGAGCTTATTCTTTTCAAGTAGCAGCTCTAGAGGCTCGTTGACCTAGGGGGTGCTTTGCTAACCTTGCTATTCTCTAGAGTTCTGACCAGCGCTGACTTCTAGCCTCGCTCAGTTAGGAACAAAATATCGACTTGCGGGTGACCACTTCTGCCTAAGCTAGGACTCCGAGAACAGCTTCAAGATATCGTTTGTTTGCAGGAGATGATCATCGCCATCACTCTTTTCTTCGTCTGAACCAAGTTCAGGAATAAAACTTGGTGTGTCCCAAGTCAGAAACCTGTCGACCAGGTATTGAAACTCTAGATATGAATACCCATACTGATCACATTGTCTTTGATTCTCTTGAAGATGCACAGTACGGGTTCAGACTTCTGGGGACTTGCGAACGCAAATGTTTTCCCTTGCTCATTCTGCGCATCAATGATGATCAGCATAAACAAGACCTTGACCAGCGCTGCAGACAGGAGCGTCCAGAAACCGTCGAGAACAGATCAGCAATCTTGTATTGGTGCTGGACAAGGGCGCAGAATTTGTCTGATATTGTCCAATGGAAGTCGTTTGACCCCCAAACTTCTTTGCAGGCTGATAATATTGTTGAGAGTGTCTCGAATAGAGCAAGGCGGCATGTGACCAAGTACCCAGTCCTGGTAGATGGCGTCGTCGGTCACGATTCCGGCAAAGAACAGTGGCCATGCCAAACGGTACCGCTGGTCCGCCACACCATGAGTGAGCGAGCGCTGGGCAAGACTAAAGAGCAATGATAACCCCTCCTGCACGGCGGGAGGAGGCTGCATGCAAGGGGGCGACACCAATACAAACTGGTAGAGGCGCAGAGTGTAGAAGTGGGCCACCGTCGTGTCAATGTTGCAGAGAAGACGATTCCGAGGGCCAGTAGATCTCGCGGCGAGATTGAAGATGGGGCTATATTTGATTCTGAGTCTACTCAGTTGTTCGTCTATGGCCGAAGTCTCGTGTTCCTCCAGCCGTGTCAGGTTCCGGCTGGCCTCGTTGATCTGTTGCATGATCCGGAAAACACGATGGAAGAGTTCCAACACTATTGAATTTTCGACATCATCGAGTGCTTGGTCGTATGGGTACCCTGACCCCCAGTTGAGTTCAAGAATAGGCCGGGACTGGTCATATATGTCATTCGTCAGGCCTGGGTGGCTGTCGAGCATTCTGGCCAGATTACCCCCACATCCCTGAAATGAATTTTGAACGTCTGCATAGTACATCCATGTCATGAGGCGGGCCAGGAGGCTTTGTTCTCTGGGCGGTAATGTCTGACGACAACGAGGTCGTTTTCCTGTGAGGACCGGGCTCGAAGAGAATTTCGTACCCGCCACGAGCAGGTGTAAACCAAACATCTCAACGTGGTTTTTGATTGCCTTGCTCAGCAATTGGGTCGCATGGGAATCTTGGGCCCGTTGCTGTGCTTTGAAAAAGTACAGAAACAAGAAGGCCGACATAACTGCGATGTGGTCCGGCTCCGTGTCCTTGGTGGTTTCTTCCACTAATAGTTTCATTCCCGCCTGGTAGTGGCGTTCTGCACTTCTGAGAAGCGAAGAGTCCCGACCGTGAGCCAAGCTCATTTCCCTCATAGTTGTGCTCAGCAGAAGATGCATTACCATGGCGTTGTGGGCGCTCACTCTCAGCAGAAGAGCTGTGGTGGACCAGGCTGGGTCTTTGGTGCTCACGTGCCGCATCAAGATTTGTTCATAGTAGACCAGTGCTGAGACCTCCGTCTGGGTCAGCGTCAGAGAGTTTGGCCAGGGCATACAATCAGTGCCGAGATATGGGATGGAACCCAGCCCAGTTGCGATCAAGCTACTCTCTTCATTGCCGCTCTGATAGTCAAGGGGTAGCAACAATTCATTGTTTAGTGGTTGGTGAGTGGGCCGGTCTTTCTCACTCAGCTCCGGGTCAAGCCCATCGATTGGCGATCCAGCCACTGTACTCTGTGGACCAGAGACAGAACTGCCTGGAAGCGTCGAAGATCCATCCGAGGGAGTTGCGGAGGTCCATTGAGGGCTCGCCCGTTCGCCGCTGCTCAGCGAAGGACTCAGTGGGACCGAGTCCCTCAGGATACGGGTGCAAGGCTTTGCGGAAATGGTACAGGGAGCCCAATTCGTACTGATACGCGATTTCATCGAACCTAAACCCCTACGCCGCTCTTTGAGGGGAGCCGTGACGCTCGACCAGGTACACGTCAGCTGTAGCCGAACACACCTCTTGCACGCGGGAGTTGTCTCATCGCATTTCACTTTTTTCGTCCTGCATGTCCAACAACCTGATTGCCTCGTCAACTTGCATTGGTCCACAACAAGGATTCAGAAGCGACCACCTCACTTACCTTGGCGAGACCGTGGACTTTTCCGCGCTTCCCTCAGTGACACACTCGATCGGCGCATGACGCGGATTGAAGCCATGTTACTCGTGGTAGTGTCCCGACGCCAGGAATCGATGGCTTTGGCTCGCGTGCGCAAACGGGAGACTGAAGGAAGTAAAGGAAGTTTGGCCGGCCGAGATTGGTTTCGAATGGAGGCATCGGAGATTTGCCACCCAAGTCAGGTCCCTGTGACTAAAGTCCCGACAAGCTTCGGGCGTTTGCCTTATCAATGGCCCCGCCTATCACTACCCGGACAGCGATGTGGGAATTGGCTTGTTCCCACGTTCCTACAGTGGGTGTCTCCAAGCCACAGAGGGCGACAATAGGCCCTAGAGGAGTACTCCGCACAAGGACAGCAAATAGATTGAATGGGCTTATCGTAAATGCTTTAGTGCTGCCGAAGCGATTGGTCGTTCTTATCTCAACCAGCCGACCAGCCGAGGCTACACGATCAATCCTCGAGAAGCCGCTGATGAGACCCAGAAGGCGATGGATAGGTAGATTCTCCAAAGCTTCTGCCGCAAGACATATCGATTCAATAACGCTAGACCTTCAGGTGGATTCTACACTGGGAGTCCGATACAAGGCGAGACGGACAGAGCAGCACCAGCGAGCTACTTAGCAAGGCGGCTGGGGCTCGAAGGAATCCTAAGGCCCACATCCCCAGCTGCTCGGCTAAACTGGCCAATACGCTTGCTTACTAGCTCTGGCGACCAGAGTTCTTGTTGCCGAGGAAGACCGCACATGGGATCTTGCAATGGGACCCACTCGGTATCACGAACACGCATAGCTGTATGTACAAAGATGTGATGTCCGACGACCATAAGAATACATGAATGCAGGGACGCAATCAAGGTATGAGCTTGGTCCCCCGTCTTCTTCTCTTTCTCGTTTATCTTGAGACTACAGAGTTCACCAGAAGTGGCCGTTGGTTCTCTCTTCGAGCCTCAATCTCGCACCATGTCCGATAAACTCACAGAAGCAAAGGAGGCCGGCGGTGGCACAGTTGAACGGCGCTTGCAAGAGCTCTCGGAAGGGACAGTGTATGATCCTGTCGAGGAAAGGGATGTCGTCCGCAAGATCGATATAATGCAAGTGACCTGCCCATGAGCAGCCCAGACTTTGTGTCGCATACTTACATGATTAGTTAGGCTGCTTCCATTGATGATCGTGTCTTACATGCTCCAATACCTTGACAAGACGACGCTGGGAAATGCCGCCATCATGGGAATAATTAAAGATACGGTAGGGTGTTTATTCACAAGACTTGGCCCAGGAGGAATCCCCAGGCTCACCAATCCCACAGTATTTTCAGATCAAGGGCTAACATCAAAGGCAATGATAGCACCTGGTGGGCCAGGACTATTCGTGGGTCTCGAGCATTTTCTACTTTGGCTATCTGGCGGCTAGCTACCCGGCTTCTGTCTGTTTCGTCAAGTTCCCTGTCGGGAAATTTCTGTCCCTCAGCTTGTACGTATTGGCCGTTCCCAGTCACCTTTTGCCTCACGACAGAACTGAGAGTGGCCTAGCATCTCCTGGGCTATCGTTCTTACTTGTCATGCCGCCACGACAAACTATGCAGGTCTCATGGTGACACGATTCCTTCTCGGCTGCTTTGAGGCCACCATATCCCCCGGATTCAGCCTTCTCACCACCTTGTTCTACTCCAGGGAGGAACATGCGTCCCGCCACGCCATCTGGTTCGCAGGGAACGGGATAGCAGTTGGGCTGGGAAACCTGGCGGCATATGGCATTCTCCACATCAGGCACCCTCTCACACCATGGCAGGTAAGAATCTATGCTTGTGATCGGCTCACTGGCTGGTCGAATCAATGTCTGATCCCCTCACAGTGGTTGTTCATTATATTTGGCTTGGTCACTTTCCTATGGGGTGTTTGCTTGCTGTACGGCTTACCCGACGCTCCGTCCAAGGCGCGCTTTTTAAACGAACGACAGCGTCAGATCGTGGTTCGGCGCTCGCAGCAAGCACACAAGATTGGCCCAACCCAAAAGTACAAGATGAGCGAGGTCTGGGAAGCCCTCAGCGACCCCAAGACGTGGCTTCTGTTCTTCTTTACTGTCACAATGACCATTCCGAATGGCGGTTTAACAAACGTATGGCTCTCATTCCGTCAAAGTCGCTCGCTCGCTCGCTCACAAAAATTCACAGTTTAGCTCCCTTATCATCTCCGGTTTCGGCTTTTCCCTCTTCACTACGCTCTTAATGGGGCTGCCATCGGCTGGTTTCCAGATCCTGTACGTGATGGGTTCGTCTTACCTCGCGACCAAGATCCGTCAGTCACGCTGCGTCATCATGGCAATCTTGTGTATAATTTCGATTGTTGGGTGCGTGGTAGTGCGACAGCTTCCCCAATCGAACAAGACAGGCCGTCTGATGGGCCTGTATCTCTTCGGGGCATATGCAGCCACGTTTCCTCTCAGTCTCAGCCTCATTGCGAGTAACACTCAAGGCTTCACCAAAAAGACCCTGGTGACCGCCATTATGCTGGTGGGCTACTGCACAGGCAATATTGCTGGTCCTCATCTGTTCTACATGCACCAGGCTCCTCGATACGAGTCCGCCTTTACCGGAATCTTGGTTTGCTTCTGTCTTGGATGGGGCTTGGTTGTGGCTCTGAGACTGGTGATGAGCTATGAGAATAGGCGAAGGGATCGTCTGTACGGAGTGGTGGATTCCACTGAGGCTGCTCAGGATGCCAGCTCCGACGAACAGCAGTGGGAGGCTCTGACTGATTTCCAAAACAAGAAGTTGAGATATTGCCTCTAGGCTTGTTGAGAAATTCGATCCCTGCGCTGAGACTTCGAGAATCTGGTCAACTGCAGACGAGCCGGGGGAAACGAGAGAAATACCTAGACAGACTTACAGAATACTTTTGCCCTTCTTCACCGTTCTGAGCCGAACCGGCACTTGTTGATAGAGTGAATCGGATGACGAGGCTTTCTGGATCAGTGGAAATCCGAGGAAGAGTGCCAGACCAAGTCATCTAGTGCGTCCCCAACCTCCTGTGGTGGTGACCAGCCACCCTTCACCTAGTGACTATATAGTTATCACGTCCTCCAGGACCTAGGTCGAAGGACAGAGATTCTTTAACCCTTCGTTTCGCTCTCTCAACCTCGATAGAGAGAACCCTCATCACTGCGAGTCTACGTTCGCTTAACTACGTATACCTGCCTCTTTGTGGGCGACACGGGGCCGAACACAATTACCAAGAGTTGGACTCGGGCCGCCTCTGGCCTTGTGGATCATGAAAACTTGAGTAAAATTTACGTCAATGCGGAGTGATAAACGTAGTCATGTCTACTTGAGTAAAATTTACGACAAGATCCAACTACAAAGACCATTCTCACTCCTTCATCGCCTCTCTCATTTTCTTGTCTTCTTCAAAGTCTTTTCGAATCCGGGCAGCGACTTTGTCGTCCGTCAAAACTTTCCATCCCACAATGGCCATGGCTTTGCTGGTGGGAACGGTGAGATCAAAGGCTCTTCTGGTGCCCGCAGCATCGGCAAAGCCTGGTGTATGGTTGAATGCGTCCTTCTCACTGGGGATGCCATACATTCCATGGAAGCCAGGACACGCGTAAGTCACGTTACCTGCAGGGCGCACGCAGTCAAGTCAGCATGTTTCGTTTCCCTTCAGGACAGCTACATACCCATATCAGTTGATCCACCGCCCTTGACCTTCGGATCGAAGTCGCAGGCCACGGGAGACCCAAGCGTCTCCATGACCGTAGCGTACTCGGAACAAATAATTTTGTTGGGTCTGAGGTCGGCGTACTTGTTCAGTCTAGAAGTCAGAGTGTGGTGTGAGCAGTTGCATTGTTGTGAGGGTCCTGCCCAGTCCGCGGCGGGGCTGGACAGAACGCCAGGATCAAACACTCACATTTCGACCGAGAGAGTACAGGCGGTCGCTGTTGCCGCCCCATCCAGACAACTGACCACCCTGTCTTTCAGAGCCTCTGCTTCGTCGAAAGTGGCGCTTCGGCAGTAGAACTCGAGAGAGGCCCTCGCCGTAATGACATTAGGTCTAGTCCCACCTTCGGCGATGATGCCATGAATCCTTTCGTAGGGTTTGATCTGTTGCCTGAGCATCGAGACACCATTGTAGGAGAGACAAACCGCGTCGAGGGCATTGACACCTTGCCACGGCGCCATGGCTGCGTGTGCTGACTTCCCCGTAAAGTGAGCTCTGAACTTGACATTGGCCAGCGTTGTTCCATAGGCGGCCCCTGTTTGGGCACCCTCAAATATTCTGTCCGGGCCCGGGTGAACCATGAGGCACGCATCCACATCGTCGTAGCCCCCGGCCTCGATGATAGGGAGCTTGCCCCCTCCACCTTCCTCGGCCGGGGTGCCAATGAGCCTCGCACGTCCCGGTCTCCCAGATTCTCGGAGAGCAGCCGCGACGCCTAGAAAGGCGCCGAGGGAGGACGTCGCAATCAGATTGTGGCCGCAGGCATGCCCGATATCTGGCAAAGCATCATACTCGGCGTTGAATGCCACAACGCGTCCGCCTTCTCCGTACTCGACGAGAAACGATGTTTCGACTCCAAAAGCGTGAGGAGTGACCTTGTACCCAAGGTCTCGGCAAAATTGAGTTATGCTGTCGTGAGCCTGAAACTCCTCGAATCCGACCTCGGGGTTATCGTGAATCTTTTCATCCACATCGCACATTAGAGGGAGCTCGGGAGCCGTTCATAAGGAGATGAAAACTCTACCTTTGTATTGATCTGCCACAAGTTTTCCTCATGTCCATCGATGGCATGCACAATTAGGCTCTCGTCGGCTGACAAGGATTGCCGCCCGTTTTGCAGAATGTTCAAGACCATTGTGATGATCACTGTTGCTCTTCATGTACAGACTTGAGACAAGGTGCAGGTCCAGCAATATATATGGGTCTTTCGCCCAAAGCCCTTCCGGGTAAGCCGGTGCGGTATATGTGCAACTTGGAACATCATGCGCGGATGCCTGGAGAACTCTTAGATGGCTCGTGAAGCAAACATGTCGAGCATGCCCAATTGCAATTTACCAAAATAAAGGCAGAAGTCTTTACGCGATCGGTTTCCTCAACTAGGTATGAGGCGAGGGCGGCACAGCTGTGGAGCCTCGAGATGGACCAACGTTTGGGGGAAGGCGATTGGTTAGTTTTGCCGACCGGGAGTTTGGGAAGCTCTCCCCCAGAAGCCACTACGCCGAATCGTGACCTCGTCAAAGCCCATTTCCATTTCTGGACCTAAGCATCTCGCTCCAAGTCCTTGACGGGTATGGAAGTGGATATCATGGGGATATGGGTATTCTGTAAGGTTTATGGTGTGCCGGGCTCATAGATATGGCCATGGCGCGCCAGGGCTTCACGGCACATGTTGATATCGAAGCTTGCGCCTAAACTCCCCGAACTCTTTCATTCGTCGTCTCCCGCGCACTGCACCGCAATCTTCTCCCACTGACCACCTGCATCTATGCCGGGTGGTCGCTTCTTTGGCCTGGAGGCCTCTTTGCAATCCCGGGATAGCGGGACCTTCCCTGGGATTCTGTCTGCCAGAGGGGGAGATCTGAGAGATGAACCGGCCAATCAGCCGGTCTTACTCTTCCAGACTATTGCGCCCAACGTTGACAGGGAGCGTCTCGAGCTCTGGAAGAGGACGGAGGCTTCAAAGGCTTGTCTTTGAGGGACCGCAATCCTATCAAGAAGTTCCACCGCATCGTTTGATGGATTATGCTCAACCCTGCTCCGGAAGAAGCCGGCGACACTGTGGAGGACGTTGGTCTTGGTGACGGCCGTGATAAGGACGGCGAAGAAGGCGAAGGAAACCACAACGCGAACAGACCTCCACCGCTCAGAAGGCGCTTGAGCTGAAGAACAGTAAGCGCATAACCGACTCTGGAAGAGGCGATTTCACTCTTCACGTGGGCGTACACAATGTCCCAAGTTACCCGCCTCCCCGCAAGAAGGCTCTTTGGTTTTGGGATCTGAAAGGCTGACCCAATAAGTTGTCGGGTGGTCGTCAAGAAGTAGTACATGATATAGGCTCGTCACGTGATCAGCAGTGATTCCCATCAGCCTCATACGCTGTCGTAGTAACCTAGGAATCCTTTGCTGACTCTACACCATGCGTTCTTACTTAGCCTCTTGGGCCGCTCCGTATGTATCCCACAGGCTCTCTGTATCGGTGATATCTTTTGGTTTCTCGCCAGGTTCCAAGCTTAGCTGGTCGTCGTCGTCGTCGCCAAGTACTGACGGTCAGTATAGATATGGTCAATACTCAGTCCACAGTGATTAGCATACATACTCGGTGAAATGTTATAGTATTCAGTCGGACAGTTCCCTTGGTGTTGTGAACCTCCGGTCGAAGTGATATGCTTAAGACATTCTAACTTGGGTAATCTCAAAACCAAGGGCTGCGTAGAGAAGAAGAAGAAGAAGAAGAAGAAGATGAATGGCCTAGTAGGAAAAGAGACATATGTTTAACTTGTTCTCAGTCTGCTCTTGATCCAAAACAGACTCCAGGGGTTGATCTTTATATCTTGTCCAAACTACTACCTTGGTGGACGTTGACGTACCCTCCCTACCTTCTCGCAATAGATTTCACCGTTCAATCTATGCACTTCTCACCACCTCAATCACAACAGTCTGCATTTTCCCTTTTCATAAACACCATGAACAGTTCTTCGAGAGGTCTTCTTGACCTGCCAGACGATATTCTGTATCGGATCCTTCACGAGCTCGGGACATCTCCTGCGGTACACCTCTCATACGACGGTCGATCGATACAACATCATCAAGAAAAGGATAGGTCTGATTTGGACTCAGATAGGCAGCGCCATGCCTACGCACCCACCCTTCAACCGCTCGCGGCAGTCTGCAAAACACTTCGATCGACCATTCAACAATGGAGTCGCTTCGCCAAGTCAGCCCCTATCACCATCCCAGCAAGACCTCCTCACGACTGTACCTCGCTCCCATCCGAGATGGTCCTGGTGATATGTTCGGTGTCGCTTATGGTCTCCCCGATCGTGAGATCTTCGGCGGCATCAAGAAACTCAAAAGGTTTCTCAAAGGCACCGATCACCCTCCTCTTCCTTTGTCATTCGTGGCACCCCGGCACCCCGCCTCTCTGGAACCATTCCAACGCCAGGCATTTAGGGTGAGGACGTTCAGGGTGAGGACGTTAATTCTATTTGTGCTCCGATTCACGTTTTGGAGTTTCTCGTTGGAGGAGTTAATATGGCCCACGAGACAAGAAAGCTTTCCGCCCTGTGGTAGTCTTGCAATGAGGTCTGCGGGAGCATTGCCTCGTAGTCACTAAGCTGTCCATTCTTCATGCTGGAGCCAGAACGAGTAGACTGAAGCCCGAATGGCGCGCTACCCGTCGAATAAAAGTCCGAACCGTCGACAGGGCAGTCTCGGAGAGGAGGTCATCAACCTCTGGCCAAGGAGACCCCAGTCTACTGGCCCTTTTCTGTTGCCATCTAGCTCGTAGAGGTGATCATTTCTGTGAGATTTGACGAAGCAGACGTAATGGAAATCGACCTCGTCTTCGGGGTTGGCGCGTACTTCCGAGTCCCCTTGCAGGGCAACGGTCTTGTACCACATCACATCCTCTTGTTCGCCGCACTTTGTATATTCAATGGCTCCTCGTTCCTGCTCGGCGATATCGGCCTCGTAGGTCGGGGAAGTGGGGAAGACGACGACGAGAGCCAGCGCAGGTCGTGGTGCTAGCGCGAGAAGCTCGGCGTCCTCGATCGACAGAACGTCATGCAACGCTAAAGCGGTTCACGGCCCGAGCTCGTGAGTAAGCAGGGTGAAGAGCTGCAGGTTCGACTCGAGAGGAATGTAATGCTTTGCGATATTGCATCTTTCTTTCCTGCCGATCTGGCTGCGGTATGAAGTGGCCCACGAAACGGAGAGGCTGCAACACCACGCACTTGGTCGATGGACGCGATCGCTGGAGCCCCCAGTGAAGATGGTATGGTGTCGGTTAGCCTGGTGGCTACGGACAGTCGGTGCGAAGCAAGGGTCGATGTGGAGAGAAAGAAGACTGTGTATGGCTAGCGTGGAAGGTCAAACCATGTGTCAAAACGGCGATGAACGTTAGACGAAGAGGCGAGTCTTTTGGTCGTGATTATGAGCGATGTCAAGCATGTCAAGTTCTAATTACATTGGTGAAATCCCCTCCTATGTCCACCATTACCGCCAGGCCTCATTAGGCAGGTTGACATATCACAATAAAACAACTCTTAGCTAGACCAGAGCATTCCTTACGCTTCACATCAACCACCCACCACAGTCTGTATCACGACCTATCAAAGAGATCATTGGGAGTCAACAGGCTATCAACTAGACGGAGGGCTATGCGACGAGTTTTGCGAGGCGCTATACAATGAGGAAAACTTCCTCAACAACGAGAGGGAGGAATCTTGCCCTCTACGCGTTCCCGTACTTAAGTATTGGGCCTATTGGCAGTATCGGCCATTAACCACGGGCCCAAGGCAAGCGAAGACCCTTTTCCACCGAAATGCACTACAAGCATTTGTCGTTGATCTGACGCCGCACCCAAAGGTGGTGGCATACTACCGGTAATCTTGAATTACCTGTAATAAGAATTTCTCTAGTCAGCACCGGAATGAAAAGTTTAGGAAACGCTTTCTACTAGCGTTTGGTTGGGAAGTCATTGTCATCCCATTCAAAAGTTTGAACCATAAGAATGAAGTCGTTTGCGTAGTACATAGATGTAGTGGCTGCTGCGACCACATATCCGTCGATCTCTTGGGAACAGCAAGCTATTTAATCTTTGATTCTAGTAGGATCATCAGACGATCCACCTGCGCTTGAAGGGCGGACTCGCGGCTTTTGCCGTCATCTCGTAGCTTTGCCAGTTGATCTTGAAGGGACAACTCCCGCCTTTTGCTGTCATCTCTTTTGCTCTTCCAATTGCCTCTCAAGCCCGGCTAGCTGTTTTCGAAGTTCTCCATTGACACCACCATTCCGGGGCTTCTTGAAAACACCTTCTCCAGCTTGCAGCTCTTGTCCAATTTCGTCCACGCAGGGAACCGATTGAGAGGACGCTTGCGCCGCGACGGGTAGGAGGGCAATTGCTTGCTTGATTCGCGTAAGATGTCGCCGAGAGAACTTGAGGCATGCGTTGTAAAAGAAATCGTATGGCTTCCACCGACCTTTACCACCCTCGTCACTGAGGGACACTAGGCCGATACGGGTCCGATACTTCATCGTACTCATTTTGCGCAGCTGCTCACAGGATTGACCACTCAACCCCTGAGCGCTCGCTTCCTGAGCGGTGGTCACCACATGGTGAGCATACATCTTCACCGTGTCATTGTCGTAAGACACCGACAGCCCAAGAGCTTTACCGTCGAGTTCTTCCAATCGATCCACTCTCCGGAAAAGATCGACGACGCCCTCGAGAGCAACGCTCATACTGTAGACATTCTGTCGATCAGCGATTTCGAGAGGCTGTTTGTCGCATTTGGCTTCACGTGTAATGAACGGGAAGAACATATCGTCGCGGGCCATATATTTGGAGGGCAACCCAATGGTGATGCCTAATTTCCGAACTTCTTCCCTTGAGAATTTTTCCCACTTGAAGGCTATCGTGGAATCCGGTTGCGGGCATTTTCCGTAAGGCGAGAAAATGGCTCGTACCCAGCCATCGCTACATCGTTCGATGAGACCGAGATCTTCAAATCCATCCAATGTTGTCCTCCCTCGGCAGGAGCTCTTAACCAATGTACTGGTGACGGAGGAAAACCGTGGCTCCTCATAATCGAAATTCTTCACTCTGAGACTGCGCTGAATCAGTTTTAAATTGCCGCTCAAAGAGACGGCCCCTGCACCGGCAGCCTGGCTTGTTGCAACATAGTGAGTTCCATTTTTGGCTTGTGATTTGAAATCGACGCTCAGAAACGGAAATCGAATCTTTTGGTATTCGACGGCGTAGCTTCGGCCAAATTGATCGTCGACAAGAAGATCAATGGCCATGAGATGCTTTTCGGCGAAGGCAGCTGGGGGGTATCCAAAGGCCAAGTCGGGCTTTGATTTTGGCAAGAGGAGTGGCGTGGCGAGCATGTTTGCGTGGAGCAGGACAGGGACGGAACTGCCCCGGGGTTCGGCAGCATTCATTCTTCCCAGTCTCTGGTCTGGAATCATTTTCATATATGGAACTCTGTCGGGGACCAATTGTCTTCGGCGTTGTCCTGAAGTCTTCCAGACGTTTCTTTCACCACTTCAATAGCGGAGTTTTCGATCTCAGGCGAGGTGCGCGACCGCGATACTAGTCTCCGTGCCTTCCGTATGAACTCTGGCGGTTCGGAAAAGCCCCGTCCCGTAGCAGGAGGACAGCAAACATCGAGTGTCATGTTCTTTGCGTTTGCCATTAGGTGTGGTGTTCATGGGTGGCCATATCAAGTCCAGGCCTTGTGGCGACAAGTGGAAGGACTAATGTACAGTCGATCATCCGTTCAAGTTCCCCCTGTCTAGCCTGTAAATGCCTAGCGCACCCGGCCACCTCGATCTAACGGCCCGGTCCACTAGGCGGCCCGGGTTCTTCGGATTTTCAATTTGATCTGGCTGGCGAGATATCATGACTGATTTGACCTTCGCAGGAGAATTGTCGTTCCGTCCGTCATCCCCAGCATCCCAGAATCACAAATGTACCTAAATGACGGAATGCTTGCTTTCCTATTGCCAAGGAGCGGCTAGGCCTTGTATCTGCAACCATGGTTTATAATCGAGGGCTGTTGGTTGATCCATCTTCTGTTGTCCCGGATAGCGGTCTCAGTAACAGGTGTTCTTTACTCCGTCACAAACCATTATCTCAAGGGACTATGCACAGGTCTGTATCTTCTCGGGAGTGTCATGCTTTCGTCCTCCCGAATGTCCGAAATTTTGACGGCTTCCAGTTTTACTTTTGCATGTTCATTTTCGATCTCAAGTTCTTGATAGGTGAAAAGACTTGTTCATATATTCTGTAGACCAATCCCCCAGTGACGTGACTCGACAGGGTTGGAACGTCCATCGCGTCGAGATGGATTGGGGTCGTGGTTGATCAATGCGCACGGTTCTCGTGGCTTGCCGATACGTCTTCGATGGCCTGCCCTGTGCTATTTGCGGCTGGAGAATAATCAGGACTCATTGGGGGAGCTTATAGATACATCGAATCTCATGAATTTTTGGAAATGCTTTCGAGTGGAGATTGTCCAACGCTTTCAAGCCCACATCGCAGGATTTCAGGGAGTGAAGGAGCGGTGCGCTAGCAGCGAAGACTTTGTGGGATATAAATCCTTTCTCTTTAGATTGATACGAAGCTTGCCATACCTAGGATGGTTCACTCTCGTTTTCCTTTTGGAACACCAGGCTCAGGAGCTATATCTTGCTGCCTGCGGTGACTCTTCTTTGCGAGCGCTTAACCATCTCTTCAGGGGAAGGTGGAGGCACGAGGAGAGCTGGTGTGATCATGCTTGGGTGATACTGTGCGGGTGATTACACCGTAGCGCAAAAGATTGCAAGAGTCTGGGGGATGCAGAAGTGAACAGCCAAAGTCAACATTCTAAGCGGTAAGTGACTCTACTCGGCATACCTGCCATGCCTTCATTGATACATACAGTATATATATAATCCCCTAACAGTCGACGCCCAGGGTCATATCGCTGACTCATCCCTCGCCGCTTTGCTCTCCCGCTAACGACTATTTGGTCTATTCGCTCCCTCGTCCGCTCTCTTCTGCTCCCTGCCTCTTTTTCGCGCTCCCCTTCCACTCCCTTCTAAGTAAACGACGTTCTCTGACGGTCCCCGGGACCCTACAAGAATGCCAAGTCCTCCACGCACAATCACATTTATGAGCCACGGCTATCACGTGTGCCAAGCCCTACTATAACTGCGCATGGGACAGGCTCGAGGGCGATGCCGCCTTCTTTTTGACGTTAACAACTTATATTCTCTCACCACCGAAATTTCTCTGGTCACATACAGCGCCATGAGCTTCCGCATGAGCTTGTGAAAGAAAAAAAAAGAACAAGAAAAACAAAAATCGCAGTGCTGCAGCGTCCTCAGGGACTTTGGACTTGCGTCCCCTCGGCCTCTCGGCCGCTAAACCGCGTCTTGTCGTGATATCACTTCCTCACTTCCTGAGACTTGCCAACAGATGAATGACCCACCTGGGGTTAGGAGTAGATGGTCTTTGCTACGTCGACTTCTTGCCTCTATACAGAAGAAGAGTCCTCAACTCGTAGGTCTCATCGAAAGAGCTAGATATCCTTAGAATGTTTAAGAACTAATGAAGGGGTCACAAAAGGGCACAGCCGTCACAGCCGACACAGCAGAGCAACAAGACCATTATGACCACAATCCGCTCCTCGATCTTCCCAACGAGCTAGTCCTCACGGTTGCGAGCTTTCTGGACCAGGAGTCTCGGCTCCTGCTGAGCCTCTCGTGTCGACGACTTCGTGTTCTTCTCAACTCCCACCTCGACATGGCGCTTGGTGATGATAAGGCCACCAAGGTGCGGTTTCTACAACTTCTGGAACTCGACTACCCGGAATATCTGACATGCCGCTCCTGCGGCCTTCTGTATCTCTGGCGGAAGATGGAATTCTTTCAGTACGATTGTCCGCGTGCCAACCACCACCTGGTTGCGGATATACTAGTATCATACGGTCAGTTCATTCAAGCAGGAGACAAGAAATATGTCTGGGTGAGGCGTGGAGTGGTCGACCTGATCTTGCGAGCCTACGAGCATGGGCCCCCTCACGGCTTGCCTGCGTCTTTCTTGAACATGAGCGGTCATGATCACCACGGCGTTTCTCGAACAAACGAGGCACGGTTGGTAGACGGTCAGCTTATACTGGCCAGTCGAATGGAGGTGGAGGCAGAGTCGGGACATGAAGTGAAGGTGATGGCGCGCCTCTTCCTCCCGGATATATGTCTGCATCTATGTGCCACTACAGGGGTTATCGACAAGATATGGCAGACCTTCGAGCAAGCCGTCGCTAGCATGATAGTAGGCTCGGAGAAATCCGAAGTGTTCAAGTGTCCCTTCTGCGAAACTGACCACCAAGTGCACGTGAAGAAGACCGTGGGGAATCGGGCAAGGATCGTTCTGAATGTTTGGAGAAACTACGGACGACGATACGGGAACAGGCTGTCGACGGAGCAGGTCTTTCATCGAGACCCATCGTTGCGGCTTAATGCCGACACAGTCTCGCAAAGGGATGTGCGAGCGGCCTTTGAGTCTAAAACGGGGTGTATTCCAAGTATGGAGACATAGTCATGCCTAGAAGTTGTACAGTTTATCTGCACCATCGATCAAATTGTGCCTTGTGCCAGCCCGAAGTAATTTGTAGCCATTCTCGAGTTGTGCAACCATCCGTCATGCCGGGGCTGCTGCCATTGCTGATATTCTCCATCGGCTATCTCTTTCCAGATAGACTAGCCCCTTGAGCGTCACAAGCCCACAAAATTCCAGATCTTGGCCATGTACTTGGTCCTATCAAAACATGTCCGCAAAGTACCCGAGGTCGAATGATGGAGAAAGGCGGCATAAGATTTTGGACTTGTGCAAGAAGAGCAGCGATTCTGTGGTAGGCCGAGGGAGAGCACGCGAGCCTGTGATGAGCGTGAGTCAATGACTTTGCCAGGTTCGGAGGGGTCAAACTTCCCTGGCTAGGATGAGGTGTGCTTGGTCGGGCTTGTCCTAGTTTCACTCGTTAAAGAGCTATTCGTCACCAGCACTACGTAGAAGTGCAAGCCCTTCGCTGGTGCGACCAGGTTTGTCGGGCCACCTATTTCGTGATATGTAATCAACAAAGCTCGTCTGAACCCCTAGTCATAGGTTTTCCCCCCTGTGGTCCGACGTTAATTCTGAATAGCGAGTATCGTTGCCGACGTTGTAGCATTAGGGTATTATTTCTCGCTATTTGTTTTTCTTGGTTTGAATACCGCGTCTCGTTCAATCTCATGGCACTGGAGTAATTCAGAAGAAACCCACCCCTCCAAAGTAGCGGGTTAGAGCTTGTCTGCAAACCCTCGTTTTAAGTATTCCACGGCTCCCAGCAGGGTGGAAAGCCTCAAAATATACATTATACATGATATCCAGAATCAAAAATTTGGTGATACGACCACGGCCCAGCCTATCTTCCATCCCTCCCGTCTCCAATTATTGCCAATTAGCTTCTCATGTGTACACGCTCACGCGTCTCCGGCACGGTACGCATTTTGAGCAGGGGGAAAATTTTTGGGGGTCAATCCGGTCTGTATGTGCAGCTCACGCCTGGACCTTGAATTGTTCTCACAAGGCGGGTCCCTCTGTCGTGACCCCGTTGACCGTGCCTTCAATAGAGCCGATCCAGCGAGTGTAGAGTCCGATGTCGATTTGAGTGGCCTTCTCCGGTCACGATTGCATCCAAGACACTTCCATCATTGAGCGTCATGTTGATGGTGAGCTGGGTCGGATTTGCCGTGAGTAACGTCGGTGGATATGTCGTGCCTACAGGTCGAAGTTGCAAGCCTTTCGTGCAGGTGGAGCCAACGACTTGTCCATCCTTTAGCACGTAGCCGCCCACTTTCTCGTTGTTCGAGGGATCGAGCATATCGAAGAAGACAATGTTGTAGACTCCAAATGTTCCGTGGCCCCAGTACCAACTATTAAGTGCAGAGGTAAATAGCACGTCGCCCTAGTTCTGGATTTTCGGCCGCATCGGTCAGCCTCTGATGTCCGATACCAAGACTACCGTCACACAGATTTGCAGCCAACGAAGGGGCTCTGGTGCATGGGGACGTACCTTGTCATAATATCCATTGCCGGAAAATGCAATTTCTGGCCCAAAACCGTCACATCGACCTCCGCATCCACGGCGGGCATGACGTTCACCCAGCCAATATGAGGAAGCACTTCCTCTGGTTGACCGCCTTCCAATGGGCCACAAACGTAGTGACCTGGGCCACGCTGGTTAGTCCTTGAGTCAGCAAACGCGTCGCGCCTTTGGGGATTCTTCGTAACGAGCCGCATATGATGGCCATATGGCAGTGGCGTGAACTCACAGTCTTCAAGGTGAAGGTTCCGTCGATCCCTAGGTTCAGCAGCGTTTTGCTGAACGTGACAGTATACGTGCTGAGGTCTGGCGCGCCTTGGAAGCCGATGCCACTGCCTGCCCAATTGCCCGTGTCTCCATTGCCGTTGGTGTCGACTGTGACCGAGGTGGCTGCAACAGGGAACGAGATGCCAGAGCCCGCTCCGGTGTTGGCAAAGATGTAGACGTTCAAAGGGTCGATGGCATTGAGCAGATCGAAACTGAATTCGATGTAGGAAGACGTGAAGAAGATAACTGTCAATGCCTACGTGCCGTCTACCGAAGCACGTGGGCCCACGGCTCGGACATAGTCAGACGACTCGAAGCCATTCGCATCACATCCTGTATGCATTCTATTTGAAGTTTTGTCAAAGGGGACTTACCGAAGCATGTCCTTTTGTTATGCAACGGATCGTCGCAGGATCTCATGCTGCGGTTGCGCCTTTAAAAGTTCCAGAGTCAACAATCTCCCTTCACCAAAATGTGGCCGAACACCCAGCATTCGAGCACCGGCGGGAATTTGCTTCGCAGATCCAGTTTTCATCAAACCTTGGGCTTTCCCTCTTTGGTCGCTCAAATCGGTCGTGTCGAGCTCCTCCGAGTACAATAGAGTTCCAGCACACATGGCAGCTAGGTTTGAGTCCCAGAAACCATCACGTCGATTGAATTGAGAGAGGATTTGCAATGCCTGACGTCGTAACTTTGGCTCACGACACCGGGTGGCGACGATGAACAGCGGGGGTACTGGGGACAAAGCCGTGCATGTAAAAACGGCTTTGTTCAACATCGGTAAACGGGAGAAGTATGACGGCCGTAATGTGGCAAAGCCTTTGTCCTCAAAACATCCGAGTTCACATGGTTTGCATTTAGACTTGGGGACCATAAATGCCTCAATTATCGGAGCCGAGGCCTTCTCGCGTTTCTGTGTAGTCGGCACAATTGATTCATATCCGCACCTGTTCTGAACATCCAGCAATCCTTGAGCAACATCGACCATTGACTGGAATATCGGCATGCATCCATCATAATCCATGACCTCGTTCGGAGAATCAAGAAGCAGAAAGAGGCAGCACGAAGAATACCAGAGACGGAGGATAAGGACTGCTTCACGGTGGTGATTCGCTCGGTCTTGATTTCGTGTCGATTCTAGAGTTGAAAGTCTGTCAAAGGCCCTTTTCCACTGATCGAGTTGTTGCGAAAGTCGTATGTACCAGGTCCCACGCAATGCAACCATCTCACTAGAACACTTAACAAGTTGTCTAGTGGTAGCTTCCAGTGTAACTCCGACAAGCTGATCAACAATGTCTTCGAGTGAACCAGAAGCAGCTGCTACCGACTGAAACCGATCTGGCAGATATGACGTCTGACAACCTAGAGAGTGATGAGCTGAACGCACAGGCTGTTGCCCAAATTCCGCCAGCTGGCGATCCAGACGTCTGAACAGTAGGATCAGCATCGGGAGCGGAAAGTATGGTCGGTAAGGATCAGAATCTGTTGGCCCAGCTCGGTCCATTTCTCTAGACACGGTTACATAAGTGTCGAGGAGCTTCAAACCACTGTGCACATGGGCCTTGGCCGAGCCGAGATGTCCCTGTAGATGCTCGCAGAACGTGAACATGATGCAAGCTATCAAGGTCACCTCCATGCACCGACGGCTTCCTTTTGCGGCGACAAGAGCTTTGATCGCGTACGAGTATTGTTCCAGGCCTGTGCTCCAATAACCAGAAGCATAGAGAGTCTCGTCTTCATATTCTCGGTGAAAGCATCCTAGAGCGCAGACCGCATGGCGGATGGCTGTTTCATGATATGCCACCTGTAGCACCAGCCTGTTCCAAACTTCCGTCTCTTCTTGGAATGGACCAGACAGTTCCAGAGATGATCGCAGCTGATAGAATTCGAAAGCCTGTCGTTGTCGTGTGTCTTGTCGGAAAAGAGCTGCAGAGAACGACGGTCCGTGGCTTATGTAATTGACAAACTTGAATGATTCCGCTTTTCGACGTTGTGTGACAACGTTGGCGTATCCATCACAGTTTCGACCACTTCGTTGGCATCGATTGCATTGCGGCTTCGCTTCGTCACATTTGACCTTGCGGATCCTGCGGTTGTTGTCAGTGATGGCTACAAATATCGGATTCGTGTATGAAAGATCAAGTAAGCCAATTATACGACCACGGAAAATCGGCACATGCTACGTTGAGCAGCACGACCAGGCGTCGCGTGGGGGAGATGGATTCGATATGAACACAAGGGCACATACTTGCAGGTTTTGCAGCCAGTTCTCGCATATGCACGATGCTTGACTTGCTTCGTCGACGGCATCACAAACGCAAGCCAGGGCATAACACAGGCTCGCACAAGAGGTACACAGTCATAGCGCGTTGACTTTTGTGGAGAACGTCACCCTCTTCACCCTATTGCGGCGCCACTCGTATTTCCAAGGAGGTGAGAGGATGCTTCGAATCTCGCCGACGTTCAAGGACAGATCCAGGCGTTTTGTTTAGCTAGACCTGAATATGTTGATGTTGACTTGGTTGCGGGCCTTGTAGAGTCAGATGGGGACCAAAGGGTTCCTAGGCTGCTACCATACGGATAGCTATAACAGACTAGCGGAGTCACGTGATGCCAAGCGCTCCTACATGCTAAGCCTTTCGCAGACACCACTTCCGAGCCAGTCCATACAAGCACGATTGTTACTACGCTAAGACACTGCAAACTTCTCCCTGAACTCGCTGGGCAAGGGACCTTGGACTTACACAATACCATAACCCCATGTTACTACTCCCTTCTCGTCGTACAAATGGCTCAGCTGGTGGCTGTGCGCTTCCCCTTTAACTTAGTCGAGTCTCTGCCACGTAAGCATGGTTTACAATTGAGCCTCGTCGGCCCTCCCTCCCTCCGTAATTGCAGCATATTGTCCTTTGCATATGCCCTCGCTATTGGACGGTTCGCAATTGCTACGCCTGAAGGAGATATCCTTCTGAAACAACAACGATACGCCTCATCGATGGCTCGAATACAGTGCTTCTGCTGTCCTTTAATATGCCTCGATTCCCCTACCAGGACACCTCTTCTTTGGTCGTTGAGATTTTCTTATTGATATCAGCTCCTCAAACTTGGCTCGCTTTCTCGAAATGCTTCAAAAGCGTTTCCCTGTTCGTGGATGGGCGTACGCACTTTTCTGCTTCATCTTTACCCTGGCAGCAGCTAGTCCAGAAATCCTCTGGACTGATTGCAGCGAGCACATTCCCCCTAGCACTGTTTTCGACTCAACCGGCGTTGACCTTCAACACCTTCCGTCAACGCTCAAATGTGGCCAGATTGTCGTGCCAATGGACTACGCGAGGCCACTCAGTGAGAGTAACAATATTACTCTTGGCCTCGCCATGCATCGACCCCTTCATCCAAAAGGCGCCATCTTCTTGTTGGTCTTATTCTTGTGAAATGTCTGGTGATAAACAAGACTGACCCAGTGCAAGTTGTCCAGGTGGCTCGGATAACGGAGTGGTGTACGCATGGAATCTTGCCCTCAATATTACGTCTCCGTTCACTCCAGATTTCTCAGGGTTGACGGACTACGACTTGATGAGTGCGGAACACCCGACCGCTTCTTGTCTTTGAAACTGATCATTCTTTCAGTGATGGACATTCGTGGCACGTATAGCTCCAATCCTCTGAATGTTTCGATGGACAAAGTGCTACCGTTGTTCAACCCCTAGTGAGTCCTCCGCCTATTCTCGCTAAAGGTGTACGAAGCATAACAATCAAAAAGCCCAACCTCTCAGGCTGAATTCAATGATGCGAAAGAGACCGCTGCCGCCGCAATACAGTCGTGGATTGATTCGAGTTTGCCCACCGGAATCATTGGGCACGTCGGAACACGGGAGGTTGTGCAGGACTACAACCAGATTCGTCAGGCGCTAGGTTATGAGAAAATTCATTTCCTAGGCGCTTCTTAGTGAGTCAAGTCCAGCATGCGATAGACATACAACTGACTATGAGTGACACCATAGTGGTAGCTATCGAGCTTTACAATTTGCCCACGCGTATCCCAACTCTGTGGGCCACTTTGTGCTAGACGCGGTAGTGCCGCATGGGGTGGTAAGTCCAACACTTTTGCGGTTGGTGTTGACAACTAACGACCATTTGGAGGATCCGGGCCAGCAAGCAGAAGATGAGATAGTAGCCGCAAATCGGGTCTTATTGAGGGCAGATGCATATTGCCAGAACAACTCGTCATGCCCCTTTAGAAATGCGGGCAAGGGCAGTATCCCAGAAGTGGGCACCATAACCTCAGGAACTCGGGTCTGACAAGATGATATGCTAATAATGTGTTAGGCATTCCGTGAGATCGTCAAGAGAGCCTCGAACTCACCTATCGATTCTGTTTGGGCCGTCCAATCAACTATCTCTGGGCTTTTTCAGGGTCAGCCAGACTTTCCTCAGATCATTGATTTGATTTCCGCGTTGTCATTGAATATCAGCGCCTTGGAAGCTTTGCCCGAACAAGAGTTGGCAGTCGAGAGCGTGGTTGCTTACATCCTAGAGTGCGGTGACTCTCGTATGTGCGAATCCATTTTGCGAACAATCACAATTGGTCTGACGAATGTATAGCACTAACTACAACCTTATATGAATTTCAGAAATCTCTGAACGGTGGTTTGGCGGTAAGATCCCATTATATGACAGCTTGGACTTCGACATAAGCGGAAGGCTGACCAAGGCCGGTTAGCATGATACCAACAACGTGGGTCAAACAACAGTCTGGTTAACACAAGTCAGTTTTTTTCTTTCCACCGATTTGTGTCTTTTCACTTGATACTGACACGGTCTAGCTTGCTTGCTCGGCTTGGCCTTTTGATACAGCATCCTTGACACCGCTCCAAACAGAACTCCCGATGCTCGTCGTCACAGCAGATTTCGATGGCAGGTAGGTGTTCAACGAAAGGATAAAATGGGAGTGCTCCAAGGCAATCTTCTGACCACTTCCTTGACATAGTGCGCCCACGGAATGGACGACTCTAGCAATGGATGACATTCCGAATGATCATCTGGTTGTTCGGCATGGCGATGACCACGTTTCATTTAACTGTAAGTATCGTTTGCTCCCTGCATTCATAGAGTTCCCCATAAGAAGGGAGAGCTAACCGGCACCTTCCTTTCAATAGTACCCTATCAATACTCGACCGAGATCGAGAAAAGCTTCTTGCGAACTGGAACCTTACCGCGGCAATCCATCGATAGTTCTCTGACTGTCTACGCACCGTCTATGAAGAGAGGTCCTATTGCCGATCCTTACAGCGTTCCGACTGGATTTTGGGCAGGCGACGTGGATAGTGCATGATCATAAGTTGGAGCGAACGTTCGATAGCAGTATTTCGCCTTGGGATATATATAGGTAGCGCGTAACGTCCTCAAAGCGGCCTGGGATTTCGATGAGCCCCCACGTGAGCTCCAAGCAGATTTTCATCTTCCTTCTGCACAAACAATGCAAATGATACGAGACTTTACGTATATATCTTAGGAAAGCTTGTTTTCAAAGGAAGGGGGACTGACTGATTTGTGGCAAATAGATGAAATGCGCAAGTGCCGGGATTCCCGATTCGGCCGTGCGGCGTGCATGTAGAATTTCAACCTTTCCCGCAGTGCTCTCGTGCTTTGTGATGCCTATGAGCCACTTCACAATCAACCACCTCCAGGCCTAGTGCTGATAGTCGACAAAGGGGTCTGCGAGGCCACCACGTGCGCGACGACAGATCCCTGCTCCCCCCAAATACCCTGCGACGTTGCGACGTCTTGACGTCTCTTTCGCGACGCTGCCGGTTTCCTCTAGGCCTGTCATATCGAAACCGTCTTCCCGCCTTCGAAAGCACAATCCTTCACCGAGGCGAGGTATGGACCTGAAACCGAGACAATCGAGAACAAAGACTGGCTGTTTGTGCTGCCGACTTCGGCGCGCTGTCTGTGGCTCACTCAGTGTTCGGGGGCGCTCCCCTGTGGCTCCCGCTCTTCGATGCTCCGTCACGTGCCCAATTAAAGCGGCCCCAAGGCCGTGTGGTGCTGTTGGCACTGGAAATAGCTCGTCCTCCTCATGGGTGGTTGAAATGACGACGAAAGGACCAAACACTTCTTCGCGATAGATCTTCATCGAGTCTTTGACCTCGGTGAAACCAGTGGGCGAAAAAGGGAATCCCTTATCGTTGACGGGATGCGGCTCGCCACCCAGTAACAGCGTCGCTCTTTCGTCCTTCCCAGCCTCGGCGTAGGATAAGATCCGGTGGCATTGTGCGTTGGAGATCTGAGGCCCCCGATATATCGCCTCATCCAACTGGTCTCCAACCTTGGATATGGTGGTGATACCCTCTTTGGAGTTGGAAAGGTGCTCATCATACACATCGTGATGGACAAGGATTCGCGACATGGCAGAGCATATCTGGCCCTGGCTTGACATGATACCCAGGTGAGACCACTTGCCTGCTTGCTCAAGATTGTCATCGTTGAAGACTATCAGCGGAGACTTTCCACTGGTTTCCATAGTGAAATTCTTCAGAGTTTTTGCTGCCATCGCCATGATTGACCTTGCAGTTGACTTGGAGCCTGTAAATGCTATCTTGTCCACCAGAGGGTGCTGAACAAGGGCTGAGCCGGCGTGGCAACCATACCCGTTGACCTAGTTGATGACTTCTAGAGGGAACTCCACTTCCTAGAGAAGTTGGGTCAGGACCAAGATAGTTGCGTCTGTTCTGCTGCCTTGAGAACAGCCGTATTACCGGCCGCGAGGTCTGGTCCTAGTTTCCAGGTCGCCATTGCTAGAGGGTAGTTACAAGAGGAGTATTTTGGGCAACCACTCCGACAGGTTGCCGGATTGTGTACGCAAACCTTTCAGGTGTCAAGCCTGTTGTCTGGCCTGACAGCTTGCCTGCCTTACCGCGAATGGTGTTAATGGTCTCTCGCAGATCTTCGTTCAGCGCTACTGTGTACGATTTTCCCGAGTCCTGACATCAGCATTCACTCGCCGCGGTTTTTCACGACCAATGGACTCGCCGTTATACTAGGTGCCAATTGACGCGAGGAGCTCCTTGTCCTCTTCAATGAGGTCAGCAAATGCAGAACATCTGAATTCATTGTAAGTCGCGAGACCTGCCTTGTCAATTTCATCTAAAGAGGCGACCTGGACGGTTGCTATCGGCTTCTCCTACTGCGTGCTAATAGTTAGTGTGATACACTTTGGCAACCAAGGGTGTGTTGTGTGCATACGCTGGGTCAATGCTGGTGATAGAGGGACCCGATGTTGTCGCAACGAATTCGTTATTTACGAAAATTTCCAGTGGTTGTTGGTAAATATGGCCATTAGGTGCCGTGACCTCTTGGTACAAAGAGGAGCTCATAGTGTCCAACTGGCCTGTCATGTGAAGAGTGAAGAAACCAATCAAACATTAAGCCAAGAAAAGGAAACGTTCCAAGGGGAGATATGAGATCCCGTAGTCAACCATTCGAAAAGTCCATGCTCTTAATTGAGGAATTCCCGAAACCGGGCGTAAAGTTAACTGTAGCTGCTTCTTCGCTTCGTGTCTCGCGTAGTCCAGGATCGACGACCAGTCGCAAGGGACTTCGTTCAAGGCCCCTAGCTGGTACGCAGAACAAGCAAAGATGGCATAAAGAATCGCCAGCTTTGAATGCTTGCTCTCTGGGGATTTCGAGGTACGTAAGCTCGGCTAGTGTTTGTACAGCACTGGCCATATTCTGGATCTTCCACGGCGATTTTGAACCAAAAGGAAGTCCAGCCATAGACGGTATCACTCGATCATGAAAATGCTTAAGCAGAAAAGGAGCCTGCTCACGACCAAAAGCAGATAGTCTTTCGCGCTCAGTTTCGGGCACTTCAATTGCGTACCACGGTCATTTTGTAAAGTGACACTCACAGTGTCGAAAAGAAGCTCAGGAGTCGGAACAGTTTATATCGAGTCATTTTGTGCCATGCCAAGCTCATTGTCAAGTTCAAAGGCGAATAAGTCGTCCCACTGCAACGGGAAGTCTACCTCCAGCATGGCGAGGGCTGAGTTGCCTGCCACATTGGCGCTTGTCAGTACCGAGATCTTGGGCCACAGAAGACTTGCTTCCGTCCTGAATGGCGACGCCGGCTCTTGAGTCAGAGTGAGGAATTTGAAATTCGATCACACCAAACATCGCTTCATTATTGCTGGCTTCTGTCACCGCACCGGCATTCCTTGTCTTGGAGTCAATCTCACTCAAGGTAGCAGCGACAGACTTTGATTCCACTTGAGCAGTCAAGGCCGAAACCATCAACTGACGTGAGGATTCTGTGACGTCTACTCAGGGCCAAGCGCGAGTTTTGAAACTGTGAACATTGACAAACCCGTATACAGCTGCCTCCTCACCCCGGTGTTTGCCGCGTTGTCGTTGGTGGCTGGGTATTGTGATTCGGCGTCCGCCCACCGCATCCCAGCGTTGTATCCGTCGCAGGATAGGCGCGTTTTGTAGCAGGCGCTGCAGGATGGGCGGGCCTGATCGCACTTTACGTGACGTCGGCGACAATGCCCGCATCCACCCAGCGTGTGTGTCCGTCGAGCTCTAGCTTTGTTGGATTTTGGAGGCATTCTGTATTATCATCGACACAGCATGCGGACCCGTCGAATTCGCTGCTAGAAGGGAGGAGTGTAAGGGCCGGTGGGGGACAAAAATGAATCGGAGCCGACTGCCTTGTTGAGCTTTCATGACTGATGTACTCTGGAAATTGAGATCGTCCCAGTCGGTCAGCGAACACCATGTTGACAATGGGAACTTGTAACGGTTGCAGGCTTGGTCACGTGGGCCACAGTCACGTGTCAAGCGAGTCCTAGCACTTCTTCTACCCAGTTCACTGCCTCATGGCACTTGTTGCGCGATCATAGATTTGATCTCATCATAGCAATGAAAGAGTTCTTTCCTGCACCTGTTAGTTCATCAGTAACTTGGTCCGTCATTGTGTGGCTTACCACTCTCAGTTCTTAGAACAATGCGGAACTGGGAATTTGTGCACATCTTGCCGCTTTTCGATTCGGACTCTAGCAACGACCGAGCTGGCGATGAACGATACAAGGAACGTGCATCACGGGCATTCAGCACCCGAGATCACGTCTGGGGGTTGACCGGAATTGCGCATCTTGATCTAGTGGCGGGAGTTGGAACTACCCGAGGCTCCAATACTTTTGCTATGTCGCTTTGGAGCTTTTCAATTACTACTCGGAGATGTGATGATGATCGCTCCAGAATGACAAACACGGCACGATTACTGTCCGCAGTCCCATGGCAAAAGCACAACCACCGTGAATCAAGCGTGTTTAACTAGTCTTCTACGACCCTACAACTTCAAGTGCTGGCAATCGACAATCCAACACCTACTGATCTATTTAAAATGGCACCCAAGATATTCATGTATGCTCCTAAAATGCCATGAACAACGCTGAACTGAGTATTAATGGATTCAAAGGACAGGTGCCACCGGCTACATCGGCGGTGACGTTCTCTTTGAGCTCTCGCAAACACACCCCGATTGGAACATCACCGCCCTGGTTCGCAACAGTGCCAAAGGCGCCAACGTGGCTCAATCCTATCCCCGAGTGACGCTCGTCTACGGCGACCTCGACTCAGCGGACTTGATCGAGGAAGAAGCATCCAAGGCGGACATCGTCTACCGTATGCCCCTGACCTTCCTTGCTTGGTTCCGTCACAATGGGACAATCATCACTGACATAAACTGCCATTCAAGACTGCGCAGATTGCGACCACATCTCTTCCGCCAAAGCCATCTCCCGCGGCCTCGCACGCTCCCTTGCACCCACATCCTCGTTCTGGATCCACACCTCCGGCGCAGCTATCATTCTCGCCAACGATTCACCATCTACTATGACCTGGGGATCGACGTTCTCCAAAGTCTACAATGACTGGGACGGTGTCACGGAGCTCACTTCTCTCCCAGACTCAGCTCATCATCGTCCGGTCGACAAAGTCGTTCTTGCAGCATCGTCATCCGTGCCAGTTCCAGAAAAGGTCAAGACGGCGATAGTTTGTCCACCGTTGATATGGGGGAGAGGCCGTGGTCCAGGTAACACACGGAGCATACAGGCGTACGATGCTGCGAGGCTTATGTTGCGTATGAGGCAGGCATTCGTGGTTGGGAAAGGGGAGAACAAGTGGAATGAGGTACATGTGGAGGATCTGTCCAAGTTGTATGTGCTGCTCGGTGAAGCAGCGGTGAACGGTGGGCCGCCGGCGACGTGGAATGAGAAAGGGTATTACCTGGCCGAGAATGGCGAGGTGATCTGGGGGGAGTTGATGAGGGAGATGGCAAAAGAAGCGTACAGCCAGGGACTTCTGGAGAGCCAGGCAGTAAAGACGTTGAGCGAGGAGGAGGCGAACGAGTTGAAACCGTATTTGGCCGCGATCATCGGGAGCGAGAGTCGAGGTGAATCGATCAGGGGGAAAAGGCTGCTCGGCTGGACACCGAGTGGGAGGAAAATCAAGGATGAGGTGAGGACGATCGTGATGGATGAGGCGATGGCGTTGGGTCTGATCAAGAGCCACACGGAAAATGTTGCGGCATAGGTTATATTATTCTAGGTTATAGTACTCTGTCTCATTTCGGGCCAAGTATCGGAAAGACTGCCCTTGAGCCTGTCACAGAATTTGATAACTGGGAATCCTTTTGTTTCTGGTCGACTTGTCCGGTTGCGAGAAGCAATTGTCGACTCTCTACCAGGCAAGCACAGCTTTTGTTGTCTGCAAACTCCTAATTAGAATGATAACCCGCGAATGTCGGATGATTCAAACTCACAGCCCCAGCTTTCAGGTCAGCAATGGCCTCATTGACTTCTTTGGCAGGGTAGACTTTGGACATTACATTCACGGGAAAGGATCCAGCGTGAACCATCTCCAGAAGTTGTGGTAATAGCTGCAAGTCCATGAATATCCAACTGTTGCTTTGTACCTAAGCGACGACGTACCTCTTGCGGGTCTGCAGAGCCCAAGATGATCCCAACGACACTCTTGCATGAGGTCAAGAGGTCAAGGGCGTTGACATGGAGCTTGTCCTCCGGTCCAAACACTCCAACCAGGGCCATGGTCCCCGCGTGACCAAGTGCTTTGATGCCACTGTTGACCAAAAGACTCGATCCGGTCGTGTCCATGATATAATCGACGCCATCGCTATACAGTCCGTGAATGGCTTGGGCGATATCAGTATGTTTTGTCGAGTCTATGACGTGCTTTGCGCCAACAGACAAGGCCAGTTCGAGTTTTGCTGGCACATTATCCACTGCGATGATGTCGTTGACTGCTTTATACTTGGCTGCCATGACGGCAGCGAGCCCTACTGCTCCAAGTCCGAAGATCGCGATTGTGCTCTTCGCCTTTGGCCGCAGCTCATTGAAGATTGTCCCTGCTCCGGTCATGTATCCGCATCCCAAGGGCGCCAGAAAGGAGAGGTCTTTCTCATCGCCACTGTACTTGACCACCGATCGGACATCAACGATGGAAAGCTCACTAAAAGACGATTGTCCGAAGAATTGGCCACGAACACGTCTTCCGTCTGGTAGTCTTATCGGTGACTCCTCAAGGCCTCGCGCACCGCCAAAATTGATTCTGGTGATCTGTGCGCACACTCCTTTCTGGCCCTCGTGGCATCTTGGACAGTCCATACACGAGGCAAAGCTGAGAAGCACATGGTCGCCAACTTGCAAGCCTTGAACGTCTGCGCCTAGTCTTCGAATCACGCCAGCTCCTTCATGGCCAAGTACTGCGGGAAAAGACCCAATCGGCATTGCGCCCTGCCGGACGGCGAGATCCTGTGAGAAATGGTGTGTTAAATGAGTGGACTTTTGTTGATCAGGCCGGGCACTTTACCGTGTGGCAAATGCCCGTATATTTCATTTGGACGAGAACTTCGCGAGGTCGAACCTCGTCCAGAATTACATCGCGTAGCTCAAATGCGGAATTAGGCTCTTCTACTACCAACGCTCTCGTAGGAATGTCCTTTATCGGCAGAGGGTCCATGATGGTGCAGCTCGCAGAGTTGGATTCTTTGATAATGTTGCTGGAGAACATATGCAGGTACTAATCAGGGCTGTCCTTGCACGTCGAGAGACCATCAATTATAGTCAGGTGCACAGCATTGGCGAGTCAGCTTTTGGTCAATTTTCAGGACGGGATTCAAGGGGTGTTTGACTGTTTGAGTCAGGATAGTCCGCGGTCGAACAACGGCTGTTCGTTCGCACCAAAATGCCTTCGCGCGGAGTCGCTGTCCGCACTCTAACGTCTACACTGTATCATCCGCACTTTACTCGTCCGCACCTAACAGACTGTGCCATGATCTGGTGCATGTTTACTGCATCAACATCAATAGGGAGGAGTCCAGGCCTTTTTGATGGATTGGTTTAATGCTTTGGGCTTTCTTGTGAGAGCGGATTCAACAATTTGATGATTTGCACCTATGCAATGACATCGACTATTTCTAGTTTACTGGCTCTCGACAATTGACCTGCCTGGCCGTCCTGTCTACGACAAGCCGGCACCATCCTCTCTCCCCTCCCAAGCCACCCAGTCTGAAGAGTAACCATGAGTTCCTCACAAGGTGTAGAAAAAGTCTGGCCTGTTTGTTCCTTGATTAGTGTCTGCGCACAGGATTGGAAACGTCCGTAACCTTACCTGTTGTCTCCCAGGTCTCTAATATCCTCATCCGTTTTGCCCTCAATGAGGTGGTCTCTCATACCTGCTCGGCGTAGACGATTTTCACGCCTGAGGAGTACATGGTGCAAGACTGCACCTCCCCAGTACGCGACCGTAAGGTATCCGAGGACGACAGAGTGCCCTAGAATGAAGCGAGGTGCGTCCTTGGGTCGATAGATATTACTGCCAACAACTCCTTGCAGATTGGACCATCCCATCATCAGTCCCATGGTGATTCCACGCTTGTAGACGCCTTCTGTGTTGTTTGCCACCCAGGCTGCCAGCAGAGGAACACAAGGGTAAATTCCCAGAGCGGCAAGGAATGTTGCCGCATATTTTGCGCCAGCAGAAACGTCGCTGAGAAGCACGCTGTATCCAACCACTGCGAGAGGTGCGATACATATGGCACAAAGACCGCGTTGATTTGTCCGATCGCCAATGTATCCAATTGCCACTGTGAAGATTGCAGCTATCGCATACGGTGGAATTGAAAGCAGCTGCGCATGTGTGGAAGTGTACCCGAGTGCCGCCAGGACTAGAGGGATCAGTATCCAAGTAAAGGGCTTCGAGATCAAAACATACTTGTAGGGAGAAAGATGCTGAATGCGTACAGTCCGACCCCCCCGCCGCCACCCATGAGGGCAGCTGTGTAGGTCTTCCAGTCTTTTAGACTGGCCCGTAAATGCTTCCACTGGAAATCTTCGCGTTCCGCACTATGTTGCTGGTCCGCCTTTAGGCGGTAGTAGACTCGAAGGCGGTCATCCGGTGAGAGAAATGTCGCCGTATCAGGGAAGTCGCAGATGAAGAAATATGCTACCGCTGCGACGACGACAGTGGCAAGGCCTTCAAGAATGAAAATCCAAGCCCAGCCGTGCTTGCCACCAACACCCTCCATGTGACTGATCCCGTAAGCAAGGAGACCGCCAAAAGAACCAGCAATCGCGGCGGCGCTGAAGAATATAGCTGACCGAGCACCTATCTCACGTCTCCGGTACCAGCAGGAGAGGTAAAAATTGCAGCCTGGGAGCAGTTAGTGTCTAGATCGCCGAGGAGCTGATGTGTATACCAGGAAATAGGCCCGCTTCAAACATTCCCAAGAACCAGCGGACTGCGGCTAGTCCAGAAAAGTTTGAGACCAGTCCTTGACAGAGGCACGCGACTCCCCAAAGTACCATTCTGCCATGTCACCGTCAGCAAAACTTCGGCTCAGATCTTAGGGTGTGGTACTTACATGGTTGGGATGTAGACGCTTGGGCGGAACCTCTTGAGCAGTACATTCGAAATGGGCTCGAAAATGGAATAGGAGACAAAGAAGATGGCTAGGCTGGCGTTCCATTGCCCGTCGGTCATTTTCAAGTCTTTCTGAAGGCCCGCAATCTTTGCATTTCCTATGTTCGTCCGGTCGAGGAAGGACAGGAGGTAGAGCAGACAGAGGAAAGGGATCAAGCGCAGATCCAGTTTCCGAAGCAGTAAGCGGTCCTAGATATGTTCAGCTGGGTGTCGTAAACAACGAGAGAGTGGGTGTCAAGGCACTCACCTGTTCAGTCCGCTGTGCAAGCGTCAAATGGGCATCAGGGTGGTCATCACGTAGACCGCCGTCGATGTATTCATCTTCAGCATGGAGGTTATGGTCCTTTTGCATCTTGAATGTTAGCTGGTAGAGTACTGAATCCAGATCTATCGGTAGTTGCCTCAACAATCGGGGTACTTGGCCCTTTCATATCTTCCACTGGTGTCTCAAGCTCTCTGCCACAATCCGCTCCACGGTACCACGCCTCCACACCTTCGCGTGTTTATCTCCAGCTTCGTCCGGGGGTGGATCGCTATCTGGCCCTCTGAGGAAGTCTAGCCAAAGGACTTAGTGTCGAATGGCGGACACGCATATGCAGCGAGTGTCCACGAAGTTGCGCCTAACACGCGGTAGCGGACTGAAGGCTCCGCAGTCCGCGCTGGAGACAAAAGCTGGGTCAACAAGCCAATGACTGGGGCGTTATTTGGCCCCCGGATCAAGACGGCATAGCAGAAAGTCGGGTGGTGCGGAGAGCGCTCCGCGATTCCGGGGTGGGGCTGGCACCGGCGCCAGTGACAAATTCGACTTCGACGTCCTACGGTGGGCCCAGACAACAGAATCCTTAGATCATCTACGCTTCAGCAGAGAGGCTTCCCCGCCTCCGCATTTGTAAACCCGCACCCGAGAGGTTACCGAGGGGCCTGCAAGTCGGGCTTCCCCGGCGTGACAGGATCTGAACTTCTTCAATCCTCCCAGAGGCCTAATCTCATTGAGCTTTGCTCATCGTCACGTATGATGGAGCACGACTCGCCTAGTATACCTCTGGCAACAGACACAAGTCTCCGAGCAAACGCTGCAACTTCTCCTTCCAGACATGGATTACGTCGCTCTTGCGCCGCATGCCGGCGACGCAAAATTAGATGTGATCGAGCGCATCCTTGTGGCTATTGCACCAAGCTTCATCTCCAGTGTGCGTACCCGAGCATCCCCTCAGACGGCAGCAAGCAAGTCGACCTTGGATTGCTTTCAAGACTGGAGCAGATCGAGGCTTCGCTGCAACGACTGGAATCTCAGAACGTCAGTCCCGCGAACAGGCAAGCGTCCCAAGTACCTGCGGACACGGCTACCGCCTACACAAAGTCGCCGCCTGAGGCTGAGCACAATTCGAACCCTGGGAGCGGCAGATTGGTTTCAGAGGATGGCGAGACGAGATTCGTCACAAGCAACTTCTGGACCGATCTTGACAAGGCCGAAAATCACAGCGGTTCTCTCCTCGATGAGCTCCCACCCACGTTGAATTCAACGCTATCCAAAGGATCTCATCCACGGCAATACCGGTCACTGGTGTTCAACTCATCAAGAGCTGCTCCGGAGCCGTCGCAGTTGCACCCGCCCGAGCACCATGTTTTCATTCTTTGGCAGGTCTATCTGGAAAATGTCGACCCAGTGCTCAAGATGATGCATGTTCCTACCACTCAACGACAAATTTTCCGAGCCAGCCAGAATCTGGCCCAGATCCCACCAGCATACGAATGCCTTATGTTTTCGATCTACTATGCTGCAACCATAAGTATTCAAAACCCACAATCACTTCGGAAGCTACTTCAGGAGGAACGGCAGGTATTACTAGAGCGCTTTCAACTTGGGGTCGAGCAGTCGCTGTCTAAAGCAAGCTTTATGACTACCCCGAGCATCACGACCCTCCAGGCCTTGACAATCTATTTGATCTGTGCACGTCAATCGGTGGATAAGGCCTACATCTGGTCTATGACAGGCCTCCTCATCCGCCTGGCCATGAAGCTGGGGCTTCATCGTGACCCAGCCACTCTCGGACTGCCACCCTTCTCGGCCGAAATGCGGCGACGGCTGTGGTGGCATATTGCGACTCTCGATGTACGAACTGCAGAAGAGAATGACATGGATCCGTTGATCTACGAGCATATGTTTGACACGAAACTTCCAACTAATATCAACGACACCGATCTAGACGTCAATGTCACCAGTTTACCAGAACCTATCCGGCAAAGAAGCGAAATGTTGTACACTCTAGTCCGCTTTGAGGGCAGCTACGCCGCCAGGAAGCTGGTGTTCTCGTCAAAATTCAGTGCAGACAACGGGTATCCTGGTTTTTCGCTACAAGAGAAGAATGATTTCGTCGAATCGATATCGCAAGACTTGACCGAACGTTACCTCAAGCACTGCCACAACAAGATCCCGATTTGCTTTCTTGCAGTGTCGTCGATACAAATGGTCTTGGCCAAGGTCAAGCTCACCATCAATCACTCAGCTCGCACGGCGTACACATCCATCTACGATAGCAGACTCGCCAGTCTCACGGAGAGCAGCATCGAAGTGATAGAGTACGCTCATACTCTGCGAACAAGTGATGAATACGGTCGATGGCTTTGGCTTTTCCAGAAATACATCGAATGGGACGCTGTCGCGTTCCTGCTCCATAGTCTCTGTGCTCTACCAAACCCAAGGTGGCTCGACAGGGCCTGGGCAGCGCTGAACAACTTTTTCAATACGTGGGAAGATTCTGGTCTACAGGGGGATCGCCGTTGGCGACGCTTAAAGGCTCTCCGAGTCAAAGCGATCTCAGTGCAAAGCCTGCAGAAGATAAATCCCGGCGATGTTGCAACGACGCTAGCGACACATGGCGACCAAACAGATATCATCACTACATCTCAAAATTTCAGGAGCATGCCAGACGAAAGGAACCTACCAGACGCGCTCACAGTAGACAATCAACACCATTTGCAATTTCCATATGAGTTCTTTCAGCAAGATTTCAATCAAGTTTCTGAGCAAGATTTTGCTGAATGGGGCTTCGGAAACGTGACGTGTCTGGTGCAGGACACAACGGGCTCACCGGGCTGGGACATGGAAATTGGTGAAAACGTACTTAGCTAGTGAATAAAATGTACCTCTCAGTCAGTCCAGTCAATGTTTCATCAATGCCTCCTCACGGGTAACATTGAGACCCACTGGCTCCTCAACATGGGGTGCTTTGACCAGATTGTGTCGATCGAGCAAAGCACCGTGCTTCAGAAGAAATCTTCTGACTTCCTGAGGATCTGGATCCTCGCCTGTTGAAGCTGCGATGCTTGCAGCCGTGCCTGCGGCCTGCCCAGTCGCCAACGCCGTTCCCATGACGCGTACGGCGCTGGCAGCCCCCTGGTCTCCGTCCACACAGCGTCCGGCGCAGAACAAATTAGGCGTGTCGACACTGTGGAGGCAGCTCAGCGGGATATCAAAAGCACCTTCGGGGGGCTCCTTGAAGATGATCGGCCAGTCCTCTTTGCTGCCATCGTGATACTCTGTGTACCATGCTCCAATCGCCACGGTGTCGTCGAACTGTCGGCCCTCAAAGATGTCACCCTCGGTCAGCTGATAGCGAGAGTTGATATGGCGAGATTCTCGGGTGCCAAAATTAGGGCCCGAGGACACGAGATACATGTTTTCGTGGCCTGGCAATTCGCGAAGAATATCGAGGTATACTTTGGCCTGCATCCTTCCCTGTCTTTCTGCTGCTGAGATACTAGCACTGTCTCGAGCGTCGTAGATTGCTGACGCCATGTAAGTGCAGATGTCTCCCGAGCCGGGGAGTTTAATCAAGACGCCAACATTTCGCGGGATTATCTTGCGCAATCTCGGGTCCATGACTTTCGCTTTCTGGATGGCATCCCGCCACAGATAAGATGAAGGGTTAGCATTCTGGAGACCTCCGAATCTTGTTGCCAATGAGCCCATGTTCACATGCCCATGGTTGCCATATCGCGTAGAGGCACCAGCATGATGTGCCAGATCTCCATCTCCTGAACAGTCAACGAACCCTTTGCCGGTGATTGACCGTCGACCTCGACGTTCTTGGACCTCGACGCTCGTTAACCTGCCCTTCTGCCTTTCGCCTCCGACTACAGCGCAGTGCAGGAGCACGTCAATGCCATATGAGGCGACCAGATCATCGAGAACATGCTTGAGGCCTTCGGGGTCAATATGCTATAACCAATGCATCAGAATGTAGTTGAAATCTTCCGGCGACCGATCTCTTACCTGGACGTATGCGACGACTCTATCCGGAACATCGTGAGCTGCCCCTTCTGCCACCAGCCTCGAATGAAGTTCTGTCCATATTGATCCAACTGCCCGCCGTGCGTCATCCCCCACACTGTACAGGCCACAGTATGACAGCACTCCGCGGTGAGTGGCGGCCCCCCCAAGGCATGCTTCAGACTCGATGATCAGCACTCTTGAGTGAGGAGCCGTCTGCTTTGCACCGATCGCGGCACCGATGCCTGCGGCACCTCCACCAACGACGACAACATCGTAGGAATCATTTGGGGCATTCGGAGTGCTACCCTCAGCGTAAGCTTTGGCTGTGCCGTGCTGGGAGACCGTCATGGCGGATCTACGGAGTCGACTTTTGGGGTTGAACAGAACGACTCTTGGACATTTTATCGTCTTTTTAGGGCCTTGGTCGATGTCGCTCATGGATTCGGAGAGCCAGGGCTTTCCACCAGGGTGCGTTGTGAACCGTTGGCGCACTGCGCCCTCCGCTCCGCATACACCGCACCGGCCGCTTTGCAGACGTACGGAGTTTGCTTGCGGAGAGCCGCTTCAGCGCAGACGCACCCACCTCAGCTAGCCCTACAACCATCGAAACGAAGCCGAACGGAAGCAGTGCGATCAAACTAGACTAGCTGGTTGCCACACGAAAACGCGTTGGAGATGTGCATAGATGGTACATGTTCTGCATTAATCTTTGTAGGTATGGAAGTGCCATCACTGGATCTACTAGCCGCTAGAGATTGATTTCTACTAACCCGCGGCTTCGGGGGTTCTCAGATATTTGCCAGCCATTTTTCAATAACAATCTCACTGTCCTTCACAGCGTCAAACCCCAGCATGTCCATGTTGTACTGAGGGTCGAGCCAGGTGTATTCACTGGGCCGACAGTAGGTTGAAGCCATGAGCTCCTCATCGCGGTGGACCTGCTCAGGACCGTCAGGCATGTGAAAAAGATGGCGATTATTGACGGCGCCTTGAACATTGGCTGTGGTCCGGCTTTTGCGCAAGCTCTCATACAGCTTGAGAACTTCAGAAACAGGCTTTCCCGCTTTTGAGGCATAGAGATAGCGTCCAAGTAATTTTGCCAGAACAGCGCCGTCTTCGACCGCCATCGCCGCCCCTTGAGCTTGGTACGGCAGGGTGGGATGGCATGCATCACCCATGAGGACGACGTTGCCCTGCCAGGAGTCAGTAAAAGTGCCGTCTTGATCACAGAATCAATCTACTCCCTCTTTGCCATGTTTTTAGCTCCTCATGGTGGCATAGTTTCCATTTAAGTGCAGACGGGACACACGAGATGATCTTTGTGAGTCTGCGTGCACTCGATCTCAGCAAATGTCACGGAATCTTGCCAACGGGAGTGACAGATGTAATCACCAACCTTTCGTCCCATCCCTCGAAGGACGATCTCATTTCTCCAATGTCACCTTGTTCTGATCTCACCGACTGCGAGAGGTTGTCTGGTCGAATCAAAACGAGATTGAACTGTTCTCCAGCCTGAATTGGATAGAACACGGCATGCTTATTGGGCCCGTACCAGATACTCACACTCTTTCCAGAACATAGCTCGAGAACCCGCGGATCCTCTAGGGACAGCAAGGCGGCTCGCGTGAATGTCGCTCGGTACGCCAAGTCACCAGTCTCGACAGAAGGTGACAGGGCTCCAAGGAGCTTGTCTCGGGTGACTGACCATAGTCCTGACAAGTTCAATACAACTTCAGTCGTATCTGGATTCTTTCTTACCATCTGCGCCCACGACAACATCCGCTTCCAACACACGGCCATCTTCCAAGACTACTTGTGTCTTATCGAAATGGACGTCCACCACAGTTGCTGCCAAATGGATGCGTGCACCGGCCGCTTCGGCCTCCTCGAGCATGATGCCAAGATACTCAGCTCTGTGAATGACCCTTTTATTGTCCGATTTGAGTGCGCAGATTCTCGGAGCGGAGGGAAGGAAGTCTCTTACATCCAGGGCGCTCCATAGACCTCTTTACATCGGTGACCTAGACGCCTCCGCTGGAGGAGGCGTCCATCAGAGTACCGGCGAACGGTAATCTCGTCCAGAATTGTGGCTTTCTGCAAAGTTTGCTGAAGAATTCCAAGAGAAGCACCTACCCGGGCTCCATTTGGGGGAATCTGAATCCCGGCTCCAATCTGAAGACAGTGTAGATTAGTCGCCCTGCAGACGTTGCCAGCTGTGAAATGTTCGTACCGGCAGAATCTTGGGTGCTCTCTCAAACACGTCCACTTCGATACCTTCGCGACGACAAGCCAAAGCAGTGGCCACACCAGCCAAGCCGGCACCAATGATGATAACTTTCATGGCTTTTTTCTTCTTGCAAACCAATTTGGTCTCCCGAGGTTTGACTGTGATTTGTGGTGGAGAACTGTTGTCGCGACCGTATAGTTCGGAGGGTACCGTTTTGTTTCTGACTGAGCCGGTGTAAAGCCCGATCGAGGGTAGTGTTTCTGTCTTGTGGAGGGATGCAGGGTCGCTTGGACATTGATCCTCTAAAACACTCGCCCGCAAGGCATAAAAACAGATGTTGGAAAGAGATGAACCCTTTGAGACTGTAACCGCGGACAGCGGAGAGGGAGGCCGCTTCCTGACACGTTCCCGGAGTGGCTCCGGTGCAGGAAGCTTCGCCACCTCACGAGTTGATGTCCATGAAGGACCTTTTCGGGCGTGACAGAATTTCCTGCAGCGGAAATTGACGGCGACGAATCATCTCAAGGGGCCTTGAGGGTGGTCAAGCATGCTAACGGTGCACATGCCACGCCCAACACTTTGCCTTCCCGGGCCCGGGAGCTCTGAAGAAGTAGTTCTGTTCTTACAGGGCCTGTGTATCCCGGCTTTTTTGCATCGACAAGTCAAAGTGAAATCCACGAGGTCAGTATCATTGAGACTCTCAGTGGCAGCTTTTCCTTCCTCAAACGTGGCCCATCCAGCACTATCCAGCATGAACACAACCAGTTCTCAAGACATATCGAAGCCTAGCTCGGTTTTTAACGGATCATCTACAATTCCTGTGTGGTTGGACGGTGTCCAAGTCGTGCTCGGATCTACCTTTGATGTCGTTTCCCCTGTAGATGGCAGTACACTTTATCAAGCATCCTCTGCAAATGAGGAGGATGTCCTCAGGGCAGTCCATTCGGCTGAAGCAAGCTTCAAGACATGGTCCAAATCGAAGCCCAATTTTCGACGGGACATTTTCCTTCGAGCATCGGAGCTTTTCTTGAATCGACGAAAGGAATTACAGCAGTACAGCATGACGGAAACGGGAACTGTAGAAGCCATCTTCTCGAGAGATCTGGAAATGGCGGCCGATGCATGCAAAAGCATTGCCGGCTTGATCCAAGTCGCCAGTTCTTCTTCATCACCCGTGGTTGCAGAGGAGGGGAGCAGTTCCATTATTTACAAGGAACCCTACGGCGTGGTTTTGGGCATTGCACCTTGGAACGCACCCTATGTCCTAGGTGTACGAGCCTGTCTACAGCCTCTTGCCATGTGAGTTTGATTGATCGACGGGTCACCTTCCCGGATGTCTAACAAGTGAACTTTATTGGTGACAGGGGCAATACTGTTGTTTTCAAGGCACCAGAAGCCGCTCCAGCCACTTCTTGGGCAATTGGTTCTGTGCTACATGAAGCAGGCTTACCAGCAGGCTGCTTAAACACGATCAATCACCGATCCGAGGATGCCAGTCGAATCACGAACGCACTCATTTCCCACCCTTGCATCAAAAAGATCAACTTTACCGGCTCCACCGCCGTCGGCTCCATCATTGCTTCCCTTGCTGGGAAATATCTCAAGTCTGCAGTGATGGAGCTCGGTGGCAAAGCGCCGTCGATCATCTGCCAAGATGCCGACCTCGAGCTAGCTGCGTTCAACTGTGCTGCCGGTGCGTTCCTCAACGCTGGCCAGATCTGTATGTCAACTGAGCGTATTCTCGTTCACAGCAAGATCTATGGACCTTTTCGTGCTGCTTTTGCAAAGGCCCTAAATGGAATGTATTGCAACCCCCAGGATGGTGGCAAGAACTTAGCTCAACTCATCAGTCGCCAGGCCGTGGAGAAGAACCGGAAGCTCCTTGCGGATGCTCTTGAAAAGGGTGCTGGGGTGTTTTGGGGCGATGCCCGACAAGATGTACCAAATCAGGCCCAAATGCATCCAGTAGTGATCGAAAATATCCTACCCGACATGGCTCTATATTCGACGGAGTCTTTTGGTCCAATGGTCTCGCTGCACATGGTGAAAAGCGACGAAGAAGCGATTAGGATAGCGAACGATACGGAGTATGGCTTGACGAGTGCCGTCTTCACTGAAGACCTGAGGCGGGGCCTGAGGATAGCCAAAACGATTGAAACTGGAGCTGTACATATCAACTCGATGAGCGTGCATGACGAACCTGCGCTGCCTCATGGCGGGGCGAAGAAGAGCGGCTTTGGCAGGTTCAACGGCCTCGAGGGTTTAGGGGAATGGACTAGGCTTAAGGCCGTCACCTGGAGAGACTGAAGGAGACATTTGTTGCAAGCCGATTCTCTTGCTACGTTATTCTTCACACCACTACTGCAAAGAAATCCCTGGTAAGTGTGACGAGCCGGCTTAGGAAGTAGACCGCATAGAAAGCTAAAGGTGCAGCCTCCCAGGAGCTACAAGTCCTATCGCTGTCTCTCTGCAGGCAATCTTTGTACCCCAGCCGACGCGGCACAAGCTGGTGGCGAGAGTACACTTTTACATTAGACAATCTAGATTGTGAAAGTTGGGCAAGCTTCTATGTCTATGTCGTGCCATGAGGCTTAGGGTGCAAAGGCACAGCTACAGAGTCAGACTGCTGGCGTCAGGCGAGGCTCGCTCGCATCCTCACTACTGTTGCGCACTACTGCTGGAAGAGAGCCTGTAATGAAACAAGTCTCGTCAAGTGCGAGTTAAGGAGAGCTTCATCCAATCTCGTGCCTATATAGGTAAGCATTTCGACCGCTAATCTCCCCACCCCTACCCTCCCCCTTTTCGAACGACCACGGTGGTGTAGATGAGTCTATAATAGTAGAAAGAAGTACAGAATGGTCAGAAAAGGTCGAACAAGTACATAGGCGCAGGACACGGTCATCAAGACTATAAGTATAGGCGTCCTATAGCCACGTGAAGTGGAGACGGAAGCAGTTCTAAGCAAAGCAGTTGCAAGCAAGAACGGCTTGTCGTACAGAAACTTGAAGAGCGAGGTACCTGTACTTATAGCCGTTCGCTGCATAGTCGACAGACTGTACCGTAATAAATAAATAAACAACGTGGTCCACAAGCGAGCTGGTCACTCCAATCCGCCCAGGTCACCTCCCATCTTCGCAACTTCACCATAACATCAATTCTTGATAGATTTACTCCAAACCAAAACTCACCATCTGAGCGATTCAATCTAGCGAAAGCAACATCGAACCTCGGCATCCGACGCGCTGCAACTATATACAAAGCCCCTAGACCAACATTGGCCACCCGTATTCGCGAGATTCAAGCACGACGCGACACCAAGCCGAATTGCAAAAATCTGACAGTCTTAGAAGAAGGTGCAATTGTTCAGAGAGTAGCCGAACTGGATTCTTGAGTATTTCCTCCCCGGCTGGGTGTATAGCGAATCGACTGCTGTGCGACGCCGACGCGCCGACCGTCGGCAAAGAACTGGGCCTCTAACTTCGTGAAGCGCCAACCACGGCTGAAAACGGTATTAGATCGTAAGCACGACTACTCTTGGGCTCTGTGCGACGACGCAGAACTAACTTATTCCTGGTTCAATCTTGTGCGTAATCCCATCTTGAAGCATGGGATCGCCGATGCAGATATCTACATCTTCGACGAGACCGGCTTCGCCATGGGTCAAATCACGCCATCTATGATTGCTATCAGCGCTGAAAGAAGAGGCAAGCCGAAACTGAAGTAACCTGGCAATCAGGAATGGGCTACAGTGATCCCAGGAGTTAATTCGCAAGGCTGGTTGGTCTCGCTCTTCATCACTGTTAAGGGTAAGTGTCATGCTTTGTATTGGCACGGAAATAGCATCATGCCAAAGGATTGAAGAATTGCCGTCAGCGATAACGGTTGGACGATCAATGAAGTGACTGGCGAATGGCTTTAGCACATTGATATGTACGCAGAAAGCCGGAAAACGGGTGTGCATCGTCTTCTTGTCTTGGATGGCCACGAGAGCCACCATTCGGATGCTTTCGAGCAATACTACAAAGACCGTAACGAATATCGACATTTCGACGAGGTGTCAGCCATGTCGGCAACTGCAGTGTTGTAGACGCGGACAAGCGGCCGCCGGGACCTAGACAAGGGCGGAGACAAAACGTACCGACTTCTCTTACGGTGTACTGTAGAACCAGGATACGCTTTTCCTACATTGACCTGCTTCTACTATGTGGCCACCGATCATTGTCCAAGTTGCATGCCGCGAAGGTGCGGCGATGAGGTATGCACGGCCCTCATCTGACGACAGAAACGCCTTTGCCCACTACCTTGGAGTCGCAGGATTGCACCATTCCACCATTCCACCATTGTAGAATCGAGGCTCACACGGCAACACGTGCCTTGGGCTGTGCTGTGATATGTATATTTCAAGTCTTGCACCAGAAATCGCTTTGGGCTTAGTTTGCTTCGGCCGATATCGATTTCTTCGCGGCAGGGGACGCCAGAGTCGTATTCCGTCGGCCGCATCTCGTCACCGGCTAAGCAACGCTCAGCGGCGCAGCATGTCCTCACCTTGAGCTAGGGAATGACGATGACCACCCTAGGAGACGCGACCTACCCTGCCAAGATCGTCGTTCCCGACAGGATGACATGGTCCGTGAACTCTTATATTGGCCGGATCAGCATGTGGCTAGGACGGATGTGTTCTAAACACTGGCGATCCGTGGTGGCGGCCGGAATTCTAGCGAGTTTCGGTGACAGAAATCTTGACGTCGACAAAATAGGCTAGGGGTGCACTGGCGAACCCGCCATCTTTCGGCGATAACGATTCCCTGGCCGATCCCTCGTTGATCTGTTTTCGGCGATAACGCAACCAGTGTGTTTTTTCACGTACACTGACGCCCTGGCCCATCCATGTTTCTCCTTGTGATGGTTAGGAATTACGGAGCCCGGTCGAAATGATCGAGCTCTGCGGTCGCTCTCTCCTCTCTCAAGGGTATAAAGTGAACACCAGTCAATGGCTGTTTGAGAATGTTGGATATTTGACGTTTTTGCTCGTATAGCAGCAATACACAGAACAGGTAGCAGTTCGAGACCTCGCGACTCCTTCTCATCTGGCCTATTCAGCACTGAGACCCTGCAATATGTCGACCCACGGAAACTACACGACGGAAAATGTCCGCTATCCGTCCCACGGCGAGACCATTGGTGCAGTTCTCTTCCGACCCAACGGCGTCGCTAAACCTCCTGGCATCGTCCTCACCGGGCCCTATTCGTTCATCAAAGAGCAGGCGCCGTACCAGTATGGTACGCGTCTGGCCGACGAGGGCTACGCGGCGCTGATCTTTGACCCGCGCACCGTGGGCGAGAGCACAGGAACGCCCCGGCGACTCGAGAATCCGAAAATGAAAAACGAGGATGCCGTCGCGGGGCTCGACTATCTTGTTTCGCGCGGCGACGTCGACACGTCCAGACTCTTCCTCGTTGGAATCTGTCAGGGTGGCCCTGAGAGTCTCGATATTGCCTCGTACGACAATCGGGTCAAAGCCGCAGCGTCCGTCTCGGGCTACTTCCGTGACCACGAGACGGACCTTTACATGATCAGCGTAGGGTGTGTGCCGTGGGAACCTGGCGTCGACATTGGCTCGCTCAAGATGCCCACCCCGGAGCAAGGGGAAGCGCTGTTGCGGGCGCGTCTCGAACGGGCTCGTAAAGCTCGCGAGCTGTACGACACCACCGGCGAAGTCGTTTACCAACCCCTAGTCGACCCAAAGGCCGCCGATCCCGACACTGGGGCGCTAGCTGGTCTCCCCGGCCCGGCGGTGTGGGCGTGGTACGGACCGTGGACCTTGAAGGGTTTCGAGAACCGCTATGCCGTCATGAGCGACCTCGATCATTTCTCTTACACCACCGTCCCGGGCGTGGCGAAGCTCAATAAGCCGGCCTTGATCATCCATGGAGACAATTGCATGAATGCACCCGCAGCCAGGAGACATTTCGAGTCCATTCCAACTCCAAACAAAAAACTGATCTGGAACAACGATATCAACCATTTTCAGCATTACGACCAGCCTGATGTGGTCGACCGAAATGTGGGCGACATTGCGAAGTTTTTCGCTGGTGTTTAAAAACCAACCCCGTGTTATGTTCCAGGGCTTCGCGTTCGCAAATTGTAAATTCAAAAGTACAATGAAAATGAAATGTGTCTGGAAGATCCTGTACCTCTGGCGTAACTGCATTTCCCCTCCCTCACACTTGACTAAAGTCACTTATGAAGCTCCAAAAACTGTTGTCAGAGTAATGACCGCCGAATTCCGCACTCTCCAAGAAATCACCGGGTTCCTGGAAGCCTTCATGTGCATCTGGTGCGTACATAGTTTGATAGAACAGATCGTGAGTTGGCTGAGGAGGCAAAAGAGTGCCAAGGCTAAAGTTCGGAGAATGCGACGCACCCAACTCCGTTTGTTGGTAAACAGGTGACAATGGTTCAAGATCGATGTTGTCCGCGGTGACATCTCGGTTCAAACGCGTCCTGACACTATGATGATCTGCTGTCCCAGTACCCGAACCTTCTCCGTCCTCGCTCACGTTGCTCAAGTGCTGATTAGCGCGCTCACCAGATTCGTCCAACCGGGAGAGCAGCTTCTTCACAATGCCGCATGCCGACCGAGCCATGGCATTTTGTTCGCCTATCTTGCTGAGCACATCGATACCCCAGCATACGTTCCGAACCAGGTCGGGGAGAATATCGAGATTGTCATTCGGAAATACCACAGCAATTGCCAGTGAAATGACCATTGCGTCAAACAGCGGATAGACCATGTTGAATGAGATGTACTGCTGCGGCTCCGACAAGTCAAACAAGCGTCTCTGAACGGTGCAGATCTTCAGTGACGCCTTTAATGCCTCCGTCCGGCTTTCGGCCATGGAGAATATGTAAGGGCGATGTAGTGAGAGTAAAACAAAACATATCCCACTCGTCAATGCTTGACGTGCCGCCGGTAACCAGTGGCAGCCTGTCAAGCTGTCAAAGCGTACATCAGGGTCTTCAGAGCGACACCAAGGTGGCAGGCGATCCATGTTCTCCATGATTGCGGTGTGCGTCACTCGAACAGTATTGTAGTCTTCTGGCCGCGCTCCACGGTTCTCGAGAGCATGGACCTGAGGAAAGTATCGATACGCAACGTCATAGCCAACGTAGATCACACTAAACGGAGTAGGGGGGTCTTGGGCCGTCCTCGTTCTCGGCGGTGTTCCAGTCTCTCTTTGAGCGAGGTCGCCAGGAAGATTAAGTGAGGATTCAGCAGCCATCATTGTTGCTATGGGTCTCCCTAGCACGACAGCCATGTGAATGTCCCAGTTGTGTAGCACAAACCAAAGCTTACGTCTCATCTCCTTTTCCCACCGGGCATCAATGCTTGCCGACGGGTTTGGCGAGACCAATTCCACATGAAGCCCTATTTCCTGCGCATCCCGAATGGCGATTCCGAGAACATGCCATGCCTCGACGACACTTCCAGTGTTTTTCAGTAAAGATGCACGTAGGATCTCTGCCTGTACAGCCACGATTGTCACTTCCTTTTTGGCTATACTTTCCAAGGTTGAAAAGCCAGCTTCTGAGAAGTCACCGGCCAAATCGACGAATGTCATCTCTGAAGCGTATTTCAGGGAATCAAGGCTTGAACAACCTCCATCAGTGACAGGTTGATGTAACAGAGCATGAGCCATCAGCTGAAAGAGGAGGGAAGGAAATGCGAGTACGTCAGAGGGCAGGACACTCGTCGCAATGCCATGAGCCGAGTAAGGAATGCGTCTCCAGGTCTCGAGCTGTTGACGGAAAGCTATCTCGTCGATCACGTCGTAGTGCCAATTGATATTCGAGAAAAACTGCTGGACGAGCATGTCGACGTGCTCCTTTGATGGTAACTGACGGACAAGGGATCGATATTTGTCGTCCGGAGCCAGATACTTGCTATTCAAGATAGAATGAGGGCTCGAGGTGGATGAAGAGGCAACTTCGACCTTTTTGACCAAGCTGAGGGTATTGTGTTCATTATGAGTGGAATAACCCAAGTTGGCGAGGTCCTTGTAGTCCTGCGGGGACAACGGAGTTGTCTCTGCCGGCGATGGCGAGTGCGCCGACGCTGTTGATGGGTCAATTCTGCTCTCATCAAAGCCAGCCGTATCTTCATTGGAGGCGGCGCATTGCCTCTGTCTGCTGCCATCACTTTCGTAGCTGCAGAGAACCTATGACCATTTTATGAGATTACGTTGAGCTCATTGCAAATGCAGCCCTACCGGCTTTGAACGTTTCACACAGTTCTGACAAGGTTGGAGACGGTCACACTATATTGGAGAGTTAGTGTGCTTCCCACTAACATGACCATTGAGCTGCGAGCTAGGAAAATGGTGGGAGAGCAATTCATGATGCTGTGAGACTTCGGCTCGATACTGACCTTTTGTTTGCGACGGTGGCACTCTGTGCAGGATCTCAAAGTCCGGTGTCTCTTTCGGTAGGAATGTCGATTAGGCTCCATTGCTTTATTCTCCAGTGTGTTCATAAGGTGCAACCGACCGTGATTCTGAAGTACAACTAGTGGAGATGAAGAGTCAAGGACGACAATACGCAGGTCGGACAGGCAAAGAAGTGGCGTGGTAGGGGCGCTTGGCACCACGTGACCAAACATCACCCATTAGTCTACTATCATAGCTATCGTAGCAACTTAGCACTACCCGACACCTTGAGAGCTGTTTCGGGGGTGTACAAGCACCCATATGGCAAGAGGGCAATGAAAGGTAGAGACCACACAGTATTAAGTAGCAAACAGCAAATAGAAAAGGCCGAATCTCAAAAGCCTCAAGTCACGCAGCAGCACAAGAAGACGAGAAGGATGTCATGGCGATATTGTTATTATTAAAGACGTAGGGTCCGCGGAAACTATAGTACCAGACTGGTTTTCACTCACCTCACCGTCTGGTGTTACGTCGTCGTAGGGAAAAGCATAGCCCCGACCATCAACCTCCAGCTGATGGACCAGCTTGCTGTACCAATTGGTGGTCTGCGCACTGTAGTAGGAACTCGCATCTACTCCATTCGGCTGAACATTGCCCCCATCGAGAAGAAGGGTGGAACGATGAAAGGCGGCGCACAGGCGGGGGACCACCGCTGCCTGCACGCCTGGGGCGGAGGAGTCGAGGGCGAAAGGACCGGTCGAACAGCTGAAGATGTCCGTTGCCGAAGGCTTTGCAAACGTCGCACTCGAACCACTGTCGTCCGTGCAGGTGAGGATGTCGTTGCTGGCGGTGCATGAAATGTTGCCCACCTGCCCAGATTGGCTGTTGATGATCAGGGGTTGACTGGAGTAGGCGGACCAAACTTGGTCCACATAGGATGTCCAGTAGTCGGCAAAAGCATCGGGGTTTCTGTCAATGTAGTCGGCGGGAGCCAGGACGTGGTAGGGTTGTCCGTCGGCATCGGTGACGCAGAGGTCATTCCAAGGGTAGCCATCTGTCGCCGCTTGAGACGCCAAGTCTTTGCAGAGAGACTCGATGGCGTTCGGTTGCAGGCCGGGGGCCGTTTGCGTTCCAATATCCGTGCCCGTCAGGGTGATTTTCAGGTTCATGCTGACGAAGTCGACATAGGTGATGTCTGCGTAGATGATGCCGTCCGCCGTGTATGTGAATTCCACAAAGCCCCAGGTGGTGGCGTTTTCCGCGGGTCCGGCAATCGAAGGCTCGACCAGATTTGGGCCTTTGGCGCCCAGGACGACCGAAAACTGCAAGCTCCCCTGAGCGAGCCATATTCTCCCCCCGGAAACATTGGTTGGCATTGTGATGTTTGTTGACTGGCCCGAGCCGGACAACGGTATCGTGATCTGGTCTGCGGAGATCACGGTGGGGACCGACGAAGAAATATCCGATGAGGGATAGTACCACTGACCATCCGGCTGTAATAAGACAAACAAGCCATTCGCGTCATTGCCAGTCATGTATAGATTCACACCGTCTCCCTGGGAGTCAATAGAAAGTGGTAATCCAGTAGCGGATGCAACCTCGGAGGATGCGGTGATGCTGGCTTCAGTAGAAGCAGTGGCTAAGGTCTCGAAAGATATGGTGCTCAGGGGCACAGAAGTTGAGGTGGTGATGGGCTCAGAGTAGAGGGTGGTAAGAGGGGTAGAAGTTGAGGTGATGATGGGCTCAGAATAGGTGGTGGTAAGGGAGGCAGTAGATGAGGTGGTGATAGGCTCAGAATAGAGGGCGGTAAGGGGGACAGAAGGTGAGGAAGTAATGGGCTCAGAATAGGTGGTCTCGGAAGATGAGGTAGTAATAGGCTCGGAATAGGGGGTGGTAATGGCTTCAAAGGATGAGGTGGTAATGGCCACAGAAGATGAGGTCTCGGAAGATGAGGTAGTAATAGGCTGGGAATAGGTGCTGGTGTCAGGCTCAAAAGATGAGGTGGCGATTGCCTCGGAATAATAGGTGGTGGTAGGGATGGCCTCGACAGATGACATGGTGACATCCTCCCAAGACGCGGCGGTGCTGATCAACCACGGCGGGGTGAAGGTCTCAGCATCACAACCGGGCCGCCAGGCACAATCTGGACGGAAACCATTGTTACCTGGGTAGCGTGAAAATGGAAAGGCAGAGCCTCTGGGTATCAAGGACGACAGCAGGACCAACGGCAGGAGAGCGACTTCGTGAGGCATACTTGGTCGTTTCCGTCGCGAAACAAACTGCTGGGACAAAAAATCCTCCCGGGTGAAAATGTACTGCTGAACTCCCACTTACCAGCGCGGTCCGGGACTCATTATTATAGCATTGAAAATGATTATCGAGAGGCAAGGCCAGCTGAAAAGCCGCGACCCTTGATCGACAGAGGTCTTGTATATCTCGAATGGCCGGCTGAATAGTCCCAGTACCTAGCCCAGGGTGAGAGGGCTGGCGAGGATGACGAAGATGGCGGAAACGACACTATGTTTGTTTACCAGCCATAAGGAGCATGGACCATGAAGAATAGTCAGCCAAGGACCCAAGAGCTCGGGTATCTTTGACCTGCTTGGAGATGGTCGTGGGGAGAACAGATCCACAAGGAACCCATTTTGAGTCAATGCGGTGGATGATGGCATGGACGCGAAGATCCTTTTTGCGACGATGATCCAGGTCCCCAACGTGTTGGTTTCGTATCATTCCAGTGGGGAAGAAGGCACTCACTTTCCCGGCAGACTCGGTGAGAGGGTGTCGAGTCGACATCACCCCTTGTGCGGTGACAAACGTGCGTTCCGTCTTATTGGAGATGATTGTACTCGTAGCCAGGTCGCAATAGCGCCGCGTGGCCACCACGTCTGTTCTCATGGCATCAAAACAAAGTCTCGAAGCGAGGACGATCAGGTTCGTTAATCGCTGGAGCAGTGAGTGGGCAGGGACCATGGTCCTGGAACCAGCCCCCAAACACTTCCAGCCACACGGTTCACTTCCAATCTCCACCAACACAAGCACCCACTCTGCCAGCCCCAAGCCAATCTTATCTTTGACGTGAAGGAGATCCACCCGCCACCAGAAGAGAAGAGTCTGTCACTGATGCAATAGGCGTCGATTGATCCGCTAACGCAGGTACAAGTACACGTTGGAATTTTAGCGAGTCGATACGATAGGCCTTGACCGATCGATTGCAGATTTTTCTCCATTTCTCTTCTTTTGCAGCTTCTAGCTCATGTTCTTCACTGCCGGGAAGTTGGTCAAGCCTTGAATCCCCGGATGACATTCGTCCATTTGGCAGGTTTACTGTGCTGAACCGACAATGGTTGTTTGTCTCTGGCCAGGATTGGAATTGTTGACGAATTTCCCATCTTGAACCAGAATCAGCCAATCAGTCAACCATTCAGTCTGACTCAAACGTAGTCAGGATGAATTTGGCAAGTCTTGACAGACGTGGTTGGTTCATCTTCTTCACAACGGGAGAGGGTACAAGTAGGATTCGGAAAGATTGTGAGTCTGTTCCCTTCAATTGACAAACGGATCAAAAGAATCTGCTGCGGCTCCATTGTTGCTCAGTTGATCAATGTGCAAAACGCCCCATCGGCTCCAAATTGTTCGTCCCTCTAGCCGAGCATTTGATCTCCATGGAACCTCCAAACACGCTCGGAATCGCAATATAGATCATGTTACTGCTATATAGGAACATTCGACCACATATTTATTTCGAGGGGAACGGGACCAGAAGTACAGAAATCCATTCGAGCCCAAACCCACACACCCAAGACATTTTCTAGACCGGCCGCCGACCGCCGACCATATGGACAGCGACGCCCGTCAGGCACAGCTGAAGGCTCGGTACTACTCTGAGACGTCTGCGACCGGCTTGCCGCCCATACGACGCTTGGTGACAGGACACAACGAGCAGGGGTCCGCAACGTTGCTCCAACAGGACGGCGGGCAATGGACTCGCTACGACGACGGAAGCATGGCCTTCAACGTGCTGTACTCGACGTCGCAGTTTCCGCCCGACATGAACAATGACAAAGACCTCGATCAGCACGACTCGCTGATGGAGCGCGGCACGTTGGGCCTCGTCAACCCGACGGGGACGGTGCTGCGCATCGTCGACTTTGGGCCGGGTTTGAAGGGCCGCATGCACCGTACCCAGTCCTTGGACTACGGGATCGTTTTGGAGGGCGAGGTCGACATGGTGCTGGACAATGGAGAGACGCACCGGATGAAACGCGGAGACGTGGCCGTCCAGAGAGCCACCATCCATCAATGGTGCAACCCCACAAGCAAATGGGCCCGGGTGGCTTTTGTCTTGCAAGATTCGGCGCCCGTCTCGGTGGCAGGGAAAAGACTCCGAGAGGATCTCGGTGGGCCACTGCGATATCCGCCCAGCGGGAACGATGACTGAAGTCAAGAGAAACAAGCTGTCAGATAGGATTGTCATGACCATAGGGCCCATGTAATGTATCAATCCCGGAAGAAGACCAGACGTAGCTACATGACGACCGAATCTCTAGCTCTGTCCCACTACAAGAATCGTCAAAAATCGTATCGCTTCATGCCGCCACGACTAATTGCTGTTTCACTGGAAATTCTCCCCAAATCCACTGGTTATTGCACATGTTTTGCAGCTCCCACGTCTGAGCCTTCAACTCACCTCGCAGCGCCTCTCCGTCCGAATCTGTCATGAGGCCCGCTACACTGAGGAGAGGGAAGTAGTGATCTGGAGTGGGATGGGCGAGCTTGTATCCAGGGTGCTGGACCAAACGAACCAACGCTGCAGCCAATGCGGCGCCCTGTGCAAAACAATTTTGTCAATGTCGCACTCGTGAAGTGTTCAGGAGTGAATGGAAAGACAACCCCCAAAACCCCCCAAACAGTATCCGCCGACATACCTGGTTATCGCGTATGACATCTGACAAAGCCCGTTCAAAATCAACGGCCCAACGGGCAGGTTTGCGGCCAATTTGAAAGTTGTCACCGTACCACCGCAACGGAAGCCAGTTGTTACGGTAGAGGTTGTGCACCGTACCGCCGGTCCCCATGATGAGGATGCCTTCGTGCCGGAGCGACTGGATGGCCTGTCCGATGCGCACGTGGAAGACGGGGTCGAATCTTGCATTCATACTGATGACGGTTGCTGGAGGCGTCCCGTCTGGGAACATCCATTTCATGGGCGTGATGGTGTCGTCGTGCCAGTCGAACTCGGGGTCTTGGTCCACGTCCGAGAACCCTTGGGCTTTCAACAGCTTGATTACCTTGGACGCGAGGCCGGCGTCCACATTGATGCGGTAATCTCGCCAATATTTGGGAGGAACCAGACCCATTTGTGCCTAATTGGCCCATCCCATGCATTGTGAGTGAAAATCTCTACATTTCTGGGTAGATAAGAAGAAGAAAAGAGGCAAATGGCGCTTGCTGTACGAACCTTGCCGGGGTTGTATTTCGTCGCAACCCGAATTCGATCGTCGAGTTCTTCCCAATGGGCGCCGATCAAGATCACGCCCTTCACTCCCGCTTTGCGGGCGAGGTTTCCGGCCTTGACTATGGTCAGAACTGGAGCGCATAGACCCTTGGGGAAACACAAAAGGTTGCTGCTGCTCAACACACGCACCTCTTTCCACCATGTCCCCGAATCCGACTCTTTGAAGCAAAGGAGAGGAGAGCCATGGGAGTGGTAGAGCACCGGCATGGTACCCATCTTGTTGGTGAAGTCACCGATGTCCCCCAAAAGAAATACGTTTGCGAGTATCCCGCTTTGGTAGGGTCGGAATGGAACTTGTAGAAGACGTTACCATGGGTATCGGAGAAACGATGCACACGGTCAAACCTATAGGTTGCTGGGAGCATCATCTTTCACGAGCACCTGTCTCGCTGCTCGATGGAGAGCCGAGCCGAGCTACAGTTGGACTGGGAGTTGGAGGTTGGAGCCGATAGAGGCCCGACTCCATATCGGCACAGTATGCCCAATAATATGTACGTTTCCACGCAGCACACGGTCACTAGCATTGGACTTTGTATCTGAATACGGAGTAGACACGCCTGAAGTTTTCGATCTCTCTGGCAAGGGTAGCAGACCTCACCTTCACCTCATGAACTTGGTCGGTCACTAAGTGAACTACACCTGCTCCCAAAATGTCTTCTGCTCTACGATGCGCGCTCGAATCAGCATACGTTTCATTCCAGCTTCATGTGAACTCGATAAAATGGAAGGTCAAGCAACTCCATCATCTGGTTGACGTTGTGGTTGGATGTCGAGAGGAGCTTTTCGGAAGTGTCACCGAAGGTAGGTGGTTTGTCTGTGTAGCATTTATCTAGGGTTTCAGGCTGACACCAGGTGCCAGCCACCGGCATTTCACAGACGGATTTCGAGGAGGAACTCGAGACCTTCGTGTACGATGTTGGGCTGCTTCTTCGGGACATCGAAAGAACCACGTCTCGGTCGTCCCGGTGGTGGTCGACGCGTCCGACTGAGAGAACCACCGTGCAACCCAAGGGGGTGTCTCTCATTGTGTCCGAGTCCGATGAGCCCTTTGTCGACGGCCTCTGTGCCTTTGCCGCGAGCATTGCTGCTGGTAATTGTGTCGTCTTGGTGTTCCTCGCCCCGGAGATGCAGCAATTTGCGAGTATTCTAAACACCCATCTCGCGCATCAGGTAGATTCGGCCTCTGCACGAGTCTTGGGACGGGTGGACATGTCTACAGGTGATCTCAACTGCGGACCGCATCTGGACGTCCTTGTTATTTGTAAGCTCCCCTCCCATGCCTGCCAGCCCTGGTTCTGACAGTGTACGAACTGAACTGACATCAAAGCAGCGGATCATCCCTCGAAGATTGTGGACTTGAATGAACACCATAAGACTCGCATCCTCCCGCTCCACCGGGGCGCCGTGGTCGTGGTGGTGGATCGAGAATGTTGCTCCCCCATGGAAGCAGCGTCCGTCATCACGCAAAAGATCGGACGGAGGATCCGAACGACTCGCGAACCGTGCTTGATCTTGATCGACGAGAAGTTGTTGGACAGCTTCTCGCGAGTCCTAGCGGCTTCCATGACGGCCTTTCGTGTTCATAAAACACCAGTGGACTTGCGGCAGATCCACGGGAAATTTGCGGGCGAGAGAAGGCGCAAGGATGATGTTGCAGTGTTGGCCACAACCTCTTTGGACCACAGTCTGGACTGTATTACAGCCTTGCAATCCGTCACCGAGGTGGCCCAGATCGCCATGTTTTCAGACTCCCTTCCCAACCTCGAGTATGTAGAATCATTCTCCAAGAGTTCTGCCTTTGTTCATGGTGACGTTCTGGATCGCTCGGAAATCGGTAAGACAAGGCTCGTTGGATGCGCAAGGTTGCCAATTTGCTAATGCCCCAGTTCAGTCCCCAGTGGCCGATACACAGGCCTTATTTACCCGCCGGAGTTCTTCGCTTGCCCTAGGCTGGTGCTTAAACAAGGAGGATTCACATCTATGCCGAGTGGTGGGAGTCTGAAGGAGATCAGGGCACGCTACAGCAAGCTGATCAAGCCTCTGGAAAGGGAGCCGCCGGGTGGTCGAATCGACTTCTTTGTGCAGATGGCGTGGTTCGTCCGAGCTGTCAAGGTCCTGATGTGGAGTTCTGGATTTGCAGCTGCATACGGCGCCTTCTTGCTCGCGCGACGATATTTTGTTCGTCTTTAACCAAGTCGGTGGTAGAGTAGAATTGCGATGTTATCATAAGTTCAGCACAAGATGCTGATTAGATAAGCAACGGACGGCGCTAACACCCACGATCTCCGACGATCTCCCGAGCGCTCCAAAGAACCAAATTCGGACAATATATCAGCCACTGACGTTAACATGAAGGGGCCGAAGTTCGTGGCTAAGCAAAGCTGGCGCACGACGTATATCATCTCTCAAGAAGCCAACGGTCTCAGCAGGCTGCTCGTGAGTCCTCTCCCAAGAACAAACCCAACAATGGAATCACTCGCACTCTCACGCGGCCATGGCAGCCGGGCCTTTCAAGTCCGATATCACGACTGGAGGATGGACATGGCCGTCACTGATCTTTCCACGGGGCAGCAGCTTTATTCGCTCTCTGGGGGTTCCCTGGGTAGCACTCTCACCGCTACCAATAGCGCAAACGTCGTCGTCGGCACAGGACGCACCTCATGCATGACAACCAGTGTGACAGTGACCATGACTGGCGCCGCGGGCGGAGCTGCGGGTTCCTTCGAGACGCACACAGGCAAACTACTCGGCGGCTCTCCCAAATTCAACTCTCCCGCCTTCGGAGGCCAGCTGATGACCTGGAAGAACAAGGCACTGTCGACCAAAATCAATTACACGCTGATGGGCGAGGACGGGTTGGCTCTTGCAAAGTTTGAGAGCGCCGGCATGAAATTCAAAAAGGTTGGGAAATTGGAGATCATTGACGCCGTGCAGGACCAGGCTCAGATTGATGAGATTGTGGTCACGGTGCTGACGCTGCTGTATCGGAAGCTCGTCGAGATGAATACGGTAGCTTTGGTTTGAACATCGGGTGGGTATTCCGAGAACAAGTTTTTGGTTCTGGAGTTGAATCAATATCCGTGAAACTATATCGGCTGCACACTTGATGTTGGTGTCATCTGTAGTATACACCGTTGGACAACGTCTGCGTAGAGCAATATCCATCAGACCAGAGACAGAGCCACAATTCAAGGCGACAGACTCCCAAATCTGATGAGTAGTGTATCGCATCTTCAGATTCGAGTTCTAGCATGGTTCCAACATCAAACGTTTGGATGTAGTCTTTGAGGAGAAACTTGGCTTCAGACTGGTCAGTATCTGGCTGGTCGTAGAAGGTGTTGGATGAGGGTAGAATGGGATGGCATCCCTTCTGACACCGGTCGTGAGCCGAGTCGAAATTCCAGAGATCCATCAAGCCATCACCTTCCGTGGACGAGTAACTTTGAGCAAATCAACCCCTTGAAAGTTTCCCCGGCATCTCTCAGATGAACGAGCATGTCTCTTTAGTGAAACTCGGCCTTTTCACCTCGACGACGGCAACCAATTTCCACAACGACGGATCAATTCGACAATGCGACAGTAGATACGACCGACCACCTCTCTGAACTGAGTGAACGGGGGAGCCCGACTCAAGTGCCACAGGAAACCAAATAAGAGCATTGACCAGTATGGATCTATCGAGACTTCTCCACAAGATCTTCCAGCAGAGCCCGATGGCATCGGAGAATTCGCAAATTGTTGTCCGGGCTGGCCGTCAGTAGCGAGATACTCTTCCTGAGCCAAGCTCTCCCGTGGGCCAAGTCGTCCTGGTCGGCACCTAACAAAACGTAATGGCACCAAAGTACGAGCGCAGCGGTACAGATCAAGTGCGAGAAATGCAGCGGTCTCCAGTGCGCCTTGGGAGGCTGTCCGTCGACATGTTGTGCAGCTGCTTCCATTTTGACTGCTGCCTCGATCAACCTCTCTGCATGCCAAGCAGACTTTCTTTTGGATTGTTCGGTGCCAAAGAGAGAGGCAACGGCGGTTTCGTCAGTCTTGAGCTGCAAGTAATGCCCCGTGCCGATGCCAAGGTGAATGGCCACGAAGCTCTGCATCGCCGGGACACAGACCAGCATGTTGATGTGGATGCCGTGAAAGAGAAACACGCTCGGCGTCGAGGGCGGGGAAGCCTTGTGTGCCCGGTACCAGCGGTGTAAGCCCAGTTCAAAGAACTCGGTTGACCAGAGCATTGAGGTCTGCGACCCAGACGGGATGACATGCCAGGTCAGAGCTGCAAGGCAGCACAGAGAAGAAAAGCTTTCGTTGTGGGTGCTTATCGGCGTCTGAGGCTGCTCGGGGTCCAGAAGATGGCAAATCAATTTGACCTCTCTTTCGGGTCTCGACGTGTAGCGGACAACGCCAGGTCTTTGTGCCAGGATGACGCGATAGCACTCGAGAAGTGATATTGTGTTTCGAATCCTGGGGTGTAGTTAGTATCACAGAACCCATGCCCAAGGACAAAAGTCGTCGCTGACTCAAGCTGCTTTTCTGGCATTTCGCCTTCAACATCGTGCAATAAAGTGCTAGCAAGCTGCAAATTCTCAACCTCCGTTTCCATATGAGCTCATCGTGGTTACACGCTTACCTCGATCGTCTTAGCATGGTGGACTTCAGTCAATTCATAGATTCTCTTGTCGCTTGCCACGTATCCAAACATTGCCATAGCAATGCACTGGTTGGTTAATCCGTCAACGCTTTGGTTCCCTAAAATGAATCGGTCAAACATACTGTTTCCAGAGAGAAACGTTTCTCACGCCTCGACACGGATCTTAAATCTTGGGTGTTGAGCTATTCATATCAGTCCTCAAATCCGATGAACGGTGGGTGGACAGGATCCTACAAATGCCAGAAGTTTGTATCGGGCATTATTGTAGAGCCATCGTGCTATGGTTCCCGCTCCAGGGGTGCTGGAGAAAAGACCTCCTAAAGCTGCGATGGCCAAGAACCATTCTTGCGGCGTGGTCGGCGTGATGACTATGGCGTCGTCAAAAGCATCGAGCCACGGGGAAGCGTAGACTTCGAACAAGGTAATAAATTCGTCGAGAATGGCACGGTGATCGTCGAATGTTGACGAGCTCTCGATGGATGGAGCCGTGACAAAATGAGGTCGAAGCGAGCCTCCTGTGTGGGGTGACTGTGGTCGGGATGTATCCAGGTCGTTCAACCGTCTGAAACGGTCAAACGCCTCAAAGGACTCGATCCAGGTGGGATTGGCCGTACTGGGTGGCTCGTCGCTCAAGGGCAGACTGGGCCAATGTGTTTCAAAATTGAAGTCCAGGTCCAGTCCGAGGATGTTGGAGTCAATGTGCTCGAGTGCAGCGAAGTCGTCGTGTTCGAATATTCGGTCATACGACTATGGTATGATGTTAAACACCACCACCACATGCCAGCGACCAGGTCAACATACCATTTGGGCTTCGGCAGGGGGGTCTGTCATGTCGGTGCCGCTGAAAATAGCCGCCGTATCCAGCCAAGAAAGGCTCGTGGTCGGCTCTTGGGGTTCTGGAACCACATCACGGACTGCATTCTGCAGTACCGGATCGCAGTTCAAAGGCAGGTCGCTTTGATGGCATTCCAGGATATCTGCCACGTCCTCACTCCCAATCGACGGTTGGCGGTCTGACGCAGACGGTGCAGGCTCAACGACGGTAGACGTCGAACGTCTATCGCGGGCAGCTGAGAGACGGTTCTTCGAGATCTTGCACTCCAGGGATCGGGAGATGCAATAGCTGCATGGTATGCCTGAGGTGCATTTGACCTTTGCCTTGTTGCACTTGTCACAGGCAATCCTAGCACGCTCGGACTTGTCTAGAGGATGACCTGCAACGCGCGACTCACTCTTGGCAGCATCGCCGTGATTACTGAGGACATGTCGTCGTTGTAGGTCTGATCGAGAAAATCTCTCGGGACAGTAGTGACAAGAGAAAGGCTTTTCGCGAGTGTCTGGTTTGGAGGATCAGCATGGCCAACTTTCATTCCCAGTTCGGATCATGGGCCCTCACGGATGCGACGATGACGAACGAGATGCTCATTTCGATTGAAACTCCGGCCGCAAAAATTGCAACAGAATTCTCGCGATCCTTCTTCCCCCATAGCGCACTCGGTCCTCGCTGCGAGACGAGGCGATGAAGGTTGAAGGAGCCGAAGGCGAGCGGGGTAGAAAAGAATGGCTGCATTTTGGAGGCCCGAGGGTTCCCGACAGCCACAATCCGAAGTGCCGAGGTGTTGAGGTTGAGTCTGTGGTCTGCGGCTTGGACGTTGAGATAGCGACAACTCAGTTGCAGTGGTTTCCCACAGAGCGACGCACCCATTCAACCTGTGACAAGAGAAGCCAGCTCGCCTTTTCGCGGCCGGCAGAGCGTGCTCGGTGTGTTCCGCAACGTCCGAAGCGAACTCGCATGGCAGATCACTCGCCGTTTCTCAGTATGGAAAGGCGGGACTCTGAATCCAGCATGATGGTGATACTGACTGTGCCGTAGACGAACGCGAACCAAAGCCCAGTGATACGTTGTCGGCAGCGGCACCGCTGGATGCAGATGTTCTCAAAAGGTTCAAGCTTCAGCTGGCGTCGAGTTCCAGCAGAAGGTCGCACTTCCGGACCGGTGGTGCTGACGCAGGGGAGACACCACGCGGACGTCCAGTCAATCTGCAATACCCTATCTCATTGTTCACCAACTTTCCAGAGCAGCCTGATGCTTCGAATTTCGACCGATTTGTTTCCAGTTTTGTATCAGGCGTGTTACCAAGCTTGCCGTTCTTGAGACTGTCCACCTTCGACTTCGCGAGACGGCCGACCTTCTTCAGGATGGCCTGTGCAGTCCTGGGTGCAATGAGCCTCTCCAACAACGATGCGGCGAGATGGGCCGAGAATCTATTCCAGTCTGCCATTCTCGTACATTCAGCATCAGTCGAGGTTGACAACACCGTAGCCCGAACTGTGGATTGGGTTCTAGCCGTGAGAATCCTTGTCTGACTTGGATTTGAACGAGCAATGCTGGCTGACCACGATCTATACATAGTGGACCCTCTTGCAGACGTACGGCGTGTTGACCGCAGATGGAGACGTCTGGATGAAGACAAATTCGTGGAATAGCCATGTGGACACGGTGGGTAATCATCATCCTGTTTGGTCATCTGTTGGCCTGACTTGTGCCGCCAGACAGTACGGAGGATGTTGATGATTAAAACACGGCGGCTGCAGCCATCTTCTGGGGCTGAAACACCAACAAGCTCCAACTTCAAAAAGTAGGTCTCCCAGAGGTTTCGATCCGACGCCCGATTTCAAATGCTGATGTCGTCTCTGTAGCTGCGTGGCATTCTACTTTGTGATGGATCAGATCCGCGCCTTGACTTTCCTCACGCCGGCTTCATTTAGGGTGGTCGATGTCCCGATAATGCTGTCAAATGGTCACACTTTCCCCGAAACATACAACAGTCTCCTCATGAACACGACAATCCAAGTCGATGGACTCATCCAGGATGATAAACTGCTTCTTCTCTTTGGCATCCTCGCCGACATTATTTGTTTGCAACGAGACCTCGGACCGATGCTCAGAGCTGATATGTGTGCGGCCAAGCACCCAATCCCTGACAATCGGGGTGAAAATCGGTCCGAAAATCGTCCACAAGAGCAAGGTCTGCTTCAGGCAAAGCCGTACGTAAACCCCTATCTTCCCAACTCGCCTACCGCTCGATATTCGGAAGGACAACGAGCGCTGAGCCGGGGGTTGAAACGCTGGCAGTCTCTCCAAAGCGTTGAAAGCGTGCAGTTGAAGTCTCAATCCAAACAGGAAACATTCGGAGGGTCTGACCTGGCATGTTTCTGCCAAATGCTGCTATCGGCTGAACCTGGGGTCGTTGAACTTGCCTCGAGAGTCGGTTTCACAACATCGACGAATTTTCAGGTCGTTCCTCACGTCGAAGAAATCGTGCTCCCCAAAATCTCAGACGAGACACTAGGTCTGGCGTGGAAGACATTGGACGCAATCGAGAAAAGTCTAGACCTCCTGTGTGCTTCATCCTCACAGTCTCAGGCACCGATATGGAGTCCGATTGTCTGCTTCATAACCGGCCTGGTGGTTTGGAGTGGGGCGTACAATTCGCCTGGCAGGGAGCGAAGCCAAGTCTTGCCACGCTTGCGAAGTTGTCTCAAGTTGTTCGAGGTGCAATTGACACAGATGGGCCGACCGGCCACACGAGCGATGCTTCACATTATCCGCTCATTGCGGGAGAAGGACTGAGTGTGAGCAATTCTTCATATCGCTGGAGAAACACCGAGTGCCCGCTGCACGGTCGGGATGATGCGTCATTCAAAATGTCCTATGACATGCTGCCTAAGCCCATTGTGTAAGACAACTGTATGAGGCTCAACTCCTGCAAAAAGCCAATCTTGCCCAATCTTTTGGTAGTAGTGCTTGACGTAACTGTGTCCAGTCCACCATCCCTCCTGGCCATTCTGCATGGCTCGCCGATGGCTAGCTTGAATCTGCCAATCGCCAGAAGCAAGGTCGTCGGCGACCTTTTCGAAGACGACGCCGCCAAGTAGGTGTTGTGTCTCCACTAGGTCCATGCATTAGCATTTGGACTGAGCGAACCCGGGGTCCTCCCCAAGTACAGTGAAGGCGTCAAACACCTACATCGATCATCTCCCAGAGAAGTCCGCCCGGAATAGAGTTCTACGTAGTCATCTCTGGGCAAGATCTTGTTCGGCCGATCCGGAGTCAACTGTTGATAAAAGACCCTCACGTTCGGGGTGCATATGCTCCTCAACAACCCCCAATCCTGGACGAAGACTTTTTGTCAGCGGGGCGATATGCGTCCACCACAGGCCAAATGGGGGGGGATGATGCTCGCTCACCTTCGTATCATAAGACCGTGCCCAATTCCAAGACAGACGGCGGAATTGTTTCTCGTCGGAGTAGGTGTAGTCATCTTTTGCAGGGTCGTGGATCACGGAGATTGCTTCCATGGCCGTCCAAAGGAGGGGTTCTCCTGTACGTGCGACTCTGACCGCAACAGAGGAACACTTTTGATATCAGTCTAGGGTGCTTGATTCTTGCTTGAGCTGGTGTGCGTGTTGACGCTTCGAAATTCGTGGCCAGAACAGCGAAGATAGGGAGGTTTAGATGGGCCACGATTTTGTTCGGCTCTCCAAGATACAAAGGACCGTCAATGTTCGCCTGAATTTGGACTAGTCTAGAAGGTGTGGAGGTGAGGAGGGTTTCCCGCATGTAAAAGAGATAGACCCAGTCAAAGAAGACTCTTCGGCAACCGTCCAAACTGAGTGTATATCACGAAGAACGTACAGCTGTATCGCCATGCGTGAACTTGAGTACTTGCGTCTCGAGGTGGCGATAATCGGTGGAGGAATCGCAGGCCTGACGACGGCCGCTGCGTTACGCAAGGCTGGACACCGGGTAACGGTAGAACGAACGTGGCGCTCAGAATACGGACTGCCACTCACAAATCAAACCACAGATATACGAACAATCGATGTTCTCGAATGAAGTGGGTGCCGCGATTCACTGCGCACCAAACGCAACCCGGATACTTTCCTGGCTTGGGTTTGATTTTGAGAAGGCCAAAGCGGTCAAAAACGTTCGGGTACCGTGCTTGCAACACGTTTTCGAACACCGAAAAAAGGAGCGTCCTGATCGATTATGTGTAGGGGTTTCAGGCCGACGGCGAGACCACCGAGGTCCTTGGAGACACGAGCTTGACGCACATTGAACAAGTGTATGGATTCCCTTGGTACTTCTTCCACCGTGTGGACCTGCATGACGGCTTGAAAGAGGTGGCGTTTGGCGAGAGGGGGGATGGGTACCCTGTTAAGCTCAAGCTGCAATACCGCTGTGTTTCTGTGGTAAGCTCACACCATCGTCTGCCAGATTGAGCTTTGCTTATTGGACTCAGGACTCATCGGCCGGGATCGCCACCTTCGAGAACGGAGAGAGTGTTCGCGCAGATGTCATCATTGGCGCTGATGGAATTCATGTGAGCCGGCCCGACCTTGAATCATGGTGAATGCAACGGACTACCAGTCTAACTACGTCGGTGTCGTAAAGTCTACGGTCGCCAAATTCGTCGTTGACGGCGGCGAAGCCAAGGCGCAGGAGACGGGCCAATCTGCCTTTCGCTTCCTGGTACCAGTGGAAAGACTTATGCAAGATGAAGAGACGCGATGGCTCGTTGACGGGGTACCAGACACGATGAACATCTTCCGAAGCGAGGATCGGAGATTGGTAGCTTACCCTTGCAGGAAGTAATGGGCCACTCCTCTCCCCCCTTCATTGCGAGTACCATAAACAGCGAGTGAGCTGACAACATGGTTGCTACCAGCTCAACTTTGATGAATTTTGTCGGAATTCACCCCGAAACCAGTCCGGAAAGCTCCAAAGAAGGTAAACCATCATGGCGGTGGCCTTGTCGTCCTCCTCGGTCGGATCGAGACGTCGGACAGCTCATACTGACTCCTTATCGATTTAGAGTGGAATCAAAAGGCAAAGCTGGAGGACCTGATGCAGGCTTACTCGAGTTATCATCCTCGATATCGCGCTTTATGCAGGCAAGCAAGCAAGCAGATGCAGTTTTGTTGATCCAAAGCTTCAACCAGCACTAACTGTCCTTCCGCTACTAGACATGCCCAAGATATGGGTGATCTGAAACTCTGGAAATTACTCTACCGACCACCAATAACTTGCTGGACAAGAAACATGGTCTGCTTGATAGGGGACGCGGCCCACCCGATGCTCCCTCGTGAGTAGTGACGACTGGCTTTGACTTATGCTTGTTGTGTGCACACGAAACTCATGGCTTTCTTCTTCCCAGATCAAGGGCAAGGTGGTGGAATGTCCATCGAAGATGCAGGCTGTCTCGGGGTACTGTTCGCCGAGATTCGATCAAAGACCAGGATTCCTGCACTTTTGGAACTGTTCCAGTCCATCCGGCACAATCGAGCTTCAGCCGTTCAAATCTTTTCGAACTTTGGTCAGGACGAGGCGGAGAAGATGGAGGCCGAAGCCGCCCGATATTGTCCTAGCAAAATCCCCAGTGAGGCGTACCACAGCGAGTCTATGTTCTCAGAGCTTCAAATTCACTGACTTGACACTGAACCACACAGGTAACCGCCAGGAGTTCCACGAATTTCTTTTTCCTTACAACGTCCTCCAGGACACTCGGAAACGACTTCAAAAGTAGGTTCTGGTGGTGGTGGAGGAGGAGGAGGGGGGGGAGAAGGAGGAAAGGAGACTTATGTAGTGATTAGAGGTCGAATAGCTACAGGTTACCAACTGCTTCCGTATTTTTCTACACCTGCGATATGTTTCGATCCGAGAGCAATCTGATACTCAACAAAGCTTAACATCCCGTTATCTAACATCCTATTCTCGCTCTCACCTCTATTGTTTGTTTCTTCATGTCGCTATCAAGATCCCCCAACTCGGCCAATTCTGGTGCGCCAGTCGATGCTACCCTCATCGTCCATATCCCAAGATCTTTTTCCTCATTTCCACTACCAGCAGATCAGGCGCAGATTGGTCGAGGTGTAATGTCGAACCCTGTGGCCATAGAAGGCCAAGGGGACAGTGAACATCAAGACCGCCACGGTGACGCCAGCCATGGTACCGAATGCGTTCTTGAAGCCTTGATCCTCTATCCATTGTATTCCGCGGTACGAGATGGCCCACGCCAGGATGTTCTTGAAGCCGTTGATGACCAGGAGCGACTCGGCCGCAATGGGATAGTAGCTCTCGACAGAATATGTCATGCCGACATTTGCAACCGCCGTCAGACCGACGGCAATGCACCCGGCTCCGATGAAGATGACGATCCAAGGGAGTTGATCTGCCGCGCCGTAACCATACATGAGCAGGCCTGCGGGAACGAAGACGCCGGGAAGCCAGTTGAACAACAACCGGACCTCGGGTTGAAACACCCCGTCTGAACGTCGTGACTTCCACTGAGCATACTTGTCCGAGGGCCAGCCTGTGGCCAGAGCACCCAACAAATTGCCAACTGGAAAAACCGTTAGCCCAGCTTCCACGACCTCGTTGCATTCCTCGTCACGTACTCATTGTGGGCAAGTTGACCAAGCCGATGATTGACGGCGAAAAGCTGTATGGCTTGGCAGAGAGCAGAAAGGAGATATTGGTGGCGACAACTACTATCCACGCAAGGCTGATGGCATCTGTGTCACCCAATCAATTGTCAGTTTCTAGACAGTCGCGCATGACATTTTGCCGGCACACATACAAGGGTGGAAGGCGAGCGACTTACACGATATCATGGCAAAGAAATTCGCCGGATACACAATCAGCGCAAAAGGGCGGATGAAGATCTCCAGTATTCCCCCGTCTTGCGCTGTTCCGGACCACAGGCTGAGGCTCTGAAGATAGGACCTTTTCGGCACGGGTTGTACGACAGATGCTGTGCACTCCTCCTCGTGCGCGGTATCGGTGGCAACCTTCTCTCCCGGGCGTTCATCAGGGATTGCCGTTGAAGAGGTATCGGTCTCGGTTGGAATCGAGAGGACCCTGCTAAAACGTGTCTCTGGAGCAAAAAGCACCACAGTCGCGAAGTTCACGCCCGTGAAAATCGCCATTATGCGCTTGAACCAAACCCAACCACAGTCTGAAGACGATGACTTGTCATTACGTTGCCCACATCTACATTTTGCGTGGGCCTCACCTACTTTGGATAATGAAGCCTCCACACAGAGGGCCGATGGAGCTGCCGAGAGACAGGAAAACGAGATAGATTCCCATCTTGGCGCCTCTCTCATGGAGAAAGAAGAGATCCTATCACGGCCATCAGAAAATGGCACTCGAGCGACAACGAGAACAGATGTACCTACGTTCACAATGGCAGCGCCTAGGGCTTCTGTCGATCCGGATGCGAAAGAGCCAATGACGACGGAAGCCAGTAGACTGTCGAAGCTCTTGGACCCCTGCGCCCAGACGCAGGTGGCAAAGAGAATACAGGAGGCCACGACGAAGACTGGGCGTTTCCCGATCCAGATGGCCATGGGCGTCCAGAAGAAGTTCTGCGTGCGCAAGCACATTGTCAGTTGGCCGTTGCTTGAATCGCCAAACAACGTAATTTTCGCTTACCGAGCATCCGAGAATCAGAATCGGCCAGGTGAGAAGGCCCGAGACTCCTGCCCCGTCCTTTCCGAACTCTGTCGCGATGTTGGCCAGGCCTGGAGACAGACCGCCAATGTTCGCATTGCCGAGGAACGTGAACACGAGAACGTTTATGAAGACCACCATCTTCTTCCACTGTGGCCATAGCAGCGGGTCGTTGGGATCATGCGAGGGCTGAGGCACCAGAATGATATCATTGTTTCCCAGATGTTCCGCGCCAGAAGAGTTTCCACCTGCCCAGGTTATTGTCAGCTCAAGGCGTGACACTCATAGTTGGATATTCTCGGCGCCTGTCTTTTGAGAGAGAGAGACTTACGATCGACCAGTTGGACTGTGCCTTCACTGGGGTCCAGTTCTTTCAAAGTGCGGAGTTTCATGACTGTCTGAGCGAGCAAGCGCGGATGCTACTGTGGAGATCGCTAGGTGTAGATCAGAACAGAAGACCTGGGGTCATGGTCAATAGAGCACAGTCGGGTCTCTGATCTTTATGCGAAGGAGTTCAGCCCCCGCCCCGAAGAGTATGCAAGCCGCTGGAGACTGTGCACTCTTCGTAGGAAAGCCGGAGTTGGAGCCGAGGGCGGTCTATCCCAAGCTCCGGGCAGGGTATGGGGTCTTGTCCTACAATGTCCTTGGCCGGACTCCATAGGCAAAATCTGCAGATTGTGAGGACCGCAGATCGCCATTCATTGCATCTTCTCTTCTCATCAAGCGTCTAATCTCTGTCACGTCTATAGCAGAGACGGCCGAGGAATCGTGGAAGTAAATTCTAACGTATTTGGCATGGCTGCTAGGGTGCCCACATCGCTGTGCCTCCCTTTCTCGGCCTGACAGTGTTTCCCCATGGTATCATCTGCTTCACCGATGGCTTCGGCATCGCTGGCTTCGACCTCGCTTTTGCATTTCTGTGATATATCTCCGATGTCACTAAGGCCTGGAATCTTGACTCAACCTATGGATCACTCTATAGTGGAAATATTTGGCATCAGCAAGCCCTTTTTTGCGATTTGGAACAGCCCTCCTCCCAGCTTGGATGATTTTTTAAGCACCGGGGATAACTGGAAGAAGCACAAAATTCTCGCAAGCATCGTCGATGTGAATACTATTGATGCCGAGCAGCTTCTGCTCTCCACGATCCTCGGGGTGATTGTGCTCAAAGATTCCCGACCCTTGGGAATCTCCACTGGCTACCTCGAGGACAAATCTGCCACCAGGAGCAACGACCACATTCGTCGGCCAAATCTCCACGTCAAAGGTGTAGACCTTGTCGAGCTCCACGGGCTGAACATCAGTTGAATAATAGGAGCGATATGGCAGGTACGGTCTGTGGTGTTGGTGCGACTCATCCACCTTTCTCAGGGACACACGAAGCCAGCCTTTGCTAATCGGGACAGGGTCTCCAGTGGTACCTGTGTAGAAGACTATTTTGCAGGTGCACAAGTCAGCTCCAGAAACCCTGAACCCATTGTTCAAACATGTCCACCTCATATGGAAATTGTGTTTTGGAAACCAACCTTCAGATCCCTCGGGTCCGTAGTGGCGCAAGGTTACGAAAACATCCATTTCACGAGGCGAAGAACCATCCTTGGCACCTAGGGACATCGAGAGGCGCACAATAGGATGACCAGTCACCTCGCATTCCTGTTCAAATGTCGGCGTTTCAAAACGCACCGCTCCGCTAGAACAAACCAGTCAGCTCAGACGGTCCATGGATCGGCCAGGATTCTCTCCAGGGTATATACGTACCTGGGGGCGTCGTACGAGACGATGCCCACGCCTCCTTTCCCTTCTTCTGTGGTTAGCTTCATTGTCGGGGTGAGGTGCCATTTCTGGTATTTCGTTCGGGCGATGGGCCACTCCCATTCCACTCGACGGGGAAAGGTCTTCCTTTCGGCCGCCGCGTTGTTAAACCCGGGGTTGCCCTTGCGTAACACCAAGTCGACCGGGGCAACTTTCCCTGGAATGGACCAGCCTCGGTCATCCTCACCCTTCAGAAAGGCATTCAGGAATGAAAGTTGCATCTCGATCTCTTCATCGTAGTAAAACGGGAGATCGTGCCTTCCGGTGATGAAGCGGAGATACTTCAGCTTCGAGCCAGCATACATGTAGCCAAGGACATTTCCTCTGAGATGCAGCGATATTCCGCCCTAGACAGGTGAGTATGGTGCAAAGTCTGTGTACTTGGAGCAGTCTCATCTCACCCAGTTAGCGGCGCTCAGGACCGGGACTTCGATTTGTGCGAGGTCGAAATCTCGGGACGCAAAGTACTCCTCGTCGCGAAACCTGTTGTTCGCGGTGTCGACAGTCTGGTCTCGTCGCTGCCTCGTGAGTTCTTCTTCGCTGAGAGCGCCGTCGATGGGGTCCGGCCCCCAATTCCGGAGGGTCTTGTTGGCGAGCCCGTACTGATTCGAGACGACCTGACGGTTCCACCATCGTTGAATGAAAGTATTGGACAGAATTCCGCCGTGGCGGACCCTGTCACGATAATAATCAGACATACCTGTTGGACACGATTCAGCCCTTGTTGTTCATCTCCTCTCACCCGGAGCACTGGGGCAGGGCCAGGTTTCGCATGTCATGGTGCAACTCACCTTCCCAAGGAACCATTGCTGCGAGTCCTCTCGGCCGCTTCGCCGCGACCCTCCACTGCGATCCCGCATAGTAACTGATGCCCAACAATCCCACCTTGCCATTGCTCCAGGGCTGCTCGCTGGCCCACTCAACCACGTCAAAGAAGCAATCAGCCGTGCCCGCACTCATCGTGTCGAGGAGGCCGGGAGACTGTCCACATCCTCTCTCGTCGGCTCGGACAACAACGTAGCCCTGAGATGTCCAGTATGCCGGATCGGGAGTTTCCCAAGCCGAGTCAATGGACTTTTGTCGTTCGTTTACCTCTGAAAACGACTTGGGATTGAACCTGCCGCCTCCTATCAGCGCTGTGGATCTTCACGGAGGGCTGCCTTCCTCGCGACTACTGACGACGAATATGGAATGTCTTTGCCATCTGGAGGGCGGTGTTAGCTCGGGGTGGTTTTGGCCCGGAGGACTTGGGTAGTTCTTGGACATACACGGCCCATATGTCACGATGACGGGGCATCTATCACCAATTTTGGGCCTGTAAACGTTTGCGCGAATGACAGAGCCCTCAGATACAGTCTTCAGAGGTACCTCCACGTTCAGATCAAAAACGTAGTGGCCGCGGTCGAGGTGTTCCATGGCGATGAACGAGCAACACGAATTGCAAATTTTGGGCGCGCTTGTTCCATCCACCGACCAAAGAGGGTTTTACCATTGCCATCAAAGAAGAAAAGGGCCTTCAAAGTATGTCACGAGTGCTTTCTCGGCCAGATCGCCTTTCGAAGGGGGAGAGAAACCTGGCCGTCGGCATACCTTTTGGAGGCCCGGAGGTTGGAGAGCCGGATCTTTTTGGACGTTGCCATATCGGTTCTCTCTTTGAAACGCACGATACCTACGGAAGACCGTTCCATCTACGCTAGCTTCACGCCCTTCATCTTCTAAATCGCCGTGTTGCCGCAAGACGACAACGGCGCCGCACGCAACCCAAACAGCTCCGCTATGCGCCACCCTGACACCTGATTCGTCGGAGAACCCTTGGGTCTGGGAGAGATTTTGAAGGAGTCTTCCTCGACCGCGGCCAAGAACGACGCGTCGATACTTTACGGCTTGCGTAGTTAGTCAATGTCTTGTCAGCGCAAGAGAAGACCTCGATGCGACGCGGAAGATCTCGCCGAGGGAGGGACCAGAGATCATTTTTTCCAAAGCCTGCTGTCCAGCCTGGGAGTATTACTGTCGATAATGACGATATCTTGTCCAAGTTTCCAACAGGAGAGGCATTCGGAGACAGCGAAAGCTCTTTTAGAGGTATCAGGAGACTAATGTTTACAACAGTTTTGTCGAGGACGAGAAGAGAACAGTCCCACAAAAACAACCACATGGCCCCAATCGCGACACACGACCAGCCTGCACAGACTGGACAGACGGCCAAGAGGTTGTTGCGATCTCTGGGAAGACGAAGCTTAGTCCTTTAGTGCGGCTCGCGCACCAGGTGAACTGCAAACCCATCTCGAGAATCCATACGTTCAATATGAAGCCAAACGACAAGGGCAATTCGTCTGGCACAGTCCCTTCCAGCTGCAGGCTCGGGAGGGCTTTGCCTAGGGAATCAGAACAAGTCCTGAATTTGAAGATCGGCTACTGACTCATCCTTTTGGTCGTCTACTTCAGCACATGTGCAGCTACGCCATTCTCTGTCTGCAAGCGACGCTTGCCTGCAGGCTCGGATCACCCATGCAGTTTGGAAGATTTCAAGCAGGAATAATAAACATTGCATCCAGGGCATTTTCAAAGAAGCTGTCGCGTGCGTAGATATTGCTATGAAAGTCGCAGAGTGCCTATGCACCCATCATCTTCGCTCAAATCAATCATAGCCGAGATAAAACTGAGGCAGGATGTGCGGGTGAGAAAGAATATCAAGTTCTCCAAAGGATGGAAAGCGACTTGCCTACTTGGATTCCTCGTGAATGGTTGTCATGGCTGAAGGGGGTTGGTACCTGTTATCATTTTCTGTTCTCTCAAAGGGTGTAATGGTTCCTGGGGGAGACCACAATTCTGCCGAATGCTCATGGATCGATTTGTTACGGTAGTGACTCCCAAGCCTGCCACCTCCTGCTCAGATTTGCACTGATCCCACCTTCAACACCATTCAAAATCTGCTACATATTACAGCGGGTCAACTACATGTCCTCTTTCTTCGGCTTACAGATTTAGGCGACAGAAGGTCGCGTAACGGAGGTTGCGCCTAGGCCGGCCCGGCTTAAGAGTCTTGTTCTTGTGACCACTCTGGTCGGACAATGTTGAAGTGCCCCTGACCTTCCAGGCAGGAATCTTTCCCTCATACAGCTCATCCAACTCCCAACGTAGGCTGCATTGACCCCCATATTTCCTGCGACGGGGCTGATCATGTACGAGACACTCCATTGGAATATGAAGAAACCATTTCCATAGCATCCCAGGTTGAACGAAAGAAAAGCAGTATTGCTCGTTTCGTCCAGACAACAGCTGACAAAGTGACCGGGAAATGTATTCAAGTAAACATCGAATATCCTTCTTAGAGATCCTGAGCCGGTACTCTTCTGGGGCGAGAGCTCTTTCTTGTGTACCTTCACGGCTGAGCTAGAATTCCTGCTGTCAAAAGGGTCCACAGAACTGCTTGAGTCAGGCCGTGCTAACCCACCTCGTCAGGACAACACGCGGTGGTCATTCCGATTTTGATATCCTGATCTAAAGCGTTTACCACAGAGCGTAGGCTAGAGGTGTACCCCCGGCAAGCCCCACGAGCCAATTCAAATCACAGCGCGAACGATCAGAGAGACCGTCCGACGACATGGAATAGGACGTGAGCTCATCTCGTCATCGCTGACGATTTCAATCAACATGACCAGCTATGGGGCGGCGACACGGTCGGCACTTGGTCTCATCAGGATGAGGCACAAGAACTTGTCAATCTGCTGGTCGACCTCGATTTATACTTACTCCTACCCCGCGGTACAATACCAACGGGGGCTCGAATGGGAACAGCCCAATCGACCTCACTTTCGCAAGTAGTGCTCTGGCGGAAGATCGACTCATCTGCGAACTGTACAGCATGGATCACGGGTCGGATAACATTGCTGTCAGCACCACCTTTCCGATTGACGTACCTTGGTCACATACTCAACCTCGAAAGTTATTCAAGAGCGCCGACTGGAAGCGTGTTCGAAACGCCTAAAGCCCCAGAAATGAGATATATCCCCAGTAGCATTAACGATGAAGAAATCGAAGGGCAATCAACTCGATTGAGGGAGATAGTACTTGACCAGCACGTTCCAACGTCCGAATTCTCGCAATTTGTGAAACGGTGATGGAATCTCAACCTGACGAGTCTTCGACAAAACTATACCCTGGCGCGAAAATGGTGGTCGAGCATGAGACGGGCGGGCACCCAACGATGAAGAGCTTGAACGTGTGGCCAACTAAGCATAAAAGAGATTCCATACCACAGTGAAGCGATAAAAGAAATGCCGCTGGAACGGATTCATGCACAACACCGATAGATAACATTTGGAAAGCCGCCAAGTACCTCCGACCAGACGGGAGCGGTGGCTTCCATCGCATCGTGGGACTGATGATCGATGACCGATTGGTGGAGGGTAACTCTCAAATCAGTCAGGCCCTCCTCCCAAGAGTTCTTTGATAACCGCATTAACGGCGTGAAGCAAGACAACTCGTATGCGGTAGAAAACAGCCAACTCCCTTGGCAGACGTCGACCATGCACGAGGAGAGAGAGGCCGCATTCCGAGCGCAACCATACAAATTCCGGCGATCGTCTGGAAGGAGTCATGGCCGACCTTGAATCGATGAGATCTTTTCGCTCTTTGACGCGTAAATGAGAACGAGAACCATCCCACAAGCATGGAAGCAGGCGAAGCTCTTACCACTGTGCAAGCCAGACAAGCGGAACTACAATGCACGCGCAAGGCTTACCGGCCGATATCGCTGTTACCCACGCTGGCGAAGACGTTAGAGTCGGTCGTCGCTGAGAGACTTTGTTTCTTGGCCCGAGACGTATTCTCTCCTGCCAAAGAATCAGTTCGCGCACGGAGACATCATTCAACCGGCCTGGCTCTTACGCCACTGCAAGAGAAGATCCACGACGCTTGGCGAGACGGAACTTTGATCTTAAAGGGGCGTACAATGGCGTCGACCGAAACCTCCTTTTCCAGCGCCTGCGATGTCGCTAGGTGTCCGAGACGGGGGGGCAATTGGTTGAATCCTTCTGCTAGGACCGACAAGCGTGCGTAGTGGTCAACGGTAAGACATCAGACATGGTGGATCTCCCTCGGGCAGGATTGTCGCAGAGAATATCACGATCGCGTATTCTGTTCCTCTTCTTCGACGCAGATCTGGTTCAGACACCCATCAACCGAGCTCGAGAGGCCATCGCGTTCGCAATGCCTGGGTTGTATGACCAAACGCGCGGGCGAACGTGGAAAAACCTGAAGTGGAAGCGGTTCCTCAGGCAGAGACATGAGAGGCTAGTAGCGGCGCGGAGTTTACGTGAAAGCTACAGGGTGCTCTTTCAATGGATCCCAACCGAACCTGCGACCTGCGGCTGTGAACTAGCGCAGGACCTGGCTCGAAGAGCAGCACACCCGAACCGCGAGATAGCGGCAGCGACAAAGCTGAAATCGGCCACTAGAAAGAAGCCGAAAAGAACTGACTCAACAGTGTCCTGTACAGGATGGATTCAAGAAGTGGACTCGGATCAGGCACGTAAAGGGGCTTGCTGAGGACATCCAAGGCCGAAGAGCAGCAATCATTCAGGTTCCAAAGATGGATATGGGCCCGGATTCGGATGTCGAGTTCGCCTATGATTCCAGGTGCTAAGGATCGGAGGGTCGGAGATACCATTTTCCCGCCTGCGATGGTTTGCGCATTTTGCTGTTTGGACCACGTGATCCCCGGAGAACCTTCCATATCTGGTTTGACCTGACTGTGTCACTGCGGTTCTGTAATTCGATAATCTCCCAAATAGCAACCGCTGCGCAGTAGAACTTCATAGCCCCCAGCAAGAAGACGAAGTCGGGTCAGTTTGTGGGAGCAAGAAGAAGCAAAAAAGGTCCTCTGAATGAATGCTTGACTTTGTTCGACAACTCTCTTCCTTCTCTTTAGCCGCATTCTCGGGCGATTTGGACGTTGACGATGTTATTGACGGCCAATGACAACCACGCCGAGATAGACCAACGACGTCGTCGTCTAATGACAACACTAGCAACACCAGCAATACCTCAAGATGTGCCTGCGAGCCGAGAGGGATCAACGATATCGTTTACCGGGTAGAAAGAGAATGACAATGAAGAGGAGCATTGATCAGGCGAACCTGTGCGTGCATGTTGTACAGCCTTCCCCAGCTGTCTGAATTATATTCATGTCGTCTTTCATTATAGAGCCAAAGCTTCTTCGCGTCTCCTTCCGACCTATCCGGGGATTTTCTGCGGAGATAGACCTCAAAGACTTCCTTTTCTTGTGCCCGTAACTTGTCAAAATCCAACTCTGGCGGTATCCAGCCGTCTTGGTCTGAGAATAAAATCTCTTGCGTATACTTTAGCAGCTTAACTTGGTCTTGATGTTCAGCCAGTTGTGTCTCGTGTGCAATCAGCACTTTTCTCGATATCGTAAACGGACAGCTCCCCGCCGAGTGCAATCCTTTGCCAATTGCTGGAAAGCTGGATTAGACAATCTCTCAGTGGTACCACACCGTCCTTGTACGTGAAGCCCGCCAAGCAATACCCATCGTTGATGGAAAGCTAGGATCTCGAGGTTCGTCATCTGGAGGATCCACGTATGGTCTCCCGGTAACTACGAGCCGGAAAACCCACTTCTTGAGGGCCTACGTCAGACGCTTGATGAACTTGTTGTCTTTCTCTGACGGTGTGCTCGGTGTCCAACCTCTTATGTGGCTCTTGATCTTGATGGGTCTTGCTGCTTTCTGAACCGACTGCTTCGCGCTCCCATCTCTTGCTCCTCCCCGTGCCCTTTTACATTCCCGAATATTCCTGACTATCTTCATATGGTATGAAATTGATTCGAGGTTGAGAAACAGGTGGGGAGCTAAACAAGACAAAGCTTTTAAGGGTCGTCGCGCGACTGCGGCACGAAGCCTGGTGAGTTCTTGATCAGACTCGGATGTCGAAATGACATCGCTCTCTTGATCGCTATCGGATGAATCTTGCAGTGTATCTTCAGGAGAATGATGATTGACGATTTCCTCGCGAGTGACTCCGTAGAAATTGCAAAGGTAGACAAGTCTCCGAACTATCAATATTCATTAGGCCCCGTTCACCAGTAGTCAAGGATGTGGACATTCTTACTTCGGCGGGGGGATTGTAGGCTCCAGAATTCGATGACAGTACCGGGGAAGTGTAGTTTGGATGGAGATACAAGTTGAGAGGGAGTTGACCGACTCATGATGCTCACAGGGAGTACTCTGTCTCGACTTGATGACGCCCGTGCGTTCGTGGATTGAGCCATTAATAACTCGTAGAATGGTCCGAGTCGCTCGTCGACCTCTTGCAGTCGCCCATTGACCCTTTCCAGTCGCTTGTACACGCGCTGAAACTCGCGCTGTATGGCGGCATTGGGGCGAATAAATCGCGGGTATATGTGCTGGAACTCGGGCTGCACGGCGGCATCGCTGCGATCAAGCCGCTCATCGACATTTTTGAACTCTTTTCCGATACCTTCGTCCCGCATTTCAAAGGCGGCCTCAAGCACTTCCTGTTTCACCATGCTGGTAGAGAGACAAATGTGCTGAGTAAAGAGAGAATAGCCGAGGGGAGGGATTGAGGTTGGAGGATGACCTGACAGTCGAGGGCGCAGGCAAGTCTTGGCGGGTTGGCGATGTTTGCTCTTTTCGGATGAATCAATAGAAAGCGAATCCGAGCGGCGAATGGTAGACGAGGAATGAGTCTACTGTACTGTACATACAATATGTTTAGGCTCAGTCGGGCTTGGCTCGGCTTAGGTAAGCTGGACTGCCTAGTCGGGCGTTGTCGGAGCGCTCGGCGCCACGTGACTCAATTACTCTACCGTAGCTATCGTAGCAGCCTAGGACTCCCATAGACCTAGCCAGGAAATACAATAACATACATACACAGGTTATTCTACGTCGGAACCTCGACAGAGAGCACTTTGCCATATCCATTCTGGGGGCCTGAGCACCACCTGAGCCTCGCCGACTCAACCTGAGAAGGAGAATAGCCAGGCAGTTTTGCACAGCACGATAATATAATACTATGGGTGCCGAATCCTCCATCAACAACCACCGTCTACGGACTAGTGTTTGTGGGTGCCAACCCCCCCATTGGGAGAAAAACCCAGACAGTGAAAGCTGGACATGGTAGGCGGTCAGGGCTGCCGGCCAGATTCTACCTGGAATCTCTCTCTTCTATGAAAAACTTCTGTGGGTGGGTAGACAGAGTGAATACCCTTGGACGGGCATGCCAGCGACCCTGAAAACCACCTCAATTTGTTGGCCTGATCCTGTTTTGTTGGGCTCAAACGTCATCACCCTTTTGCTGGCTGATGCGACGCCCCGAATGTGATGGCACCCGACAGCATATGCAAGCCACGTCAATAGCATCATGCATGCGTCCAACCTACGGCTGGCTTGGAGAAGTATCTCCTGTGACTTTCCTACGAGCAGTGGAACTTTGTCTCTGTCCGGAGTAAGGTGAAGGCTGTGAAGCAAGTCTACGTGGAGAGCTGGGAGGGAGAGCTGAGAGACCTGGGAAATCCCGTTGATCCATCCATACAGACTGAACCACCTGAGCCAGATTTTGGTCTGCTGGCCTGCTGCTGTTCCCACCCACGCCTCTCCGGCTCTCTCGATTCCCAGATGGGAACCAAATCGAATGATCCTTGCAACTCTCCTCCTTCATGGACGGGGTACGTTTGCTTCGGACGACGTACTTTTGCTCAAATAGGGCGCTTTTTGCTGGGAACTTTCGCTTCCTTTCTATTTTTGTACGGAGCATAAGCTTTCCTCTTTCCTGTCGTGTCGACTCTGGACTCGTAGCATCACATCACTTTTTTCATGCACGTCCGGAAGCAAGCAGGCAGGGATTCGATTCGGACAGGGAACACGCATACAAGGAGGCAGGAAGCAGCAAGGTAAACCTGAATGACACGACAGAGGATCCTGGCTTGGTTCGGATCGAAAGGCTTCCGAAATGAGTCTGTCTGCCTTGGATTTTCACCTTTGATCCTTGCTCAATGTGAGTCCGGGTTTGCTTTGGCGCCTTGTTGGACTTCATTCCGGTCTGGACGGTGATCGGTGACTGCCTGCCTCGCCTTTCTTTTCCCCTTTTCCGTTTTCCGGTTCGCAGCGAGACAAACGAGGGACGGGTTGGAGAGTACATCTGGCAGGGCATGTGGCATGGCGTGTGATGGAATTGGTGTGATATGATGAACAACTTCCACGTCGGGTTAGTGTGTGTGATTGCTCATGGTGCTCGGGTCCTCGCTAATCTGCCTTTTGGCCCCATCCTCCCTTGCCTCGTTCGTTCCCAAAGAGCACGTTGCTGAAATCCTTGCCTACTCCTACTCCTACGCCTACAGGCCCCAACTCGTTGGATTCGCGTCACTTTGGACGGCAAAGAGAACAAGGAACTTGACACAGCATTGAGTGCACACCCTGGTCTGGTCGTTTGCGTCCCCAAGACAACACCGTGTTCTTGTGACGGTACCATTTCATTCATCGTATTGTTTGGGTCCGAGTCCTTTGATTGGGGAGTGGCGCGGGATGTGAGCGAGCCGAAAACTTGGAAGCAACGAATCCGAGTGCTCTACCTCCGACCGACGTTTCACAAGATGGTCTAGACCTAACCTGGAGGCTGAAATTGAGTCACGGCACAATTCAGCGAGAGGTTGGGCGCGGAGGCATGTGAGGACCAGGGTGCGCGCGAGACCGAAAAAATGCAAAAAGGGCCCGCAGACTTGTTACACAGCATTAGTCGCCGGACACATGAGCAACAAATTAACAGATGGAAAGAAGATGCACGACAGGCAGGACCAGACATTACATCCCATGTCAAGGAGACTGCACCGACAACCCATCACCGCACAACTCATGTCGAGAAGACGGCACAGTCAACACAACAACACACAACCACATGTCGAGATAACAACAATCCCTGGTCACGTGCACCTGCCACGATGAGGGGTTCTATGAGGCTTTGGATCTGTACGTAAAGAGAAAAGCAAAGGACGCGGGGGACTGAGATTGAGTTGGGATCGGATGGGGAAGCGCGGAAAGCCCAGATGCAAGGAGCCTTTGGACCACACCGAGCTAGCGACTAGTTCTACTGTACAGTACGTGAATTTTCTGACAGGTCTCAACGCCACTCGGACGTGGGATTTCACAGGGTCGATCAATGACGGTGGTGATTGTGGTCATGGTAGATTGTTGCCGGAAATCAAGGAAATCTGAAGCGGCCATGATTAGGCTGAGAGCTGGACCATGCAGCAAGCGAGACTAGCCATCCAGTAGCGCGGCTACGACGGCGATGACGAGGAGGAGGAGGTCGATCTCAACTGACCATGAACAGGCCGAAAGAGTGTGAGGTTGGACACAGAGTTTGGAGCAACGCTGCATTTGCACTGCATTGCATGAATCGAATTGCTGGTTCTGTGCTACGTTGCACTGAACCATTCGACCAAGTGGTGACAGCTGGCACAAGCCAACCCAGGGGATGGTGGAGAGTGTGACAGTCGAGGGAGTGGTAGAGAGACAGGGAGAGACGAGTAAGTTGCCCCTGTCTGGTGTCCAACCTACACACGCTAAGCTCGGCTTGACTGGTTCCGACGTTCCGGGGGCCGGCTACCATGCATTAGTACCAGATTTAGCCACTGCCACTAGCCTCTTGGCAACGTCTCTCGATGGACGAACTACAGATTGATCGTCTGACTTTGCCCGATTCTCCATCGACGCCAAGCCCTTAGTCAGTCCGCAACGCACTAGTCCTCTCCTGCACCTCCGGGCATCAACTATGTCTCTCGCTCCCCTGTTCTTTTCCTCTTCCACTTCGTGTTCCTCTGCATCTCGACTATCAACCATGTCGTACCACGTCTCTCACACCTCCCCTCGACGCGGATCTCGTCGGTTCGCCCTGTCAAACCAGAAACACAAAGGGGAAAAAGGTGGAATCGATCTGCACGTATAATACGAGGCTCGACAGAATGGCTCACAAGATCGGATTCTCGCCCATCCCCAGTGCGCCGCTCTCGACCACGGCTATCGAACAAGTTCGAATGAGCCCCTCTCCTTTCTCATCCTACAGTCATTCACGGTCACTCTTGTGGCGGTTTCAATAGGCGATCCGTCATGACTTCAGACTACTGGCCGCCACCGCGTTCTCTCATGCCGCAGCTGAGATTCACGACCAGGATACCCGGGTATGGTACGTCAATTTCCTGCCTCTTTTGATGCCATCGAGGACGAAGGCGTGGAACCGGAAGCAAACTTAGAATTGCTAAGACCTTCACCGGTCAGGCTGTCTCTCGACACATAATAAGTCGACGATTTCCCTCCATTTTGAGGGTCGGACAACTCTCAACTTTGAACTGACAACCGCCGTCTTCACTGTCTTCAATTGTATGGTCAAGAAGGTAAGTCCAACTACCCCAAACATGGACTTGATCGCTGACCGTAAGCCCGAGGCTCAAAAACGACCAACCAAACCCCCAGCATGCCCATGCGCGCTCGTGCGACCCTCACGGCATGGGCGACATGGGAGGGTCCTCCCAGCCGGGCCGGCACCTCCGCCATGGCCTCCGCCCTACCCGTCCCTCCCAACGTTCAATTGTTTACACGCGCCTCTGATGTGTCTCCGGATGCCATCGGCCCGGGGACTGATCGGTGGCTTTCCATGTACGAGTATGCAGAAAATGAAATAAACACACTCCTTACCTGGTTTCGTTCTAGGCGGGAGGACTTGATCCAAGGCACCTTGCCTGCTCTTGCCACCACAGACTCGCCGGCCGAACCACCGGGGCCGGACCATGTCACCATTCACGACAGTGAGAGTGAGGGTCACGAGGAAGCCCTCGATGGCACTCCGTTGGTCAATACCCCGGAGCCTGTGCTTTATCACAACAGGGACTTTGAGGTTACCTGGCGACCTGTCGATGATATTCCGTTTGTCCACATGGATTCTGCCATGACCTGGCGACCCGCCGATGCCACTCCGATTTTCAACCCCCCTGGGCCTGACCCTTATCACCGTGACTCTGAGCCTCTGTTCCATGAATCTGATCTCATACTCTCCTATGGAACTCCACCCGAATCTGTGCACAGTGCTGACGCTGAACCCGACGAGGTGGTAGATTTCCATGGCAATACTGGCGAGGAACCTGTGGCAGAGTCACCGCCACCGCCTCCATCAACGCCAGCGCCAGCGCCAGCTCCCGGCGATGACAATGACCCGAACACAATCGTGGTGGCTGTCCGTGCAAACTCCTCCGGTGTACTATCAAACGGAAGCCGCATCCCACTATGCAGACTCCTCAGTACATATTGTCCAAACAACTCGGACCCAGAGGGCTCGCCTTCGAGTCCAACCGTTGGTGTTGCAACCCAAAGCTCCAGCTCAGGCTCAGAGGAATCGCTTTCAAGTTCAACAACCGTCTGTCCTTCAACCCAAAGCTCCCATTCATCGACACAAGCATCTCGGCCGAAACGATCACGAGACGATGCAGCCGAAACACCGACAGGAGGATCGTCGGACAAGAGACATTGTCCCGGACCAAGTTCACCTGCACCGCTAAGAAGGTCGCCAAGACTACGAGCATCTTCCGATGCAAGTTCATCTGCACCAACATCATCATGGGAGGCAGCGACACCATCACGACCATTACCAACATCACCAACATCATCATGGGAGGCACCGGCACCATCACCAACACCATCACCATCGCCAATATTCGCGCCAACATCACCATTATTCGAACCACAATCACCATCAACACCTGCACAATCATCGGTGGCGGCACCAGCACGAACAATAACATTGACACCAGAACAAGTGGTTTTGATGAAAGACAACTTGGTGCAATCGATTGCAGCACTGGAGAAAACACTTGCATCAACACAAAGAACCCTCAAGTACGCATGGGACCGCGTTAAAGACCTCGAAGATGAAGTGACGACTGGAGAGACATCACTTTCGGCCCTACGATCCACGATGGCGCGGTTGGAATCGGGGAGCACTTGAAGGTTGACACAATCCCCCCCTCCCCTGTACGATAGAACTGCTGTTTCTTGAAGTTGTCGAGAGGTTGAAGCATCAACGCATGCCCCTTTCCTTTTGATTGTCTGCTCTTGGGTGGAGGATGATGATGACGCTCACTTTGTCGGAGCTCTTCGGGTCTCTCTTTTTTCCCTATGTTCGTTCCGGTGTGGAAGAGGGAGGGCCGGGTTCGTACCTCGTTAAAACTTGAACATTTGGTGTTTTTCGTTATTTACTCTGGCGGTCGATCAAATTACTATTTGCACCTCGCGGCCTCGTAGTCGAAGACTTCATCCACCCTCCCCCCGTTAATGACACTCTCGTCCACGAGGCCACGATTATGTGACCATCAGCAACCCGCCATGGCGCCTATGAGGCCTATGAGCATCTTTCTCTCCCCTTCGGAAGGCCATGGTCGGCACACCTAACGCCTATGAGGCGCGTGCCTATTAGCAATCTTGCTCTCCTTCATGATGCCATCGTCAGCAGGCCTGTGGAGCTTACCTACAAGCATCTTGCTCTTCCCTCTGGAAGGGCATTGTCAGCATGCCTAACGCTCATGGGACTTACCTACCAGCAATTTTGCTTTCCCCTCCGAACGGCCATTGTCGGCATGCCTAACGCCAATGATGCCTACAACTACGGTGCCATCATTGGCAACCCTGGCGCCCATGACGCCGACAACGTATCTTGCTCTTACTCATGTTGTCGTCGACAAGAATCTTGCTCTCGCCCTTGTTGCCATCATCAGCAAGATTGGCGCTGTCGCCTAGGAGCCCTCGAGCATGATGCCATCGACGTCAGCAAGCCCTGCTCCCATGAGGCCGACAAGCACCTTGCTCTCTCGCGCAGGAGCCCACAGACATCTCGCGCTCTCCGGTCAGTTCACACATCGTTTCCCTTCTCTTCTCCATCCCACACACCTCGACATCAGCGACCTATTCAACAAAGATCGACACTGTACACCCTGAGCAGACCTACAGACACAAAGTCCTCATCAACGCACACGGATCCCTTGCGGGCACCAAGTTGTGCGACAGACACCTCGTTTCTTCTTTTGATTCACATAGCGTCGGGGTTTTGTTTTTGGTTTTTTCCCCCCACACATATAGGTCATATCTCTACAACCACCAGGCTACAGATACCGAGAACTCACCAAACCTCGTAGATTTATTTGCGGCGTCAACCAACCTGCGGACCACACAAATCTCTTCCTCCTTTTCGTCCTCTTCCTCCTCTTGCTCCTCTTCGTCCTCCTTCTCCTCCTTCCCATTGGCGACATCTCGGGCGATTTCACCTTGACAATATCATTGACGGGGCCTTTGTAACCTGTACAACCTTTTGGGATCAAGTTTCTCCATTACAAGAGTGTATTATGTCGGGTTTGTTTTCTGATTGCTAGAGTTGTGTTATATCGGACTTGATTGAACTTGGCTGGACTCGGCTGGACTTGAGCCGTATTCGGCACGGGCTGGGCGTGGGCTGGGCGTGTGCTGAGCTTGAGGTAAGCTGGGCGGTTTAGTTAAGTTGGGGAGTTGAATTAGGCTTCAAGTTCCGGGGAGTCTTGGGCTCTATAGCTCCCTATACTTGTTACCTACAATACCCATAACTCCCTGTACTTGTTACCTACGACACCCATAAGGAGCCAAAACACTCCCATATTCCCTATCCTTGTCACTTACAACACCCATAAGAAGTCAGAACACTCAAACTCCCTTATACTTGTTTATACCTACAACACCCATAAGGAGCCACCTAGGCATGGCCAAGTACTTGTTAGTACCTACAGCCCCCCTAGATCCATCGACCAAAACCACCCAGAGAGACCAGTAACAAGTCGATAGACACAAACCGCTGTACGTCTTTCCTTCCTCGTTCCTCTCTTCTCCTTGCAAAAGACGAGAGGCGAGAGACTGGCGACTTTACTCCCGAGTAAATAATTCCAACTATGCTGGTTGCTGAGCATCCACGCACAAGGGATCATTCCATCGACCATCGACAGCAACCAGAGACTAGAGCAATAAAGCCATTAACCACCTCTCGTTCAAGAACTGCGAGACCGATCTTCTGTCAAAGAAAGGGTTGATGAAGAAGCTACCTCCTTCTGTAGCGTCAAAATCATGCTCTTCCAATTCATTTCTTCTCGTTGCATCGACCTTCGCCCTCAAATGCCTTTGTTTGAATTGGATCTCCTAACCGGATCTCCACCACGTTGCAGGTCTGGGCAAGGAAGGCCGGTCACAGAGGGGATGTCGATAGCAATATATTCGACGCCTTGTCAGTCCCAAACTCCCAGAAACAATATCACTCTTTGAAGTTGGTTGTGGGGCTTGTCGAACCTAAACTCCCGGAAACAATATTGCTCTTTGAAGTTGGTTGTGTGGGCTCATCGCCCCTAAAGACTCCGAAGCTACTCAATCGTCTCTTGAAGCTGGACGGTGGGTGTCGCCTCGAGCCTTTTCGACGATAGCCCAAAATCTGTCTCCCTCCATGAGCAACGGCAGGGCAATGTCTTCCGGTCCTGCATATTATCGGTATCCTCGGAATGTTTGTCTGAATCGGCAAGTTTTGAGCCGCCCAATATCAAAGTTATCTGGGTCGTAGACGCAGGGTTCTATTCTCCTTGTATATCGTCTGTATGGGCAAGTATCGAGGAGCCCAACGTCGAAATTGTCCGGGTCTGCAGGTTTGGCGTTGCAGGATATGATCGATAACAACAGTGTTCGACTTTGACGCAGGAAGGAACGACAATTCATTGGTCTGGTGGCTGATGAAATGTCGTACGAGGACTTGGAGTGCATCGTTGGTTTCGTCTGTATGTTCAATTTCGATATCCACACAGCCCAGACATAGCTGGGATGGGATATGGTGAATTGGCCGGTCCTGTGCAGACTCAAGCATTGGCCTGCGTCTTATATAATCCAAATCTTTCTGCAAGAGAAAGAAAGGTCTTGTGCTTGACTCGATCTCGTTGCAGGTCCTGTTTTTCTTCTGAGAACACCAAGAGAAATCCGAAGCAACGGCAGGAGCAACGGCAGAATGTGTCGTTTATAAACTGGATGTGGTTGAGATCAGCAAGCCCGACGCCGCAGGACATGCTGATAGCAACATATGTACCGTAGTCTTTTTTCCCCTGACCATGCGTCGAGGACCAGGTTTGCTGATAGGAACATATTCGCGGCCGACAAGGCTCGACAGAGGAGGAGGATTGCGGGTTCGTAGCCTGTTGCAGCTACATATTGCCGTCCGAAAAGGAGGTTTGTGGTCCGCAGCCTGATGCCGCAAATAGGTCTGTAAGGTTTTGTGAGTACTCGAGTCTGTACATCTACTGGGTCGCGGATGTCTCACCTCCATAGGGAAAAGAAGACATCAATAGACCCGTGGGAAGTGGCGAGTAGTCGAGTCTGTCGGAGGAGGATTGCACTTCGTGGCTTGACATGGTAATTGGTAAGGACTCGAGGCTGAACCTCTACATAGTGAGGTCGACAACGACTGACCTGCGTAGGAGCTGAAACGCCCCGTACTGAAGTTGGTTCATTGACTTTGATACTGTTGTATTGTCAGAGTCCATCGTCGGATATGATACGTCACCATTGATTTCCCGGTCGTTGTGGTCCATGTCGCTTGTTGTCCGGGTTGGCAGCAGCCCGATCACGTCGTTGAGCCCTCGGCGCACTTTCCCCAGATGCCTCGGCGCACCTTCCATATTAGTGCCAGCGTTCTTACATAGACCTCCGTTTACCTGTTACAGACCTTGACATAATGCAATGCATTACAACACCACGCTCCTACCTTGTCATTCTTGTTCTGAAACCATCCGGTCTCTCCACGTGGCAGGTTATCGGAAGCCAGCACCTCGTCTGGATGGGTTGCCCAAGGCAGTCTCATTTCGTTCTGGCCGATTGGACCATGGCGAGGTATAACATGGGCCAATAAGACAGACACCATTCTGGGCCTGATCCCAGGACTTATGGGCCGGCGCGGTTCAAAGTCCGTTCTCATGTCATCAGGTTTACTGCCGGACAACAACCAGTCGTCGCTTGCTCCCTGCTGTACGCACTGACACGGGGCTCCCCTACAGTACCGGCAGGCTCTCTTCAATCTTCTCAACAACGGTGGACTGTCAGCTGCTCACATATCCAAGCGTAGTTGGAGAGTTGAAGGGTCTCCTAGCTATCGATGACATCCGGCGCCTGAATCAAGGCCTCGACAGACTTGCATACACCAACTGGAGCCTGACGAAGCTTGGAGTGCCATTTGACTGGGGGAGGGACGGCTCTCGACATGACTGAATTGGTTGTTGTCTTTGGGGCGCTGTCGCGGATCCGGCTAGGAGATGGTCAAGGCTTTCTCAAAAGGTTGCTGGGTTTGTCCTTGTCCATGGTGAGTCCTCTACCTGCTGAGCTCGGAAGATGTGAGTACGTGCGCGGTGTGTTCGAGCAAGTTTTGGCCGCACAACGTGGCAAAATATACATGCCGCGGGACGTGGAATACCAGTCCCAAGTTTTGCCACCTGCCAGAGAGGCTGCAGAACTCGGCTTCATTCGGTCGCAGAAGGTATGCGGATTTTGACCTCCAGAGTTCTCACTCAAAGCGGTGGCCATTCAAGATGTCATGTTCGGACCATCCCCAATAGTGACGGGCGGCTTGAGAATCGACCAACTTGATTGAGCCGACGACGATCTTTGATCAGATTTGATCCGCTCGATTGTGGCTGCTGTTGTGCATTTCCGTCGGACACTCGGGTCACAGCCGTTGACTTGATTTGCAACACTAGGCATTAGGATGCTCTAGTGGCGGCAGCCGAGCAGTCGTTCATCGTGAAGAATGGCACCGGCAATGTTTTGAAACCCTCGGCTGTGTGTTCGTTCGATCATGCCACAGCGGAAGCTCTGCTCCGAATTGCCTCGAGATCCATGCGCAGTGTGGTTGTAGCAACGAGATGGAAACGAGCGAAGAGTAGCTATCGTTAGACTATGGTGGGCAAGGGTGGTAATCCAAAAGGTTGCAAAGATTGTCCCTGGCAAGGATTTGCGTGTGGTGGTGACAGTGTTGAACGATCCTCGCCATTGATATAGGATTCGCTGCCATTGTCTTTCTCATTGGCAGAAAACGATGTAGTTAATGAATCTCGGCGCCATGGTACAGGTCCTGCGCAATAATGATCATGGGTAAATGACGTAGTTGGTTCATCTTCATGTCTCTGCGATTTGTCGCCACGGTCGTTGCCATTGGTAGACGACGCATATGATCACCTCGCGGCCCCTTCTATCGACAGTGCTCATCCTATTGATGCGTTTGAGCCTGTTGAGGGGGTGGTTGAGATGGCTGAGATTGACTTGCAACTCTGTCCACATCATCACGACGTCTATCATTAGGTAGATGGACAGAATGCAAGTCGTAGCTCATTCCTGTGATTCGAAACTTGCCATCATCCCATTCTCGGAGGGCTTCTCTTGATGTTCTCGTATAGCAGGTACTAAAGCCTTGTTGAGAGCAATACAGCTGTTGGAGGGGTGAGAAGGTTCTCTTGAATCTTTTGCTCTTGATGAGCTTGAATCTGGTGACGCTTCCCTAGGCTAGAATCGTCAATAAGTCTAGAGAGAAGTCTCTTCATCGCAGATCGATGTGGTCAATGGGGTGAGATTGACCTGGAGAGAGATGAAAGCCGCGGGACCTCGGTGGCGTTGGATCTCGGCGATTCAGAATTGTTGAAGAGTCTTGAAGCCACCCAACATCAAGCGGCTGAAGGATATGAAGAGGAAGCATGTTTTTTATGACCCCTCGCGAAGGAGGAGTCGATGTTTGCCTTGCTTACGACTGTTGGTTTGGTGAGGATAACGCTCTCCTGTCCTCTGAATCTCTGTGATCTCAAGAACGGTCGAGAGTGCCAGAGAAGAGGTGGAAGGGTTGGGCGAGTTCATGCCACCCTCTTGTGACTTATGGGGTGTTCCGTCTGCTGCTAGTGGTTTGCGCACTACTGTTTGAACCACGTGATCGGAGAACCTTCCCCATCTGATTTGACCTGATACTGTCACTATGAACATACAGTAGGCCGTCTGTTGCCTGCGCTGCCTAAGCATCATTCACTTTCGATATGCGGAGAACCCGCCATGCCGCAACCTGGCAAGAATTAACAAGTCAAGGGTCAAGGTGGCGGCAACCTGGCAAGGCATCAACAAGTCAAGGGTCAAGGCCAGTCTCTCGCTCCCCATCTGAAACTGCCCTTGACCTTTCTTGCAAAGCCCCGTCTATACATGTGCTCTACCGTCTGAAACTGCCTTGACCTATCTTGCAAAGCCCGCCGATACATGTCCTGTCCCTCCGTCGTCGTCGACAATCGTCGTCGAGTCTACCAAAACCAGCCCTCGTCCAATTCGCAAATCAAAAGGCTGCCGGAATGTCCTCCCTCGATGAACAAACCACAACCATCCCACCGGCTGCCGCAATACCCTCCCTCGATGAGCAAACTACAGTCGACCCACTAACTGCCGCAATACCCTCCCTCGACGAGGAGGAGGAGGCCCGGAAAAAGAATGAGCGAAAAAGAAGCCGCAGAGACCGCATGCTTCATGCTGAGCTGATGGGGGAAGATATCATGGACATATATCTCTCAACAGAGCCATTGTGCCTTTCACACCACCACACGACGGAAGAAGTTGATGATAATCGTAAGGAACCGAAACTGCGCCGATTCATCGATCACGAAGAAGACATCCGCAACCCGTGCTTCATCGACAGAGGACTACACGGTGTGGTGGTTTCGGCAGATATCAAAGGGACAAGATATGCTTTGAAAATTGTGAGTTGGATCTGGATCTCTCATTGTTCTTTCTAACGATGGTGGTGTGCCTGGTCTAGTTCAAGCAATGGGAACAGCCTGGACCCCTTTACTATCCGATTCAGCTCGCCAAGTACATCACGCCGCTCGCCTGCGAGTGCAGAGCCTTTGCCCGACTGGATGCACGCTCCGAGAACGGAACATGGGCTGTGAGGTGTTATGGATGGATGAAGTTGACCGATGAACATTTCAAGGTGCTTGGGACTGTTATCGGTACCTCTGGTTTGAGTCGATGGGCGGTCGTCAAGGAATACATCCCTATCCCGACAGACCCGTCACATATCCAGACAATCTTTGAAAGCTTCAAGATCGCCGAAGAAGCAGAAATAATGCCTCAGGATGTTCGAATTGAGAACTACAGAGGATCAAAAATCGTCGATCTTTCGAGCACTCTAACGGCGCCATCTCCAGGATGGTCGGACTATTGGTATGATTGGTTCTACAAGGAAAGCACGCGCTGTGTGTTTCGTTGGTTCAAAGATGATGAATAAGTCTGTCTATCTCTGTCGCGATCATGATCATTTTCTCGCCGGGCGTTTGCCTTTCTGTTTTGGCCCTGAAGTACTGGAGTGGGACTCAAATGGTGTCGACCCTCGAGCATTCCCGACTGTTTGCTGCGTCTGGATATCATCACTGGTCCAACTCGGTGGATAGTTTTGGACAGAGACATCTTTCCCAGTTTCCATATGCAGCCACCACAGCGCCAGTTTGACCGTCATCTTTCCCGTCCCTTCGGCGCTCCATGGGATGCTTTTGAATTGGAGTGGTCCATATTCAACGTCTGGATTTGTATCGCTGAACCTCGACCCTGTGTCCAAGGTCAGTGCTTGTGGCCCTGAGCTGACAGTCTCGGCAGAAGGCCCTCGCGAGTGAGTCGGTTGTTCTCTTGACTGTGTCTTGATCCTGATCGACCTTGAAACTGCCAGGCCCGGTCCTATAGGCTCCTTCGAAACCCTGACCACGACGAGTTCTTCTGGTGTTATGATGTACCCATGACGAGCATCCCACTGGCGGCCACAGTAAGTTTGGATCTGGAAAAAGGGGTGTTGGAAGTCTGGCCGGTCCCAAAATTCCTTCGAACTCCCCCATTTGGAAGCGAGTTTGGTCTCTCCGGGGCAGAGATTTTTGTAACCAAAGGGTGTTGTCTGAGACTCCCTGATACTGGCCCAGTCTGCATAATATCGGTTATCTTCCTCTGCCGTTCCCTTTCTAGCCTTATCTCCCCTCCCAATCTCAGCTATGTCTTCCGGCCCGTGATTCAAGTAAGCGAGTGGCCAAGCGACGCTCAAAGCAGCAGAGACTTGAAGCATGATTGCCCGCTCCAGGACATCCTCAAACGTCTTCTCGGTAAAGATTCTTTTCTCCAATCTGGTCAAAGGAGGGCTGGTTCCCAGCATTGGTGGAACCTGTTGCTGCAGAACATGTCCGTGGGCTTGCATGAGTGTAACATAGTCGAAGTCCGCCCAATCTTCTAGCACCGCAACATCGGCCCAACTGACGTTGAATGTATTTGGACCGACCGAGGACTTGGAACTGTCCAATACTGGATTAGGTAGCGTGAGATAGTTCAAGAGAGTACCGTCAGCCATGTCGATTGCTATCAATATGACGGACACAGCCAAAACTTGGGATGATGCTCAGCAAATTTCCTCGTATGAGTGGGAGAGAAGAAGAAAAAACAATTGGGAAACTGTTTGTTCTTCTGTATGGCGCTGTAAGATGGCTGTCGCGTCCTCCCCCAAACAAACTCCCAGCACATGCTTTACCTATCGTAGCCTGCTGTATGCTCAGTCACAAGACCAGGCGACTCACGAGGAACGAGATTCGTGAGACACACCTGTACGTTTCTGTGGGCGTACAGAAAGAACCACATGGGACACCCATGGCACTGTGCGCTCCATCGGCCAGTCAGCCAGGCAGGCCATGATTACTGTTGGAGCGACTCCAACTGGGAGCAGACTGCCCAACAGCGTTCCTCCTGGATCCAAAGAAGCTCGTATTCATTCAGCAAGTCCAGGTTGTGTGTGTGACCGACGAGGTGGGGGTCCCTGACGAGCCGGCAATGGTTTCGACACTCGTGGTGTAACATACTGGCCTGTCCAGTGTCACCCCAGGGACTTCCATCCGCGGGCGGCACCGAAAATCAACTCCTGCCTGGCTGCCTGTCTCTTTACACCTGAATTGGCATTCATTCTTCACTCGGCGTATCTTCAGAGGTTGCCGACAAACAGTGAAATCTTCCCAAGACGTTGTTCAGCTGATATGTAGATATCTATCTATATATTGTCCCCATCCATACTCTCTCAGGGCTTGAATCCAATTGCAGGAGTTTCTTTTGCCCCGGTCGAAAGCGTTACGTCTTGAGGAAAGATGAGAACGACGAAATCTCCTCGAGCGAGATGGATTTTGCAGGATTTCTCGCAATGTGTCTCGATGTTCGAGTTGGAAGGTGACCATGTCATTGATGGCGAACCAGGTTGACACCGAGAAGGATCAACAACGTTGTCTGCCAATGTCAGTAACAATGACAATGGCGGCGAATCAGAGACAAGAAGATGAAGATGAAGATGAAGATGAAGATGAAGATGAAGATGAAGATACCACGTCGTCAATACTCACACTCATACTGGCTGCGTTTGAGACTGATTTGTGGATTGACTTTATTGATTGACTGGACGACTTCTGACTCAAGATGAGAGAGTGTTGACAATATCAATTCAATCCAGGGACAGGGAGTGTTAATAATAATATTAATTTAAACCAGGGACAGACGTGTCACACAATCTTCCTACTTTCCACCGAGGTCCCAATCATGACATGGCATGTCCCCAGCGTTTGATTGATGCTCGAACTCGAACTCGAGCATGATTGATTTCATCGTTCCGGTTGATACAGGAGTCGTAGCAGGCTGATACAGTAGTAGTAGTAGTAGTAGTAGTAGTAGTAGTAGTTGTTGTTGTTGTTCTTGTCAATGTATGCGCAATCACTGGCCAAGTTTCAACCTTCAAGCGGCCACATCAAGGAGAAGCTTCTCGGAGGTGGTCGAGCAGCGAGTCCGACATCTTTTGTGCAGATGGCGTGGTTTGTCTGAGCTGTCAACGAAGCGTGCTGCAATATGGGAAGTTCTGGATTCGCAGCTATATACATAGTCGGCGGCGGTTGCTTACCCGTGCCAAGATATTTACGTTGTTCGATATATTGAGATACCGTCCCGGATATGGATACTTACTTTACTCCTCGACGATCTTCCACGCCGTCAACGACTCTATTCAGACTATTCTAGTAGTCGGTCTGTTCATGCAGATTTCCCAGACTTCCTAGATTTCCCAGATTGTCAGCTGTGTTATAAGTTGTAGCATGAGATGCTTAATGGAGAACCTACGGCATAGGCTGACCTATTTAACCTGGCTCCGCATCACTTTGACTGCCTCATTTTCAAGCCGATGTTTCCATGTCCTGCAGGACTCAGTCTTGATGTAGACAATCCTTGGTGTTGTGATGTTTCATATGGCTCTCTTTCTTGCTGTTCTGTTTGTTACAGGCCGATAATGATGCGGCGTAATCGAGGAGGCCTGTCGCAGCGGCGGCCACGACGACGACGACGACGACGTACTCAAGATGAGGCTTTTGGCTATTTCAATAGCAATTCTATGAGTCAGTTGGCTTAATGATGTAAGTTGTTGCAACGGCCGAGTTGCGAGATACTCTGTCGGTCAGGTCTTTACAATTCCCGGTCACAACACGCGTTGCTTTACTGGCCTCACGAGACTCCCTATCACTCATTGCACCGTCCCACTACTTGCCAGAGTCACTCAATTAGCTACATCACTGCCTGTCAGAAGGAGTGCTTATGCGAGATCGAGGGCAACTATCGAAAATGCCTCAACCTAGGTCTATCGAGAACCTCATGTCGCGGCAAAGGATGGCTCACACAGGCGGAGATTTTCCACCCCTTCTTCTTTGCTTATACCTTCTTAGCCCATATCTTCTTAGCCCATATCTTCTTAGCCCATGAAACCAGGTAGAACTCAACCTGGAAAGAGTTATCGAGGTCAGACTCGACACATTCATCCTAGCACAATTCAGGTCCAAGGAAATGCGCGCATATGCCGAGGATTGGCTGCGCCGCAGGGTACGTCCATATATCGAAGGTAGAATGGATCTGGGAGCATGATTGGGCAGGCACTCAACTAGATGTCATTCCTGGCCATCTATCCGATGTCTAGGCGTGCGGCGAGATATCGGTGTTGGTTGGAGGGCGAAACGAGACGGGGACAGAGAGGATTCCACTGAAGGTGTTTCCATGGTAGACGACACGGTGACGAGCTTTGTTTGCGCCAAGGTCTAAGGGCAATTGGCCCTGCAGACCTCATTGCAGGCAAAAGATCCTTTCACCAGATGAGATCTCACTCACAAGTTCAACAGGCGTGTCGAGATGCTGTGGCATCCTTCGAGCCGGTTCACAAAGAACTACCGCTGCGCATCACCTCTAGTTGCCTTGCGACTGGCAACCTTTTATCGGGACAGAAGACGCCGAGAGTTTCTTCTAGAAATCCTTCTCCGGTGGCTTTGACCCTGGCTTGTAAGATCCAGGAATGGTGTGAGACATGGAGATCTGGGAGCTCCTCGATTTCTTTGACGGCCTGGCTACGTGCGGTGGGTCGATCGAATAGTGAGACGTCAGCGTAGCTCTGCCGATATTTTCTTTCCTACTCTTGGAACACTCCGCCTGTTGTCAACGGAGTGCCACTGCTGTCGAGACAGTCCCTGGCTTGACACCCGCAGTGTTGGAAAAGCGGCTACCCAATGATGAACGGTTCGAGGATACTTGCGACGTATTGCGCTGGAGTTTGCGCTAAAGTCTTGAGCCGTCCAAGCTGCCCAAGGTGGATGCACTCGAGAAGTGTAAGGGCGAGGCAAAGTCAGTCGCCGACAGCATGGACTCTACAAGGACGTATTGCGAGGCCCGTGGGCGAGAGAGAATTACTGAAGGACACCTAGCTGGCGGAAGGGCACGATGGGAAAAAGCATTCTTTGATATTCTGGGCGTCTCCCATACTGAAGGCCGGAGGACAGGACATTGACAAGTCAGCCTCTTTGTGAGACTGAGGTTCCTGCTGTTTACAGTTTCAGGCCGTTTTCGGCGTCTCCCTTGTAAGTTGACTTTAGGCCTCGATGGAAATGTTGCCTGGAGAGAGTGCTTTGGTGAAGATATCTGCTAACGTTAATCATGCGTCGATACTCGATTATAGTTGACAATGCCTTCTTACTGCGCCTCCTGGATCATGCAAAGGCTTTGAGAGGAAATGTGTGCTGCGGACATGCTCAAGAGAGTTGTGGGCCAAGTCAACGGCTCGTGAGTTGTCAGCTTGATGATTGTTGCAAAGCTTTCCCGCTGAGTGCTCCGTCTCCAGCATTGAGAATGTACCCATGTGTTGACCTAGAGGTGGCTTGATCATCCAGCAACGCAGCGTCCATGTACCCAAGAAGTGCTGGGGTCGTTGAGCTTTCTTCGAAGAACGGCACATAATCCGTGGTGGCTTTGAGATGGCGAAAGATTCCTTTGACAGCAGCTCGGTGAGCGTTGAAGGGCTTATATGAGAGAACCTCTAGACCATAGAGACGGCGAACACGATATGACGGCGAGTACCCATCATGAGGTACATATACGATGCGATGCGTCAAAAACCGCTGTTGGAGTTAGGGCAGACGATAGATGGCATCCCTCCCAAATCCACCCATAGTTCACGACAGCAAGGAGTCCATGTCAACCAACTCCTACGATTTCTTCGGCCCCAAGCCGTCCGAACACTGCTCCAGCCTCATCGAGCTGTCTCGCAGACCAAGCATCAAGAATGGGATGCCAATAGGGACTGGGCGTGTGTTGGACGTCTCCGCGAGCCATATTTTCGCCATATCTCTCTGCCTTTGTCGATTCTTCTGCGCATGGCACACAGCCACCCACCAAATGCTATACCACATTGATCCGTACTGTGCGTCGCAAATTGCGCAAAGGGTATTATTGCCGACCTGCTCGTCTTCTCGACCAATGTCATTGCTTCAACAAGTTGGTATAGAGTACCTCATAGCTTTGGTTTCGAACCAGCAACAGAACTTGGTGCCATCACGTTGCTGTCGAGACCTACGACCGGTCATTGCAGCGAATCTTCCTGCTTCGGCAAGGCTCACAGGCTCTCACCTGACAGTGGAGGTTCTTCTTTTTTTGCCGCGGCCGGCGCTTGCTGCATTTTGATCATGCTCGGGACTTGTACACTGGGCGGTCTCAAAGGTATGAAATCATTGTGACAGAGATCCAAATTGAGAATGTCCTTGAAGGGGGGTGGAACACTGATGATCGGCTTTCATTCGCGAGCGACTCCGTTCATTATTTCACTCCTTCACCCTCTCAGGGCCCGAGTAATGACACACGTGTTCATCGATCCCGTTGTGGCCTGAAGATATTGTTGGCGTTGTAGGCTCCGTTGCGTGCATTTTCGTCAGAAAGTGTCTGACCGTCCCGAGCCGCGACACTCAAAAGGAATCATAGAGAATTTAGTGGCGCCGTATCTGCCTATTCAGACACACTCTTAGTTTCCGAGTTCCACGCTGGCCTACGCTCCCCTATTTGTTAGGCGATATCGCTTCGTCACAACTCCGACCCGTATGTTTCCCTCAAGCCCGGCTTTAACCATCTCTCGTGAACGCTCAGTTTCATCTGTGATTGATCTCTTTCGTCTGTGTCAGGTTACGGCGGCCGAGGTTTCTCTCCATCAAGTGTTGAGTCGCGACTACCGCCAGTCCCCTTCGTCTGGCTCGCCCACGATCCCCTCTATCTGGGTCAAGTTACGACCGGTCGATAGTTCCTTTCATCGGGTGTTGAGTTGCGGCTCTCGACAGTCCCTTCCATCTCGCGTCGGGTCGCGGTCGACTTCGCGGACGTTACCTCGCTCTCACTCCGATCCGGAAGCATCCTGCACTCAAAAGTCGCTGCTGAGATATTGAAGTGAACCGCCAGCGCCGCAATCTGTGTTTCAATTCAACTATTCCAAAAACCAGACTCCAGTAAAACTCGAGATGAAAAAAGGTCAGTGGTGCTAGTCGGGCTGGAGAGATGGGCTAGCTGGAGATGGCTGCTATGATGATATAGGTCTCGTCAAAATGGCGATAGCTACTCTTGGTTAGTTTGTTTGACCAAATGGACGAATTTCCTCACCTCGCAAAATGCGTAGTGTATCTGTACACGAGATTCAGCTTTTCCACCTGCAGTATCTCCTCGGCGCTCGCGTTGAGGCTGTGCAACAATTCCTGGCCGAAATCACTGGCCATGACGTGCTGCGAGAACTCAATCGACCAGAGCTCGAAGTATCGAGGATAGAAACCAGCCGTGGCCCAATCAAGGAGACAGAGCCTGCCTTTGAGGTCGATCATGACGTTGCGAGGGGCCACGTCCATGTGACAAAGACATAGTTCCTCCTCGTGCAGTCGTATCGAGGTGCCAAACATTGCCAATCTCTCGTTCAGATAAGTTCTCAGCCCTGTGATACCGGAAAATGGCATGCCAGCACCGGACTCTGACCATACACTGCCGTGTGCCTCGCCACCAGAGACTGGGCCTGGGGCTTTGCCTGGGAGGGAGTGAATTGCGTCAAGCCCGGCAACAATTCGTGGGAGCAGGCCAGCCTTGTCGTGGCCGATGTGTGCGAGATCGCAGCCGATGATTCTCTCCATAACGAGGTAGCCGGTTGACTGATGTCGCCAATCAGGTCGGGTGAAAAACCAGTGGACGCGGGGGTCGCGAAGAATGTCGGTGCGGACACGCTGAAAGGCAAGGCGCTGCGCGCTTGCTTCCTGTAGAGTTACGCCAAGTCCGAACTTGACCACGACATTCTCGGTCAGCAGTATCACGTTGCGGCCAAGCGTTGCGTCGCCGACAATGCATGACGGGTCTGCAGAGCGTTGCTGGCACTGTTGAATGATACCCTCGTCGCAAAGCTTGCTGAGACCCATCCAATGGATCTCAGCAAGACAAGGCTGCTTTCCGCCTGATCATGTCATTGGTGACTATGACCCCTTGAGGGAAGGACCTTGAAGAGATCATACATCTGCAGGTGAGGATCAGATCAACCGTCGTCAAACTTTCCCGAAAAAGTCGGCCTCCTTTGCTTTGGTTGCAATTTTGTCATGGGACAAGGATCGGAGATACTATTTTCAAACTGTTTCGGCGGTTTGTTGCACTCTTACAGTACTCTACATCCATATAGCGGCGAGTCCTCCCTGTCCACTCTGGTTGAGAAAGCTAATTCTCTTCACGCCGCTACAACCACAACCACCGGCCCTGTCCCGAGAGTCACGTGGTGCCAAGCGCAACTAATTTGAGTTGAGTTGTACCAAGCGAAAGACAACGAATCACGTCAACGAATTTACGTCACAGGGCAACCAGAAAGAGGTACTATTATAATATTACCTCCAAATAACCATCAAATCAAGCAGCCGAACTACTGCGGACCGCTGGCGCAATTGGCTAGCGCGTTCGATTCCAGAGAAGTGCAAATATGCATCGATCAATCGAAAGGTTATCTGTTCAAGTCAGGTGTGGTTCACAGAATGCTTTTTTTATAGTAATTGTCTTTTGCTATAATCTTTTTTGGTTCGTGATTCTTTGGACTAGGCTCTATGTAGATGCGCAGACAGCAGTTTGTGCAGACTAGATTAAATCAAATGTGGAAGGTTTTCCGATCACGTGGTTCAACCAGTAAGTGGTGGTTGTAGGTGCTAGAAGAGACTTGGATTGAGGGAGATGAATAGAGGCTGACCGAGAGCGCACTTCTGGACCAAGAGGAGCCAGTTGGAAGTTTGCAACGAGTCAACCCGATTTGATCTTCTTACCCGACAACTCTCTCCTTCTCTTCTCTTTGGCCACATTCTCCGGCGATTTTGTGAGAATCTAGGGAGACCTTATGACAAGGCTGTTTACTATATCAGCCTCTCAGCCACTAAGACCAGTGCTTTTCTCATTCTTCACCCTCTCAGGCCTGGACAACCTATCAACCCTTTTTATTCTGCAATGTGTGATAGATTTGGCGTTGACCATGTCATTGATGGCGAATCAGTCGACGTCGAGAGGACACATCTACGTCGTTCTGCCAATGACAGTGGGCAGAGACAATCACAAAGACAATCGCTGCGCAAGGAGTGTTTGTTCCACTCACGACATGTGTCGATCCCCTCGCTCTGTGGCAGCAACAGCAAAAATAATGGCAATGACAATGACAATGGTGGCATGCAAACCTGAATCACATTTGCTGGTCTAGCGGCTGCCCGTGGGCAGACCAAGAAACTGAGCGACCAGATCCAAGACCGTGGCTTTCCTGCTGAGGGCTCATCCTCTGCCTTGGATAACATCTTGACCTCCAGATCTTCCTGTGCCATTTTCAAGTGGTGCTTCCACCTTCTCGGTCATCATTCTTCCAATTGATTGTAGTAATGCTGGCAAAGGCCAATTGAAAACCTCTGGCGTAGACAACTTGGCCTTCAGTTCTCGCTGCCAACGTGTTCACCAGGGTTGGCACACTCGAGACGTGTGCGGAACTCACAATGATTGAGTTCAGATTAACTACTGGGAGGCTGCCGATGAGCTCGTTCTGCATTAGCAATGCACGACGATGAGTTGCTCTCCATCCGCCCCAGCTTGTTTTCATCTGCCTCGAGTATGCGTTACGTATGCCGATCCGAGATTGCAGCCCAAACTTGAAGAATGCTTCCATTGTTTTGTCTCGTCCAATTCAATAGTCACTGCTGTGTCCCTCCCCAGCGCCGGCGACGTTCTAGCTACACCTCGCAAGGGCAAGGCACTCGATGCATCCTGGCAGGTCTGCTGAGGCAACCCAACAGATGTTGGTGCATGCTGTTCGCACTATGGCTGAGGTCAGGGCTCAAACTGTGCGTATGCTCAACGTACTTCAAGCGCATGTCACCGCAGGTCGGAGAGGGTATACACTGCGGTCTGTGTCTTCTCGAGCCTCAAACCGACATCTGTAGCAAGCCCCCGGGGCTCTTGGCTTAGGTGGTGCAGTGCATTCATGGCTAAGATGACCTTCGCCTAGAGGGGTCACGGAAAGGAATCGAGGGGCATCGTACCTCTGCAGTTGTAGCTGTTTTAAGAAAGGCAATGAGCATTGTACGTTTCAACTGGCTGTGTCGCTTTCTTACTGAGCTGGGATTCCCGTCTTGGGGCAACCACGATCCTGAAGTAAAGCCAGAGTAGGAAAGAGAACCTTCTTTTCTTCTATGTCTCGAGCCCGTGGTGCTGCTGGTGCTGGTGGCAACACACGGTATCCAGACGTCTGTGATGCCACGGCACCCTTCCGATGAAAGTGGGGTGAACGCAGGACCGAGTTCCTCAAACCCGCATCCCATGGAACCACTCGTGCCTTTGATGTAACTGAACTGAAATCTTCTGGTAGGCCGTCACGTTCTTTCTGCCTTCTGTTATGTGTTCTTTCTGAAACAGGTTTGTAAACAGCTCTTTAGGTCAAAATGACCGGCCTGGTCCCGCCTTTTACCCCGGGAGGGACAATGATGATATTACCTCGTTTAGAAATGAGAGAGATAAGATGTGTTCCCTAGCAGCGCCTCCCGCCTGCCTTAGTACCTGCCATGTAGGTGTGGCTGAGAGAGGACGTGCAACATTCGCCTTTTGGTCAAAAATGCACAAATAGGATTGAGAATTGTTGGAGAATATAAGTTGTCTCTAGCTGCCATGAATAGCATTCTCTTTAGGTTGGTAGTTTGGGATTGTTTGGGAAGGAATGGGTGGGTGAGCAGCTCGAACAAGGTCTATCGCTTGACGGGGCTGTAGAACGAGACAGAATAATAGAAAAGGAGGTCTTTGAACGGTTGGTATTGGTGAAACGAGGTTTTGTAATGGTTGGTATTGGTATTGGCATCTATGAAGTGGAGTGAGACGAAAAGGAAACCCATGGAAAGTATTCTAGCCAGATGAGGAAGGAACTATGGGTGCCATTCAGGCAGGGAAACTCGCACGAGGGCTCAACACCAGGATGATGTTTGGCTCAAACCAATATGCGTCTACTCCTCCATGTTAGGTCTTGAGGGTTGCTAGTCCCAAGGCCGACCGTTGCCCGAAGAATGGGCAGCCTAACCGAAACTTTCTCCCGAGGCGATGCAAGAGGCTTGAAATGATTCTGGAGAGAATGAACTCCATCATTGAGCCTCGAAAAAGTCAATGACTCTGATTGCGTCTTGTTCCTGCTCGAGCATGTTTCAATGGCGGTGAGGAATTGGTCTCGGACATCGATGGTGTAAGATTTCTTGGGACTGTTGCATAATATCTTCCCAGTAGTCGACTACTTGATTACAAGGCCCAAAGGATCGACAGTATGCCGGTCTTTGACTGATGTTGTTGATGATGAGGTCGTCTTCCGTGATTGATGATTCTTCCTTTTCCAAGATGCACCGATACAGCCATTTCCCAGGCATAGCACTGACGTTTCTGCCAACGGTAAAGTGACAAGGTAGGCGCCGAAAATGTTCGACAACGGCGTCGTCATTCGCCTCGCACACGTAAAACGCCATTACATATACTAACTCGCGCCATTTGACTCTATCAGAAAGACTAAATCGTTAGCAAAGGTTTGAATCTCAAGCTTAATTACCCTCAACTTACAAAATATCTTCTGCATCGCAAAATAGAGACTCCAGCTTTTGAATACAGTCTTGAAGCGATATCGTCGTAAGCCTTCTGGTAGTGAGAGGTTTGCTGAATAGACACGAAGTGCCCAGAAACTCCGCTAACTGTGTCAAGTCTCGAAGATTTGTGTTCCAAATGGTTGAGTTTGACAGATGGCGAGAAGGGATCACGGCAGAGCTGTAAAGAACCAACCAAAGGTTCATTTCCACAGTGAAATCTGCGCAGACGAATTGCCGCAGCGGTTTCGGAAATGACTTCTGAGACCAGTCCGTGAGCCGGCTCATTTGTTCAAGATTGTGCTCGAGCTGGCTCCGCAGCTGACATGCCAGTGTCTTTAGGGTCTCTGCCTCTTCCATTAGAGCATCAGGAAAGGCACCAGGATAGGCGGACACAAATTCCGAAGCGAGTCCTTCCCAGCTGATGCTGTTGTCTGTTTGCGCGTCTTAAAATCTTTCATAGTCTTCTGTGCCCACCCTCGGAAGCCACGCCTCCTTCTCTCTTTGAACCAAGTCCTCCAGGAGACGCATGTCACCAAATTCGTAGTGGAAACCTCGGAGAGTTGATATCGAGCCGAGGATGAGTAAACACTGTTGCAGTTTTAGGTTCGTCATCGTCGTCATATTGAACTGGCCCGTGTGTTTTTGGGGAAAGAATGGAAATACACAAGCGAGCTGTGCAACCAGATTCAATTTTTGACCCTAAAGTGCAAGTTATTTTGCGTCGAGAGAGGTCGCTTGATCCTCCAGATGCCTTTGAAGTCGTAGGAATGTATTGAGAGGGACCATGAGTATTTTAAGTGTGTGGTTTGTGTATATATAGATGCGTGTGTGGTGTGGTGTGGGTATGAGAGAGACAGAGATAAGCCACTATTCAAGAGAGAAATCAGTCAAGATAGCCTTTCCAGGCTGCAGGTGCGAGGGAAATGGCTATCCATGTCAAGATCACGTATGATGGACTTACACGTCAAGGCAGTCGATGTTGATGGTCGAGCAGAATGTTTATGGGAGGTCTTCCAAGCTGGCTAGATGCAAATCTGCAGAATGGCTATCGTGAAGTGTGGCGGTATGGACCAAGAGGAGCAAAGGCGATGAACTGTGATCTCTCTCAACAGCAGGACATCGGTCTGTGAGAAAGAGCAGCTGACACAAGATGAGTTGACCACTCGGGGGGAGGTGGGAGGTGGGAGGAGGGCTTAGGGTGTGGTGGTTAAGTGGAATGAACCAGATAATGTGTAACCTCCTAAAATAGGGAATGATTGGTACCATCAATAGGGCTCTTGCCTCAGATGCCTGCCCCGGCGTTGACAGGCTGCTTCATGTAGACCCAGAGAATCTAGCGGGATGCTCTTGAAGAAGAATGTCACGCATTGGTGATGTGTATGACTACAGAAAGATTGATGATATTTTCAAGTATGAAATGTGTATAGTGTTCCAAGAGATGATAACCAGGTGGTTTGTCCAAACTTGTCCTTCCATTTTCGCGACATGTCTTTACGAAAGCTCAGGTATTGGTTTCAGGATAGGTTTGGGCTTCAATTGCTCGAGGCTTCGAAAAGCTGAAGTAGTCCAGTGATCCATATCCAAGACCGACTGAGGTGTCGTAGCCGTGATTGGACTCTGTTGAACTTGAGCATCCCTGGAAGCCCTGTTGTCCGTGCCATTCATGGTCGTGTGCCGACGTATCGGTATCACGCGTGCTGAGGCTGGTGACCGAGCATGAGTTTGAATAGAAGACCGACGAGTTCACCGTTGATATGTCCTTAGATGTCCCGGTCGATGCCTTTGACATGCATTTTATCGCCTGCTCCATAATCAAAGACGTAATGCGCCCAGCAACAAGATGAGGCCAAAACCTCTTCTTGGATTTGCAACGTTGGTAGATTCCCCAAGCTGAGCCAACGAAGTCCCTTGTTTCTTCCACCGAGAACCTTTGTTTCATGTGCTGGCGAGCTTGTGCTATTCGACTCTTGAGAGCGATTGAGTACAGATCCACCTCGAGTACTAGTTCCACAACATCTTCAGATTGTGCAGAATCACTTTCCAATTTTGACAGTTCGTCTTGATACTCTCTTAGTCGCCTCAGACGAAATTCGTCCTTCGCATATGGGGGCGATTCGTGACAAAGCTCGTGTAGCCAGGCAGAGATATCCATCTTCAGCTTGTAAAACAGGTGTTTGGCTGGTTGAATCTCATCCAGTCTCGGTCTGAACATCATTATCATTGACAGGACTGGTTTTGTATTCTTCGTTTCGGCCGATAAATATTCTGTAAACTTGCTTATAAAATGGATTTTCGCCTCGAGATCGAGAATGTCCCAGCAGATCATGCGGAATGAATTGTGATTTTCAAATCCTTGAATAGTTAGGCTGGCAGCATTGTGTATCTTGTATCTCGCACCTACTGGGTATCAAACACCTTGCGTAACGAGCAGTGGTTGATATGCACCCCCAAGCATCATCAATATGACCCGAATGGAATTTGTCGAATATCGAGAGATAGTCTGACGGAAGAGATTTCTGAGACATTGAGAGATGATGGAGGGAATGGGAAGAGAATTTGTCGTTTGTCGACTTTATTTCAATATTGCCGCGAGGTCTTCGCCTTGTTCTCTAGAACTACAATCAGTTGCTTCTCTGTGTCATGTAGATCCGGCTCTCACTTTTCCGGGATCATAAACGCATTCCAGCTTCTTTTTATCACAACTCGCGCAGGGATTTCCTCCATCGCACTGTTCGAAAGTTAGCAATGGCCTCCTTCGATCGAGAGGTGTAAAATGGTCATACTTTGACCTTGGTCTTCCTACAGACTCTGCAGGCCTTGTAGGATCGCGAGAACTTCTTCGGAGTCATTTTCTGCTCGTTTATCACCACCAAGGCCGTTGAAAGGCTGATGAAGTACGGCAGGGTTGGACGGAGCGGAATATGCTGAAAGCGAAGCGTGCAGCACCTCAGCCGAGATAAAGGGAAACACCGAGCGTTGTGACGGAGACTGAGTTGTTCTCTCTGTCAAGGGGGGTCCTTGTTGATGGACTAGATTTTGATTAACCATCCTGAGCCCATAGGCTGCCGTTACAGATTTGTATGCAGCCTTCTGGCCCGACCGATTCATAACAACTCAGCCTGACCAACAATCAATCAGGGCAAATGTGATGTTGGAGGCAACGAAATGAATCTGGCAGTAACCAAGGGGCTAAACAGTGGCTGAGGGTCTAATTGGTGGCGCAGAATACCTATACATTGCTCCCATGTCGGGGGCAGGGCCTTGTCGCCATGAAAAATCAAATCAACCACCGTCGAAGGTTAATACAGAGATGATCAAAGAGAATTCTACTGGGAAGAGCCCTGAAGGATGACCTCCACACACATTCAATGTCGCTCCAAGAAGACAGGAGTCTCTATTGCACATAGCTTGTGCCGGATATCAGCTCAGAAAAGACGGTAAGATGGTCCAGCACTGTTGAAGACACTTCCAATTGACACAGTGATACATCTGCGGAATCTCGCGCTGCCTTTTCTTTCCCCGATTCAAACGCCTTCCACTCTCAGACCTAGTCCTTTCGGACAGAGGCCACGGCGCCCCCCGAAGCGATCTCCTCAAGCTCATTTCCGCGGTTGCCTCGAGCGAAATCGACTTTGAACGTATCAAACGGGAGATTCAAGCCACCCATTCCATCACCGAGGACTTCAGAATGACCAAGGGGGATGGCGGACTGGACTGGACAGGACACACAGCTACGTCAAGCATTACTACCACACAAGGAATTCATACAGACTGGCAGTCCAGGTGATGCGGAGCCAGATTCGGCCGTGCTTAGGAGATGCCCAGTCGATGCGCGGGCTCAAATTGCAAGGTCTAATTATAGTGGCAATGTTTGAGCCCGCACATGGATTAGGCGTCTCCTGCTACAACCCAGCTGGCAACCTGAAAGAATAGACCGACTACTAGAATAGGATCGTTGACGGGTGGAAAATCGTGGAGTAAAATAATTGGCTTCCAAACAACGGTGGTTGAGATGTCATTAGTTTGACATGAGCGATATATGCATGGGAATGTGATGAGGAACGACGAGGGTAGTATACTTTGTCGTCGTGGGCACATGTCAACGTCGTGGATACAGCTCAATGTCATGTTAATGTCATGGGTATAGCTCAACGTCGTGGGTACATCTTGTTCTGCTACAGACTCAGACTCTGCGCAGCCATTGTCATTGTCATTGTCATTGTCGTTGGAAGATCATGTTTTTGGTACACCTCGACGACTTGATGACATCGTCAATGAACATTGTCAACACCAGATTGTCTGTGACACAGCAAGAGCCAAACACGCTGGACTCGTGTCAGAATTGTCCTCCCCTCTTTGGCCGCATCGGTGACTTCCGTACGTTCTGGGGCGCCTGATGATACAGCGTTTGGTGATTAAACTCAGCAAGAGTTTCAAGCGTGGTTGGAAGCCCTGGTTGGGCGTGACTATGCTCGTGCAGCTTTGTGACACTCTCATGCAGCGAGCATGTCTCAGAGAGGCCAGTGGAAAAAGGTGGTACCGTCGTCACCCGCGGGAGTTGACAGACGGACTGAGCCTGGATGGTGACAGTGCTGATTTGCCAGGTTGCACAAGGGTGTCAGTGACAATCTGCAAACACATCAGGGGGGTGTATCGCATTGTCTGGTACGATTGATGAGATGGGCTTCATTTGGCGCCGCTTTTAAGTGCTTCTGTTGGGAACATGGTGACAGATAGAGTAACAGATGGCATGGTTCTTGGGATGGACGCAGGGATTTTCACTTCTCCTGGCCTGGCACACACAACCTCTCTCGCTCACTCTCACTCACACTCACACATAATCTCCCGCGTTACCTCATCATATCGATTTCATCTGCAACATTCGCAATGCCACTTCTAAGCCTCCCCAACGAGATCCTCGGAGAGCTCGTCCAGCATCTCAGACAGGCGGAACTGTGTTCATTTGTCCGAGTGAACCGACAGCTTTACTTCGGTTTCCACGAGCACCTACTCCGGCGCAATGTGCGGTGTGAAAAAGGCACGGCCCTCACCTGGGCAGTCATGAAAGATCGGGCACCCCTTACTCGCAAGTTGGTCCAACTCGGCGCCGAGGTCAATCGCCAACTGGACTTTCAGATACATGAATATCTTCGGCCGACGCTCCTCCACGTTGCTGCTGCCATGGGCAATCTTCCCATGGTGAAGCTGCTCTTCGAGTTGGGCGCCGATCTCAACATGAGAGACGACGGGGGCCGAGCGCCTCACTATTGGGCTCTGTATACGGGGAATGAGGAGATGATTCGAGAGTTCTCTCGGCGGACGGAAAACCTGTCGCAGTTCATCGTTGACGAGTTGCTGATGCAAACTCCTCTCCATCTCGCTGCTTGGCTCTGGCAGACCGACATGGTCAGACACTTTGTCGAGATTGGTTTGGACATCAACGCCAAGGACAAGTCGGGAATGACCCCCTTGGACCTTGCCAAGAGAGCTCTGTCCGATGACTACTGGAGCCGAATCTGCCACGCCCAGGATGGCCTTGGTGCCAGGACCAGGACCCTCTTCCTGGCTCTAGGAGAAGATCCTGTCGCGGCGAACTGGGGTCTGGCGTGCAAACCCTGTGGACGAGAACGGTGTGAATGCAGCCGTCGGGGTCTCGGCGACGAACCAGACAGCCATGGCGTTCGAACTCCCAAGTCGAGGTAGGCTCCAGATCCGTCTGTCACAAGGCCATCATCCGCTCACAAGAGACCAGGTGCGATACTAATGCAGCCCTCCCGCCCTCCGTCCCTTCCGCGACCCTCGCCGTCCCGCCGCTAGCGAGTCTCACAGTGGCCACGGACGCTACGCCGGAGCCTCCAAACGGCCCGCGGTCGGCCCGCGGTGTCCAAAACCTCGAGACTGGAGCGTCGTCAAGAGTTGACGAGATCGACACATCAGCTTCTCGACCAGAGTCACGGAATCGATTCCCGCAGCAGATCAATGAAAGCCTTGATCATGCGCGCAACCAAATGAGAAAGGCATGGACAAGATTGAGGAAGGGCAAAAGAGAAGAAGGTGGGAGTGTGGTGTGAACGACATACATCTAGGGTAGGTCCGTCGTCATGGAGCGAAGGAAGGAGCTTTACGATTCCAGGCGACGAAAAGAACACAGCGGAAACGGAAATGGAAAAGGAAAAAGGAAAAAGGCAAAAGGAAATGTGCATCCAGAGGGGCTTGCGGGTTTGTTAAGGAGTTGATACAAGGGATAATGATGCAACCTAATGGGCTTTGTGGTATTGCAACTTGCATCTGCGGACACGGATTCTCCCTACACCTGTATTCTAGAGCCAGATAGATATCAAGTTCGCCATGGATTGATTCACCTTTGATTTAGCATTCGTCCTCGATCCTTGAAAGAAGAAACAATTGGAATGTTGCGATGTCCGACTATCTCCTTATTCTCCCTTGCCATGTGTCTCTGGTGGCTGCATCTGGTATGTCTCAACACTACCATCTGACTGATTCTGGTTCGAGATGAGAAAGTCTCAGTCATGATTAGTTAACGCAGTAGGCTCATTTCACTGACTGCTCGAAAGTTGAAGCTCAGAACAATAAAACAAGTGAGTGTGATATCCAGATAGAACTACCTGTTATGAAGGTATGAAAGGTGACTTGGAAACACAGCCAATGCCCTCGAACACTACCTAATACAGCAATCTGCCTGTCAAGCATTTACCTGTAGACTATAGTGCCCATGAAGCAATCTAGATTCCAATTCTCCTCTCACCCTGTACCGCAGACTAGATCCGAAGAGTACGTGACACACCCTCAACGCCAACGAATCCCAGAGCCAGATCCGTCCTTCCTTCCCTCTGCCGTGCCATTTTCCCCTGGCAGATGATTCAGAAGAGTTACCAAGTCTTCATTCACTGGTCTCGGTAAAGCTCTGGTGGATGTATCGCGCAAATCAGTGAGTCGTTCAGATTGACACGTCGAAGTGTTTGACCACCTCCCTCGTCCACTCTTTTCCTTCACGCGAACAAACATAGTGTTTCATCTAGATCAATATGTTTTTGGATCGTCCGTGGAATTCCGGATCTCTGGTGTAGCTCCAAGGTCTAGCTATTGTCGATCCATACATTGCCGAACTGTATCGATATGGGCTCCGGGAATGCGGACATGGTTGACAAAACCCGTGAATCCATCACAGCTTCCTTTTTTGGGGCCTTTCCCCTGCCACTGCAACTTGTGTTCTGCGTCCATCGTTCTCTGTCTCTGAGGATGTCTAGGACACAGGCCCACCAAAACGAGCGTGATTACCCATCCAGTCCATTGACCTGCGCCAGTCCTCCTCGCTGCTTGTGAACAGACCGAATTTAAATCGCGTGAGAATGTCTCCAGACATGAGGCGTCGGGCGTCGGTCTCAATGTCTTCAATTTTGGTATCGTTGCCTTTCCCCCGAACCTGTGTGCTTTTCATATCTTTTTCGCATTCTTTGCTCCCCTGTGTCGTTCTATTCGAATGGTCAAAGCTTGTAGGCTTCGTACGTCCTGTTAAATCGCCAAGAGTTGCAAGTTGCAGCATTCTGGTTTGCTCGTTGTCCTCATCTCCTCTTGTCTTGCTCGGCCGTTGTTTTCTTCGTCACTTCGAGGCTCCAGTTGTCCGAATAGTGTCAGGAGTCCTCATTCGGGTGTGATTCTTCGGCGTATGATCGAAGACTTTGCCGTCGGAATCGGCAGGGAATTTGCCCTCGAAACATCGTGGAGCTTTGGACGGATCTTCAGTCCAGCACATTTCTTCGGTGGGGCCGATCCTGCCACAACCAGGATACGTACATTTCAAATGACTCATGTCCTCACGTTCTGGTCTCTGTCTGCCAAGATGATCGGTACCGTTATGAAAACTGTTGTTGTTTACTTCCATAGTCGTCTTGTCTTTTGCTTTTCCTCTCTTCCTCCAGGCAAACTTGCCCGACCTCTTCGACGTGAAGGCGTTTGTAGAGGTAGTCCAGGTCCCGAGGGGGCATCAGGCCTCGGTGAAAGATCCAGTAATACTTCTCCTTGAAGTGACAGAAGTGTGGCGGAAGACCATGGCGGAGGAAGTTGCCACTGGTTGTGGTGTTACCCACCGTGGGTATCACGTGACATGGGATTCAACAGCGGCAACCTTTACAACCTTTTCAGCCTTTAGAATTATCACCCCTACCCATCATGAATATTGAATCCTCCACACACACACATATTACCTGCCAACGGAATGAATTATCCAGACTATATGCCTCATGTATAGATTGCCATATCTCTGCTCTACCAACGAGTACAGTGTTGAGGCGTCGAGGCTACATTCAGAATGGATACTCTCCTGACTACGACGTTTCATGCTGCTAGAACCACTCAATATCCAGGGCTCGGATTGTAACATGTTGCCATATTCAACTAATTTCGGAAAGGGCGGTCAGAGGAGGCGCTATGAGGAGGATTCACATGGTGGCCGAATGACAGGGCTCGACCATGTTGTACCGTTCGTATCATGTCTTGGCCACCTATCCGCACAATACAAATGGTTCGGTGCTTCCTATCCCTCCTTGTCTCCCATATTACTGCCTTACACCCAGTCACCTTTGGCTTGAATTGAATACTGCCTCACAGTTTCTTTCTTCGAAACACAGCAGCAGCCAACAGCAAGCGGACCACCAGTTCCATTCCCCCCTTCAGCCTTCTGGATCACATTTTTGGATCTCAAGGACACTGAGTGGTCACTTCTCGATCAGGCGCAGTCACAAGAGTTGGCGAGACAAGGCTGCAATCCTACCGACCCCTCCTCGACTTCAACTCTAAGAGATCAAGGAGAAAACACCAAGTGCACATGGACATGAAATCTTTTGAATACCAGGCACGAGGCCGGAGGCCGTTCTCCTACGAGCAGCTACTGCTGATCCTCTCTTGCATGTACCTATCCGTTGGACACCACATACGGACTGGCGACGAACGGCCGTTGGACGACATCATCCAACGGCACCCAGCGACTTGGACACAAACACTCGACGAGGACAGCTGGGACAGTTTCGGCCTTGCTTTGACTTTTATCTGTCCGATCAGCGTGAGGTTTGACGAATTGATCGAGTGGTCGAATCACGTCCTTGATGAGCTACGCCGCATCCCCGAACGGTCTCTGGATCAGCCTATCCCTCGACTGACCTCGACGAAATTCTACTGGGAGCAAAACGTCAAACTCATCTGCCTTAGTTGTGGAGTCACATCCGCACATCCGAACATGTCGAAGTTTTGGTACGAAGACAGATTGCCCTGGCTGGCTGATAGGCTCAGCGGCACTGTCATGTTCCCGGACCCCCTTAGTGTTGAGGAACTCGGGTCGGCGGTCAACAGCCTAGCATTGTTGTTACTCGGCCAAGGCATCTATGTCGAACACAAGGAGGAGGTTGACACTGTCACAAACACAAAGAGGAGATGGCCTTTTTGTGACTTTCTGGATGGGATCAATGCGAAGATTCTCAGAAAAGCTTGAATGGATTTGTCATCTATCTTACTCGACGCAAAATGTCGGCAAGGATTTAGGTATTCATGGAGGTTGACAATTTATCTGGTTCACTCATTCAATCATCTAGGCTGACGCTACTCGATGCAAAGTGCGTTACTCGATACGAAAAAAAAAGGGTCGTCTGGAGACTTGGGTGTCCGTGGAGGCCGACAAAGTATCTGGTTCACTCATTCTAGACAGAGTATATCGTTCATCCCCTTCAATACAGCTCATGTGCTTCCTTCTCTCAACCCACTTGACAGTAAATAGTCAGGCTACGAGGTCTGGGATCAAAAGTATGAGATAGACAGGTTCGCGTGATCTGTCTCGGATGAGAAACTTCGGTGATGAAGGTTCCAATGCAATTGTTTCTTTTGCTTGTCCCTGTCGCTTCTACTGTTTTTCTTCGTTTGCAGTGGGATTGGATTAATTCATCTGGGGTCCCAACGCCGCCTCTCCCCTCTCCCAGGTAGATGGTGGGCTTGTGTACTGGCAACGGGCTCTCTGGAGTGATTTTCTTCGACGATAGTAATCTTCCTGCAGCTGCTCTTCGGCCGTTGATGTTTGAGATTTGAGATTTGATCTATGGTCTAAGGTCTATGGTCTATGACCCTTGATCTATGATCTATGACCTTTGACCTTTGATCTATGATCGATCTCGCTGCCCGCTCACCAATGTTCGCTTGATCGAAAGATGCGTGGATATCGATCGATACATGGGACAGCTGTCACCGAGAGACCCTTGTCACCACTATATGCGCCACCTATCAGCCTGACATCCGGTTCGTGGACGAGAATAGCCTTATACCACGCACACTTCGATGTCTATTGGGTTCCATAGTTTATCTTCTTTAGTTACAGGGATCAAAAACGGCCGCATCGCCATGTTATTAATCCAGTGGCGCTCGGCCTCAATCCAGCCCAGACCCCCCCTCCCCCAGCCTGCCCTCCCTTCTCATGAGCCTTCCCCTCTCACCGCCCTCTGAAGGGTGGCGAAAAGAACCCGACTGCCCTTTGCCAACCTGTCCATCCGCGAGACATTGACTTGTTCCGAACCAGATCAAAGCAAAAGATTCCCATCACCGTTTCGCCTCCGAGTTGATGTGGGAAGAAAGAGTTAAGCACTGACAAGCAAGAGTAAGTTAGCTTTATACTTCCCGCGACTTGAACCGTAAGGCTAGCACTAACCTACCACTCTCGATCGCCAGGTTGAAAATCTTCCCACCCCTCCCGCCCTTGCGGAACGTCACCAAAAGCCTTGTCTTGGTCCGATCGACTCAAACATGAGGTCCTTCCCGCGCACGGTGACAGGTTGTCGACCCAGTGTTTTCAAGGTCCAGGAGTCGCTCGGACTCACGGACTACGCATTCAGGATCTTCAAGGACTGTGCTCTGAGGGCCCACAGGGAGTACTGCGCCAGGTACTACAGGTCAAGATGGGCGGATGACAACGTCGCCTGGAGCAGCCTGCCCCCAGGCGAAATAGTCGACCTGGTCCAGATGATGTTCAGTCTATGCATCAGTGAACATGTGATGTTTCCTCCTACCTTGACTCGTCCCCAGATCAACGCAGGCATGGAGAAAAGACTGCAGCAGGTCAGGCGCACTTGGCAGTCCACCGTGAGATCGAAGAAGAACAAGAAGATGGCAGAAGCATAGATTGGGGGAATGAAGAGATGCCCCAAGATTCCATTCTCTGATATGACCACCATTGTCATTAAACAGGATCTCTTGTGGCTTTGGCTGTCGGGACAAGACTTGACAAAAAGACGGAGAAGAGTGGCGGAAGTTTGAGAGACGAGGGAAGGAAGAAGGATAGTAGTTGGCGTTGATGACACTTTTGGTGGTGTGGTTTCGACAGACATCTCATCTCGGTCACTTCATTGAGCTCTGTGCAGCCATGGATAGATAGTATTTGTCTAGCAAAATCATTCGTTTATCAGTCAGAATCCTCAAGCCCATCGGGAAGATTGCGGCTCCGAAAGTGACTGACGTTTGGTTCGGTGCCGACGAGGAAAGAAATCGCAAAGGTGGGAGTCCATGAATCACTGCCTCGGTGCAGTTTGTTTGTGCTGGCGGGAAACCCCAGTATGCCACTGGAGCAGGGTACCCATTACAGCTATACTCGGACCTTGAGAGCTTTGGAGGGCATTCGTCACTTCCAGAATCGCAGACAAATGTCTCGAGTAATGGAGTGAAGCCTAGCGATGTTGCGCGCACTGATAGCTGCTCCTCTCTCCGCCTCAGAAAGAAGACGTCGGATTAGACGTAAAGCTCTCGACGAGAAGGCGACAGCAAACTCAAGAAGGATCAGAAAGAGCTTGAACGTCGGAAGAAGGCATTCAAGAAGCGAAGCGGCAAGACCAACTCTGAGTCGCTGCAAGATCACGCCCCTAGCCAAAATTTCCAGCATACACAATCACTGTCGAGCTTCAGTTCGCTCCTCCGGCCCCAGGATCCGCTCCGAATTGCAGCTGATGAAAAACGGCCACCATGCACAAGGAAGAGTGAGCTCGCAACCATCATTGGGATGCGATCAAGGAACTCCAAAAATGCGGCCCAGCATACGTGAACGGACCGTACTGAAAGTCCCTGATCGCATGTACAAGGTAATGCGTGTGTCTCCCGTGAACTCAGCACAGTGCCGCCGAGGTATTTCATACACGAGGGATAGAAGTCAAGAAACGACGATTGTCACGAATGGCGTACCTATCATAGAGCCCAGCAACCGGCATCGAGGCCTAAGAGAGCAGCCCTTCTCCTCCTCCTTTGCCGCCGCCGCCGCCGCATCGTCTCGGCGCTCAGATCGGATAGCACCTCAAACGCTGCCACATTGTCTCTACGCATCTTCGACTTGAGCAACGAGTCCAAGAGATGAATCAGAAGATTGTCAGACTATGTACGCTCTCATCGATACACTCGCCAAATGGAATCATGAACCGAATCAAAAGCAGAACCAATACACGAGGTACACAACGAGTGGACTTGAAATCTGAGAACCAAACCGAAACTCCGGTTCTCCATCACGTCACACATCTCCGTCGGCCATCTCTTGAACGGTGTGCAGTTCTGGAAAGAAAAGACGCCGGACCTTTCTTTGCTAAGCACAGAAAGCATGCCGCCTATAACCGATCAACTTCTTCTTCTTCTTCTTCCCAATGTCGAGGCACGATCGACCACAGTAGTGCGCGTGGTTTCTTTCTAGGAACTTCTCCCAAATACAAGGATACAAGGGCGTTGTAGGGTCCAAGCCGCCCCCGACTGAAGCCCAACTTCACCGCCCCGCTTAACTAAGCGCAGCCCAGCCAAGTTCCACTAAGCCCAATATAGCTCATACCGAGGCAAATCCATCGTGATCTGCAACCACTTAAGAGGGTCTGGCCAATTAGAGACAGAGAGTGTGTCGCCGGTGAGGCTTCCTCTAGAGATCAATCATCTACCACACAGAACTCGAAAATGCAGCACTCTACTACAGTCTGATTGCTTGCGCCTTCTCCAGGATGACTTTTCTTTTTGCTCCGAAAGGTCGGGCGACAAACAGTTGGAATTTGCAATGAGCCGAGGCAAGCTACACACTCTCTCCTCCTCTTGATCCTTGTGGGAATCTGGATGGAGGACTTCCAAGGCAGCTACCCAAAGCCTCCGTTCGTTGCCACGTTGACTCGAGCATCCTTGATTCTTCATCCCTCAAAACCTGGAGGAACCAACCAAAGCCCTTTACTATCCTGCCAATGTTTGACAGGATTTTGGCCTTGACCATGGCATTGACAAGGCCGAGATTCATCAACTGTCTCGTTTACCAATGAGAATCACAATGGCAATGGCTGCGCAGAGCCTGTGTCTGGATCAGGACTAGATGTACCCATGACGCCGCCGCCCAAGGGATCAACGAAGTCGTCTTCCAATGATATCGGCAGCAACAATCACAGAAACATGAAGAACAAGATGAAGAGTAAGAAGCAGAAGAATATGGGTCAACCACATCATTATACTGACATTCATGCTGGCTGCGATTGGAGTCTAGTTGGTGGACTGGGTATCCAGAGACAGACAATCTTTGCAACCTTTCAAACTACCATCCTTGCCCACCATAGCCGACCAATCTTTGCAACCATTTGAATACCCACACTGACTCCGAGATGGGAAGGCCTGACATCCTTTGCAACCTTTCCAACTCGCGCCCTTGGTAAAAGCCATTGAAACCAGTAGCGTGAATGAAGCCTGTGCACACACCCGTTACCTCCCGCCTTACATGACCTCCCGCCGCTTCTGCTCGGGCTGGCTCAAAGCGGGCGCATCACTCTGCTCATCAAGTCAGTGGCCCAAAGGTCCACCCTCCTCTGAACCGCCAAAATAAGCCTTTACGGCGGTACAGCACCATGTACGGTACATATCTTGGATGGAATGTTTGCTGGTACTGGCGCACTTTGTGGCATTCATGCTCTTGTCCCTTTAAGTGAACTTGTCCATGCGACTCACTGAATCACGTTCTCGCTAAAACTGCCACAAGGAAACATTTTTGGCAAATGCCCGAGGTATAGCCGTAGCTTTGTTATGAGGCACAATTCACACCTTCCTGAAACTCACAACCTCTCAAAACAACAACGTACTCTTTTTCCCTCGCCTTTGTAATAGTCACTGAGTGACGATGAGAAAGACCTCGCAAGACCAAGACCATACGATGCCGAGCCTCAGACCAGATGCGGCGGACCCGCTTAGGGCTGTCACCGTGGGCAGCGATTCACGTGGTGAATGCTCTGACTCTCCCTTGCCTTCTCAAGACCTTGGTGACGCGAAAACAACAACATCCGAATTGCAGGTACTTCTCCATCAGCTTGAGCGCCGGGCTGCAGGCCGTCCAGTCGAACGATGTCGATATCGTCTAAGCGCAGAAGACTGGAACAGACTTACCAAGGAGTACGAGCAGGAACTGGAAAGTGTGCGGTATGGGCGAGTCATTTCCGATAGTCGGTCCAGTCAGGAATTAACTTGATCCAAAAATATACAGATATGATTACTTCTCCGATACCCACGAATTCGTTCTCAAAATACCTCACCGCAAGCATGAGCTTATCCATGCAGAGTTCGTCATTCTCCTGCAAGCCAAGATTCAACAGCTCTGTGCCAAACATCAAATGCTGCGTCCATTCAGAGCAATGAGAGCGTCCGACATCAAATCAGAACAAGGTGATGTTCTCCAGCCGGATGAGCAGATCATGTGCCACGGTGCAGGACAGCCAGGCCTGGTGTTGGAGGTGGGCAACTCGCAATCGGTCAAGGAATTGAACAAGAAGGCAATAGCTATCATCAAGGCGGGAAAGGGACAGATTCGTCAGGTCGTTACGGTGAAACTCCATCAAAGCTCACAGGTGGATCTGACGGATTGGAAAACCTACTATACCAGCGATTGCCCGCCGAAATTGACAGCCAAACGTGTCGATCAAGTAAGTAACACGCCCATCTTGGTCCACAACATGCTACGAGATACTAATTTCCGTGCTTAGGTCATACGAAACACGAACGCTGAGCCTGTCCCTGGTGCGCAACTGGAAATTCCAATGGCAGGATTGGCGCCTCCTAATTTGTTGCCCGACTCCCTACGCAACGAGACCATTGTCATCACAGCCCAAGAACTCTGCGAAATCGTTGAGTGTGCAGAGGACTACCACAACCCTGTCATCGAGGCTTGCCATGAAGACGGTCCCGCAGACGCTGAGTGCGATTTGTCTGCATCCAGTTCGACCTCTACCGGTTTGGCCTAGGGAGACGAGCAAGGACGAGCAATAACAAGGGTCTATGTCTGAGGATGAATACAAGCCTGCCAGAACAATTCGCTTTGACAAGTCATGTCGGTTGACTGTCAAGACGCGCGCGAGAAAGGTCAACAAGCAAGGCTAGCCCATCTCTGATCATGATCTCTTGTTAACGATTTCTCAACGAAGATACCACGACAACGACCCATTCATCGACAACACACGTCTCTTTATCTTGCAACGATGAACGTCTGCACAGCCCTTGACGAGTTGATGTCAATTGTCACATCGACACACTAGACCTTGTTTAGGGATTAGCTGTGTCCTCCGAAAGAGTCCTTATGAGACTCTCTCTCTCTCTCTCTCTCTGAAAGTGAGAGTTGCACAATCACAATGTGCTGAATAGAATTGAGGTTATTGCCCTCCACGTTCTGCCTGTCGTCGTTACGACGCCATGTTCCTGGTTGTTCACTCAGACATTGCATCGCTTGTTCATGCCCAACGTGACACTAATCTATCCGTCCAGCCTGCGGCACTGGTTGTCAATGCACCGCTCGCCTGAATCTGCCTCACTCAACCAGCCCTTCCCTCTCCATTAGGTTTCTGTCAGGGACTCCTTCGTCTGTCTTCACGGTAGTAAGGCGCCATATGGTCCAATCCACTCCATTCACTCGCATTGTCAGGTCCGGCATCCTATAGTTATACTTCACGGACTTTACCTACTTAATACGTGGCTACAACAAAGCAAGGAGGCATTGAAAATCTCTGAAGTGGAATCCTGTCAAGACCAACGTCTACTGTGAGAGGATCGGATTTGGAGTGTAAGAGAGTGTAAGAAGGCGGGACCTTTCTCCCGGGGACCATCCTCCCAGGGCTGGAACCTTGGCAGTTCTCTCCCTGTTAGAAGTACATGGTTAGGAGAGTTGCCCAAGCCACTTTCCTTCGGGATCATCGTATTCTACCTCGGACACGCCTTGCCCCTTACAACTTGGATATGCAGTTGGCGACCAGCAGACTGACTGATTGGGTCGACACGGAGAATCATCATCATCATCATCATTTGCAACAGCAGCAGCGACAAAGGACGAAGGACGACGGATTCGGATGGCCGAGAGTAGAAGCTCTCCATCACATCTTTCTTCTGCCATCGAAGGGCGCAGGCACGCCCGCCGGACATAGCTCGTCGGCCATCACACCGGCGTCACGACCGTCGCTCTCCAGAAGCTCCATCAACGTCCAGCAGCTCAGCTTCTCATCTCTCAAGTTTGGAACAAACCGCAACCATTGTGGTTGGTCTCAGTCGCACCGGGGACCGTAAAAGAGACTTCTCCCAGCTGAAAGACAAGGTCAACGAGGCGTTGGAATAGTATGCCATCGACCGTACGAAAGGCGACAAGGCCTCACGAGATGCTATACATATCACTAATACGGCCGCCAGGATTCCCGCTGCCGGTCACAGTCGAATCATCAGACATACTCGCGATACACTTCAGGTCGACGGACGACGCTTCCTCCTTACGATGTCGGCGTATGTAGCCGTTGCAGTTTAATCTTCAGAATAGTCTTGTGATAAAAGTCAACATACTCATCTCCGTTACGTTGGACATCGAAGTTCGAGACACGCGCAAGACTACTACTGCAAGAGCCACTTGACGTTCTTGACTAATTCTTTCTCCCATGCAAGCGACACTGGCAGCAAGGGACATGTCGTCCAAAAGCCATGAGGCAAGCCTGGATGTACATTCATCCTGGTGTGTACACCCTCAGCCTTGAGGATGCTTTCAAAAAGGATAGCCTCATCGCGCCTTGGATCCCATCCACAAATCGAGAACAGGGCCTTCTTTGCAAGATTGGAGTGGGATTCGAAGAGAAGGGGTGAATATCGCACGTCCCCCGGCGGAGCACCATATTTGGCTATCTTGGAGTTAGATGGTTCAAAGTTATCAACGAGGTCTCTCTCTACCTACCAGCAAAATAGTCGATGCTCTTCCTGGTCAGGCCCGGCGCGTCGTCAATCTCGTCGACGCTTAAGATCCGGTCGCGATACTTCTTAGGTCGAACGTCAGGGTGACAAAAGCTTCCAGCAAGAAAGACCAACGCAGTCAGAGGAGGGGTCAAGTGTTCGTCTCTGACAATATGTGCAATGCCGGCAGTGAAGTTTGCTCCGGCTGACGTTCCACCCAAAACGAATCCCTTTGACAGATTTACTTGTAGCTGCGCTTGTGATGAGGTCAATGCTGCCCATCTCATCACATCGAGACAATCATCAAATCCGGCAGGGAACGGATGTTCCGGGGCCAAGCGATATTCGATGCTAAGAACGGCTGCGTCGACTTCTGCAGCAATCATGCGGCAATATCGGTCATCTGTCTCGAGGCCGCCGGTGACAAAGCCGCCACCATGAATATAAATGAAGAGAGGGACGTTGTTAAGCTCATTTCGTCGATACGTGCGGACGCGTATGGGCCACCCATCTTGAGCCTTTATCTCCAATTCCTCTATACACAGTCCCTCTTGTGGTTGAATGGGCAGTCGATTTCTGTTCATTGAGTCTATGCGCGTGCCGGGAGGGAGATTTCTTGGAAACTACAACAGAAAGTACGCGTTAGAGACCGGCCATGACAATGATGGGCTCTTGAGGAGAGCTATCCCTTTGTGCAAGTTGGATATGCTCTATTTTCTTGACGTACATCGATCCATTCTTTGTTCGGCACAGCAAAATGGCGGTATTGAGCCATAGCAAGGTTCTTTGAAAAGACCCTGAATCTCGTTCAGCTATCGTGTGGCAACACCTCTGCCCAGACACGTATGAGGACGACAGTCGGCGAGTCGAATATAAAGAGTACCTGGTCGTTTCAACGCGGCGATCCAGCCAGTGTCTTGTTGGCCGGAGGCGAGCACGAGACGTGAGACATCAAGATGTAGATCCAGGAGGTTCCGATCTTCGGCGACGCCTCGTTTCGGCATTCCGCCTGCCAAGTGTGGACTGAGATCCACCACCAGGCGATCCGGAGTTCCAAACAAAGACAGGATCTTCAACCCATGGAAAATCTCATCTTATCTGATCCTCCTCGCTGCCTTGCCAATGTAACCCTCTTCGGCATCCAAGGATGGGGCGAGGGAAGACAGGAGATGTTGTATCATTACTTGAATCCCTCGAGAGCTGCTGTCCGGCCATGTTCCAAACAACAATCCTCTCCGCGTTACGTCCAGCCTTCACTGGTCTGCTCCAAGCACAAGAATGGACCGTTCCTTGCCAACGTCGCCGCCGGCTGCGACTACAGCGCCGCCTGAAGAAAAGACACGGCGTCTGAACGTTGATGAGAACAATTCACCGCCGAGCATTGAGCGGACTCTCAGCAACCTCCTGGATGTAGACCCGGAGCAAGTTTGCAACATTCAGCAGAAGGGCGTGAGTCGAATCGAGGCATTCTCGCGTCTTTTCTCCCGTCGACATCCCGTTGCCCTTACGCTGTACGCCTGTATCCTGGCAGTGTCGGTCTCGTTTTCACTTGACCAATCCACTGTGGCCGCCTACGACGTGTACGCAACCGCCGCGTACAATCGTCAGTCTTACATTGGTACAATCGATATCGCCGAGGCCATTATCATTGCAGTATCCAAGCCTTTTATTGCCAAGATCTGCGACGTCTTCTCCCGCCAAACGGCCTACATCCTCATCCTGGCCTCATATGTTGTTGGGTACATCATAGTGGCGAGCTCTCAGAACGCCGCCACGCTCTGTGTTGGCCGTGTGATCTCCTCTACCGGTCAGGCTGGTTTTGACCTGATTACGGACATTGTTGTTGGCGATCTTAGTCCCCTTCAATGGCGTGGCTTCACCGGGGCCATGACTTCGTTTCCCTACCTGTTCTTGCCATTCGTAGGCTCAAAGATCCAGGCGAGCTTGTGCACGGGGAAAACGGATTCCTGCTGGCGGTGGGGCTATGGCATGTTCTGTATTATCGCGCCGGCACTTGTATGTCCGATCATTGTCACTCTCTTCTACGCCGATCACCAGGCCAAAAAGGCTGGTGAGTTGTCCTTTGCAGCCGGCCGTCTCGAGACGAAGCGCGCGATTGAGGCCGGGACAATGCACGCCCAGCGTGGCACCGTCCGTGATCAATTGGCCTCCCTTGGACGTCTCCTGGATGAGATCGACATGATCGGTCTTCTGTTGCTTGCCATGGCATTTGCATTGATCTTACTTCCTTTCAGCCTTGCACCTGATGCCCAAGGAGGATGGGCAAACCGGTCAATGATCGCCGTAAGTATCCGCTCCCCAGGGAAATGACAGTCCAACAAACCCCGCCAACACTTCAGAGACTGTGTGCTAAACCCTCGCAGATGATCGTGTGCGGCTTTGTGATCCTGGGCGCCTTTATCTTCTGGGAGGTGAAGCAGGCGCATTTTCCTCTTCTCAACAAGTGTGTTTGGCACAACAAAACCTTCATCTGCGCCGTCGTCATCGACATCTTCTACATGATGAGCGGGAGCATCCGCTCAACGTACTACACTACCTGGGTGTATGTTATCAAGCCCTGGAGCAACTACGACTGGGGCAATTTCGTCGCCATCACAACCGTCTCCTTGACGCTGTTCGGTCTTCTTGCGGGCCTGTACCACCGCGCCTTCCACCGTTACAAGATTCTGCAACTTTCGGGCCTTTCAATCCGTCTCATCGCCCTCGGTGTCACGTACTGGGCAGTGGGCGGGCACGCGAGTACCGCGGCGCTGGTCATGTCGCAAATCCTCGGTGGTGCCGGCGGTGCGTTTTCCGTCGTCGGGACTCGCGTTGCCTCCCAGGCCTCGGTGCCCCATCAAGATCTTGCCAGCATTATCTCGCAGCTGTCGTTGTGGTCGAAACTCGGCTCCTCTGTCGGCTCGGCGGTCGCTTCGAGCATGTACACCCAAACTTACATGAGCAATCTGCTGGCGGAGGGCCTGACCCGCGAACAAGCCGCCGTGTTCTACGGAAGTGGAACGAAAGCGCGCACGCGGTTTGGTTGGAAGACCGAGGAGCGTGAGGCAGGTATCCGCGCCTTCACCAAGACGATACGGCCCATGTTCCTCGCGGGTCTGTGCATCTCATTCATTCCTCTCCTCGCGGGTCTGATGATGCCCAACTACTATCTCGGAAAGACACAGAACATGGTCGACGGCACCACCAACGGTGGCGTTGTTCTCGAAGAGCCTCGGACGACACGGAGTAGCGGCGAGTTGGAGGCGTCGGGACGCGGACCTAGATCATGGCTGAGGAAGGTGTGGAAGGGCGTACAAAGCTAGATCCAGGATGTATTTGAGGCTGACAAGACGCCATTTAGCCCTTGTAAGGCATGTTTTCTGAAATGCCTAGGCTGTGGCCTGTATGAAGAGAAGAGTGTATGAAGAGAAGACCGTCGAGCATCTCTCGTCCCTCATTCCTCATTCCTTATATCTCCTTCCTCATTCCTCATTCCTCATTTGCCAGGACAATCAACCAATCAACCAAATCCTGATCATCCTGCCATGTTGACAATGTCATTGACGGCGAATCACGTCGACGCCGAGAGCGATCAACGACGTTATTGTCCAATGGCAATGGAAGTAACAATGAAATCCAGAAGTGTAAACAATCATCACAAGATGCACCTGCGCGCCGAGAGGGATTAACGACGTCGTCTGCCAATCACGATCATACGCCTGTATGTCGACAAAAGAGGTAATGGGGGAAACAGGAGCAACAGGAGATGACAGGAGCAACATGGACATCAGGGGCATCAGGGACATCAGGGACATCAGGGACTTCAGGGACGGCAGGGACAGCAGAGATTAGATGCCTTGAAGGGTTTCCGCCAGCAGAGGCAGACTTGCAACAAAGTCAGGGAGTGAAATGGTTCGGGAACTTGCGAGGTTCTGGAGGTAAACTCGTGTAATCGAGACACAATTCCAACACCAAAGAGACAAGTCTGAGGATGACAACCAACTGTTTCGGCCATATCGATCGCCTAGACAACAGTAGCGAGAAATAGGCTGATGCTGTCTTGAGGGATGCCACCCCACATAATGAGGAGCCGAGAAAACAGGCACCTGTAGCCGCAGACAGAAAGGCACAACTCGGCCTCTTTGTGGCTTCTCCCTAGATTCTCTTGCAAAAAATCACCTTCTTGACACATGCGGCCCAAGAGAAGAAGAAGAAGAGGAGGAGGAGGAGGAGGAGGAGAAGCAGCAGGAGGAGGAGAAGCAGCAGGAGGAGGAGAAGCAGCAGGAGGAGGAGAAGCAGCAGGAGGAGGAGAAGCAGCAGGAGGAGGAGAAGGTATAGTGTGTCTCGCAACAAGTAGATCATGTCGATTTCGCTCAAATTGCAAATTCCCCCTTGACGGTTGTCTGTTCCTGTTCTGGCCAGCCATTTGTGCCGCTACATACACCGAGTTTCTAAACATGAGTCCAACACCCTAGCCGAGGCGCAGGTAATCTTGAACTAGACACCCGCGGAGGGTTTCGGCATGGATGCAACGTATGTACATGTACAGTATGTATGTGGTGTTTGTGATTGCAGAGAGAGAGAGAGAGAGAGAGAGAGAGAGAGAGAGAGAGAGAGAGATGTTGATAGTACGGCAGAGTATACAGTGTTGCACCATAGAGTGACGTACGGTAAAGCATTGAGGCCTTGGGAATTGAATGAAAGAACTCTCAGTAACTCGAGAAACACAAGTACTGGAGATTCGACCAAGGACGAGGGGGCCAACCATCTCGAGGAAGTGGGCAGTATTTAACAAGACTGTATGGGTCTGATGGTGAACGAAGTTGACTATATAGTGAGAAGCTTGAAATATGTATTCGCGTGGAATCAACTGAGCAATGCTGGTCCATTCTGGTTCATGTTGATGTAGGTCAGGAGGCTCAGCCTTGCCTGCGGTCCGTTCAGTCCAGCCTGATTGCCTCGGCCGACCTTCCCATTCCGCCGCCCTTGTTGTCGTCCGCAGCTCTTGTCTGCGGCTGGCGTGCCAACGGTTGATTCGTTAACATGAACCACGACAGACCAAATTGACTGGCGCCGGCACTGGCACTGGCACTGGCATTGATTGACCATGCGATATGAATCCTGAGATGAATCTGGTGAGGCCGCAGAGGCAGTGAGTGAGTGAGCGAGCGAGTGCGGCCCGACTGGCATTGGTACTGCCAGTGTATGCGAAAATGAACCTCCATGACATGAAACAGTATGTTGTGATGTGCTGATGCAGATGCTGACTGATTGACTGATTGACTGATTGACTGACTGACGAGTGGTATTGTGTTGTGCCGGTGTGTTGATGTTTACATCTTCTGACCTTTGGCTAGTTCTCGATTCTCGATTCTTTCCTCTCTCCTCTCTCCTCTCTCCTCTCGATCTCAACGATTGTCCCTTCGGCCGAGTCAAGGAAGGAGGTGGTGATTGCGGTGGTGGTCGCCCTCGGCCATAGTAGTCCATCTCAGCTGCCCGAGCCATGTCGGATTCTCATTCTGAGATCGCTGAATACCTCGAAATCTCCTCGGCCATAGTAGTCCATCTCGGCGGCCCGAGCCCATGTCGGATCTCATTATGAAATCACTGAACGTCTCCGAGTCTTCTTCTTTATCGAGCCAGGCATTTCTCATTCGCACACCATCTTCTGACTGGTAAATCGAGAGTTGGAGACGGAGACGGAGACGGAGATTGAGATTGAAAATGTCATGATGCTGCAGCTGCAACAATCATCAAAATCGAGGAGCAAGAGGAAGAGCAGGAGCAGGGACAGTGGCAGGAGCAGGAGTGAGTACAATCATACATGGAGCAAGAGCAGGAGAAGGAGAAGGCACAATCAATCATACATGGAGCAGATCCAAGTCTGGCAATTTTCACTGTTCAAAAGCATCTTGTTGCATCGCATCGCAATTCGTTTTGACATCAACACAGGCAAGAGTATTGACGACGAGATTAATTCTTCATCACCTTGTCCTTCTTCTCTTTGTTGTTTGTATGCTTGTCCTTGTGATTGTGATTGGCAGACGGCGTCGTTGATCTGTCTCGGCGCGCAGGAGCATGTTGTGATGATGATTCAGACTCTGTGCAGTCATTATCATTGGTGGACAATGTTCAGATATGTCCAGACATCGCCAGATGAACAAAGGAGTTGGTTGGTTGTCCCAGGCCAATGAGGAATGAAGAATACTCGAGGGATGAAGAATGCTCGATGCTCGAGGGATACAAGGCTATGAACAGACAGACCGCAGCGTCCTCGTCGAAACAATAGGTCGATATGGGCAAGATATGATATATATATACTATATACACCCCGAACTGTGCTTTGTCCCTTACCATTTTCGTTCAGGAAAGGGAGCGCGGCCGCTTTACTCGGGCACGTGACGGGATGCCCGCCCGAGCAGTGGACGAGCCGTAGGGAGCTTGTCTGATGCCCGTTCTCAGAAGCTAGTTCAGGCTTAGGGGCTCCTTTGGGCCTCGACTATGGGCCTATCTCCCGCGTGTAGAGTCAGACGGGGACCAAAGGGTTCCTGGCTAGGTCTATGGGAGTCCTAGGCTGCTACCATAGCTATAACAGACTAACGAGGTCACGTGATGCCAAGCGCTCCTATACGCGTAGCCCGATTGTTACGTTTTGGTCTTGGCATAAATTTGTATGGGAAATTGACTACAAAGCTACACTTTGAGAGACAATTACTTTACAATATGAAAGGTAAATAATTGATATAAGTCTTGAAAATCTCTCAGAAACTATTGAACTGGGGCGTGGCTCTAAGGCCAGGAGGGTCGACTCGCACGGCGGCAGGAACACAACACAACAACACAAGGCCTCTTCTGTATGCAGGAATGCAGCTCTGTTGAATAGCTTACTTATCAACTCTCCAGCTCTCCTCTCTCCAGCTACTTAAGTACGTGCAAAGAATGCAGCCTTGCACTAAGAACCAGCCAATCAGAGCGCGTCGTTGCCATCCTGTACAATGTACAGGCAAATTGCCAGCCTTGCCCCAATGACCACTCCTACCTCCCCATTACACTATACGGAGGGTTTATTAACTAGAAGGCCTCGAAATAGGTAATAGTGACGATATTAACGACGGAGGCCGAATTGCTCGCCCTATTAACGACGGCGAAGGAATTTATCGCCTAGATCTAACTGTTTGAGCACATTTATTCGTGTTGACGGTCAGAGTTATTCTGCAGGGTATGAATAACGTTGTTTTGAAGGTATGCCGGAATGAATGAATTGTGTCTGCCTATGGTCAACCTCCCTGAGGTTGCTGGAGCTATATACAACTTTGCTGGCCCGCCAGCGACCCTGCGGGATACCCTCATCTGGAGGCATTTACAGGAGGCCTTGCAACGGCCGTAAAACATGCTCAAAATAGCTGGTGAGCCATCTTATGCGCCAGCGAGGTATGTGCCTCGTTCAACAGAAAGAATTCGTTGCAAGCAAAAATAAACATAAACTGGCGACCCGATTGGCCGCCCCACCGAGGTGCCCTACAGGAGACCACTGTCCTCTAGAGAGGTCGAAGTCTGCGGAGACTCGACGACGTCATTCGATACCTCTTTCAGACCGGATCCGCCGTGTAGCTCCTCGACGTATAATGCAAGGGGAATCTGGTACTGCTTGCGTGCGTGCAACACCCAATTGATTGCAAAAATCAACAAGCCAACGGCCACCACTCCCACCGCATAATTCATCAAAGTGGATGTAACGGGATACCATGTTGGAAAACATAGAAACACTGACACCAGAAGTCCCCATGCCACGCTGACAAGATTGATGACTGGGCCTGCTCGTCCAAGGTTGAAATATCGGCGTTTTGGCAGGCCTTGTCTTCCCCGGATCAGGAGGCAGACGATTGGCATAGCATATGAAATATAAAAACATATGGCTGCACTTCCGATGATCCCCGTGAGCACTGTGGACGGACCCAAGATGAGAAGACCGATGAGGACTGAGAGCGCCGCGACAACGTAGATGGCGTTCAACGGAAGCGTCCAGCGGTCACTCACCTTCCCTTGCCATTGTGAAAGCGGTAAAGCTCCACTCCTGGCGAAGGACCACCACACCCGGCTGCTCGTGGTGAGAATGGTGCCACTCGCAAATGTAAACAGGCCGAGGTACAGGACGCCAGCGATGACGGTCAAAGGCATGGAGTCAAAACTATCGTAGAAGAGTTGGAAGGCTGGTTGACTGGCCGTTAGGAGATTTTCCGGCTTGGTGATCGAGAACAACATGGCGATAAGCATCGGCAACCCTGAGAGGCCACAGAGAAGCACTGTACCGATCATCACCTGAGGTACCTGCTGTGCCGGGTGTGGGAGTTCTTCCGCTAGATGGGCGGCGGAGTCGAACCCATTGATCGCTGACACTCCGGGTAGAAGGCTCAGAAAGAAAACGAGACCATCCGATGGCCATCCGGTTTCATTGACCACATCGACAAAAACGTGTCGCGCCGAGGGTTTCGGGTGCGATCGCACCAGGAGCGTGATAAACACAAAAAGAGCTCCGATGTTGATGTATCCGATCATGACCTTTGAGAGGAATGGCAGCAACTTGAATCCGACCGTATTCATAAAAAGAGAGAAGAGGGCGAACGCAACGTAGAGCAGAAAGACCTGGAAGCTCTTTTCGCCCCAGACCCCACCGCAAATCTGAACGAATGCAAATACCAGCTCGGCGGCGAAGAGGTATGTGCCAGCAGTCCAAAAGACCCACGCCATCACGGTGAAAGCTCCGTTGAAATAGCTCAAAGCACGAGCGACCGAGCTGGGAGCAAGCCGTGCCGTCCAAAAAATTTGACCTGGGGGGAGAAAACTGTCAGCTATCCATAAAGTGAAGGGAAAGAACAGCCCTCTTAAGTTCTTACCCGACGCATGCGGCAGAAAACCTGCCATCTCAGCGAGGCTTAGAGCAACAAGACTGTTGAAAAAGAACACGGTGATATAGCTGTAGAAGAAATACGGGCTTCCTCCAGCGACCAGGCTAAATGCGAGGTACGTTATGATGGACAAGGGCGTGGCGATATACGAGAATGCCACGCCCAAAGTGCTCCAAAGGTTGAAGTCTTGCTTTAGAGCAGACGCTTGCACTTTGCCGAACGTGGTGGTCTCGACGCGACGTTCACTCTGCGAAACCTTCATCTCTTCAGCGGAGACACTCATGGTGTATGTGTCAATACCGGGAAATGTAGTCAGCGGAAGAGAGCTCTCATATCATATCACGCTCGATGAACACAATACACCTGGCTACATACAAATTTGGGTCGGCCCTTGCAGAGTCAAAGGATGGCGAAGGTTGCTGGGTCTACTCAGAACAAGTTCAGGCTGTCCTGTGATGGTAGATATCCTCATCCGGGGGGATGCTCTCGTCAGATCGCCCGAAGCTCTTTGATGCTTGGAACACCTGCAACCTGCCGCGCCATGCCCAGACAATACGAAGGCTTTTGGATCTAGCTGCATTTTCTCTCGCCAACGACTTCCCAACATCAATTCAAGTTTTGATGTCGCCAAGGGCTTCCACGGCAACTCTTCGAGCTGTCTTGTCGCCAACAACTTCCGAGAATTTAGTTGCAATGCATCAGTCCAACGCGCCCTCCCTTTCGCTTTGGACTGCCAGTCTATTCCCAATTTCTGACGGTCTTACCCGGCAGTCCATGTCTCATGTCCCGCGTTCCGTTTTCGTCACAACTTGCCCTGGGATTGATGAGTGCTATTAGCTGCGTGAAGATTTGGATCTGCCCCGTTCTACTGTCTAAGCACTCCCCCGGACCTAATATACATGTTGAAGAACTAGTGATTGATGGGCCCCCGCTCTCTGACCTATAATTCCTCGCTTTCCGGGGTCCTCTGAAGATAGGCAGTCGAAATAAGATCCCAATGTAGCCAACATTCTTGACACTGCGCTCGTCCCCGTTATAGGGGTTGAACCTCACTTATGATCGCATGCTGCTGCGACCGTTTCGTCTTCGCTTTCTGCAACTACAACATCATGCCCCAAGTCGCTTCTTTGCTGTCCGTTCTTGGAGCACTCCTTGGAGTTTGCGCGTCCAAAACACCGCAATTGTCTGATGCATTCGAGAGCAACTTCGTATGGCGATCAGCTTACGTAGCCCCATGGCAGACGATGCCTCCGCTCTCTCCCATGCCAACCGTGAACCTCAATGGAACTGTACAGGTCAATGGCATTGAGCTCTGGTACGCCATGTACGGCGCTGAGCTGCACGACAGCCAAGCCGAAGGTTATTCCCCCGTGATCTTTCTTCATGGCGGGTTTGCCAACAGCGACTACTATTCGCACCAGATCAACTCCCTGAGAGACGGCCCCTACACGTTGATTACCATTGATTCCAGAGGACACGGCAGATCTACGGACGACACTAGTCGCCCGATCACCTACGATCTCATGACTCTGGATGTTCTGGCGTTGATGGACTGGCTGCGAATTGAGCGCTTCTCGGTGGTTGGCTGGTCGGACGGAGGCTGTATTTCGTTCAATTTGGCAATGAACAACAGCGAACGTATCGACCGTGTTTTGTCGTTTGGGGGAACATACAACGTCGCCAATATGAATACAACCGCCTTGGACAGCTACACGTTCAAGACGTACATGGAATGGGTGCGCGAGGATTACAAACGGCTGTCTCCGACCACCTCGCCATTTGAAGAGTTCGAGGAGCGCATGATGCATATGTGGCTTACTGAACCGGTGTGGAATGCCGACTCTTTCCAACAGATCCCATCTCGCTTCGACAACCCCGATGCGCCCATGATATGGATTGTCGCTGCAGATTCCGAGGAGGCAGTGACTAGGAATACTCCTGGAGACTTGTATAACTGGGTGAGTATCTGCTCCCGTACACATGACCATTGTTTTGACCATTCGTGCTAACCAGCCTCAGATCTGGGGATCTTCCTTGGTGGTCCTTCCGGCGGTCAGCCACTTTGCGTAAGTAGCCCTCTCAGACCCATTAAATTGTTGGTTGACCGACGCATAGGCTTTTCCAAGACCCTGATACTTTCAATGTCATCTTACGAAGGTTCTTAGAGATAGAAAGATGATGTGTCCAAACTGCCCTTTAGAAACTTCTGGCTGCATAGCGCGCTTCTACATAGCAGTGTGATAGTCAAAGAACTCGCAATGGGAATCAGGGGATGATCATTCTTGCTGACAGAGGAATTGCTCAGTCGACTTGTATTTTGTATGGAACGCAGGGCTAGGCAGGGCTAGGCAGGGTTAATTACTTCGAAAAAGCTAAAGACAGGATAATTTGCAGGTCAAATAGGTTATCAAGGTCATTGACATCAGAAAACGGACAGACCACGCACGCGCCACAGCCTTATCGTCAGCCTCGTATTTACGTCTAGCACGATTAGTCACATGCAGCTTCCTTATTTGTAATGTAACCTTGGCGGAGATCAGGCACCTAACTAGGTCTGGGGCCAATGTCGTTATTGACTTCCCCAGACAGACGGACCTGGAACGGCTATATGGAACCGTTTTCGCAGAGCAATCCCTTCATCATTCTTTAAAACTCTCAATATAACTTTCGGTTCACGTTTCCGTCTCCAACCACCGAGGTCACAAAATGCCTGTGGATTTGACCCAGGCCAAGGCGTTGTTCTTCGACATTTATGCCACCTTGATCGACTGGGAGGCGGGCATATACCCAAAACTACTGCGATTGAGCCAGCAAGCAGAATCATCTTCTAATCGGCTCGAAGATACACCTGAGACTCGGACCAGGTTGCTCCGATCCTTCGCTGCTAACGATAAGGTGGTTGGCCACGAGAACCCAACTCTCCCATATTCGCAGGTTCTCCAGAAAGTGTATGCGTGTATTGCGACCGAGTTGGGCGCCAAATTCAGCGAGGAAGATCAGCATGCCTTTGGAGAGAGCATCGGAGATTGGCCGGCCTTCCCAGACACGGTGCAAGCTATGCAAGTCCTCGGCAGGTATTATAAGCTCTTCGTTCTGAGCAATGTCGACAATGCATCGTTCGACAGGACACGCACTGGTCCATTAAATGGGGTGCGTTGGGATGGTATCTACACTGCGGAGATGATCGGGTCATATAAGCCCAACCCGAACAACTACAACTATGTAGTCAGACGCTTGAATGAGGAATTCTCCCTGGAGAAGGACGAAATGCTCCTAGTGGCCCAGAGCCTGGACATCGATCACGTCTCCGCAAAGGCATTGGGCTTCCCACCAGGGATTTGGATCGCCAGAAACGGTTCTGCGATGGGCGGCATTCGAGAGGAGCTAGAGAATGAAGGTCTGATTGAACTCGGAGAGGTCTATCATACACTTGGGGAGATGGCTGAGGCGGTGGAGAAGGCTTTTGAGGCGAAGCGTGCTTAGAAGACTAAGCTGGAGAACGATATAGCATCAAGTTTAATGCTCATCTAATCCTATCGGATCCTTACAGGAGCAAGTATTCCCGGTATATGATGACGAACGTCTCCACTGCCCTCACAAATATTGCCATGTGCTCTTGTGTGATCTCAAGATTCAAAGCAACATAACCCCTTGTTGCAATGTAGATGCCTTGATCGAGCATGTGATGATAAAACAACGCTTGAAGAATGTCTTTGTTAGAGCCAGTAATGGTGATGTTGAGAAGGCTTCCGATTCCTGTGGCAGACACCTTTGCCGTGGTGCCTTCCTCCGTGGGTAGATGATTTGCGACGACATCATTGATGGTTGATCTCAGCTTGTCACCCATGGCATTCAAATTCTGAACCGCAGCTTCGTGGAAGATTGAGCAGCCGGCTATACCGGCTGCCATCGTGACGACATTGTTGTTGAAGGTACCAGAGTGTACGAGCTGCACTCTCCGTGGATCGAACATATCCAACACATCCCGCCTACCCCCGAAGGCGCCGAAAGTCATGCCGCCTCCCACCCACTTGCCGAGCGTGGTCAGGTCCGGCTTGATTCCAAGCTTGGCCTGAAGGCCTCCATAAGCTAGGCGAGATGTCATGACCTCGTCCAGTATGAGAAGGGCATCATGTTCAGTTGCTACCGAACGAAGGTGGTGCAAAAAGTCCAACCGTCCTGGGATACAGCCACCTGCACCTTGCATGCCCTCCACGATTATGGCTGCAAGAGAGTCTCCGGGAATGCCAGCAATAGCCGCATCGACTGAAGCATTGTCGTTGTAAGTAGCCAACACAAATTCATATGGTGGGTTCATGCTGTAGGCCGAACCCTTCGGAGGAAATGAGATCGTACTACCGTGATATCCATTCCAAAAGGCAAGGATCTAAGGTATATGTCACCCTAGATCAAGCGGGAGCAAAATTGTAAGGTCAAACTCACCTTTTTCTTGCCTGTGAAACTGAGCGCCGCTCCCAAAGCCATAAGGTTTGCTTCAGTTCCAGAGTTGCAGAACCGGATCATCTCTACGCTGTTGCTGAAACGCTCTACCACAATCCGTGATAGCTCCGCCTCCCTTTGGTTCTTCCCTCCAAAATTCCATCCCCTGGCTAGAGCCTCACAGATGGCCTCCTTTATTGGCTCACAGCTGTGACCATATAAGCCTGCGGAGTATTCACCAAGGAAGTCGATGTACGAGTTGCCATCAACCGTACTGAGGATCGCCGACTTGCCTTCGGAGAAGGTCAATGGGAAAGGCTCTGCGTGTATCACAGTTCGCGTATTCGCACCCGGCATACAGTGTAGACCAGATTCAAATGCGGCTCGAGATCGAGGATTTCGTTTTGCGAAGTTTGTTTTTGCATTTGCCAAGGCGACTTCAAGCGAATGACGCAGTGTCTCCTCAGGAGGTGAAGTCTGTGCGATTGATCCCATGTTGTTCTGATGTTCTGATGTCTTCTTCTCAATGGAACTCATGTGCTACAATACTCCTGCCGGCGACGATTCAGAATATATCGTCCTGAAATTCGGGACCGGAGGTGGTTTGACCTTATGCGGTAGTCAATAGCGATATGGTCCAGCTCCACTGTGGCACCCGCCTACCAAGATGGGAGGGGTACACCTTCCCATCTCCCCTAGCGTGGAGAGACCGGTCAAACTACACTTCGACAACCATCCTACCACATCCACATTACAATACATGACTCTTTCATTCGCTTGAGGCGGATGATCGTATGATTATTAGGCCTTATTTGTACAGTGCAACTAGTAACATATGAGTTGGCAAATGTCCGCTCGCACTCAGGAACCGTTCGGTTGTCGCATGTCAGCCACCCCGCCTTGCGCCCTTCGACAAAAGGCTCGAGTACCTTCATCAAGAAAGTTTCAAGAGACTGAACGGTGTCTCTGGCAGGACTACTTTTAAGGGTCCGGGATTGAAGACTGAATGACTGAAGGCGTGGATCCACTACTCTCTTATACCTCCCTGGGCGAACCTCAGATTCAGCATTCATTCCCTCGTGGTCATACGTTATTCGGCACGAACTACTGGAGTGTCAGGGCCAAATATGAAGATGGATCTGTCGACAGTCTTAGCACACCATCAAGTGCTAATATCTACATGCGTGATATTGGCTCTAGGGATTATTATGGCCATGCGAAGAGTCCTGAAGAAACGGCACGTCAAAGAACAAATGGTTTGTGGTTACTGCCTCTTTGTGAAACAATCTAGTTCGATGTTCAAAGTTGATTCTGACCTTTGCTTGCAGTATATCCTGACTTTGGGGAAGGAATCTTCCCTTGACAAGAGAACAACGGCTGCGATGGGCGCCATCACGCCTCTTCTGGACTTTGATTACCGCCAGGCCGAACCGTTGCGTGTGTACAGATTTCAACCAAAGTACTTCATCACAATGGGTATGTTTCTACTTTGTTAACGAGGCCTTGCATTATGTTCGCGGGTTCACAAAACAATCTATTTCGAGACTGCTCTTGCTCACAAGCGGTCAGGCCTTCAAAACACGGATATCAACCATATTATGCACATTGACTCGAGTTATCCATCACGGCTTGAGGCCCGACGTGCCGTCGCAGCTACCAGACCCGAAGTACTTGCATGCCTTCCCGACGGTGTGCCTGCTGTTCATGAGCTCTACAACTATCTCGTTCGCGAATGGCTGCCACAGCGGTATCCCACGATATTCACAATCTTTCCTGGTCGTCAGGAATTGGAGAACAAAGTCACAGGAGAGAACCTACCAATGGCACCGCCCTCCGACGGAAGGCAAACACTTGAGCTACTAAATCGTAACGTGGATGATGATATCTTGTTAATGACGCCCCGAAGTGAAAAGGAAGGGGGTGGGTTTGCATTAAATGCGCTGATGTGGGCTTTTCCAAACCACAGTGACCCTAAGAAAAGGCTTGGTGGTTCATTGAAAGATTTACATCAGCGCGTGCCAGGATATCCGGAGAAACTCGAGATGAGCATGGATCGTTTCTTCGGCAGATTAGAGGTCGGAAAAGTTGTTTGTCGGTCAAATGTGAGTTGTTGGATTGCTTATGCTACGGTTCAACTGACCAGTTTCGATAGTGGGGTGTCTCGATCAAGGCTTCACAGAGCGAGAGTCAACTGACAGACAAAGACTACTTAAAACCAGTGTCTGGGGAGCTGGACGCGGCCAAGGTATGTGCAGTTACGTGCCTTCCTTTCCACACCGTGTCACTGGCCTCCATGTTGTCAGTGCATAGCCAATGATGGGCACTTACGGTGCCTATAGATCTATGTTCGTTGTGAGTTGCAGACTCTCTTCCGTCTACCAATCACAGACGCACGCATCTTCACAATCCATGAATATGTCTATCCGCTGCAGCAGATCAAGGACGAAGGCCTAGGCCCTGCCATGATAGAGGCTATTGATGGCCTGAAGGAAGGAAATGTGCCTGCTATATGGGACTATAAAGGGTGAGTGGTTGCCTCTCGTGCAAAAGGCTGTTCTATTATTGAAGTAAGCTGATCGATTTGGTGGAAAGAGCGTCAAATTGGTCCGAGCAGGTTAAACAGTTTCTTAGGTCATAGATTTAGAAGCCCGTTCATGGAGGAAAGCAGGAAAGTCTGGATATCGTGAAGTGGACGTTCATATAATTAAGATTAAGATCGAGTTTTCGCAAGTTGCAACTTCTCAGCAGGCGGAAGTCATGATAGTATTGGGCAACCTCACTAGACGTTGATTTGAAGTCTCGCTTCGAGAGATCTCAGACTTGGTCCACAATAAGCCCCCTTCGGAGAAGCATGTCGAGAGCGAGGCTGATTCTTGGACACACAATCCGACACGCCTGATGCCGTATACGGCCTGCCGATAGTCCGGAAGATCTGCAACTAAATAAGCGGAAGATGAAAGCAGTGATCGAATCACAAGCTCAAAATGAGCTTATCAGGTTTTGGGACTATATTCAGCAGCATGGAATACCGTTTACCTTGAGGCCTTGTACTTCTGCGAAATCGAGTGCCGGCAAGCAACATTTGCAGAGTCCGCACCCCGTCACTTAAGATGAAGCTCTTCTGACTTGACGACGAAAATTGGATGGGATAATCGAAGCCGATCAGAGGATTGATAGTCGAAGCAGGGGTGACACCACGCCCCTCCGGCTTTGCAATCCCTCGCTATGGATTACCACATTTTCTTGGACCCTTATCAGCGGGAGCCTCGGTAATGCCTTTTCCCCGCACCGTTCGCCAACTATCTTCCCTTCCGCTGATAACCGTTCTCCTTTCCTCGCGTCCCTAGCTGGAGCTAAAGATAAGAACAGTCAAGCGGGCAAATAAGTAGTCGATGACGAGCGTGATGAATCCCAGCTGTGGGTTTGATGCCTCCATTCCGGGTTTCGTTATGAATTGCCGTTCCCCGAGAGCAGTTTGTGATGGCGGCGAGGTAAAGAAGTCGAAGGGTTACAGAAGAACGTTCACGGTTGGTCGCCGACTCGGGAGTCAATCCTCTTATACCGCTGACCGCTTGGCCAGGGGTGTTGGCGTTGTCGCGAGCGTAAAGTAAAGGTACGTCTGCGTCGCGCTTGGTTGAACGCCTGCTCAACATGGACAGTGTGACAGACTTCGACCTTCTTGTAGCCCCTGCCGAAAGAGTGGGCTGGACTGTAGCGGCTATCGGCAAAACTTGGTATGGGTCTCAGCTGATCAGAAAACCTATCGACATAATGGAAGACGCTTCCTAGAGCCGTGTGAGTTCCAGAATGCTGTTGTGGGCAAGAGCTGTACTAATGCAGGCACAGGTCATACCTGGAAGGACAAACCTGTTCTATCTTCACCACAGCTCGATGACTTGATCCATAATTGTGACTTTGACGGCGAGGGTGTAAGAGACGAAAATTCGTGTCTGCCATTCTCTGTGTTTCGAGTTTTGCCAGACTCGTCCTGGCGAGATCGCAGCATCCTCGGATACTGCATCAGTTTCGAGGCGCAAGAGGTATCGAATCCATCACCAGATGATGGAAGCTCTCCCCAATCTTGCATTGGCTTCGATGGCGACTATTCGCTGGGAACATCTCCGCCGGATCTGGCATTCTCACACAGCAATTCACAATACCAGAGCATCGAGTCAGAATCATCTGCTGACTCACTTCAGCTATCCATTCCGCCATCAGTCGGAGCGGAGAATAGGCTCCGCCAGAGCGATGCTGGCCTCGTCAACGTCTATCTCAATGTGGTTGCCCCGACATTGGTGCCTGTTCACCAAGCTCGAAATCCGTGGCTGAGATATCCTACCATCGCTCTGCATTTGAGTCTTCAGGAGGGCAAAAATCACTTGTTATATGCACTAATGGCTCATGCTGCGTTTTGTCTTGGTCATCAAGGTTTCAACCAAGACGCTATGTCTGCGCTGGGGACGCGGCTCTACTCGTCAGCTATGGCCGAGCTCCGTGCTTGCCTCCGAGAAGGATCAACCGATTATGTCGGTTTACTAACTACCATACTCACATTCTTGTTGCTAGAGGTAGAGTTGCCGGCTCGTTGCCTGGAGCCCATTGAAAGCTAGGCTAACGACTGTCATAGTTGTCGCGAGGAAGTTCTAAAGCCTGGAGATACCATTTGCAGGCTGCCTGGAGGTTTCTTCAGCATCATCAGGACTCCAAATCGTGGGCAAGCTCACCAGACGCCTGGTATGTGACTCAGAGCTTCCACCTGCTCAAGACGGGTTCCGATTCTTGCGGCTTTGTCCCAAATCATTTGAATGGCACGGATGGCACCGCAACAAAGGGTGACAACGGCATATTGGCCCAGGAAATAATGTGCAATCCTGGCTATGGATGGACGTTGGGCACATCGAGCTCTGTGATGAAAACGATTGAAAGCATTAACGCCATTGCAGCTCACCTTGAACAGGATGATGCGGACGACTCTGAAGTCACCATACCACTCAGCCTTAATCAGACGCTCTTGAAGTATCAACGCGAAGTCCTTGCAGTTGCTGATCCCGGAGCTACAAATCCGAATCAGCTGAAGCGAGAGCCTCATGATCTGCACCTCCAGGCCTTTCAAGGGGCGACCTTGATATATTATTATCAGATCTGTGATCAATTGTCACCACGGCAACTATCACATCTTGTATCTGCCGTTCTCAATCTTCTATCAGCCTTCTTTGAGATATGTGGTGGCAGCTTCACTTTATGGCCTGTCTTTGTGGCGGCGGCTGAGGCCTACGAAGAAGATGACCAACTTAAGTTCATGACCCTTCTGGAGAATGTGGGGGCTGTTGGTATGAGAAACATGTCGAATTACAAGACTTTACTGAAACAAATCTGGAACGCTCGAGCAGAAAGGGCGGTAATCGAAGACCAAGAAATAGCTGATACAAGGGTTGATTGGAGAGAAGTGATGCGCGAGCTTGAAATGGATGTGTTGATCCTATAGGTTATGCGAAATGCTTTTCCATTCAATATTTTAACCTGTGTTAGCTATCGTGCTGAATGATAAAGAAGGAATAGTACTTCGGAAGAGAAGCAGACGCGTGCCGCTTAGTCATACCAGTTGGTGTGGGTTGAAGAGCTGAGGTAGATACACAAAGCACCTTTGAGTATCCGTAGTAAGATGCTACCTCGGCATCAGACAACCAAGCGGGCAGGTGAGTGGGAATTACGCAGACGGGTATTGGGGTGAAGTTCTGGACAAAAACCGGTTTGGTGGGTATCCGCCTGAGAAGGGTCGCTCTTCTGTCTCTGAGACTCGAGCTCTATGGTCTTTGAGCTACAAGATCTTCCCGAAGTCCAACGAAAATCCATGTTTCGCTATGGCTTGCCTTAGCCTAGCTGGCGCGATTAATCCACCTGCAGGAGCTTGCAGCGGCCTGGTTCGACTCAAAGTGGGTCTCTCGATTGCGCTTGGCTTCGATGATGTTCACCACAACGGTCACCGGAAGTTATAAATAAGAATTTAGGAGGTTTCCTGCAATGCATGCGACTGCCACAGATATTGACTGATCCTGCAACGTGTTCGAAGGTCTCCCTATTGATATATCATCCTTGTCTACACGATGTCAGCGACTAAAAGTATAGAGGAAGCCAGATATCTTGATTTTGAGTACACGGGCCACCACGCGACTACCCCTGATGGAGCCCCAATTCTGAATCGATATTCTCGGCTTTTAACGAAAGACCACGACTTTCCGGGGGCTCAGGTGAAGCTTTAACTATTTCGTGCTGAAGTGGACTTCGCGTTGACCAGCGGTGCAAGTAGGCAATGCTCTATGCGGCTGGAGTATCAGACGAGAAAGCCATGAAGACATCACCCCATGTTGGAATTGCTAGTGTATGGTGGGAAGGAAACCCCTGCAATATGAGTCTGTTGGACATGGGCAAGGAGGTTAAAAAGGTGAGACATTGATATCCTCACGAAGGCACGATGTTCACCATGTCTCACGGCAAGGCTGTGGCGAATTTGGGCTTTCTAGGATGGCAATACAATACAGTCGGCGTAAGCGACGCGATTACTATGGGTCATCAAGGTAACTACGGAGCTACATGGTGACATATGAGAATATCAATACTAATCCTGTCTTTCAGGGATGCGGTTCTCGCTTCAATCGCGAGAGATTATTGCCGATTCCATTGAAACCGTCACCTGTGCGCAATGCCACGATGCCAACATTACCATTCCTGGTTGCGACAAAAATATGCCTGGCTGTATCATGGGCATGGCGAGGCATAACCGGCCGTCGCTCATGATTTATGGCGGTACAATCAGCCAGGGATATTCCGAAACGCTCCGCAAGCAGGTGAACATCAACACTTGTTTCGAGGCCTACGGTGCCTATCGTTATAATACTCTGAAGCAGCCAGATGACGGAGGCGATGTATCAAAGACGAAGGATGAAATAATCGAGGATTTGGAGCGACACGCCTGTCCCGGTCCAGGCGCATGTGGTGGCATGTATACTGCCAACACTCTTGCAACAGCCATTGAGAGTATGGGCCTAACTCTACCGGGGTCGAGTTCCACCCCTGCAGTAGCTCCAGCAAAGATGAGAGAATGCTCTAAGGCAGCGGAAGCAATCAAAGTGTGCCTAGAAAAGAATATCCGACCAAGACAACTCCTCACAAGACGATCATTTGAAAATGCTTTGGTAATGACGATGGCACTAGGTGGGAGCACAAATGCTGTGCTCCATCTTCTCGCAATAGCAACAACCGTGGATATAGGGCTGACGTTAGACGACTTTCAACGGGTGTCGAACAAGATCCCTTTTATTGCTGATCTGGCCCCAAGTGGTAAATATCTGATGGCCGACCTTTACAATATTGGAGGGATCCCAAGCATACACAAGTTCCTAATCGCGGCTGGTCTGATAGATGGTGGCATTCCCACCGTTACAGGCAAAAGTCTAGCTGAAAATGTCAAAACATGGCCATCCCTTCCGTCGGACCAGATGATCATCCGGCCCCTCAGTAATCCCATAAAGTCTACGGGACACTTACAAATCTTGAGAGGAAACTTGGCACCTGAAGGGTCTGTGGCTAAGATCACCGGGAAAGAAGGCTTGAAATTCACCGGCCGAGCCTTGTGTTTCGACAAAGAGCACTTTCTGGATGAAGCACTAAACCAAGGAAAGATTCCGTCTACGGAGAACTTGGTCATCATAGTACGATATGAAGGACCAAGAGGAGGCCCAGGAATGCCCGAGCAGCTTAAAGCATCAGCCGCGATCATGGGTGCTAAGCTCAAAAACGTTGCACTCATCACAGACGGCCGATACAGCGGCGCCAGCCACGGATTTATTGTGGGCCATATTTGCCCTGAGGCAGCGGTGGGAGGCCCCATTGCTTTAGTTCGCGACGGTGACGTCGTTGTCATTGACGCCACGACAAACAGTATCAATGTCAATGTGAGTGATGAAGAGTTTGAGGAGAGACGAAAAGCATGGCAACCTCCTAAGGCAGCAGTAACTAGAGGCACTCTGGCAAAATATGCTGCGTTGGTGGGCGATGCGAGCCATGGAGCTGTCACTGATCTATTCTAAGCAAGAGTCAAATCAAACGGCAAATTCTGATTGCCCTATCCATAGCTTGGGGCAAAAAAGGGGGAAAGATATGTTCGATATGCCTCCATTTATGCCACGAGCTCCATTGACGAATGCTTCGAAGTGAAATGAATGAACAGTTCAGCATCCTGCTCGACAAACTGCACGATGAACAACCAACTTTCACCCCTATTTCAGTCCCCCACTCAGCAATATGCTCTGCCCAGTCATGTAGCCCGTTTTACACAGCATAGTCACCACATTCGCCACCTCCTCAGGCCTGCCCAATCGTCCCACAGGAATATTTCGAACATCACCGGGGGTATCTTCCACGGTTCTTTCCCCAGGGATCAACCCAGTGTTTCCTATCATCGCCGGCGCAACATCGTTGATCGTGATCCCATACTTCCCCAGCTTCGTCGCGAGGTTCTTCACCATTGCCATCAGCCCTCCCTTGGATGCTGCGTAGTGGCAGCCATTGATGCCGCCACCGTGTCCCGAGATGCTTCCCATCAAAATGATGCGGCCCCAATTCTGCGCCTTCATATGTGGTATGGCTAGTTGGCATAGCACAAACGTAGCCGTTAAATTGACGGCAATGGTGTAGTCCCATTCTTCCAGGGTGATATCCTCCAAAAGTGGGATTGGTTTACCATGTCCGGCATTCGATACGAGAATATGGGGGTACCGCCCATGTTCCTTTCTGATCTCATCGAACAGCCGTCTCAAATCAGGTATCTTCGCCATGTCGGCCTGATGCACCGAGATCTTTGAGTTCAATGGGCTTTCTATCAACCCGTCCTTGACCGACTCTAGCTCCTTGACCAACTCGTCAATCTTTGCTCCTGATGAACGATACGTTAACGCAAGATGAACTCCATGTTTGTGAAGATCTTTCGAAATAGCAGCCCCAATACTCGGATATCAGTTAGTATGATCCAGACATACACGTTTCACCAAACATTGAACATACCCCCCAGACGCCCCAGTAACTAGGGCCAGCTTCCCTCTGAGCTCGGATTTCGCGCTCATCTTCCTGCTCGTGTATCCAAGATAAGAGAATATGACCTTCACAGACTCACAGGTTAGTCACTGGTCAGCTCATCCCATGACGGGAAGATTGTTACTGTTGTACTCGGCTCGTCAATTCCTTGGCATATGTGCACTGGGGCCTCATCCGCTAGCAGAGTCTCGCTATTGACTTCCGTGATGCCCGACTCCACTAATTCTGCTTTGGGGCTGCCGGCTTTAGACGTCATCTTTAGTGTGAGCATCGACGAAGATTGTGTTATCATCTATCCAAGAACTATCTCAATGCCTCGCGGATGCGTGCCACAGCACCTGATGGCATGTTCTCCTGTTCTGAATTCTCGTATCATATCTGGGTTCTGGTAAAATGAACTTGCGCACACTTTTTGGATTTGGGGATCGATAGCGAAAAGCAAGGCCTCGAACAGCCTCGACCGCAATTTTATTCAATTCGATGGACGAATTCAGACACATTCGGTCATTCTAGCCGCTCAAAAGTCATGTTACAAGCATCGACACGTATCATGGACGGTTGTATGATTGGAAGGCCCGGCATGGGTTACCATCAAGGTCGGTAGGGTTTGCGATGAGCATACAGAGTGAGCATAGATACCTCGCGTACCGCATGAAATGCCTCACTACTGGATTACGACTAATCCACGCGATTCCACACGCCAACTTGCAGACTGAGAGGACCCAGGAAGCTGAAGCGGATGTGGTGGCCTAGAAGCATATCCAAGCACTAGCTCCGGAGGGCTGAGCGAGCTCTGGAGGTGGTCTACAGACCGCGTAGACAGTGACTGAAACAGTACGAAGTACCGGTGAAGGTTAGCACAGGCTGTGATGCCCCCGCAAAAGACAACGAAAACCTAATTTCCCCCTCTTCCCCTATCGTGCCCTATCTAGTGACACCACACTAAAAGCCTGATTCTCCCCTGCTCCACTCTCGTTATCGACTGCCGAGAAAGGAGCATTGCTCTCCCACCACAATGGACACATCCTCAAATGCCTAAAACCGAGTAGAAGGACCATCTCAGCGGTATTCATCTTCGATATCAACTTCGTCGGCCAGAGTCCCCTGCAATGGAGCAAATACAAACAACAAAGGAGGTCTCTTCACTCGTGGAAGTCGATGTGCAATCCGGAGAGGCCATCGATACCATCGCGCCTCAGACTGGCCGTCCTCATGGGGAGTACAAGCGCGTCATTTCAGCTCGCCAGGTCCATGTCCGTCGCTCACCTCCATCTCATCAACAGGCTTGCTGACTCATCATTTCTAGGTCATCTCTCTGGGTTCGAACATCGGAAGCGGTATTATGGTAAGTATTCGCCTTTCCGAATAGGGGTGTGACCAGAGGACGGGCTTTTTATGCTTTGTTCCTGTATTTTCAACGATTTGATCATCTAATGATTGCAGATTGCGACCGGGAAAGGCCTGAGTAACGGTACTGCGTGCGCCTCGAACATATGAATTCTACGCTGACACAGCATGAAACTCGCAGCTGGCCCCCTCGGTGCACTCCTCGCCTATGGAATGGTGGCTACAGCAGTCTGGTCTGTCCTTCAAGTCCTAGGCGAAATGACCATTGCGTTTCCGACATCCGGCAACTTCATTGATTACGCCGATCGATTTGTTCACCCTTCAATCGCTTTTGCAGCGGGATTCGCAGAGTGGCTAGGTCCGGGCGCGAGATTGTATCAGAAGGAATTGATAGCTAACCTGTGCCATAGGATGGTGTGCTGTCCTTGGCTCTGAAGCAGTCTTTTTCGGCCTGATCGTCCATCAATGGACTGACGCAGTCCCTGATGCTGTCTGGAGTATGTTTCTGCTCTCTGTGGAACGGACGTGTTCTTAATCCTCCCCAGTCACGCTTTTCATCCTTGCCGCAATTGTCCTCTTCAGTCTCCCAACGAAATGGTTCGCCTGGTACGAGTATGTCACTTCGGGGGTGAAGATCCTCGGTATGATAATGTTTCTCCTCGTCGACTTTGCCATTATTGTCGGAGCAGGCCCTAAGGGGAAGGTGCATCATGGGGAGACATGGCATGAAGGAACTCTCGTGAAAAACGGATTCGGAGTAAGAATGTTTACTCCATGCTTTTTGTCACGAGATAACTGAGATATGCTGCAGGGCTTCTCCAGCGCCGCTTTACTTGCCCTCTGGGCTATGGCAGATCAGGTCTTCATCACGATTATGGGTGGTGAGGCTAGTTCACCGCGGCTTTCTATTTCGAGAGCCGCGAAAACCGTACCTGTCCGCGTCACCACGCTCTTTCTGCTCACTCTCATCTTCTCTTCGATTCTGGTCAGTTCCGATGACCCAAGGCTGTTCGGCGGGTCGGCAACTAATCAATCACCGTTCACAATTGCCATGTACGATGCCGGAATACATGGCTTGGATCAATTCCTGCGCGTTCTCATAATACTCTCCTGCTTCGGTTTCGGTGCGGAAGGTATCTACATAGCATCAAGGATTTTGAGAGCTCTGTCACATCAAGGACTTATTCCCGAGTTCGTCGCCGCCAAGGTAGATTCACGAGGGCGGCCAATTTGGTCCTTGATCATCACTGGCATTGTTTCCATCGCCCTGACTTATATCAACTTGAGTGGTAAGTTGCAACCAAGGGGCCCGTCGAGGAAGAAGTGCTAACATTGACATGGAAGGAACCGGCACGACGATTTTTACTTGGCTGGCATCCATTACCTCGTCGGCATTTTTCATCGTATGGATCATTATCTCCATCACGTCCCTTCGGTTTCATGCTGCCCTGAAGAAACAAAAGGACATGCTTTTCATGGAAGTCTTCGCCTGGCGCTGTTTCGCCTGGCCGGCCCCTACTTTTTGGCTCTTAACCACCAGTGTCCTACTATTCATCTGCTGCATATATAGCGGCCTATATCCACTGGTGAGGCACCCTGGAACGCGGATCGGAGACTGTAGGAAGCCTGGGGGAGCCATTTAGCTAACAACTTTTCCACCTTTAGGGAACCAACGTGGCGTCTGCAGAGAATTTCTTTCAGTACAATATTGGGCTTGTCATCGTTGTTGTCTTCACTATTGCCCACAAGTTCATATATCGAACCAAATTCCGGTCAGCCTCTAGCGCCGATCTGGTTACAGATAGGCGGACTCTTCAGCACGATGAGATATCGATGTTGCGGGAATACTACGCTCACCCAGCGTGGCGCAGAGGGATTGCTTACTGCAAGTTCTGGTAACTCGACAGGACCCGCTATGTTGCGCTGATATCCGCATCACGTCAAGAAGATCGGTTCAAAATTAGTGACATATCGTATAGAAGGGCCCATGTCAGTATGCCGCGTCGGAATTGGGAACACTGAGCGATCACAGCCTCAATGGGAAGTCTGAAGGATTGTGTGTTGGAGGCCAAGTGCAAACAGCTATTCATCTATTCGCTTGGTCGTTTTCGAAGGAATGATTCGATGCATACAACTCCGAGTCCGTGCCGGCGATAAGCTCAGAATGATTGTACACAGGGAAGAGCAAATTAACGTCCGATGTAAAAGCCAATGTCTAATAGCATAGTCTTCATGCATGCAGAGCGTGAGATAGTTGGAGAAGCTTGCAATACGACCAGGTCCTCGACAGAATAGGGATAAAATAAAACTTTGCTTCAAATATCCCAATGCATGGGGTTTCCACCTCACTTTTTTATGCAAGGCAGATCTTTGGCGGAACGTCAGGGCTACAACATGGAATCCACTGAGTTACTCGTGGCAGGAACGAACGATATGTGATACGGAAACCCATAGCGAGCATGACGTGATTTTTACGGACTCCCTCAACTGACTTGCTTTCCCGCGAAGAGAAGGGTCGGCGCATGCTCCGGTAAGACCGAGAGATGATTCTGTCTCTGACAGGAAACCTGGGTAATAATTGTGTCGGTGGGTCCTCCCAAAGTGAGAAAAGGATAGCGAGATTACCACTGACAGAAGAAAACGATCGCGAGCAAGGTCATGTTGCCAGTCACACTGGGCAGGATCGCTGGGATGAGACCCGAGGTAAGAGACAGCTTAGATATCCACAGCTCGACAATACCCGAGTCTGAGGGATGGAGACTTAGACATCAGAATTTCCAGGAGGGAGTCTCGGTATGGACTGCCTCCGCATGTAGGTAATAGTTCAAAGCTAAGGTTAGGCTCGGTGAAGTTATCGAAGTGTATTTAAGGAGAACAAGAGCCGACAGCTCGTGCTCCAGACAGGTACTATTTCGATGTACACAAAATTGCAATCATGGCATTTGACCTGACGAGCTACAAAGGCATCTTCTTTGACATATACGGAACGTTGATCCAATGGGAAGAAGGCCTATTCCCTCACCTTCTCGACTTGAGCCGAAAACTGCCCAACGGGCATCCACGGCGGGAAGATACACCCGAAAACCGCCAAAAGCTCCTCCAAAGCTATTCTAAATACGAACAAATGGTTGAACACGAGAACCCGACGATGAAGTATCCGAAGATTCTCGAAACGGTATACGACCGCATTGCAGCTGAACTCGGCGTGCAAGGCAACGTAGCTGAGCGAGCCGCATTTGGCCGTACCATAGGAGACTGGGCGGCATTTCCAGACACACTGGAGGCGATGAAAGTCCTCGCTCAGTACTATAAACTCTTTGTACTCAGCAATGTTGACAACGAATCATTTGAACGAACTTTGACAGGGCCTCTTAAGGGTATACACTGGGACGGCATCTATACCGCTGAAGATATCGGATCTTACAAGCCCCATCCGAACAATTATAATTATGTCGTCGAGAAAGCTAAGCAGTTCGGTATCCAGAAAGACGAACTCCTTTTGGTCGCCCAAAGCCTTGACGTCGATCATCAAATGGCTAGGAAGCTAAATTTCAGGCCGTCAGTATGGATCGCAAGGAGTTCTGCTGTCACAGGAGGAATCCGACAAGAGATGGAGGCACGAGGAGAGCTTAATCTTGGAGCTATTTACGAGACGTTGGGTGAAATGGCAGAAGCCGTGGAGAATGCTTGGTCTCATCAGGCCCAGATGCAAAGGGTGCCAGGAAAGTGATGTTGCTAGAACAGTGAAATTGACTTTGGCAAGCTGGCTTCGCTCCCCAATCATAGAATCAACCAAAGGAGAAAGGCCCCTTCACATGGAGGCGGTGTGGACTCGATTCTTCCCAGTCCCGGTAAATTGGGGTTCTACAAACGTCTCAGTCGTACATTTTCGCGTGAATCCTGTGTTGACTTTGTGTCTGGCGGAGATGGCAATTCGAAACCAAATTATCGAGGGCAAAATTATCGAGATCCTCCGTGTAAGGGGGATTTGAGTCGCATGCTGAAAGACAACAAGTGACCAGGCTAGCACACGAGGCGACTCTACGATCGTCTTTCATGGAGAGAGGCGAACGTGCTTGTCCAACTCAGAACAGGCATGGCAAGACTGAATAGTTATCTTCACCGCATTAATGCCGCTCCGACAGATCTATGCGCATGCGGGCAAGCCAGAGAGACGGTCGAACACTTTCTCTTTCGATGTACTAAATGGTCGGCGTTCCGAACGGAGATGCTCCAGTGCTCAGAAACTCTAGCAGGGCATCCTCTCAGGGATCCTCTCACGGATCCCACCTTTCACTAGGGCCGAAACGGGCCCTTATAGATGTGATCGGGTAAAGTTACCTCGAGGTAACGATATGCGCGACGTCGGCGCCTATGAGACTAAAGCCCGAACGGGAACCTCACCGTGCCGGTGAGGGAGGACGGCAGGAGCGGGCCAGAGCTGTGAGGAGCAGAATTGAGTGGAAGGGGAGCGCGAAAGAGAGGAGGGGAGCAGAAGGGAGCGGACGAGGGAGTGAATCGACTAAATAGTCGTTAGCGGGAGAGCAAACCGGCGGGGATGAGTCAGCGAAAGAACCGTGGCAGACGACTGTTCGGGGACATTATATATGTATATATCTATCTATCTCTCTGTCAGGAGTCGCTCTCCTTTGCCGGGGCCACAAGTCGCAGGACATACTTGCATCAAGAAGATACGTTGGATCCGGTCTGGTAAACGGGGTTGCGAAGACTCTGGCTGTTTCGGAAATTCACACTTGTACTTTAACTGTGACTCTACTACTTGAGATGACGGGTTCACCACAGAGGATGTTACTGCTGACACCCGAAACCATACGTCGGTCATGTCGGCACCGGTAGGTCTTAAGATTCACGACGAGGAGATTATTGCACAGCAGACTCGTATTGCACAGACTCATGACTAGAATCGCACGTCGCAACTTTGCTAGGTTCCAACCGACCATACATACATATATATATTCATTCATCTGCTGGCTTCTCCTTGAGGACTGAGGAGTTGGGAGTAGGGGACGAGGAGTGATGGATGTTCAAGGAATGAGGAATAAGGGATGCTCGAGGAATGAGGGGTGAGAGATGAGGGATACTCTAGAGACTTCTTACACTGTCAATGAAACCCAGATCCTTTACCAGTGGTAGGTACCGACTCCCCAGCTACGATGCCTATATCATACCACTGTTGGTACCGCTGACGATGACGACGACGACGACCAATCCATGACTCGATTCGGGCGGATTCTATTCCTCTCACTCCTGATATTTTACTAATGTGCGAATTACCGTGCCGAGGCGAAAGCATGTGATGGTCATATGTCGCCATCATTGTCGCCGGAGCCAATCGAGAGGATACAATCTTACCCAAATTTCAGCTCTCCCGCGAAATCCTCCTATCTCATCCACAACTCTACTGTTGACTCCATCCCATGTTACGGCAGGAAACATGGTCGACGAGAGTACTCGTGCCACGAGGAGTCTCACACGACGACGAAATGGCCAAGAGATTTCAAAATAGAATGGACTCGGAACGAACAAGACCTGTTGATCAAGCGTGTCTCGAATTTTCATTGGAGTCTCAAGGCTGGAGTCCGCTGATGGGTCTGGACTATATACAGACTGCAGAATGCAGAATGTGCTGCCAGACTCCCACAGACCTCCGTACAGCCTTCACGCTCTTTCAGTTGGTCAGATCCATACCCACTCAGTGCACCGTGGTGCCTGCGCTCCCCTCCCAGTGACCGACTCCTGATATATGTTACATCTTGCTTGTATCTGCTTCTTGTTTTGAAAAGGACGCCGTGTCCGTCCATTCATTGACTCTCGCTGAGCTTCTGACATGTATCCATAACTTTGTGGTCCAGGCTTCTTCCTGCGCCGTCCTGACGCCGACGAACGGTATTGTTCTCTCTCTTTCTCAAACTCACACGCCGGCACGTCAGCAGCGAATGTCAGAGTGTCGGAGCGTCAGAGTCTCCGGAAAGGCTGGTGCAACTCTTTCTGATTGTGGTATTTCATCATATGGTACGGTACTCTCATCCATGGTAGGTATGGAGGCTCGTTCGCTCGTCGCCCGTCGCTCGTTGCAATCAATCACCGTCGACACTTTCTCATTGTCAGCAACTTGAACTTGCATCCAACCTCGGGACACTTACAGTGAATGTGAGTGCAACAGCCTGATTTCAAAACAGCGCCATCAGGCTGAACTGTTGAACGGCGTCGTAATCTGAGTGCATTTCACAGCAGTGGATGAGAGACTCCGGATCGGCATATGACGAGTTGCGGGCACGGAAACTATGCCTTCCACTGATATTCTGTGGACGCCATGAGCTCGACACTGGAGTCGACAAAAGAGTCCGCGGGGCGACGACGAGGTGAGCGACGATGAGGTGGAAGAAGAGGGTACCGGTCCGTTCGCCGCAGACTCTCCGTGTTCCCCGACCTCGCAAAATATTGACTACACCTACTCCGACAACACGAAGCACTTCGGCCGTCTTCTCACTGTACATGGCAGAGTCCATGTTGTTGCTTTTGGACAGCAGCGCAGGTTGGGCGTCAATGACCAGGGGCTGCAGCAAATCACCATGTTACACAAAGCACATTCGATTATTCCAGTCTTTACATTACTATACCAGCCACAATACAACTCTCATCACCAACCTGACCAGCCTGACCAGACCAGACCAGGGGGCTTTATGCATCTCCGGACTACAAACACCCCTGGGTTGATTGAGACATCACACCGATTACTTTGTGTCACCCCAACCACCCGCCTCTCGGATCTCACAAGTACAAACCAAGCTCCAACCACATCTTCCATCCATCCATCAACCACTACACCCGACCTTTCTCATCATTGGTAAACTACCGCAATCATGCCTTTTCGAATCGTCACTTGGAACGTCGATGGCTTTCGAGACCCCTTCCGCCCAAAGTCAATGCCATGGAGCCTCGACAGCACCTACCACAACCGATTGTTCCACGACCTCACCGCCGACATTCTCGTGCTCACCGAGATCAAGTTCCAGCGTAAACACATTCTCCCTTACATGGTCCATATCCCGGACTGGGACAGTTACTGGTCCTTTACCCACAATAGACCAGGGGAACTCGAACGCATAGGCTTCTCGGGTCTGGCCGTCTACACGCGCAGTACCACCTGCTCCCCCATCTGTGCCGAAGAAGGCATCACCGGAATCCATGCCGACTCCTTGTCCGGCCTCACCATTCGCAGGCTCCCACCTCACCGCACCCTCGGTGGCCATCTGACAAAGGAAGACCTCAAGAGACTCAACCTCACCTCGGACCACCTCGCATCACTCGACGCCGAAGGGAGGTGCCTCATGCTGGGATTCCCCGGCTTCATCCTGATCGCGATCAACTGTCCGGACAACATGAATTGGCCGTACCGCAATGACTTTGTCCGCGTCTTGTGCCAAAGAATCACCAACCTGTCCAAGGAAGGGAAGAGTGTCATCGTGGCCGGCAACATCGGCTTTCCGCTCGAGCCCACAGACACCCATTTCTACCAGCAGAGGCTGCAGTTTCACCAGACCACTCCGGAGGGCTGGATGTCCCTGGATCATCGCAGAACCCTCAATCGGTTGATCAGGAGCGACGGCGTCCCCCGGCGACCCCCCGAGGACACCGCCATCCTGGTCGACGTGTGTCGCTTTTTTCATCCGGGCATAGCAAAGTATACCTACTGGAAGCCCGGGCGCAAGACTCGGCAGGATAACCGCGGCGAGAGGCACGATTACATCCTGATCTCCTCCCAGTGGAACAAGTGGGTCAGCAGGTCCAACATCATGGGAGGTGTCTGGGGCTCGACTCATTGTCCGGTCTATGTGGACTTCAAGGACCGCGTCTTTGCGGATACCCATATCCTGGACCTGGTGAACCCCTTCGGCATGTTTCGAGACGGAGTGCGCCGGCACAATTGGGACAACCGCTGCTTACTGCCCAGGTCGGCCAAACGCTGGCCCGAGTTGTACCCGGGATATGAACGGCCAAGCCTGCACGACACTTTTATATTCCATGACGACGCGTTCTGGGACCTCCCACAAACGATGGAAGAGCTGAAACAACTACCATTTACTTTCTCAGAGTGCTTCAAAAGGACCTTCTTCTATTTCCCGGGCATGGATACCTCGACTGTGTTCAACGATAAACGAATCCAGGTACCCCTTGATATGGACCCTCCACCTGACTGGCCGGATGAGTACAAGATGCCGCCTCCACCTCGACCACGGCGTCGTTTGATGCCATCTTCACCATGGCCACCTATATATCGAATGCCACCTCCAGGTGGACGGCCTCGTTTGAACACCATGTCCCGCCCACTACGGCCATTATCATCATCTTCTGCGGCAGGGAGAAACCTCCCGTCGTCCTTGAATCCTAGGCCCCGTCCACTACGGCCTGCAGGCAAAAGACCCGTGCGATCTCTGAATTTTATGCCTCCTCCACCACCACGGCCATCGTCCAATGCCGCAGGCAAAAAGCCCATGCGGCCTGTGAACACGATGCCACCTCCCCCGCGGCCTGTCAATACGATGCCACCTCCACCGCGGCCATCTTCTACGGCGGGCATAGGCATCGGGTCGATTCTGAATCCCAAGTCACCACCGCCGGCACCAGGAACGTCTTCTTCGGCAGGCATCGACATTAGATCCATTTTGAATCTCATATCACCGCCACCTCGACCAGAAGCATCCTCGACGACAGGCATAGACATAGGGTCGATTCTGAATCCCATGTCGCCACCACCTGTACCAGGAGCATCTTCTTCGGCAGGCATCGACATAAGCACGCTTTTGAATCTCATGTCGTCACCTCAAGTTCGGCTATCAGCTGTTGCGGCAGGGAAAAGGCCCTTGCGACATGGAGTTCCGAGGCCACCTCCACGACCGCCAATATCAGGCATGGGCATTGGGTCGATTCTGAATCCCATGTCACCACCGCCGCCACTGGCGCCACCACCTCCAACATCCTCCTCGGCACGCATCGACATTAGATCCATTGCGAATCTCATATCACCACCTCCGCCAGAAACATGCCATTCTCGACCTTTGTACGACGTGCCGTCTCCAACTGCAAGCACGAGCATCAGGTCGATATTGAATCCCAAGTCACCATCACCTCCCCCCCTCCTCCTCCAACATCCCCAATGGCAAGCACAGACATCAGGTCGATTTTGAATCCCAAGTCACCGTCCCCACCACCAGAAACATCCTCGACAGCAAGCATAGACATCAGGTCGATTTTAAATCCCAAGTCTCCTCCACCAGGAACATCCTCGCAGCCCGCGCCACGGTCTGAAAGTGTCCGCGGCCGTTACGTCCCCTTTGACGCCCGAGGGCAGCTACGCATCCCGCAGGAACCTTCCGAAAGAAGACAATCAAGACAGGAGTATCGGTCGTTGGATAAACCGGCCCACGCCGGACCTCCTCCGCAACAAGAGCCACTACCAACAATGGCTTCTCTTTTTCAAAGCGAATCCTCTGCTCGATATTCGACATCCAGAGTACCGCCAATCTCTGCTCCAGGTTCCTCAACTCGACCGTCTGCTTCAGGTCCGTCGTCCAGAGTGCCACCAATCTCTGCTCAAGGTTCATCATCCAGAGTACGACCGGTTCCCGCCGGCGCATCCTCAACTCGACCTCCACGTTCTGCTGCAGGTCCGTCATCCAGAGTTCCCTCCACTCCAGGTCCCTCTACTCGACCTTCTGCTGCAGGTCCATCAACTAGAGTACCACCGACCCCCAGTCCTCTGCGCCGCGAATCCTCTGCTTCGTCCTCTACTCCAGGCCCGTTGTCCGGATTACCACCCACGCTCGCTGCTTTGTTCAACGACGTCTCTACTCCACCTTCTGCTTCAGGTTCATCCACCGGAGGAGCAACAATCTCTGTTCCTGTACCCGGTGGACCCAATGCTCCGACCTCTGTTCCAGACTTATTGTACAGACTACCAGAAATTCCCAGTCATTGGCCCGATGAACCATCTAATCGGCGCTCTACTCCAGGTCCGTCAACCAGAGTACCACCAATGTCCGTTCCTTTACCCGGCGCATCCTCTACTCGACGCCCCGTTCCACCTCCACCATACAGAGAACCACCACTTCCCACTCCTTTGCCCCTCTCAGCCGCTACTCGACGCGAAGCCATGCGCGAATCAGGCATAGAACCAACCTCTTCCGCCGGCGGAACGGGCAATCGGGCGTCTGCTCCAGTCATTCCACCATACCTGGTACCGCCAATCTCGATTCCTTTGTACGGCGAAGCGGTAAATCGGTCTGCCGCTGCCCACACTTCACCAATCACCATTCCTTTCCGGCCCAAACCCACAACTGATCCAAATGCACCATTCAAGATACCCAAATTCACCTACCATGTGACAACTGGACATGAACTATTTGGAAATCTGATGATAGCTCACGCCGTCAATACGCTCAAAACATTCACAACACGAAACGCTCGTCGTGCCAAAGCAAAGGCCAAGGCCAGAGAAGCCGCCGAGAAGGACAAGGGCAAAGCTGTCGACAAGCCAAATGACCAGCCCAACGACAAAGGTAAGGGCAAGGCCGTCGGCCAGGGCAACGGCGAAGCTTCTGGTCAGAGCAAACGCAAAAAGGTGGACAAGGGCAAGGGCAAGGGCAAGGGCAGGGCTGCCGAAGAGTCCAGCAACCAGTCCAACAATCCACCCAGCAATCCACCCAACAATCAGCCCAGGGAGCAGCCCAGCGACCAACCCAGCAACCAACCCAACGACAAGGGCAAAGGCAAAGCTGTCGACGACGATCCAAACGACGATCCCGACGACAGGGACGAGGCTCCTCCGCCAGAATGGACGTACGAGAGGCCAAAAGACCCCTTTTATGTGGTTCTGGGTGTGCCTGACGAACCAGTCCTGCCACCCACGATGCGATTACTAGACGAGGCGGTCAGGGACTTTATCCTCCAACCTCCGGGGAAATACGACCAACCGCCCTTCGACCCGTCCAAGGACGATTGGCGCAAGAAGTACCAGATCGGCGCGCCCAAATGCCACCACAAGGAAGCGTGCAGGATGCACAACGTCATGGAATCGGGAAAGTTCACGGGCCGAACATATTGGATCTGTATGTTCCCGCCGCGCGAAGACGGGGAACAGCCCGAATCAAGAGGAGGCCCTCCGACCAAGTGCAACTTTTCCGCCGAGGCCATGCCACAGAGCTACGCCCAGCAATTTGACCGCGACCAGTTCCACGCGTGGATGCACCATGACATGTTTGCGCTGGATGCCAGGCCTAGTGAGCCTTCGATTGTGGGCATTATGTGAGGGCGGCACGAGGGAACAGGTTGTGTGTGGAGGGTCATTGCAGTGTACCATTCTTTTTTGGAAAGGCCATGGTGGACAAGGATGATGGTGATGGGAGAGATTGTCGTAAACGGTCTTCACCATTGATATTGTTATTGACATTTGGCGTATGAATGTGAGCCTGACGACGTGGTTGGGTACCTCTTGTTCTTCTTCATGTCTCTGTGATTCACCGCCATTGTCTTTCTCATCTGTAGGCGACGTAGTTGGTCTATCTCAGCGTGGCCGTAACTCGCCTGGTCAAGGACATGGTCAATGACAGGATTAACGCCCCGCCCAAATCGGTCAAGGAAAATTTGATCGAGAGTACGTACACCTACCCCCTATCTCAACCGACAAGTCAATTATCTGGTGGGTTCTCCATGAAAAGAGCCCTCGCTCCCTCTCGTTGCCACTCCTTTGGATGATTGCGAACTCGGTCATACGGACAAGGCATGAAAGAGGCATTATGACATACTGCGCCAGCAATTTCCGCCATGGGCCGCCTATCTATTCCTTCTTCCCCAAGCCGATTATGTGACTGAAAGACTAAAATATGAGTTCCGTGTCTAGTGCGCCGCTCCGACGCGGTTCCTTGAAACGTGGAACCCATCTTTACCATTCTGGGCGAGCCTCATCTGGTATCGGAGACTGTTGACCAAGTTGAGGTGCGAGGACCAAAGTCATCAGACATCGACTAGATTGCAATTCTACAATTTATCAAGGTCGATAGAAAGCCCCCATGTCAATGCTAAAAAAAGGACAGTGATCCTATTTCTTTGCAGGATTGCAATGCAACATTATGGCCAAGTCAGCTTACAGCCAAATCACCATTGGAACGCAACCTGTCATCTGGCCACCCTAAGAATCATCCATGACGCGCGAGGGCGTGAGTGAGCTCATCCCTCCCGACACCGGTGCTCGGATCAGAGATCTTCGAGGGTAATACAATTTCGTCAGTCACAGTATGACTAGGGTGGCCAAAGCCCCCTCGATGGGGATGACTTTCTATGGAGTGACCAGCTGACTAGAGTCATGCGTGGGAAGTATAGCGATGTACCAACCAACCCCGATGGTATGCTTTCCAGATCTCGAGGAGCTCTCCCCACCCCTCCCCATTGCGCTTTATCTATTGGTTTCACCTTTATAGAAATCCATTCAAATCCAAGCTATCAGGATCAGAAAGGCGAAAAAAAGAGTCCACATCTGTATCCAGCATGAATCCGCTGAGATTACTCTCCATGTTGAACACCTCGGGCTGCTGGCTAAAAGCTCGGTATGAGGCTCCTGCTTGAGGAGCTTGCTGAGGGCGAAGACTGTTACCCGTTGCTGCGTGGGGGTCGTGTTGATTGACATTTGTGACGTTGTGTGTCGTGCCGGGGTTGTTGGAAACTAGATCTCCAAAGTCCCGGTCAGCTGATCCCAATGCGCGACACGAAGGGCTTGAGGCTTTGGGAGATGATGCTTGATGGGGGTGGGGGGGACTCACGTAGGCTTGAACATGCCATTGCCAAATGGGATAAATAATCGACTATGCCTTGAACGACCCGGTTCCCTTGGTCCAAGTTCTGCAAAGCTTCGACTGCCATGTTGACGTACGTCATTGCATTGTCCAGATACTTCCAGGAAGGTAATGTCTGCACCCGTTCTGTACCGCTTCCCTTCACAGCAACGAGCAAAGCTGCAATCAAAACTAGCCCGGCGTTGAACGCTTTTCAACATGGTCAGTAACCTGTTAAGCTGCCTCTACTCAAGCATGACGACAGACAATCATGTCAGACTTACTGTAAAATAAAGAATAGTTCCATGCTCCAAGCAGGTCACGGCGCCAGCCATGGGATAGTACCACGTGGTGTACAATAGCAACAATGTTGATGGACGATTCGAGGCACGTTTCAATGCTACTGACGTAAACTTGACGTATCATGCTGGCTTCGACATCATTGACACCATTGGTGCTGTCAAGGAATTTCTCCAGTATGCGGCGGTGATTTAGAATACGGAGATTGTGGAATCGAAGAGACAAAACCAGGTTGAATCTCTCGACAATTTTGTCCTTCAACTCGAAGTTCCCAAGGTCTTGAGAGACCAGTGGAGTGTGGAGGATCCGAAGTCCCAATGCAGGGACGATCTGGGACCTCCACTCGTCCAGTTGCTGATCTCCCTTGAGCGTGATTGAAAGGATTTCGGCGTCGGCATGGGTTTCTGCAGGCCCTATATTCTGCTCATAACACGTGTCAAGAACCTCATACAAGATGTTGTTTAGTTTACTGTTCGACAACGTTATCAAATCGCCCCGTCTGACTTTTCGCGTCGGAAACGGCTTACATTGTGGCTTGAAAGTACCTTGCATCCATATGCTGGATGGCAGCACTGTCGGGTGTCTGGCCCATGATCTGTATGTTGGCAGACGGCAGTTCAAGCCTCACATGTTTCTCAGAGATAATACACGGGCGACCAAAAGTCATGCTTAGGGTTCTGTAGATGAAAGATGGTCAGCTAATAATCATGTTCCACGCCGTGGTTAGATCAAAGACCTCGTACCGATCGAGAAGGATACAGCCGAACCAGACCCGCTTCCGAACTTCGCCCTCTACAGGTGGAAAGCCTGCGTTGGTTCTTGGAGAGTGCAGGCCTAACTGAAAAGCTGTTGATATCGCCAGACAATGCACGGTCCATGCCTGGACCGATTTTTGCGTTCCCTGGAGATACTGGCCCATTAAGAGCAGATATTGCACTTGAACATGTCGTTAGTGTAATTTTCTTCATGCAGACAGCGCAACGTGATCGGGGTACTCAAGGTAGATAGATGCTCACCGAGTTCAAGACTGATACTTCTTCTTGGCTCTCTTTCACACAACCTGTTGGCCCTTTGACAGTACACGTCTGATTCTGCAATCCTCTCTTTGGCGGTGTCGTCCCCATCGACAATCAATGTGCAGCCCAAGGCGAGAATGATGTTCACCAAGCCCAGCCACGTTCTGCGTGTGGCTGTGAAGTTGGAGCGCTTCATCTCAATGAAGGTCTCACGAAAAGATGCTTCATGGATGATAGGTAGTAGCTGACCCGTCTTTTGAAAATACTCATTAATGAGTACCCAGGTGCGAGTTTCGGAAGGAAGTGCGTAGATATTGATCCCGTCTTCTGACGGATTCAAGGCGTTGCCGGATATGTCACCTTGAGCGTGTGTCACACGCACCCAGTCGGCAGTGGGATTTGAAGGATTGAGTGTGGCCTTTGTCACCTGACGCTGCCCACTTGCTTGTGCGAAAGCCTCTGAAATGTGGCGTAGGAAAGCAATATTGGACGACGGCCCTGGAAAAGTGAGTATGGAGCACGCACATACCTCTCTTGGGGACAACGGATATGAAAAGAGCGCACGCACCAAAGTAGTCGCTAACTTGTTCGTCTGTGAATTTGATGGCACCCATACCATCGATCGCGTCCTCGGAGGTGTCATTTTCGTCCATAACCGTGTTTGTTGAGGACGTCAGCTGGGGCGATATCTGCGAAGCCAAACCATCATCCGTTCCCGCCAACATTGGCATCTGAGGTTGGAAGCCCACAGCAGTCTTTGCCGATTGATAATTTCCAGGCTGGGACGCACTCTGCAGCCGCATCAAGCTGGCCTCGATTGTTTCGAGTCTTTGCTCCAACCGTGACAGATAACTGGGCGAGGACAGTTTAGTCAGACTATACGTGGAGTAATGGGTCCTCAGTTGTCATGGCATACCTTCGCCCAACGGTCAAGTTTGTTGTCGTCCCCGCCTGCTCATACAGGCATTCGCATCCCAGCTCATTGCAGAGAGAACACTTGGGTCTCCCCCCATCACACTATATTACGTCAAGTCTGATTCTATGAACCGGGAGTATCAATCATCAATGGAGCATACACGTGCTTTCCTGTATCTGCAATTGCTGCAGGCCAACGCAACCCTCCGTCTCTTGCTAGGGCCGCGGTCCGCCGACGATGGAGGTCTCGGAACGCTCGATGTGCTTGCTTGGTCAGATGACAAAGCGTGGCGCTGTTCAGCATTTCGTGCCCCTGTGACCATGGCGGGCATTCAGGGTTCAAATCCAGGTCTCCTGGAATCACGCTTGGTCGTAGATTGATTTGGGTATGGAAAGCTATCGGTCGACGGGATTCTTGATATGTACGGTCTTTATACCTTGCAACAAACTCCACAACGGGATACGGAAGTCCACGGCTAACCCGGCCCGCCGCCTGGGCAAAAACCGATCGCACAAGGTGATCGAGAACGGTTGGCGTCCGGAGTACTTTCGGGATTCCAATCTTGAAGGCGGCTCACTTGATAAACAAGTGGTCCCTGCACTTGGGCCCGCCATGACAGTATCCAGGTGAGAAAAGTTCCAACTGTTGCAGACAGGTCACGTGCCTTGCGATCACGTGGAAATCAATCACGTGCTGAGCGAGTTTTGGCACCCTGCCTCTTCCACTGTCTCATGGCTCTTGTGCGCGCTCATAGATTCTTCCATCCTCAGAGCAACAAATGGAGTTCATCCTGTGTCTACTCCTTCATCACTAACAACCCTTGCCAGGGATACCCACCTGATTTTGCATGCCGCAACAGCTGATAGCCGAACTAGACGTCTAAAAGCCCGAAGACCGCGAGATCTCCAAGAACTCGCACTCTTCGATTATCTAGTCGCGAAGCTCTGAACCCCCTGATACTTGGTGTACGTTCTGCGTAACTGCTGGTACCTTCACGCAGGTGCCGCACCGACTTTACAATGCGAGTACGGATGAAATAAAAGACCTGATTGGAAACCTAGCCGTTGATCCAACTAATCCCCCCTGTCGTTTCTATCTAGTCTATTAGGTATAGTCGAATAATTTTGGTATTCATGCAAACCGGTCAACACTCGAATATGTGCCGCAGCGATAGCTCGGCACTAAATTCGTACAACTCGTATTGCTCTTTCACCAGGGCGAAAGAGTCGAAATGGTCCCCATTCATTGCTTACGCTCATGCCTTGGACTGATCCATCCCGTTCCATCTCGGGAAATGGTCAGCTTCGAGGCCAAGCATGTCTATCATACGACCCACAGATTGGTCGACAATATCTGACAGAGATTTGGGCCTGGTGTAGAAGGCAGGCACGGGCGGGAATATAATTACATCTTGCATTTGAGCCAAAGCCAACATGTTGGCCAAATGGATGGGGCTCAAGGGCGTTTCTCGCGCCACCAGGACCAATTTCCTGTGTTCCTTGATGGTAACGTCCGCCGCCCGGCAAATCAGGTCATCGGCAAAGCCAGTTCGGATCGCGCTGAGTGTTCGCATGCTGCAAGGTACAACGATCATGCCGTCCGTTTGAAAAGAACCGCTCGATGGAAGGGCACCCGCATCGTTGTGTGCATAGCAAAAAGTCGCGAGAGCCTTGACGTCCTTGATCGAGTAATTTCCTTCATATCTCAGCGTCTCGGCCGCCCAGCGACTGACTATCAGATGGGTCTCCACCCCCATGTCTCGAAGGATCTCGAGAATGCGAATTCCGAGAACAGCCCCTGTTGCTCCTGTCATCTACAAACATCTCTTAGTCTGGTACTTTTCAACTTGCAAGACGTCGATGATGACTCTTTCGAAATACATAGGTTGATTCGGGGCAACTTACGGCGACAATGATTCGAACCGGCCTTGAAGTCGACTTCCCCCCGGCGGTCTTTGACTTGGGCTCGCTCATGATACTTGTCACTGGTTCCGAGGGTCCAACGGGTTTGTCCGCAGAGGTGAGGCCGGCCGCCTGGCTCATTCCAGCCCTGGGTTCGTGGAAAGCTGCAAATGCATTTCGTATCATGGGCCTCATGCCGCTACCGAGAAGCCCGCTGCCGAGAAACCAGGCCAGCGCAGAACTAATGGCGACAATAAAGATCAACATTGTCTTGAACTGCACTGCTCGCTGTTGATACTGAGAACGAAAAGCTTACTAAGCAATCACGGACCGGAAAGGCTAAGAAACGAAGACAACACTTGTCGCTCTTAAATCTATTCTTCAGTCCAGGAACACTTGTCAGTGGAAATTTGTATAATTGGTGGAGACACAAATCTCGAACGTTCCTGCACTTAGTAAGTGAGCGAAGCAAAGAAACTATGCAATCCGCCTAGGTCCGCATGACGATTCAATATCGACTAGAATGGACTTGAGGTGAAGATGGTATGGCACTGGCAACGTACAATCTCGTACATGGGCAGAAGTGGCGTAGGAGGTCGGGGAGATAGGGAATTTTGACATCATCTTATGCAATATACTACTGCCAATATAACATACTCTGGCAACGGATATTGTTCGGACTACGGTCGGCACCCCAAGACTGGTGTCAGGCCAACGCCTCCATTGTCCCTATCTCCCCGAAAGGCATGCTCGACTGTACGTCGAATGTCACGTGTCGCAGCACCAGGACGAATATATCAAATTAGGACCTCGACGCAGATCAAAACGAACGAACTTGTTCTACCGACTCAACTTCAGAGACCCAACTATTGTTATTGCAAAGGCAGAGGCACAAAGAGCCAGACGAAGATACACCGAACAATCACTTGTCGACATCAACCTCCTCTGTCATTCCCAGCACCGAGTATCGATAATGTCTACAGAAAAGCACTCCGCGGCCTCATCCTTACGCACCTTCCTTGAAGAATGCAAGGCCGAGGGAGATGTGGTAGAGATCGATCTCGAAGTGGATCCCCATCTCGAGTCCGGTGCCATCACTCGCCGCGCATACGAAACTGGTAGCCCAATGCCGCTCATCAACAATCCCAAGGGCAAAGATGGCCCAGACGGTCTCTTCCGAATTCTCGGCGCCCCAGTTGGTGTTCGATCCAATCGAGCAGAGAGATATGCTCGTTTCGCAAAGTCCATCGGGCTACCTTCCAACGCAAGTGGACATGACATTATTCAAAAACTCATCGCCTCAAAAAGAGCCGACCCCATTCCGTCGGTTCACGTTCGCGACGCACCACTCAAGGAGCACAAGATCTTTGGCGATGACATCGACCTCTTTAAGCTACCAGTTCCTCAGAATCATGAACGTGACGGAGGTAGATACTTTCTCACGTATGGACTGCACAGCGTTCAAACTCCGGATGGAAAATGGGTTAATTGGGCCATCACCCGCTGTATGGTGATCGGCAAACGACAATTGACCGGTCTCGTGGACGTGAACCAGGACATTGGCGCCATTTGGTCGATGTGGAAGGCTCAGGGAAAGGACACTCCATGGGCTTGCGCCCTTGGTGTTCCGCCAGCTGCCGTAAGTTTTTTATCTGTTTTGTGTCCTTTTTGGCTTGTTTCTTGTTAGAGCTATATGCCACGACCTAAATCAAATGTCAGGTTGAACTTGGACCTAAAAGTGCTAACTGAAATTCCTCCACAGGCCGTGGCAAGTGGTATGCCACTCCCCAAATTCGTAAACGAGCCGGATTACGTTGGTGCCATCACAGGAAGTCCTATGCAGGTCATCAAGTGTGAGACAAACGACCTCGTCGTGCCAGCACAGTCTGAGGTGGTTCTTGAAGGAACCATCTCCGCCACCGAGAAGGCGATTGAAGGGCCCATGGGAGAATACCACGGCTTTCTCTTCCCGGCCAAGAAGGCGCCCGAGCCGGTGTTCACGGTCAATGCGATTACCTATCGAAGCAACCCCATCGTTCCAATCTCCGTCGCCGGTCGTGCTCCAGATGAAACTCACACCGTGTGGGCCTTGACGATCTGCGCTGAAATTCTCGACTTGTTGCAGCAGCACGGTCTACCAATCACTCAGGCCTGGTGCCCCTATGAGTCCCAGGCCATCTGGTACGTCGTCCAGGTCGATCGTGCGCGACTTGTTGAGATGAAGACCACGCCTGAGAAGTTCTGCCGCCAGGTCGGCGAGATCGTCTTCTCCTCTAAGCCTGGCCGGTTTGTGCCAAAGATATTCGTTGTCGGCGACAACATCGACCCAAGTGACTTGCACGAGGTTGTGTGGGCCGAGGCGACCAAGTCGCAGCCGCAAGACAGCGACTTTTTCTTCGTAGGGAACTATCCGACCTACAAGCTCGTCCCATATGCCACCTACGGCCTCAACATTAGCGAGCCGCAGGCCAAGGTGGTCAGATTGTGCATGTTGCCGGCCGAGTTCAAGACCTTGGACCGGCCGTGGATTGAAGCTTCTTTCCGTGCATCCTACCCGGAAGAAATCAAGAGCAAGGTGCTGAAGAACTGGCAGGCGTACGGGTATCACCAGCAAGACTCTGCAAACATTTGAAACAAAAACAGCAAAGGAGAAGTTGGCGTTCCGAAATAGAAATTAGCCACTAGAGAATATATGTATATATTTATGTTGGACAGACGTGGCATCGACCACGTGTTGAGCGGTCGAGTTTGCGGGATACTCGGTCGCCTTGCCTAGGTCTTTTGACAATTCTCGTCATCAGCCTCGTTTATCTCCTAGTCTATCTGTCACTCATTGCATTATCCTACACATCGTCACTCGTGTAGCTATATCACCGCCTGTCAAAACGGAGCGCTTGTGTGAGGTTGAAAGGGCAACACAACTATCGACGGGCCTCAAGCTAGGTCTATCGAGAAGTTACCTCATGCCGCGGCAAGGAATGCCTCACAAACAGGCGGAGATTCTCACTGCTTTTTGCCTATATCTTCTTGGCTGTCGGTAGAAGTCGACCTCTTAAGTTATTGAGGTCAGAACTCGACAACTCATCCTATTTGGCACCCCCCTCCCAACCAGTACCTATTCCTGCACCAGATCCAACACCCATGTCATTGACGGGGTCAGTCACGACGAATCACAATCGCCGCGCAGAGCCCGTAGAGACCGTAGAGCCTACAACAATCCCGCTCCAAGTCCGCGCAGGCCGCATTTCCGACATTTTACTCAACCATGCCGTCGCCCGTATAAATCGACGCTGTTGGCGCATATCCTAACACAACTTGACGTTCTAGATATAGAAAGGATTGTCACTGCGTTTTCTATGGAATGATGTAGACTAATCATGGTGTTTTTGGCTTCACCACTGCGTGTACCAGCCCTCCGCGTCCATCACAGCGTGAACACTCTGGTTAACTTATATGCTCTCATATTATAGAAGGATAAGTAGAGAAGTACTAGCAGTACTGGCGTAGGACGTCCACCCAACACATACACAACACCAACCCAAGAATCAGCATATCGTCAACGGGTCGTCGTCGTCTCGATGCGTGTTGCACGGATCTCTCTCTCAATTCAGGTGGGAACAGCGTGGAATATGAACATCATGCATTGTGTGTTATCGGTCGTCGCCTGCCTAGTCACTGTCTCTTCTGTACATGTGTTTTTCATGCATCAATGCTAGGTATGGATGAGGCTGCCTCGAAGGCATGCTCTCGCCTAACCTGCCACTTCAAGAACTGAAATCAACAAAAGGAAAAAAGATGTTCCACGCCGAACACCACTACAATATATATGTATACATATAGTGATAGGTCGCTTCCTTGCTTTGTATTAGTCAATTAATTTCTCTTCACGTCGCTACAATCACATCATGAAGGTGTGTAGTTGAACTCCTCGGTACTCTGATTCCTAACGTAAATTCCTCCAGCTTTTCAAAACCCGTCTATCTGGTCTAGAGAGCCTCCGCCGCGTCCACTCCCGCAAGCCGGCCGAATGTAAGACAGCGAAGCACGCTGCTGCAAGGTGGATCTGTGGAAAGAGTATTTCAGCCTGTGAAAAAGTCTAGCCTTCCCCCATGGGTGACGGAATGCCACCAGGCGCAGTTGGCGAATCGATGCCTTGATCAAGGGAAAAGGGAAGCAACACTTACTCTACCCCGTTGTTAGCATGGGTTTACTGCCTTGACTGCGTGACATGGACTCGACTTACCTCGTTGTAGTACACCCCGCTCAGCTCGCCGGTGCAATACAAACCTTGACCGATCCGTCAGCTCTTGATGCCCCCACTCCCAAAACCAAAACTCTCGGAGTGAACATCCGCGGTGCAAAGGGGGTTCTTCTTCACGTGTCTTGGAAGGCTCACCTGGAATGGGAATCCCTGTAGTCGAGAGCACCCGGGAGTCGGTGTCACATTTCAGGCCGCCAAAGGTGAATGCCACCTGAGCCTTCAGTGGATATCTGAGTTATCGTCAGCGTCAAGTCCTTTTCTTTCCATAGGCTTTCGGCCATTCAAGATGATGATCTCACCCGTAATAGGGAGGCTGGTTGATCGGATGTGCCCAATTGGTTTTGTTAGGCGACAAGCCATGTGTTCTCTTGCCATCAAGCGTCATCAAGTTGAATTCCTTGTCGTCGATTCTATGGCGATTTTTAGTGACAGTTCAGGACATGACATCCACCATGAACTTACGCAGCGTTGAATTCGTCGAGAGTCTGCCTCAATTTGCTGGGTTCAAGGCCCAACTTCTCAGCGAGCCCTTCGATTGTGTCGCTCTGCTCTGGATCTAGATCGGTTGTGTCGTACACCCATCCCGGTCGAAATCGATCCATGATCGTCTTGTCCGTGATGCTGAAAGGTGAACGTTAGGGGGTCGTCTCTTCGATACGTCAATCTCACTCACAAATACGCCTTTTGATTCTGCTCTGCTCAACGTCAGCCACGAGAACAGTCCCTTTCTGTTGATTATGAGTGACTTACCTTTCCATACTTCCACGGCCAGCGGTTCACATGTGGCAAACAGGCTAGGGTATGCAGGTTAGCTTTCGGCCAGTATTAGCCGTACCGAGGTACATACGGTCGTTTGCCTTCGTCGTAGAATCTCTTGCTGTGTCTAATTACCGTCAGCTTGTATGTACCAAGTGAGGTGCGATAGTCGATACGCACTCGTTGACAATAATGCCATAGCTGTGGCCCCATATGGTGGCCTCGGGCTTCGATGATCGGGTGTCGACAAGCTCGCACTTTTCACCCCCTTAGCAACGTCCAGGTCAGAGGTATAAGTGTGGGTTGCAAAAGAGACACCACAAAACTCGGTACCCTCCCAGCCCACCGCCTTGCCACCTCCAAGAGTCCCGAGGAGCAAAATATACTTACATGCATGCCGCTCAGAGAGCCCGCGACTGCCGCGCCAACTTCCAAGCCCATCTTCAAGCCAAAACCAGTATTGTGCTTCAATCCAGGAGCCAGGAGAGGGAGAAGCTCCGTTTTTGGCCCAACATATCGTGCCATGCTTCAACAGGTCAGTAAAGTCTCTTTCCGTGGCTGGACTATGCGTACAGCTCGCGATTCCCCTCGAAACCACCACAAGCCAACATGACCTTTTTACCATATACTTTTGTCAAGTATCCGTCTGACTTCCGGACCTTGACTCCGCAAACGGTCCCATCTTCCTCAACGATCAAGTGTTCGGCATTTGTCTCCCACATGATGTCCAGGTTATCAAATTTTCTGATGTGATTAAATAGTATATTCATAACGGCGATCCCACCACCCTGTTAGAAATTTCAGATGATGCTGGTAAAGCTTCGCGATAGTCGCATACCTCTGCGTTGGCGAAATGCTGGTCTGGGATTCGGTTAGAAACAATTGCGGTCTGGAGCCGACCTTGGCCATATCTTACTGGTATTGAACTCGAGTAGCACGTTCTTTTCGTCGTGGTGAGCGAGTTTTACCCCATCTGTTGTTCAGCGTCAGATTTACGGTAGACTTCCAGAAGCATTCCCTATCTCTGCTCACGGTCAAGAAGGAATTGAACTGTGGCCGGCGCCTCCTTTTCCAGTTTTGAACAATAACTCTGGTCGGCAAGCCCCCCACTGGGTCTGTTAGCAAGCAAATCATGCTGCCTGAGATTTTTGCTTTGCTGACCTGACGTGCTGATGACTCGTAAGCAGGAAGGAACGCTCGTCACTATGCGTTACTCACCATCATCTCCTTCTTGAAAGCATCGTCGAAATTGTTGTCTACCCAAACTCAGTTTCCATCATCAGCATTCGATGACAAGCCGTACCTTTGTCAAGTCGAAGGAAGGCCGGAGTCCATCTTGGTTATCGTCGTTAGCACCTCAAGCCTTACGCATCCCAGGAGAAGGGTCGCAACCTGCTGCCGCCACATCGTTCTCCATCCTTTCCGGCCTCGATCAGCGCAACTTTCCCATGCTTTCCCAGCGCCTTGCATCTTTCGAGGAAATTGAGCGCCGTCATGGATCCCTAAGTGCGACGGGCTAGGGTCAGTATATTACTCGGCTTCGTCACTGTTAGACCTACGGCGAACCCACTGCCCACCACGACCAGGTCGTATTGGGGCGATGATTTCGTCCGGCTCATCTCTGTTTGATTGATGATAGACATGATTGATCAATGTTTGCAACCGCCAGGCACAAATCGAGGAAGACACGTTCCAAAGCGTGCAGCAGTTGTGTCATTCATTCATATTTCAATTTTGAAAGTTGTCCGGACTCGTCGTCCCGTCGACCGTTGAGTCGGGTTGGACCCACTCCCGAAACGCTGCCGTCGACCGTCGAGCCGAACTAGACCAAGATGCCTACCATACAATCCCAAGCTCTCCCTGAGGTCATGCGCATTGCTTTGGGATGTTTGACAATACAATCGAACAGTGTAGAAATGGACTTGGATGTGTGAGCGGCGTCCAACAGCCATTGCCTCGACCGACGTCCAACAGCCACAAGGCCAGCGGGCGCCCTGTGGCAGGAGAAGGAATAGCAAAAGTGTTGGATTGAGTGCAGGAATAGACACTCACTAGTCGGGATGATGCTCATGTCGTTCATGTTGTTCATCTTCCTGTCTTTGTGATTGGTTGTCATGGTCAGTGTCATTGGTAGACGACATTGTTGATCCCTCTCGGCGCGCAGGTGCATTTTGTGATTGATGATTCAAGTCTCTTCTACTTTGTCACTGTGATTTGTGCCATTTTCATTCTCATTCTCATTCTCATTTTCATTGTTCTGATGATTTTTCATTGGTAAAAAAACGACACAGTTGCTGCACACCCTGCCTCGCCGCCATTGTCATTGTCATTGTCATTGTCATTGTCATTGTCATTGTCAATGTCATTGTCATTGGTCAAGGACCTTGTTGATCCTTCTCAACACGCAGACACATTGTTGTCCAGACTCGGAACTTGTCAGAAATCGGGGGTAAAGGATATGCTTCACCAGCCCCCTGAGATCATTCCATAGAGAAAAAGAAACCTTTCAACCTCTCACGGTTTGACAGGGGTTAGCTTACATTAGTAAAAGTTACATTCTGTCGACTACGGAGTACAGTGATGTGGTCTGCGCACTCTTACGTAGTATATACATGTAACAACTACGAATCGCTGTTCCTCCAAGCTGGCGCCAGCAAGGTCACAAGGTTATGACCAGCTTTTTCGCGCTGACGCCTTCCTGCAAAAGATCCATCGCTCTTTGTGCATTCTCGAGCCCATGTCCAACAATCTCGGCTTTTGGCGCGGGCACAAATGCTCTTTCCGCCAGGGCATCGGGAAGATACTCTTGATAGATCATCGGGCCGACTTCGTTGTTGATGATGTTGTAACCATCGACGATGCCGGTCCGAATGCCATGTCTCTTGGCCTTGATCCATATTGATATCATGCCTGTCAGATAGGTGAAGACGGTCCGGATAAGGACGAACCTCTTCGGCGGGGACTTTGGCATTGGATAGCTGATCATGGTCAACGCCTTGGCTCCACGGCAAGTTGCGAGGATGTCGAGACACTTGTGTGCTGCTCCGTGGCCGATGGACATGGCACCGGCGACTGTTCGGCCCATAAAGGCTCTCTTGATGTCTTTCACAACAGTACCACTGTTGTAGTCGAACGCTTGTGACGCACCGAGACTCTTCACCAACGCAAAGTTGCGCGGAGAGCACGTGGTTACAACTTCATAGCCGGCCGCCACGGCGATCTGGATGGCGTTGCACCCGACGCTCGTCGAGCCGCCCCAGACCAGCACCGTCTTGCCGGTTGGCGGCTTTGCTGCTGGGACCGTAGGGTACTCCAGCCCCAGTTGGTCTTTCTGGAAAAGACCAGACGCTGCTGTGTCCAGGCCCAAGGGAATCACCGACGCTTCTTCAAAAGAAAGGTCGTCCGGAATAGGCGAGGCCATATGCGCAAGGAGGACAGTGTACCGTTGAAACCCGCCGTGCGCGGCAGAGTTGATCTTCTCGACGGTCGCAGCGGCACTGCCGACGACTCGGTCACCTTTCTGGAATCGAGTGACATTCTTGCCGACCTCGACAACCTCCCCGGATACGTCGAATCCGAGGACCGTGGGGTACTTCAAGTGTCCGTATATCAGATTGCTGTTCTGGATGATATGGTCGACCGGGTTGATGGCCACCGCGCGCGTCCTGATGACAATCTCGCCAGACCCTGGTTTCGTGTAAGGGGCCCTTCGAACCTGGAGAGGTTTGACATTTCTCCCGACAATGTATGCTGCTTGGTTGAACGGTTCGGAGTCTGCGGACATGACGATTACGATTGTAGGACTGTTTTCTGCGAATGTTCCTGGGTTTTAAACCCCGTCTGTCTGGATGTGTTGTCGGGTAGGCGTTGTCCTTCAGATTCATCACGTCGTATTTGGGTCATGCTGTGTCCTTATGTACTCGGAGGCAATTCCAGTGATGAGTCTTTGATGTTGCCTTTTGATCCTCCGACCGTCCGAAGATCGAGTCATCAAACTCTAATTTAGCTCGCGTCATGAACGTGGAGCGGATTAACAAAACCCCGAAAAAGACTTTACAGATCGAATTCGTGTACGACATCACATTGCTCGCGGCATGTTCTGATCGGAGTGGCTGCGAGCTCGCAAGCTATAGCCCACTGAGTAAATAAGTCGGATGGTCTACGGAGTAGGAAGTTCCGACCTCATTGGCACGAGGCTATACGAGGCTATACGAGGCTATACGAGGCGGTTAATACGACGAGGCTACCCCGTTCCGTACATCATGGCAGCTAGTTCCTGGTTCGGTTTGTAGTTAATTAGTCGAAATGCAAAAAGGTTCTTCAATCCTTCGCTGCTCTATCTCGGGCACTTTCTCATTGCGTCAGTAACTTTTCAGGCTTGTATTGCCGCGTCCACTTCAGTTGTTATGAGGCCCGATGAAGAACCTGTAAATGTAAGGGACCGACAATCAATTCTCTGGCCAAGGTGAAGAGCAAAATCGGCCCTTGAAATCAGATCCTGGTCCCTGCTCTATGATCGGAGTGACGCCAGAAGAGACAGAGCTATATATAAACATGAGTAAATGAGCAAATGCTGTATTTCCGGCGTGATAATATGCGCATCCCATTTACCCAGTTCTACCAGCTGAATGTGTCGGTACAGTATCGCAGATTCTAGGGACACAAATCCTTTGCCTTCTGAAGCGTTCGCATGGCTGAGCACTGCAAGCTGAAAAACCAGCTCAAAGCTGCAGTGGAGTAGAAAGGCCAGTCGGGGATGTTTCAGAGCTACGCGAATAGTCTGTTGAGTGTTTGGTCCCTCTTGACGTAGTTGGTTTATACGCGAAATCCGAATCGGTTGCAAGTCATGATGGTCCGCAAGAACATTCACGCTGAAATGTGCCGCACGGCTTTCATACTGCTCTCAGAAAGCGCGCCTCGGAACCTTCCACTTTGACACTGCTTCATCTTCGAAATACGTCTAGACCTGCTCCCTCAGAAGGTATGGCAGTGCAGGATGGCTGGGTCCTCAGTCGACATCGACCGCGTCGAGCTCAGCCAGTATTCGCTGCTTGACCTTGGGCGCTGCCCAACTCATCTCAACAGCGTTACGCGAGAGCTTTACCATGGAATCTTTGGACAGTCCGCAGTAGGTGTACACCTTCTGCATGTTTCCATCGATCCAGACGTCATCTAAGCCATATTGGTCAGTATGCCCATCTCGAAGGAGCTGGAAAGGGTCCCACTCACGCATATATGTGGGGTCGTCGCTGTTGATGCAGACCGTCACTCCGGCGTCGAGAAGAGTCCGGATCTTGGGGAACAGGACTTCGGTCTTCTGCCGCCGGTGGTAGGCATGCGGACACAGCGTGAGACCGATGCCACGGTCCCTCAGGCCCTGCACCAGCTCGGGGCGCTCGATTGCGTTCAGGCCATGGTCGATCCGCTCAGCGCCCCGGCCACCGCATACCTGGAAGATGGCCTGGTGCACGTGGTCCGCGGCGTCCTTTTGGTCAACGTCGCAGTGCATGGTGACGTGCAGGCCGTCTTCCCGAGCTCGGACAAACGCCCGCTCGAAGAGCATCGGCGGTCGTTCAAACTCGTTGGCGGCCAGCCCGACGCTATGGAACAGACCCTTACCTCCTGGGCGCCGTGCCCACGGCCATGCTGCCTCGTACGCCGCCATCCCTTCGTCGACCGGCCGGTCGCGCAAAAAGCAGAAGACCCAGTTGCTCTCGACGCCAAACTCCTGGGCGCCGTCGCGCTGGGCTCGTAGGTACCCGTCCAGCACAACATTGGCGGGGATGCCGCGCTCAGTGTGCGCCTGGATATCGAAGAAGGGTTCTGCATAACGTACGTTCATCTCGTGACACCGCCGCAGGTACGCCATGGCGAGCTCATAAAAGTCCTCTTCGGAGCACAGAACCCTGCACCCGGCGAAGTAGGCCTCGAGGAATGTGGGCCTGCCGTCGTCACCATTTACCTCTTTCCGGTGGTTATAGGTGACCTGGTAGGATTCGACGAGCTCCTCGTACGTGCTGTACGGGAGCGGGATGTGGTTGCGTTGGGCCAGCTTCCAGCGCAGCGCTGGTGTCAGCGTGCCCTCGATATGGACGTGGAGTTCGACCTTTGGAAGCGCCCGCACAAAGGGTGAGATCTCTAGTCCGTTCATGGTGCGCTCGTCATTCGCTAAGATTGTGATTAAAAGGCGTGCCTTTGAAGAGGATTGCTTTCGGTTCAAGCTCCGTTCTTCCACATCTCTTGACGTCGGCCGCCTCCGAGAAGGACGTCTTGAACACAACCTGCGGACCACACGTGTTAGTCGGGGCCTATCCAGGCTTCGCCGACGGACATGTCCACGCTCTGCCAACGAGACTCCTTGCAAGCTGGAAAATTTCACTCTCCATGCTGCAGTTGGCCGACCAAGTTCCGTGCCAGGAATGCGGAATCCCCAACACGAGAATTAGATGGCTCTTATTCACTGAATCTTTGGCTTCCTTGCACCGATATATCCTTCAGACCTATATGCCTCGGGAGGCCAAAAGTCCGTCAAGTTCAACAGACGATCTGCCTGTCTTTTTGACGATTTTCAGGTCGTTCACGTCATGGACTCGATTTCCGCAAAACGTCGACGAGGTCACGAAATCATGTTGGTCATTAAGACCGTGGGCAGATCCAAAGCCTGCATTGAAATTGAATAATGTGGTCGTCCAGGGGCGACTCGGCTACCGACTTGCGACTAAAGTATGTTACTAACAGCTTGCCGTTGATCTCCGCCATCCATGTCATAGGCTACAAAAGTCCGACGACGTCGTTGGCTTTCCCTTGTCTAGATCCTCAAGCCAAAGCCGGCTGGGGCTGCTGATAAGCTCGGCCGGGGCGAGCTTATCAGTCGATCACACGCCACACGATTGCGACGTCGTATCCTACGAAGATCGGCTCTCTCTGACGATGACTTTGAATATCTATCCCACGTCTACCTTTCTATCTGGCAGAACAACATTCAGTACCGCTCTGAAATGATGGCCAATACCAGTACGAAGCCTCCCCAGACCGAGGCTGGTTCTCAAGCGATTTCTGCCCTCGAGGTATCCGACCATGACGCTGGAGACAAGGCTTTGGCCAAGCGAGTCCTCCGGAAGATTGACTGGCGGCTGATGCCTTTGATGTTTGTGACGTACAATCTCAACTTTATGGACAAGACTATTCTCTCGAGCGCCTCAGTTTTTGGCCTGCGGGAAGACACCGTCAGTGGTGACGACCTTCAGCTGCCTTGACTACGCTGACATTCTCCAGCACCTCGTCGGACAGGAGTATTCCTGGGTCAGCTCGGTTTTCTACTTTGGGTACTTCTTTTGGGAATACCCCACGACTCTGCTCATCGCCCGACTCCCGGTCGCAAAATACATGGCCGCCAACACCGTCTTCTGGGGCGTCGTGGTTGCTCTTACCGCCGCGTGCACCAACTATGGCGGCCTGATCACGGTCCGCTTCTTGCTAGGCGTCGCGGAGGCCACCATCAGTCCGGCCTTCCTATTCATTACCTCTACCTGGTACACCCGTAAGTCACACGACGGCCCGCAGTTGAAGCCCGCATTGCCTAACGAGAACCAGGAGACGAGATACCCACCCGGACGGGAATTTGGTTTGCTGGGAACTCGATCGGCGGGGTTCTGGCAAGCTTCATCGCGTACGGTGTGGGCCACATTGAAGACTCGCTGTCTCCCTGGAGGTGGATGTTCATCATTCTGGGCATCCTGACCTTTCTCTGGGGCATCCCTTTGCTGTTGCTGCTCCCCGACAGCATTGAAACGGCCAAGTTCCTCACTGCCGAGGAACGCAAACACGCTGCCGACCGGGTCGTGATCGCCGGCACAGGCCAGACGGCCGACACGAACTGGAAGCTCGATCAGGTTGTCGAGTGTCTCTTGGATCCCAAATCTTGGATCATCTTCGCCATGTCGCTGTTGACGCAGATCCCCAACGGGGGCACCCAGAATTTCGGTAACCTGGTGATCAAGTCCTTCGGCTTCACCTCCTTGCAGTCGACGCTGTTGGTCATTCCCGCGTCGGTCATCTCCGCAGGTACCATCTTCGCGACGGGCTGGACAGCCGGCCGGTTCCGACAAATGAACTGTATTCTCATCGTCTGCGTCGTTCTGCCGGCAGTGATCGGTAGCTCGCTCATCTACGTCCGGCCCAGGACGTCGTCGGGTGTGCAGCTGTTTGGATATTTCCTCCTTGCCACCGGCCCCGCGGGCATTCCGCTCCTCCTGTCACTAGTGGGAGCCAATTACAAAGGTGTCACCAAGAAGATGACCATGACGGCCATGTTGTTCATCGCATACTGTGCCGGCAACATCGCCGGCCCGCAGTTCTTCCGCGCCTCGGAGGCGCCACAATACAACACCGCATTCAGAGCCATTCTTATCTGCTACTCTCTCGTCATTGGGCTGGCCGTGGTGCTCAGGGTCTATCTGCAATACATGAACAACCGTCGGGAGAAGGATGAATGCGTCAAGGGCAGCGCCGGCGCCGGTGGGATGGTGGCTGGCGGTAAGTTGGCCGACCTCGCGGACGACAAGCACCTCGCCGAGCACACTGGTGAAATCCAGCTGCGTCCGGAGGACTACGATGACGTTACGGATCTGAAAACTTTTGGGTTCCGATACCGCTTGTAGATGCACGAGGTAGCACGAGTAACTAGTTATTCCGCGTCGATAGCTCGACAGGTTTAAAGTCTCAGCATTTCATGTGGTTGAAATCCGCAGCCTCTGGTCTACACGGGGCTAGAATGCCCAGGCCGGTCATGAATCGCGAAGAGCGGAGCCAAGAGGTTGCGAGGCAGGTTGCGGCTTCGTCGTCGCTACATGTTCGGGAACCTTTTACGCTATAGTCGAAGTAAGAGCTCCCTGACTTGCGAGACAACACTGCAGCTGAGTGCGTCGGCCGCCAAAGGCGCGCCGCCCGTCTGATTGAAACAGGGGAGGCGCCTGAGCAGATTCGAGAGGCCATTATGAGCCCTGGAGGTGCGACTTCTCGTGGCATTCAGGCCATGCAAGACAGACAAAGCGGTCCACTCATCATGAAATCTCCAAGAGCGTGCGCCGCAATCCAGGAATCAGCTTTCGCAGTGCCTGACACGAGATGGATTCGTTCGCATCATTAGCTGCGGCATCAGTAATGATATGGTGAACGAAATCTTCCGACATGTGAGATGATTGGCATGCGAACGGCGTGATCGAGCAAGCACTGATCCAGTTCCAGGACGAGGAGTTTTTCAAACTGAAATCGACATGGAAAAAGGCCATCGCCAATGCTAGAGGCCCGACACCGCGACGAGAATATAGCCACGTGGGAGCAGAGAGCTCCTCGGCACTCTACGGCAAACTCGTTGATGAGGTACAAAGCATTCAGCAGTCGGATTGGAAGAAGCTCTCGATCTCCAGCCAGGCACATTCTGCTCCAAGATTGGGGACGCGAGGTAGGCAGGCAGGTGGTGAGTGAGTTGGTGCGCCAAAATTCAAACCAAACCGAACCGAATCGACTGGCATCGGCACAGGCTGAGAAGTACCAAATGCATCGTCTTCCATTGACAATGATCAATGGCAATGGCAATCAGCGGCTGCACAGAGTCTGGATCTGAACCTGGATCTGTGCCAGAACAAGAGATGCCTGTAATATTCGATGTTGGCTCCTTTCCGACGCATCAAAGTTACACACACACACACCAACAGTGAGTGTACTAGAGTCAGATTGTTTAAACAGACTGATGCAGCTCTTTCTGGTTTTTTCATTCCTCGAGTATTCTTCATTCCTCATTAGTCTAGACAATCAATCAATCTCTTTGTTCATCCGGAGATGTCTGGGACATTTCTAAACATTGTCCACCAACAGCAATGGCAGTAACAAAGGAAAAATGCAGAGTGTTAAAAAAAACAACGTCGTTTACCAGTGACACTGACCATGACAACCAGTCACAAACACATAAAGCTGAATCAAGTGCTTTGTTTCTCTGCCCGTGACCATGACAATCACCATCAAAATTATAATCACAATGGCATGAGGATGAACAACATGAACAACATGAACAACATGAACTCATAGCACCGAATCCTGTGCTCTCACAACACGGTCTCAGCCAGGCTACGACTGCACCTGTAATATAAGCTATATATGTGTCTAGTTCTGTCTCGACACTGCTGAGCGAAGAACTGAAAACGTGGTTTTGAAAACATCCGTCCCCAACTGAGTACCTTGATCACAATGCCCGATAACAATACAATTTTATCTGGCAATTCACTGAAGCTCGTAGCTTGTGGATACGTTGTAGCTGCGGATTCAGTCGCTCGTGGGACACGTGACACTGACTCGGATTGGGCGATTCTCGGACTTTAGAAGAGGCGCTGTCCCGCCTTAAGTCCGTTCGGAGGATGCCTCCGAGGACGGCGTTTAGAAATGCAGAAAGAAGGCTCGAGGCTTCTCCGGCCTCCGAATCATTGGCATCACCCTCAACCGCAGGGCTGGTGAGTAGGCTGGTCGTCTTCAACGCGTCGATTTTGGAGGTTCCAACCTCACCGGCCGAGCGACATCAGAGTGTGATCGTGAACCGACCTCGGCGTGGATATACCTCCTTCCAACCATGCTTGGGGCGTCAGGTCCGAAAAGCAGAGTTCCCAGGCCTTCCGGGGAGATTGAACATCAAGGCAGCAAAATAATCAGGAAGCGCAAACCTGTCAGCTCGACACACCGGGCGTGTTCGACGTGCCGAATCCGTAAGGTGCGATGCGATGCAGCATTGCCTCGATGCTCGTACTGTGCATCACACAACGAAACCTGTGTGTTTCCACCGGCGTCTAGAAGAGCCACGTGCTCGCAAGCGTAAGGCCCTTCCCCATCGTCGCGGACAATATGCGTGTCGCACCGCGTCATCTCGACATATTGGTGGTAGCTTACATGGCTGGACACAGAAGCGTCGATGCACTACAGGCCAAACTCCAGAAGCTCGAGAGTCAACTCAACGCTTTCCAGAGGTCGACACAAGCCGTGTCAGCGTCGGCCTGTCTGGGCAGCCGAGCCGCCAACATGTCGCCCACCGCCATGCTTACCAACGCCGTGGGCAGTCACCCCTTGATGCTCAGCAAAGACGAGACTGCCAAACCACCGGCAAACAGAACGCAGATGGCCGTCGCCAAAAAATCTAGCGCGATCCCTGATTATGCGGATTCGACGTTTGCCAACAGAAATCTACAAACAAGCGATGTATCCCGATACACTGTAGTGACACGGGATGAGAGACACCAGGGATCCGTCCAGGCCGAAGTGGCTCCCCCAGGCGTGTCTGTCACCATTTCTCCGTACACTCGAGGCGTTCATTCATCTCAAGCTGCGACTCTTTCCGAAGATGAGCTGTTCCCTTCTCGAGATGCCGCACACGGTTGCGTCGAAACGCCGGCAACCGACGGTATGGTTGAATACATGCCCAATGACTCGTCCTCCCAGTCTGAATGCAGAACTTTCGTCAGGAGCTCCCCAGCCCTTGATTTTGCGCTCCAACTCAAACGAATTTCCAAAAACTTGTCCCCAACCTCGCAAGGATGGAGCAGTCGTCTTTTCCAGACCAATCCGTCGATCGGGGGCGGCTTTGCTATTTGGCGGGCACCCGAAGCCGAAGCCACCTCGTTGCAGCATCATCCACGGAAAAAGCCCAGGAGACATCCGCAGTATGAGCATCAACATGCGCTGAAGCTCCATTTCAGTGACTCTTATCAGCGAACAATGCCACAACTCATGATCGCCACTGCCTTGCTGGATCGTTACTTCGTCGCTGTGCATCCAATATGGCCGTTTCTAATAGAACAAAGGACGCGGGACCAGTTCGAACGGATTTTCATATCCCATCAAGACACTGACCCTGCTCAACTGGCACATTTCAATCTCATCTTTGCATTGGGCTGTTTGTTATCTAGCGAGGATTTGCCAGTGCCGGACATTCAAGAAGTTGGAGAGCAATTCTACTTTCGAGCTCTAGGCTTCATTATTGCCCACGCCTTCAATGCGTGCAATGTAGACATGCTGCAGATGCTACTACTTCTGGCTCAGTACCAACAAGGCACGCTGAGGTCCAACGAATGTTGGTTAATGGTGGGGCAAGCCATCAATATTGCTTTAGCACTTGGCATTCAAAAAGACTCGTCGAGCTTGAGCAAGCTCAGCCGCGCGGACATCGAACTTCAAAAAAGGCTTTGGTGGGGATGTTTCTGCTTTGACCGGTAAGTACTCATGCTGGTGATGTTCACCGCCGCGACTGATTCCCAATCACCAGCATTTGTAGTATGACCTACGGCACGCCCATCAGGATTCCTCGGATTCGCACCGCCACTATAATGAAAGATCTGCCTGCTGTGACTGATGATGCGTTCACTGCAATGTGCGAGCCACAGCCTCCAAACAAACAGTCAAAGAATTCAACTTTTGTGTACACAGCTAGCCTTTACCAGGTAATGGATGATATACTGGAACGCCTCCAGGAGGTTTCGACAAACAAGGACCCCAAAGAGACTACTGGTAGTAGTGTTGCAGTATCGCAACTTGCCATGCTCGCGCAGTTGGACACTGTCCTTCTCAATTGGTTTGATGCTCTCCCTGCCGAGGTGAAGTTCACTTTGGATGGTGCCAAGAGAGGGGCCATTCATTCACCGGCTGTGTCTTGCTCACAAGAGGCTCTCAAAATACGATATCTGGGAATGCGCCTGCTTCTGCACCGCCGTGCTATCTTGTTTCTCGGTCTATCCGTTGAGACCAGAGGATGGCCTGGAGAGTCGAGATCCGATTGGCCACCGTTGTTTTCCGATGAACCCAGAGGTTTGGCTAACCTTAGCGATGTCGAAAGGCGGCCCAACCCTCATTCTCCCTTTCTGTCACAGCTTGCGCAGGTCAGTGCCAAAATCTGCGTCGATTCAGCCAAGGAGCAGATAGAGGCATTGGAGAACTATCGTACGATCAGGACTTCAGGTGCGTGGTGGTGGGACTTTCACTGTACGTGAGCTCATCCTGGAAGAATCCTTTCGCAAATCTTGCACGACAGAGCTGACCCCGTTGGCAGTCCTTTTCAACGCGTTGTGCGTACTCATTGGAGCCTTGGGGCTGAGGGAGGATGATCGAACCACGATCCTTCCGGACCATACAGTGGCGTATGCCCTCGTCCGGCGAGGCGTTCACCTCATGGGCGGGTTGGCCACTCGAGAAGAAAGTAAGATTTTACAAAGTCAAGCGTTTCTCGAAAGGCTGCTAGAGAGCAGTTTGGAGCGCTCGCAAAACCTGAACCCCTCTCAAGAGCTCACTACCGAAGATCTCGACTACCTCCCTCAGAACCGCCTTTCTAATCACGAACGCTTCGATCTGAATTTGGCACAACGACTTGGTCAAGGTCGGCTCCACACTGCACAGACACCCACCAACTGTCCATCACACGTGGAGTCTCCGGCGATAACTACCACGGACTCGTTCCTGCATTCGCTTTATGGCAAAGACGAGGCGGATTGGCAGCGCAATCTAGATGACGCCTTTCCATGGCCGGCAAAGCTCTCGGGGCCTTCATCTGAGATTGGAGTCCCAGATATGGACAGTTTCATTTTTGATAGTATATTATAGTGGCATTTTAGATTGCTGCAGGACTATCGAGACCACAGCAAACTCAAAAAACAGGTCCAGGCTCGTATACCCAAACAGATACCGGGTCGAACCCATGCCGTTGTGCAACGCAAAATGTTCCGGTTGGCTTATCGGCCACGTGTCCCCCCCGAGTTGCATCTGCATGTCACTGGAAGAGTTCCCCAGAGTCCTTCCTCTTCGCTTTCCCGATTCCGGGTGACGAGGTTCGAACAATGAGAAAAGCGGCACACGTTAGAAGCTCAGTCGAGGGATTATGCAACGTCAGCCGCATCGTTGGCCGCCACCCTGATTCCATCTTTTGCTTCAACATTTGCTGTGTCTAGTAAGGGGGCATCCACTCTGTTTGTGTACTGCTCCGACGGGTCCCTCATGAAGAACGCGACTAACACAAATGATTAGCGCATGACGCCGCGAGATCAAGCTGACCTACTTACCTATTAGTGAAGCAGCAATGATCGCAGCGGCGCTGATGTATCCGTTACGGAATCCAATGGTATAGACGTGTCTCATGACGATCGTTGCGGCCTGCACCACCCGGTCAGACACACCGGGGGCACTGTTCAACGCGTTGTCCGAGCCGCCCAAGAATGCGAACAAAAACTCTGGCAAGCTTGAAGCTGGGAGGCCAGCGGACACGGCAGCATTGCCGACATCCGGGGCAAGTCTCGAGGCCAAGAGGCTGTTCAGGATCGCATTAAAAACGACCAGTCCAATGCACGCCCCGAACGTTCGACTTGCGACGATCAAACCCGTGGCAGACGCGATAAGTTCCGGAGGAATAGAGAGCTGAGCAATTGTGGTCAGCGCCAGCACGCCTCCAGCTTGGCCCAAGCCTAGGAAGACATTGTAGCCCCAAATGTTGTCTCGTGTGGACGGGTTCGTCGAAGCCATCAAGGCAAAATACAACACGAAAGAGCACAGCGCGAGGATGACAAACAGCCGCCCCTTGCGAGTCAGCGCAATGCACCATCCCACCAGGGGTGTCGCGACCAGCCAGGTCAGCCAAACAATGGCGAACGTATTCGCCACTTCCCAGGGCCCGTCGCCGTACATGGCAGTCAGTTCAAGTGGGAGGTAATTGACGGCACTGATAAAGGCGACTCCCTCACCGCAAAGCACAATCAAGGAGATACAATAGTTTCGGTTTCGAAACAGGTCGTGGTGGAACATACCGTCATGGCGGTAGTAGACCGCATACGCGACCAAAACGATGGCCGCGCACCCGCCAATGATCAACGCGGCTAGAACGTGAACGTCGTTCCACGAGTATGGATTGCTGGACCAGTTCAGGGCCAGCGTAAGCCCGAGCATGGCCACTGCCAACAATAGACAGCCCGGTAGGTCGAGGGCGTGTATTTTCGCGCCGAAATTGAGTCGTTGTTGTTCTCTTGTTGGAGGCCGGTAGAAGTATGTGATATTGCAGGCCGCCAGGAAAAAAAAGCGCAGCACAAAGATACCAGTAGCTGCGGAAACCAGATGGCCCGCCCCTTGTCATGGCGCCAGCCAGGTAGGTCCCTATAAGGGCTGCGGCCGCACCGGGGGTGTTGACCAAAACCTGAGCCCATGGCCGGTACTTGCGAGGGAGAACTTCTGCCGTGACTGCCTGTGATAGAGCCTGGTTAATCCCGGAGAAGCCTGTGATGGCCTGCCCGGCGATGGCCATCCCCATGGATGTTGCCCTGGACGTGATGATGCAGCCGACGGTCCCCATCAGGAGAGTCACGACCATGAGCCACTTTCGACCCCAGAAGTCGGCGGCCTTGCAGACGACAGGACCGAGGATGACCGGATGAAAGGTGAGGACCCCTGTTATCCAGGCCACCTTGTCCTCGCCGTGCAGTACAGCGGCAACGGAGTGAGAGAGGACACCGGACCCCACGAGATTCACATTGCTGGCAAAAAAGCCGCTGACAACTGCCTGCCAGAGATGTCAACAGACGGTTCTCAGTTGAAACTGCAGGGTTTTGCGCACCAGGGCATGCATCACCAGCTTGAAAGACACTTTCCCCTGATCGTTGTCGTTTTCGGCTCTATCATCGACCGTATCAACACAGTCGATACGCTCCAAGCGGTGGGAGCTGGGTTTCTCTTCTGACCCTGTATTGCCATCATGCCCAGACATCTTAAGAGTCTTGTCGGTCGTTATTATTGTTGTTATTGTGGTCGGTGCTGCGGGCTGCTGCTGCTGCTGTTTTGTTTGTCCCCCTCTGGATTTGATATGTTTCGTTGAGGGCGGTCTGGAGAATAAACCTTCGACCCGGGTGGTCTGCTGGCCGAGTAATGTATACTGTTACGAATGGCTGGTTCACCAAGGGCCTCCGCTCCGGCCTGATCTCGATCCGAAACATTCTCCGGATTCAACACCTGCTGTCGGAATCAGACTATTGTTTTCTCCACGGGGGAATACAGTCCGGGGGTTGGGGAGCAACATCATAGTCATAACGTTGCTACTTGCCAAATTGGCAGTGTTCTAGACTAGGGCGATTCGGTTTCGGTATTGGAGGTGATGGTCCGTTACCGGAGCCATGATCCGATACGCGACCCGGACAGAGTTAGGGCCTTTTATGCAGGGCAACAAGTATAGTTGGCGTCTAGATAAAGGAAAGCTCTTCATTATGCCAAGTCCCTACGTGATACAGTCGCCAAATAGTCTTTGTAATAGCGTGTACCATGCCGTCGGGTTGGAGTGCCATTAGCCCGTTTAACATCTGCCCGGGAGTTGGCCGAGTAAAGGGTCGATCAGATGGTTCATTATTGACGTTATCCGTACGAATGGCTTTTGGATTGGCCTTGCTGTTACGGGTCATCTGAGTTATGGCGCATCGCCACTTACATTAGCACAGAGACGTATTACGTAGTAACTTCAATGGGCGCTTAGAGTGAAGGCAATACAACTGTGGCGGAAAAGGGCGCCAACTCTTTCAGTGAATATTCTGGTTCTGGAGCACAACTTTGGATACAACACGTACAAGTGTGTCCTGTCGAGGCCAGTAGGTACAACTACGACACGGATGGGGGGATTTTCTCGGACCACCAAATGGTCTCTCATGCCAGTCTGATGAGTCTGCAGAAAGGATTAAGGGAAACTGTCCATGGTCTATCAAATCTCTCATCACGATCCCTCTCACATGTCTACCAAGGGTGCACCGACTCATTGGAGAGACACTGTCCTGTCTCGGCATCTCTCTTGCCCTGTAACACGCTCAAGACGTTACGCCCAGCATCCAGAGGGTCCTTTGCCAAACCATTAGCTGTTCTGGCAGACTCACTGGCTCCACGGAGATTCGAAACTACCAACCCAGGGTCGAGGCAGAAAGTCTTCAAGCCCTGGCCTTTGAACTTTGTCCACTCATCCAACATCAACATGTTCAAAGCGGCCTTACTGGCACGATACATCTCGCCGTTGGGGAATCTGAGCGCCAAGCTTGACGGCCCAGCAGCCGCGGCCAGCGAGCCCACACCGCTGCCAATAAAGATCGAGTAGGGGTTGGACGACTTGAGCAGCAGTGGGCGGAAAGCGGCAGAGACCAAGGCGGGACCCAACACGTTGGTTTGAAAGCAGACGGTGAAGCGCTCACGGATGTTCTCCGAACTGCTGGTTGCGCCGGCATTGTTGATCAGCACGTCAAGACGGCCGTGTTGTCGCTGGACCTCCTCGGCCGCCTTTTCGATCGACTTCTCGTCAACCACGTCGATTTGCAGCGCCGAAAGTTTTCCGCTGGTGCCAATGCTTGATTCGAGCTCGTCCAACGCCTTCTGGACCTTGTCGATCGATCGCCCAGCCATGATCACATGAAAATCCTCCTTGGCGGAAGCGAGAACTTGAGCTGTGGCAAAGCCTACACCAGAGTTGGCCCCTACCGCGAGTGTGTCAGTGTCGAGTGTCAGGGGCCATTGTGACGACGGACGCTGGGAGGCAAAGCACACCTGTAATAAGGACGATCCTCGATCCCATCTTGAACACTGGAGTTGAAAATGTGAGAATGCGAGCGGTGGTTCTGTTGAGCTTTCACTGTTGCTAACAGGGTATGGTGGTGCAAGGTGTTGATCGACCGTCGAAAGGATTCTGCTTGAATTAAGTTGTATTTACCATTCGCTCTTTGATGCCCTTGAGACCAGCTAACTCCGTGTTCCGGGAGCTTTCAGCACCTGCTCACTTTGATTTTTGGAGCCACAACTGCATGTTGCTCCGTACTCGGAGACAACTCGCGCTTTTCCAACCAACAAAATGTCAAGACTCTCTCCACGGTGTAGTAGCTTTCCCTTATGCCAGTCAATCTTCTCGGGAATGGTGTCCGAATCTAGGTGGGGAATGGCGTTAGCCCACAATGGCGAGTCGGAATGACTTTCTTAACGCCGGCGATGGATCATTATTTTGGTCTTACAAGAGGGTCCTACTTGTTGAAACAGGTGAAGAGATGCTGTTTGAAAAAACAAAACCCGGTTGAGGTGGCCGCGCGTTTGTCATGCGTTCAAATCATTCCTGATCTTCCAAGGCTGAGATGGGAACTCTTGCTTTTAGCCTCAAGGAGCGCGACCGACGGTGGTCCCTGGCGAGGACTTTCATGGCTCAGCACGAGCTCGATGCTTTAGTCATCTACGGCGAGTCAGAGGTGACGGGACCCGGCGCCTATACACTGGATAACTGGGTCACGAACCAGCGGCCACAATCGACCGTAGTCTTCCCTCGTCATGGAGACCCTTTGTGGCTAACCGCACAGCCCAAGGGAGTATTGGGAGTTTGGCACGGCGAGCAAGCTCATGAGGAGCCATGGATTGGTCCCGAGGATATTCGCATTGGGCGAGATGCGGGTACACTCATCCGGACACTTTACGAATTGAAACTGGAGGGCGGGACCATCGGTGTGTGCGGCCTCGAGCCCATTGTCCCCATATATCCATCTGGGGTGATCCCATACAGTCTGTGGCACCAAGTGGTGTCCGAATTATCCAAGGCCACCTTCAAGGTGGTGGGCCAGGCCTTTTCCATCGCCATCATGCCTCTCAGCGACGAACAAATATCAGTGCTGCATCACGCAGCCAAGATCGGCGATTGCATGGCCCATGCCATGGTCAAGGCCTCGGGTCCAGGGATTCCAGAAAATGAAACCTTCAGCGCTGGAATGAACGCTGGCTACATGCGAGGGGCGAACGTACCCCTCCTTCACATGTTTACGGGCCCTCAGGCCGTTCAATGGGGCCCGCCGCGTTGGACCTACAGCCCGCAATCCCCGCCGCGTATCCTGGACGATGGGGATCTGGTCACCAGCGAGATTTTCTGTGACTTTGGTAAAATGCAAGTGCAGTTACAGATGACGATTGCCATCGGCCAAGTTCACCCGGACGTGGAACGAGCGGCGACCATTGTGCGCCAGTGCTACGAAGAAGGCTTAAAAGTGCTCAAAGCCGGACGAACTTTTCAAGAGCTCGCCAAGGCGATGCGAAAGCCGCTGGACGATAACAATGCATGGAGCAAAGGCCCGCAAGTCCACAGTCTCAACCCACTGATTCCCGTAGCCGATATCAACATAGACCTGGCGCATGTGGGAGTACCAGAGAACTACCCGCGAGTGTGGAAGGCACCCGTTCTCGTACCCGACTTGACTCTGCAGCCCGGTATGAGCTTCGCAATGGAGCCCACTTGTGCGTTCGGTCCGTATGCCGTCACCATCGGCGGAACGGTGGTTGTGACGGAGGGAGAACCGCTGGAGTTAAACACATATACCACGCGGCTTCTTCGAGCAGGCTGAGCTTCAGAACTTGACTTGATTTTTCCATAGACGCAAAAAGAAACCCCACCGAGGCTACTGATTCTCGGGGTCAGCAACGTCAGACTTCCACCGTCAGCGCGGCAGACTCCTTGACTCGGCGGACGTGAGTCCTTCAAGAGGAGAGTAGATGGCGAGGTTACAGATGATGTAAATACGCATAGAGAGCCAGAGATATCCTAACTTGTTGAATATCGTGATAATGAGAAAAGTGCTTATTGAGCTTGACCATTGTGCGCCAGTGCTACGAAGAAAAAATGCGGCTGCTGGCTTACATGCCGTGGATACACGCGATGTCGTTTCCTCGGACAAATAACATGGAGTCAATACGAGATTCACACTCAGGGACTGGCTGATGTCTCACTAAATCGCAAGGCCCGAGAGGACAAAGCAAACGCTGAGGATCCGGAGTGCCTCCTCCGAGAAAGCCAATGGGAAGGAGTGGCCTTTCTCTGGGATCTGGCCATGATGCCCGGATTTAGGAGATATCGTGGCCACCAGTGGGCATCATGCAAAGGCGAAGTTGTACAACGGACTGTCCGTGAATGCTCCCGCGATTCTAAATACAATACTGGTGGTAGAACAAAGTCGTCGAATGATGGTTGTTCGACTCAACTCCGCCCTTTCGCAACAATGAGCCATTCGATGGGGGATGAAATGAAGGGCAACCAGGTTGCGGTGCCGACCGTGCCTCTTTGGATTAACAATCAGCCGCACACGTCGAATATCACGTTTCCAGTCGTCAACGCCGAGAACGATGTGGTGGTTCATCGAGTATATAGTGCAACACCGGAACTGGCCAGGAAGGCGGTTGAAAGTGCCGACAGGGCCTTTCAAGCATGGCGAGATACGAAGCCCTGGCATCGACGGACACTCCTCCTCAAAGCGGCAGAATACCTCGAAGAGAGACGTAAAGAAGTGGCCGAGATGGCGAGAGTAAGGTCTTCCCAGGAGTACCTATTTCGCGCCTTCTTGATGCCTGCTAAGCCATTTTCCTTTCACCATGTAGCTCGAGGTCCCCATGGCCGAAACGATGGTCAATGCGATGGTTGACTTGTCAATCGAGCTCCTTCATGAGCTCGCCGGCGCTATTTCCCAGGCCACCAGTGGGGTAGTTCCCCACACGCGGGGCGACGATACCTTTGCTGTGGTCCTCAAAGAGCCCTACGGGGTTCAGCTAGGAATTGCGCCGTGGAACTCATCTCTCTTCCTAGCGATGAGATCGGTCTTGACCCCGATCGCCTGTGGCAACACGGCTGTTCTCAAAGCCTCCGAGCTGAGCCCGCGAACACACCAATTCATCGGCAGGATGTTGGCCGACGTCGGCTTTCCTCCGGGGACCCTCAACGTGATTCAGAGCCGCAGGGAAGACGCCCTCGAGATTCTCGAGGCTCTGGTCTCCCAGCCGGCGGTGAAGAAGGTCAACTTTACGGGGAGCACCGCCGTTGGTCAGATCGTCGCCGAACGGGCGGCGCGGCACTGCAAACCAGTTCTCATGGAGCTTGGAGGAAAAGCGCCACAGATCGTGCTCCATGACGCCGATCTGGACGAGGCGGCCCAGGCCGCGGTCACTGGAGCCTTTTTTCACGTGAGTCACGACAAATCTCCGTTTGGGATGCTGGAACTGATGGTGTTGGTTGGCAGCATGGCCAAATCTGCATGTCGACCGAGACTGTACTGGCCCATCGCTCCATTGTGGAGGCTTTGACAGAGAAGATGGCTTGTCTCGCCGATTCCTGGCCCATGACCAGCGCAGTATCCGAGGTCGGCGTGGCCAAGGCGGAGTCTCTGATCCAAGATGCACTAAGGTTGGGCTCGGTACCTGCCACCACCTACCACGCCACCTCAAACAGCAAGACAACCCACGAAGCGGACGAGGAGCGAGGTCTTCGTCTTCGTCTCAACAAGTCCACTCTTCGACCCGTGATCCTGACGAAGCTCACTCCGGATATGCGTATATACTCTGAAGAATCCTTCGGGCCTTCGGTGTCGGTCCTAGAATTTGATACTGACCAAGAGGCGATCAGATTGGTCAATGAGTCTTCCTACGGTCTCAGCTCGAGTGTATTCACACGCAACATTCCCAGGGCCCTGAGCATGGCACGGAAAATAGAGGCCGGTGCCGTCCACATCAACTCGATGACGGTCCACGACGAGCCTCAGCTTCCTCATGGAGGGACCAAGTTTAGTGGATGGGGTCGCTTTGGTGTGCCCTGGGGTAAGCCTTGTCCGCGTTTCTGTGTCCTCTTCGTCTCCATGCCCCGCTTGAGGCTGCTGTACTGGGCCTAACCTTGGTTTGATATAGGCTTCGATGAGTTCCTGCAACTCAAAACCATAACCATCAAATCGAAGGATCTCCAGCCGTAGCGTATGAGGAGGCCCTTGGCTTCTAAGGGTCTGTGCCCGGATCCAAGAAGTAAAGGACGAGAAGGGCATCTCCAAGGGGGAAAAGCTGGCATTACCAGCCGACCAAGTTGATACTGTCTTCGTCTACTCAGTGAAGTCATGGATGGAGCAGATCCGAGTCTGGCACTTTTCACTGTTCAAGAGGATTTTGTTGCTTCGCATGGCAATTTGCTTTGCCAGCAACACAGGCAAGAGTATGACAATGTGATTGACTCATCTTGTCCTTCTTCCTCATCCTTTTGTTGTTTGTATTCTTGTCCTTGTGATTGTAATTGGCAGACGACATTGTTGATCCCTCTCGGCGCACAGGCACCTCTTGTGGTTGGTGATTCAGCCTCTGCCTTTTCACTGTGATTGTGATTTGTGATTTGCTGACGACGCAGCTGAAACAGATCCTGCGTTGCCATTCTCATTCTCATTCTCATTGGTGAACTACATCTCGGCGTCGTGGTACAGGCTCCCCGAGCAGTGATTGTCATTAGTAAAGGAAGCAGCTGGTATATCTGGGCGTCGACGGGATTCGCTAACAATGACGTGGTCAAGGCCAAAATTTTGAGAACATTGCAGGATGAAAAAGCTGATTGGATTGTCCAGGCATTGAGGGATGAGAGATGAGGAATGAGAGAGACTCGGTGCTCGAAGATCTTTTTCTCCATATTGCGCCGATACCAGGTTGCTTGCTTTGCAACCTTGCAAAGAATCGAATCACTGTCTTTTTGGATCAACATGGACTTTTCTATGGTGTTGATGAATTGTAAGATTACAGCATAGTCCATTCGGTGACTGGGTCCTCACACCTCAAGTTGGTCAACAGTCTTGGGTACTAAACGAGTCTATGCTGCCAACAACTACTGTTATAACAATTAAATTCGAGACCATGTTATGCTATTCCTGGCACGGAGCCTGCCATGCCACGTTAGTTATAACATGGTATTAGGTGCCACCAACGAAACGCTTCTTATCTAGTGGTCAGGTCTCTCGTACGTCGGCCATCAAATCCTCATCGTGTCCCGTCATTCCCCGGGTAACTGTTAGGAATCCCTATAGGAGTAGGCGGAGTGATAACACAATGAATATAGTAGGCCTTCCTATCTACAGGTGCTCTAGGTACAGAAACTCAAAGCATAAGGAGAGAAGGTTTCTCCTGCTAGGAGCTTGCGTGAAAGGTGCGAAGCCCCTGAGCGTCTTGGGTAGCGCGCTAGGCAGTGTTAGTGCTGGAGCGCTTTTGTTGATGAGTGTTGTGACCCTCATTCTCATGGCGTCTGTCCGTAACAGAATGATTGAATACTATTAGAATTAAAACTATTTAAGAGTAATTATACTAAGTTTATAACATAAGCTGTAATAGGATTTAACTAGATCTAATTAGAGCTAGTAGGACCTAGCTATACTGACGTATAACTAGCACGGGAACTGTGACAGTTAAGGATCGAAATATACCCTCGACACTATGATATCTATAGCGAAGTTAGATATGATATAAGAATCTATTAGAACGATATAAAACGTCTAACGAAGATAAATCTGAATAGTTTTAATTAATCATAGGCGTTACAGTAATAGTGGCGTTAGTTGGGTGAGTGGGTTAGTGTGTGTCATTCGCTATATTGTTATTCGCTATACACCTACGTTATAGTATTATACTGATTATGTTATTACTCTATCTACGCACTATGGATTCTCATCGACTATACATTGTCGAAATTTTCACTTAAGTAGTAGTCAAAGTGTCTATTAATGAAACCTTCTTGTTTAAGTCACGAGACAAGGTGATTCCTTGGTTGTGGGAACGCGAGTACAGAGCGAGTTAATATCCTAAATCGAGAATGATCGATGTTCATTATATATTGGTATGACCGTAAACGAAGTTGACTACATAATATAGTCTAGACGTAGACTTAAATTTAAGCTACTCGCGCTTAGAATGATAGTATCGCTCTCTTCCTGTTTATCATTGCTTGTTTTGCGACCGAGGTATCCTTTGCAAAAGCCTCGAAGGCGTGGGGGACACCAGCGTACACATGCAGCTCCAGACTAATACCTGCACTAGCAATACGACTAGCATAGAGCAAGTCTTCGTCGCGGAAAATATCAAGCTCCCCCAAGTCCATGTAAGTTGATGGAAGGCCTGTCGTAGTCGAGGCTCGCGCCGCTGCGGCATATTGTGAGACATCCTCGTCATTTGTGCCTCCAAGATAAGCTTGCCAGCCCGTAATATTGTCATCGTACCTCCAGGATGCAAAAGCTTCCAGTCCGATATTAGGATTGACATTCTTATTATCCAGCATAGGATAGATCAGAATTTGCTTCGCTAATGGCGGAGAGAGCGCCTCATCTCGCGCCTTTAGGGCCAGGCAAGCAGCGAGACCACCACCTGCGCTGTCACCCATGATTGCTATTCGAGTGTTATCAACTCCGAGATCTTTCCCTCTAGCAACAAGAAGTTTCAATCCGGCCCACGCGTCTTCCATCGGTAGAGGATACTGGACTTCTGGTGATAGGCGGTATTCGACTGCAAAAATTGGAACTCCAGTCTCTGATGCGAGATTTTTAAGCCTGGTCCGGTACATTGAAACATCCATAGCGATATAACCTCCTCCATGAATATAGTATATCGCTGAGGTTAAAGCTGGAGTTCCTTGCTTCGCGTAATGGTGAATAGCAACATCGTGGCCGTCGCAAGATTTAGCATGGAAAACTTGTTCCTTAACATCCTGAGCCTCTTCTATCTCTGCAATAAGGCCGCCGATGATATTATTGAGAGCACTGCGTCGGCCCTGGATATCGCCTACCGCAAGCTTGGGGGTGTTGGCGATCGCCGCTAGTAGTGGCTCAATCGCGGCGAGATACTCCTTGTCTAGAGACAACGCCATCTCGTCGAAGTCACGTACTTCACGCCCAGGAAGCGAAGTGACGGAGGTCATTTGAGGGGCTCTACGTACCGGTCTTAGACTTTCACCAGACTACTCCTTATCGGCGGTTGATTTCCAGTGAATTCGGACCCTGATTTCGGAAAGGTCCCCGGCATAGGATAAATCAGTCTATGGATCACTAGGCTCCTCACGAACCCAATGTGTACGTGCTATGGAATCTCTGCACTACAATATCCCTGGCAAAGAGCTTCTCCAATCACCACTCTTAGTGAAGTCCCTAATACGGCCGTCTCAGGTCTAGGCTCTCACTTGGATCATTCATCTCGGATAGCTATCGAACTCGATGATGCCGGTAATGCGGGACGGCAACTCGGTGACAGCAGCACTCGGACAATTGTGTGGCATACCCCTGAATTACTGCCCCGGAGTCGGTATTTCCGCGTTCGGAAGTTGAGCCCTCGGCACGTCTGTACGGAGATCAACAAGGAACATAGTTTTGCCGACATTCGTATAGTTCCACTATTCCCAGTCAACCTCGGGGCTACAGGATCAAGATCCTAGCAAGGCCTAAAAGGTACAATGTCCAGACGTTCAATAGCTCCGCATCTACAGATCAACAGCCTTGTATTAAATGCAAAACGATGCCTCCAGCATAAGACTCTAAATACTTGCGACGCTTCATATCTCCATTAGGCTGGTCTACTTCTAAGCGCTTAAAGTGCTTTAATGGCGCTACTCCCCCCTGCTGACTGCTATAACCACTTTGTCAAGAATAGGGTCTTTATACGATCAAGCTAAACAAAACAACCTGCACGGCGTTGGCATCGATGCGTTCATGGGGTGCCGCAGGTCAACCTTTAGTGGCGTGTCTACTAGCCGTAAGGGGAGTGAATGAGAAATGCATACGATCTTCAGAATAACAATTTGTCTTCGTTCTGCACAACATCTTGACAGTCAGATGGTTACATCCCTTACACCAGATACGGTGACTTGTAATCACATTCCTCAGGTTTGTTCGGACAAACTCTCAAAGACGATGTTTAAGAGTGCGGTTCGCGCTGATGGCTGTTGACCAAGCGATATACTCGCAGGAAGCAAATCGCAGCTTCATCAGCTGTTGTCGCTAGTTATACACCTTTATACCGCTAGCAACGACAAGGTTGGTCGAAGGAACTCCTGATCCACAAGACGTCACGAAAATAAACTGCGATCATCCACAGATTATAGATTCGACAAATCCTAAGGCTATGTTAGATCTACTCTGGCGTTCTGGTATAGCGGCCCCTGGAACAAAACCATCTCAATGACTGAACCAGATAGGGTCAAGTTTCGATCCTGTTGGTGATCCGCGATGACGAGCAAGAATCCATCCGCAAGACGCCAGAATCGCCTACAGCAGATAATACTCGTTAATGGTGCTTCAAGGACTCGTTAATAGAATTCACTTTCTCGGTCTACATCCTCGTTGATCGTAGGTAGTTGACTGAACTTCATAAACGTAACCACTTCGGTGAGCCTATCTTTCCCAACACTCGAACCCGACCATGATGACAAAGCTACTTACAAGCATTGCGACAACTCTCTTATGCCTGGTCTTGAGACCGTGGTCGGCATTGATGTCGATTCAAGCGACCGTGCAAAGTCTTGCGTGAGTCGATCGTGGTCACCGAAAACCGGCTCAATAGGCCCCCGTTACATACTAAGGTCTCATGTGATGCTAGCCATCACTTCGTTTTGCAGCACTATTTACTGTCCCGTTGTAGCGCGGTCATAAGTACAGTGTTTTTACCACCCATTCCACACACACCCCTTGAATCAAAGATGGAAAAATCGCACACACCAGAAATCTGTCTGATATACCGCAAAATCCCATGTTCGTCAAAATGCTCTCCGAGATGATACCTCAAAGTCGGAAATCCGTCTATGAAGAGCTGATACCTCGAGAAGATTGCATCCCACTTTTCATTCTACACTGTCCAAGTTGAAACATCTGCTCCAACGAGTATGGTAGGCTCTACGTCTGTGTAATTGGGCATATCCGCCAAAAGTTTAAGTCCACATGGTGCAGTTGACGCGGCCTCGAAGTCTTCGAGTCTGTCGAATTCGAGTAAAACGACGGCCTGAAAGGGTGTCTGCGATGTTCCGTCTGCGCCCGATGGTATGGCAATGATACGATATCCTATCACTCCAGTCAGACACTGCTCCAAAGGAGGCCAATATTTGGTGAGGCCGAGCCGGCTTCAATTCGGCGAGGGGTTACGGGTTTTGAGCCTTGTATATACGGGGAGACTTGGCCCGGCAGGTTACATGTCTTGGGATCCCCACATAGGATTTTCTACCTTTGAATCCAAACTTCGCCCACTCCATGGTCACTAACGCCATATGAGTGGATTTATAATACTCCAAGTCCATTCTCCCCCGCGGATATAAGACGACAACCGAGGTAGGCATTAGGAAAGAGACCGCCAAGACAGGTTACTTGGGAGTTTTGGTTCGAGTTGAGTCGGGTCTTGGATGGCGTCGGGCGAAGTAACGTGAAAGCTTTGCTGTCTTTACGAGGACTTTCATCCACCTCAGTATATAGAAGTGCGCATACACAACACGATTGTCAAATCGTCTCCACTCATTCGGAATCGTCAAAGCTGAGCCACACTATCAGGAGCAACCCGTATTTCCGACATATAGTCGGATCGGCCTAGGGAGAGGAGGCAAGATCGGAGGGGGGTTTTCCTAGTACTCTGGATGACGGAAGAAGGGGGAGGAGTCGGAGCGGGCGGGGTTTCTCCAGACAGTTGCCCGCGTCTGCCCTTGGCCGGAGAGCGTCGACTCACGATCCCGAATCTCCGAATCCAGCTCATCTCCAGTATCCGGCTCAACTAAAGAGTCAAAAGGGTAACTTAAGCATGCCAGATACCATTGTATCCGAGTTCCATGCCAAAGATCTGTGTTTTCCACCAACATCCAATCCAATCTCCCACAAAAGATCGACCATGGCGCAACGAGACAACTACACTTTCGAGAACCAGGACTCAATCCCGGCACCACTAAACAAGATGTTGCCAGACTTCTTTCGGTCGTGGGACAACACTACCTCGGAGGACGACACCTACCTCAAAACATTTGCACCGCATGGGGAACTTGTCTTTGGCCCTTCCCCCGTCAAAGGCCGCGAGGGTGTCCGAGCCCTGCGATCGACGATGTTACACCCTGAGAACGGACCTGTCGTGGCGCTTGAACACACGTTGCACAAATGCTTCGTTACTGCTGGGGGGTCGGTCGGAAAGAAGCTCGAAGTCATTGTAAATGGATCAATATGGTACCGATTGAAGAACGGTCGCCGGATAGACGCAGATTTTGCTAGCTGGGGCATATTTGTGGATCAAGGAGAAGGAGACTACCAGGCGGAGTTCTACGAGGTATATCTAGACTCTTACGAACTAACTAGTGCCATAAAGGAGATGCTCGGGAGCGTAGACCAAAAGTAGAGCGCCATCGTCGCGAGATTGTTTGATCATTCAATCTTCAAAATTCTATCTTATTCATCCAGGCTCCCTCCTTTTCCCGATCCCTGGCACCGTCCGTTTCAAATAGGTTTATATCTAGTTGGCATCTACCACAAACATCCTTCCACATAAATCAAATGTACTAAACTCGACGATTTTCCAGATTCCGGACTATACATAGATCAAGGGCTTAATTCTTAATGTCCTCCCGGGCGTCGTAGGGAACGGGAGAATGTATGAATAATCTAAGAGACATTTCGCGTGAGCAAAAGGTTGAAAATATCATGTCTAATCTCTACGGTGATAACCTATAGGATCTCAATCCAGATCTGTTGTTTTACGTCAACACAAACCCGTTGTAACCGTCTTTGGCACATCTTTCAATGATATCCGTATACTTTGGCATACCTCCCATATAGTTCAAGGCCTCCCGAGGTTTTCCAGGTATGTTTGCACCCATATACCAGCTGTCAGACTTTGCGATGAGCGTTGCGTTGGTGATGGCATTTGTTTCTGCGGACCATGCATTCTCTGCAGAAGTCAGTGCGTCTATCCTTGTCTGCTTGTGAGCTCTCATGCTGTTCAAACAAGAAATGATCCAGTCGCCTTGAATTTCGGAAATACGAGGCCCAATAGCAAAAGCTGTAGGACTCTGTGGTCCATACATGAAGAGAAGATTTGGAAATCCTGCAGTGGCGATCCCTAGATAGGTGGATGAGCCTTCTTTCCATTTGTCCGCGAGCTTCTTGCCGTCAATCCCTTCGATATCGATTTGAAGTATGCTACCAGTCACGGCGTCGAATCCTGTTGCTAAAATCAGGATATCCAATGGAATCTCTCCATTCAAGGTCTTCACGCCAGTGGCAGAAACCTCTATGATGGGATTTTTTCGAATATTGACAAGATCAACGTTAGACTGGTTGTAGATCTCGTAATATTGTTGCTCCAGGGAAGGTCGCTTCGTACCAAACGGGTTTTCTGGTAGCTCGGGTGCCAGATTCTCCAGCAGCTCTGGATCATGTTTGGTGATTCGGGCTCGCACCTTGTTGCGCCAGAAGTTGTAAAAGCTGTTGTTCAAGTCTTGATTTGTGAGAAGATCTTGGTAATTGCCTAGCCAAGGATGAAAGCCTCCTTGCACCCAAAGATCCTCCCAGAGGGCCTCCCGTGCTTCAGGTGAATCATCGGTAGAGAGTTTGGAAAGTTGATCGTAGTCCCACCCGGCGAAGGTTTTTCTCGTCAGATCGAAGAGCGCAGGATATTCGGACTTTCTTTGGTTCTGATTCGCAACCTCCAAGGATCCCGCTCGTTTCTGCCTCATAGGTAGAGCAGTATTAGCGGTACGCTGAAATACTGTCAAATGCTTGACTTTCTGCCCGATCTCCTGGATTACCTGGACGCCGCTGGCACCAGTACCAATGACTCCTACTCTCTTTCCAGCAATGTCAATGCCTTCCTTTGGCCAATGCGCAGTGTGACACGAGATACCCTGAAAGTTGTCCAACCCTTTGATTGGTGGTGTATAGTGCTTCGCTGCGAATCCAGTGGCCAGGAGTACGAACTTGGTCTTGACGATGTTGCCCCGGCTTGTATACACAGTCCACTCCTCATCAACAATGTCAAATACACATTTATCGACCATGGTATTAAACTGGATATGCCTCCTGACATCCCATTTTTTGTCGACATGACCAAAGTACTCCATCAACTCGTCCCGTCCAGGGAATTTCTCTTTCCAGGTCCAATCCTCCCAAAGCTCCTGAGCGGCGAATTCATACATAGGGAAACTGGTGTCGACACGGGCGCCTGGATATGAATTCCACCACCATACACCTCCCAAATCGGCTCCAGCTTCGAATATTCTCACATTGTAGCCGTGATTGCGAAGGTGATTTAGTAGGTAGATGCCCCCAAATCCAGCACCGACAATCACGACCTCGGCGTTGTTGGTGTTGTTTTCGCCATTTGAGGTTGAAGAACCACTCGAAAAGTCGTTGCTAGGGCTCATGGTGGTGAAGGTCATTTCGCACAATGACTACCATGAACGAGGCCTGGAGAGATTCCATGTCTAACTGAGGCAAATCACCGGACTTTATAATATGGAAAAAGGAAACATGACAATTCAACGTTGATCAGCCGCGAACACGGAGTGAATAGTTGCGGCAAGTCCATGAGCATGGCCGACCATGGACTTCGAGCCCGAAGGACGGAGATCCATTGTCCGTTTCTGAATTGGAGACCCCATACACGCGGACTCCGTATCTACATGGAGCAAATATCGCGTAACAAGCATACGGAGATTCAGAATACAAGTGAAATGTGGAGTTATCCCGGCGTGCAACTGGCCGACTAACCAAACCTCGGACAACTTTGGGTGCTCCGAGCGGTCCAGTATGTCGGTGCTTGCAAGGACTTTGTGGACACCACTTAGTGACCCGGGCCACCGGATACTCTTTAACCGTTACGATCACGGCCCCTTTGTTTTGCTTGAATTCGTACTTCTGTAGACGCTATCCAGGCAAGGGTATTTCATCAAGCGCGTACACCAGCGCCGTCTTACACCACGGCACACTGCAGGTTACTAATTCAAGTTTGAATACTATGGCTTCACCATCCAGTAGGCCTGTTGCTATCATAACTGGGGCAGCGGTAGGCAACGCCCTGCATTGCACCTTCACTTGTGCAGTGAGAATAGAACTGACCAAATACCACAATACAGTCAGGTATGGGAGCTGCACTTGCCACGCACCTCGTCAAATCCGGATGGCATGTCGCCTGCGTTGATATCAACGCTAAGCTTGGACGTGAACTGACCGATAGTCTGGCGCCTTACGCCTCGTTTTTCCAAGCAAACGTGTCAAGCTATGCCTCACAAGCTTCCATGTTCGACGCCGTATGGCGAAAGTGGCATAGACTCGATGCTCTCTGTGCCAACGCTGGGATTGTGGACAGAAGCTCAATTTACATCTTGAAGCACAAGAAAAGCGAACAGTAATGGCTACCCCGTACGAGGCAAATTATTCCCGTGTTAACGATGCTCTACCAGGGTGCCTCCGGAACCAGATCTTTCTTGTACGGATATTGTCTACAAGGGAGTTATCTACGGCACACAGCTTGCTACGCACTACATGCGCCAAAACACCCCACCCGGAGGCAAGATTGTTGCTACAGGAAGCGTTGTCGCTTTGTATCCCCACTCGACCTATCCTGAGTATAGCGGAGCCAAGGCTGGTGTGTTGCAGTTCATGAGAACATCAGCGCCAGTTCTGAAGATAGTATGACCTCCTCAGCTTCACGACCTAGAGCGAACCAAGGCTGGACTGACAAATTGCAGAAGGATGACGTCAACTTCAACGTGGTGCTGCCCGGCATCGTGCCCACCGCCATCATACCAAAGGAAATGGTTGAAGCCGTCCGCCCGGACTTCTTGACCCCAATCGCTACCATCGTGAAGGCATATGAGAAATTCTTGAGTGACGATGGCTTGTGGGGTCAGGCGGTTGAATGTTCTGTGGACCGCCTGATCTTCTCAGAACAACCTGGTTACCTGGACGGAGCCTACAGCAAGCGGGCAACCACTGTGTGGGATCCCCTTTTTCAGACAATGCACCATGAGAGCAGTCAGCTGCCTGATGCCATCAGGTGATGAGATGTTACTCGACCAAGCAGTATCGTAGACAGCAAAATGACGTGGATCCTGATTCGGGCGGCTGAGCTCAACAGTGCGATGTGGTAGTCTTCAGGTAGTGCCCGATCAAAAGAAGTGTCTCAGTTCATCTTCATTAGGGTCAGAGATACATGTCGCGAACCGCTTTGTACGGCTTGGGCAGATGATGAAGTTTCAATATACGGCATCGTGAAGCTACAACATTGCGTAGCCCGCAAAAGCTTCACTCCATTGCTTGTCATGGCCTCGGAAAAGCATGGTTTATCAGGATGTTCATGCTGTGGAGTTTTCCCAGCCCAGCACATATATTAAACATGAATTGACGATTTCACGGTGATATCGTCTGCCCTTCGACAAGGCTTAGTTGGTGTACGGATTCCCGAAGATCAAAACTCCACCACCATACGTAGTTCAGTCTGGCCTGCCTGCATGTTGGCAATCATCACCCCGATGTCCTCTAGCTTGTAATAGGCACACTTGGGCGTGATGCCATGTTTGGCCGTGAATGAAATAGCTTTAGGCAGCTTCCAGGGTGGTCCCGTCGTTTCTGCCTTGATTCTGTACAACCCAAGCATGAGGTCAATTGAGCTGACTTCCAACGGTTTCGCCGGTAAACCAATTACCATCATTACACCGTTGACACGAATGATTTTGGGTGCGTTGTGGTACGCGTGCCATGATGCACTATAGACTACGGCCGCGTCTGCACCACCTCCTGTCAGCTCTTTTACCTCCCTCACATAGTCACCGTTCGATTTTGTGTTAAGTATAGCATCAGCGCCGCAGGCCTATGACACAGAAAGGTCAGGTCACGCAAGGTCTCGCAAGCAGGACGCGGGAAAATTCAACGTACCTTCGCAGCTGCGAGTGGTGCATCGTTGACGTCCAGTCCTACTACCTTGAGACCCATTGCCTTTGCGTATTGGACAGCCATCTGACCGAGGCCCCCACAGCCGATGATGGCTATCCACTCGCCAGCTTTAAGCTGGCAGCCGTCGACGCCATTGAAAGCTATCATCAGCTATAAGCCAGTGCTATTCAGAAGATAGAGAACACCCACCCGTAACCCCGGCACAGAAAAAGACTGCGGCACTGCGCATGTCCATCTCGTCCGGGACAACGATTGCGTTCCGGTAATCGACAGCTGCGTATTCTGCAAAGTAGCCATCGCAGGCAAACCCCTGGAGTTTAGCTTGAGTCTCTTCACAATTCAGGTTGTGCACTTGACAGCCTCGGCATTCGACTGTGAGAGTGTGAGTCACAGAGATCGGAGAGCCTCGCAGTCAACGCACAGCAGCAGTTCTTGACGGGTAAAAATCCGACTCTATCCCCTGGCTTGAAGCCGGCCACTCGAGCGCCCACATCTTGCACAACACCAGCACCCTCGTGGCCAATGATGACCGGGTCCGGAGAACCTGGGAACGATCCATCGAGTAACATCAAATCCGAGTGGCAGAGGCCGGCCGACGATATCTTCACCAGGATTTCGGTCTCATTGATCTGAGGCACCGGAACGCACTTCACTTCGACGCGGCGGGATCCCTGTTTGACCGGTCAATGCAAGCGTCTGGACGAATGGTGAGGACGCGTTTCTCAACATTACTGGATCATACACAGCAGCCTTCATAGTACCTTGGGTCATGATGAACTTGTATCAGTTCCACCAACAAACACTGACGGCGGCCTTGGTTTATGCAGTCACAGAAGTCCTGTTAAATATCTGGTGTTTGCCACAAAGAGACAATCTGCCTGTTCCTGGGGTAATATTCGACCTTGCACGGGTGAGCTGCTTTTTGTACTCGCAATTACAATCAAGGTTCATATCACTCAGTAATCGGCTTCACGCAATAGCCCGCCATATGGACGTGCTCTACCGAGTTGGGACGAGTAAAGGATTGACCAACTCCACACGCGGCGATTGAGATCGTTTCTTCCCGCACTCAAGACGAATCTCCGTGTTCGGAATTTGTATACGGTGTTTGCGGCAATGGGTATTACGCACCCATCCCCATTCGGTTAGCGTCACTCGGGTGACCTTCTTTATCAGGATGGAGTTCGAATACCCAGGATCTGATGGGATCCGCGCAGTTCATCACTGAGACTTGCAAGCGAGACGGAGTTTTATGTTCGGATCATATTCAGACTAATCTCGACACCAGACGTTGCTTACTGGTCAAAGGAAGGCATATGCATCTGAAATAAGCCGCTGGTCATCGTGTTCCCGGTCTCAGCGTCATCGAAATCCGCGGTGGGAAAATCATTTTGAATTGACAGACTGGCGTCTCGAATTGCTTCGATGTCCGAGCTGGGAACCGAAGCACTGTGTCGTTGCAACGATGCTTTGAGCTGTGTTCGAATCACTCGCGCAATATTATAAGTCAAGCCTAACTCCTTCAAAGCGCGAATGCAGATCTGAATGTGATGGGTATGCCCCGAAATGCTGAGCTCGGATTGCTGCTGAGTCTGTCCGGCGACGAAGATGATGGCGGCGAGAGTGATGCTCCATAGCAGGGTACCCAACATGGTGTTGAGGTTTTCCCGTCGCGCCGTACAGTCTTCCACCAAGTTCACAATGCGAATCGCATTTTGAATACAGGTGTCCCGGGACTCCAGGCTAAGGTGGCGGCTAAAGCCTTCATGAAAAGTGATGTCAAACCGTGCTACCGGACGCTGCAGGAGTATCCACGCTGAATAATATTGCAAACTGGATGCAGTCAGTAGATTCTTGGCGAGAAAAGACCTTGCGAAAAGGACGTACTGCAACAAGCATGAAATTGCGGAATTGCTCGTTTTTCTGTGGGACATCTCCTCCAGCCGCGTTTTCCAAGTTCTCAATTGTCTCTCTAGAGCGCACAGGCGTTCAATTTCGAAGACTTCCTTGTTTCTAATAGATGGTGAGCGATGATCTATACACACTTTCCTCGAACTCTCTTACACTGCCTCTACAATCTGGCTCAGAATATCGAGAAGATCGATCCAAGCCGCGGATATTTGCAGTGAAGGGCTCTGGTAGCCGGGTTTCGGAACTGTTATGTCGTCTATCTTGATAGCATAGGGGCGCCCTAGATACAATGACCATAGTCTTTGGGTGTTAACAGCGCCCATTCTATGGCGAAGTGGTGTCCCACTCACCTGTCATATTCAAAGCATCCCCAAAATACCACCTGGCGCACCTCCAAGTCCCGTGTTGACAAGCCTAGCTGTTGCGCCTGGGAACTGGACGGCTGTCTATGCAGTCCGAGTTCGAAACTCAAACGGATTGCGCGACCTGAAAGGATGGGTGAGAGACTGCCCTTTCTTTTTGAATGTGCGCTAATCACGTACCGGACTCCAACCAGCCTTTTGTGTGATCCGATCGACAACAATGAACCAGGCTGAGGAGCTGCAAGCATTGCACAGTAGTAATCCCGGCGTCGTTGAGCTCTTCATCAATCAGTGAGGTGGCTTTCCGAAGAAAATACGGCTCCGTCCCGAGCAGAGGCTCATCGGCTGAAAACGCCAGTCGTCTGACCTGCATATGGCATGAGGTGCGCGCGGCACAGGCAAAGATAGCATAGAGGAGTGCCTTGCTGTAATACCTTCGTCGGCCCGCTTTGAAATCTTCGAGGAATGCTTCCTTGTGGACAATTTGTAAAATGGTGTTTTGGTATCTCCAGTAATGGTCAAGCAAGTAGTTTTGAAGGTGTTGAGGAATTTCATCAGCCAGAGGATGGTCATCCGGTGGTGAGATCAGATGTCGCCATCCTATGATGTCGTTCAGGCCCCGTTCCATCATAAACGGGGCAGACATGGCCCCAAAGAGACGTACATGGCCACGTTTATCTTTGAAAAGGTCCGAGGGTCCCTGCACAGGAGCGACCTGAAATGTCGCTTCTTGTACCGCGGTGTAAGCGCTTTGGGCTATTTGCAGGCTGTCCGATGCAACTTCCTCGTCTCTCGTGTTACCATCGTCACCGTAGGATCTAGAAGTGGACGACGCGTCTCGCCCGATCTTCCTTCTCACGTCTTCAAGCCCTGCTCCATATTCGTTGATGTCCTTTTCCAACTCATGAAGACGGACATGGTGATTGGATCGAGATCTGCAGCATTTAGTGGGACTCTGTTCGACGGCCGGGAATCTCTTCGGAACCCACTTTGACCGCGCATCCATTGTAGGCTGAATACACTGCAGGCCAAACTTTCTGCAGCGCGAGCACGAGCCTGCTACCCGCTGACACTGTAGATGGTCAGCACATGCTCATTAGGCTGGGTGGCGTCGCGGTCACTTTGATTTTCTTGGGGCGACAATTCAAGCACGCCAAAGCCTGTCTTTTCGGTTTGGTCCCGGTAGCCGAGGGTACGGTCTGGACGAGTGGACTGGTCCAGGCGTTCGTCGCTCTAGAATCCTCCCCAGTGACAGTAATATCAGGGTCGAAAGAATCCGCGGCCAGGAGGGAGGAGAAGAGATCCGAGGGAAATGGCGGACTGCCATCGAACGGATCCAAGAGTATTGCATCCATGGCCTGGCTGTCTCAAGTTTCCGGACTGCCCGGGGCTGCACGTTTGTTCCTAAATTTGACGAGGCTATAGTAGGCTTGAATGGAGAGGAGAAGAGAAAGAGAGCGAGACTAGGCTAGGGTCAGGTTGGCTATATACTCCATACATGGTTTTCACGAAGGAAGTCTTGCGTGCCGGGAGGGGAGCGGGGAAGGGAGGGGTGCTGACAGCATCACGTGCCTGCACACCTACATAATGACAGGTGACTAAGCAGCATGGCGAGGCCTGTCACGTGATATGTCCTCCGAGGCAGAGCATGACCTCGGCTCTTTCGAAATTGTACAGACCGTCGAATGCCACAACTACGGGAATCGTACGTAGGTCAGGGAGCTCCAAGCTCTGGGTGCTGACCTTGGCGAAAGCAGTCCAGGTTCTCGAGCCAACTCGCACCAGTCACACATAGCTAGCTAGGTCGGAAGGTCTAACACCACGCAGAACACGTCACTTCTGAACAAAGTGAGGGTGCGCACCCAAGGATCGAGTCATGCACCGCCCTTGCATATTTAGAGAAGAAGGATGTTAGCCCAGGAAAATTACTCCTCCTGAGTTGGATTACCTGAGGAAGGAACGGCCCAGGACCACAATGAAGTTCAGATCTGGCCTCCTGCCGTGCCAAACTTGACGTGGGGGTCCTGGTCGAGCTCGGGGAATCCCCGCTGGCTCAAGTACCCAGATCTGAGCCCCCGGAATGCGTCAACCAGTTTCACACTGGGCAGCCTGGGCGATGTGCCTGGTGCTCCGTTGGTGACGTTTTGCCCAAGCAAACCGCGGGATGCGGGGAGATGGGAAGGGGGCAGTCGGTCATGGTTGTGGGGGTTGAAAAATCTCGGAGATTGTACAGTGTGAGCATGTAAGCCCGCACTCCACGGATATGAAATACCGAACATTCATGGTCCCCCGGTCCTGGATTCCAGAGCTAACTGACTGGTGACTAGTCTTAGCCTGGACTGAGGACGTGTAAAGGTTTCCCCTCTGACTACCAACTGGACCCATGGGATAAAAAGGTCTCATTGGAGCGCAAAACTAGCTACAACTTGACACAACTCTTCCAAGAACATCGTGTCCCTAACAGAGAGTGATATCAGGGGTTCGCTGCAGCTTCTACACAACTCTTCCAAGAGCATCGTGTCCCTAACAGATAGTGATATCAGGGGTTCACTGCAGCTTCCACCGGTTAACATGGTACAGCTGACGGCATATAACGTCGCTCTCGCCTGTTTTGTTGGTCTGGGCGGCGTCTCCTATGGGTACGCTTTCTCGGTGTTTGCGACATCGATCGGTCAGCCGGGCTTCTACCAAGACCTCAATCTTGACCGTGAGTAGCCTTCCCGTGCCAGGCTAGTTCATCAAACTGAGAGTCGCAGCCAAGAGTGCTTACACGTCCAACATCATCGGAACCATCAGTGCACTGTTCGCCTTTGGCTGTGCCGTCGGGGCTCTCTCACAGGGATGGATCAGCGATTGGATTGGTCGTAAGGGCGCGATCATCCTTGCCGCGGGAGTGACATTGGTTGGCGGAATTCTTATCGCTGGCTCGGTGAATATCCCCATGCTGGTTGTGGTGAGACTCCTTCAGGGGCTCGGGGTTGGCCAGTTGATATCGATTGTGCCTCTTTATCTCGCCGAAGTATCCCCCCCACACCGAAGAGGTGCCTTGTCCGGCCTTACAGCATGCAGCCTCACTCTCGGTTACATCCTGTAAGTCCAGCCGCAACGCGCCGAGTCCTTGACGTACTGACGATATGAGACAGGGCCGGTTACATCGGATTCGGCGCATATTTCGCGAAGAACCTGACTCTTCAGTGGCGTCTCCCACTTGCACTGAGCTGCATCTTTCCCGCAGCACTCTTGGGTGGTGTCTATTGGCTTCCCGAGTCTCCTCGATATCTCAGCTGGGTCGGAAAAGACGAGCAGGCTTGGCGAGTGATTCAACGGATACATCATGACCCTAACGACCCAACTGAAGCATCGGCACGAGCAGAGTACATACAGATCAACAGGCAGATCCAACATGATCGAGAGATGAAGGCTGGCTACTGGCACATACTCAAGAGGCCGTCATGGAGGAAACGAGCACTCTTGGCCATGTTTGTGCCATTTGCTTCCCAGTCAACGGGCACTCTTGGCATCACCAACTTCTTCATTCTTATATTCATTGAGCTGGGTATGACGGGTTACATGCCCCTGCTGATGTACTGTGTTTTTATCGTTGAAGCAACTGCGTTTAACTATCTGGGGACATTCTTCTTGGACAAAATTGGCAGAAGGACCATGTTGCGTAAGTTCTCGGCTGTTTCAGGTCTCGTCCTGCGCCTGCGACTAACAAAACTCTCCACAGTCATAGGATTTCCGGGATGCGCGGCTTGCCTTCTGGCAGAGGCGCTTCTCCAGATGAAGTACACTGGCACGGGTAACAAAGCAGGCCTCGGTGCCTGCGTCTTCTTCATCTTCCTGTTTTTCGCATTCTTTGGGTTTGCCATCGATCCGGTTCAATACGTCTTTGCCAGTGAGATTTTTCCGACAACTATACGAGCCAAAGGGATTGGTCTGGCATTATTCTCCTACTTCGTTGGAGCCATAACCTATACTACACCGGGCGCGTTGGCCTTCAGAAACATTGGATGGAAATACTACATGGTATGGTTCGCAGTCACGATCTGTTCGTCCGTGATCACGTACTTTTACATTCCCGAAACCACGGGGTTGTCCTTGGAAGAAATTGGAACTCTGTTTGGTGACGAAGTCGTGGTACATATGACAGCTGACGGGCACGGCCTCGTGGAAATGGATGATTTCAATAAGGGCCATATTCCCGTTTTGTGGAACCCCCACCAGGAAGAAGAGGAAAAGCGTGGCAGTCTTGTTAAACGGGAAGAGACGGCATTTCCCAGCGAAGAGGTCACCGCTGCACCATGAACGCTCGATCGTCATGGCTGACGGGTCAGCAGAATCATCGTAGTATTACGTTTCGGTCCACCTTTTTTTGTCATAGCACGTATGGGTTTCCAGACAAGTGGGAAGTACTGTACCGGTTGAAGTTCGTGAGAGTGTATAGTATAGAGCGAGTCAATATACCACAAGCGAGGTGATCACAACTAAATGTATAGGTGTCGGATGGGGTGCAGGAATTCGCACTAGTGACAGGCTTCGAGTGCTATCTCAATCGCCATGCCGGCTACGCTCATTTTGCCAATGCGCCCAAGGGCATCCATCGTCATTTGGCCGGCCGAGGGGTCAAATTCGTGCTGTGGGTTTTCGAATTTGTTGTATATGCCCACGAGCCGCATGTGTAGTCATAGACAAAGGTGATCACGTACCTGGAACCATCTCGGCGCGCAGGCACCTCTTGTCCTGACATAGATCTAGAGTCAGACTCAGATCTAGACTCTAGTCAGTCACTGAGAGCTATTGCCATTGCCATTGCCATTGATCATTGTCATTGGCAAATGACGCAGCTGGTCTATCTCGGCGTCGAGGGACATCTTGTTGTGATTCGCCCACCATTGCCATTGCCATTGCACTGATTGTTGCTGCCAATGCCTTCGTACCGATTCTAGGGAGCTGAGTTCATCGTTCGATCTCATTTTGATGAGACTTCGAGGAGACGCATTACACGTTGGTTCAATCCAGAATTGGCCGCTAGTTGCGTGCGTCAAAGGGGAACAGCGACCAGCTTCTTCGAATGCATCCTCAACCAACCTACAGCCAGATTCCTATTGGACACAGCAACATGGTATCTTTGCCTTTTACAAAGAGAAAATCCTCGAGCATCGAGAATCTCTCCTTCCTCATTGGCCTGGGACAACCAACCAATCCTTTTGTTCATCCTGCCATGCCTGGACTGATTTGTACCTCCGACAACTCTTTAGAAGTGCGATTTAAAGAGCATAAGCCGAAATGACACTGATGATATGGAGGCAGATGTCATCACGTCCTTCATTCGAAGTATTTTGAAGTCTGGTTCAATGCGGAGACCGACCCGGAGAAACTTTCAAAACTTCACTAGTGTCAACAGTGAGTCAGTAGATAAGCACAGACCACTTACCCCCACGTAGAGCGATGGTGACTCATTGCGAGACCGTGAACGCTTTTCTCGAGTCCGACCGGAGTTGTGGACCATGCTCAACCAATTGTGGGGTGGCCAGGGCGAGAAGAGTCTCTTCGATAGGTTTGTAAAGGCATCTCTTCTCCTGCGAAACACAGGGAGATTATAAGTTGGAAACGAAGGGCTAGAAAAGTTCGAATCGGTGAGGTTTAGCATTTGACGAGATCCCTCTAATCCTCAAGAAGCTAGCATTACAGAAAGCTAAGAATCGTTTCAGGAGGAAGAAGTTGTGGAAAGATCCAGAATACGTCTTTGATTGAGAAGAACCGGTACGCAACAATGAAGATTGCTATTGCCGGGGCCGGCAGTCTCGGGCGGTACTTTGTCGAAGAAATCGCCAAGTCACCTCACCACGTAGTCATCCTCACACGGGAAGCGAAAGACTACTTCTTACATCTCGAACAGCGAGTCATCCCGGATTATTCGGTCGACCATCTTTCGCCGGTGATAGAAGACTGCGACGCCTTAGTGTCGACTTTGCACGCGCCAGAGGAGGCTCATATATCTGCTCATCTAGCGCTCTTAGAAGCCTGTAAACGATCGACTCAATGTAAGCGCTTCATTCCGTCCGAGTGGGCCGTCAACATTGAAGACTTCCCGGATCAGCCAACCTACCTAGGACGAAGGCACAAAGTCGTACGCAACGCTCTACGAGATCAGGACGAAGTCAAATGGACACTGGTGTCCGTCGGCTGGTTCACGGATTATCTCCTACCGGCACAGCAGCAGTACTTTACCAACCTAGGAGACGGGTGGTTAACTGATAACGTGGCAAAAGTCTTTGACTTGTACGGGGACGGCTTGCAGCGTATCACACTCACTTCGGCGCGCGATGTTGCTCGTGCCGCCTTGGCGATGGTCGTGAATGTTGGGGCTACAGACGGTAGCAGTGACAGTTCACATTATGAATGGACCGAGTTCACTCATCTTGCGGGTCAAACTTTGACGTACGTTGAGCTTTACGAGATCTTGAAGCGACGGGATCCGAAGTGGACTACTAGGAAGATACAGCTTACGGAAGTCTTGGATGCGATTGTTGACCACAAGGACGAGCCTTCCAAGAGCAGGCTTGACTACCTCCGCGTAATGGGTTTCACCAGTTGCAATGCAGTTCCACAGGATCGTTGTCTGAAATGGGATACTGGGATACTTAAAGGCGCGCGTGCCCGGAATGTGGAAGAGTTCCTCGACGAGGCTGAGGCTAACAGAAATGTTAATCCTTGAAAGGTTTGCGAAGTCATCCATAAAACCGGGACAGCGTAAGTGTTAGAGAGAGTAAATAGGAAATTTGATTTAGAAGTCCTATTTTTATGGCTTTGACTGACTCATCAAGTGTCGTGAGTACACCATTCGGAGGAGAGATCAAGGGGATATACTCCGTATCAAGAGCGAGATTACTTTCAAGAGAAAGATCTATCAAATAAAGTATGGCAAAGGACCGCCTCAGCGTTGGGCTCTCAAGTGGGCGGAGAAGCCCAAGACACCCAATGGCCACGTCAGAGCATCGGCCCAAGGCATCTCGAGCGAAAACACCGACGCACATAATCCTGCTGTTAGCACAGGTAGGGATCTCTTCGCAGTGTCCCCGTCTTCAATCTCAAAGGAGAGAAGTGGTCTCACCAGTTCATCAATGGGCAAGAAATGTGCTTGAAGTAGTAAAGCGGGGCGACGAGTCTCGGAAACCGCTTCGTTTGAAGTTCGTCCAACATTTTGCTCAGCTTCACCAGAACGTGCGACTCCCTCATGGTTTCGTCTCGCCAGTGGGACCCGACATTATGATTTAGCGCTTCGAGCACGGTGTTGTGTAGCATTTCTTGAGATTTCCTGGTTGGTATGCATCTAGGATCCTCGAATCATCGCTGTTTACGATGTTCGGAAGGCTCGAGCCCGGACAAGACAAGCAAATTGCACTCCATAGATTCCGTAGCCTTACAGCCGCGGCTTTACTATGAGCGGCAATTAGAGATTTACTGGGTTGGCTTAGAAAAGCCTGATGCTTTGGGATCACTTCAAACTTGAACGGCATCCTCGAGGCAAGCTGACAAGCGTACTTCCCAACCAAGGCCACGATGCCCCCAACCTGGTCAATTTCGATGACCAAAGCCTTCCGAAGGTTCGTTGCCACCTTGACTCGAGCATCCCTCATTCCTCATTGGCCCGGACAACCAACCGACCTCTTTTTCATCCTGCAATGTTGGAGTGTTCTGTGTTGTGAGCGGTTGCAGTGATGTCATCTTGATTGTGTCTCCTTTTTACTCTGCCTCTTTGTCGCGTATTCTTCACCTTTTACTACTGTAAACTGCGGTTGCGCCGGAGGACCGGGGACTCGAGTCCCTCTCAATCGTGACGTGTACATGAAAGGGGCCTCGCTCCCTTTCCGTGTACTGAGACTCTGGAGTTGAGTATTTAGTGAGTTGCAGAAGGTGAATTTTTCAGGACTTTCACACGTCGTTCATGAGAGGATCAGCGCCTTGTTATGCTCCTCCTGGCACTCAGAGATAGCTCGACTATTTCTCCGAGAGTTAACGGCGGACACCACGTGGAGGACGGAGCTCCTTGGCCGCCACGCAGCATAGCCATGTTTTAAACCGAACCTAGCCGAGGCTCCCTTGCCAATGACAATTTGATACATTCCGCAACAATCAGGAAAGTTTTCTCAAAGAGCGTATGAGCCGTGAAAACACTGTCCGCCTTTTCCGAGTCTAAGACCACAGTAGCGGGAGTCACAGGTCAAACTTCACCAATTTCCTCGACTCCAGGCTCTCGAGCAACCTTGGAAATGCTTTCATAGTGCATCATGCCAATATTTTTCGAACAAGAGAGGATAGTCGATAACAGGTACATATTTGGTGTGCCCACCATTTCAGCCACCAACTCCTGAGCAGAGCGTTGTCACTTCCAAGGCCGAGACCAAGGTGCTAGGACTTGTGGTCGACAACCTTGTGGAAACTTAACATGAGCTGATGCCAGAGCCGACGATCAGAACATCTCGTCGCTCCGGCAGCTTGTGAGATCGTGCATTGGCTAGGTCATTAACCATGTTTTGCTGCCAGTACGAAGTGTTCAGATCTGATACTGGCAACCCTGGATCTGTCAGATTCTGGGGATATCAGCCACCAGAGATTCATTCCTTAGTTTCTGGTGACATCCTCCTTGTCTATATAGCTAAGGCATCCCCTGAACCCCTAGGATAGCGAACATGAAACCTTTTGATCTCTCAGAGTTTGACTGAATCCGACATTAGCCTCTGCACGAAGGTGTCTGATTACATTAGCAGCCCAGTTTCGTTCGGTTTTTCATAATGATCGTCTTACTACTCATGCTCACCGCGAACAGGTTTAAATGCAATCAGAACGAAGGCACGATGGTTGTAGCAGTCGAAAGAGGTTGTGGCTTTGTAGTACAGTGGCTTGGTTTCGCTCCACATTGAGTTCTGGAGGTTTATTTATATTTGATTATTCGTTACTTGACCTTTGAAAACTTGCTACTCAATAGCGCTTATCGGTTTTGCCGATGACATACTTCGAGTGTCCATATGGTTAATACTTTGCTGTAAATTCTGCTGCCGCTATGTACAGCCACCACTTTATTGTGTGGCTTATATAGCCATGGTCAGATAGAGTTTTGTAGAGCTTCTTTTAGGGCCGATGTACCGCATGGTGAGGATGTCGGTCTCGGCAGAGACCACCACCAGGACAGTAAAGGCATTCTCCACATCAATGGCCGGTTGAGCAACCCAATGATTTCTGGTCGTTAGCAAGACCGAGTCGGAGGTGAGCGACTCTCTCAACCTCGATCGTTTTTAAGATGACGATGATTGTGACATTCGGGTCGAACTTTAAGCTCGACGAAGCATCAGGTCAATGGTCAGACCACTCGAGGATCGAACTTCGCGCTAAAATTTCCGGGCAATGGAGGCTTGCCTTTGAAGACGATAGAAAGGAAGCGACTTGAAGTAGACGACTCTCATGAGGAAGGTTTTGTGGGAGCATCTATGGCAGACCAGAACGAGATACTTATCATGGTAAAGAGTCCTCCTCCATAGGCGACGCGACGCTCGAAGGTCGTGTCTGAAGACACACATGCACCCCACGATTTTCAGAAGCGGGATTGAATTGTTGAGGCAATGCTTTCTCGGGTGGCTCGCGCCACACAATGCCACCTTAAGTAGAAGCTAATTACGTGAAGTAATAAACGTTTAACGCTATCGTGATTTCTCTTTAGTTCGATTAAGTAAAAGGAAATAAAAGATAGATTCGAGACTTCCTTATTTACGAGAAAGAAAGTGAAGTCTCTTAAACTCTTAAAGACATTAGGTCGTAAACAATAGATCAACATTATTGTCGAGATCCCGCCTCTACCAATCGATTGGTGGACATGGAAGAAAAAGGGTATCATTCTCCCTTGATGGCCAAAGGATATATCTTGAACGGGCATACTTAGGGAGGAGTAGTGGTGCCGTTGCCGAAGAAGCGTCGGCCCAAGAAGCGGGGAGAAATGAAAGCTACTAGAAAACCGAGAGGGAGGCCGAGAAGGGACTTCCCCTAGCTTTGCAGGCCTTCTCCTGTCGACGACCATTGTCTGAGCCAAGTGCTATCCCGACTACGAGCCAGTAAAGCTGCCAGTGTGAGTCTAAGCGACCAGCCTAACCAGGACAAATCTGTCAGTTCCAAAGACCGGGTGACTCGCAAGTGGAATGTCTCCGACAGAGATGATTCTTCAGGACATGCTGCAGTCCGTTAATAGACTTATCCATGACATTCTGACTTTGACCTTGCCCGAGGCGGAGTGTTTCCCGAGCCTGATAACGCTTATACCTCTGAAATGGCCAGCTCATTTCAACGTTGAGCATTCAGTTGCACGCATGCGTACTTGTATCTGTTTTCTCATGTTTCTGTGCATGTGTGTGTGTATCTCAACGTGTTTCCGTACTAGGCCTCAGGCGTATACAGCATCAGAGCGCCAATTCCCCAGTCTTGCTCCGCATTTCCACCTGGTCACTTGTTCCTGGTTGCTCGGCTTCTGGCTGTGTCTGTTGATTAGAAAGCCTGGGGTTTCGTAACACCAGTGCAAGCGCCAGCATCGGTACCATGAGACATAGAGCCGTGATGGTCAGAATTCGCTGAATATATCTATAGCTCTCAGTGATGGCCTCACGCTCAGGCGTACCGATGGCATAAGTCGGAACCACGGTAAAGGGGGAAGCATAAACAGCGGCCGCAAGGGTTTCGTTGTTGAACGAGACAAGGTTCTTGTCCAACTCTTCATAGAGAGTTTGTGTCCAAAGCGCCCCGGAGACACAATTTCCGAATGCTTGGCCAAAGTAATTGACGGTGAAAATAAGCGAGATCAGGATACTGAGATGCTCATGGCGTGCGGCGGTCTGAATAAGGACATAGGTTGTCCAGGAAAAGAATCCAGCACCGGAACCAATCATAATTTCAGCACCGATGATTCCGGCCTTCGAACTGCTGCCGCCACGATAGTGATACACCATTCCGCCTCCGATGAACCACATCACTGCCCCTATCACGATAAGCTCTTTGAGCCGACGGAACTTAATGACAAGGAAACCAAGCGTAGCTCCCACAAGCGTCGCGCAAAAGTTATACAGCCCAGCGACTCGAGTAGCTCCTGCGATCGAGAAGTCATAGGAAACCACAAGAAGCGTGTAGAGATAGTTGCCGTGGATGACGAAGATGAACGGGAAAAGACAGCTGATACCGAGGCAAGCCCAAACAGTTCGTTGCTTAAGAAGATGGTAGGGGAGCATTGGGTAAGATATCTTCCTTTCCCAAATCAGAAGGACGGGTATCAGGAGAAAGCCGAGGACAATCGGAGTGATAATGCCAGCATCCTTCCATTTTGTCTTCACCCCTCCTGCAAGTGTAAGAGGAATCAAAGTCATGGCAAGAGCGGACGTTAATATCAAGACACCAATGATGTCAAGATCCCAGAAAAGTTGGCCAAGATTTCTCAGTCGAGAAGGAGATAGAGCCTCTTCTTCGCTCTGATTCGCTTTTCTTGCTTGTCGTTTTAGATAAAGCATGAAAATTATCAGTGGAAGCGCGCATATCGGATTCATGATGGCAAACATTCCAATCCCCCACTTCCAGGTAGTTACTGAAAGGACAGACGATGTGACGTTTCCGCTAATCCAGGTGTTGACGAGGATAGGCCAATTAGGGACGAAGCTAAAGAACAGACGCGATTTCATAGCGGTGAAATCTGCAATCATAATCTCAATTGTCATGACTGATAGAGTATATCCGAGCTGGTGAAGGATAGCTCCGCCTGCAAATCCTTCAATGTTCACCGAGAAGGTTTCGGCCAGAGTTCCCGCTGTGATGAGGAATACAGCAATGCAAAAGATCTCAACCCGACCAAATACGTCGGCTAGTCTGGCTGCCGACGGCTGAATTGCACCTGCAACCACCCCTCGAATGACATTAATCGTCGCCAATAGAGAGTGGTTGTGAAAAGAAGAGGTGGCATAGGCGACATAAGTGTTGCGCACCATGAAATCAAGGCCGACAATGTAGCTGAAGACAAAGATGCTGGAAAAGAAACACCACCGCTTTGTTGTTGTCAAAAGGGCAGCCGCAGCCTCCATCCGAGCGACGCCATGGTACACCTGTCCATGTTGGCGTTCGACTAAATCGGAGGTGCCGCCGTCTGGCTTAGCCTGCGTACGAGAATAGGTAATTGTCCTCGCGGCGAGCTCATCGTCAATCCTTTCTTTTGCGGCACCCATCCTTGACATTGGGTTTCGGACCAGATGGAAAGTTGCGGTAAAAATGTTAAGGGGTACGTTCTGCCCAGTTCGGGGGATTTAGAGTCGCCCTGATCACCTGGACTCGAGGCTGAGGCTTCTCACTTATGTATCCGACAGCGGTCTATCGTCCGTTCCTTTGACAGACGCGTTCTTTCGGAGTCCGCAATGAGCAAGTAACCCTCCGTAGAGTAGCCATACTGCACCAGACCCAATTTTGCTGACGTATCAAAGTACAGAGCATTCAGTCCCACATATGTGATCCGTTTGAGAGTTTAACCCATGGATCAGTTGGTTGTCTTGGCTAATAGAGGGTTTGTCCCCTCCCTTGATACAACACTTGTGAACGCCCTATTGCGACTAGAATGATCGAGCATCACCTGGGCGGAGTCAACACGAATGCCACCTGGTGCAGTGTTCAATTGATGCCAAATGTTGAATGTGGATTGACCACCTAGGGGGTCAACAGGCAATCCCAGGCAGGAAGAAGAGGCGGACGGGGTGCGTCACAGGTGAGGACCCACTTCAGTCTAGGCATCATGTTCAAATACTCTCGTTTTTAGAACCATGAGAGCGACATCACGATTAAGGAGAACGTGAATCGGCCAAAACAAGAACTTTGACCTCCTTGTCTCGTGATAGACCACTTGGCGTAGAACGCAATTCCCCCACAGCCTCAGAGACCCCAGCACTGCCAGTTGCATATTCCGACATCGGATTGAATGTGATTTGGGGAGGAAAGTCAAACGCCAAAGTCGGGCGATTACACTTCACATTTTCAGACAAGTCTCGGCAAGACTGGGCATGGCTCAATCATCACTAGCGGAAGGGTTCAACTCATCAACACAGCGACCCGCCCCGATATCGCTCATGCCTCTGCTCGCTGCCTCAACTACTTTAATCGTGATTCAAACGTCTGTGGTCGTATTCGTATTTGAGCCTACATACTTCTACTTTGGGATTGTATATGGTTCGGGATTTACATCATCGTTCGAAATCTTAAGATGCGAAAATGGTCTAGCCTCGCAGGCGTCGAACCTTCATCGACCAGGGTTACAAGTCGTTAGCTAGTGGCATCTGGACATTGCTTAAGCGAGGTATCAAAGACCGTCTGTTGAGACTGCACTGCGTTGTTTTGCGGAAGGCCAAAGATTTCAAAGTGTTACTCAGTCTATGGAGCTTGACACGAGTCCGAACTTGCAGAGAGCTGTCAATATTTGATGAAACTCTAGCCCGGCAACTTGCAAGCTCTGTAGGACATCGCAAAGAACTGAAAAAGATCAAATGGCTGTCTCAGATAGTGGATTGTACAGGGCAAACGCCACGGTTAGCTTTCCCAAAATCCAGGATTTTCTCCAACCAATTTTAATGTCGATTGGGACCCATGATATGACTGTCATCAAAGAGAGCGATATCTACCGAATCCTGACACCCTTTGGCAAAGCTACAATGAAAGTTGCCGATGCGTGCCTATATCTTTCCATCGAGACCGGACAGCGGGCCTCGCTTAACCGATTGAAGCACGCCCTAGGAGGACCTATTGGTTTCATTGCTGCGAGCGAGAAGCCCAAGATCGAATGGTCGGGAGACATCACCGGCCCCGTTCCCTTGGATGACATGCGAATCCTGCGAGTCACAGAGGTATTGGACATCACCCCGCGGATGCGGCGCATTACCTTCCAAGGCGAAGACTTGTCCCGTTTCGACCGACCAGACCAGCTTCATTGTCGTGTCATCTTCCAGCCAAAGGGCGCCAAGGCTCTGGAGTGGCCGATGATGGATGACCAGGGCAACGTGATGTGGCCGGAAAACTGCAAGCTGCCCACTCGCGTCTACACGATACGCAGCATCGATACAGTACGAGGCGAGCTCGCAATGGAATTTTGTCGACACGAAAACGCCGGGCCAGCTACACAATGGGCTATCAACGCCACTCCTGGTGATATTGTCGCCATTCTCGGGCCAGCCGCCGACGGCCCCAGACCTGCCAGCTTCTATGTACTGGTTGGGGACGAAACGGGATTGCCAGCCATATCTCGGATTCTCGAACATCTCGATGACAACTCTCGCGGCATGGCAATAATCGAAGTTGCTGCACCTTCGGAAGAACGGGAGCTGAAAAAGCCACGAGGCATCGCGGTCCGCTGGTTACATCGAAATGGGGCTGAAGCAGGAACAACCGGCCTCCTCCGAACTGCTGTACAGTCGATTCGCTGGCCTACAAGTTTAGATGAAGCGTTTTTCTGGGGCGGCTGTGAGCACAACGTCTTTCGGGAGATCCATGATACCATTGAGAAACAGGTTCGGCTGCCGTGTGATCGCCGGGTACTGTATTCGCACTGGCACCGACATCTCAGTGAGGAGCAGATTATCGCAGTAGGGGCGGAGGCGTACCTCCCTTGACAAATTACGCACGAAAGTTATTCAACTGACGACAAAAATCTGGACTTGCTCGAGAATGGCTGCGATCCATTATTAGACTGCGAGAAGCAGCGTTGCAAAAAGACGTCTCAGTATCGAAATCGTTCTGCAAGCTCTTCCAAAGCGATAACTTTAAAAATTGTCTCGTTTTCTTTCTTCGAATCGCCGGCTGCGTGAGTAAATCCTCCGAAGAAATGATTGATCTCGCCCTCGATGAAAGTTGTCATCATCGTAATAGCGATGTCAAACTTGAAAGATCGTCCTTAGAATTCAATCCACTCATGCAGTTTAGGTCTATTATTTACAGCGTTTATTACGTATTCATTATATTCACAATACTTTATAGCTTTGTTAGTATTACTAGCTGTAATATTCGAGGGCATGCAGGATTCGAGGAAAACTTTGAGAGAAATCAATCAGCCTGTTCAGGCGATGCGATCGTTATTTCGCTGGGCTCTAGTAAGCCTTGAATACTACGCAGAATAACAGTAAAAGGCGAATATAGTTTAGTTATAGAATGCGTCATATAGGATATCATGTCTAGTGAGTGTTACGTTTCGCTCCACCTGAGGTGTCACAACACGTAGGGTTTCAAGACAAGTGGGAAGTATAGGAGAGACGAAGTCTCCGAGAGCGTATAGTATAGAGCGAGTCGATATACTAGAAGCGAAGTGATCATAACCAAAACGTATAGATATAATTATGAACGAAGTTAACTACGTAGTAATACTATAAAATAATCGTATATATATGAACCTTCTTCTTCTTTATATTCTCTATTCCTTTACTTAAACAGAGACAACAGAGAAATATAGGTCACGTGACTCCTCAACTTGATTTGGTTTAGCCGTGATCCCATGTTATCGGCCGACCTTCCCCTTGAGGTCATTAGCTGTCATCACAATTTTGCATGCGACCTGCTATCAGACCAATTCGTAACACTTTCCCCCTTCTAGATCTTGTTTTTTGTCCGCAATATACATAAGTGAGTATCTCCCTTATTCTAAGAAATCTGTTCTTTTTCTTTTCTTATCATAGCTAACGATATCTCGGTAGCGTCCTAATTAGTCTGATTCCTATAAATCTAATTACACTTTATCGAGAGGACTAGGCTATTAGTGGATAGTGGAGCGGAGAGTAGTATAAAACCTTAGATATAATGAGAGACTATAGATATATAATGAGTGAGAAGCTTAAAGAACTTAACGTCTATATAAGGAGACCTTGCTTCTCACTCATTATATATCTATAGTCTCTTATTATATCTAAGGTTTTATATTACTCTCCGCTTCATCATTCACTAATAGCCCAGTCCTCTTGACACGTATAATATAGAGCGAGTCGATATACTAGAAGCGAAGTAAACATAACCAAAACGTATAGATATAATTGTAAACGAAGTTAACTACGTAGTAATGCTATAAAATGACTATATATATATATATGGGAGTAATGTTATGCCGAGCTATCGTGGTGTTGTTATGTTATCTACTATAGCACTTTAGTACTACGACACAACACCTTCTTTCCTGACTTGGAAGTCACGTGCGCTTTAGCCTTGCGGGTAAGGCTGCCTCGCCTAACTTGCCTTTCTAATATTCCGTGGTCACGGATTCGTATGCGGCCTATAAGCAGGTGTTACAAACCGGCCTACGTTTAGGCTATATACATAGCGGTGACGGTAGCCTACGATGAAGAGGGCAGGTCAAACGAAGGAGGGCCTGACAAGATGGGAACGGCCGTCACGTGACCAGGGACAGGGGTCTCAGTGGAAATCAGTGGGAATCAGTGGCTCTCACCGTGCCAGATACTAAGAATCACTAAGACACGCTAAGACATATTAAGATAAACGGAAGAGCCAGAACTATATATATACAGTCATTATATAGTCTTACCATATAGTTAACTTCGTTCATAATCATACCCATACGTTTTGGTTATGATCACTTCGCTTCTAGTATATCGACTCGCTCTATACTATACGCTCTTAGAGACTTCGTCTCTCCTATACTTCCCACTTATCTAGAAACCCTTACGTGCTGTGACACCTTAGGTGGAGCGAAACATAACACTTCTTTCCTAACTAGGAAGTCACGTGCGCTTTAGCCTTACGAGTAAGGCTGCCTCGCCTGACTTGCCTTTCTGGTGTTCCGTGGTTATGGGTTCGTAAGTGGCCTATAAGCAGGCTAACTTATAATAAGTTTTTTAATATAAAAGGTCTATATAGTTAGCTATAAGAGAAAGATAAAGAGAGGAGCTAGAGAGAGAGCGTTTATCTTATATATATTATAGATAATAAATAGATTTAAAAGAAAGAAAGTATTATAAGCTAGCTTGCTTATAGATCGCGTATTAACCTATAATCATAAAACACTAAAAAGATAAGTTAAGCGAGATAGTCTTGCCTATAAAGCTAAGTATATATAACTTCTTAATTAAGAAAGAGAATATTATATTATAATATTGAAATATTATAGTGAATAGTATAATAACATTATAATAACTTAATATAACACTACTTCTATATATATATATATATATATATATATATATAGTTATTTTATAGTTTTACTATATAGTTAACTTTGTTTATGATTATATCTATATATTTTAGCTATAATCACTTCGCTTCTAGTATATCGATTCGCTCTATACTATCCATTCTTAGAGACTTCGTCTCCCCTATACTTCTCACTTATCTAGGAAACCCTTACGTGCTGTAACACCTTAGGTGAAGCGAAATGTAATAAGATAATTAAAGTTAGCGAAGCTATAAAAGATTAATTAAATAGCTTACTAAATCTCTTTTTAAATGGGTATCTATTAGGGTTTTAGGTACCCGTAATAAAATCCTTACCCAACCCGCGGGTACCTAACTTTCAAAAGTCTTCACCCAACCCGACCCTATAGGGTCAGGTATCGAGTATCGGATTGGGTTGACCCTACTCGTTGCGCAGCCTAGGTAGTATAGGAACGAGAATAGGCTACTACATATCTAGAATTAAGAACTGAGTAATGATTTAGAAGCTACGCAAAGGAATTAGAAAAGGTGGATCACTTACGGTGTAATATCTATATGGTGAAGTTCAAAAATACCGTGGTTCCGTGCGGTCACAGTGGCTACAGAGAATGCTTGGAATTATGGCTCGGAAAAGGCAAAGGCTACCCTTAGTGCAGGCGAAGATTCGAAGAAGACGATGTCGGGGATATTTACCTTGAATTTAGTAATGAGATCCAGAACACCGGGAAGGATGATGGTGACGACACGGATGTTATCTCGCTGAGTAGCGACAGTGAGTAGAACATCAGATACATAAGGAGCCGCGAAGAGAGCGCAAGATGGCGTAACGCTGTACAGGAGCGAATGGGATTCAATCTACATTCTTGATCACTACATCTCTCATGGTACTGCTTCTTCTTTATGTCATCCTTCTGTCGCCCAGTTCTGTTCACTTCGAGAGATGACGGAAGCCCGTCCTTATGATCAATTCCGCTTTTAGGAGTCTATTGAGGGTACAATAAGGCATCTGACGCATAGAGGACGCCGACAATGGGGCAAGCCTTTCCACCACACTTTCGTGTTACCTGCAGTTGAAGCTACCATCACGTTTTCAGAAGCATCAATCTCTGGAACGGCGCTGCATGCTCTCGCTAACCCGAAACAATTCCCAGCAGTGTCACCTTGTTGCCCCCAGGACTTCCTCCAAGCACATAGAATCCGAGACCCTCTGTGATCTGCGACGCGCAGGCAGCGCATGTGGCCCTGTTCTCGATGGTAAAGAGGAAGCCCGCTGAAGACGGTATCACTTTGGCAACTGCTGGATGCACCACAGAATGAGACATCATGTGTAGCAATCTTGAATCATTCATTGTGTTCCTGTTGGAAATCCTTCTACAATTGCTGTACATTGTAGGCTTACAGAACACTGTCTCAACAATCTGCCGCGAGACAGATTCCAGACACTAAATATTTCGAACGTCAGAGTCTTACTGCCTCAGGCTTACATGCTCTTGAACCTTTCCTGGTATGTTGTCAATCGTATACGAGTACGTAAGCTAGATATAGCAGGCAAGAGGACTTTTCAACAACTGCATTGTATTAATTACTACTCTCAGCGCCCTTTTCGGTAAAGGTTCTGTACATTATGTCTAGTAGTACAAGATACGTCAATTCAACTACTATCGAATCATGGAGACGGTAGTCTGAACGATCTCTCGCGGCTGAGAGACTGCTACAGGTTTGATTGTCAAGGGTCTGCACTCAGAGTCGGCGAGTCGACGAGGAGAGGGGAAGAGCCGGCACGTACATACCCACTTTTACCTCTACAATACGGGCGAGAAATGAGTCATAGCGAAATGGTTCTAGCGCTAACTTGTGATTGCGAGTTATGACTAATAAGTCCTTACCTAGGTATAAACAGAGCTGTTTTTTGACTTGAAGAAGCGATTGATTGAGAGACGTCAACCCCCCGTGCACGCGCACGCACACACACTCACACACACGCCCAAAGAAAAAAGCAATCATATAACATGTCTTCATCTAACACATCTCACAAAGCCCAACACAAGGAATGGACCAGAGAGGGCTTTTTGATCTCAACGGACCAATCTCTCATCGATATCACTGCGCTGCAGCGCGCCTTTGACTCGGAGGACGTGTACTGGGCCAAATCCTTACCTGAAGCAAACATGCGGACCATGATCGAAAGTTCGTTGTGTTTTGGATTATATTCGCTCACAACGTCGCCGCCTCCCGTTTCCCGATTATCCAATGACAACACCGACGCAACGGGTCCAATTGATAGTATTGCTGGTGGTGGTGCCACTGGCAGTATCAGTGAATGCTCCTCCTCCTCACCATCAACATCACAATTATTATCACCGCTAGTTGGATTCGCTCGAGGAATCACCGATGGCGTCACCTTTTTCTACCTCACCGACGTTTACATCTCGTCAGAATGGCGCAGCCAAGGGCTTGGGAAGTGGTTGATCCAATGTGTCCAGGAAGTCATCGAGAACATGCCACATCTCAGAAGGAGCTTGTTGTTTGTCGGCCACGGAAGGGTAGAGGCAGAGGCGCTGTACACCAAGTTGATGAAGATGGAGCGGATCGGCAATGAGACGGTGCCTTTATTGTGGAAGGGGCCTGGGTGTACTTTTTGAATAATCAAGAAGAGAAGTTACACATTCGAGATGAAGAAAGAACGACACTGGCACTTTGTGATAAGACAAGCTCTTGCAAAGCCTAAGGCGACCACCCATGTAACGAACCACCCCCGTGATGAACCACTCTCCCCAACCACAATGACATCCATTCAAGCGTCTCGTACGGCGTCAGTAACGTCGGGGGTGGTTCGTTACATGGGTGGCCGACTCTTATCTCGCGCGTCTATGATAAACTTAGGCGGCGGCTTCTCGGTTTCGCAAAAGATCGACTTATCTAACCCCATCCTATCTTTCTCGGAGATTACCCCGATATCTGGGCTATCATTGAAGTCGTCGGCGTCCAGCACAAGATAGATGACTCGTCACGGCCTGTCAGCGGAAATTTGCTCTCCCCTATCTCACAATGAGATGAGGACGCAGAGCCGGTTCTATCACGTGTTCGACCACCTACCTGACCGCGAACCCGGCGTCGACACTGCTAATCTAAATAACGTTTACTCTACTCATCACGTGATCAAGATCACTATCATGGTAGCATAGACTAATGGCAATTTCCCACCTCTGGTCCAAAAGTCTCGCTCCTGCTCGACTTTCTCAAATTCATCTTCGCACGAACCAAGGTGAATAGCTTCGGCCAATGTTTTGTTTTGGGCAGCTACTGACAGTCTGAGCAAAGTCCCGCCGACCACGAAGGGCATCCGTAGGCCGTTACAGGCCGCAGACATTTGCAATGGCGCCGAATCACATTCCTTTGGAATTTCCGAGGCTCTTCAACTTTCGAGTGTTTGACATACAATACATTCTACAGGGCTACGATAGCCGACAGCATACTTCTGTCCTCCACATTCTACAACCCCGGATGTCGGGAATCGCTGGATGTCGAAGTCCTATTCATAGACTGTTACCCATATATTAGAGCAGTCTCCCAACAATAACTGGACGTATTGTACTCTGGAAACTTGGCTACAAGTAGATTGACAACCCTTCCTTTGCGCACGATTAAGGCGAAAGGGCAGCACGTTTGTGTGAGTTCATAGAGCATACAGCCTTTCTTAATGAGCGATAGGTGTGCGCTCGTGGCACCAGGCCTTTTCCGTCTTCATACCGGCCATGTCCCCTTCACTCAGGGCTCCGACACAGTCTTGCCGGCTATTGAATCAGAGGAAGCTCTGTATGGTAATCACACTATTGTGGCTCATTCAGCGTTCGAAGCCGTCGCCGAGAGGCCCTAGCAGTGAACCGACGCACCAGAGAACCCTGTAAGGTATTCAGGGGCCATTTAATGACGCACCAGGCTTGCACAGGCAAGTCTCTTCTGCCTCTCCAGTGGGAAGTCATCTAGAACAACCCCACAGAAGTTGATGCTCATGACGCCAGTAACGAGTGTCAGCGTTAGCCTTGCGAGCTTTCAGATTATAGCTCTTGGTTAAGAGTAGATCCTATACCTGTAGCTGAGGTTCTAACATAAAACTAAGCGAAACGAGAAATCGGGGGCCAACCTTAATCTTTAATGGTCCATGTCCGCAACTGATCATTCCGTACCGAACGCAAGCGGCATACCGTCTTGTACTCGTTTTGATTGAACGGCTAGGGCTCTGGGGATGGGTTCCTCTTATAGAGATGTGCTGGAGAAACGGTATAGCGGAGAACGCTGCGGAAGGAATAACATCCTGGATGGCTCTAATCACCTCGTGGTTAAGTAGCATGTCAATGAACAGTGCTTTGTTAAGAGACACTGCTTTGATAATGTAGCGGTGATGAATCCAGACTAACTTAGCATCTATGTATAACAGTGACCCAGAACAAGCCACGTCCGATCTTCAGCTTGTATTATCCGCATTTCCTTGGCCTTCAAGGAGGGGCAAAAACACCTAAGCCACTATTCATGCAAAGGTCACATCCAGCGTCGATAGCGTTGCCTGGTCGCGTTCAATTTTCTGGAGGAACAGCCTCTCCCTGGCTACTGGATTCTGTCCAAGATGAGGGTCTCTACGTCGCCGAGGAAAGTTGACGTATACTGATCCATATCTAGAGGCAGATGTATACAGTCCCTTTTGGATCGGTTCCCTTTCAATACCAGTACGATGACGTCCTGTTGAATGCACTGCATATCCATCTCGGTCAACCAACTCTTATGCAGCGACCATTGCGGCTTTCCTCTCTGATCTGATTTTGATGTCTTTCCACACCAACGTGGAGAGAATGCCAATAGATGAGATGGCTGTTGCCGTAATGAAAAGCTTTTGCATTGCTTGGGTGTAACTCAAAGAGATCGAGGCTCTGATGGGACTGCCGACCGCGTAAGACAGTTGTGCGTAGATGCTACTATATATGGTCGCCGCTTCAGAGGTGGCACTTGACGGCAAGTTCCTGGCCAGATACTCCGGAAAGGTGTTTGTCCAGATTGCGCTTGATATCGTTGCTCCGACCGCTTGGAAGGCGGAGGCAATCATATTATACAAAGCCAAGACAGCGGCTAAATGGGCCTCGTCGTCAATCCCCGCCATGACTGCAGTGATGGATGATATATAGATGACCCCATCGGCCAGAGAGAGTAGGATCTGGACGACCACAATGGAGGCGATGTCGGAGCTTGGTCTCGACAGGTATATCATCAACCCCGTGGTCAATATGTGCAAGGGAAGGCCCAAGTAGAGACCCAGAGGTTTATAGCGGCCGGTGGCGTTGATGGCGAGACCAGCGACGAAACTTATCAAGGACCATCCGATATTGTAAATGTTGAACACATAACCGGCTCGCGTCACCGAGAGGTCTTGAACGACTTGTAGAGCTGAGGAGAAGTAGCTGGTCCAGATGTAGTAAGTGAGCCATGTCTGGGCATAGGAGACGCTCCCTCCAATCACGGTCCGACTCTTGAGCAGGGGGAAAGGAATGAAAGACTTTGGTGCGAGGAACTTCTCCCACAGTACAAACAGTACTATCAAGACGCTCCCAAAGACCAGCATGCAGATGATCATCGGAGATGCCCAGCCCTTTGCTTGCAGCGTGTACAGGCTGAATGGCAACAGGAACAGCGAAAATCCACTAGTAACCAGAAGGAGGCCGATGACTGTGTGGTAAATCTGGTTAGCCTTTGCATTGTTGAGTAGAAGGCATGTCACAAAGTAGGTATGTAGAGCCTCACAATCAAATTCAACAAAGTAGTACTTCACACTTTCCCAGAAAGAACGTTGAGATTTTTCTCCCCGGATTTCGGTCTTGTCCTGGCGCCTTTCCCAGTAGAGAATTGCCAGTAAAGGGAGACCAGTGATCGGACATACGATGGAGAAGGTACCAAAGGCCCACTTCCAACCGGCCCCCCTCAGATAAGCGGTCGCTGCTGGAGCTCCAACCCAAGTCGAGATGAGCCACGGGGAATTGTACACTCCAAACATAACACCTCGACTCGACAGGGGAAAGTGGTCGGCAATCACCACGTAAAGGACGTACGACATGCAGTCATATCCCATCCAGAAAAAAACCGAAGCTGCGCAGTAGGTGACGACATTGTCGCATGCCGCCATGGTGATTGTGCCGATGGTGAAGCTCACGAGGGTCAAAGCATAGCCGACGTCGCGACCCCAAATGTCAATGATCTTCGCAAGAGGTAGTCTTGAGACGGCGCCCACGACACTCGAGACGATACTCGCTGTCGGGAGAAGCGAGTGGGCTTGGAAGTTGCTGTACACATACGGCAGCAGCGGTGTCATAACTTGAACTTGAAAACCAGTGGTGAAAGTGATCAGCCAAACCCTAGAAAGACAGATATTTTGATCAGCAATAATCCATCTCGATACTTCCAACTCCAACTGCCAATTTTTATGGTGAGCGGGCCTATAGCTGACATACGTTATCATGAGGGTAACCAATCTCCACAACGGTGGTCTACGAGTATTGGAAGAAGTACCGTTCTCTCTTGGCGGCGTTATTCGGGGTTCTCGCTCCTTGTCTTCGAGTACATGTTGTTCATCGCTTGCGATGACATTGGTATTGTTAACTTGCAATGCTGCAGAGTTGACCGACAGTTTGCCGTGAGTATCCATCTAGTGCTACGTTCTAGATATGAGGGAGTTATTTCGAGAGGAAGGCGTGGCTTGATGGGACGGGCAATTTACGATCAAGATTGAGACTAGAGTGAGCGCTTTATCCTTATATACTACTAGAAAACATATCAACATCCATTCACCAACATGATGACCATATAGTGGAAGTGGCTAGTTCTCACTTTTAAGATACTCCGATGTCGGCCTGGCTAGGTGGATCAAGCGAGCCATAGCATTTCCCGTACCTGTCGAAATAATACTGTAGAAGTAAAGTTCCATATTTAGAATAGATGATACAGTACAGATCAAAGCTTAACGAAGGAACCGAGCCACGTTCTAGCACTCTGCTCAAACCATGCTATAACTTAACTCAACGCCTCCCTGATTGATTTTGGCACCAAGACTGGAGCACTTGCCTGCGCTCGCACAGCTTTTCTCGCGCAGGTTTCATTCTCCACTCACCTAGTTCCAGTGTTGGTCATTTCCGTCAACGAGACTCCTATTGATTTGAGATCCTGGTATATGTTGTGCTTGCTTAAGAATACCCCTATCGCTCCAGGTACAGCAGAGAACATCACCCCGAGTTTGACAGCGACGAAACAAGCATTGGCCAGGAGAAACAATCTTGCTATGCCTACTTAAGACATCTGAGCCGACCCTTGAACCTAAAATGCTCGGTCTTTACTGCTCCGTGTACAATGCATACTTACTAATATCGCTATGCTATATATACAGTATAGAGGTAGGTACAATTCTTGGTACAATTCAATAGTGTATAAAGCTAGCTTTGGGATGGGTCGCCATCAAGTACGATCGAGCGTCTAGGAGAACATTCCTGGAGATAAATTTTGTATGGAGAGCTTTGTCCCACCCATTTGACGAACCCAAGCTAATTATCCTCCGGAAAAGGCGCAACCTAGACAGTTATGATACATCGCTGTTAGAAATTCATTCTCTTGCAACAGAAGCTGGACTTCGAAACGGAGTCGCTCGACTCGCTCAACTCGTACACTGTCAAGTATACACTGCGCTCCTTCGAGTTTCTTTAGATACTCCTTCCGTCGCCGATCTGTCGTATATCAGTGCATATTCCAAGAACAGCTCGTCACTGAGGGAGCATGGCGAGCCAAGCAATTATGGCTACTTCTGGAACAGTCGCTGAGGATTTCTATCATGTTGCTTATAAGAATCGCCATTAAGACCCTAGCGAAACTTGGCACATTGTGTTGGTACACTGACCTTTACTTGTTTGCGTTGGTAGCCTCGGTATCGAACCCTGAGTTTGAAATAATAGCAACGACTCCACCCCTGCTAGTACGACCGTAGATAGTCTCCAAGGGGGCCGACATCGTTCGAGTATCTTTTGACAGATGAAATGTTGGCGTAAGAGTCTCAGCCGGCGGTACGTAAGGGGCTGTGCGACAAGAGACTAGTCTCTCTTTACTAGCAGTGACGGTTAAGCGCTTAATACAAAGTCCTGAGAACTTCTCACTCGGAAGGAATTACGAGTTCCACGTTGGCTTCGGGATTCGTGCTCCTGGTTTGAATAGCTATGCAGTCCTCTGGAACTAGGTCCACGGAGATGATTGACCAAATTTTGGCAAGGCACAGCTGACAGGGCTCCATATCTCAGCTGGCCACCGTCGCATTGTGTTGCTTAAGGAACACCCAAGTTAAATTCATCTGTTCTATCATGAGGCCGTTCACGGGGCGCAGTCGATTGCCATACGGAAAATCGCGAAGTGATTAGATAATATCCAATATGGCTCCTCTTTCACAGCATTCTCCGCTATAGACGTTTCAATAATCGATCCCTATCAAAGAACACCCTCGTGATACTATTTCTTGTGCTAAGATGAAAGTAATGCGTCAAGCCAATTACGCACGGTAGGTAATAACTGATTACGGACATGGACCGTTGATGACTGCGCTTGACCGTCAGTTTCCTCGCCTTCCTTCGTTGTGGGCCAAAGCCTAGCGGTACAGGGTACATAATTACGGGCTGTAATCTGCAGTCCCGCCACATTATCGCAGACACTCGTCTAGGGCCCATAGTTCACGATTTTCCTGGAGTTGTCCTTGAGGGATTCGCGCCCTAAAGTGGCAGAAGAAACTTTGGATCTTCGCAAGTCTATTACCTGGTAAGGGACATTTGGTTCCGTTAATTGAGACTTAACCATGTCAATTCTGCACTATAGTTTCAGAGCCAAAGTGGTATGAACATCCTACAGAATTTGTTTAGAGTCGTGAGCTCATAGCACTCTTGTATCTATCGGGGCCCTGAATGGTGGGGCAGCTATTGAAGGCTGAAAAGTTCGGGTGTCAAAGAGCATATATCTATCGCTCGTTGAAGAAATTCTGTACTTTGAACAATCACACAAACGTGTAACCCTTTTGGCTTGACCGTGCCTAAGAAAATTGCTAAACTACACGTATCTAAGTTCCCTAACTATTTTTTATCAAGTTGTTATCGATACTCCGACAGATATCTAATGGCTGTCCGGGCTGGTGGCGCGTGAAAACCGGGAGTATGCCTTGAGCTATTCTAGCCCTCTGTTGTACATCAAACGCTCAGACTATTAGATCTACTCCCGGCAGGAAGAACATTTACGTGATGGCAGACGCCTTATAATCCCCTAACTTCAATCAGTTCTTCCGCTTGTCACTATATTTTATGCTTTCGCGCCTCTGTCCCCATATGTGTTAGCCAAGGTCCCACCTTACTCGAGGGCAAACTGCCGAAATTGTTTCGAATCATAGAGGTACTTTTGGTGTTGATAGAGAGCCAAGAGAGGGGGTCTAGAGCATCGAGCAGTAGAAACACAGAAAACGCTTACTTGCCGCCGTAAAGGTGTGATCTGCTAACGATAGACTTCCTAGATTTGCACCTCTTCTCGATAAGCCAAAGAGAAAGAAGTTGATAGTGTAACTATAGCAGGAGACAGTTGATGGAGCTGCAGCTTGCTAATTTTGAAGCGTTACTATCCAGAAAACATTAGCAGGCACGATGAGGCATATAAGATACTATCCTAGGAAGTACTTGTACATATTATACCACTTTAGAATTTCGATTTTTTCCCATATTCTGTCCTAACCATAGAGCGCAATGAATTCGACCTATACACTCTTTTCACCCCTTACCACCTTCTAGGGCATTGCGGGCCTATCTCTTATATACTCCATCGGTACGGGTGCCTGATAACCTGCAAAAGGCTCCTCGTATCCTCCTTGTCGCTTTCTTTGACGGCCTCTTCGCTGTTTTCTGTCTCTTCTTCTCCGCGACAGGATAGGCCCCTGTTCAGATTCGTCCAGCTTATTGAGCCTCAGTCCCATAAAGAGGAAAATGAGAATGACCAGAAATTCCTCGACAACAGACATGAGAACCAAGACTATGACAGGCCCATCAATTCGCTTGAAGTCTCCTCGGTTCACGAAAATAACCAAGATCTGGTATAGTAATCGTATAAAGACCAGAGGTAGCGCCACACATACCGCAGGAACTAAGAGACGTTCCTTTCCCGGAATCTGGTGTCTGAATGATAGGGAAATAGCCATGAAGAAGACGAGCATTGCGTACGTGACCATGTAGCAAATCACAGCGATCTTCGACCACGTAGAAGGGGACCGGGCGGCTGCGGTATGACCGTCACCACTACTCTTGCTGCTGCTCGTAATCCCAATGATGCCAAAGACCACGCCAAGTACAGTACAGAGTTGAGTCAGGCGGAAGTACTTTATTGATAATGAAGGAGAGGATGATTCTGCATTTATCCAGTCGGCTCTATACGTGGGTTAGCAAGACTTGGGGTTTCAATTTCTTTCCCAAGTTACGCACATGCGTGATAGCATCCCTAAAGTGGCTAGAAGGAGTGAACTCAAGCCGATATGATTAAAGACCAAGACTGCCTCTAAAAGGCCAACGGAATGGTCCGTTAGAGTTAACAGCTGGCACACTGCCCCGATTATGCGAATGAGACATAGAGAGAAGGTGTAGTACCAGCTATAGACGAGGTCAGTCAGATATTCTTCGGCAAAGATCTGAAGTACATCTTGAGAGAAAACAATCAACATACCCTGAGCTCCGGCTGAAACCATGGCGAGAACAAACGAAGAAAGCAAGGGTAATCGCTGGTGTATAGACCGCTAGTTCCACTGCAGCAACGATAGAGCTAGAGCCAAAATGCATCGTGAGGAGTTGACGAGAAAACTGAATCGTACTTATGTTGCAGTATCTTCAAGGGAGGTTCAGGCAAATATATAGGCCCGATGGATTAAAGACTCTTGAGAGATACTCTTATGTCTCGACAAATCATGCTGAGCAAGCCTACTCCTGAATAGGGCATACTCTATCGACGTGGCCAATAAGAAAACATCTCGTGAAACTCTCTCCTCACTCATTATTCGTACTGTATCTCAGGGGGCGCAGTTAACGGCGAGTCTATGCGCATTACCCGATGAAGGTGCCCAACTGCTACGAGCCCCACACGGACTTACCCGATTTGGGCCATTTCGCGAGGGTGTAGAAAAGAAACATCTTGAGTCTGCCTCACCCTCACTCCCTCTGCACCGTAAATCTGTGCATGTCAACTGGCACAGCCCCCTTCCATCAAATCTGCTATATGTTCCCAGGGCATTTCGTCACATTCTGTCATGGATTTCAAACGTTTGACAACAGCTTGAGTCTTTCCTTCTTCACATAATTTCAATGGGTCAAATGAATGAGGGTGAACGCTCAATGACGAGCCCAGAAGAAAACGAGTCTGGTAACGTAACTCGAATCCATCGATCACGGAGCGCGCCTAACACATTGCATCTCTAGGTCGGCAAGTTGAGCCTCCGCCGCCAGGATATAGTGCCGAGCAAACTCCCATGTTCACGCAACCATCTGTCCAGCAAGCCGCATCAATACCACTTCGACTCGTTCCCCTGGATCAGCTACGAGATGTTCCTGCTCCTGCGCAATGTCTCTACTGTGGATTCCAAGGAACAACAAGGATCGAATATATCGCCGGTCGTCGAACCAAGTAAGTGGTAACTAGCCCAGGCCGAGGAATCTCTGAATCTGATCTCCCTGCCAGACGTTCGGCTCGACGCTTGTTTCTCTTCTCAACGTTTCTCGCCCCGCTCCCTTATCTTACGAATGGCACAAAGGACGTCCGCCACTTCTGTCTAAACTGTGGAGCATTCCTGGCATTATGGATGAATGGCAAAAATTCTCTCGGACATACACAAGTAGTCGACTACCAAAATCAGGGCCCTATGTGATAATCATGTGTCACGATGGAGGCTGACAGTGAAAGAAGCGACTTGTCGGTGGAAGGGAATCGGAATTGCTCTATTCATGGCACTAGCGATCTGTCTGAAGAAAGATCGAGTTCTCATATCACCCTTGGTTACGTTTGTAAGCAATAGTATTCACACTTTTTCGATTCTGACAAGCTCATTGACCCTTGCTTGAATCATGCACTCTATCTGCTCTTGTATAGAGAAGTACATTGTAGAATTATCGCGTCCTTATATAATAGAAAACTAAAGTTGGTAACTTAGTGCCTTGATCTTCGACTTAGTTAATAACAACTATATTACTAACTTCTACTTATTTTGTAGTATTTTCTAGAAGAATTTTGAAGAATTCAAATCAAAGTTTATTACTCAAGAGAATCTTTTGAATAGACATGGTTGAACGAAAAACATTCTTCAAAACTCTCTCTTCGCGCTTCATGATATCTTTGGGAAGAGGCAGTCAAAGCTAGATCTGTGCACATTATCTCATCAAGGTGGTCGACTACAAGTTGTATAGACTTGCCCGATTTAGGCCATTTCGCGAGGTGGATAATCAGAAAGATTTTGAGTTTGTCTTGGTTCTCGCTGCCATATCTTCAAAGTATGAAAGTAGCATTCTTATACAAACCCGACTCCACGTCACCGCATGCGTAGAGCAGATAGTTTGCGAGGCTCAAATGGACCAAAATTTCTGTCTCAAAGCAAGACCCTTTCACCAAGAAGCCTCTGTGCATATTATTCGTATTAAACATCATGGTCTACAAAGGTCCTAGTCGAGGCTGTGATACTTGTCGCAAGCGTCGAGTGAAGGTCAGTGATTGTGTTCCATGGTCGAGTCTTGAATGAACCGCGACACTGAACGTGAATTCTCCAGTGCGACGAGCAAAAGCCAGCCTGCGGGAACTGCAAAAAGCACAAGTAAGCGAAGCAACTCCCATCAAATACACGATCCATGCCTTCGGAGCATATGCGAATTTGATTGCCCAGAAGATTCCGATTCTATGATACTAACGATCATCAGGCAAGAATGTCCGGGTTACAGGGATCTATTCGATGCCTTGCGCAGAGTCGACACCCTAAGGGAGACTCGAGACAGAAGACGACCTAGGGAGAAGTTACAAGTCAAGAATCATGACGCACTCGAAGATGAAGATAGCAACCTCGATTCGGACAATCTCCTCGGAGCCAGCTCAGCAACACCCGCTCCAACTAGAATTGCCATGATCCTCATCGAACCGCCTCTAGATGTTGAGGCCCACTGTCTAGCATACTTTATGTCGAACTACGTCAATACCCCGCGAGATCCGAGCACGAATGTGTTTATTGAACACATCCTTCCTTTATATTTTCAAGCGGCCCCCAACTCGGCTTTAGCACATTCTGTGAAAGCTGTGGCTGTAGACGTTAGCCAAATGTGGATCTGCAGATATACAGATTCTTATCTTTCTCGGAAAACATACGCGCAAGCGGTCAGCCTGTTGAAGGCTGCGTTGGCAGACCCATTCGAATCCAAAAGCGACGATACGCTTGCGGCGGTATTCTTGCTCGACTTCTACGACTCTCTTAACAAGCGCTTCGTGGACTTTATCGACACTGGAACACATCAGCAAGGAGCGATGGCGCTTCTGCAGCACAGAGGACAAGAAAATTTCAGAACCCCCACTTCACAACGTCTTTTCGCCGCGCTCAGGAGTCGACATGTTAACTTTGCTTTACAAAATGGCCAAAGAGTCGCACTCAGCAAGGATCTTCTCGCCGACGATACCGCGATCCTCCCATCGGCAAAGCTTGATCTCATCAACGCAGAACTCGCGAACTTGCATGTCACTGCCCCAGAAGGGCAAGACGCTCTTGCTTGGAGCCCAATCGAATTCTCCAAGTTCATCTTGGCAAGAGCCATGGCAATTGACGAAAAGATTGAAAGCTGGCGAAAGTCCCTGCCCAAGTCTTGGCAACCTGTTGCCCTTCCTGCCTCGGATCTCCATCCGTCCATTCGAGAGGCGGGAGTGTATGGCGAAACAGTCTACGTATACTCCTCTCTTGCGGTCTCACATGTTCACAATGCATCTCTCCGTACACATGTTGGCGCGCTTCGGCTGGTGGCGAATTGCCTGCGAGATCTCGAAGAGGGTGGTGCTGAGCCCGACCTCAGAATCGCGGCTCATCTGAAGATGCGACTGCAAGAGGTTATAGACCGCTTCTGCGCCTCAGTGCCCTATCACCTAGGGAACAGAACGTCACTTCGATTTCCTTCCGAGCCCAGCGAATATCCAAATGTTCCCCAGGAGCTGTGGAGACTGGCCAACTATGTCGACCCATTTGGCAATCGCGTTGAGATGAGGCAGGAGGACCACCTTCGGGCTGCAGCTGCGATAGATGGATGGTTTGTCTTGACACCTGTCGCAGCATTCCTCAAGCCTCCTGTTTGTAGGTCAGTCAGTGCTCATGCAGAGCCGCTTATGAGGCTTATTCGCCCCGGACAGCATGAGTGGGTTCTCAGCCAGACACAGCGCCTACAGAAAATCTATGGGCTCCCCGCGAAACCATTTCATCTCTGATACCTCCCAAAGAACGCCTCGTTCTTTCCAGCAACATTGACTCACAACAAGTACAAGATGCAGCCGTCCACAATGTTCTTGAAATCACACCGTTGGACACTGTGCGTTTTGGTGAGTTTCTTCTGCCCCAGCACTGCTTGAAGCACCACCGCATACCAAATTTCGGACTTGGGCAGGAGACATGAATCGCACCATTTACTATGGAGAAACCAACATTGTCTCAATCCAGCCTGAAGGCGAGTGGTGGAAGGTTGACAGAGAGTATGACGACATGATTGGTTCATTGACTTTTTCATATGCTTTTCTTCTTCTTCTTCTTCTTCCTTGCCATTATCTCTCTCTTTCTAATTAGCCGATGACGTAGATAGTGTGTCTCAACGCAGTAATTCATCTTGTTCTAGTGGTAAACCCTTCTACACCGTCATTGTCATTGCTAAACGACGCAACTGATACGTCTCAGCCTCGAGGCACATCCTGTTGTGCTTCGCCGCCATTGTCATTTTTATTGTCATTGCCATCATTGTTGCTGCCATATAGTGGGAGAACTGGCACATGTCGTGAGTGCAACAGACACACCTTGCGCGGCCACTCTCTTTGTGATTATCATTGTGACTGTTACTGCCCTTGGCATTGGTAGACGACGCATTTGGTACATTTCGATATGGCCGTGATTCGCCGCCAATAGCGTCCTCAACACCCAAGTCTTGTCAAGTTTTCGAAGTATGTTTAGTCAGTATTTTGTAAGTTCGCGAAGCGAAAGCATAGAGAATCTGCGGCGAACTCATCGACTACCCCCTTCTATCTCACCAGCGCTCTACGAACTCTTTTATTCCAAAACATAGACTGTATTGACGTCTTAGAGAATATCAGTGAAAATTATAGACTCGGCGTTCGAAACTCATGGTACAAGAGGCCTCATTCGAAACAAGGAGATCTAAATTAATTGAGCTTGACCTGGTTCATTGGGACAAGATAAAGGGTCTTGGGGGAGCAAGGCTGTTTTGTTCGAATACCGAGGTATAGAGAGCGATGCTATGCAAACTCAACATCTTGCTGATCTTTCCAACCTCGCGAAATGGCCCAAATTGGGAAAGTCCGACCTCATGTAGTAGTCGGACACCTTCAGGGCAGTATGTGCACAGACCTGACTTTTGACCGGCCTGTCAAAACGATGAGGATCCCAGTTAACCAATCTGGTTAAAATATTGCCTGTTGTTTGCGTCTGGCGTTCCTGGACGCTCTCATCTTGGTCTTCTACCTGCTATGCCACGTTTTCAATTTCTGCGAGATGCAGAATTTTGTTGACTCCTGTCGTGTTTTACCTAAGACGTTGGAGTTGAAGCTCGATAGCGCGCAGTCGATGACGACTAACCCGAAATAGGATGTATTCGCGAGCTGCAAATACCCCCGACTCATTACTGTACGTGAACTTAATCGTCTTGACCGAAGTAGATGGTCAGTCGAGGAGAATTGGCGAGGTCCTGAATGAAATCTCTTTTCTTTACAAGTTGAAAAGTCAGTAGCCATGGGACTCTAGGTAGTGCAACGCTCTCCTCTTGATTCTCTTGTTTGTAGAGCACTCTACTGGAACTATAGGCGCCCTTGACCTCCGACGATACCAATGTTCTTTTTCCGAGCGGCAATGGCTGCCTTGATGCTTCTCACAGCATGCCTCGCCACGAATACTGCTATTTCAATGCCGAATAGACCCTTCGGGGTTACTAGCACCACCGCTGAGCCGGTCAACGCCCAAATGCTGGATCCTTACTCTCCTAAAAAACAGGAGCGTCGACTTATGATCTATGCCTTCACAAACCGAATTCCCGGTCGCTCCCCTCAAGTCTCTTGAACTTCAAATGCAAAAGAGCGATGCTAGTGTACCCGAATCGTTGAGCGATTGAGTGGAAACACCGATATGGCAAAAGATCGTGTTATGGACTAGGTGTAACTATCTCTACTATTTATTGCTTCCAGATTCGATCCGTAGTCACTGAGATCTATGTGTGAACAGCATTAATCTTACATCCTACGTCAACAAGCTTGATAGATTTACTATATTTATATACCTAAATACAGCGGCCTCAGAGTATCAGGAGATTTTGCAGTATTCTACGTGATTTTGGTGTCGAGCATGATCCTGACGATGGGGAAACAGGCTTTTTACTAAAGCTGTCGATGTTATTCGACGCTACTCTTTGTCGATAACCATCTTCGCGGTCGACATTTCATTGTCACGGAGCATCGAAGATTTAGCAGCGAGGATGGTTTTTCGTTTCTCTAGGGAACACCGCGTGGGCGTTAATCTCGATAGAGTAAAATCTATTGTCGCCATACTAAGATAGCAGTAATAATAGTCTATTCGTGGATGTACACAGGGATAAGATTCTAGAGCTCCATTTAGTCGTTTATTGTCGACAAGCCTTCGAGATCAAAAGGTAAAAAAGAATCTAGATGTGTCTTCTCAGCAGGACTCCTGAGTTTCACGTCACCACATTTCAAGTGGTCATACTCAAGGTTCTTATAAATCTCGACGGCGTGCTCATAGCCATCAATATAGCTATAGTTGCTTAGACTGCAGTACTTCACGACGAGCTCTCTATTTACTATGTTCGTGCTATTTGACCTCGAGCTAGGCTCGGTAGCGCGGCTGTTCTGGCCGTGCAATAGACACTCCGCCCCGGCCTCTATCACCGTCAAGATCCTATTCCCGGCGGCAACGACGCAATACAGCGAGGATTGACTTCGTGTCAGATGCAGGGTTTGTTCTACCGTGAGGGACCGAAGAATAAGCGTGGTTTTGAGTCTACTTCCAGCTATCGTTATATTGCAGTTACACTGCTGCGGTTCGCGGACCAAGACTCTCTTGTCCACCTCCTATGTGGGCAAAGTAAAGCCTGTCATTTGGAGAAGTAGGAAATCGAGATGGAGGAGGCCTTTGACGTGCTACGCAGCAAGTCACGGGCGCGTGGGCAGAACTAGCTAATCTGCTTCACACCGAGATGCACAGTCCAGCATTGTCTAATCTTTCTATCCTGATCTTTGATGCAAGAGATGAAGTCCCCGCTCAACCCAGGTTGTTGATCGTCGTCTGATGAGTAGATTTGGGAGTAGATTGCGCTCTAATACACTCTCTAGATGTCGCAGTATGACAATCCCGACGGTGCGTTGGCTTGAGCACGAGCATTCTATGTGATAATGATGAGTTCTATCAGACATGTGAAGTTATCATTACATAAGTGAAACCTTTGTAAATCCACCAATTCCGCTAAGCCTAATTTGGAATTTGGAAAGCTGTCATTTCACAATGTAACAACATTCTAAGATGGATCAGTTTCCATTTGTCAAAATTAGCTACCGAGACTTGCTGCCTTTAACTTGAATAGTCCAAGTGCAGGCACCACCGTTAACAAAGTTGGCTGGATGCCCGATATCGCAGATGTCTCTTGAGAAGCCAAATCGGAGGAGACATGTAGATGCTGGCAGAGTCAGAACGAGTTGGAATCACTACAGCTACGCGAGTAGCGACAACCACAAGCTTTAGCAATGTCGCCTCCTGGGACCGATTTGATCCCTCCGGCGGCCAACCCGCTTCAAGACGTACCCTCGCACATCGTCGACCTGCTCTCTCGGCTCCACCACGAGTCTCTGCGGCAGGAGAAGGCCCTGACGCGCGACGATTTTAAAAATGCCACTATAGACGATATCATGCGCGATAAGTTCATCGCGCTGAACCGGGATAAGGCCGAATTCGTCTATCAGTTATGCCGGGCCACCGGAGCCGAGACCATCGTTGAGGCTGGCACCTCGTTCGGCGTCAGCACCATCTACCTTGCCCTCGCAGCGTCGGCTAATGCGTCGCGAACAGGCCGCCGCGCACGCGTTATCGCCACCGAGTACGAGCCCACGAAGGCTGCCCGGGCGAGAGAATACTGGGCCGAGTGCGGCAGGACCGTTACAGACGTAATCGACCTGCGGGAGGGCGACTTGCGCGAGACGCTGAAGACGGATCTAGAGAACGTCGACCTGTTGTTGCTCGACGGTACGTACCTTTATTCCTCACAACCAAATCTCTATGCCTTGTTCTTGCTTCTCGCTCTCTCACAACCATGACTTCTTTCACCCTTCCTACGTCTATCTAGATTATCCGAGACAGAGGCTAAGCTCTATTCCTCCAGTTTGGACTCCTGTAGTCCTTTCAACGTTGAATGTCGTGGAACCCAAAATGCGGCATGGGGCCGTAGTTATCACAGACAACACAATTGGCGCTGCGCGGGGTTATAAGGACCTGCTGGAGTATCTGCGAACCCCGGAAAGCGGCTACATCAACATGACCCTCCCCTTCAGCAAGGGCTTGGAAATGAGCGTATACTTGCCCCAAAAGTGACACATGATACGATCACATTGATACCCAATGTGTAGACGAGGTTGGGTCCGATGCGCATCGCCTAGTTGTCTCCGGAGGTAAGCCAGAGGTGTTCGAAGCCTTTATTCGTCCATCTCCTAATTATTTTGCCTACCTTTTATGGTCTTACTAGATGTATAATCTCGCAATTGCGAGGCTTTGCGCTAACACCATTGCCTGGTGATCAGCCCTCTGGAGTCTCTGCAAGGGCAATCAATCGACAAAGAAGTCCTTTGTTCAGGCACTATTCTTGGGGAATCCCGGAACACTCGCCATCTCTAAATGCACTTCGTTTCCGGTCTGATTCTAATTTCCTCCTGGCTCAAGTCCTCTTTGACAAGCGGAGTAGTGGGTTAATCGTAAATTTTGAGTAACTACGAAGGGATATGCTAGAGTGTCGTTATACCTGGAGATTCGGTGCTCAGAGGAGCTGCATTTGACGTGATGGGCCTCCAGCCTGAGTTAAAAATACTTTTTTAGCCATATGCAAGTCTATACAACAAGAGTTGTTTTGACTCTCCATGCTGATTTGTACAAAATGGGCGTGACACCTCCGATCTTCGGCCTGGTCTAATTAGATATTTTAGAGTCCCATCCTATTCCCATGGAAAGCATCTCCCTCTTGGCTAATTCTTCATGGAACGCTGCCGCTAAGGTAAAAGGGTAATTACATCCTGATCATTTTGCTTCCTTCTCACCCCTCCGTGACTGAAGCGAATTAGCTGACATATACTGGGTATCACCACAATGACAAAGCCAGTAGCCGTTATTGCCGGCGCAGGTATCGCCGGGGCGGCTGCTGCATGGTGGCTCGACAGGGCCGGATGGGAGACGACGGTGGTTGAGAAATCCACAGCGTTTCGCGAGGGTGGCTACATTGTGTCAGTAGCGGGCGCTGGCTACGAAACAATAAAGCACATGGGTCTCCTTGACGACATCAAGGCAGTGGCCCAAGATCTTGAAGGGAACCACCTCATAGACAGCCGGGGGAAGACAATACGTAGCATGCTGTACGCGGACTACCACACTAAGTGGGACTGGGTTTCGGTGAGAAGAGACGACCTGGCAAAGGCCCTCGCGGAATCACTACCGAAAACAAGCTCTATCCGATTTGGTACGACGGTCGACGCCTTTACAGACGAGGGTGACAAGGTCCGCGTAGTCCTTGCGGACGGCCATGTCATCCAAGCCGACTTGTTGATTGGTGCCGATGGGTTCCGTTCTCGAATGAGGTCGGAGCTCTTCAGGGAAGAAGCCGATTGCCTGGACCGCATGGGCTACTACTATGCTGCTTACACTTACGACGATCACGACGGAGAAAAGAACTGGTGTCAATCGTTCACCCGTGCCGGTCAAATGGATATGATGTTCCCCTTAAGGGACCAGGGCATGACGGCTATGCACATATGGCACGAAGAAAGAGACTTGGAGCTCAGCACGTCGCAAGACAGGATCAAAATTCTCAAAGATGTAACCGGTAAATGCACACCATCGGTGCGCGAGGCAGTGGAGCAAGCAGAGAGGTCGGATTCCAAGATCAGCATGGACCCTCTCGCGCTGGTAAAACTTCCCCGGTGGTCCAAAGGCAGAGTCCTTCTCATGGGCGACGCCGCCCATTGCCTCACCCTCATCTCGGGCCAAGGGGCCGGCATGGCTCTCGCATCGGCCGAGATCCTCGCCGGAGCACTCCAGAGCACCAGTGACGTGCTGGAAGCCCTGCGGATCCACGAAGCCAAGTTGCGCCCTAGTATTGAACGGCTCCAGCAGCGCTCCAAGGATATGGCTGGCTGGTACATCCCCAAAGGCACAGTGGCGTACTGGATCCGGAACTGGATGTTCAAATTGATGCCTTACTCATGGCTGGTGTCCTACCATGTCAAGAGCCTCAAAACCGAGGTCGATCTGATCGAACTTTCGCAAGGGAGCAGCACAAGAAGTGCCCAACTAAGCACTTAGTTGCAGTGAGCACATGAGAGCGTGTACGGGCGGAATGGGAATCTCCTGGGCATCATGCATCTCGAATGGACCCGGGCAGTCGTCCGAGTCAAGCCAAAGGAAGAATGGAGGTTGAGCAAAGGCGCGAGAAGGAGTCATCCATCGCAAGAAGGAGAAACGATCGCGCGTCTTGGACCGCCGCAGGCTAAAGTAATGGGCATGATCCATTCAGTTTTGCACGCAATGAAGCTCGCTGCTCGGAGTACAGTGAGAGACATTGCTCCATACACTCGCGGTGCTTGAAGAAATGGGCAAAGAAGGCTTGCCCTAGGCACTCTTAAGATTGGTTCCGAACTATCCCCATAAGGAGGGAGATGAAGACGCGCCTCCTTATTCAGCAATTCCACGAGAGATCGAATTACTAGTAGCTATTGGGAGTTTAAGTGTTAAGTGACAGATGTGATTCTAGTGCTGAGGATCGGGGATACTGATTTCCGACTGCTACCGTGGTTTGCTTATAGTTAGTCAATCTAATTCTCTTACGCCGCTACAACCACACTCGGCAAGCTTCTGAGCATCGCGAGCTTGGCTCTTTCAGTCTGAGAAATGAGGGCAGATCACTTTCGTAAGACAGCTTGCCGTTGCAGACAAAGAGATCGACCTTCCACGCAAGCCGCAAATAGTACGACGTTTTTTAGCCTAAAGATCACTGATATATTTAGCGACTTAAACTTAGCACTCGAACTAGCGAAAAATCTAGTCTATTATACCAGAACTAAGCATGTCGATATCATATATCACTATACGAGAGTGCACTAAAAAAGGGCTAACTAACCTTATTTAGACGTTAACTAAAACGTAACTAGCGAATAGCTTAACTAAGGCTATTTCTAGCGATAAATAAGATTAATTTATCGCTAGAATAGGCCTAAAAAGTCTATAACTCTATACATAGAGTAAAAGACTATCTAAATCTATTTAATAAGATTTAGAACTTCAAGAGACTCTCTTTAATACAAAGACAAAAAGACAAGATTCAAACTTCTCCTATACTAGGCTTCATGCCCCATATAGATGAAGTTAGCGCCTTCACCAGCGACGCAGATCACAACAGTACTTTGACCAATGCCAGGCATCGATATTTCCTTATTGCGCAGCGGATTACACTGATTGAGCTACTAACCGGAGCCTAATGACCAGGCGACACTAGACTACCCGGAAGGACAACCCTCTTACCTATCCCGCAGGAATAGGCCCCTCAATTCTACCAACCACTGCGCCACCGAGGCGGCACAGCAACTGGCAGGTCGATTTAGTGCTTGTTATTTGGTACAGAAATCAAGGGGTCAAATATACATACCCTAAAAATCGACAGGCTAGGGTTCAATTCGCGCTCAGACAAAGAAGTCAGCCTATTTTTTACCGGTCGGGTCAATGGAGCCATTTGTCGACCCGGCCGAGGGATCATGCGATGGACAGAATGACGGCTTTGGAATGCCATCAAAAAAGCGGCTCCAAGCCGCCTACCAATCCTGCTGGTGATGGTATGATTACACATGTGCGAAGGCTGGCAGGTTTGCTGGAGCATGGGGGCCGTTGCGCGTTTGCAAGGCTCGTGCTCGCACTCTCACGCAACCTTCCTGCGCTCTGCTTCCTGGTTGCAGGGACTTCCTTGTCTAGACCGTGAACGACCGGGGTGAATGGGCCCACGGTTGCAGTGGTGCCACTTGGAGTCTCACAGCCTGTGGTGATGACAGTGATGACAGTATGTTATGCCCATCCCTCCACGGCGATTTCCAGGATGATACATGGATGGGTGAGATTGGAAGGTTCGCGGATGATCCGCAGCTAGTCGAGCCACGACGCAGCGGCGCTGAATATCAAGCCAGTGCACATCCCAAGCTTGTGATATGACCCGGTGCTACGGCCCTCAAGCTTGATCTTCAAGCAGTAATCTTGGACGATGTTATGGGATGTACGCACGAAAGGTATCCGACTGACGACACAATAAATCCTGGAATTGCTCGAGAATGGCTGCGGTTCGCCATCAGACTACGCGAAGCAACGTTGCAAAAAGATGTCTCAGCATCGAGGTCATGGTTAACCAAGGTTCACAAGTCACAAGAGCAAGAAGAAGGCCACACACGTACACACATGCACACAACATCGGCACTGTCCTTGTACAACACAGTCGGTGTCGTTGCTAACCGTGTCATGGTCGCGGGTGGTGCGAGATGTATCCATTCCGATCAGATTTTTCACCTTGCGGGAAAAAAAGGCACGTTACTCAAACAGTTCCAAGATCATTCCATCTCCCTGGTTCCTCATGTATACCAGTCTCTTCCCGGCGTTTGGGCCTTTCTCCAACCGCTGCGGTGCGGCCATGGGAGCCCAGCTCGAATCACACTCGGCCAAGGCCCTCACTGTCTCATCCAGACTTTCCACCGTCAAACAGAGATGCCAGCTTCCCAATTCCCAACTCATAGGCTTCATTTCCTTCTGTCTCTCTTCCGCCGGCAAGGCGTATTCGAGCAGCTCGATACAATGACCGCCGGGAAGTTCAATGATGGCAATGCCGATTTCAACCTGCGGGTGGCCCACTATGGTGGAGATGGGTGGCGAGAGACGAGCGGTCCGCTGCACGGGGAGATTGAGGATGTTGTGGAAGAGATGGGTTGCGCGCTCCAAAGAGCGGACTGTGATGCCGGTATGGGGTGCTTGTAAGACCTTGACGGAAGAAGCCATGTTGATGATGATGTTGATGATGATGTTGATGGCGTCCCCGAATGATCACAATGTCCAGAGGCGTTGGTCAGGTACAGTATGTATATTGGATGACTACAGTACTGCACAGATCCCGGATACCTAAAGCTTAGATTAGTAATCCATCTCCCCGGAAGTTCCGCTTCAGGAAGTCCGGCGTCTAGCGCAGAAGGCGGAAGATAGTATCTCCGATCCTCGGCATTGGTGCTGGAAATCACAAGCCTACCAGGTCACGTGGGGACCGAGTCCAACTGCGCTCCCATATGACGCGTGCTTAACGCCGAGTCCTACAAGCGGCAGGAAAGGCGTACTTCACACAGTCTTCTAACAGATCGACAAATCACGAAATGAAAACTCCCTTGACATTGGCCGAAGCGACATCTGGTCGCTGATGCACCAAATTGGTGAGAGGCGATACATCAGGAACACCGGTCTCTGAATGACCATGGAACCTGGGAAAAGGTCGGCCGGAAAGAAGTCCCTGCAGGATGTCGCATCATCGGCTGTGAATGGGTCTTCAAAGTCAGGACCAACAACACCTTGAAAGCTCGCCTTGGGATGAAGGGATATCGGCAGAAGAAGGACATTGACTGTCACGAGACCTTCACCGCAGTCTCCCGCATGGACGTTTCGACATTTGGACACCAAGACGACGTTGTAAAGAGAAAAGACACGGCCTCGTGCTAAACGATTTAGGCGCGCCATCCAGGCAGGTGCCGACGAGGACGTCGTTCGATGGTTTCTTGCCCACGACGCGAATCCCAACGCGTTCGCTACCAAATACAAAACGACGCCGCTCTCTCGTGCCGTCCAATTCGCGCCTCCGAAAACTGTCCAGCTTCTTCTGGATTGTGGTGGTTCTGCGACAATGGGCGAATTGACCTGGTTCGCTTGTCAACGACCCGCGGGAGACCCGGACGCGTTAAAAATCCTCCAACTCTTGTACGACAGAGGCGCATCCATCGACAATGTTCTTTTCGCAGACTTCAATGAGCTTCAAGATGTGGCGATGTTCTGTGGAACACCTCTGTGGGAGTCCATTGGCAAGGGTGACGTTGCCAGAGTACAGTTTCTCCTGAATCGCGGTGCGAGTCTACATGCCAAAAAGCCAGGCCTGGATATATCGCCGCTGGAGAAAGCAAGGAAGTGCGGAAATCCGGAACTTGCCAAGATAGTATCGCAGGTACCCGCAAAGGTGATACCACTCGCGAAAGTGGGATGTTGAAGAATTGGCAGAGCTCTTGAGTCTGGAACGGCTCCGAGGACTTGTAGCCACGGTGTCCACCAACAGCCCCCCATACATCGGGGAGTCGTCGTCGAGTTTGCATACTGTCTGTGATTGCTTGGAAAGACTTTTTGGCTCAGATGGACAGGCTTGAAGAGAAGAAGTAACCTATGGGCAATGTCAAGGCAGGTCTGTTCGGGCAAGTCGGTGCTTGCCGTGGCGTCGATCGTTCAGTATTTGCCCACAGATCTGAAGTGTAGAGCAACATGTTAGTCGGCTCACTCTCGACGGTGATGTGAAATCATCACAGAAGTGGCGGTACTATACTGGTCGGTGGGCTGGAAACCCTTTGCTGCCACGGTCATATATGCGGGCAGTCTTGTTAGACTGTGTTGTGCCTGCGCTGCACAGTACCAGGTCAGGAACCGTCAACTATGGCTCCGACCCTTGCTGCCGCTCAACATGCGGAGACCCTGGATATGATCGACAGCGGAGAACTGAAAGATAAGGAGATGGCCCGAATAGCCCAGTGCACCGATCGAACTGTCCGGCGACATCGAGCGAATCTAGAGTGTTTCGGTAGCACTGCTGCACCCGCCAACCGCCGCGGACGTCGGCCCTCCATGACTTCATCGATGCTTACTGTTTTTTGTGAGCACCTGCTTGGAAAACCCGACGATGATCTGGATGGTATGGTCTTCTTTCGGGTGTTCCAAGGATCTACCGATGCGGCTTTCTTTTGAGAGTTCATGGAGCAGTTACTGCCGCACTGCCATCCCTTCCCTGGGAAAAGGTCGGTCATAATCATGGACAATGCATCATTCCACCGTGGCCCCGAAATTGGGACGCTGTGCACGCGTGCAGGGGTCAAGCTGGTGGACTTGGCACCGTACTCACCTGACCGCAACTCCATCGGGCAATTCTTTGCCGAGCTTGAAGCATTCATTAAGAAACATGGGATCGTGCTTGAGTCAAATCCTGAATACGAGTTCGACGCCTTCCTCGAATGGTGCGTCGACGAAGTGGGGGGAAGGAAAGCGAGCGGGACGCCATTTTCGCACATCACTGTATCTGAAACTCCCCACGGAGAGAGAGGACAAGGTCAATGATGCACACACACACACACAGTATCTGAAGCAAACACATCTTTTTTCAGTTTCTGATTCACACTCACTCTCTACACAGCCACGGCCTTTTGTTATTGTGACGGTCATTGTGATTGGCAGACGACGCAGATAATCAATCCCACGATGGTCCAGTCGCTATGATTTCATTGCCACTGCGCTTGTCATTGGTACAAGCGACCTGGTTGGTACACCCTCTCTGCGTTTTCATGGTCCTTGCCGGTCTCTTTCTCATTCAAATTGGACAAGGACGTAGCCACCCGTCAACATGGCTGCCAAACATGATTCTCTCCATATCCAAAGCACACAGAGTGAGGTGGTGAATTATCCCAGTTTCCTGACTTGCTCCACACTGCGTCGCTTTGTCAGTCTTGGGATTCCCGAGAACAAGGGCCAATACTTACACGGCGAAGCAGCCAGCAGATGACAGAGACGTTCTCACCAGGGTCGTGGACAGCCCACGCCAGAAGCCCATCATGCCGGATTCCCGCCAGACATCGACAACCGCCGCGCGGGTGTTGCGATACTTGGCTTCGGCACCGAACCCATCGTTCTGCAAACGCGTCTTCACAACGTCGAGCGGAAAACTGCCCACCCAGAATGCAATCCCACCCAAGGCGCCACACGGGACTGTCTCCCAGACGGTCATCTCCTTGCGCTGTTTGCTGCGCAGATAACCCAGCCCTGTCATGCCGGCCTCGAATGCTGCAAAGTAACACCCAAACGCCTGGAACTCTTTGAGGGTCGCGATCGGGTACGCCTTGAAGAGGCCTCTCCACCCAGCTTTCGCGACAATCTGCCGTATGCAGTCCCTGGGCCCATCGTACAGCCGCCCAGCCCCCGCCGGCTGAAGCTGCAGTCTCGTCCGGATGTGTTCGCTCGGGCAGGAGATGAGACTGTTGGCAATCCCTGCTGCACCGCCACACAAATAATACTGGGCCAGTGACAGTTGTTTACCTGGATTCCGATTCTCAAAGGCCTGTCGTAAGCTGTGGAAGGTAAAGAACTGAATGCCGACCGACACACCGGCGCCGAGGAATGGCACGGCCGCGCCCTTGTAGAATGCTAATGGGCCTTCTTGAACCCACTTGTCTCGCACCACGGAAAGTATCCTGCGCGACTTGCTGGTCTGTAGGTGGACGCGGATCAGGTCGAAGGGCTGCCCAAGCAGCACAGCGACGACACCACCAGCACAGCCGGCCAGGGCGTCCTTGGGCGACAGCAAGGGTCCTTTGCACACATCTGAAGGGAATCTGGGCAAAGGTTCCGGGGATTGGTCTAGCTTCTGCGCAGCGAGATACAATTCTGACATGGTCCTGTTTGAGGAGCATTCCGCGGTGCTGGGGAACCATTCAGCGCGTCGGTGCTCGTCACATATTGTTCAGCACATGCGCTGTATCTCGGCATGCTTGGACCAAGTGCACAACGACCATTTCCGCAAGTAATGGCCAAATACGGCAATTTCCTTCCACCCCCGCAACCTGCGCTCCGGGGGATGGGCCACGGGTAAGCGACCCGAGACCACATGAGAGCCTTGCGGCCTACTGTATGCCACCGGATCTCAAGGACCGGTTGCGTAAGTCAAGAACATTTTCGGGGCCATAAGTCGCACACACCACACCAAGCCATCTGGTCCAGGTTTGCGTTGTTGAGCTTGTGCACGCCTGTGCAAGGAGGGCACAAGAGGCGAAGTGCCAACCAGCCCCCGACGCACCAATTTGCCGCTCAATAGTCGTTCCGAGGAATAGCCGCGGGATCACAGCCCGACTGGATCGGGCATCAAAGCGCGATCCGAGGCATTGCCAACGTTACCCGAGCCTGTACTAAGGCGCATGCCATCAGATAACAGTACATCCCACCAAGACAAGCATGTGAGGCCGGTTGGCTCGTAGCGGTGTTAGCTCTCCGTTCTTGCCGTCCGTGGCCATCCCCAACTTGAGATTCCAACAGCAGTCGATATAACAATCGCGGTTTTCTTGGGCGACCTACCGCTCAACAACACTTTTCATTGCATTCGATCTCCAGATCCCGCTGCCCCAAGATGATGGAGGACAAAGGCTCGGCCATAGCGATCCTTGGTTCCGGCACATGGGGCTTGTCAACGGCGCTCTATCTCACAGATGCGGGTTACACCAACATCACCGTCTTTGACAAGGCCGAGGAGATCCCTTCTCGGTATTCAGCTGCGCACGATCTGAACAAGATTGTCCGTCCCGAATATGAGGACCCGTTTTACACAGAATTGGCCTTGGTAAGACGATTCCCCCCCGGATGGCGGGATCTGTGGACTAAGACTTCGCCAGCAAAGCATCGAGGGCTGGAAAACGCCTCTTTTTGGCCCATATTATCACCAAACCGGGTACGTGGTAGCGGCCACGGGACGAGCTCCTGAGAAGGCCACGAAGCACTTGCGCGAAGCGTTGGCATCGATCAAGGACCACCCGGTGATCAAATCATCCGTGTCGGCATTGGACGAGCCGGAAGACTTTCGAAAACTGTTCTGGCAGTTCCGTGGCCCGGTGACAGGCTTCAAGGGCTATCTCAATCGTCATGCCGGCTACGCCCATTCTGCCAATGCGCTCAAGGGCATCCATCGTCATCTGGCCGGCCGAGGGGTCAGATTCATCATCGGGCCTCAACATGGCAAGGTCAATGAACTGCTCTACGACGGGGCCGGGACGTCTCGACGCTGCACGGCGGTCAAGACAGCGGATGGAACTATTCACCCGGCCTCACTGGTCATCTCCTGCCTTGGAGCCTTCCAAGCCGAAATCCTCCCCAATGTCGGCCGCTTCAGCATCGCGAAATCGTGGTCCGTGGCGCATGTGCAATTGACGGACGCAGAGTGCGATCTCCTGCGAGGCATTCCCGTCCTCAATGTGCGAGACCTGGGCTTTTTCTTCGAACCGGATCCGGTGACCAAGCTCTTCAAGCTCTGCCCCCTAGGAGCCGGATACGTCAATACAGACAAGACGACAGGCATCTCGTTGCCTCCCCTTGATGCTTTGCCACCCCCGCAGGACTACGTCCCGGCCGAAGACGAGGCCAAGATGCGGCAGTTGCTGAGAGAAACGTTGCCCTGGCTGGCGGACCGGCCGTTTGTGGACCAGAAAATGTGCTGGTTCGCTGACACGGCGGATTCCGAGTACTGCATCGATTTCGTGCCGGAAACGAACCGATCCGTGGTTGTGATGACCGGAGATTCTGGGCATGGTTTCAAGATGATGCCCGTTGCGGGATCATGGGTTCTTGACCTGCTCAAGAACGGTCGGCAGAAGTTGCCACGGTGGCAGTTTCGCCAGAGTAGTGCTGGCCGCGAAGAGGGGATCCAAGACTGGGGTGATGCGGTCTCGTGGAGGATTGGCACGACCAAGGAGATTCAATCGGTGATCCAAGAGCAGAATCGCATGCTCAAAGCGAGACTGTGATGTGTGTGATGGCGAGAGGCCCGGGAGATTTCAAGCACCAACCACAGTGGAAACAGCACCAAGTACGATTTGCAAGATACGTTGCCCGGGATCAGCAGGTGTCATGTAGCCTGCCAACGTAATGGATCGGCACCATCTACACATCGTGAACGGTGGTCCAGATGTTGCTGAACCACGGTGAGAGGCCGGATGGGATTAGAACGAGAATGATAGGGTAGAGTGTGGTGTAGTAATGCGTTGCATTGTGTCAAGGTCTGCAAGAGTCAGAAGGAGGTCTATGTATGTAAGAATACTAGCACTAATGTGGAAGGTGCGCCGAGGGCTCAACAGCATGGAGCACGTGATTGACTAGCCTATATAGTGTTAGCGCCTAACCAACGACAAATGGCCCTTGCCGTGTTCGGCGGACTTTTTGGTCTAAACAGGTTAGGCGGATCTAGACCATTGTGTGCTGTACATTCAGAGGTGACCTTTGCACGCTGCCCCGAACGTCGCAGTGCCATAAGGGAACCCGTAGACTGAAGATGCATCAGATCCCGTGTCAAAGGGAGGCTACATCCGACTATCGCTTGACCCAGCGATGATCCGGCAATCTACACGAGCAGCCGGCTCCCTTCATCGGAATACCGACCCTTGGTCGTGCGAACTGGCTTCGGTCTTGAAAGGCCCGCCAACTTATTCGCTATCGCCTCCGATACACAATGACCCCGCCGTCGTCGGATCGCCAGAGAAGTGGCATTCGGAAACGAGTCTCAAATGCGTGCGTGATTAGCCTGATGGTCTGAAGAAAAGGAAGCAGGAGGCTGACACACCAACTGCCTAGATGCCATCGGTGTCGTCAGCAAAAGATTCGCTGCTCGGGCCACCAACCATGCGAGCAATGCACCAAGAGGAACCTGCCCTGCAATTTCGAGGGAAGGGCACAAAAGGTCCTCGTATCCCGGGAGTACTCTTGTCCCGAGTCAAAAAGCCATGATTATGCCCTCTAACTCGCCAGGTTTCTCGACGAACTCGAACGGCGAGCGGAAGGCCACGGGGCTACGGAACCCAGCACCTTGCAACCGCCTCTAGAAGACGGTGGGAGGCAGACCCATCTCGAGGATGCTGATCTAGAGTCCTGTATGTTCCGTTCCAGATGTCGACATCAATGCTAATGTCGTCAAGCCGTCCCTCTAGAATTGCCCAGGCAAGACACCCAAGGGACAAGTGCCCTCGCCCCTGGGCCTCTTGGGCCTTCCAACGATCGTCAGTCCACTTCGGACTCTGGCCGTGCGACACCCTCTGCACAACTGACGAATCCATTCTCGAGCCATGCGCCACGGTACCTTGCAGACAGCACTGGCCGACCTTGTGCGTCGCACCCTTGCATGGCCTCATTTTGTACTCGCCTATGGCTGATGCTTCCCAGATTATCTCGGCACGTCCTCGAATTGGGCCTTTACCCGCCGAGTTCTCAGTATGGCCTATGATAAGCTCGCCGGTCAACCTGCGCCCACGCAAAGCACATGGTTCGACGGGACAATGTATGATCTGGGTTGGGATGGCCAGAGGGATCATCCCATATCCGACGAGCCTCTGTTGCCCTCGAGTGACTATGCCATCTATTTGATCAACGCTGTCAAGTTTCACTGTGGTCAAATGTTCCACCTGTTCGACGAAGCGTCTTTCATGCTCAAGTTCACCGACTTCCATCAGACCACGCCCAATGCGGATAAGCCCGTGGGGCTCTGGTACGTCCATTTCCTCATACTCCTAGCCTTTGGCAAGGTGTTTGTGTCTCGCCAAAACGACGGCCGCAGACCTCGAGGAGCAGAGTACTTTGTGCACGCCATGAAACTGATGCCAGACATTACTTTTCTGTATACTCAACCCGTTCAGGCGGTGGAGGTTCTTTGCTGCCAAGCACTCTACTTGCAGTGTCTCGATTTTCGCTCGGCGGCTTATAGTGTGGTATCGTCTTTCTGATCCCTCTCAATCGTCTACCTGCTGAGACCATCACCAGATCGGACAGGCTTTGCGAATAGCGCTCGCAGAGGGCATGCACACGAACATGCAAGACGTCGGCTTGGACCAAGAATACGTCCAACGATGCCGTAACGTATGGTGGACGGTGTACATCCTCGATAGGCAGATGTCGTCCTTGATGGGTGTGCCGGTAGGATTGAGGGACGACGATATCAGCGCATCTCTCCCCGCCTTCTCCATGCCATCACAAAAGAGTCTGGCTTTGGAACTCAACGTCAAGCTTTCTGGAATCTTGTCGCAGATCATGAACTGTAAGGTCGCCAGCCCTGCCGGGCGATGCTCCCTCGGGCGACCGGTCTGACATTGTCAACAGCTGTGTATGGCACGGAAGGACGTTTGGGCAGAACGTTCATATCGAGCACCAGGAATGCCTTGAAGGCCATGGCCGGCGTGACTGATCAGCTCAAGAAATCATTCGACCTTCCCGCCAGCGGTTCCGTTTCGGGAATCTCGCGCCTATCAGCCCATTTACACCTCTTGCACCATCAGGTAGGCCTTGTCCTGTTTCGGTCTTTGTCTTTTCCAGGTGTCTGACCAAGATCGTTCAGTGTGTCGTGGTCGCCATCAGGCCGTTGTTGTTCAGTCTATTGAAGAGACGGCTGGATAAACCCACTGAAGTACATGACATGATTTCTTCCTCGGCCAGCACGTGGGCTTTGCTGCAGATGTGTGTCGAGTCTTCTCAGCACATTGTGGCGGTCCTGAAGAGACTCAAAGGGCAAACTTTGCTGGGTAAGTGGATTGATTGCATCACTCCCATCCTTGAACGCTCATATGTTTGCAGAAAGTTTTCTGCCGTTTGATCTTGAGGCGGCGTTTGCGGCCGGGATGACCTCGCTACTGGCACCGTTCGTGGATCGCGAGCTGCTCGCCACCCCTCAGCCGTGGCTGGACATGGTCCACGGAATACTCGACGAGCTGATCCGGCAAGGGCATCTGCAAGCGGCCGCACGCAAGGCGGAAATGTTGCAGCTGCAAGAAATCTTGTACCCAACGCCCACGCCTTTGGGCCCAAACTCGAGCATCCTGGACGATCGAGGTCCAGGTGGGATCGCTGAGCCGCAGAATGGTTCGACCGTGGAGAATCCGAGCCAAGACACGGGCCTGGGCGCCTCACACTTTGGGTATGAATTTCTCGACGACGCGATATGGCGGACCACCTTCACGGCGGACCAGTTGATGACGGTGGCCGACGGCTTGGATCTGGACGGTATAGAATGGATGACGACAGGGTCCTCCAATTAGCACTTAGACCAGTTGACCCCGCATGCGTGAGGGGCCTCAGCCTTGTTGGGTTGGCAAGGCTGAGTGCCTGTTTATAGGTGCCTAGACAGGGCTATAGTCAACATAGTCAACAACTATAAATAAAGCGATAATAATAGTTAGTTAGTATTAGTATATTTAAGCTATATAAGAACTTAGAGTTTAGTTATATAACGAAAATAGCTCTTTTAGCTTTAATAAATAATAATATAAAGTTTATAGAACTAAAGACTTTATTAGCTTTTTTAGCTCTATTTATAGAGTTTAAGAAGTTAAAATAAAGTCTAAGAAATAGAATATTTATATGTATATAATTATTTAATAGTTTTATTATATAGTTAACTTTATTTATAATTATATTTATATATTTTAGTTATAATTATTTCGCTTTTAGTATATTAATTTACTCTATACTATATATTTCTAAATGTCGAGAGGACCAGGCTATTAGTGGATAGTGGAGCGGAGAATAGCATAAAACCTTAGATATAATAAGAGACTATAGATAGATAATGAGTGAGAAGCTTGAAGGACTTAACTCTATAGTAGGGAGAAGGTCTCCTTATATAGACGTTAAGTGGCGCCTGAAAGAGACCTATAGAAAAAGATAGAATAGTTGATTTCTAAGCATGACTTCATGCCTAGAAATCACTGTTCTAGACCCTTTTTGTCTTAGACCAGTTGACCCCGCATGCGTGAGGGGCCTTAGCCTTGTTTCTTGTTGTGCTAGCAAGGCTGAGTGCCTGCCCATGGGCGCCTAGGCAAGGCTATAGTCAACAGGCTATAGTCAACACTAAAGACTTTATTTCTCTTATATTTCTTACTTATTTAGAAACTCTTATATAGTCTAATATTTTAAGTAAGATAAAATATAATAAATAGTCTTAATTATTTTAATAATAAAATTTTAATAAAGAATTTATATTATAATTAATAAGATAGTAAATATTACTATAATATAATTTCTGTTAAAGCCTTAAATTATGATAAACTAATAACTAAATTATAAAGTAAAAAATCTTTTATTTATTAAAGTAAATAAAGAAAATAATTAAATAGTAAAAAATACTATAGTGTATTTTTAGTATTTATTAGTAATAATAAATTTCTATTTTAATATATAATCTTTAATAATATAATTAATTCTCTTAAATTAAAAGAGATTAATAATAATACTATTATTAGTTGATATTTCTAGTTATCTTTATTCTCGCTCTCGCCCGCTCTTACTCTTTTATCGAATAACATTACTAGCGAATTAAGTGAAGTAACGTTATTTAATGCTAAACGCGATCTGTCCTATAGTTACCTAGAGTTATACGCGGAGACGTCGAGGAGTTCGGCTCCAGAAATTTCGCCATCAAGTGAGATAGCTCGAGATTAAGATCACCCTTGTCACTCCGCGAATAGGACTAGCATTTATCTCTGAGTCAGCCAGCCGAAAATCACGCTCCGCTTTAAATTCCCGGATAGAGGGCGCCAATCCAGGAAGAAAATAAGGAAACGGGGTCGATCAGGGAAAAAGGGGATCCCAGGAACCTAGAGAGAAGGGGAGAAAGGGAAAGAAGGCAAAGCGAGACACATCCGTTGAAGGTAGCGATCTGGTTCTAGACTTGAATAAGTTAGGCAACTTCTTTAGCGTCCTCCCATTACAGCTTCACAGCTGCTTAAGGGCCAGGAACCTCGAGAATTATGGTAAAGAGAAGGACGCAGTGAGGCTGCTCGAGCCGGTGGTTAAGATCCGTGAGCGGCTCTTTAACTCCCATAGTAATTTCCCTCACCTTTAGCCATGCTGATATCGACTTATGGAGGGTATCACGGAGGACTTGGAGACGTTAACTAAAGATCATCTATAACCACTAACGGAGCGCTTGGGCTTTTATGACTAAACCCTACTGTGCCGATGTTCGTAATATACCTCTAGTGTGCTTAGTAGGTAGATGTCGATTTGCCAATATGATCATTGTTTTTGGACGAAATGAGTAAGGGTTTCTCAATTCGTCTCCCTGATCGAAGAGCAGCTAAACGGTACGATTAAAACGTGCTGATGAAATCCAATAAAGCGAACAATAATGATGTCTCAACCCGACAACCTTCGTCCTGGTTTTTCCCACGCCGGAAGCCTTTCTCAAGCCAGCATCGAATAGCGTTTTCATCCATTCCTCGAGCATTCTGTTGTGCTATCAAAATGGATGCATGACTACAAGGTACCGTGGATTCGTCTTGGAGGGGAGGATATGTCTTGCAGTCTGACTCCGGGCCTAAGGGGCCCTGAGAGGCGTCCTCAGATTGGCCGGCGATTGTGTCGTCTTTAAGGGCTGATATAGATTCCTTGTCCATCTCTGTCTTATGTTGTGGAATGAGATTGGGTTCTGGGATATGGAAGAGATGCACCGAGGCTGGCGCTATGAAAGCTGGTGATGGTTCCGGCGGTGAAACCATTGGGGTGAAGGACCCATCTGCGACCGTAAAATTCGTTGCCGCCAGGGAGGGTCGAGACTTGGAAATGGTAGCCATATCGGGTGAGCGACTGGTGTCTGGGGCCCCATAAGGTGGTCTTTGGTGTCTCGTCACCCATTTTTCTAGCTGTTGTTGTCCTTCTGTGGGTGCCGACGACTCCAAAGTCACATCTCCATCAGGATGCTCCTTAGCAGCCCGATACTTCCAGCATCTGCAATCATTTTCTAGTTCCGCAATCCTCGCTCTTGCCTGGACGAGAAGATGTTCGCCATGTTCGACCTTCTCTTCAAGGAAGGCGATATACTGTCGTCGTCGCTCACGGTGACGTCGCTGATTGTTCCGCACTCGGATCAGTGTGTGTGCAGGTGTTTTGTTTTGTGTCAGCCTGACAGAGGCAAATTGATCGTCCGTTGGATACATCTTGCCCCCGGAAGAGAATTAGAAGGATTGAACCGAAGGAAACTAGCGATGCTTGCGATTGAGATCACAAGAGACGTTTCAAAAAGGTCAAAACCTGGACGACGACGCCAAGACTGGTGACATATCGACATGCATCACGCCACCACCGTAAAGAGGATGGCTCTTTACGCCTGGCAGACCAAGGGCCCCCCAAATCGCAGCCCTCTCTTTGAGAGAGGGGATCAACGAATCAAGAGCACAATAACACCCACTTGTGGGATTTGTTGGAAGGTGAGCATCAAGCGAGGAAGGGGAGGAGATGTCGAGGCCACATATGCGACGGTACGAAGACCGAAGTGTGCTCTCCTTTGCCTCCGCGGTTGACAGTCTTCTTTCCAAATTGTGCATCACCTAGAGACGCCAGAGGAGACATGTGAGCTGGCAGAGCCACTGAAATCCTCACAACTGCAAGTTCCCACTGCACGAGACTCAAGACAGAGTAAGATTTGCAACCAGTTATTCCTATATCCATCCATGGACCGGCACCTCTCGACTTGCCTTCTTATGTACTTCCCAGCAACCTCCACCCGCCATGCTTAGGGATTGCGATGGACCTCGACATATCACCCACCACTCGGCATCTGAGCCCAGAAGGCGAGCCTGGCCTCATCGCTGATGGCGTCATCACCCTTCAGGACGCAGAAGGGGTGTTCACTTCATATCGCCAATGCCTCGATCGGTTCCTTTACAACATCCTGGAAGAACATGATTCACTGACCAGCATCCGTAAAAGCTCTCCGCTTTTGACCGCCGCAGTCTGTGTTGTCGGCGCCCTTCACACTTTTTCACCTCGATATCAAGCATGTTACGAGCACTTCGTCCAATTGGCATCCGTCCGGCTGTTCTCAAAGAAAAATACGCCCGACGACATCCGTGCCCTTTGCATAGCCGCATTCTGGCTCGGCGACATATCCTCTAGTCTCATTGGAGCAGGCAGGTTTCGCCATCGCTCTTAATCTGCCAGTCCATATACTAACCTCATGATGATGTAGCGGTTCGTCTTGCAAGCGAACTGGGCATCCATCGGCACATGCAGAACGCCCGCCATCAGAGGGAGTGCTATCGAAATACTCGTTTATTCTACCTTGTATGCGTTTGCGACCGCCAATTATCGATTACCCGTGGAAGGCCCCCATTGGCCTGGGACTTCGGCTCCATTATTTCTCGTAAAGAGCTGCTTCAATCTGAGTATGCGACCAAGCTTGATGAGAGCCTCGTCAGTCAATTGGAACTTTGGTCGATAAGCACTCAAATCTTTGACCGATTTTACCTTGACCCCGACGATGACCTGCCAAATGGCTGGATTCCTCTTACCCACCGTCTACGTACCGCCATAGATACCTGGAAAGTCGAATGGGATGACAAACTCCTCGTCAATGAAATCGAAGCATGCTTCGCATCCAAAGCAACCCATTTGCAGTATTACTTTACGAGATTATACCTATGTTCCGTTGGATTTCGGAGGCCGGCTATTTCACAAAGCAATCATCCTCGCTCGGAACTTGGTCTTGAATTTGCAGTAGCTGCGATGCGTTCTGCAGCGTCGATTCTACAGGTAATCTTAACCGACAAGGAAATTCAATCTTACTTGTGCGAACTACCTGTTTACTTCAATGATATGATTGCCTTTACGATTGGCTTCCTCTGTGAGATGACGACGAAATATCTAGCCAATACGTGGATCGACCATGCTGAGATCAACGCTGAATTGGATGAGCTGGTTCACGCTTTCCACAATAGTACAGCTATCATGCAGCCTGAGCATCCGTTGGCTGGTGTTCTGAGCAGCATGCGACATTTAGTTGGCCGATTGCAAACCCTTCGCCGGGCACGGGAAACATGGCATAGCCATCGCCAGCAGATGCTGTCGCAGATTCATGCGTTCCAACACAGTAATTGAAGGCACATCTCCCTCTACCGGTGATGCGAATGACCAAAGTCGATGCCAACAATGTTCGAAATGAATGCCCTTGTCAGATTGTGCTTGCCATTTTGGATCAGTTGCAGTGGTGGGAAAGTGGGTGGCTTCATTTGATATCGGCGATATGTCCTCGGTCAGTATCGTGCATTAGTCGACCAGATCCTCCAGATTGATCATGACGATCTCCCTGTATACTAGGTGGCTTCAGCTCTGTCGAAGAGTTGATCCCAACTGAGACCGCTTCAGGAGCTTGCCAAAGTAATTCTAAGGAGCGAGGGTCTGCAAGATGATTCGCCGAAGCTCTTCTGCGATTTCTTATTGGAATTGACGTACTGAGAAATAAACCCTGTTGAGATATTCGATTGCAGTTGCAAATCGATTGCTCAGGCCTCTGCAGATTAGGAGGTCATTGCATAGATATGCCCTCGCCAAATAAACGAAAGACCACAGGAATATCGCATCACACTGGGTTAGCCTGTTCAAAGACGCAGCCAGTCGTCTAACTCTGTTGCATGGTTTCGTTCTGGTGTTTGGACGAATGCCGACATCCGGGCGTGGAACCACCATTGCTCGAGACTAGAATCGTCCGGCGCACGTTTGATGGGAATGGAAGAGGTAGTACAATGGCAGTGAGGGATATTGGCACATGATGATTAAGCTGCGAAATTTCTTACCATATGTGACGTCGAAGGCGTTCAGGCGGGTGAGTGACAAAAGACTTGACAGTGTGTCACTGTCCATCCATGATTGGCTCGTGAAATCGGAACGTGGCCTCCTTCGGCAACTTGCCTTCCATGGCACCCGCTCATAAGATGGTTGAGACGGACGGCAGGGCAAGGTACCCAAGATCATCGCAACGACTTTATTACGCCGGAGCCTGCAGTACTTATCACTCGCATTTCCAGGGTCTTTCTGCCTTGCACATCATTTCCTAATCAAAATGCACGAAAGCGAGGGCGCCAGTCATGCGTGTAATTTTACATGTCGGCTGAGAAGATGGACAGGCCCCAAAGATGAGAGGACGGGGGCCAACGATACATATCAAGGAATGATTTCTGTGTGGAGGTGGTTCCGCTCCTCCCTTCGAGAACCATGTGCAGAATTCCTCGGGACGCTGGTCGTATGTCCAACCCACTGATGCATTGAACAATCAACTGAAAGACGGGACTACAGATGGTACTGTTTCTGGAGGGCGTTGTTGCCCAAATCACCATTTCCGATCGAAAAAATGGCTCGTATTTGTCGATCAGCATTGTCACGGGCATCGCGGTCATGCTGGGGATGTTAATTGCAGGTCCGGTCTCGGGGGCCCATCTGAATCCGGCGATTACTCTTGCTTTTGTCGCATTCGGGCGGTTCCCTCTTCGAAAGGCTCCTGGATTCATCATCTCTCAGGTACGTTCTCATGAAATGCTAGAGCACGCTATTATTTTATCTTCCTTTTCATTCTGTTTTGTCGACAGATACCAATCTCTTTAGCTTCTGGGTGGCTTTACTGGAGCAGCCCTAGTTTATGCCAACTACAGAAGAGGGATTGATTTCATTGAAGGGCACAACATTCGCACCCGTACAACAGCAATCATATTCAGCACTTACCCCCAGCCATATCTCACCAAACTTGGTCAGCTATTCTCAGAGTCTCTGGCTACAGCTCTTCTGAGTATGGGCATATTTTCGATTTCGAATATGCGGCATGCACAAGGAATCCGTGATTTGGCGCCTTTGTGGGTTTTTCTCCTCATCCTTTGCATCGGTGGTGCACTCGGCCTCGAGACGGGTTACGCTATGAATATGGCTAGAGACTTTGCCCCCCGTTGCTTTGCGTAAGCCCCACAGCAACCTGGTGATTTGAGTGGTGGCTGACAGAATCGTAGCTATTTTGCTGGTTACGGGCCTGAAGTCTGGACGTATGGGGACCATTATTGGTGGGTCCCTGTTGTTGCTCCGTTTTTGGGCGCCTTATTTGGAGGACTCGTCTACAAGGCCTTTGTATACGATGATGATTTGTCGGTCAAGTAAATACTATGTTATTTTGCACCCAGTACCTAGTACGGTCGTACCCGGAGGGCCAGCACATCTAAAATCCCTGTTGTCCTTAAGCCTACACTTGTTGTGCTGCTTGGGGCGGGGGTTTCGCAACTACAGGGCCCCCTTAAGTTCCATCCACAAACGGATTGATCTCCTCAATTTCTCGGAATTCTTTTGCGCACCGCCTGAGACAGATCCCAGGTGAACCGAGTGGCGTCTCCGACACCGGTGGCAACACCTAATGTTCTTTTCTGGCTTCGGTGGATAACCTAAATCTCCTTCACTTGCCCTGTTTCCTGTTGATGTGTACACAGAGAAGTAAGGACCCGGAAACTAGAGCTGTGCAACTACCAAATATGTCAGTCTATATGGGATTTCGAACCATCAGCACAGTCAAACACAAAATTGAGGTAATCGATCAAAACTCCAGTCGAGATTAGAGAAAGGCACTTCATAAAGTGTTGTTAATAGCTTCTGACAGTTGCGAGCCTGAAACATGCGGACTTTGCAAGCTCAGAAACTTTTTCTGCTTTGTCTGGGGTAATTCGACAAAATTGGAAAGGGACCAGTCTGTTATGTCTCCAACTGAGAGGGACCGACTCATGCTTTGACGGCATAGATCTTGAATGAACCTAGATGGCGTTTAGTAAATGCTAAGGACAATGGGCTTCCAGAAATATTGCCACACGTACCCGCCCACTCATTGAAATCCAAGCCAGCGAAGTCATTTCTGCTTGCTTTGGAAGCATCATCTTGCTCGGCGGCCTTGTTATTACAACAACAAGGCGACTTCTCACAGCAGGGGTTCTTCGCGTCTGTACCACAGCATTGGCTTGAAGTTTCAGCCCCTTGGCCCCTGTACACATTCAAGTCATGGTGGGCGTCGACGATGAGAATTTCTGTTCACAGCGGTAGAGCATCAGCAGACTTGCCTACGTGAAGGGCACTCTTCCAAAGTGGCGAGGGAAAGACGACGACTTACCGTCAAACCCTGCTGCGCGAAGATACTGCTCGTACTGTTTCACTTGGCTTGCACCCGCGATACATCCCACATATAGAGCCATGTCGCGTTTCAGCTCTTGTGATAGCTCCTTTCTCGTCAGAATGTCGCTGATGGCCACGCGCCCACCAGTCGTGAGCAGCCGGAACATTTCGTTGAACACGAGCTGTTTTTCTCCCTCTGGGACGAGATTTACGACGCAGTTGCTCATGATGCAGTCGGCAATGGCGTCTGGCAATGCCACTTTGGTGATTCGAGACTCCACGAATGAAACATTGTCGGATTGGGCCCTTTCCTTGTTCCGTTCTGCTCGCTCGAGCATGTCCTGTTGCGTACGTTTAGTGCGATCCACGCCACGGTAAGGGAGGGCAAGAAGATGTCACACCTTGTTCATGTCCACTCCGATAGCTTTGCCTTGGGCCCCGACCTTTTTTGCCGCAAGAAACACGTCAAACCCAGCTCCGCTCCCGAGATCGACAACGATCTCTCCCTACTTGACCGTTAGGTGATGGATTGAAGCCTCGGGCAATCCGTCACGCAGTTTGGCTAGAACGCGCCAAGGGGAGGGAGGGAGGGATGTACTTCTCTTAGTTTTGCGAGCGCCAATGGGTTTCCGCAGCTTAGACCAAGATTAGCGCCCTCGGGGATGCTTGCCAGCTCTTGCTCGCTGTATCCAAATGCCGCAGCGACCTTACGTCCATAGTCACTACCGTTACCTTTGACGGCAGCGCTGTAGGCTTCTTGGACTTTCTCGTAGATCTGGCTTTCGTCCATTGGGATCTCTGCAACGGAAGCCAAGAGAGCAAGAGATTGGATTCGTAATCGAAGTAAGACTGGGATTGGGAAGACGGACGAGGGTAGAAAGCAGGATGGTGAATGTTTCAGGGTAAGCGACACCTTGATATATCTCTGCTCATTACCCCTGATATGTCACTGCCACTCGTAGAAAGCACGGAAGATCGTATATCACGGCTCAGTTCAGGTTCTCAATTAGGCGCCACTGGCTCTGGCCCGCAATTATTTTGTAAGCGTACTGGAAACTCTCTAATCCGTCGTGCCCAGAATCGGTAAATGATTGGGTCTTCTGCCGATATGTCACTGACGGAACACACGACTCTGCCCCGTACTCCTCCCTGAACTAGGAATAGTTCCCCGATACTTCGAGCAGTTGTTCGATAGCCCGCTCGTACAGATGGGCATCAAGGTCATTTTCAATCCCGGTCTCCTTTTTGGTATTGCCCGATACCAGCTGATGAATCCAGTCTTACTGGTGCCCGATCATCTGCACAAACCTTTGCAACAGGAAAAGCCCAGTGGCAGATTTCGCTTGCTCTCGTTGTCGGCCTCTCACGGGGCGCATCGGGGAGTATCAGCGAACAAGCTGGGCTACTCTGCCGAGCCTAGTTGACAACATCGATTCTACTGTAACGGCGGCCATGATCTAGCTTCAGGCTTGGTTTCATAATTTCTTTTTCTTCCTTGACTGCTGTAACCATGTACGAATATTACATGGACAGGAGTAGGAGCGATAGTGGTTATTCCGGTTAGCCGCTCATATTGTTCCCTGCACTTGATGCGGGGTTGATGGATCCTCATGGTGACATACCGCTCTTCTGGTTGCAGATCTGCCAACAAGCGTTGCTCCACGGCGGTAAGTGTAGTCGTCCTCCGTTCAAAGGAACGCCCACATCGCCGAACTGCTACAACACCCCGAAACCACACCTCATATTTAAGGACTCATAATGCGGACAATCGAAGGTAGTCGTGCATTTCAACTCCTTGTCTCTCATTGCTTAGAGAGGCTGTCAAATATCGGGAGGCGGTGAGACGCGCCCCGTTTGAAATCCCACCCTACTATCACACGAGATGTCGAATGAATCGGGGATCCGGGGTGTCGAGCCATCTCACTCAAGACAGTTAAGAGAATATGACGATAACGCAATGCCACCTCCAGACGGTGGGTACGGCTGGGTGTGTTTGGCTTGCTGCTTCTCAATCAACTGTTTCACCTGGGGCGTTGTAGCCGTAAGTCACAGCGTCCGTGATCGTGCAGTCGCATGGCTGTCTCCCTCCGACTCTAAGCGGTCCAAGACCCAAGCTAACAAATACAGTCCTATGGTGTCTATCTGTCGTATTATCTAACAATCGACGCCTTCCCTGAAGCTCGACCTCTGGATTACGCCTTCATCGGTGGTTTGAACTTCGGAATCGCGATGCTTTCGGCTCCCCTAATTACGCGCCTGGTGCGGTCCTACGGCATCAGGTTGCCCATGATGGTGGGAGCAGCCATGTTTGGAGGAGGTTTCATCGCAGCGTCTTTCGCTTCTCATATCTGGCATCTCTACCTCTCGCAAGGTGCCTTGGTCGGCTTGGGTGTCGGCTTCGTCTACGTACCCAGCATCGCAGTTCTGTCTCAATGGTTCGCGAGAAGAAGGAGTCTTGCCAACGGGATCAGTGCGGCAGGTTCAGGAATTGGTGGGTTGATCTTCTCCTTCGCCACTGGTGACATGATAAACCACCTCAGTATCGCGTGGGCACTGAGGGTCACGGGGGCTGTCGCGTTTTTAGCTATTCTCCTGGCCGCGATCTTCCTTCGCGACCGCAACAACATCATTCGACCGCAACAACATCCCTTCGACCTAGACCTTGCATGGCGCGCCGAAGTTCTCTTGCTCCTTGCATGGGCCTTTCTCAGCATGCTAGGGTACATCGCGCTCCTCTACTCACTCTCGGACTACTCGATCTCCATCGGACTGTCCAGGCAACAGGCGACACAGGTGACTGCCTTTTTGAACATGGGAACGGCACTCGGGCGCCCTTTTATTGGTGTTGCGAGCGATCGTTTTGGCCGATTTGGAGTTGCGACCAGCCTAACTTTCCTCTGCGGGCTCGCGTGTTTTGTTATCTGGATCCCAGCCTCGTCATTCGCACCAACGGTTGTGTTTGGGATTCTGAGCGGAGCAATTCTAGGAGTTTTTTGGATGGTACGCATTATCTCGCCCACCCAGATTTGACATTTTTGGTGACTCACTAACTGACTAGACTATCGCGCCACTATGTGTTGAAGTTGCAGGGTTGAAACAGCTTCCTTCGCTCCTCTCACTCTCCTGGTTGTGTGTTGTTCTCCCAACCACCTGTACGTCGTCCTTGTCTGTTCTAGCTTATGTTCTGTGCCAACTCCCCTTGGTTCAAAGTCTCCGAAGTCATCGCGCTCTACCTTCGTCGGCCTACGCACGCCCGTCCCTATTTGTACACTCAAATATTCTGCGGAGTTTGTTACATCTGCGCAAGCTCTTGTCTGTGGGGTGTGCGAATGCTCTGCAAACGGAAAAGTATACACACTGAGGATAGAGAGTTGGTAAGGCCCGGTTAAGGCCCCGATAACTGGCTTCACGAATACGACTCTAACCTACTGCTCTCACGGAGGCCTTCCTACTTTGCTTTCAACCATGGTTCAGGATTGTACCCCTCCATGAGACGCGTGTACTCCTCACCCGCTCGAGCCCAACCACTGATCCCGTCTAGTAGGATTGCACTTGTGATTCCAGAGATTTGTCGATCTTCAAGTAGGTCTTGAAACCATCCGGCAGCACGAGTGCCTCGGCCCCTAGATGACCCTGAACGGCGGAAGAGTGAGTAACGACACCACGTGTGGAGAGAAAATGCCTACCGCAATACCAGATTACGGTTCGTATACCCGCATTTTGACACAAACTTGTCAGAGTTGGGAGGCTGTGGTAGAGACTCTGAGCAGGAAGATTGATAGAACCTCTGATGGCCCCACCCTGTTTATTAGGAGTAAGCGTTCAAGCAACATCAAAGCCTGTCAGTTCTCGTCACCTCATGGTCGGTCCTGCGTAAGTCCACCAGGAGAAAGTCTCCCCCAGGCATTTTTCCATTTTGGAGCCATTGCAGCAACTCTTGTCGACTAACGACTGCAGGCGACTGGTTTCGCGGTTTCGGATATGCGTCGTACCAGGCTGACTCTTGGGCCGCCATCCCTCAATATTGCTCCGCGAGAATGGATGGAACTCTGCGAGCAATCAAAGCGGTTTCGAACAAGTAATTATTTGGGCAGAGTGGGAGCACCACGAGCCGACTACCACTGGGCGCAGTCACTCGGCCCCGGTTCATTCGCCGAAGTATTGCCCTCCCCCCAACAATGCCCTCGCACTTAGTCACTCACAGCTTTTGATTGGCTCAAAGAAATTGTCCCGGCTGCCTCCATTCCCTACCAAAATGTACGACGCCACAGAGATACTCGCACGCAGTAAAATCTCGGCTGCTGGTCGAGGCACTTTTAAAACTCCGTCCTCTCGGATTCCCTTGACTACAATCCTTTACTCTGTCGACTGCTCCCCGCTACATCAAAATGGCATACTCTCGCGACGGCCCAGGTATTGGGCCCAAACACGACTCTCTGGAGCACCACTCAACTCCACCGGCCAACATCGACGCCGAGAAACAACAGAGTCAAGAACAGGGGGAACATAAAAAATCAGTATACGCGGGACTTGGCTGGTTAGACCGGCTACTCGTCCTCTGGATCTTGTTGGCAATCATCGTCGGCATCCTGCTTGGCAATTTTGTCGACGGTGTTGGGCCAGCTCTCCAGAAAGGCAAATTTGTCCAGGTCTCCGTTCCCATAGGTAAGAGCAATCAAACGATACTCTTCTTTCTTCCATGACTGACGGGAACTCTCTGCGGTGCAGCTGTCGGTCTGTTGGTGATGATGTACCCAATCCTCTGCAAAGTCAAATATGAGACCTTGCATCGCATTTTTGCCCATCGCCAGATTTGGATCCAACTGGGTTTCAGCGTTGTGGCCAACTGGATTATTGCTCCCCTTCTTATGGTATGTTGGGCGCTACGAAGCCTTCGTTTGACTGTATGCTGAAGAGACAGCTCGGATTGGCTTGGGCCTTCCTGCCGGATCGACCTGAACTTCGGAACGGCCTCATATTTGTGGGTCTAGCACGCTGCATTGCCATGGTGAGCGCGCTCATCTACGTTGTTGAATGAAGTATTCACTAACAAAACTACGTCGAAGGTTTTGATTTGGACAGGTCTTGCCGGAGGGGATGAGGAGTATTGCGCAATTCTTGTGGCCTTTAATTCAATCCTGCAGATGGTCCTCTACGCACCCCTGGCCATTCTTTTCGTCACCGTCATCAGCCACGGCGGAGACTCCAAAGTTGCGTACTCGACAGTCGCCCGGAGCGTCGGGGTCTTTCTTGGGATACCTCTGGGAGCTGCCGTTGCGACCCGCTTAATCCTCAGGCGCATCAACGCTACCTGGTACGACCAGAAATTCCTCAAGTGGATCGCGCCGTGGTCACTTTTAGGGCTTCTCTACACGATTCTCGTCCTATTCGCCTCCCAGGGAAGGCAAGTGGTCCATCAAATTGTCTCAGTTGTGCGAGTCGCTGCGCCTCTTATTGTATACTTTGTGGTCATTTTCTTTTTGACACTGTTGATCACAAAACGTCTCGGGTTCGGATACAAACTTGCAGCTACTCAGAGCTTCACTGCAGCCAGCAACAACTTCGAGCTGGCGATCGCGGTTGCGGTGGCCACCTTTGGAGCTACCAGCGACGAGGCTCTGGCCACTACCGTCGGTCCCCTAATTGAGGTGCCGGTTTTGATTTCACTTGTCTATGTTGTGAGATGGATTGCCGGTCGTTGGAACTGGGAAGACTAGTCACCTGGAATATTTGAATGCAGGCTTCAAGCGCACATGAGCGAGAATTTGTATTCTTCCTGCCTGGTCACGCAGACTCCAGAGTGTGGAGGTTGGAGAACGACCGCTCGGTGGTATCTCTTGCTAGGTGGTGCCGAAGCACCCGCCGATTTATTGCCGGGCGATTGCTGAAACGGGCAGAGGGGGGAGTTTCGATGATCCGGCAAAATCGGAAGCCATGTCACTGGCCTATTTGAATTGGGCCGGGGAGGCTGTGAAATTCCTGCCGCCGGAGATGTAGGTGGTAGATGATTTCAGCGCCAGTCCCATACCCCATATGAGTACATCCGCTGGCTCCAACTCCAATTGCTTTCTATGTAGGTATGTGTGCTAGAATGACTCAGATGCTCGCAGTTCTTAGCAGCAGAGGATCCATGGTCTATCATTAGTTCATGGCCAGCGGCTCTCGTTCACTAAAGCGGTCACCGAACAAGGCGAAGTGCGGCCGCATAACAACGGTGTATTTCACAAATTCCTCAGCACAATCAACCAGTCGGTCTCGATTACTTCCCGGCATTAATCTCGACCCGCCTTCGTCCGCGTCCTCGCCTGTAAATAAGGTGTAGGCCTGCGGAACTGATGACTGGTTGGGGATGGTAAACATCCGCATCCATCTGCCTAGAACACGCAGGCTGTTGATCGTGTTGAAAGATTGTGATCCCCCGGAGACCATTGCCAATCCTAAGGTGCGTCCCTGTGTAGGTCGCACCGATCCAGTACTTAACGGGATCCAGTCAATTTGGTTCTTGAAGACGGCTGTAAGATTACCATGTTGCTCCGGTGACACCCAGAAGTGTCCATCGCTCCAGCGACTGAGGTCTCGTAGTTCTTGTACCTTTGGATGGCTATGCTGGTCATCATCTTTGACAGGCAGACCTTGCGGGTTATAGACGCGCACGTCACAGCCGAGCCGCCAAAGTATACGGGCGACTTCAAAGGCGAGAAGTTTCGAATAGGACCTACGCGGAGTAAGTATGTCTTAATCAGATAGACCTCGCACGTTATCTTACCTTTGACGGAGACTCCCATACAATATCAAAACTCTAATTCTCTCGCCTGTGATTCTCAAGTCGTTATACGCCAATTCAGTCACGGTGGCGAGCTCCAGTTTACTGACCCAGTCCTGCTGTTGGACATTGTCCGGGAGCAAGAACGGTCGATATCTCAAACGGATCGTAGGCTCATCCATAGATGCCGGGATAGAAAGCGATCGGTAGGCAAAATCAGGTTGACGTTCAGGTTTTAGAACCACGCGCATGGACGACGTATTGTTTAGATCGCCATTCAATGGTAGGTCAGATTGGGAGGGGATTGGAAGGATCCGAAGATCCTGCGCTTCGGCGCAGACGGGAGAATGTCGAGGTTCAGCGGCCACCGTCATTTTGCGCGGGCTAAATGTGAAGGCGAGAGGTGGGAATCTCGATTGATTGATGGTACGAATGTGACCGAGATGATTGATACAAATCGGCGGTTTCATAAGGTGCTGGAGGGCACTGCACGAGCGAAGGGCAGTGATCCCTTGATGTCTGTGGGCTCAAGAAGGCCTGGGTATTATTGGTCTTTCAACAATTTTTGGCAGTCGCAATCGCTTTGTCACTCGGCGACGATGATTCGCCATTGACGAGATTAGCATCGGCGCCCTCGGCTATTGCTTCTGTCACTCCCTCCCCTGGCGGGTGACGGTGAGGTTTTTGCCGGTGGACCTTTCTGGAGGCTTCTACTAATTAAAGAAACTCTACGGCGATTTCTCTCACTTTGAGGACGCCTAAGAGTAGTCAGAGACTTACAGCTTGCAGCTCAGCAGGTGGACAAGGAAACCAACTGCTAAGATGGCTGCTCAAAACCCAGTTCGGTGTCATTTTTTATCTCTTTCTTATATCTTTTTAACTCTCTTTTCTAAAATTATTATAACTATTATAATATAAATTATATATTAATTCTTTATAATTAATTATATAATTTTAAAGATTTAATTTTAATTTATTTTATATTTATAAAGACTTTTAATAGATTTTTTATTAAACTTTAAAGATTCTATAAATTTTATATACTTTATAAAATAATTATTTTCTTTTATTTATTAAATCTATATATCTTAAGCTATTTAAGCTTATATTAAGGCACTTTATTCTTTAAGTAAAAAAAACTCTTTAAGAGAAAAAAACTTACTCCTTTCTCTAGCTATTATCTTTTATTATTAATAAACTAAGAGATTACTTATAAATAAAGAATATAATATTTATAATCTTAATATATTAAGTAAGTTCGATTTTATTAAGTTTATTTTCTATTATTTAAGCTTTTTATTTTAAATGTTTTTTCGCTAATTGATATTATAGTTTAGTATATTATATATAAATAGCTATCTCTTTATTTATAGTTATAAAGACACTTAAAGACTCTATAAAAGTAAAATTCTCTTTACTAAAGTTCTTATTAAGAGTGTCCTTCTTAGAAATTCTTTATACTTTAACTTTTATAGATATTTTCGTAAAGATATTTTCTATAAAATAATAAAAGTAACTTTTACTCTTTATTTACTAAATATCATTATATTATATATTCTAATTAATTTAGAGTGATATTTTAAAAATGTTAGAAATGTCTATAAAAGTATATAAAATAATAATATAATAAATATATACTATAAAATAGTCTATAAATAGGCCGCGCATATAGCTATAATGATAGCCTATAAAGTGAGATAGTAAGTCAAGCGAAGTAAGCCTACTAAGAAAGAAATAGCAGTCACGTGGCGAGGATTAGTGGTCTCAGTGGAAGTTAGTCTAACTCAGCGGTTCTTGGTATATTGTACGCTGAGAAACGCTAAGACACGCTAAGACAGACTAATTGGCCATGGATATATATACACGATCATTTTATAGCTTTATTACGTAGTTAACTTCCTTCACGATTATACCTATACGTTTTAGCTATGATTACTTCACTTCTAGTATATCGACTCACTCTATACTATACGCTCTTAGAGACCTCGTGTCTTCTATACTTCCTACTTATCTTAAAAACCCTTAAATGTTATGACATATTAGGTGGAGCGAAACGTAATAATATAGTAAGTCTTTTTATCTAAGAGTGCTTTAGATATAGAAACTTAAAATATAAGGAGAGAAAGTTCTCTCTTACTAGAAACTTACGTAAAAAGTGCGAAGCCCCTGAGTGTCTTAGGTAGCGCGCTAGGTAGAGTTAGTACTAGTGCGCTTTAGTTGATGAGTGTTATAACTCTCATTCTTATGGCGTCTATTCGTGATAACTATCTTATTAATATATAAACTTCTATAGAGTACTATAAATAAATTAACATTATAGGTTAATTAGAGAGGCCTTCTCTAGGTAGCGGCGTAGCCCGAAAAGTAGCTATAATGGCGCTTTAATAATAATAACTAAGAGTAAGCCTAGGATTTAGGCCTACCGAATACGTAAGACACTAAAAACTAGGGAACCTAGAAGGCTAAGTTATAAGAACCTTGAAAGACTTAAGATTGTGCTCGTAATGTCTTAGTACTAGCTAAATCGAGATTAGAATTGTATAGCCACAGCTCAGAATAGCTCATTTACGACACGAGTTAAATAGCGAGATACTCCGATTTGGAAATGGATATAGACTTTGGAGAGTATAGTTGAGGCCTAAAGGGGCCCCCTAAGTCCGAACTAGCTTCTAAGAATAGGCATCAGAAAATCTCCCTACGGCTCGTCTAGTGCTCTGCCGTGCTCGGCCGGGCATCCGTCACGTGCCCAAGTAAAGCGGTCGCGCTCTCTTTCCTGAACGAAAATGATGAGGGACAGAGTACAGTTCGGGGCATATATAATGTATATATATACGCTCAAATCTTAGATTGTCGTCATGTCGAAGAATATTCACGGCAAGTTTCGCAGAGCCTTCGTGACAGGCTCGCTGAATGAAGTTGACCAAAACGAAGCCGCATTCCAAGCATTTGACCAAGACCCTTGTATGAAAGGGACGCAGGGCGTTCGAGGCTACTTTATCGTCATTATTGCTTCTCGGCACGGCTCCATTTTTGGTCATGTAGGGCCGACAAATGTGGACAGCGTGATGAAAAAGGTCAAGGATCTATATGTTGCCAAGAAGGTCGCCTATTTCCAAGATTCAAAAGTATGGATAGTTGAAGCCAGCATTCCCGATGCAACAAGTTCAACCAATGCGGCTTTGGATGGGGCGAGATCAGCAATTGTGAACAAACTATCGGAAATGGGCCTTTCGAATCCCGGACCTGCCGGGTATTCATTTCATTTGAAAGTCATGGGAACTGCTGTCGCCGGAAAAAATCGACCATCGGAATCAAGTATGGGTGGAAAATCGGCTGTTGCACTGGTGGTGAGAGGGCTTGAAGCGGTAAAGACGACACAATGAATTGAAGAGGCAATTCTTTGATCAGACTAAACTGTTCTTGAATACTGTCCGGTGATGGTCTCCAGCAAAGCCAGGCACTTGGCTCGCAAGCGTCCCGGTCTCCTCAGTGTGTTGCCGGAACGCGGTATATCGTCAATGGAAATGGTATCGATAGGGACATCCTCGACGGAGACGTCGTCGGTGGGTGCATCGTTGACAGGAAGTTATAACGCGGGTGTCTCACAAACGGGTGCGTCGTCGGCTGCATCATCGTTGGTAATTCAAGCGTGTTGTTGTCGTCGGCTCAGGCCTCGAAGGGATTCTCGAGGAGGAAGTAGACATCTCTACAGGGATTAAACACCACTGTTTTGCAGGTTAGTGACATTGGAGTGGGAGTTTCGAAGTGCTTTGGCACTCTTTATCGAGGAGACAAAGTTGGAAAGGCGGCGTCCCGTGGGCGTCTAATCCGGGCTCGCCTCAAACCCTAGACTTCTCTCTGTCAAATGACACTCGGCGGTCCTGGTAACGGATTCGCCATGTAGTTTTCCTTCAAAAATGACTCGATCAATCCAACCGATGGTACTATCGCGGTCTGGGTCTTGAAGCTGGGGTAAAAGTTCCACTTGTGGGAAGATCCCGTTGGCTGACGGCGTCGTTACCAAATCGGGCCAAAAAGTCCAAAGAGCGATCAACCACCACGTACCATTCTACACTCATCACCACTCTTTTGCATCTCGGCCACTCACAGAATCACCGACATCAGGGAAACCATCCCAATGGGGAAAACTTTTGTCAGGTTGCTGGCTGGGTGGATGCCCCTATTGGGATGCAGCGCCTCATGGACGAGCAAGAGGGTCAGTGCCGTGTGTTGGCAATGTCTGTAAGAAGGTCGTGTATTTTGGGCGAGCTTTTGCGACGAACGGGCAGATACATAATCTGCCGCACCTTCTTCGCATCCGTATACACTTGCGACTTACTGGCAGCAAGGCTTTTCGCTTTTTGGGGAACCTCGACTCGTTCTCCCATTGTTGATTTTACAAAGACTTCCCGCCAATGGCCATCCTCAACTATCTGGGCTTCGGGGGCCCGGCGCCCGCGACCAAGAGCAATCCAAAGGCACCTGTCCGAGCCCTTCCCGCCAGCTGGTACACGTCAGAAGAGATGTACCAACTTGAAAGACGAGCCATCTTTTCCAAACGATGGATGCTCATCACCCACAAGGCGAGACTCGGCCACCCCGGCGACTATCTCAAGTTCGATGTTGCTGGCTACGAGTTTGTCTTGTGCCGAGACCGAAAGGGGGACATCAATGGATTTCACAACGTCTGCCGCCACCGGGCATATCCGGTCGTCCAGGGTCAAGAGGGCACCGCCAAGATCTTTGCCTGCAAGTACCATGGCTGGTCGTATGGACTCGACGGGAAACTCGCAAAGGCGCCCAAGTACGACGAGTTGGAAGGCTTTGACAAGTCACAGAACGGCTTGTTCCGAATCCACGTTCGTGTCGACGCGAGCGGCTTTGTCTGGGTCAATCTCGATGGCAAAGAGATTCCCGAAGTACCGTGGGAGGAGGATTTTGACGGTGTCGACACGCAAGAGCGCTACCAGGTTTACAACTTTGACGACTACGTTCTGGACCACGAGTACAAGCTCGACGGTGCATACAACTGGAAGATCTTGGCTGACAATTTCAACGAGTGCTATCACTGTCCGACTGCTCATCCCGACATCCCCACGCTCGCCGACATTGAGACTCACGATGTCGCCGGCGTCGACGGGTACATTAAGCATCAGTCCGTCCCGACGGAGGAACAAAAGAAGCTCGGGATGGCCATCGCCAGTACTTATTTCTTTCCCAACGTCTCCATTTCAGTTTTGTAAGTCGAGTCTATTGATGCGTCGACATTTTCAATCTTGGTCGCTAATAGAGATACCCCCACAGACCACACTTTATCATGCTTCAACGTTTTCTCCCCAAGGGGCCCAAGAACTCGTCGATGCACTACCAAATCTTTCGCAACAAAACCTCGTCCGAAGAAGATTTTCAACGCATCCACCAACTCTACGCCAAAGTGGTGTCGGAAGATAAGATTCTCTGCGAACTCTCGCAGAGAAATCTGAACGCCGGCATCTTCGTGAACGGCCAAATGCATCCGCGGCTCGAGAAAGGGCCGTTGTACTTCCAGCAGCGTGCACGCGAGGTGATCCGGGAGCACGCCCAGCGGGAGAAGGAAGCCAAGAAAGAGATCTGGCCTGCTCAGCAAGCACTGCCGGGTGATGCCACCGTGAGCAAAGAGGACGTCGAGCTGTGCACCGGTTTGAGCTGCCAGCCCAACCAGGTAGGTCTAGCCTGGTGAGAGTCTGTGGGATTGTGGGATCCAGCACCTCCGGGGTTTGATTAGCTGCAACATTCACCGGTCGGTTATGATCGGGTAGCAGGTATTCTGGAAGAGACTGCAAGGAGGGTTTCCAAATTGGCTATTCACGAATGGAGTTTTGATTTCTTTTCCTGGGAACCACATCACATCACATAGCGGAGCATAGTATGACACAGCCATGTAACCAATTCACTCTCTCGGCCAGACCAAAGAGGCATTGACAGCCAATTTTCATCCTGCCATATTTGACAGATCTGGGGTGTTGCCTGCCAATGGCAACAACAGCAACAGTAGAAAACAATGACAACGCAGTACTGCTATTGTGCTTGTGATTGTTTCTTATGGTTTTGTGATTTTGTGATTTTGTCATTTTGTGATTTTGTCATTGTGATATTCATTGATCATTGGCAGACGACGTCGTTGATCCTTCTCGGCGCGCAGGAACATCTGGTGATGATTTTGCACACTTTTGCCTTTTCATTGTCTTTGTCTTTGTGATTGGCAGACGAAGTCGTTGATCCCTCTCGGCACGCAGGCACATTCTTGTGATGATGATTCAAAATCTGTGCAGTCATGGTCATTGGTATACAAAGTCCAGATATGTCCAGATATCGCCAGATATCGCCAGATATCGCCAGATGAACAAAGGGATTGGTTGATTGTGCTATAGCTAAATGTGTGGCTCATGGGGAGACGGAAAGGAGTGACAGGAGTTGGTAAAAGACGAGGGTTTGCGTGGATGCGGTTGTAATTATCAGGGATCTCAACCATAGGGATCGATCCATATTGATGGAAATTAACCCAAGTCAAAAACCGAGGAACTATAGTATCCAGGGTCTGCGCGAGTGAGCCACCGCGGCAGCAACCATTAAACTGGCCATCGAGGTCGCCAGCAAGCTCGGCTGGTTCGACATGTCCGAATGCCTCTCGTCGAGCTTCCTATCGCAATTCATGTACCATTCACAACATATCATTTCTCATTCTATCGGGATAGTCTCATTCTTCGCCACAACTCCTGTCTCAATTGATCTGCTCCTTCTTTCATCCTGTCGGCTGCACCGCGATTTTCCACCAGCCGGCGCAAAAGGTATTGCATGCATTCCTGAATCGAGCCCCACGTCAGGCACTTGTAGACTTTGGGCACAAACACAGTCTGCCCGGTGACGTTGCGCTTGGTGGTTGCGTCCTCTCCACGCTGGACGAGCTCACACCCAATGTCATCCGCCATACCATGCAGTTGGGCGAACTCGGCCTGGACTCTGAGCTTCGAATCGGCGGCCAGCTCGTCCGCCAGTTGTGCGGCTCGACGAACCGTCTGCGTGTTGTGACCCGCACACAAAAGATGATATTGCAAGTCCGGGTCGGATTCGAACACCGGGAAGCCCCTCCCCCGAAGCAAGTCCTCGACGATGCCGTTGTAGCACTGGTCTGTCTCCGCTTTCGTGTCGTGGATGTTCTCTCGCGCATCAATGGCGATGTAGGCCCCACGGACCAGCTTGATCGCCGACCTCCAGCCTTCGTCGGATGCAGCCTGCAGTTGGCGTTGGACCTTGCTCCTGGCCGACTTGAGGTACGCCTGGACCGTGTTGTACACGAGGGCCTTCTCACCGCGGTTGTGTTGGCGCATCATGTCGAACGTCCAGCGGTCAATCGACGTTTGGAAGACATGCTGCTCGGCATCGATCCAGATCCGGCAGTCCTTGGAAGTGGCCTTCCGGCAGATCTCGTCCATGGCTTCGACCAAGGCAGGAGGGGCATCCTCTCCGTTCATAAGCGCCTTGGAGATGTGCAGGCCGGCCCCCGTCAACTTGATGCCCAACCAGTCGCCGTGTTGAGTCATGTCGAGCGTACTCAGATTCCCTTCTTTCCATTCCTCGATCTCGGCCTCCATGGTCGACTTCGTGCCCGAGTAACCGTGGAATCCGCTCTCGGCGCTGAACTGGACTTCTTTGCCATAGCAAAGCACAACGCCCGAGAACCCTAGCTGCTTGATGGCGCTGGATGTGGTGCGGATTTCTGCCGCGTTCGTGCCGGCGCAAAACTGGTCGTAGATTACCGGCCGGATGACTGCCCGTATCACAGGGTTCTTGTCCGGGTTCAGGAGCGTCGAGCGCGAATTGGCAATCTTGGAGAAGATGGCCAGCCCCGGCTTGAACAGCAGCGGTGAAGTGAAGAAGAGACTCAGGAAAAGACTCCGAATGACGGTCGAAGTGGGCAGACGAGCGAGAGGGGAGCGAGACCGCTCTGTGGGCTTTCCCGGCACATCGGTCGCTTTGGGCAAGGGCGTTTCAGCCTTGACGGCCCAGTTGCTCTGATGTGCGACGTGCCATCTGCCGGCAAGAAGGACTCGCTGGGAGGCAAGGATCGTAGTGCCATTGGGACGACAAAGTGCTGGTATTAGTTTGTTTCTGACCATGATGCTCTAACGGGCCCTGGGTCGGCCAGATGTGAGCCTTGGAAACGTCCATCTATAAACATAGATGGCATCTGGCTAACGTAGACTACGCTTGTACCAGCCGTGGTCTCGTGGTCTCGTGCAAGGAGCTACCCATCTCTGCCGATATCCCAGTCGGGTCACTGCTACAGAAATGAGGGGGTTCATCGATCTTCCACTGGACCCGGACACACCTTGCCCTGTGATGGAGTGGCTGCACGGATAAATGATCTCCAAAAGGCTACAAAGCCCAGTTCGCGAAGGTCTGGTGGTCTAGAAGACCCTGCTGCAGTAGACTCCCGAGGCGACGTGCAGTGCGTGCGTCGGGAGTGAGATCCGTAGACCGGTTATGAGTACCGTTGCGGGTGGCCGGTCCATATCGGCCTTCCGACGGTACCGAGACTCCCTAGCGGAACGGCTAGCCGATATCCGCTGATTCCTACTGTCGGGGAAGGATTGCAAGAGGTTCATGCGTTTTCATCTTCACTGTGATTGTTCAGGACATTAGTGTAGCTCTTTCAGACAGACTGGGAAGCATTCGGGAGAGAGTACAGGACAGTACTTGATCCGGAGCATACTGGACGTTCATCAGAGGCGTCGTAGAAGACCCCCGAAACTTGGCGCAACCGACGCGCGCCGGCGTCGGCAGCTCCCGATTGGAAGATGCCGACTATGGAGAGAAGGGAGATGGCCAATCCGGAGTATGTTATGGGTCAATAAAGAGGTGAAAGGGGAGCAGATACGGATTAAGTGCCCGGATATGACGGTAGCGGTGGTCCGATTCCTAGACCGACTAATCCTAGTGATATCGGTCTACGTACCGAGAGAAGACTCGGAGGCTCTTCGGGAGATATATGACAATCTGCGTAAGGCCGTGGCTGGTGTAAGAAGGGACGTAGGCGCGGTGATTAAGGTGGTAATTGCGGGAGATTTCAATCGGTATAACTAACTCTGTGGAGGAGACGACGTTTCTCTAGAGAGATAGAGCGAAGCTGATTGGATTGTCGATTTAATGAGTGACCTCGCTCTGAGTAGCTTACTCCCACGAGAGACGAAGACATGGCGCGGAGAAGAATACGAAAACTATAATTGACCTAGTCCTGGCTCCCAATCGTAGAGATCCCCCCTTCCCATGCCCACGATCACCATGGAAGAAGTGGAGCGACAACTGTGGGCCACTAAGTCGTGAAAGACATCCAGGCACTACTTGGCTAGGTAGAAACATTCAAGTTTGATTAGCTTTGATATCAAGATCCTGCTGTGGATAAAGGCCTTCTACTTTAAACGCACAGCAACGATCCAGATCAACGGGTATAGATGTCAAGATCAAATTCAAGGAACACGCCGCACCGGCATCGTCCAAAGGTCTCGAGGTCGCTCTCGAGCTAACACGGCTGGGAGGCTTGACGCCGTTCACACTGGCACCATGGGAGCAGCGAACACACACGATTCTCGACGAGGCCACAGTAGACAAGGTAGAGGCGGCGGTGCGGGTAGCGATTAGTTGCTCGGTGCGCAACGGCTTCGTCAGAATTGATGGAGCCACTCGATTGGCAACATCAAGACGTAGCAAGCCCAAGCGTAAGTAAGCGAGTGGAGCTGCATGGCGAAGAGGAGATTGCGTGTGTGTGTGTGATATTGTTCATTGATAGACGACATGGTAGATTTTGTTTGTCTTGTGCTGATGATGATGATGATGATCATGATCATGATGATGATTCACACACTCTTCATTGTCTGTTTCTATTGTTGCTGTTGTTACTGGCACCATTGTCATGTCATTGGTTGACCATGTCGTTGATCCTTCTCGGAGCGCAGACACATTTTGTCTGTCTTGTGCTGATTTTGCACACATTTGCGTTTCTATTGTGATTGTGACTGTTTATTGGTTAACGACGTCGTTGATCCCTCTCGGTGGCGGCGACGTTGTAGGTTCATTTTGTTCTGATACAGACACACACATCTTGTCCAGTTTCTGGCTCAGACTCACACTCACTCTCTAGCCAGTCACCATCTCTACCATGGTCTTGGTCTTTGTGATTGGCACACAACCCAACTGATCAATCCCATAATGGTCCAGTCTCTGCGCAGCGATTAGCGGTGATCCAAAACACCCGTCACCTTGGGCCCATGTTCTTTCCATAGATTGTTCTTATCTATGGAAGGAACATGGGGTGACACTTGACGACCTTATCATGGTCAACCCCCCGTGTTCGGCTCGGAACAACCTTGGAAGAGGCGAAGAAGTCCCAGGCTAGTGCTGATCTCGTGGGATTTGCTGCATCACAAGGGGGATCGATTGGCCGCACTTTTTCGCCCGTTTGGATTAGCGGTGGCTGGACCCAAGCTCTAGCCCTTCGCTAGTCGACTCGGCCACAGCCGCGAGACTGGAGGACGCTTGGGCTAGGGCAATATGCCTGGGGGTGGTGCCCGTTGGGGACTTTTGGCTCGAGATGGGCAATCACCGCATCACCAGCGCTCTATAAGACTCACCGGTGGTCCAGGTCCAGGCGTAGTCGAGCTTCCTCTCTGCCTTGTTGCTTCCCGCTCAATCACTCTCTGGGCTCTCTGCCTCCAAGGAAAATTCAATCCCACCCGAGAGCACCATGCTGGGCCACAAGGAAGACAAAGCCGCCGTCGGCATGCCCGACCTCGAAAACTCGGTCGGCGACAACCACAACAATAACAACAACGACGAAGACGACGTCGGCGGCGTGGAAGTCGTCGATGGCCTACACCGCTCGCTCAGCAACCGCCAAATTCAATGGTTGGCCCTCGGAGGTTCGATCGGCACGGCCCTGTTCGTCAGCATCGGCTGGGGTCTGATCGAAGGTGGACCGGGGTCCTTGTTCCTCGCATTCGTCTTTTACAGCATGGTCATCGGCAGCATCAACAGCGGCCTGGCGGAGATGACGGTGTACATGCCCGTGTCGGGAGCCTTCCTCCGGTTTGCGGGCAAGTGGGTCGACGACGCCTGGGGCTTCATGGCGGGCTGGAACTTCTTCCTCTACGAGGCCATCCTGATCCCCTTTGAAATCTCGGCGCTCACCATCGTCCTGTCCTTCTGGCGTGACGACATCCCGGTGTGGGCCGTCTGTCTGGCCTGCATCATCCTCTACGGCATCATCAACGTCTTCGCCGTCCGCTGGTACGGCGAGGCCGAATTCTGGCTGTCCTCCGGCAAGCTCATCCTCATCCTCATCCTGTACTGCTTCACCTTCATCACCATGGTCGGCGGGAATCCCAAACATGACGCCTACGGATTTCGCTATTGGCGGGACCCCGGCTCGTTTGCCGAGTACATCACGACGGGCTCACTGGGGAGATTCGAGGGATTCCTGGGTGCCCTTTTCGTGGCCGCCTTCACCGTCTGCGGTCCCGAGTACATTTCCATGGTGGCTGGAGAGGCCGTCCATCCTCGCATCACCATCAAGATGGCCTTCAAGACCGTGTAGGTTTTTTTCTTCACCGACCCACCCCGAGGGGAGATTCTGGTCCGAAATGGTAATGCTGACCCTCAAATTTCCCTGCTCCAGGTACTGGCGCTTTGGTGCCTTCTTCATCCTCGGAGCGCTGTGCGTCGGCATTGTCCTACCGTACAACGACCAGACACTCATCGACAACCTCAGCACCAAAGGCGGCTCCAACGGCGCGGCATCCGCGTACGTCATTGCCATGCAAAACATGGGCATCCATGGGCTGCCGCACCTGGTCAACGCCCTGCTCGTCACGAGCATCTTCTCCGCCGGCAACACCTACTGCTACATGGCCACCCGGTCGTTGTACAGCCTGTCTCTTCAAGGCCAGGCGCCTAGGTTCCTCCGTGCCACCTCCGAGTCGGGCATCCCCTACTACTGCTTCATCATCACCATGGCCTTCCCGTTCCTCAGCTTTCTCCAGGTCAGCGCCAGCTCCGCGCAAGCGTTGAAGTGGCTGGTGAACCTGATCACCGCGTCCCAGGAGATCAACTACATCGTCATGGGCACGACGTACCTGTTCTTCTACCGAGCACTGAAGGCGCAAGGGATCGATCGCCGCACTTTGCCTTATCGAGGTACGTTGTTTTTGGTTCGCCATCTTCTTCTCACCCCCCTCCTGTGAGGCTGCCCCATCGTCAAAAAGAGACCAGAAAACCCCAACGAAAACCCAACTAACTGGTGCGTGGTAAAAATAGGCTGGGGCCAGCCCTACGTCAACATCTTCGGCCTGACCATTGTCAGCATCGTGGTCGTCATCCAAGGCTACACCGTCTTCCTCCCCGGCAACTGGGACGTGGGCAATTTCTTCACCTACTATACCATGGTCTTCGCATGTGCCGTTTTCTTCCTGGGTTGGAAGCTGCTCAAACGGACCAAGTTTGTCCCCGCCGCGACGGCGGATCTGGTCTGGGAAAAGCCTGTCATCGACGCCTACGAAGAGAGCAGGGACCCCCCTCTGGGTCTGTGGGAAGATGTCTGGGTCTCATTCCTCGCCACGCTGCGGATCCGGAAATGGTCCGACAGACGACGGATGAGTGCGGCCAGGTCCCGAAGAGGCAGTGTCGAGAGGGTGGGCGACATCATCATGCCCGAGAAGTAGATGCTCGGCCAAGAATCGAACGGAGGATAGATAGCAGGAAGTTAAGACGGTCATGGAAAACGACCAGGTCGTCCAAATGCGGGGTGGAACGCAATCATAATCTCATATCGTCTTTTGTCGCAAAAGAGCCTTTGTGAGAATGCCACCGACGGAAAATGATCCCAGGAGCGCCCGTGTCCATTCTACCTGCTGCCACTGTTGGGCGCCCAACAGATCCCATTCTCATGCCTATCGCTTAGAAGAACAAGACCGCAAAAGAAACCACAATTTGAAAACACTATTCATCGCATTCGATCAATCGTAACCTTGTCATCGTAGCCTTCATCCTAGAATGACTGTAGCTTGCCTGTCAGTGCCGCCCATCACGAAGGGATAGGAGGCTGAATGAAAAGCTGATCCGACGGGGGTCGTCCCAGAAACTCACCTTCCCACTCCCACTCCTTCAATACACCGAACCAATGCAAATTCCCTCGAACTGTGTAAGCCAGGTTGCCCGCGCGAGTGATGTTGTCCACCCCCTTCTTGAATGCCAACGAATCTGGGAAATCGGACGCGGGCGAGGTGATCTTGGTCGTCGAACCACATCGACAACGACGGCTACCTTGCTCGCCTTCATTCGGAGAGGCAGCTGACCCGCCCGCCGCCGGTGTTGAGGAATCCGTTGGAGGAGTGATTCCGGAGGAACTGAGCCGGTAAGCGCCACAGCTCGGGCAGACTCCTAATTGCGCTTCAAACGCGTCCCTCCTCCGCCAGACCTCCTGGCAAACTTTCCTACACTTGTCCAAGGTTGCGAGGGGCATTCGCTTGTACATGTGATCCCATCGCTGAAAGATCCAGTCGCGATCATCTTCGTCGAAAGCCTCACCGCCAATGGCCATGAACGGGAAAACGTGCACGATCATCGTTGGGGAGGTCACGGGGATGGTTGCAAGGTAGATGGAGACCTTCTCTGCCATTTCCCAAAACGAATGGACCCACGGCAGTTCCGGCACTGCCTGCCTCAGTAGCAGCAGGACCGTCCAGCGATAAGCTTCGGCCGTCTGGATGGCATCAGAGACGTGCGGAGTGAGACCCCCTGCCTGCTGCGGATCAAACGACGGACTCCAACCTTCGATGGCCATCCGCAGTTCTGCGCCCCGGGAGATTATGGACGGTGAGTTGTGTTTCTCTGATCTTCGTCGAACGGCTCGGATGATATCGGTCAGACGCCCGATCAGCGGGAACAGCGTGATGGCACAACCCAGCAAGGGGTCAAGCTGATGATCCCTTGGCAAAGCATCAAGCTCAATGGAGGCGGTCATGAAGTCTACTTCAACAGGTCCACCACCATGTGAGGTCGTCAAGCGCATCATGACATCCTTGTACATCCAAGTGCGCGCCAGGAACTTCAGGCGGTCCAGGTCGTCACCCGTAAGGTTCGTCGCCTGATGCTTGTGGAAAGCATCTCGAACAAGCTGTCCGGCAATCCTGACATGCTCGATGCCCAGAGAATTGGATTCCGAGTCCCATCCTCCTGCGAAGGCGAGAGCCAATCTAGCGGCGAGAGACTGCTCAAGAGATAGGTCAGCCTTGCCTTCGTTTTCTGCAAGAGCCTGCAGGCTGGCCTGGGAATGACTCAAGCCAGTCGCGCGTAACTGCGGTTGCGAATTGCTCAAGTACAAATACGTCATGGCCGCAAGAGCGTGGTACAGCGCTGGACAATTGTCAGCCAATGGCCACACATGAACTCGCCATGGGTTGGTGGTATGATCGTCCTTAATGGAAAGAACCGCGCAGAGCTGATGATCGAAAAGATGCTTGACCATACCCGGGGTATCCGACAGAGAGGCCGACTGCTTGCTCAGGACATTGTGCGCGTCAGGCTTTTCAATTTGGGGATTCTGCTGGCCCGGGGCAGACGCAGCGGCGCCGTGCAAGTCATCGGGTGCCCACGGAATGCTCACACCGTCATGCGGAATATCCCCCAAGTCCTGCGGCCTGTAGCCTGCCGAGAAGATCGAGTCGGCGAAGCCGGGTGATTTTTCAACGTCCGTGTCGGTATTTGCCGTCGTCATCAAGGGAAGCGTACGATGGGCGGTGACGTGTCCCGATGACTGGTCAAACGGCGTGTTGGCGAGGGAACCCAAGTTGGTAGGCACATGAAATTCCATGTTTTCGTCACCCAGGAAGAAGTCAGGATCGAAATCGACGTTCGTAAAGTCGAATAATTGGCCATGCTGCAACGAAGGCCCGAGCGCCTCTCGCGACATCGGCGGTGGGCTGTTGATCCCAGTGGTTTCCACCCTCAAGCTCGTGTCGGGTTGCATGGGCAAGGTTGTCGTCGGGTCATCAGGCGTGACATCCTTGTAGAAGGGCCGAGATACACCTTCCGCGGACAAGGCCTCGGGGCCGTGAGACGGCCTTTCTGAAAACAAGTCAGTGCCACTGTCGCACACGTTCAGATCGGCACACCGGGTGTGGCTCGAGGGGTGTGTACATACTATCAGACCGTCTCTCTTCCCTGGGCTGATCGCCCACCAACTTCCACTTCAGTTCCCTCGAGTACCCACCACATTCGACACCTCGGTCTCTACATTGCAAGCAGGACGGTTTCGATTCTGGAAGCGGTCAGCAGGTCCACCGATACACTCGTTCGTGTCTGCAGCGGGAAGAAGATATCGTGGGCGAGAGACGAGAGACCCTGTCGCTCTTGACACGAAACCAACCTCGACGGGCAGAGCAGTGACTTCGCACGCAGTCGAGACATGTTGCAGGCATGGTCACGTGGCTCGTAATCATGTGGCCCGTAATCACGTGGCACGCAATCACGTGTCAAGCGAGTCATGGCACTTGTTGCGCGATCATAGATTCTGATCTCTTCATGGCAATGAAAAGAGTTCTTTTCTGCACCTGCTAGTTCACCAAGACTTACCATCGCATTTCATGCGCCGGGCCCGGCATGTGTTGCAGCCTGACACCGCATGCATTAGCACAATTCAGGTCATTGGCGTGCCTGGCAACCGAGCATCAACAATGAACGGCAGCCTCCAAACAACGAGCACAGCATACCGGCACGGCTTTTGGGCTGTCTACGCTTCGATATGGCGGCTTCTTGCCTGGGCTCGTCATGGCGGGCTGTAGACCTGGGTGTGTGAGGACGATTTGGGCGCGGGAACTCTGCCCTGGGCATGGAAATGGTGCGGGATATTGTCGGCAGCGGCAGCGGCAGCGGCAGATGGCATTCGAATTGGCGGCTCGGATGGTGAATTCGTATGAGAGATGCAATGGTGATGGCAATGTATCTTGGGGGGTCTCGACGACGTCGTGCAAAGGGGCGAACAATATGGGGTGAAAAGGAAGGGATCGTCAGGTTCTCAAGTCACGCTACGGAATTGTGCGCCGATAAGAGTCCAGCATCGCCCCGGCTCCTCTACCGGCGATAAGCTGGATGCGGGATGTCAACGCGGACCAACGGATACGTGGGGGATAATTCAACCGCAGAGACTGGACCATCATGGGATTGATCAGCTGCGTTATCTGCCAATCACAAAGACCAAGACCATGGTAGAGACAGTGATGCTACCATTTGCATCCTCCTCTTATCTTGGGCGAGCGCGTTCCCAACACCAGGACCTGGATTCTCGCCTTGTTCGCTCACCTCGGAGCCCACTGTCCGGCTACTCGACCGCATTCGCCGTCAGATGCGTGGTGGCTGTGGCGCAGATTTTTGGAATTTTGCCTGCTGGAGCAGTATCGAAAACCTTGTCGATCTGCGTCGCCTTATCGTTCTTGACCATACGGATGAGAGCGGCTGGCAGCCGCAACGCACCTCTTGTCGCATTTCCGCGTTCCTAGCACGATATGCGGCTAGCCAAAGCCGCCAGGATACACTACAGTACCAAGCGACGGCCCAAGTCCTTACAGTCGGCTTGCCGCTCCCTGAAAAGAACACGGAGCTCATTCGGGGCGTTTGCCACCAGGAGCCACTCCTTTGGAGGATACAGCAAGCTAATACGCACTGTTGTCTTGAATTGGCACTTTTGTCTTTCCAGCTCTCAGAAAACGACCGCATATCAGCACCATGCATCGTTTCACAGACTCTGGAACACCTCGCCAGCCTCTTGGCAATTCCCTCGCTGCACGTTAACACGAATTCCACCGTTCTGACCCATTTAGAGATGAACTGCTTGCTGCTGTCACTATGGAGTTTCAGGGGTACTCTTCGAGAATGAGGAGAGTTGACTGATAGAACAAGAACAAGAACAAGAAACAAACAGATGATGAAGGTTGATTTCCCCGTTGTCAAAGCCAGCGAGCAAGAAATCAGGGATATCAAGGATACTCTTGAATCCGAGTTCAAGATGAGCGATTTAGAAACCCCCCAGGCTCCCTTCCTAGAGATCCAGTTCGACTACTACGATGATGGATCCGCAATCTCTGCACCAGCAGGGACACATTCATAAGATCTTGTCCGATTTCTGCATGAAAGAATGTCAAGCAAAATCGACACCCATGAATTAGATGACAGTGTCAAGGCCCGCCATGGTTCGGCAATTAGCGCACTGATGTATCTGATGACCGGGATCCGACCAGATATAGCCTTTGCGTCGAGGACCTCGAGTCGCTTCTTGAGTGGCCCTCACCGCATCATCAAGTGGCGTGCTCCAGCGCGTCTTTCGACACATCAAAAGAACACGGGACACTCTAGATTACCTGTCGCAAAGGAAAGATGAATTAGACACATCGACGTCGACTTTGATGAAATAGTGATCGTTGGAGGAACATACTCGAGGTCGGGGAATGTATTCAAACTTGCTGGAGGACCCATCTACTGAGTCCTCCAAGAAGCAGGGGGGAAATTGCCATGTTGACGACTCACGCCGAAGTATATTGGTCAGTACAACACCATTTGGCACACTATAACGACTTTGACATCGTTCTTGAAGAGAGCGGGAATGTACCATTCACCCGTCTCACACACACACACACATTGTGGCCGACAATCAAATCCACCATTGCTCTTCTCGCACCATCCCGACTTTCACAAAACGCACCAAGCCACTTTCAATGTCAAAGCTCTCCATTATCAACGAAGCATTCATGGATATTCGTTACATGACCACAACGCTCGAAGCGGCAAACGGTCATACTCATCAAATCACTCGGTTTGATAGATGGAGGCAGAAAGAAACACACATGTACTTGTGCTTTTATCGCGCTAGGTGTAGATGGAGTTCGTTCGCACATTGTATCTCCATATTCGTCGTATATGCAAGGTTCGGCAATACGAATTCGAACCAAGGTGACGACGACAAGTTGTGCCTTGGTCGGCACGCCAACTTTGAGCAGTGTGTTTCGAATTTCCAGATACTTTGACCAGCCGGGGGTCTTTTCGTTCAAGAGTGCACTGCCTCGTCGCATCATGTTACCTATACCATTCTTCAGGGACTGGCTACTGTGCCCAGGACGCCAAACACATTGACAAAGACTATCATGGCCCCATCCACACGGCGACTTGAACGTCTAAAGTCCAGCGAGATATGATTCTGTGATTGTGATTGTGCGATTGACAGAAGACGACATGATTAGTTCACACTCTGTGTTTTCATTGTCATTGTTTCATTGGTAAACAAGATTGTTGACCCTTCTCGGTGTAGTGATACATCTTGTGATGATGATCCAGTCTCTGGGTTTCATTGTGATTGATCATTGTGATTGTTTTTGTCATTGGTGGGCGACGTCGTTGATCCTTCTCGGCACGCAGGCACATTTTGTTTGTCTTGTGCTGATTTTGCACACTTTTACATTTTCATTGTGATTGTGATTGTGATTGTTCATTGGTTGACGACATTGTTGTGTAGTATCATGTATCATGTATCGGGTATGGTCGTTAACAAAAGGGGGGAGCAAGCAGATCAAAAAACAATCATTGGACTCCTTCCGTACCATTTGAGATGACTGGGCTACTAAGTGACTGACCAACGTAGACTGAAGACCAACAGCAGTCCGAAGCCGACTCTGAAAGACAGCGAAAGAGCGCAGTGCAATCCAAAACCATGACCAACACCAACACCAACACCAGCACCAAATCCAACACCAAATCCAACACCAAATCCAACACCAAATCCAACACCAAATCCAACACCAAATCCAACACCAAATCCAACACCAAATCCAACACCAAATCCAACACCAAATCCAACACCAAATCCAACACCAAGTCCAAGTCCAAGATCAAACACCAACACCCATACCGACACCGTCCAAACATAACCAGACACACACACACACACACGTGTACAGAAAGGAGAGAAAGTGGGAGAAAAACAAAGTCGTAGGCTGGCAAAGGAGAGAAGAGAAACACCCATCACCAAACCCCCACCCTCTTGAGTTGTCCCCTTGCCACCGTCGAGTGCCGCCGTCAAGTCGAGTGCCCGTCAAGTCCAGTACCTGTCGTCGAGTCCGTAGAAGAGAGAAGAGAAGAGAAGACAGGACAAGGCCAGACAAGACAAGAAGTGAATGCCGGTCAAGGAGTGCTAAGAGGAACTGTACATGTCAGAGTCCTCGCTTTCGTTGCCGTCGCCGTGGTGGTGGTCATGGTAGTTGGTCATGTTCAAGTCATGATAGCCTTGTTCATGTGCTGCTGCTGCTGCTGCTGCTGCTGCTGCTGCTGAGGGACTCTGTTGTTCACCGCCATCACCGCCATTGCCATCACCACTATCACCTTCACCGTCATTGCCACGAGCGTCAGGAGCGTCAGGAGCGTCGGCACCGTCAGCAACATTGCCATCACCGCCATTGCGATTGTCGTCGTCGGTTCCAGCATTGTCGGCTCCAGCATTGTCGGTTCCGGCATTATTGGCAGTTTGTCTCATCATATCGGCCAAGACACTGGTGGCGTTGGGATTCATAAACACACTGTCATCGGGATTGAACACCAAGTAAAACGTCGAAGTATACATTCCATCGTATCGTGGGTCCAAAGCACGTCGTACGGGATCGTAAGCGATGATGGGGCGTGATCTCGAGTAGCTCGGACCTGTTCCTTCGGGTTCCAAGTCGAATCCTTCGATTCCCGGGTCGATTCCTTCCTCTTCCACGATGTCATCACCAATGGTGTAAGCACTGAGATCGTCGGCAAGATCATCTTCATTCAGATCATCAGGGAGACCGTAATGACCATAGTAATCGTACCCTCCATGTCCGTGTTCATGGTCATGGTCTTGGTCTTGGTCTTGGTTTCGATGTCGTATCGGCAACAGACGTCGTGTTGAAAGAAACTCGTCTCTGCCCAACGTAAAGGTCTCGTAATTGTCGTCGTCGTCGTCATTGACGAATTGAAGCAACTCTTGCTCGACATCGCCGAGATCCGAGTCGCCGTCGGACTTTGTGTCGCTGTCATTTCCATCATCATCATTGTCGCCATCATTTTCACCGTCTGTATTGGTATTGGTATTGGTGTTGGCGTCGGTATTGGCGTCGGGACATGGTAAAGGCATCGGTGGACGTGGTGACATCTCCAAAGGGTCTCTGCCTCTGCCTTTTCCTTTGTCTTTGCCCTTGCCTTTGCCATCGCATTCGCCTTCATCTTCGTCTTCTTGTTCGGCATTGGCAAACCTCGATGGCGATGGCGGTGGCAAAGGTGACAGAATCCGTTCATGATCATGATCATGTTCATGTTGTAGTCTTGACGGATTCGGACGAAATGATAGTAATTGTGTTGTTGTTGCTGGTGGTTCTTGTCCATGTCCATGTCCACGTCCAAGTCCACGTCCATGTCCCTCGCCAATGCCAATGCCACTGCCACTGCCACTGCCAATTACACATGTCCGCGAGGTGTAGAGTCTGGGATTCGGATTTGGTCGAATCGGTAGTCGCAAGTGTCCTTGACCACCACCAACAATGTTGTTGCCGTGACCGCGGCCGTACATTGTCGCAGCCGAGGGATTCGTATTTGGTAATCCCACCAAACGGCGCTGTTCACCAGGATTGTTGTTGATGTTGTTTATGTTGTTGAATGTGTGATAGTGCATGTTGTGTACAGGTGATGATTGCAATGATTGTTGTTGTTCCTGGTCTGTTCTGTGTGGGATTCCAAGCATGTACAAAACTTCTTCATCATCATGATTAATATTGTTGTATGGGCTGGTGTTCAACTCCAAGGATGGTGTGATTGGCCTCTGTTGGTGTGGTTGCACAACAGTAGTCTCCGTGTTGTCAGTGTGACTGTTGGTGTGATTGGTAGACGACATGGGTGATCCTTCTCGGCGCACAGTCACATTTTGGTCTTGTTCTTGTGATTTTGATTGTGATTGTGATTGTGATTGTGATTGTGAGTGTTTTTGTATTTTGGAGTGTTCTTGTGAGTGTTCTTGTAAGTGTGATTGTGATTGTGATGATGATGACGATGATGATTCACGCTCTTCATTGTCCTTTTCATTGTTGCTGTTGTTGCTGTCATTGGCAGACTCTGTGGTTGATCCCTCTCCGCGCGCAGCATCATCTTGTCCTGACTCAGACTTGGTTTCTGTGCAGCCAGAGGAACTGTTGTGATTGGCAGACAACACGGCAGTTGGTGTGTGTTCTTGGGGTGATTCTGCCTGTGATTTGATGTCATTTCGTCTGCTGGTGTGTGGTTCGGGCGAATAGTTTCGCTGCAGCAAGGGAGTTGGATCAGAATCCGAATCATCCTCGTATCCATCACTCTGATTGGCAGATGAGGGTGTTGCTGGTTGAATTTCGTGCTGATTTTCTGCTTGATTGCGAGTTTTGTTGCGAAAAGACAAGACAATTGCGCTACCACTGTCACTGTGATTGGTGGATAGTGTAGTTGTTGCTGCATCTTGTTGGCAATTCTCGCTGTGATTCTGATTTTGATTGCCACTGTCACTGTGATTGGTGGAGAATGACGTTATTGCTGTAGACTGTTCACTGTGATTGATAGAGATTGAAGTTGTTGCTGTAGACTGTTCACTGTGACTGATAGAGATTGACGTTGTTGCTGTAGACTGTTCACTGTGACTGATAGAGATTGACGTTGTTGCTGTAGACTGTGCACTGTGACTGATAGAGATTGACGTTGTTGCTGCAGACTGTTCACATTCTTTGCCATTTTGACCCTCATTCCGAGTGTAGTTCTCAGTGTCATTCCCATTCTCACTCTGATTCTGACCCTCATCATCATACGGTGACGGTACAGGCACATATGCAACTCTTCTCAACGACCTCTCCCCCTGTACACGACGTAGCGTCTGTTCCGCATACGGCGACGGTTGTGGTCTCCATGCCCTCGTCCTAACATACTCTCGCTGCACCGGATGCTGTCGAAGTGGATGGAGCGCTCGACGGCCGTTGTCCCCTCCTTGAGACAAAATTAGCCTAGGATTTGTTAAAAAGAAAGATCCTTGTAGGTCATGACTTACCTGTGTCTCTCTCTCTCGCCCTCGAAGGAGGTAGTGTCCCTGTCCCACCGTGGGCTGATGCCGCATCATGTGGTATCTCTCCACGTCGTGACTGAGCACGAGATGACGCCTCTTCAAAGGAGGAACTCGGTTGAGGTGCTGGTATGACAGGGAATCTCCCATGAGGTAGTACATCAAAGCGAGAAATCGGAGGAGGTGGTCGTGGTACACCAGAGTTGGAACTCGGAGGAGCCGGTACACCAGAGGAAGAATGCGGATGAGCTGGTACTCGTTCAAGTCGGAAAGTCATAGGAGTTGGTGCACCATTGGAAGAACTCGGAGGTGGTCCGCCAGAGGAAAAAGTCCCAGGTAATAAGCCAGAGGAACAAGTCGCAGGGAGTACACCAGAGGAAACACTCGGAAGAGATGATCCTCCAACTCCTGTCCTCGCATGCGATGATTCTCCTTCGAATCTTGTTCTCGCATGAGACAACGTTCCTTCAACCCGCGCAGACGCTCGCTCATTCCCACGAATCGTCGGTCGAAGGAATTCTGATCCCGCCCCCCTCACGCGAGGTTGTAACCTTTCGATAAAAGCCTGAGCACGAGAAGATGCCTCTTCAAAGCAGTAGCCGGGATAAGATGGGAGTCCGACAGTCAAAGGTCGACCACGAGGTACTCCTTCTCTCCCTTGAGTTGATACTTGTTCACCAGGAGAAATTGTCTGGGATGGTGTCCCTTCACCTCTTGAAGTCCCTTGAGTTGGCACCTGTTCATCAGGAGAAATAGCCTGGGATGGTATCCCTTCACCTCTTGAAGTCCCCTGACGTGGCACTCTGTCACCACGTAAATGCGCACTGGATTGCACTCCTTCCTCAGATGATCTCTCTTGAGATGATACATCTTCATCAGAAGAAATTGCTCGAGACAGTATTTCTTCAAAGGGAGTCCGAGCACGCGGCGGTGCTGCAAAGGAAGAACCACCTTGGTATGATACACCTCCATCAGAAGACCTCCCTTGAGGTAGTATCTCTTCAAAGAAAGTTCGAGCACGACGTGGTGCTTCAAATGAAGAACTTCCCCGAGATGATGATACTCTTTCATCAGAAGATCTTTCTTGACATGATTCTCCTTCATCAAAGGACCTCCCTTGAGGCGGTGCCCCTTCAACCTGTGATCCCGCTCGAGTTGGTGCCTCTCCACGTCGTGACCTCATACGGACTGCTCTCTGTACACGTCGCGGTGTCTCATCAGGTGAAGCTCCTTCATCAGAAGACCGGCGATGAGCTTGCACTCTTGCCCGTCTGTATGCTAATCGAACACGAGAGTGCCTCTCTCCACGTGGTAACCTCCTGCGGGGGGCTCTCTCGACACGTTGTACCGTCGCCGGCACTGGTCTGTCTTCAGGTTGCGAGATGGATTCTTCAGGTTGCGAGACGGGTTCTTCGTCCCCGCTATCCGCCGCCTGAGGGTCGTCTGTCTGCTCATCAGGTGGGATCCTTTCAATTCGAGAGACTGTCACTTCGTCCCCGCAGTTTACCGCTTGAAGCCAGGCAAAGTCGATTGCCTCCTCTTGAGGTGCCATTTCTTCAATCCATGTTGGCATGTGCGGTGCTCCCGCTTCAGGTCGTGGGACACCTTGTTCGTAGCCATTCTCATTGACATGGTTCATTGCATGTTGTGACATGACCGTGATTGGTCTCTCGTCCGGTTGTGGGACAGCCCGTTCCTTGCCACGATTCATCACTTGAGGCCAGGAGTCGTCGACTGTCTGCTGATCAAGTGTTTTCTCTTCGAGTTGCGACTTTGCGCCAGTTGATTTTTCTTCAAGTAGTGAGACGGCTTGTTCGTCTCCACGATTCGTCACTTGACGGTCGACTTCTTGCTGATCAAGTAACATCTCATCAAGTGGCATCACTCCACGTTGTGATTTTGGACTGATTGATTTGCCTTTGATTCGTGAGACAGTATGTTCGTCTTCACCACTCATCGCTTGCTCGTCAAGAGGCTGCTCATCAAGAGGCCGCTCATCAACCATCATCTCATCAAGTGGCATCACCCCACGTCGTGACTTTGGCGGTATTGATTTGCCTTCAAGTCGTGACTTCACGACGGTTGATTTAACTTTTGCGCAAGTTGGTTCGCGTTCGAGTCCAGAGACAGTAGCTTCGTCCCCACGGTTCGCTGCTCGAAGCCAGGCGTCATCGATTGCCGTCTCTTGAGGTGCCATGGCTTCAATCCATGACATCACGCCGGTTGGTGTGCCTTGAGGTCCAGAGTTCGCGCCGGTGGATGTGTCTTCAAGTCCAGAGACACATGATCTCACGTGGGTTGGGCTGCCTTCAAGTCCCGAAACAGTTTGCTCGTCGCCGCTATTCACTGCGTGATGCCAGGCGTCGTTGATGGCCATCTCTCGAAGTGCCATGGATGCAATCCGCTCGATGCCTTCGACTTGCTCACGGAGCTCTTGAGCCTCTTGGTCACGCCGTGCGACCTTTTCCTGCCGCTTGTCCACTGCCGTCGCAGGCTGTTGCTCTTGGTCCTGAGCCTCATTGGCCTCACGAGCCTCTTGTCGACGTCGGGCAAGTCCTTGCTGATACTCGTGGATTTCGGGTTCATGAGTCTCATGAGTTTCCAGTTGACGTTGTGCAAGAGGTGACTGTTGCTCATGATTCTCATGTTGACGAGTCCCATGACTCTCCAGTTGTGCAGGAGCTGACTGTTGCCCATGAGTTTCCAGTTGACGTTGTGCAAGAGTTGACTGTTTCTCATGACTCTCACGTTGATGAGCCTCGCGGGCCTCTCTTTCAAGTTCAAGTCGTGCCTTTTCTTGCTTTTGTCCACGAGTCTCTCGTCGAGGTCGAGCAAGTCTTGGCCGGTATTCACGAGTCTTGCGTCGATGAGCCCCGTAGGCCTCCTTCTGACGCCGTGCGATTGCTTCCTCTTGCTCATAAAACAAGCGAGTCTCCAAGTTGAACTGTGCGATGGCTTGCTGGTTCGCGTCACACTCTCTTTCCCGCGGCGTAAGGCCATGCTGTTGCTCGTAAAACAGGCGACTCTCGAGGTTGAACTGTGCGATGGCTTGCTTGCGCTCTTGGGCATGACGCTCACGAGTGTCCACCGGCCCCTGGTGCTGTTGTCGACGAAGGTCGAGGTTCTCCCTTTCGAGCCGAGCGATCCTCAGCCTGTTGAGCAGGTGGATTTGTCGAGGATGGTTCTTTAGAAAGTCGTCGTTCTCTCTCTCGCGTCGTGCCGCTTCTTGCTGTCGCGCAAGAGCCTCGTCATTCTTTCTTTCGAGGTGTGCTTTTTGTAGCTGATAGTTCTGATACTCGGCAGTCTCTCTGCCACGTTGTGCGAGCTCTGGCATTTCCTTGTGGCCGTTGAGCATATTGACATCCCGTTGATGAAGTACCGTGAGCTGTCGACGGTAGCCTTGAAGAAGAATCGGGGTCTCTCCCTCAGCCCGTACTGGTCCTTGTTGCAGTGCAACTCCTTGCTGTTCGTGTGCGAGACCTTGTTGTTGCACACGGTAGTCTTGAAGAGGAAGAACGGGAGTCTCTCTCTCACGTCGTGCGAGCTCTGACCCTTGCACGTGGGCGTTGGGCATCTCGACACCTTGCTGTTGACGCAGTGGGAGCACTCCCCGGTAGTGTTCAAACATGGAAATCGCTCTCTCGGGCCGTTCCAGACCTTGCTGCCGTGCGAGCTTTTGCTGGTACTCATTGAAGTGTTCTTCAAGAAGAATGAGAGTCTCCCCTTGAGGCCATGCGAGCTCTTGGTCCGCGGGCACTTGTTGCTGTGAGGGTCCTTGCTCCTGTGTCAGTGCCTTTTGTTGCACATGGCTGTCTTGAAGAAGAAGAATGGGAGTCTCCCCTTCAGGCCGAGCGAGTGCTTGTTTCTGTGAAAGCCCTTGTTGTTGCACATGGTAGCAATGAAGAAGAAGAATGGGAGTCCCCCCCTCACGCTGTGCGGGCCCTTGTTGCTGCGCAAGTCCTTGCTGGCGCTGCCGCTCAAGACCCTCACGGTACTCGCGAGTATCTTCTACAGGCTGTGTGAGCGATATTTCGCTTTCACGAGCAGCACGTCCCTCTCTTTCAAGCTGTTCGAGCTCTTGCTGGTGTCGCTGGCGAACCATCTCTCCATTAGTAAGAGGCATGGTCTCCGGCGCTTCATGGGAGGAATGTTGACCCTCGACAGTCGACATCACTTGGGAGGAATGTTGAGTCAATCCTGTACCCTGCTGCTCTAGATCACGACCTAGCGCAGTCATGGCCGCACGGTGTTCTTCTTCGGAAATGTTCACCAAAGGCCCGTGGTCTGGTGGAAAGTTGTCGGGAAGTGGGAGTTGGCCCTGTCTAGTCGTAGCGGCTATGATCTGCTGGTTCCGAAGCTGCTCGCCCCTCAGGAGCTCCAGGTAGTCGCCGAAAAACGGTCCCGTCCCGGTAGGAGGTTGTGCTGGTACTATGGTAAAGTGCCCTGGTTCAGTGAGAGATTGTACCGGCTCACTGGTATGCTGTACTGACCCGCTGGTATGTTGTCCTGGCTCAATGGTAGGCCCTCCTGGTTCACCACCTTCATGGTCCTCGCTGGTAGCCTGTCCTGGTTTGGCGGTATGTTGTCCTGGTGCAGTACCTTCACAAGTCACGTCGGCAGGCTGGACTGGTCCAAGAACTTGATGAGTGTCGCTGGTAGATGGAACTGGCTCACTGGTAGACTGAACCGGTTCGGTGGCAGGCTGCACAGGTTCAACACTGGCATCACCTCGCTGATGATCGTGGTCATCGTTCAAGCGGTCACGTTGCGCCATGGCCTGGTCACCAAACTTGTTGAAGGCTTCAATGTAGCCCGCCATGTCGACGTGTTGCATAGAGTTTGGATTCTCGGTGTCGGGGTGCATTGGCTGTCCCGGCGAGGGCTGCTCTGGCGGAGGCGGAGGCACCTGCGATGGCTCTGCCAATGGCGCCTCTGACATGTCCCTTTCGACAGGGACGCTCCATGGCTGATCTGGCAATTGCTGTCCTTGGACAATCCCATTGCTCGATGACGGCTTTGGCAACTGTTCTCCCGACGGCGGCGCCTCGGACATCTCTAGGTCGAGATCCGGAAGTGGCTCTGTCGGCGAGGACATCGGTGGCTCCTGCAATGGCGTCTCCGACATTTCTTCGTCGGCCGTGTTGAGAACTGGCTCTGCCAGCGAGGTCGGCGGGCCAGGCTCAGGCGTTGGCTCCCGTGATGACTCCTGCGGGTCCTCCGCCAACGGAATCTCCGCGAGGTGCCGTTCGAAGCTGGCCGCGCTGCGGAGTCTGGATGGGCCCCGGAGTCGGTTGGGTCGGCTCAGCACTCCGGACGGTCCTGCAGCCGATTGATCTTCAGAAGAACTTGGTTCCAACCCCTCGGTGAGCAACGATCTGTTGTTGGTGGGATCGAAGGTGGCAGACGTGGCTGCCCAATGGGGGGTTGCTTCCAAGGTGCCTTGTTGGTTGCTGACTTGACCGGGGTCGCCAACCGTCAATTCGGTGTCGAGAGAGGAGAGCAACGGATGCTCACTCGGGCCTGGTTCCATGCCACAGCCGGAAGACACTGGCCCTGCTGCAGGGTTGAAGGCTGCAGAGGACGGGTGCTGCGGCGGTGCCATTGTCGGATTGAAGGCAACAAGAGAATGACTGTTGTGACGGTGCCGCTACAGGGTCGAAGTCGGTGTAGATGAGTGGGCCGATGGACCTGCTGTAGGCTTCAAGTCAGTATGTGATGGATACAGCGATGGCACCCCTGTAGAACTGGGGCCAGTATATGGTTGGGACAGATCCATCCTCATCCAGTACGGTTTCGGTATAAGGGTAAAACTGTATGCGGGATTCCACGGCTCTGGTGACAAGGCCGTGGTTTTTGTCATGTCCAGCAACAACGGGCGCTCTTCATCCCATCGACCACCAACAGGGCTGATGTTGATACCGAGGCTCCTGACGTTTGGCGGCAAGCAGACCCTGAAGTGAGTAAGGTCGCCTCGACAAATTGCTGTTTTGTCGAACGCGGCCATCCGAGCAAACGCAGTTCTCGTCCACTTGTCGGACCAGCGAAGTGGTCTCACGCGATACATCTCTCTTCGAATATAGCGAACCAGGTTGTCCAGGAGTTTCGACACCTCTTGATGATCGTCCTCATTGATAGGCAGAGAGATCGTCCTTGGTGAAATGCGTTGTGACTCGGTCGCAACTTCTGGTTTATTGTCGACGGGCAAGGACGCCGATTGTGTCGACCTATTCTGTCTTGACACGCCTGGGGACGTCTCCTCTGGTGGTTCAGGGTCGATGGTGGCTTGCGGAGGAGACGGATCTCGCCGAATGTGTTGCGATCTATCAATGTCCCCGGGGTCACCGTTGACTAACCAGGGCATCGACACTGTCGACCAAATTCCGGCGGTATATGACGGCTCCGCCAGTCCCAGCGACGGAGCATGGTGCGGCCTCGGAATGATTGGCGGCATGGTGATCATGTCATATTCGCTGGAGGGAGGTAGCCCTGGTCCGTTGAGAATGTACGACGACGGCGTCTGTCCTGGTCCATACTGTGGCAGGGTTGGTGCATTGCCAGTCAAAGGTGAAGGTATCATTCCCTGTCCTGGTCCATACTGTGGCAGGGTTGGTGCATTGCCAGTCGAAGATAAAGGTACCATTCCCGATCCATTGCCAGCGGTTGGTGGCTGCGGTGGTCCTTGCCCACTGATAACAGATGACAACCGGGGCGGTGCTTGATCACCCCCGGTCGACCACGACTGTGGGAGTCCTAGTCCACTGATGATAGTGGACAACGGTGGTACTCTTTGTTCATCGACGGAGGGCCACGACGACGGCAGCCCCAGTTCGTCGACGACATCCGACAACGGTGGTAGTGGTTGCGGAACCCGTGGTCTGTTGGGAAACGGGGGAGAATACGACCCCTCCCAGGCGCGTCGTGCTGGGAGTCCTGGTGGGTTGGGAGCGGCCGATGACCCTGGCTGGCTCGTTCCATTGGAGACCACCTGCCATGATCCCTGCGACCAAGAAGAAGTGCTTCCTGACGGCATGGAAGTGGCGGCTGATTGCGGCGGCGCAGTAGAGGCTCCGGATGATGGCGGCGAGGGCGGCCAGGGCACATACCCCTGCAGCGTGCCATAGCCCTGGAGCGAGGGCGGGTGCGGCGGCGCAGGAGAGATGCCGGATGACAGTACCAAGGACGGCGGTGGCCCATATCCCTGGACCATGCCGTTACCCTGGAGCGAGGGCGGGTGCGGCGGTGGTCCTGAGGCTCCGGAGGATGGTGTCCCGGGCGGCCATGGCCCATGTCCCTGGAGGGTGCCGTTACCCTGGGGCCAGGCCGGGTGTGGCAGGAGTCCTAATGGCGGTTTACAGTCCACCATTGCGAACACGACGGAGGGCAAAGTGGCAGGATGATGACTCGTGGATAGCGAGAGGGCCGGGAGATCTGTCCTCTTGGTCATCATTAGCCATCATCTCCTCTAGGAACATTCCAGAAAGCAGTTCCACGTTCCGATGTCGACAAGAGGGCTGGTGTGACTGTGTTTTTTTCACACATGACAATGACAACACGGCAAGGAGATGGATGCTTTGGTCAAGGAAAAGGACGATGGGGCCAAGGATAGTGTCTTACCTGGTCAAGAGGCCTGTTGGGCGGCCAAGGAGAGGTTTTGTCCAGAAGCCAGTTGGGTGGTCAAGGAGATGTTGGGTCCAGAAGCCAGTTGGATGGTCAAGGAAATGGTGGGTCAAGGAGAGTATCTTACCTGGTCAAGAAGCTGCTTGGTCCCAGCCAGGAGATGTGGTGTCACGGTGGAGAGGGAGATGTTTGGTCGAGGCAAGGGAAGGCTGGCTCAAGGAGATGTTGCTGTTGGTTCAGGCAATAAGACCAAGGAAGATGTCAGAGTGGACTTGCTGGGATGGGTTGCTGGCAAAGAAGATAGCGGAGAGTATTGGATCCGATGAGTGATGGGAGAAGAAGCGGGAGGACAGAGGAGAAGGACCAGGTTCTTAAGCTCCCTCTCCCACGCCCAGCCTCAGCCTGACCAGCCGTCTTTCTTCTGAAGAGGAGGGGAAGCGGTGAGGGAGCAGGCGAGACAAGTTGCCTGGGGAGGGTGGTGGCGTCGCTGAGCTGAATCCTGCATCACAATATATTGCCTGCTGGGAGACCGAAGTAGAAGTGACATATGCAAGCCTCCCTTCTCTTTTCCTCTGTCCAGCTCTGGCGAAGCAACGATTGTCGCCGTGTTCCCTGATGGCGGCATCTCAAAGACCAGGCTGGACGCGGAGGAAGCGAAGCTGAGCGGTGATGACGGCTATCGCATGCAGGGCGTTGCCAGGGTTGGTCCAATAATGCCCTCTCATCCTGGTCTGGCGACTGAAGTGAGGCTGTTCCGGAGGCCTCGATTCTTGGTGGGCAGTGGATCTTTGGCTGCACCGTCAGGCGGTTGATTGGAAGCGCGGATCGAGCAAGGGGGCGCGTAGTGTGGGAGGTAGGCTGGTAGCTCGTCTTGACAGCTTCCGGACTTTGCAAGGAATCTCATGGCACGCCTGAGATTTCCGCAACCATGCTCGACTCTGGAAGTGACCGACGCTGAACCATTCTTTGCCAAACCTTTTGATACGAGTGTTGTAGGAACAAGATTTCGATCTGAAGCTATTACTGTGGAGGGATCTGACAGTTTTTGACCCTCTAGCCTTGGGCCGTGCCCTCGGGCCCGGCGTGCGCCGCTTTATTCGCTCGCTTCCTTCCAGCCAACGACCCGGCCGCGAATTAGTGCAATTGCGGGCCCAGATGCGCCTCTTCGGTTACTGAAATTGGATTATTGATTATTGGTTAAGGGCACTTTCATTCCAACGGAATGGAGTCGACTAGCTAAGAGTTCAATAACATGTCTGTGGCAGAGTTTGTTCCTGTTCAATCCACACTAATAAGTGGTTTTGCTCACTGCCAATGTGATACCCTTCAAGTATCCACCAAGTCTTCAACCACTGCCATCACACCCTGCTGTCTGCAATGAGAAGCGTAACTCCCCGCTGTACAAGCTGACTCTTCGTCACGCATTGAAGTTGATGAGGCCACTGAAGTCTAAGTCGAATGGATCGAAGTCGTCTTGGATGATACGAGGGTCGAAGCCAAGAATTGGTGGCTGGATCCTTGGGTGGAAATGAAGAGCGAGATCATTGTCCTCGAACGCAGCCTGTTGATCAGCTGTGATTGCTGCTATTGTAAGGTAAGTGTTGCTGCTCATGATTGCGTCATGGATGGGGACTTCGGCCTCGTCATTGACGTTGTTGTTCGAAATTCCTGCATCCGCATCGACATCCTCATCACCGGAGACTTCTGGAGTTGCCTCAATGCTACTGGCCTCAGTGTCCACGGTAGCTGACTAAAGGATGAAGTCAGTTTCTGAAAGAATGCATGCACTGGAAACTTACCGATAGAGGAGTGACAGCCAGTGTCAGAGAACCACAGGGTGGCGGCGGGGTATGATTGCCAGCGTCGGTGCCAGCATGATGACCATGATTGTGAAACATGTGTCGTCGGTTTTGGCCGAGATCTTTGCGAGTGCTTCTGGGCAAAAGACCTTGGGTGTAGCAATGACTGACAATGTCAGCGACCGACCTGCTGGTGTGTTGTGGATATTCAGCAGCAAGGAGAGCTGCATTGAAAGCTGGGCTCCGAACAAGAACTGGCTCCTCAGCGTTGTTTGCATCAGCCGACAGCTCCCAGCCCGTCTTGTTCAGATATTCGTCTGCAGGGACAATTGGCAGCAATGGGACGGTGAGAGACAAGAACTTGTCGAGGGCAAGGGATTCATCATGATGGTCTCGCAAGTCCGAGTAAGCACTGCCGAGAAGCGCCCACATGGGTCTTTTAGTGTCCGCAGCCCAAGTCATACGCAACAAGCCAGACTTCACTTTCTGGGGAATGGTTTTGAAGAGGGGACTGTAGTATGCTGAGGTCATGGTCAGAGAGAGCTGCAACTTTGTGGGCAGAGACTCACATCGATAGGCAATGAAGGCATTCAAGGGACGCTTTGGTTTGTTGTGCTGGCCAAGCAGGCGGCGTCGGTTCTTGGAGGCAGATTTGGATGCAAGAGTTGCTGGGCCATTGCCGACGCTCATCTGTGCTTGCTGTTTGGCGATGGTAGCCAGCGAAGAGTTCAATGCGCTGACTTCTGCAGCAGACAAGCTCTTGAAGAGACCTGCAAGGGACTCCTGGAACTTGTCCATGGTGAGTGGGGCAAATGATCGAATTTGATAACAAAGAAGTCTGGAATGTGGCGTCTTCTCAATTTTGAGCACGGAGGAATTTGGATTGGAGAGAAGGAGATGAGAAGAAATTTGTATGTGAGCGAAGTGAATGAACCTTCTTCATTGCTGCCACCTGGGCAGGCGGTGACAGAGATTTCTACCTCACTTGTCAGAGATTTCTGCATCACCCTTTGCAAAGTATTGTTCTCGAATTCACTATGAACAAGAATTTCCCAGCCACTTTCGCCGCCTGCCCTTGAAGATTTTTGCCGCTTTGGACTTCACCGACAATGAGCACAGCTCACCTTCAGGAGTCCTTTCGGAATAATGGCCGTGCAGCTTCAGCCAGCTTTCGACCACCTTCACGAGAGAACAAAACTCATCAGAGAAGCAATTCAATCGGCTCGGAAACAATACAGACACATGGATAACGCCGCAGCTGCGAACTTGGAGATGTTGACTGTTCAAGGAAATCACCGAGGGCTCATCGACGGTAAGAATCAAGACCTCATTCTGAAGATTTCACTTGCTGACGACGAGATAGCCAGTGGCAATGTTGTGGTTCCCTGCAGCAAAGCTTTCCTCGTCAGTCTTGCTTTGGACATTCTCCGAGCAAGATCTTTTCCACTTTCCAGATTCGCGGATACTCCCACAACGATGGAAGAGCTCGAAGCCTTTGAGAGGCAGCAAGAAAAACTTTCTCAGGATCAAATACAGCGCATACAGATGATCTCTGCAGAGGTTCGGAGACTCTTCCAGTGCCCTGAGTTATTTCCTTCTCGAGAATTTCGCACGAAGTTCGCTGCGCTGGTTGCTTCTGATGCAAACCTACAATTTGTCCAGGCAGTAAGCAGCTTGCTTATCCGCAAGGTGGAGAGCGAGGTCAACAAGGTGTATCAAAAAAAGTCCGCGAAGACATACTTGGAAGGAAGCAAAGGATGGGAAAATTTCTATCTCAACATGGCACCTGGGGTCTACGACGATGCACGAGCGGCAGACTTAAAGACCACACCGTCAAGCACTCTGCAAGTAATACCTGGCGTTGGTATGAGGGTCATGGGAGACCTAGGCAGAGAGGAGCAATTGTTGTTGCAGTGGATAAGGGACGCAAAGCTGCCTGTGGAATCGGGACCTGCTCTCACGACTCAACTACTAGACCTGGATCATCCTGAGCTGGAAGGCCGACTGCAAGAGCAAACAGCCATCAGTCAGAAACTATCAGATGGAGCCGTTGTTCCGAATCCCTTCAATCCACATGAGAGACCTCACTGGGATGTTCCGAGCCAAGTTCCTGAACCTCTGGAAGAATGTACAAGCTTCATTGGTCGCTTGGAGTCGCTTCCACCTCCTTTACATGGCCCTGTTGCTCAAATGCACACCACAGCTTTGTTTCGTGCACTAAATGTGAGAACTTGGCACCCTCCAACGCAAAGCCACGAGCTACGATACAAAAACTCGGACTCCATGCCGGAAAGTCCATGAGTCTACCGACGTTCCTGCATCTGGCTTTGCGAACCCATCTGCCGGCTCTCACTGGGATAATTTACTCGGTTTGATTGAGCATCGCGAATGTTACGAAATTATGGCACTGCGAAGGACCACTGAGTACAAATTTGTTGATATGGACTACGAATATCCTGCTGCACAATCTTTAAGATACTGTGAACAGCCTCACAATGAAGTGGATGATGTGTAAGAACACAAACATATGCATCTGAAGCCACCTTGGCCGCTGGCGTCTCAAAAAGCTTTGTTGAGATAGAAATTAGAAGAACATTGCAAGATCGTTGAAGCTGGACTTGCAAAGCCATGTTCCGAAGCCGCCGCGCTACTTGGTACCGAAGCCTTTGCTAACGCCGCCGAAGAGCAAGCCTGGAAGGACGAACTCGACAAGATCCTCTTCATGTTTGACTAAGTCACCGTGCGTCCTGGATTGGAATTGGGATGGTGGCACACCTTTTTCCGTTTGTTGTTGCGCTGCATGTGTGTCCACGTGACTTACTTGCTGCACACACGTGCACTGCCTGCGCTGCCTGACTACCACTATCCAAGAAACACCACAACAACATCCATCCCATCCATCCATACATGCGTTGCGTGGCGTGTTCCATTCAAACACCAACAAACAAACCATTACACTTCTCCATCATCGGCCTTGGCATTCATCAGCATTCAGCAACTTCAGGTTGGGCTGGCTGATTGATTGAGCTCTGCCCACACATCACACGGTTCATTCGACTCGAACTCCAGAGTTGGAACAACAAGACAGCATCACAACATCACAACATCTTGCAAGCAAGCAAGCACTGGGCTTTTTTCTTTTCCTTTTCTTCCTTTCTTGCGTTGAGCTGTATTAACATCACCACCAACACCACAGCCCCACAACTTTCATCAGCATCAACATCAGTTGCATGCCACAACATACCAAAAACCCAAAAAAACATCATAGCACAACATCATTCAGCATTCAGCATTCAGCATTCAGCATTCAGCATTCAGCATTCAGCATTCAGTTCTTGCTTGGTCTTGCTTGGTTTCGCTTGGAATTCGACAAAAGGAGAATGATACAGTAGCCACACACACACACACACACACCCCCACTCACACCATTGTGCTGTGAGCTGTGGACTGAGCTGGGTCTGGCTGGCCAAAGGAGGATCATCTGGCAGGTGTAGCTGGCAAACTTACAACCGAAAACCCCGTGGAAAAAAAAATACCATACTTGTTTCCCCCATTGTTTTCCGTTTCTTGTCTTTGGTCTCGTTTCTGTTTTCGGTTCCGATTTTCGATTTCGCAACGTTTTCGCTATGCGTGCATGCATTAATTGACACCTACAGTACCATGAGCATCAGTACAAGACCGCATCAGCACCATCGGCATCACAGCATCAGCACATGTTGACATGAGTACCCTCGGCATTCTGCGTACTTGACACATGTTGGCATGAGTATCATCTTCATTCAGCGTACTGACACATTCTGACATGAGTACCATTGACATCCACCGTATTGACACGATCTGACATGAGTACCATTGACATTCATCGTATTGACACATGCTGTCAGTACATGAGTACCGTCGACATTCAGCGCATTGACACTTTGGCACATTAGCATCGGCATCTTCCGCATCGACGCTTAGACACATCTGCATTGACATTTGAACATATCGTCATCACTTGCATCAACATCTCCGCATCGACGCTTGGACGCATGGACACATGACGTACACCGTGGGGATATACCAAAGGAAGATGAAAATTGACAATGGCAGAGGATGGAAAGGAAGAGGAGAAAGAATCTTCGTGGTGATGATGATGATGGATGGGAGACGAGGGGAAGAAGGGAAGAAGGGAAGAAGGGAAGGCGTGAAAGTAGGACAGCCAATTGAAACAAACAATCAAAAAGGGCTTGACGGTAATTTTGATGGCCTTTGGGGTGGCATGCTGGGCACGCTGGGTACCTTGGCGCACCGAGGACTTGAGTAAGCTAGGTACCAAAGTACACCGGACATGCTGGGCAACTGGGTGTCTAGGCACCTGGAGCACCTAGACGTTGGGCGTTCTAGGCACCTGACTAACTGGGCGACTGGGCTTGCTGGGTACTTGGGCGCATCAGGCACTTGGACATACTGAGCGCCTAGGCACACCGGGCACTGGGCACTAGGCACTTAGACATGCTAGGCGACTAGGCACATGATGTACCTAGACACTGGGTAGCTAGGCAACTGAGGTTGCCGTGTACCAAAGCACACTGAGGATGCTGAGTAACTGAGCGTCTAGACACTCCGAGCACCTAGATATTGAGCATTCTAGGTAACTGGGCAACTGGGCAACCGGGCTTACTGAGTACCCAAGTACGTCGAACATGCTGGGCAACTGGGCGCTTAGTCAGGCACACCTAGACACTGGACATTCTGGGTACCGGGACAACGAAGCAATGGGGCTTACTGGGCAACTAGGCAATTGGGCAATTGGGCTTACTGGGTATCAAGGCACACTGAGCACCAAGGCACATCGGGCATCCTAAGTACCTGGGAAATTGGGCACCTAGGCACCAAGGCACATCGAACTAGCTAGGCACACTGGGCGCCTGAGCACACCGAGTATACTGAGTGATTGGGCGTCTAGATACACAGAGCACCTAGCCACAACGGGCACCGAGGCACACCGAACAAGCCGGGCACACGGGCGCCTAAGCACATTTTGACATGCTGAGTAATTGCGAATCTAGGCATGCCAAGCACCTTGACACACTAGGTATGCTAGTGCCTCGGGACATCGTGCACCTGGGCACCTAGACGTGCTAGTTAGCCTAGAGTCTAGGCAACTTGGGCAATTGGGTATCAAGGCAGACGGAGGATGCTGGATGCCTAGCATCGCGACACACTGAGCGCTTAGATAAACTGGGCACCTAGACATACTGAGTACTCAGCCACATTGAGCATGCTGAGTTACAAGGCGCCTAGACACGTCAGGCATTCTGGATAACTGGGCGCCTAAAGACACTGGGCAAACTAAGCACATGGACACACCGATCATCATGAGTAACTGGGCATTCTAGGTGACTGGGCGCCTAGAGACTGAGTAAATTGGGAAGCCAGGGACGCCGAATAAGCTGGGCACACTGGGGGCCTGGGCATGGAGAGCATGCCGAGTAATTAAGTGCCTAGGTATACTTAGCACCTAGGCATGCTGAGCCCCGAGACACACCGAGAATCCAGGGCAACTGCACGCCTAAATTTACAGAGTACTCAGCCACACAGAGTAGGCTGAGTAACTAAAAGTCTACGTACGTACACTGGGCAACTAGACGCCTAGGCGTGCTGAGTACTTGGTTACATTGAGTCTACTGAGTAACTGGGCACTTGAGCACATCAAGTATCATGAGCATATTAAGTGATTGAGCACTTGGGCACATTGAACATTCTGAGCATACCAAGCAAGTAGGCGTCTAGGTAAACTGAGTATCTAGGCGTGCTGAACACCTATAAACATTGAGTATACTGAGTCCCGGGTTGCCTGAGCACCTAGGCACGCCGGGCATGCTAAGTAACTAGACGCCTAGAAACGTATACCTTAGTGTACATTGGGGCACCGAGGCACACTGAGCATGCTGATTAACTGGGCACCTAGACACACCGAGTATTTCGAGTAACTAGGCGCCTAGATGTACCGAGTAATAGGGCACACCTAGCATCCTAGGTAACTAGGCGGATAGGCGTGCTGATCAACTGATTACTCAGCCACATTGAACACCAAGGCACACCGAGCATGCTAATTAACTGGGCACATAGACACACCGAGTATCCCGGGCAACTGGGCGCCTGGAGGTATCGAGTAATTGGGCACACTGAGCCTTCTAAGTGACTAGGCGCCTAGGCACTGCGACCACCTAGACATTGAGCATTCTAGGCATCTGGGTACACTGGGTAATTGGGCGTCTAGGGGTACTGAGCACCCAGACACACCGAGCATTCTGGGTAACTGTGCGCCTGGATATACTGAGTATCCTGAGCATACCGAGTAATTGAGCGCCTAGGCATTTCGGGCACTTGGACAGTGAGTATTCTGGGCACCTAGACACTTGGACAGTGAGCACCTAGGCGCCTAGACATTGGGCGTTCTAGGTACCTAAATAACTAGGCAATTGGGCTTATGTTCTAGGTATCAAGGCACACTGAAGAAGTTGAGCTGGAGAGCTTAGTTTTCTGGGAGTACCTTGTAGTAGATTGTACCCCCTAGTGTTCAGATTGTCTGTCCCAACCCAGCAACAGTCCGATACCTTGTAGTTGATTGTACCCCTATTGCTCAGATTGTCTGTCCCAACCCAGCAACCATCCGGTACCTTGTAGTTGATTGTACCCCGAGTGCTAGGATAGTTCTGTTCCACGGTGGAGAGTACTCTGCTTGTTGCCTTCCCGGGGAATGAGACCAAGGGCAAGCAGCAAGCAAAGGACTCTTCCACCGTGTTTTCTGCGCCGACGCTGTGCACCAAGGACCAAAGCCTTGCAAAAAATTCCTCCTGCGCCGTCGCTATGCACCAAGGCCGTGAAGACCTTGCAGAATTTCCTCCTGCGCCGACGCTATGCACCAAGGCCGTGAAGACCTTGCAGAATTTCCTCCGGCGCCCACGCTATGCACCAAGGCCCTGAAGACCTTGCAGAACCGCATTGCGAGGTCCGTCCAACGCCCACGCTATGCATCAAGGCCGTGAAGACCTTGCAGAAATCCTTCCCACGCCCACGCTATGCAACCAGGCAGACCTTGCAGAACCGCATTGCGAGGTCCGCGCGCGGAACCAAGACCTGGAAGCTACCGTCGATGGTCCCTAGTAGCTCGTGGCGAGCCGTCTTGGTTTGGAATTGTGGTTTCGGTCGTCCGGATTGCTGGCACGGGCGGCGATTGCCCGGGTGCTGAAGAAAAGACCCCTTGGGATGAAACGGGAAAGGGTCTTTTCTTCAGCCGGCGGGCAAACGCCTTCCAAGGCCACCAACCCGGGACAAGACACCGTGATTCGGGTTGTCCGCGCGGAGCTCGTCTGGTCAGCGAAAGAAGGTGCCGGGCAGGGAGGGAAGAGACTCACCGCAACGAGGTCAGAAGGTCGGCCGAAAAGACACCACCGCCAGGAGGAGGTTGAAGAGGAGGAAGGAGGGGGGGAAGTCGGGCGGAGGGAGGAGGATGAGGAGGGGGTAGAGAAAGAAGAAGGCGAGGGCGGGAAGAGGGACATAAAAAGGAAAAAGAAAGAAATAGATGTCGAGGGAGGGCGTAGCGAGAGGTGTTAGAGAGACTGAAGGTGGTGCTTGATATAGCCGATCGGGCGGCGTGGTGGACAAGACAGACAGTGCAGACAGCGCCGGCCCGGGCGCCGCTGACAAATGCGTCGTGCTCGCCATGAGTGTTGGGCTGCTCGGGACTGACTTGTTGTGCCGTGTTTGGTGGATGTTGTTGAGCTGTGCTGCACGGTCCGGGTTTGGTCACGACATCTGCTGTTGTGTTGTGCGGTGTTTATCAGGATGAGCAGCGCTGAAGTGATGATGTTGAGCCGTGTTTGGTTGACCGTCTTGAGCCCTGCATAGTTTTGCCTTGGTTTTTTTCTGTCTTGTTGCGTGGTGGCTGATATGCGCTGCACTGTCAGCACTGGTGATGCAAGGTGTTGGATGTTCTCATCATGCGTTGCAGAGAGATTGTCAGGATGAGCAGCGCCGGACTGATGTTGTTGTGCCGTGTTTGGTTGACACTCCTGTGCCCTGCATAACACGCCTTGTTCTGCTCGTCTCCGTGAAGCCCAGCATGCGCCTTTTCAGGGGCTGTTGAAAGTGAGGCGGAAATTGTTGTGTGACGAGTTGCGCCGTGTCGTGTGATATTGGGCCGAAAACGGCTAGACAGTGCGAGCATCCTGCGCCGTGTCAGAGTCGGACAGTGAACAGCATCCAATGACAAGCAGGGAATTCGCATTCCAGGCAGCATCGTTTCAGGCTGTTGCACGATTGGCCCAAAGACAAGGGAATCGCCTTCCTGAAAGAGTCAATGCTGATTGATCAAGTTGCCAGCACATTTGATGAATCCTGGCAACAGTCGAGGAATCCTTGCAACAATTCGATAATCCTTGCGATAATTCGCTTCCTGCAACAAGTTGTTGATTCCGTGTTACACAAGGACTTGATTGATGTTGCTCAAGACTTGGTTGATGTTGCACTCGGTTACGGGCACAATTGCTGGTTGTTGTTGTTGATCACATCGCTTGCGGGCACAGTTGCCTCTTGTTGTTGTTGTTGTTGATGCTGGACATGATTCTTGTTGTCTTGTCCTGACCGCATGCTGCATGTTGATTACGGTTGCTGGACTTGGTTGTTGGTTATTGGTTGTCGCATTCTCCTCACGCATGGCCACGGTGCATGTTGCAGCTCTTTCCATCATCCAGCATTGTGCCGAGTGTCGAGTGTCGCCGCAGTCTTGCACGGTTGCCTTTTCCGAGTCACCGCCATCACACCATCACCATCCACAACCGTTGCCTTTGCAGTGTCTTTGCCTTTGCAATATCCTTGCCTTTGCAGTATCCTTGCCTTTGCAGTGTCAATGCCTTTGCGGTGCCATTGCCTTTGAGGTGCCATTGCCTTTGAGGTGTCCTGTGAGTCAGTGACCTTCCCATGCAATGTTCCTTTGCAGTATACTGACAGTGTCCGAGACACTCCGAACGATCGGACCATCCTTCCACACGAGCACCATCCTCCCTTTCCGCCTTCCTCCTCCAAACAGCAGCGGACACTACTGTTCCCGATGCATCTCCTACCCGGCAAGACAAAATGCGGACACCATTGAAGAGAAAGAGCTGGCTCAAGAGTCGGAGTTGTACACTTGCTGCGACAAGGCCTCTCGTGGTTGCTTCATCCAGCACATTGATGCACAGGCCCGTCCGACATCCTTGACACTCTCGCCGTCGACTTGACATGGTCATGGCAACGAGGTGCACGCTCTGGCTCCCCGGTGTCGGCACAGGAGAAGAGACAACCAAAAGTCCACCGCTGGGATTGTCACTTCAGTCCTACCACCACAAGTTGACTCGACGTCGACGACATGGCCCGTGCTGGTCAGTGTCAGGTCCACGGTTGATGTCCTCGTGGTGCGGCTGAACCTTGCAATCTTACCAACGCTGGTGTGCCGCGTGGTAGACACGGCTGGAGTCGTCGTCCTTTCGACTCGGCAGCCGGTGTCATCACCATCACTCCAGTTGTTGCTCGGTGCTTTTGCATCTTGTCTCGGATCTCATGGGTCGACGACGGCGAGCGACGTCCGTGCCTCTCCGTGCCGGTCGTGGTCCGAGCTCGACATCCTCTTGTTGACTGCGTTTCCTGCTTCAGTTGTCGGTACACCTGGTTTGCCAACGTGTGTCCGGTAAGCTGCAAGTGTCGTTGACCAGGCACGCTCCTGGTTTTGGCTCATGCCTGTTCACTTGTCAGCATGCAGAGATTGGTATCGGGGACCTCGGGCACTGTCATGGCTGGTTGGGAATGGAAAGGGCGCAGGCAACGCGTTGCAGCCGCTGCTCGTGCGCTTTTCAGAGAGGAATTGGCGTTGGTGTCGACGGGCCGGTCAATTAGCCGTCAAGCAACTTCAACTTGGAGGTGGTCTCGAGGTAGGTTCATTCTTTCTTTTGATGATCTGGAAGGTCGAGGCGGCGTCGATGGAGCTTGGAATCAACCGCCTTCCGAGCTTTCCGAGGGCCGAGGTGGTCTGTCTCTGGTCAGATGTGATCAATTGTACTCCACGCACGCTAGCCAGACAAGCGTGCTGAGAAGACAGTCCTGCTGGTAGTACTGTACTTACTCTCTGCCGCGCTGTCCAGCCAGTGTCGACGTCTCTCAGTTGTCTTGCGGAGCCGCGCGAGGACATGACCCGCTATTCCTTCAAAAGAAAAGACTTTTGTGAAGACTGCTTTGTTTCCAACCTTCAGTTCACACGCTCACATCTTGTCTGTAGATCAGGCCATTGTGAATCACCTCACCCGATCGCCTGCATGCTCTTTTGTCAAATCGCTCACTCACAGAGACGTGTGCACCAAATGTCCTGTCTGGTTTTCCTGGGTCGTAAGCCACGCAACATGGTAGCCTCTTTGTCATCCAGTCATTCTCTTTCACTACTGTCTTCGTGATGTCTTGTTTGTATGACCACAAGGTCAATAGCTAACGAGGTCTCGTCCGTGGAAAGGCGGAGTCTTTCCTCAACGGCACAAGAGTGACAATGTATTGTGTGAGGCCCATCTTGGTATCTGTTGATTGTGTGACTCTCACTGACCACGACAGATGCCATTTCGAAAGGATTCGGCACCACCGGCCATCTCGATGTCGTTGCTTTGGACTGCGATGCTGCTGCTACTGCTCCTTTGTTGTGGGTGAGATCGATGATGACCTGCTCTTTCACTTCAGTGACGAGGTGTCCAAGAGCTGGCTGGCAAGTCCGATCAGCTGGCAATGTTGAGCAGCATCATCGAGACGATGTCTTGAAGCTGACATCTAGCAAAAGGTTAGCCAACGTGTCCTCCAGAGTCGTCGACGTCAGGCAGTCCATCACCACCTGTCAGCTGCACACACCTTGCTTTCTGATGGCGTTGCTTTTGCCTGCCTGCCAGTCGGCGTCGACGGAAGCCATGATGGCCTATCCAAGCCAGACGGTGGTCAGTGTCTCTGACGGGAGGAGTCTGAGACTTCAGGTATCCCACTCACAGTGACAGGCTCAATGCAGTCTGACGACGTTGCCATTGAGTTGCAGTTTGTCGATGTGGTGCCTACGAACAGCTACAAGGTGCTGTCACAAGGGTGGTGGTGTGTTGGATTCGAAACCCAAGGCCTTCAACATAGGTATGTCAGGTCAGGTTGAAGGCCTTGGGTTTCGTTTTGTTTTGGACACCCTCGGTTGAAGAGTGGCCGTGGGAAGAATGAACAAGGCTTCAGATGCAGTTCACCTGCTCGAGGATAAGGATGAGGATGAGTTGAAAGAAGAGATGATGATGACCACGATGAGTGTGCGTTGATTGTCTCTGAGAGAGAGGAGAATGGCAAAGGTCGCTGCCTATTCTGCTCCAAGTCTCACCGCAGCGAGCGTGACCTGAGCAGAAAGAAAAGGAAGGAGCAGGACGTCGATTGCAGCACAGCACAGCAGAGTGCAGAGTGCAGAGTGCAGAGTGCGCACTTTGACCAGACTGCGGTCCGCAGGTCATGCCACGACTGTCTGGACTCTGGACTCGCGGTGATTGAGAGCATCTTGGATCTTCGCAGGCTCTTGTTGGATATCGAACACCGCTCAAAAGGTCACCGGCACAAGTTGTACACCCTTCACGTGGGTTCGAACCCCGATATGATCACGGCCTCTTCTTTTCCTACGAGGAGGAAACAAGAAGGATCGCTCACCGGTCTCTAGGTACTAGGTACGCCTGGCTTCTGGGTTGTATTCCATTGCTTCAAGACTGATTACTGACTACTGACTGACTACTGAGTCCAGATCAAGACAAGAGATTCTCACCTCCTTCCCCCCCTCCCTCCCTCCCTCCCTCCCAGGCTCAACAAGGGGATATCACATCACCCGATCCCACAGTCCTTTCCTTCCTTGCAGGCTTTGGACTGCGTCACCTACGAGTGGGTATCATGCAAGCTCGCCATCTCGGTCCGTCTTGATTTTTCGAAACCATCATCTCCCCCCGCATCTCACTGCGTTCCGGTTCCGGCTCCGGCGAACCTCGGGTTGGTGGTCCCAAGACGACAAGGTACGACGAACAACGGGGTTTTTTTTTTCTCAAATGCGTTATGGACAACCTGGCGAGCGGCGATCAAGAAGCCATTCATTCCCTCTTGTTCCCTTGGATGATCTATGCCTTTCGGCATCTCTCCTTGTGGTTGAAGAGCTTCTGGGTGTTTGTGTCGGTGCTGCGAGGAAACCTCTTGTTGGTACCGATGGAGGAGGAGGATGATGATGATGATACAGCAGCAGTTGCTGCTGCTGCTGCTGCTGCTCCTCCTGATGATCATAATGCTGCTGCTGCTGCTGCTGTGCTCCTGGTGATGATGCTGCTACTGCTGCTCCTCCTCCTGGTGGTGATGATGATGCTGCTGCTGCCGATGATGATGATGATGATGATGATGACGATACTTCTTCACGATCCGACGGCGACAAAGATGACCTAAAAGTCAGAAGTGACTTGAGATGAGAAGACATTCAGGAAGAAGATCAAAAAGAACAAGGTGTCTCATTTCCAGGAGAACGAGGACAACGAGGAGAACGAGTCTTTTGGATGACTTGATACAAAGCTACAAGAAGGATCTTTGGCCTCTGGTCCTTGCTACTTGCTACTTGCTCCTTGCTCGTTGCATGTTCAACGGCTCGTTGCCACTTGGTCCTTGGCTGTTCAACTGCTCGTTGCTACTTGCTCCTCCGTGCTTGTTCAACGGGTCGTCGCTCGTCGGTCTTTGGTCGTCTCTGGTTCTCGAGGCTCGTTCGCTCGTCGGTCGTGGCTCATCGCTCGTGGCTCGTCGATCGTGGCTCATCGCTCGCTGCTCGCTCGCTCGTGGCTCGTCGGTCAGTGCTCGTTGATCGTTCGCTCATCGCTCGTCGGTCGGTGCTCATCGGTCGGTGCTCGTTGATCGTTCGCTCGCTGCACGTTCGCTCGTCGGCCGTGGCTCGTCAGTCAGTGCTCGTTGCTCGTCCGCCCATCGCCCATCGCCCATCACCCATCGCCCATCACCCATCGCCCATCACCCATCGCCCATCACCCATCGCCCATCACCCATCGCCCATCACCCATCGCCCATCACCCATCGCCCATCACCCATCGCCCATCACCCATCGCCCATCACCCATCGCCCATCACCCATCGCCCATCACCCATCGCCCACTCGCCCATTCGCTCATCGCTCGTTCGTTCATAGGTGGTCGTTCATCGTTCATCGGTCATAGATCGTTGGTCGGTGCTCGTCGATGCTCATCGGTGGTCGTCGATACTCGTCGGTGCTCGTCGATGCTCATCGGTGGTCGTCGATACTCGTCGGTGCTCGTCGATACTCGTCGGTGGTCGTTGATGCTCGTCGGTGGTCGTTGATGCTCGTCGGTGCTCGTTGATACTCGTCGGTGCTCGTTGATACTCGTCGGTGCTCGTCGATGCTCGTCGGTCGGTACTCGTCGGTCGTCGGTCGTGGATTGTGGATCGTGGATCGTGGGTCGTCGCTTATCGGCTCGTCGGTCTTTGGTCTTTACATCTCCAGTCTAACTCATGGTCGAGAAAGGAGCTTGCCGGAGAAGCGTGCTCCGACTCGAGAGAAGGGGGGGTTGGGAGATGCCCGGAAACCGAGTGTCGGACTCATATTGGTATTGGTCGGAGTACGGAGTCCGAGACCCATTCTGTTTTGTACAAGCCAATGGGAAGGTTGACCTTTTGCTTTTTTGTATTGTATTGTAACAATTCGAGGGCTGTTTGACTAAAAATGGTATGGTTAGCCTGTAAATCCCGCCCGGTTATTGGCTCGGACCGTTCCAACCCTCGTAGAGTACAGTACAGTACCTATGTACGGAGTACGTGGTGTCATTTAACGTGGCTTTTGGTTGGCCACAGCTGGGCAAGAAAGTTTGGAGTACGAATTGCAAAGAATGCACTTTTTGATTTGACACTTGTTGAGTACGGATGGACCTGGTAAAAATTGACACTTGTTGAGTGCGAGTGCAAAGTGTGTACAAGTGTTGCACGTGCTTTGTGGGTGGCCTGAAAAGATTCACACTTTGCAAAAAAAGTTGTCTTGAGATGAAGTCATACTGACTAATGAGGATCACGTGTGTTGGAATGGTTGTAGCGGCGTCAAGAGAATTATTAGATGGAAACAAACAAAAAGTGAACAAGGAACTGGCCGCTATATGCTACAGCGTGTGCACAGACTGTACTGTACATACTTGGGTGTCGGAAAATGGTATGTCCGACTGAATCACGTGGTAGATGGAAGATAATATGTCCGATCCTTGACATCTAGAATCACGTGGTGGATGGAAGATAATGTTTCTTGATCCTCTGACTTAGTCACGTGGTGGATGGAGGATGATGCTTCTGATCCTTGGCAATCAGTATCACGTGGTAGGTCAGAATGAATCACGTGGTTAGCGGAAGATAATATGTCCGATCCTTGATAACAGTAAACGGATAATGGTGTCTCCGATCCTTGACACTACTAGATTCAAAAGGGTAACAAGGTCACATGACACGTCGGTGTATAGACTGCGCTCCTACAATGTATGTGTAGCCTTGTCACCGACAACAACGACACCGACACAGACTCACACATTGAAACCGATACCGTCACCATGATGTCGCGCCTACGTAGCCTCCTGTATGCTTGGGTCTTCTATCGTGGAGACAGGCAACGACCAAACATGCTCGGCCTACTCGATCAGCCTCACAGACACGATTTACCTTGGTACTATGTGATCTTGTACGGTATGAGTGGATACGTGCTGGTAGTAGAAGAAGAAGAAGAGCCAGAGCCCCGTGGAGAATTTGTCATGAGGCCTACGGGACCTGGAGGTGCCCTGCAAGCCTGGTACGAATGAGGCGGATAGTGTGAGGATGAGGCTGAGGATGAGGAGGGTGTTGATGCTGAGGGTGATGAGGATGAGGAGGAAGACGGAGATATGGATGATGAGTGTGAGGGTGAGAGTGAGCATGAATATGAGGATATGGATATGGATATGGCTATGGATATGGGTATGGATATGGACGAGGCTGAACATGAGCATGAGGATGAGCTTGTTGAGGGTGATGAAGATGAAGATGTATCGACAACACACATTCCTACTGGCTGCATTTCAAGTCTGATTCTGGTTCAAAACGGGGACAATCTGCTCTGCCAATCATCTCAGGGATTGACGAGGTTTACAATACATGGTTGGTCTGTTCAAAAAGCATCGACACTGAACTCGAGCATCCTTTGTCCCTCATTGGCCTGCACAGTCAACCAAAGCCCTTTTGTCTGAACCGATTGGGGAGCTTCTGCCAATGACAATCACTGCACAGAGTCTGAGGGGCAACGCCGAGAAGGATCCACGGATGTCGGTCACCAATGGCAAAAGACACAACGACTGCGCAAAGTGTGAATCATCAGTGTCTGCGCGCCGAGAAGGGATCAACCGTGTCGTCTGCCAATGAACAATGAATATCACAAAATCACAAGATCAAAAAGCATAAAATCACAAATCCACAAAATCACAAGGACAGCGAATCACAAGAACAAGAGACAAGAAGAAGATGATGAAGAGGAGGATGAAGATGCATCAATCATGTTGTTGTGCTTGGATTCCAATGCCAGTGACAATGACAGTATCAACATGATGGGTGAGAATCTGGTACAATTCTCTCTGCGACAGATGCAAATTGAGGCAAATTCAGGCAAATCAAGATGAGAGAATTGTCAATTACTGTCAATTGCTGTCAATTGTGGTCAATCTGGATCATCAACTCTTGCTCAGATACTTGTGTTTGGCTGGATTCATCAAGACACACACAACACAACACAAAACACACACAGTGACACACTCTTTTTACACAAACACAACACAAAACACTGCTAGATGCAGACTGAGCTGGCTGGTTCATCTCCTTCAGTTGGTTGAGACACACTCTCTTTTCAAACACCCTTATTGCCTTGCACCTAATCACCAACAGTCTCATTACCAACAGAATACAATGATTATTCTACCCAGGACCATGTTCTTGCTCTTTCCATCGAGTTTGTCGTTTCAAGAACATGTTCCACATGAACCCGGAGCTGCCCTCGTCTGTTTATCGCGTTGAATCCAAACCAGTGTACGTGGACGTGGACCACAAGAGACAAGTCTGACATCATACCAATCAGCCCCTTTTTGCGTTTTATGGTCAAGTATCTTCCATCAAGAGATAATTAACTCCAGGAATCGAGCTCAAATCATATTGGTTATTCTCACATCTGATGACGAACAACACTGACTGCCACACCGACCGCAATAGCAATCCACAACCCACAACCAGACTAATTGACTAACTGAATGACGATACTCTAGAGTCAGTCCTAACCCCAACAGAAATGAAACACAGAGACCGCCAGTTCAGAACTCGGGCCTTGGGTCAACAGTCTCATGTTCCCCGACCTCCAAGCTTCAATTCACACCTTTTGATTCCATTACGCTCAAGACCATGTGGAACCACGGCTAGAGTCACAGTTTCAACTTCAGAGGGCTTTGCTTTGCTTTGCTTTGACCCCAGCGGTAGCGGTATCACGGCTCTGCACAGGCCGGGTCCAAACGACATGGTTCAGCTGTGCTGGATGCACGACATCGATCTTGTCTTGTTCCAAACTTCACCGAGGCGCGAGGACGATTCCGACAGATCCTGTTGTCTGTCCAACGGCGACAAGTATGCATAGTTCACACCAGCTTTCTGGAGACGCCGAGGATAATCCAATCACGCTCTTCGTTGGGTGGGATCAAATTACAGTCTACGTTTGCTTATCTTCAAGACCTTTCTGCTTCACTTTTCCGTCGGCGCGTAACGGAAGACGACCCTCGACCACACGAATGTCGCTGGCACGCGCAAAATAGGGTACGCACGAGAAGAGGCACACAGGCAAGGCAACAAGCGCACGCCCAGCTAACAACCGACCACCAGGTCGCGATGGTTGAACACACACTCGGGCAAGTAAAAGGAAACCTCTCCACAAAAGGAGAAAGCATGGAGGGTTTGAACTGCCGTCCACATGACGAACAAGATTGGTGCTGGACATTGCGTCCAGAGAAACGACGACGGCCAAAGAAGCATGAAAACGACTTGAGGTTGGAACCATGGCGTTCTGTACGCACCTGCAGTGGTATGCATTGCTCACTGAGCGTGTCACCAAGTGAGCGAATCGACATCGACGCCAGCCAGCCAGCCTACATATTCTGCAACGACCTCCTGACACTGACGACCTCGCTCGCTCGCTCGCTCTCTCTCTCGCGACCCTTATGACCCCATCACCCTTCGAGGCTCGCTCGACAAGGTCATCATATTCCAACTCTCCCGGTCAACCTCGTTTATTTTTCGGCCAGCTCTCCTGGAGAAAAGAGGCATCGACAACACTCTGCGGTTGGTCAAGGGTCATTGGGACGTTGGATCTGCCACAAGAATCCACGAGGTTGAATATACTACAAGTGGGAAAGGAACTACGTTCTCCTAGAGATCGCGTATCCTGCGGTCGTCACGGGTGAAACACTACGCAGTGCCATGGCATGAAGTTCCAACGGTTGAGTCTGAGCGACGTCGGTCTTTCTCGCTAGGACGACTTAGGAGCACGGCACCGATGAAATTCGACATAGTTCCATAACATCAACAGTTGAGCCTAAGTCACGCCGATCTTTATCAACATCCTACCCTCAGACGACACAAGAGCATAGCACAGGCGAAACTCGACGTCGTTCCATGACACCAAGCTCCAACGGTTGAGTCTGAGCGACGCCGGTGTTTCTCAACTCAACAGGACTCAAGAGCATAGAATTGGTGAAACTCAACACAGGTTCATTACCCCACGTTCTTCTAATAGTTGAGACTGAGTCACGCCGATGTTTCTCAATATGCTATCACGGTACGACTTAAGAGCACAGCACAGATGAAATTCGACACGGTTTTATGGCACCAGTGATTGAGCCAGAGTCAATTCGATCTTTCTCAACTCAAGAAGACTCAACAGCACGGCACAGGTGAAACTCGACATGGTTCCATGGCATTAACGATTGAATCTAAGTCATGTCAGGTTTTCTTAGCTCAAGACGACTCAAGAGTCGCCCTTCAGAGACTCATTCGTCTGCGAACCATGCCATTTGACCAAGTCTCGGCGGACCGTCTCCACGTGAATGAGCGGGAAAGATCAAGCCAACCATCCATTCGGCCTGGGTTCATCAATTGACGTATTTGATTTCATTACGCAGGAACCGGTACGCGGCGGCGAATAACTGGTGATACCACATCACGGACGACGAACCTGACTCAACATCGCTGGAGCCGCGCGTTATCAGGGACGAAAGACTCAACTTCAGAGATCATTGCAGCTTACAAGGTCATCGCAGCCTACGCGGCCATTGCAGCTTACGAGGTCTTTGCACGATTTGTGAACCTGATCAAAGTTCAAGACGCCCTGTTGCGAGTTCTTGAAACTTGGTCCTCAACCCAGGTCTGAAAGTTGGCGGACAACAGTCAGATACCCGGCCAGAGCACGCCAGAAGTTCATTCGTTCCTTCATTCACTCAATCGCCATCAAGAAATACCTCCGACTCACTACACTCCTGAGCAAAACAGGACCGGCCGAGTCGTCCAACAAGGTCATCGTGACACGAGAGCCCTGATGGATCATATCAAGCTTGACAGTGAGCTCTGCCTGGCCACCACCCTCTGGACCCGAGGGTGATCGCCAACGGTCGTTCATGGTTGACGAGAAAGTGCACATCCTACACGATGTGATGCTGACAGACTTGATCACATCACTTGTCACTGAACAGGCCTCACTTCCCACACAACGTGATGCTGACAGACTTGGTCCAACACATTACTTGGCATGCAACGCGAGAAATGGTGGGATCTCGTACGAACAGGATTTCCAGTTGTAGACTACGACTTCTACAGCCCCGACACTGGATCGATGGCAGTGGACCTGCGACGAGATTCTACTCGGTTCCAAAGCAACTCAACCACCGCTGAATCTCCATCCGAAGCAGTTCAGGACATATCTCAGTGGTGTTTTTGACGGCCTGGTCGCAAATCATCACCATGTCTACTCCGTGCTGTTTGACACGACGTGATGCTGAGATTTCGCGGGCGAGATTGATCACATTCCTTGACAGACCGTACATTCCACACAACGTGATGCTGACAGACTTAACCACATCACATAGCAACGCGAGAAGTGATGAAATCTAGTATGAACAGATTTTTCAGTTCCTAGCTACGACATTCACAGCTCGACACTGAATCAATGGCAGTGAATATGCGACGAGATACCCAGTTCCAAAGCGACCAAACCACCGCTGAATCTCCATTTGAGGCAGCTTAGAGTGTCTCAGTGGTGGTTTTAATGATCTAGTCGCAGATACTCACCGTGTCCACTTCACACTATTTGACACAACGTGATGCTGAGTCGCCGCGGGCCTGATTGATCACGTCACTTGACAGGCAATGTGGGAAGTGGTCCTGGACGTGGCACATCTCCCGCTGGTTCGGCAGCTCAACATATCTGCATACAACTCGACTCGTGAAACATCGGCTGAGTTTGAGGTACGAGCCTTCAAAAGGTACCACTTGGCTAGGTTAACCGACGAGATACCCAAACCAGCTATGGCATCTCGATCCCAGAATCCGGAGCCATCAAATAAAGCCCTCGCGTCACTTTCAACGAGATGAAGGCGGATGACAACGACGCTCACGCACGCACGACGCAGGATAACGAGAACACGGTCACCGACTATCTCTGAGGAGAGTTTGACAATGGCGAGTCATCAAGTGACCGATCTTCTCCAGCCCTAAACCAGAGACACGATCCCGCCGCCGTGCACAATCACAGGGGAGACAACGCACGTGTAGGAACGTCGAGATGACGCGGAAAGACACGGTCGCCGAAGAAGACTTGGACGACGATACCGTCGAACTCGAGACTCGACTACGTGGCGCTGATGAGATCAAAGCCCCTGAGAATTGAGAGACGGATGGAGGGAGGGAGACCACGGGCCCGATTGGCGGTGATGGCGCTGCACATCACCTAATCGACACAATTCCGATTGACAACAGTCGACGATCACGCATCACCCAAGCTACAAAGACTGGGGCGTGGCCGAGCACCAAATGGGCCAACTAACACGGTCATCAGTCAGAGGTCCTCGAAAAACCGGTGCGGGACAATTCTGAACAAGTTCTCGGGCTACATGGCTCAAACTGTTCCATATCATGGCAGCCCATGATGAAGAAGTCTTCTTCTACCCTCGACAGAGAACTCAAGACGCTTCTCTTTGTCAAAGACATTTCAAGTAATCGGACCAAAGCTCGAGGAATTCAAGACCTTCCAGTTTGATCCAAGGGTTTCGGTTGAAGGTCAAGGACTTTCAAGCTGGAGTCAGTCATACCTACAGGGGTCTTCAGTGTGGTTAAAACTGGAGCACACCGATTTTCCGACTGCATCAAGCTTGATACACTCAAGGACCTCAAGCTAAAGTTATATCTACGAATCATATCTGCAGTGCTCTTCAGTGCGGTTGAACGAGAGCACACCAGTCTTCCGCCTACACCAATCTTCAAACACTCTCAAGAATCCTCAAGCTGGATTCATACCTACAGTAGTCTTCAGGTAGTTAAAGTCTTCCGTCTGCACCAAGCTCCATACGCTCTCAAATACCCCTGAAGCGATTTGGTTTCTCAGGCTAGCCAATTCCGTGCCCACGCCGCCAGCCATGGACCACGAACTTGGGCTCACACGACGACGAGGTGAATCCCTAATTGGACCACGCTGTACCTGCAAGCTATCGGTTGTCTTCATCTTTCTAGCCAAACCGAACGAGGCCCGACATGGCTATTGTCACGCACTCATGTTGCGTGAACCCGATTGGGACTAGCGCCATCTCGGTCACTGCCTGCGCTCGCATACTCACTCGCGCAGCCCTCGACACATCATGATTCCTAGTCCTTGAGTTGGTTATTTTCATCAATATGATCCTCATGGTTTGAGATCCCGATAGCTATTTGCGGGGGACTTTCTCGCTCGGTTTTCTCCTAACCCATCTTTCACAACATTCGAGATGATGGCAAGCGAGTAGACCTCGCCGAGACTGGATCTGAATCTTTGTTTGGGTTTGCATTTTCAAACCCAACATCACTGAATCCTTCCTGCTCAGCTACATTGAGGATGACTTTGCTAAATTTCACCAGCGAATACCTATCTCTTCATTCTCGGAGGCGGGCCTAGTATTCCGTGGAAATCACCGCGTCAACGTCAACGCACCGTCACCTTGTTTACGATCGCGGCCGGGGACGCCTGACTCGCCGAAGCAGTTCGAGAATTCAATTCGATCCGACATCTCCTCCGAGGCGACGAACCTTCTGTTCCATCGTCATACATGGCGATATCCTTGTGTTTCCCTTCCCGCGGAGCCACCGTTTGATTCGGAGACTCCAAGGCTACGATGGAATAGGGGGAGGTAATTACCGCCTTTGGAAAGAGAACGCCTTCGAGCATCGAGCATACCTGATTCCTCATTGGCCTGGGACAACCCACCAATCCCTTTGTTCATCCGGAGAAGTCTGGACATATCTGAACAATGTCCACCAATGACAATGACTGCACAGAGTGAGTGTCTGAACAGCTCAAGATGTTCCTGCGCGCCGAGATGGATCAACGGCGTCATCGTCCAATGACAACGACAGCAACAATGAAAACGCAAAAGTGTGCATCATCATCACAAGATGTGCCTGCGCGCCGAGAGGGATCAACGGCGTCGTCTGCCAATCACACAAAGACAATGACAATGATCAGTGACACTGACTGTGCAGAATCTGGGCCAACTGTGTCGTTTTCAGCCAATCACAATCACAAAGACATGAAAATGAACAAGAGGAAGAAACAACATGAAGAACCAGATAAAAATTGAGCAACAACAATCACAAAAACATGAACAAGAAGAACAAGAATGAGGTAAAATGGACCAACTACAATCATCATAATGCACTTACATTTCATCCTGACTACGTTTCGAGTCTGGTTGACTTGACTTGATTTGAATCTGGTTTCAAAATGGGAAAATCTGCCAACAATGTCAGTTCCAATCCAGAGGCAGACAACAATCTATGCAATCCGTGCAATCTGTGCATTCTCTAAACATACCAACTGCAAACTCGGACCAGGAAGAATCTTTACAACCTCTGCTACAACCGGCCAGAGACTTGAAGCACATAACCTTCTCGCACAGTCTCATCATCATCAAGAGTGCCGGGCAGTGAGGCGACACAACATCGCCATTATAGCAACGCTAAGAGACTCTTCTCTCGGCCGCGTCCGGACATGGCCGGGTCGCAAAGCTAGCTTCGGAGTAGATGCCACTCTCAGCGCGTCTTTAGGACTGTCTTGGTGTTTTGACATTTACTTCTTGGATGCTTCGGGTGTGCAATGGCAAATTCCGATCGCGATTCAGTGTATGCCGGCCTTGGGTCTCGCAGTTTCCGTGTGGCTCTTGCCAGAGTCGCCTCGCTGGCGTAAGTACCCATCCAGCTTCGTGCCCCGTCGTGGATGTAATCGAGGCTGATGGCAACACCAAATACAGTCATCGCCAATGACCGCCGTGAAGAAGCTTTTCAAGGTTTTCTCGATTCTCACGCCGAATCTGCGGACCCGGAGGACATGGCCTCGGTGCATGCCGAGTTCGAGCTCATCCACGCCCAAATTATTCACGAAAAGCACAACGCCGTGAGGGTTTGCGCGGTCTCAGTGCCTACCTGCCTACCTCCGATGCCTCCTCAGATTCATCTCACCCCTTAATTGAATACCAGAAACGGTCTGCAGCGGTGGCTTCTGAAGAGTAGGAATTGGGTATTACGGCAGTGCATTATGCATGCGTGCATACAGACGCAATCACAATCTCATAAAAGAATCAAGAGACCGGACTCGAGGTGTACAACAGTACCTATACATATTCGTACCCGATGGAACCTGCTGTAGGTATACCAGGTATGCCGCAACAGGTTGAGTTGACGCAAGTAGGACCTGGACCTGTACAGGAAGTGAGTGATTGCGCGCCGACAAAGCAAAATCGGCTGCGACTGGCGCTGGCACTGGTGCTCTCTAGGCGAAATGAATCCCAAGTGGATACGGTCATCAAGGGCAGACTGGATCATTGCTTCTTGCCCTGGGGTTGGCTCTCAGCTTACCTTTGTTGGCCTTACCTTCACCAACCCCCATTTGTTTCACCAGGGATCTCTGAGCGACGACGGCCACTGCCAGATTTCCAACGTCTCCTCTACCCATTCGCTCACCCAATCCGAGATGATCTCTTCAATACTATCAGGCAGTGAGCTATTGACGGCGAAACTGAACCACATTAGACCAGGGACTGGCACTGGCGTTGGCATGCGAAATGAATCCGGAGATGGATCTGGTCCTCAGAGAGTGGCAGTGAGTTAGTGCTCCCGGCAAAACCATACCAAACTACACCACCGACTGGTACTGGCACTTGCATACGAAATGAATCCCCACGATACGAGCCCTGGAGATAGTGAGTGCACCTGACTGAACCAAATCGACTGGCGGTTGCATCGGCACTGATACTCGCCATGAGAAATGAATCATGAGATGGATCTGATCCTCAGAGGTAAGCAGCCAGTGATTGTACCCAACCAAACCGAACTGGCAATTGGCACTGGCCACGCGTATGAATCCCCATGACATGACGGTGTGCGTTGTTAGTTGATCCTCGCATCTTGCATCTTCTGCCCTTTAATGGGTCTCGATTCTCGATGCTCGATGCTCGATGCTCAATTCCCAATTCTCAATTCCTTCCTCTACCTCTCAATCCCAATCATTATCGCTTCGGTCGAATCGAGGAGGTTGAATGGCATACGTGTCGAGCCATTTTCCCATTCGCACCATCTCTAGACTGGTGAACCGAGAGTCCGAGATCATGGGACAGATCCGAGTCTTACAATTTCACTGTTCAGGAAAAATACACTACATCGCATCGCCATTCCTTTGCAACCCAGACTCTCATATAGGCAAGCGGTGGACAGATCTATCATGTACACTACGATCCTGGATCTCGGCATACCAGTACACCAGGCTGAAGCGTGCAGCAGAACGACCGAACCGAACCGCGGGCGCAGCGCAGATCTGCAGGTCACTTGAAGGTCAGTCGAAATCCCAAAGACGGAAAGGAGTGTCCACGGACATTCGAGGCAATACTGGTGGACTATGCCTATCCTTCAAGAATGTACTAGAGGTCAATGATCATAACAAACCTCGACAGAGGCCCATTTCATCACTTCTAGAACGATAGACAGGGAGCCGTTCATCCAACTCGCCATGAATGGATTGTTTGACGTATGGCCTCGGGAAGCATCAGGATGTGTCCATGCGAGAAGAGACAACAATGCTTCAGACGTGTGAAACTCTTACCTTTGCCTCGGCACAAGTCTCAGGGCATACATGCATACATCAAAAAGGTACGTAGATCTCGTCAGGCACCGCACAACTGAAAGAGACGGGTCTTGTGTGACCATGGCATTTGAGCAGCAGAATACACCGAGGCAGTCATTGCCTTCTATCTTTAGTCTGATCTAGACTGCCATTGAGCAGGCTGAAGTGGGCGAGTGAACGTTCCAATGATTTCCCCCAGCGTGTTGGAGCTGGGATAGCGACAACTGACGTTGAGCCGGAAAAGCACCCATCTCGGAACCTGGCACAGCCCGAAGACTGAGTAAACATTCACAAAGATTCAGTACGCTAGGTACGGCGCGCTGCCTTTTGGGCGCCCTTGCTCTATGCCAGTCATCGCCTCGCGCGGAGCGATTTGCTGATTGCTTCCTCGTCTGATTGATGCCGACCTGTCACCTGTGCTGCCAGTTGGGAGCTTAAGTTATCGAATTACTATCATCACGGGAACCTCTAGCACATTTGAGACCTATCATCATCATTCTCCTTCTTTGGCTTTGGGGATAGTTATTCTCATATCTCATCTCGACGATAGCGACCGCGACAACGATTCACAACCTGACTGACTGACTGGCGATACTCTGGAGTCTTGTCCCTATAGAAATGAGACCGAGAGGACGCCGCTGATTAAAGGGTCTTTGGTATTTTGTCAACCGTCTCTTGTTCCCCGACCTTCAAGCTTCAATTCAAGGCCTCCAATGCGCTCAAGTCCATGCGGAATCGGCTAGAGTCGCAGTTTCAACCTCAGGACTTTGCTTTGACCAGAGGTAGCGGTATGCAACTCTGCATAAGCTGCGGTACAAACCTTGTGGTTTAGCTGTGATGGACGATGTTGTCCTACATTCACCGAGTCGCAAGGACGATCAGACAGATCCTGTCTGTCCAACGGCGACAAGTATGCATAGTTCAAACCAACTTTCTTCACCGAGGAGAATCCAATCACAATCTTCGTCGGGGGATCAACTACAATCTACATTTTCCTATGTTCAAGACCTTTGCGCTTCACTTTTCAGTCGGCGCGAACAGGCGATCACCCTAGACGACATAATGTCGCTGGCACGCACGAGAAGAAGCACACATGCATGACAAGAGACACCCTCAGCAACAATCAATCACAAGGCCGCGATGATTAAACAAACACTTGGGCAAAAGAAATCTCTCCACAAAAAGAAAAAGAACATTGAGTGTTTGAACTGTCATCGATATCTCCGAATCTAATATCACACAAATGATGAAGAAGACTAATGCTAGACATTGCATCTGGAGAAATGACGACTAGAGAAGTATGACAATGTCTTTGGTGGGAAACATGGCGCTCTACTCGCACCTACGTTGATATGCATTGCTCACTGATCGTGTCACCGAGTGAAGCGAATCGACTTCGACGCCAGCTTGCCCGCATTTCCTGCAACGGCCTCCTGGCTCTGATGACCGACCTCACTCGCGACCCTATGACCCAATCAACGTTCGAGGCTTGACAAGTTCATGATATTTCAGCTCGAAAAAAATAGGTGAGGGGATGTGTTGTTAGCACCAAGAACCTCGTGATGGACACATTCACTCAAGCTGATCAAGTTGGCGAACGAGTGCTGGACGTGTCGTGCCGACTCTCCAGTCAACCGCTTTTTTTTCGGTAGCTCTCCTTGAGAAAGGAGGCGTCGACAACACTCTGTGGTTAGTTAAGGATCATGAGTTCGCTAGCGACCTCGATCAACGCAAAATTCACTAGTGAATACCTCTTTTCTTCATTCTAGAAGGCGGGCTTGTTATCTCGTGAGAATCATAGCGTCAACACACCGTCAGACTACGCCGCTCTTGCCAAAACGGTTCGAGAAATCGATTCAACCCGACAACTTCTCATCGAGCTCAGAATTACCATATCTCTGCCGAATTCTGACCGTCAAAGCCAACCTCGTCTCGTTGGCAAATAATCACGCAAATCACAAACGCAGGAAGGCAGCAAACACGTCGACCCTGACAATCATTACTGTCGCGAGCAGCAGCAGTCGACCCCGAGCAACATTGAAATCAGATACGTTTAGCACCACCCAACAAGCAGAGCAGTAGACAGCCCTAACTAAACCCTTTGAAAAATAAAAGGTGGGAAGAACGGTGTCGAGCTACCTTCGGCTTTGGCGAAAGCTTTCCACCCCATCTTGCAGGATCTGAGAGGGATGTGTTGAGGACGCAGTCCAGATATCTCCGGAGAGCTGTGGTGCAACAAAAGTAGGAGGACGATTATGGTCATCATGTGGCAATCCGTATGTATGAATGTGACGAGCGTTGTGTGTATAACATGTGATGGAAACATGACCAGGAAGATTGAAAAACGAAGAAAGAAGAAGGATTTAGCAACACCTTCAACTGTCAGACCAGATCATAAATTCCGTTCCCAACCACCTGCCCGCCACTCTATCAAGTGTCTTTATAGTCATTACGTCCCCTAGGACTCAGGTAGAGGGACAGAGATTCTTTCACCCATCGCTTCGCTCCCTCAAACAACAATATCAACCCACTCGGTATAACCTTGTTCTTGCCATCCGAGTCGTACAGTATGGCCTCTCTGGAGCAACAGGCACAAGTACACACGGCACGCGCGCATGAAGCATGGAACGAGGACGAGCCCATACTGGTCACGACAAAGTTGAAAACTTGAGGTCAAATGAGGCGACGCCGAGAATATTCCAAGTGAGGTCCTCTACTCCTTCTTCTCCGAGCTGACTGACTATCTGATAGAAAGACTAATGCATGAGTTCCGTCTAGTGCGCCGCTCCGACGCAGTCCATAAAACACGCAAACCATTTTACTATGCTGGCAAATCTCGTCTGGTATCGGAGGCTGTTGACTGAGTTGTTGAACAGATTCATTTAGATCAATGAGAGAAAAACACGTTAACCTTGCAAGGAGACACGACTGACTTTCTCTTCCAGCGTCACAATATCAGGATATGCTTGTGTTTCTCTTCTGCGGAGCAATCTAGGAACACATCGAACGTTTGATTCGGAGACTCCCAGGTCACGATGCAATGGGGTGGGTTATCAGCGCCTTTAGAAAGAGAAGGCCCTATACCTATCCCTCATCCCTCGAGCCTGAACAATCAGGAATCAAACTTGAACCTATCTCGACATTTCCCCTCGTGTACCTACACCTACCTGCGCCGGATCTACAGACTACAAGACTACAGGCGACAGGCTTTAGCAGACTACAACACACTTATCACAGCTCCTGCTCGAACGAATTGCCGATATGTGTCTATGCTGGTTCCGATGCAAGGCCTTTCTCATTCCGAACTCACCGGCGACGTCCGCGTCCGACAGGACAGGATAGCGCGATTTCATCCCCAGATCAGATCCATGCAGATGGAGCACCATCTTCCACAAGCCTTGGTGTAAACCAGCACTTCGTCAACGTCACAACCAAAAACGGTCGATAAACCAAAACACCACCACCTCGATTGCACAGCTGGGCATGGCTATCCAGGATCAGCACAGGCGCAAAGAGGACCGCTTTGCACACAAGTTTCGCCTTTGGACTTGGTCGAGATCGATCCCATCTATCAATGGCAGGCCCACCAAAAATCACCCACCGCCGGCCACGTTTATCCGAATACGACGTGGTACGAACATGGTGCCAGGTATAGTGTCCGCATACGTTCCGAGTCTTGCGAGAGCGCCAAAGGTAGATTTCCATCCTTCTCTCCTGCCCTCGAGAGGGTTAGGACTTCTGTCTTTATGGTGATGGTGGCCTCGTCGAGCTTGATCGTCTCAAAGTTCGTGGCAGATGTGTGAGGCAGTCATCTGCGCCATACTGCTTGCCTCTGGTATTCCGTGCTTTGACTCCAGAAGCAAAGGACCCGCCAATATATACGGCACAACCAACCCAACCATGGCAGAATTTCCGTCTACAGATGCGGGAGTGAAGGGCATATAGAAATGACTATAGATCAGAACCAGAGGCACGGGGTAGTCGTTCGATGCAGGCCAACACACGTCCATCTCCCGGGATTGGGAGCGCAGATTTTCAGAAGATGATCTGAACAGTGCCAGAGAAGCAACGATACTAAAGAGGTTCGCGACCGTTGAGGTGTGCATGCAATCCCTACCGTTGGACAAACTTGTGCTCACGCAGATATTCCCGATAGGATGTCGCCGATCAAGTGAGACTCCTGGCGCCGAACCTCTCAATAACCGGCCAGAATATAGTGGTGGATGCGGGCTTTTCAGGTTGGAACGCACGGGAAAAGGGTTTAGTGGTTTCATGTTCTGCTCAATTCAAGATCTTTGTTACCCATCGCCAAAGTTGTCGTTTCCCAGACAGCTCTGTCCGATTTCGCGACCTGCTGTATGCCTGGCAGAAGACGTGACCAGAATCTATCTGCTAGAGAGACCGCAGAGTTATTCCGGCGGCTTTCTTCTCGGTCACAGAGACCCGGAAACCACTGGTCACTCATTCGTATTCTTTACTAGATGAGAAGCACTTTCTCCCGGCTCCAAGAGCGATCTTTCTCGCGAGGATGTCTGGTTCGGCAACTAAACGAATCAGCAAGGAGACGTCGAACGTGAACCTTCAACCTTCGAATATCTGACTGCTCGCACAATAGAGGATGCCTCCGCAGCGTCATTTTGGAACCAGACGCGTTGCAGACGGTGCAAGCCTGGTGTCCATCGCTAATGCTGCTTCGGCTGCGGACGTGGTCGGTCAATTCGGCCTTGCCAGTGCAGAGTCCCGGAAACGCCGAAATATACTCTCGGATATCAACGACTCAATCCAGCCAAAGTCAAGCTTCCATGGTGATGGCATTTTCAGGATTCGGACATTTCGCCGGGTGGCGGTAGTATCGCATTCGACATCTTACACCCTTTGGATAAGGGGGATTTAACGCTTATGAACCTCGCGGCCGTGTCGCCGAACGTGGGTTGTCCAGTCCCAAAGGTCCGGTCAAATAATAACAAAATCTGCTCAGAAGAAGCCAATATACCACCACAGATTCACGATGGCCCCTACCTACGTCAAGTCGAAGAATAGGGACACAAATGGCGCCGATAGGACTGCCTTTGATCTTCCATTTATTGTCAGAGACGTCATCAGCGACATTAGAAACAAAGGAGACGCAGCCGTGCGATCTTGGTCTGAGAAATTCGATCGACGGTCCCCGCCAACGTTCAAACTGTCAACCGAGGAGATCAAATCGATTATTTCAGGGGTCCCCAAGCAGACCGTGGATGATACTTTGACCGTGCAAGAGAACGTCCGCCATTTCGCGCTTGCACAACGTAAGACGCTCCGGGACATGGAGATGGAGATCCGACCCGGTGTTTACCTGGGGCCAGAAGAACATACCCATCAGTTCTGTAGGAGCGTGAGTTCTGAGATGTTTCGCGTCGGAAAGATGAGAGCCAAGCTAACATTGTAGCGAAGCTACATCCTGGGGAAGCCGATATCCTCTGCTCGCCTCTGCGCACATGACCATCGTCACCGCAAAGGCGGCGCGGCCGGAGTCCCCCGAGTCCTTGCGTGCACACCTCCCATCAAGGGAGAGGTCCCTCCAGCTACCGTGGCAGCGGCGTACTTTGCGGGAGCTGACGAGATCTGGATCCTAGGAGGAGTCCAAGCTATTGCAGCCATGGCGATCGGGACCGGGACTATTATTGGCAAAGTAGACTTCGTTGCCGGACCATGCAATTACTTTGTTGCAGAAGCCAAACGCCAGCTCTTCGGAGAGATCGGTATCGACTTAACCCGCTGGACCAACTGAATATCTTGATTGTTGCCGACGAGAAGGCCGATCCTATAACAGCCGCGACCGATATTCTATCACAAGCTGAACACGGGACCGGACACTCCATCTGTGGTGATCACTAACTCACAGAAGGTAGCAGAGAAGACGTCAGTGGAGATTCACAAGCAGGTTGAAGACCTTGCCCACGGCTGAAATCGCCAGCGTCTCGTGGGACCGGTTGGGTGAGATCATCGTTGTCTTTCGAAACACCAGACGAGGCCTATAACCTCGCCGACGTCTACGCGAGCGAGCACGTCCAGATTCTGGCGGAAAAATCCTCGCGAAGCCCTCGAAACGATGTCGAATTATGGCGCCCTGTTCTTGGGCGAGCAGACTGTCTCTCTTACGGCGGATAAAGTAGGCAACACATGTCTCAGACCCAGACTTCTCTCTGCTAATAAAAGTAATGGTGTATCGGCACGAACCACGTCTTACCTACCAAAAGGCGCCGCGCGATTTCCTGGAGGTCTCTGCGTGGAGGAGGGAGGTACACCTGAAGACTTGCACGTATCAGTATGTAAACGTCACCGAAGGAGCGTGGTGAGTCAAGGGTTTATTGTGTGGCCGGGCTGCCCGCGCAGAGAACTTCAAAGGGCACGCCAGTTCAAGCGACTTGAGAGCCCACAAACAAATACTTGGGAACGAAGTTTGAATGGTTGTCGTAGATCGGAGAGATCACCTAGCTGAAAGGCGCCGCGATCCGTTAGACCTACAGAACACCCGATGCCCCCCTCCCCCTTCTGTAATGCTATATCAACATCAGATCTATGCCTCAGCTTTCCACCGGCTGCAGTTGGCCACCGCATTTGTCTCATTCATATGGCTTGCACCCACTTTCCTTCGGCACAATGCTTTGTTGATGGGCTACACGTGGTGAGAATGCATCGTGGAGCCAGTGTACATGGTATGTCTCGGTGCCTTTTGGCCGCTTGGGCGTCTATGTATACCAAATCTATCTCAAGGAGGCGAATCGCTCTGAAAACCGTCAAGGGACTGCCATAAACAAACCAACTGACGCCTAATTCGACCGGATTCTCACGTCAAAGATGGACGAATGTCACAGGGACGGTCCACTGCCGCGACCTCTGCAGGCATCAATTCCGAGGACATAGCAGTCTGTTCATCACAATGGAGCGGCAGAAGTTCACCACTTCCCTCACACCTACAACTGGCCGAGTTCACCTCTGCATATTGAGGCTGACTTCAAACGGTTCAACCGCCCGTCCGTTGATGATGTTCCCAATCGCAGCAGTTGTGATCCAGCCGCACTGGATGAGTAATGTTTGCGTGGTACCGTAAGCGAGTCCAGCGTAGAGAGACGGACCGTAGTCTGAGACCGACCAGAGAAGATTTTGTCAGCACCAGCCCGGCCCCGTTACTATGAAAAAGCATGGACATACTATTGACAACCTGCGTGCTAGCAGCTTGCCCACCGATCAGCGTGAGGAATCCCACCAAGGCTCTTCGTCGAAGCGTTTTGTTGGTGAAAAGTATGCATGCTGGGACGAGTACCAGGCCATACCGTACTTGATGGTACTGAACGTGGAGCAAAGGCATGGGTGTCGTTGTCGGTGTCGGTCTGTTTAATACTTGGTTGCTTGCTTTGCTACAACACTGTACTTGTACTTTTCAAGGCGCAGGTCACCATGGTGATTCCAAGTGTCAAGAGCACGGAGGATGTCGAGCTCAGAGTGTATCGAGCACGGGTGTGTAGAGGACGGAGTATGAACTCGTGTCGTTGTCTCTCTGTCTGTGATCCAGACGTTTCTGCTTATTATCTTTTGCTAGAGCATAGAGACCTAGAGCACAGGTCTGTAGACCACGGAGAATGTGGACCAGTTATGTAGACCACGGAGGATAAACTCGGTGTCGTCCTTGTGTGTAATTCAGTCGTTGCCCCCTATTGCCCTGTGCCAGAGCACAGAGTATGAACTCGCGGCGTCGTCCCTGTGTATGGCTCTCTCTCTCTCTCTCTCTGTGTGTGTGTGTGTGTGGTTCTAGGCTTTCTTTTTTGCTTATGACTGCATCTTGTACCTTGCTGAGTGGTCTGGTCTGGTCTCGTGCGTGCTTGTCATCATCACCATCTGTACCACAGGACCTTTGGCGAGAGGGGATTCATAATGCGCGTTTGCTTTAGTTGGCGATCTCACATACGAAATCTCGGTATCAAAAACTATCGTGTAGTTGTCTGCGAGTATCTGTTGAAAGGTCGCTTTCTGGTCCTTAACGTTGATGGAGTCGATGGCCACACTGGAGACAATGACTCCGTATGTCGGCACGCTGGGGTTCTGTGTACTCTTCCGCTTGAGTTGTGCCGCTTCAGCGGTGGTACTTGCAAACATCTGTATGTCACCGCTCTTGAGTTGGTGTGCTGCGACGATTTTGATTGCACTCGTTGCCGCAGGTTACCGCACATGCTGTTTTGAACTTACTGACAGGTCCACACCGCCGAGTGACTCTGATAGCGTTGGGCAATGCCGTGGTTCTTTGGCTTGACTGTGATCCCTCGGCCCTCGTATGCTGTGACTGTTGTCGAGGTCTTGGAGGTGTATATACTCTGTTGGGCGGAGGGTGCTGGGAGTACAGACCCATTGGCTTGTGTCGCAATTTGGGCCCACGTCCTAGCCGTCATCCTATACTCACTGAAGTTTGCTGCACTGGGTGAGGTAGTGTTTGTCGCCTCGTTTAACCTCGAGTGTTGACGTTGATATTGTCATTGTCCTTGGTATCTGACTGAGTATATCGACATGATTGGTAGATGTTTATTCTTTTCTTCTTCATCATCTTCTTCATCATGTCCTTGTTTCTTGTTCTTGTTCTTGTCTGTGATCCGCTGCCATTGTGCTTATGATTTTGTGATTGTCTTTGCCATTTGTGCACAACGTCGTTGATCCTTCTCGGCGCACAGAAACACATCTTGTGGTGATGATGATCCACACTATTGCTTTTTCATTGTGATTGGTCGAACGATGCAAGGACACTGGGAGTTTCTCAGACTCTGATTCAGCATGTTGCTGGTTGTTGTCAATGACCTGGATGTTTTCTTGGATGGAACTCGAAATGATGGCTGAATGAATGTACAAAGTGTGCAAACCACTGCACCATAGCAAGCGCAGACGGACAATAGTTTCTCCGTGTTGCATACTGATGATGATCAGGAAGGACAGCCGAGTTGTACCAAGAACCGGAGATATAATCTTCCGTCTCCTGCAGTGATTTCCACCAACTCACCTCAATCCTCATTTAACTGGACAATCAACCAATCGGCCCGGGAACAACAGCACGGACGTCGAGGCGGAGCTCTTGGTTGCGCCTTCTCGTCGCTTCACCATCACCGAGTCGGCAAACCGGTTACCGATTGAGTCCTTGTATGAAATCACGCACCTCCGTTCCCTGAGGTCGCGAAGCTAGCGTCGACGCCGAAGTCGATGTCCGAACCTCCCCGTGGACAGACAGATCTCGTCTCGAAAGGTATTATCCAGCGGTCGCATGCGGAGCGCCTGGTCAAGGCGTATCTGGCTCGCTCGGATCACTATCTTTACGGCATCGCCAGCAAGTACAAGGACCTGGACAGCATCCGCCGGAGCTCGTCGCAGCATTACAGGACCAGACAGCAGCGGATATCTATCGGGCATTCCACACGGAACTCCTCAGGCTGGTTTCTCGATTCATCTTCAAGCCCACCGTCGAACTAGAACACCTCCGAGGTCTGTGCATCGCCTGTTTCTGGCTCAGTGACATCTCCTGGTCCATTTCTGGGATTGCCATCCGTCGCGCCTACGAAGTCGATCTGCAAAGATTGGTCTACGCGATTGTTCCCAAGACAGGACCGGGACCCAATACATCTTCGGACCTACCACCTCGACACCGGCCAACGGCCTCGCGATCGGACGCATGAGGCTCTGGTACCTGTTCTACATCTGTGACCAGCACGCGGAACGAAGCCTACTCGCATTCGTGCTGACACCTCTACAGCGACCCACTCTGCGATCGGGAATTACCCTAGCAAGGCCGTATCCTTACATTTCCATTTTGCGAATCTCCACGTCTGCTCACACGTTTTCCGTGGCCTCCCGTCCGATGTCGACGAAGATCCCATTCCGAAAGTCTTCCACGACATCGCCCTCATGGCCATCTAGTCGGCCAGGTCAATCGTAGACCTGGTCGGGCAAGATACCGACCTGAAGAATGCCTTCATCGGAGGGATCCATTATTTCCACAGCATGGTTGCCCACGCGTGTTTGTTCTTGCTGAAGAGCACGATGAAGTACGGAAATCACCTTCAAGTCGACGTGAGTGATGTCCTGGACAAGGTCGAGCAGATCATTTTGCTCTGCAAGGACGTGCCTTGTGCCGACTACCACGTCATCCGCTGGATCGGGAAGGGCCTTCAACACTTGCTCTCGGATTATAGGGCGACATTCTGTTCGGGGTCGTCAGCACCGCTTTCGAGCCGGGACCAGCCTCGTATGCCGCTGAATCGCGCGCTTGACACGTCCTCAGCAGCTTTTATCAGCCAAGCTCATTACGATCCCTACTCAGGTGCAATACTCGGGCTCGACGGAAGATATGCCATGTCGCAGCAAGTGATATGTAATCTTGGCGGCCACGACTTCCAGCCGGGGGAGGAGTTGCTTGACGCCACCGCCTTTCGTGCCGGCTCGAACAGTTATACCAGCCAAAACTTTGGGGAATGCGCCGGCGAATATGGCGCCAGTCAGTGGAGCCAGCTAGGACTAGGCTTAGGAATTCTATGACGTCCATTTGACCTCCTGGCTCCGCTCAAGACAGAAATTACATTCCTAGCTCGGGATCCTTGGACCAGGCCTGCAGCCTCGAGGACGTTTTTTTCTAGCGATGCCACCTCTGATCCCCTCATCCATCTGGAAATTGCACGATAATCAGAGCTTGAATTTAACCTACGTGGTCTTATTCCCGCTTTGCTCAGAGGCAGGCGGCTCGCAGGTCCACTTTGTTGGGCACATAGGGCAAGAGAAAATCAAAAGTACTGGTCAGGAACGGGAATTCTCGGCGACAGCAGAGCAACAACCATCGATTTGCCGCACTCTTCGACAGACGTCGCTGTACATGTTCCCGTGCCCAGACATGCTCGAATCGGTTAGGTGACCTACGGAGAGATCGGCGCGACTCGGGCAACTCGGGCAGTTCGGGCGGTGGAAACAGCATCGTCGCTTTGTCGAATGTTTAGCGCATTCCCCAGGCCCACAAACCTTGCCCGCCAACTCTTTGCAAAAGGTGTATGGCGAGTGATTTGCGTTACCACGCGGGGAGAGCGAATTCTGTCTGTCGGTCAACGACCATCAACACGGCCAGTAGAACATAAAACCAGTTTGCCCTCGTTTAGTAGTCTTTCTACACCCGACCACCGCGAGCCTGATCTTGATGTGCGTCAAACGATCGGTACATCATGGACTCTGAGAGTCGAGACACTTCTGTGGCCGTCCAGGATCCGAAGAGTCTTGGACATGACTTTCCCCATTCACCTCGAAGAGATTGCTGATGTCAACGCACATTTTCCCTTGTATTTTTCACAGGGGTCTTATGCTGACACTCGATGCTATAGACCTGTGGTTTCGACGATGGTGAAGTGAAGAGAACCCTTTGCAAAATTGACATCCGCCTTCTTCCAATGCTTGCGCTCTTATATGTCCTCGCGTTCCTGGACAAGGGGCAATATCGGCAATGCAAAGGCCGCTGGAATGAACACCGATCTCCACTTAACTGGCTCGCAGTATCACCTTGCATTGACGGTTGCTTTGATCCTTTGACTATCCGGCATGATTCGCAGCTGATGGGTACCCAGGTCTTCTTATGCAACATTTGGGATCGCAAACAACGGAACCGTTTCAAAAAATTCGATCTGAGCTGAGTGTGGCGGTTTTTCTTTTTTCCAGAATTGTCTCGGTTGTTTCCTTTTCTTTCTGATGGTGTCTCTTAAGGAATCAATGTCTTTGGACTGTACTGCGAAGACTATCAATCGAGTGGATTCTGTATGAGAGAAGAAGTGGACGACAGAATCACAGTCTTTCGCGGAGAAGAATGGTGTAGCTGCCGAAAAGGACGAGGAGGACGATGACACTTCCTATCGTAACGATACAAGTGACGAGGATTCTCATGCGAATAGCGAGATGGAAACGGAATGACGATTGAATGATATTGTTGATATTGCCGAGGTCACAAGTTATGGCAAATATCGTTCAAGACCTTGCCATGACGACTGGATGGGACATGCAGCGACGTTGAAAGAGGTGACAAGGAGCTGCTCAAAGGCCACTGTCGGAGCTTGAGACGTGATGATAGCGAGCACAGTAAGCTTCGATTCCTGAAAGGTGCGCAAGAAATCATACAAGGATGATAATTTCACATGGACTCGGACTGTTTCGAATTTGACTCTGCGTAGAAGAAGAGGTTGGATGTCTATCACAGCCTTTGTTTTTTTCAGCGTGGTTGACAATTCCGTGCAGATGTGGTTAAATATTGATAAGATTTGAACACTCGTCCGACGCGTTACATGGTGGTGAGACCGACGGACTTGACACATTTCCATGTGTCTATTTCCATCCTCAGCCAGGCCCTCGAGTATAGAGTATTCTTCATCCCTCATCCTGCGCGCGAGGGCACGAGAACAAGGCCCTCGAGAACTCGATGGGGTGTCTCTTGTCTGACTGTGCACATACTTCCAACATGTGGAGCATTTTCCCCTTTTGGGGGATTCTGGACAAGAGGTAAGCCCAATCGTTTTTCCTCCGTTCGTCGAACACGAGAGCTCACTTTGCCCTGGCCCATTCGCTCGCCAGCATGCCTCTGCCAGATAGGGGGAGGGTGACATCCGATGTCAACGACTCACCGTCCCCCACGCTCGACTTGTATCAACAACCATCAATCATTTTCTGCCAATGAGAAAAAGACAACCACCAAAATCACCAAAGTCACAACCGCGATCACAATCGCAACCGCAACGGGGGCGAATCAAGGACATGAAGATGACCCAACTAGTTTTGTTCCGTCGTAAATGCGTTTGATGAATGACTTGATTTGCCGCGCTTCATGTGCTTGCTCATTAACATGTTGCCTCATGTTTTTGGTCTTCGTACTTTGTAAAATGCATTGATTCGCTCAGTTTCATGTGCTTGTTCACGACACGCCGCCTCGCTTTTCTGATACTCATACTTTGTAAATGTATTGATGGATGACTTGATTCGCTCGACTCCGTGTACTTGTCCGCGGACACGGCGCCTCACTTTGTCTCTCTTGCTCAGCTCGCCTCACTTTTCTGGTACTCGTCCTTAGTAAATGTGCTGATGACTTGATTTGCTCGATTGCTGGTGCTTGCTCGTGATACGCCGCCTCGTTTCTGGCACTCGTACTTCGTAAATTCATTGACGGCTTGATTCACTCGGTTGCTTGTGCTTCCTCGTGATACGCTGCCTCACTTTCACTCTCTCACTTAGCCCGCCTCACTTTTCTCGTACTCGTATTCCGTAGATGCGTTGAACACAGCTTGATTTGCCCGGTTCCTTGTGCTTGTCCGTGATACGCCGCCTCATTTTTGGTACTCGAACTTCGTAAAATGTGCTGATCAGACTTGATTCGATGGGTTCCTTGTGCGTGCTCGTGATGCGGCGCCTCGCTTTCTCTCTCTCGCTTAGTACTCGTATTTCGTAAAAGCGTTGACGACTTGATTCGCTCGGCTCCTTGTGTACGCCCCGTGATACGCCGCCTCACTTTGTCTCTCGCTTAGCTCGCCTCACTTTTCTCGTACTCGAAATACGCTTGATTCGCTCGGTTGCTTGTGCGTGCCTGTGATACGGCGCCTCACTCTCTCTCTCGCTTAAGCTCGCCTCGCTTTTCTCGTACTCGTACTTCGTACTTCGTACAATGCATTGCTGCCCGATGGGCTCATGCACATTGCCTTTTGGCACATCCTTGCCCATACCCCTGTTGTCTCTGATGTGCTGGTGCTGGTGCGAGTAGCATCACTGGTGGTCAGGAATACCCCTTGAGTCTTTTGCCCAGTGTCGTGTCAACGCAGCTCTGGTGCTCCGTACTAATCCCAAAACGGCCAGTGTTGAGCATGGAGGGAGGTGGATCGCTAGTGCTTACTTTCCTCCCCAGCCTCATTTCCCCTGCTGGGGTTTTGTGGACTGTCGCACGCCACGCAGCGGTGAGATCACAAGGTAACTGGTCTCGCTTCTCGCCCCTCGCTTCTCGCCCCTCGCTTCTCGCCCCTCGCTTCTCGCCTCCCACCTCTTACTCCGTACTAATCCCAAAACAGCAAGTGTAGAGTCGGAGAGTCGGAGAGTCGTGACAAGGATCGACAGGGTTGACCACTAGTGCTTACTTGCGCTCGGTGGTCTCAGCCGCCTCACCAGGGTTCTGTGGATTGCTGGTCGCCACGGAGCCCGAGTGATCCCAAACTAGCTGGTCTCGCCTCTCGCCTCTCGCCTCTTCCCCCGTTTCGTTTCGTCTCGTCCCGTCTGGCCTCGTACCCCCTTGCTCCGTTTGGAATAGTCCCTCGACTAGTAGTGGCCCACGGGTCCAGAATCTACCTTGCATCGACTAGTGCTTACAGTAGAGTGAGACTGAGAATCTAGGCCTGGGTGAGTCCGTCTCCACTCACTAGTATGTTGGGGCGGCCGGACGGGCATGTGTGATGGTGTCAAAGTGATACCCAACGTGGTGAACAACTCCTTGGTAAGGCTGACAGGGATGTTTGAAGCAGAGCGTCATCTCAGGCTCTGCGCAACCACTGGCTTTGTGATTGTCATTGGCAGAAAACGTCATTGATCCTTCTCGGCGGCGTCGAGGTACATCTTGTGGTGATTAGCCCACCATTGTTGCTGTTTCTGTTACTGTTGCTGCTGCTATTGCTATCGAGTGAGAGAATTGACACATGTCGTGATAAAACTGGAACAGAAACTCCTTGCGCAGCCACTGTCTTTGGCTGACACGCTGTACTCCATAGTAGCCTCATTACCGCACGGGAGTGGATAGATACAAGTCAAGGGTCTCACGCTCAATGGTATCAGCAGATGGTGTGCTGTCAATTGACATGGACCTTTGCTTGGTGAAGCTTGCCCATTCAATCTGCCCTGTCCGGGGGGCATTGATGGCTTGAATGCCTTCCTTGATTGCCGGTTGCGTGCCTACATACCGTACTCCGTAGACTCAGTCAGTACCGGAGCGAATAAACATAAGTCACGGATGCAACGCATGTGGGCTCTCTAGGATACGCAGGTGGCAGGTTGAGTGTGTTGTCAATTGACATGGAATGTCTTTTTGCCCCGTCTGGCTCCGTGTTTGATGTGCTTGGTTGCCTTTCATTGCTGCCCCGTAGCTAGTTGCATGCTGCATTGCATGCTCAGTCAGCCCGTGTGTGTGTCTGTGTGAGGTGGCTTGCTCTGTCCGTGTGATCTGGGCGGAAGGAGTAAAGCTACCGTACTGGTCTGATTGCTTGATTGCTTACTAGGTGCATGCTGCAGTCTCAGTCAGCCCGTGCATGTGAGACGTGGCTTGCTTCCTCGGTCTGGTCGACTGGTAACTCGAAAGGCTACCGGCTTGATGGCTTGCCTGCTTCCTGGATTTCTTGCTAGCTGTGCGCCCGGTTTGCCAATGTATGTGACGTGGCTTGCCCAGCTTGTCCGTGTGGCTTGCTTACTCGGGTTGCCCGTCTGGTAACTCGCAAGCTTACTGGTTTGACGACTGGGCTTGATTTCTCGTCAGCTGCATGATGCAATCAGCCCGGTGCGTGTGGGCTGGTAACTCGCAAAGGCTACTGGGTGTGATGGTTTCTTTTGCTCGTTTACTAGCTTCCTCTTCGTTCTCTCAGACATCTGCTCCCCTGCTAGCTTCGTTTCCTCTGGGTCTGGAACGTGTCTGATTTGCTTGTTCGGTGCGCCTGGCTGGTACTCGGTAAACTCGCAATGTTACTGGTGTGGTTGCTTCTTTTGCCCGCCTGGCAGCCGACTCTTTCGCTGTCAAAACAGGTTTTCTCTTTGGATCCGATCCCTGCTAGCTTCGTTTTCTCCCTGGACGTGTCTGACATGCTTGTTCAGTTGCCTTTTTCGTTCCGGAGGAGCGAGTGGCTTGCTTGCTTATGATTCATGACACGACGCCTCATTTCTGGTACTCGTACTTCGTAAATGCGTTGATGGGTGACTTGATTCGCTGGGTTCCTTGTTCTTGTCCGTGATACGACGCCTCACTTTTGGTACTCGTACTTCGTAAATGTGTTGACAACTTGATTCGCTCGCTTCCATGGGCTTGCTCGTGATACGCCGCCTCACTTTTCTCGTACTCGTACTTCGTAAATACATTGATGGATGGCTGATTCGCTCGCTTCCATGGGCTTGCTCCGTGATACGTCGCCTCACTTTTCTGGTACTGGTACTCGTACTTTGTAAATTGCGTTGATGGGTGGCTTGGTTCGCTCAGTGTTGTATGCTTGTCTGTGATACGTCGCCTCACTTTTCGGGCACTCGCACTTTGCAAGATGTGGTTGATAAATGACTTGATTCGCTTGGTTGTATATACTTGTCCGTGATACGCCGCCTCACTTTTCTTATAATCGTACTTTTGTTCGTACTTTTGTAATTTTATTGATGGATGGCTTGATTCGCTCGGGTTTGCTCGGCTGGCCTCATGGCTTGACTTGACTGCTTGTTACAGTCCATCCACTCTGTACTGACTGACTGACTGAGTCTACACAGAGTTCATCTTCATGTCTCTGTTTCGCTGCCATTGTGATTCTGTGATTCTGTGATTGTGATTGTGATTGGCAGAAACCGACTGCAGTTGGTACAGATTCTTTGTGATTTTATTGTCTTTTGCCATTGTCATTGGTGAACGACCATGTTGATCCCTCTCAGCACGCATATGTCTTGTGATGATTTGTGCACACTTTCGCCTTTTGCATCTTCTTTGTCACTCCCATTGTGTCATTGGTAGACGATGTCGTTGATCCCTCTCGGCATGGTTCTGATTTGCCGCCGATGACATTGTCAGTGTTGCAAGATGAACAGACTTTGGTTGATTGGTTGATTGTCCAGGCGAATGAGGAATGAGAAATACTTCATCATACTCGAGGAATAAGAGTTGTTTGAGGGATGTTTGAGGGATGTTCGAGAGGTGTTCGAGAGAGATGTTCGAGAGATGTTCGAGAGAGGTGTTCGAGAGATGTTCGAGAGGTGTTCGAGAGGTGTTCGAGAGGTGTTCGAGAGGTGTTCGAGAGGTGTTCGAGAGATGTCAGTGGCATTGTATACCACACAGGTTGGCGTGAGAAACAGGACTTCACTCCCATCGTTGGGCCCGAATCATTCCAAGTTCGTCCTTTCCGCCTGAAGAGTTGACTGTTGTACGCTGATCCCGTAGTCACGTGTCGACAAGGCTGGCTTCGATGATATTTTCACGTGATTTTGCTCGACCTCGACGGCCCTTTGGTCAGACATCTTCCATTTTCGCTATTTAGCAATCGCTATAGATTCGTCTGCGCCCTATTTTGCAGTGCCATGTTGTGTCAATGTCAGATTTCCGCTTCTATCCCCATGTCAAATTCCTTGCTGTGGCCCTCGAGCGTCCCTCATTCCTCGAGTATCCCTCAATACCGGGACAATCCAATCAAACCCCTTTGATCCTGGAACTATTGACCATGTCATTGACAGCGAATCACGTCGACCCCGAGATGATCCATCTACGTCGTCGTTCAATGAGAAAGAGAATGACATCCACAAAGACAGTGATTGCACAGAGTCTGAGTCTATGTCTGAGTTAGGACGAGATGTGCCTGTGCGCCGAGAAGAGATCAACAACATCCTTCACCAATGACAGTGACACTGACAATGAAAATCACACAGAATCTGTACCAACTACACTCATTTTCGGCCGATGAGAAAAGACAATCGCAATCGCAATCGCGGCGAATCAGAGACATGAAGATGAACCAACCCTCCATCGGCTCAGTCAGTACGGAGTCCTTCTTCTAGCCCTTTGAAGGATTGGTTCTCGATCAGCTTGACAGCTCTGGGAAATGTGGTTTGCAGACGAAGATCCTCTCTTGGATTCTACTTGGTGCAATACAAACTGTATCGCGAGAGAGCTGGGTCTCTCCAAGTAACGGATTTCTGTCTCCACCTCATTTCAAATGCTCGAAGCAGAATCTAGACAGCTGAGAAAAGCAGCAAAGACCTAGGCGGTGCCGTGATGCGTTGGATTGGTGAACGGTTTGTCCAAGAAGATAATGTGCTGGAACACTACTGGACAAGACCAAGAGGTTCCTTGCCCCAGGGCTGACAAAGTTACGGCAACTGTTGACCTTGCTGACAACATCACTTCTTGGACGCCCATACTCGGTGATCTGTACACCTTCGGATGCGGCGGGGACACCATTCTTCATACCATGGCAAAATACGTGGCCGAAGGACCCAACGAGACTCTCCACGTGCTGGCAACTGACCGACAATGGAACATGACCCAATGAAGGCGGTGCGCAGAAGGCGGTGCGCAGGCAATCAACTGGCACATCCAGTGTGAGTGTGCTACCGACTGTCGAACGCCGAAGCACCAGACCGAACAAAACATCTTGTCGTTGAAAGTCACCTTCTTATCGCCAGTTCATGGCCTGTCCAAAAACCGTCTCGACTTCGAAGTTCAAATGCTGAAATCCGCCATCACCAACGACTGGACATAAAACAAAACTTCTTTCCGATCATGGCTGCGTTGGTCAAACGATCCAGTGCGGTCAACCTGTCACCTTCTGATCTGAAGCATGATTACCTCTGGGACAAAAAGCACTGGAGTCAAGCATGTGAGATCAGCAAGAAAGCATGGCGATCTTGGTTGGAAGATTTCAACACCGAGCTGCCGACCTTGGGGCACTTTCGACACCCCATTTGAACTTTGGCTACGATACCTTTTCGTCTACTCGATCCAAGTGCCGGACCAAGATCCCGGCTGTACTTCAGGCATCCCACCACTCAGTTTCTGCAGCATACGACATTCTGTGTGGATTCCTTCAATCTCGGTTGGGAAGTCAAGATTGGAACATGTCAAGGAATAATTGAGCAAGGAAATACCTTTCGACGCAAGATCTCGCCAATCGTCAATCGTATCGCTGAAGTCGAAAAGTTTCAACCCGTCAAATAAATCAGGACCAAAAAGCCCACAGTCCACGATGCTGTCTCCGCCATCCCTGCTGCTGATATCATCGTGAATGATTGGGGCTTCTCTGACCTGATGCATCAACTCGACATCTACGGTAGGATTGAGAAAGCCCCGACGTGTCAAGAACCAATCGCGGCCAGTTCATTGTACGACTAGACCTCGTCCGGTCGCGCGCTCGGCCTCAAGACCTACGAAATCGTCCAGAAATCCTTCTCTGGCAAACCGCTCCCTCCGTGGGCATGAACAGATGGTGCGGATTGGCGTATCCCGCAACCCAATGTAAAATCGTAACGTTGGGAGAGCCCTTTCATAACAGCCCTGCGGACGTGTCTCTTTTGCCATCGAACACTGTACTACAGACGTCAAAGACCGAGTCGTCCCGCCTTCCGCCCTCATGAGTGTGCGTGCACCCAGTGACCAGCCTCTCTAGTCTCCCACTTCGTACCAGCACGCATCTAATCCTAGAGAAAGGAAGGTGCGCTGTTGAACACATCTTCCGCCCTCTCATGTTCCTCTGGCGGCGAGAGGATCGACGTAGAACGAACATCCCGTCGCGCCACTCTTTGTGGACGAGACTGGCCATGCCTACTCTTGCAGCCTCGAAGGACAACCAACAATCTCATCGTCGCTCGACTTTAGGCGAAAACCCAAGAATCTCCATGACTCAACCCTGGGACCCAGAATGCGGATTTCAGCGCATCGATGCCGAATGTGGAGCACCGATCACCAGCCATCTCAATAGCAAGCGCACCGCACATGCCCGTGACAAGGGATCCCTGTCACACCCACACATCGTACTCCCCACCGAGAGATTGCTAATTTCGCACGGACCATGGCGCCGGTGGCTTACTAGTAAGCCCGCTAGGCCCAGGCACGTAGAAACGATGCCGTGCTTTCTACAACGCCTCCGGTAAGAAGTAGATTTCCATCTGGACTGACCCTTGGGATTCGGCAAAGCTTGAATGTTCGAAAGTCGAAAGTCGACTTCATCAATACTGGTTGAGAACGAACTTGGGTTGCACTCTTGCCCAATTGCGCCCGTACGTATATAACAAGGTTGAGGGAGCGAAATGAAGGGTGAAGAGAACTCTGTTTGATCTACCTGGGTCCTAGGGGACGTGATGACTATATAGACACTAATCTGAGTGGCTGGTAGGTGGTTGGGAACGCAATTTATGACCTGGTCTGACAGTATACTCTGACCGGTACTGGCTTCCTTGTCGCAGTTAAAACTTACGCCAGCAAGAAATGTCTGACAACTCGAGGAATTAGGTGCGCGATAAAGAATCACGCAAAGAATCTCAGGAAAATGACGAGAACGAAGCGCCTGCACACCCAAACACATCTATGACAGTCACTGGCAACAACCACCGGGTTCTACTCTCAACACTTGAAGACACTCAAGACCACCAAACACCGGAAAGAAACATCGTGCTGCTCAGACCACCCTCACAAAGACCTGTTCCATTTCGCCTATCCCCGACAATAAGGACAGAAGAGCATGTATGCTTTTCTACATCAATCGGCGGGATCGATCTGAGGACATATGGGACATCTCGTACTCGAGCAAGGACATTGACAATTCATTCTGAAGACTGAAAGCTTAACCTGAGCAGTCAACTCCATATCATCAACGTCTACAACGAGAGGTGGGAACAGAGACTTTATTATCTCAAAGATCTTTCGAGAGGCGCTTACTAGGTAGGATTGGCCGACAGGATGCATTCCTTGAGTTTAAAGATGTGTTGACAACCTCCACTAGGACAGCCAGGTGGCCTGTATAATACTCTTCCTGGCACGAGAGCAACACAAGCACAGCCACTGCTCACCATTATGCCTGACTTCAAGCTTCACTTACCCGATCAGAAGACCTGGCATCCAGTAATCGACAGCGATCGACCTATCGATTGCCACTGGCCTTGCCTGGGATTGGCGCCCCGTCGCGCCTATTAGTAAGCACGAGTGGGTTCGGACTGCCGCGCGCCTCTTGCAACTGACGCTCAAAGAACGACCGCATCGAGTCCCGATGACCCCAGAACCCAACGATGGACAAGTACGTGGGATTCATCGTCGACGCTCTTTAAGCTGGCATAGACGCATCAACACCATGGTCAAACCCGAGGTTCGACTAAAGTGGTGATGAAGATGGGTAGACGAGACTTGAGGATGACAGTACCCATCGACACCGACTCTTCAATGTCTACCTCCAGCTGTGCTACGTACTGCCCTACACATTTCAGAGAAACAACCACTGTTGATTCTACGAAAGCCGAACAAAGATTGACTATATACATGTATCCCGAGGCTTACCGACTCATCGATCTCCTTCCTCAACACATTAAGAAAGATACTAAATTCACCCTTGTCGTATCTAGCAGATGCTCGCCACCAACTCCTTCTCAGCCACCATATTTGATGGTCGAAAAACTCACATCAAAAGACCACGCCATGCACCTGCTTGCTCCCTGCAGCGAATTCATCAGGCATGGGCGGAGGAAAGGTGGCTTCGCCACTGTTGCTAGATATGTCGGGAGATTTCGACAGTGTCTCCCGGCCGAGACTATTACACAACCTCGGCAATCGATGAATTCGCGCGACCACTCATGAACTGAATCGAGTCCTTCCTTAGCGCGACCGATCGTCAACCCCCAACCTGCAAGAATATACGGCCACCTCAGCTTCGGTGCAAACGGGCATTCCATATGGGTTCCTCACAGAGAATACAAATCACCCGCTCCAGCCACATGCCACTATCGAGATCCCACCATCTGTGCCGATAGCTCGGGTGCAAATGGATGCCCTACTCCATTGAAATTATCATCGACCGAGGATGAAAGCTGGAGCCCACTTTAACGACCGATCGCTCAGTTAACGTTGGCATTCTCGCCGTGTGAACGAACCGTCGACAAGCATACAAATTGATGATCGTCCCGCAAATGCTTTATGGCTGGTAAGCCTGGTACACCTCGGCCAGAAACAGCAGGGGAAGCGGCGTTCGACTTGAACGCTTGGAGAAACGCCAGCCACATGTCGTCCCGCTCTGGTGAGCATCGCCGTCCGTTCCCTATCACCCAACGAGGTGATTAGGAAACACGATGACGTCATTGTTGTCGTCGACAGAAATGGCACCACACTTTGTATCGACACGGATAGGAGCGGTACCAACGGCGCCTTCTCTAGAGCTGGACAACGTCGATGCCAGAAGGTTAGAAGATACATCGGTCAGACGCCCTCACCGACGTTCTGTATACGCAGCAGAATTAGGGAATTGTACTAGTGTTTCACTAGTGTTTCACATTCCCCTACCCTCTATAGTGGAACACGTCCATGCCAGGATCTCAACCATGTCACGTGACTAGAGCTGCATTCGGCGCACTAATCCTGTTTGGGTGCCAACCTCAACCTGCGCGCTTAATCGCGCCTGGGCCTCAAACTCCCAAGTTCTAGTCCTCGGTACATAATCAAACGCATAGTCGTGACACATGCCACGACCGAGGGAAACGATCGGCCTACGCGCCTAATCTGCATTCCTTCAAAGAAGCCGACACCGACCGACGCCTGTAAACCCCTTTTTCATCCTGCAATGTCAAAGATTCTCAGCGCAAGGCAGCCTCATCGGCCGTTTCCAGAGAAGGCTGTGCACATTCCAACCCATTCTGATATCTCTCCTCATGGTCTCTCCAGGTTCCATGACCGTTGATTTGATGTCCTCGACACGACACAGACTCCGCGATGATGACTTCCACATGGACACTTCGTCACCCAAGCCACTGCCGTGAACTTCCCGATGAAATCCTGCTCCTCATCGTTCAGACATGTCCGCGCTCTACTTCAAAGAGTGTACTCGTACGCCTAGCATCCAAGACGATCGAGCAGTTGGCCACCCCAGTACCCTGCTCCAGATTTCGGCTCTGGTGCCCAGCGAGGCCCATGTCCGGGACTTTGTGCATTGGCAAATCATGGCTATATCGATCGATCTGGAGTAGCAAATGTGAGTACCCCTCTGGCCGATTAGTCTGAAGTTATTTCTGATATGAGTACTGCCAGTCAGTAATTTTCCCTTTGGGCAGCCCAATGGCGAAAAGCCAAACATCATTGCGCCCTTTCCCTGCTACTACTGATGACGGTCGCTGACAAGGCGTAGATCATCGAAGCGATGGACAGCTCACGAGTCCCAAATAACCCGGATTCTCCTCCGATTTCGCCTTTCTCGCGTTGGAGCACAAGCACCGCCGCCCATGTCATTGACGGCGAATCACGACCATATGGGCTCACCTGGCGAGGCTGCGCCCTGCTCGGCTGTTCTTTCTTGTTTGCTGTGGTCACCTCCCTGCGCCTCCGTCTCCTAGAATTCTGTGAGACGCCTCCGCCTCGGCCTCATTTCAATCTCGCTTATTTCTTACCGAGGAGATACAACAGGCATTTCCGACCATGATGAGATCTACGGGAGCATTTTACCCACAATACTTGACGCAAACAAGGGCTCATCGTCGCATCATCCACTGTGGAAGCCACGCTCGGTCGAATTCTCTCTGTCTCTGTCTCGTTTTACTCTCCAACAAATACTTGCATCTCGCCTGCGCGTCTGGACGTCGCACTCAAGGTCAGGAATGACATCTGATTAAGCGCCCGCTCAGCTTATGATCGCAACAGACTGGTGGATGATGACTTTGAACGACTGCAAAAGCATAAGCGTGGACTTGATTCTGGCATTACGTCATGATTCTATATATAGTAACCGAGGAGACGGAGGCGGCGAAGTAAGAAAGTCATCTCAGAAACACATTGACGACTGCTATGTATGCTAAGATGATCATGTCACAATCAGAAAGATTCTTCCTGGCCTGGGTTTGCAAGTGGTGGTTTCAAAGGTATCGATGATTTTCTGTCTCTCGAGTGGAACTGACCAACGTTGACAGATTTTCCCTTCTCGGAACCAAAATCAGTCAGTCAATCAATCAGCCAGCAAGCCAATCAGACTCGAAACATAGTCAGGATGAAATGGGAGTGCAGGATGATGATTGTGGTTGGTCCATCTTCTTTATGTTCGAGGGATGTTCGAGGGATGCTCGAGAGATAAAGAATGCTCGATCCTCGAGGGCCCTGAGGATGGAATTGAACATGAGCAGGGAAGCGGAATGGGACACATTGACTCTGCACTGCATTCGACATACTTTCAAGGTACGTGACATGCTCGTTGATGTTTCACAACTACAGTACTCTGTACATCTCCGCAAATCCGGTGCCAACAGTCATGGTGCGGTGTGGCAAAACATTAATCCGCAGAATGTTGGATTTGCCGAGGTCCAAACGGGTCGAATATGGGACATCTCATCGTCACGTGATCCGTCCAACGCGCCAAGCCCAACGCCCTCAGGCCTCCAGCCTCCCAATCTCCCAATCTCCCAAGGTGCGCCTCCGAACTTTGACACCAAACGACACCACGATGCCCCCGTCCGAACTCGATGACTTTGACTCTCTCGTGCTGCAACCCTTCAAGCTGAACCATGAAGTTCGTCTTCCAAAGTACGCTGGGGGTGGAATGGCAGGCCATGTTTTCAAGATCCACATGAACAAGAAAGGCTACGCTCCAAAGATGGCAAGTTTCAACAAACTGCGCCTCTCGACCCCTACTAACTCTCGATCAAGTTCAAGTTTGACAATCCCAGCTTGAATGCCAGCCGATTCAAGGGAACAGAACGAAAAGCCTTCCACGACCCTTTCTACATCGAATGCCCCGCGAACGGCGCCCTATCGAACGAGGCCTCAACGGCCAAGTCACCCCCTTCTATTACGGTTGGATCGATGTACCCGACGCGGTAGAGAAGCGCCTGGTCTTGGCACCCGTTTGGGACCGTGGCCTGCCGCTTTACCCGGGCATCATGTGACCTGGCTCAACTTCGGCTCAGCCTGCTTAGGTGAGCCAATGGCCATCGAGACGCCCAGAGGGCCCTCACTTGTGCGTTTTGGGCTTCACACCAACCTTTCTGGGCATGACCATGGTGCCATTGGCCAACCACAAACTATCAAGTCTTGAATCAGCTGTTCGTGCACAGTCACCATATCTTCGGTACCTAGTGCAGTACAGGTCCTCAAGGTCCTCGCGCACACGGTGAAAAACTGTTCTCGACCCCCGGTGCAATGCGCATAAAATGTTCACTTCCTCCAGACATTCAGCGCATATCTCAAGCACATCCTCTTCCACTACATCATCTCACCACCTCTAGCCATTACTGGCAAGCTATTCTCCTACACCTGAATACTATCAACTTGCAGCAACTCAGAAACGACGCTATGGATGTTCTTGCAGAGCTTGAGTCCATGGCAATCAACGTGGCCGATGCGGACGACGAACCCATCTCCGACGCCACTATACAGCGATGGGAAATGCTCTTCGGTTTCACTCCCTCCGAGGCCTCAGCAGCGATCGAAACACATCGCCAGGCTTTCAGCCGGACCAGGGTTGGACATGAGCTGTGGGATGCCATCAAAGTGGAGAAGGAGTACGTTCCCTTTGTCTGAAAGCCGTGTATCAAGCTGTGGGTAATGACTAACAATGTTCACAGAGCAAAAGGCCATGATCGAGAGTCATATGAGTATTCCCTTCGAAATTTACACGTCCCGAAGGGTGGCTCGCCCAGCGCGGCTGCTAGCGAGCGAAAGGGCACGTTCATCGTCCAGCTCGCCGGTCCTCTTCACAGTCCAGCAAGAGTTCAGGAGGCTGCGGCTCTTGACAGGGCTCCTGCGCTGGTCAAAGGTGTAGGCGAAAATGGAGAATCACAGTTTTGCGAGATCGACACCGCAGCTAAGGCGAACCTGCAGAAGTGGGTGTCAGCGCATCACGCCGGGTTCCAGCCCACAATAGTTCGTCTCTCCAAGGCCAAGAAGGAGCTGTGCAGGCATAGCCTGGCGCCCATGCTCGGCAAAGAGTGCGTGCTTCCACAGCACCGTGCTGACGAAGCCGATTTCCGGCCAAGCCCATCCGCAGACCAGTACCCAGTCTGGTATTTCTTCTACGGCACGCTCGCGGACCCGGACGTCCTCTCTCGGCATCTCGGACTGGAAAAAAGCGCCCAGTATTTGGAGGCCGAGACTGTGGGAGGCCGGATTCATACTTGGGCAGGGAAGTATAAGGCCTTGGTCGACGCACCGGGTGAAATTGTCTCTGGAAGTGCGTTCAAGGTCGAGTCTCGTGAGCAGGAGGACACCCTACGATTCTACGAGACTGACCATTACGAAGTCGTGCGTTGCCAGATCGCAACTCGACTTGGCGTGCTTGATGGTCTCACTTTCCGTTTCGACGGTGAGGAGAAGGACCTGGATTAAGATGACATCGGTCGCATGGGCTTCTGGGGCGATAGGAACGGGTAGCATCGTCAGGACTGGCACGGTCTCTCCAAAGACAAGGAGCAATGGGAGTTCGGAACAGGGGAGCAGGCTATCAAGAGCGTCTATACGAGCTCGGCGTAAATTTACCGTGCCTTGAGCGGCCCAGAAGATGGTGGGAATATGGACAGTCACGTGACTATGGTGATTTTTACGACGGAAGCGGCTGTCCCGAATATGTGAAACAACGGAAACTGGGAACCCTGGGGGCCAAGTTGTGGGAACCTTTGCAGGCTCAGGGCTGTGCTCACGCTCCTCAGGGGACGCCTCAGGGATCGCCATCCCGCGCTCAGGATTGCATAGCCACAGCTCAGAATAGCTTAGTCACGACTCTGGTCAAATGGCGGGATGCTCAGGTCCGAGAACAGAAATGGACTGTGGAGAGGTCAAGATTCGCCGCTGAGTATAGTGGGACACAACCGATCCCATGGGACCGACCGGAGAATGTTGCACATCAGCAGGTACGAGGCATACTGTTCGAGGGGGTTGAGAGCCAGCCACTCGCACAGGTGCAAATGACCTCGAACATTGCCAACCAAGCTCGCAGGTTGGTGAAAGCCTTGCACGGCGTCAGCATTCTCCACGGCGTCAGCATTCTCCACGGCGGCATCGCGGCATCCAATTTCCTCGTGGAAGAATCCGACCAAAAAGTCCACCTGGTGGATTTGAGCACATCCATCACGCTTCCACATATCAAGATCCCGGAGCAGGAACTGAGAAAGAGACAGCAGAGGGAGATACAGGAATTGGAAAATTGGCTTCAAATTGCCTTTCCGAGATCCCTATCAACAAGGGCGTCTACTTTGCCGAATTGGCAGGTTTCGACGATGCATCTCTGAAGGGTTTTCTGGAGAAGGGGAGGGTAAGGACTCGTTATGCGAGGCGGATGGCGACGCAGCCCAAGTATGAATCTGAGACGAAACATGAGATGAAACTTGGGCTGAAACCTGGGCTGAAACCTGGGCTGAGACTTGGGCTGAGACTTGGGCTGAAACCTGGGCTGAAACATGAGATGGAATACAAAAATGAAACACGTGACACGGGCACAGAACCGGGGACGAGGCGGAGAAGGAAGGTTAGCCGAGGACCGCCAGCACATTCATCGAGCTGAAACGCACCTGTACTTTCCTTGTACCTGGCTGCAATTGCGCCCTGTTTTGCAGTGCAGTGCAGTGTGTCAATGTCTCATTTTCTCTTCCACGCCCCATGTCCGACCAACCCTCCTCAGCCTGGCCCTCGAGCATCGAGTATGCCTTATCCCTCGAACACCCCTCGAGCATCGAGTACTCCTCATCTCTCGAGCATCCCTCATTCCTCACCTCTCAACACCTGAACAATGTTGCACCTGTTTTGACAAGAGCTGGTGTTGACAATGTCATTGACGGCGAATCACAACACCGCCGAGAGCGATCAGCGACGTCGTCTACCAATGACACAATGGGAGTGACAAAGAAGATGCAAAAGTGTGCACAAATCATCACAAGATGCACCTGCGCGCCGAGATTTGATCGGCTGCGTCGTGTGCCAATGAGAAAGACAATCACAATGATCAATCACAATGAAAAACGCAGAGTGTGCATCAACGACGTCGTTTTCTACCAATGACAATCACAACAACAATGGTGGCGAATCACCCCAAGATGGACCTAACGCCGAGAGCGATCAACGACGTCGTCTGCCAATGACAACGACCATGGCGGGGAATCAGAAAGACAATGAAGATGAATCAACTACGTCGTCCACCAATGATCAATGATCAATGACAATCACAACCACAATGACGGCGAATCACAATCAAGACGACATGAAGATGAAGAAGATGGAGAAGAAGAAAAAGAAAAAGAGGAAGAAGAAAAAGAGGAAGAAGAAGAACAAGATGGAGAAGAAGAAAAAGAAAAAGAGGAAGAAGAAGAACAAGAAAAAGATTCCATATCCGCCTCCCTTGGCTCGTCTCACCATCAAGCCTCATTTTGTCAACCAAACCAACATGCTGGCAATTCATACCACTGAAAGATACACAAAGCGCTTCCGCTAATAATTGAAGATGCCGGACTTGACCGCGATAATAGGCGGTCGATGAGTCCTTCGCTTCCGCTTGGACTCTTCGGAAACTGTCTCTCCGAACTCGTAATGGTAGACATCCTTGGTTATTGACCACACCACTTTGCCACAGTTGATTCCAACCCCCAGGGTTTTGTAGGTCCGCAGGCCGAATATGATCCGTCGTCCCGATGGCCCAACGGGGAAATCGATCTCATTTGTCACGGGGCCGAAGATTTTCTCGCCAGTGTCGGCGTCCCGGATCATGACTTCGCTCGAACATGTTCCTGCGGTCTCCCATGAAAGGCCATATCTGGTCACCACCGCCAAGGCCTCAAGAGGTTCCAGACGCCGTTTTTGAGCCTGGCTAGGAACGTAAAATGGCTCCGACCACTTGAAATCACCGCCGACATCCACATCTAGATTCCTGTTAGGACACTGGCAATGGATGATTGTTCGGGGACTCCATACCCCAACTTCCTGCACCGCTGGGTCCGCTCTCGTTTGGGTCAATCACCGGTATCGTTCCTAAATCTCCTAGACCAAGGTAAGCAGCAGGATCTCCCGTCTGGAGTTTACTTGACCCGAGGACAATTGCATGTGAAAAGGGTGCATGCAAGGCGAGAGCTATCAAGCAATACGCCTTCAAGGATGTCTTCATTCTCTGCACGTCCATGCGACAGGATGCAGTACGAGTATTTGGAGGGTGAGAGATTGGAATGCAAGTATATCAGGAAGGGCACTTGGATGATGGAAGATGGTCTGTCTGCGAGACGATGATGAGTTGACGAACAAGGACGTAGAAGAGGTCGTCCGGTTCAGGTGCTGATCCAACTTAAGTACTCTCGAACGGAGGCTTTGAGATCGTCGACTCTATCTCGACATTGTGCTTGCTTACAAGGTTCCAATAGTACACAGTTGCCACGGGTGTCAAGACGAGTGAGGCCGTGCTCAACGGCCCGACGCACGGACCTTGCTTTTACCCTGGTGATGAGTTGAGTTCAGCCGTGTTCCGCCGCAACATTTGTTGCTCTCTGACAGCCGCCACAATTATTCACCAATTTGGTGGCTGACTTTTGGCCATGGCCTACATTACACTATTGGGAACCTAGCCTCGCCAACTGGGAGCAACGACTTGATTTCAAGATGGTGCGATACACCACTGCTACAGAAACCGTCGGGCCAGGATAAGTCCGCGCGAGGATAAACATGCAGCAAGAACTACAAATGACCATCGGTTGTACAGTTCCCTTGCCCAAGAGCCTTTCGTCCACTCGACTCCATCTCAAACTCGACGAACCTTACAATGCGATTGATTGTATCGCTGGGCGCGGCAACGCTGCTCCAGCTCCCCATCATGTACGCCAAAGTCATTCCAATACCTCGCGCAGCATTGCTGAAAGGGAGGGACTACTGGACCGACGTCGAGTGGCCACCCTCACCCACAAGCACAATGGCATCCATCAGCCCAGCCACGGCTTCGGAATGCTCACTTTCGACCGGCACTTACATGACCTCGGGGACTGTTACAGCTACGCAACAGACCTCGTCACGACCCCAGTTTACCAGCACAATGACCTCGACCTGCACAGCTTGCACAACCTTGGAGTCCATTTACGACTACATAGAGCCAGCCGACTACGATCCCACCGACGATGCCGGTGGCGAAGACACGCTCCTCTTCATGCAGGATGAGATTTATACTCTGGTGCCAGACGCGGGAATCGAGTTTGACTGCCCGGATGATCTCTTCACCATGTACTTCGACGAGAGCGTTGTAATCAACGGAACTCTGCAAGACTGGGGCGAGACATTTGAGTCGGGCATCATGCTGATCCCTAACAACTGGACTTCGTACTGTGGTGACATCTCGGACTGGACCCTGTATGGGTATAGTGACCCCGATGTCGAATTTTCCGATGCCGACGAACAGAACGAATACTTTGAAAGCGTCCGCGATCCTCAGGTCCAATACGTTGTCGTTGTTTTACACCAACTAGTCGAAGTCAACTGGCTGAACAGATCTTTGACCTTCGAAGCCTATGCCGATGACTTCCGAGCTGTTATCGGCGCGCTGACGACGGCTCCCGAGGAATACGACTACTTCACCCCTGGTCCGATTGGGAATACAACAGATGACGTCGACTTTTTCGAGACAGGGCTTCAGCGGCGCGACGTTCCTCGCAAGAGCCCGATAGTGAAAAGAGGGGGCGTGGGTGATTTGGCCGGCTTGATCAAAGCAATACCTGGCCTCGGTAAAGTTGCGCCCGATGCCCTTAAGACTGGCTTCGACCTTGTCAACCAGGGCATCAAGATGATCAACCTGCGCGATCTAACAAACGGACCAAAGGACAGCAATCCGTTCACCAACAAGGATGTGAGCATCTCATTGGACCTTTCGAAACTCCCGCAATACCCGGGCTGGGGAGGATTCACCTATCAGCTGTATCAGTTTTACTTTGAAGGAAATTATTGGGCCGAGCTCTGGCGGACCGCTGTCGCAGGAGGGAACAACCAGGCGTCGGTGTCTGTAGTCACCTCCTCGCAGCCTTATACGGGCACTTTTTCGACTTCGACGGGCACGAGCACGAGCGCGTCCTCCTCGGGGTCGACATCCGCAACCACCACCTATTCATCCACCGCAGCCATTCCCTCCTGTACCTGGGCACCTAATAAGCAACCGCTGGACAAGCAGTCATCGTGGAAAGACATTTTCAAGGTCGACGCAGAAAAGCTAGTCACTACGGGCCAGCTGCCCTTCCCACTCAGGCTGCTGGACATCCCCGGCGTCGTAAGGGCGGGCTTCGAGGCCAAAGACGCCCTGGTGAGTGCCCACCAGGTGCTGAAACACTTTACAATCCTACCGAGATCGTCAACGACTACAGCCACCACTGTCTCTCCGGTAACGGCGGTTCCTGCCTCGACGACCACCTCTCTTGTGGCGACAACCACCACCGGTCCAGCCGATGGTGTGGTATTGAGTGGGAGCACATCGACTTCATCCGCAGCACAAGTGGCCAGTTCAACGCCAGCTCTGGCTGCCCGACAAGAGTTCGATACGAGCTTCTATGACAACTGTGACGGTACGTACTCCTTCCCGAGGCCTTTGCTGCCCATTTCCTACCAAGCCATGATCAAGCTGAGTGTAAATTTATGACAGTATCGATTCTCGACTGGGACATTGAGTTCATGTTTGGGAATGTATCGGTCACGGTACTTCCACCGGCAATATCCCTAAGAAACTACGCCTTGAAGAATCGAGCCTCGATTCAGCTCACCTGCAAGGACCGCTTCTTTGAAACCCGCGAGACCGAGTACCTCCGCATCACTAGTGTGCCTATTGGCGGGTGTGCGACCAAGCTGGGCGATTTTGAGATTGATGCATTCTTCGTCCTCTTCCTGAGCTCTGTGTTTTCCTCGGGGTCCAATGGATCCATCGTCATTGACTATTCTTATACCTGGGATCCCATCAATTTCGAACTAGAACTACTCGGCAACGGACCTAACAATTCCATTCAGCTTGACGCCGCCAAACTTGGCGTCGGACTCCCCTCCAGCTCGGGCTTGCAATTCGACTATCTCCGGGCCACGGCGTCATTTCCCAACATCGAGATAGGGCTGGCTCTCTCTCCAGCATTTCAGGTCGACGTCATTACTCCCCTGGTCAACTACACGCGTGGCATCATGTTGGGCCCTGCAGTGAATGTCTTGTCCAACGGAACCTTTAGCATTGGATACAACAAATCTTCCAGTTCGAGTACACCCTCATCGTCGGCCGCACCGGCTCAAAACACCGGCATTGTCTCCGACGGCAGCGACTTCATCCCCTCGACAGATGTCGTCGACTTGGTGAACAACGGCTCGAGTTCGACCCCCGGTATTTTTGATGGAAGTGGAATCGACGTCCTCACTGGCATGAGCTGGGGTTTGATGTGGACAGACTACACCTACCAGAGGTTAGGAGGTCCCCTGAGCACCGTTTTGACGTTGCCGTCTTCAAAGTCCAAGGTGGGATGGCTGTTTGGGCCGTACAAGTTCTGGTCTCGAGACCCATCATGACCATGTTTCACTTGACTTGACTCGGTCGAGGCCTCGTCCCCTCGATGGATGAATACTGGGGCACCTGGATTTTCTTCTCTGCTGGAACACTGCTCCAGCCTTTTAGTGAGGATAAGCGGGAGTTTGGGAGTAGATTTTTTATTTTCTTCATTTTCTTCATCTTCTTCATCTTCTTCATCTTCTTCATCTTCTTCATCTTCTTCATCTTCTTCATCTTCTTCATCTTCTTCATCTTCTTAATTGTGATTCGTCGCCATGATCATTGTCATTGGCAGACGATGCAGCTGATAGGCCCGGGTAAGGGAACCACCTACGACATCACGTGATCATATCACAACAAGTGGCGATCAAGCTGAGCACCGCTGGGCACCACTGAGCACCACTGAGCACACTGAGTACAACTGAGGTCAGTTCCAACTCCCCCCCCCCCAGAGAGATACGCAAGGTCATCCTAAGCGCGCACGACCCACCTCAAGCGCGCACGACCATCCTAAGCGCGCACGACTCATCCTAAGCGCGTACTACTGTCCCAAGCGCGCAAGGTCATCAACATGTTAAGCGCGAAGATTCGAGAGAAATTGAAGACGACAGACCCTCGCACTACGACACGCTCTCAGCGTCAACGTGATTCGCTTTCTCAAAGACATTGTCAACATTGTCAACATTGCAACATGAAAAGGGTTTGATTGATTGGTTGGTTGTCCCGGCGAATGAGCAATGAGGAATGAGGAATGAGGAACGAAAGCGAATGTCCGGTGAGCAGTTTCCTGCGTATCGGCCAGAACCAAAATCTCCAACACCATCCTCCTCGTCTTGTCGCGACTACAACATCGTTGTGCGAGAGGACTGCCTGCGCAGATGTTACGAATCACTGAACCCTTATACTCCGGAGAGGTGATGTCTTGAGTACATCGATGACAGGGAACCGAGCATAGGTAGGTGGAAGTATCTTTCCGAGAGAGAGAGACCGGAAATGCACATCTCCGAGAAAACCCGGAGGAGCACGGACATGGAACAAGACTTCCCTGCCTGCGGCGGTTGGGAATACACTTGATCTCTTCAAGCGTTTTGTCGTTGTCACATACGACATTCTCAATGGGAATCAAAAGCATCAAGTACTCAATTGTTAGTATCATCTACAGAGGGGCAAATTGCGGGCAGAATGCGAAGATCGCATGCCCCCCTCCATTGAGCCTCCAGCAACTTTGGAAGCCAACTTGATGGCTGCGACGTTTCCTTCCACCATCACGTGCACCCGGAGTGCCTTTGACACTGCCGTACGCGGTTGGCCTTCTTCTCTCAAAACCATCAATCCACTCTCTCGTCTCACACGAAAAGAGAGTTCAACGGCTTCATCGTCTCGACGGGACTCGTCGGGCTTGAAACTTGTCGAGAGTGACGCGGTGCAGGCCCACAATCCACGGAAGGAGTATCGCGAGGCCTCCGAGCCGAAGGAGTCTTCGCGGCAATGACTTCGATCAGGTGTCAGCACCGTCATTCTGTCCGTCAATCTCGATGAACACTACCTTGCACAGAGCGAGATCGATATCATCGCGTATGTCACAGAATGAAATGGTTACTCCCTCTGGTGTTGAAAGAGGACTACCGACGGAGCGCTCTCATCTTTCCCTGTGCCAGGTTCCACAGGATTTTCAGACTTTTGATCCCGCGAAAAGATAGTGTCGACATTCTCTCTGCCGAACTGTAGGTCGACCCCGAACACTTCCTCCTCAGTTTCGACGGCAGAAGGATCTTCCGACCGAGTTGCAAGGAGAGATGTCTGCAGAGGAGTATATCAAGACAGAAGGCATGCCGGAAAGACAAGACTTGTTGCCGGATTGGTGGGAAGCCTTCTGTTCGGAACGGCACAGCGTCAATCCAAGTGAAACGGTCAGACTCTCCGAAACACGAAAGAGCGGCACACAAGTCGGGCTTCCCACAGACCCCTCGCCCCTGGCCTCAATTCAATTCGATCCTTCTTCAACGCAGACTTGGGTTCAGCGCCGCGGATCGATGCGCACGGAGAGGCTACAGCCTTTGTGGATGACTTGTTCCCGGACAATGGGACCATTTTTTTCTTCTCGCCAGCCGTACACGACGGACTCTCCAGCCATTCTCCATCAAGGGACACGCTGAGATGTATTCATCTGCATCGTTGATGAATGAGAAAAGAGGATGGTAAACGCAGAGGGTGTGCCAACCATACGAAAACAACATGCTGGCGATTCGGCTACACATCACATGCAATGCCTGTCAAACGCCTGTCAAACTGCAAGTCATCATCATCGTGTCTGTCAGGTGCCTGTCAGTTGCCTGTCAAAATTCTGCCAGAATGACTGTTGTCATCAACTCACCTGTCAAATGCCTGTCAAATGCCTGTCAAATGGCTGTCAACATGCAAATTGTCGTCATCGTGTCTGTCAGATGCCTGTCAGGTGCTTGTCATTCAGCTGTCATTATCTGTCATCTGCCTGTCATAATAACACCACAGAGTGTAAGATGGCCTGGCAGACAACAACCCCCCGTTTTCGAAACACCCTCCGGGTCTCGTGGCGGCTCCCTATCCAGCATCCAGCCTCCAACTTCCGGGGGGACCTGTCCCTCAATGAAACCTTTGCGACAAAGGAAATCCACGGCTGAAGATTGAGACGTAGGGTGAAGACGGAATCGGACATTGGGATATTGACAAGATCCAGCACCACACAGCAAAATAGGGGCAGAAGTCTGCACAAGCAAGCGAAACTCAAGTCTCATGTTCGGCTTCTCCTCGAAATAACAATAAACGCGTCTGGGTGCACCACGGGAACATGGCTTCGGTCGCGATTGGCGAATCGTCCTTGGGCGACATGATTATGCTGTTGAAAAACGATGTCAAGATTCCGGACAGCAAAGCATCCGATTTCCTGCACCCTCTAGCTGAAAGCCGGCCGACTTGTACTCTGATTATATCGCTGGAGGTTGGTGAATGACAAGTATGCTTCGTAATGGTGGCTTTGCAAGACTTGCCACCAAGTGAGGTAAAGTTCTGCACGACCAAGGCGACGACCGGTGCGCTGAACCACATGATGACAAAACACCATCGGAACAAGGACGGTCAACTCCTCCCAGCACTGCGCCAGTCGTCCAAACCCAAAGGAGACGAGTCTGACGCTTACGAGGGCAATGGGTACGACCGAGATCCCGAGCGAGACAACGAACTTTGCGGTCGGTTTCAGCCAAGTGTCTTCTAGGAACATCCTTGCACGTGGATTGTTCTAGACCAGATTGCATTTCGCAGAACGCAAGTCGCCTTTGCTCGAGTATCTCAGTCCGTCATGTCGACTGTCACATTCGACTACTGTGTCGCCGACTATCCGGTAGGCTATATGACAAGGCACTTGGGACTGTCTCATCTTGGCCGGCAGAAGTTGAACGAGCCGTACGAGGGTATGGACGACACTCCCATCTCCGTTGCTGCAATCGTCCTCGACCCGCTGGGGAAGAAGTGGCGGTGGCTTGAACGACCAGCATGGATCAAGACTGGCCAAAGGTTGCAAGTGTCAAAACACCAAGACAGTCCCAAAGACGCGGTGCGACGAGGTCATGTGCTTCAAGTCTCTGGCCGGTTGTAGCAGAGGTTGCAAAGATTCTTCCTGGCCTGAGTTTGGAAGTGGTATGTTTAGAGATTGCACAGATTGTTGTCTGTTTTCTGATTGGAACTGACAATGTTGGCAGATTTTCCCATTTTGCAACCAGAATCAATCAGTCAACCAGTCTAGCCAATCAGACTCGAGATGCAGCCAGGATGAAATGTGAGTGCAGGATGATGATTGTGATTGGCCCACCTTCTTTTTCATCTTCTTCATCTTCTGCTTCATTTTCATCTCTCTGTGATTGTGATTGATAGACGACGTCGTTGATCCCTCTCGGCGCGCAGACACATCTTGTGGTGATGATTGAGTCCCTACGTGTTCATTGTGATTGGTCAAAAAATGCAAGGACACTGGGAACTTCTCAGACTCTGATTCAGTATGTTGCTGATTGTCATCAGCGATTGTTGGACGGGATAGAACTTCAAGAGACTGTCTTCAACAAAAAGACAAAAAGACAAGATTAAAACTTCTCCTATACTAGGCTTCAAGCCCCATATAGATGAAGTTAGCGCCTTCACCAGCGACGCAGATCACAACAGTACTTTGACCAATGCCGGGCATCAATATTTCCTGATTGCGCAGCGGATTACACTGATTAAGCTACTAACCGGAGCATTATGACCAGGCGACACTAGACTACCCGGAAGGACAACCCTCTTACCTATCCCGCAGGAATAGGCCCCTCAATTCTACCAACCACTGCGCCACCGAGGCGGCACAGCAACTGGCAGGTCGATTTAGTGCTTGTTATTGGTACGAAAACCAAGAGATCAAGTGTATATCCCCTCAAAAACTTACTCGGCAAAACAAGGCTTGTCCGTGTTGCATACGGAGTACTGATGATGAACAGGAAGGACAGCCGAGGTGTGCCAAGAACCGGAGATACAATTTTCCGTCTCCTGCTGATTTTTGCCGCCACACACAACAACAACTTCCACCAACTCCCAGAACTGCATCAACTTCTCTCACCTCCATCCTCATTTACCTGGACAATCAACCAATCAGCCAAAGCCTGTTCATCTGGCATCTGTTTTGCCAAGGTTTGGGCATTGACAATGTCACTGACGGCAAATCCCAACGCCGCCGACATGAACAAGCTGCACTGTCTACCCATGAACAGTGAAAACCACAATCACAAAGACAATCAAGTCATCTTGTGCACAGTCTGTGTCTGGTGTTTGAGCCAGTCACAATCCAGGAATCAGCTGTGTCATCTACCAATCAGTGTGTACCCTTGGATCCTTGTCAATCTGTCCAAAATGACTGAGCATGAAGAATGCAGATGCCAGCAAATCACACACGCCCATTAAAACAGCATGTTGATGACGGCCCATTCAAAGCAGCAAGTCAGTGTCAGCACATTCGTACAAGCAGCGGGTTAGCACACCAACTAAAGCAGCATGACAGAACGCCAACTAAAGCAGCGTGGCGGTATGCACCTTAAAGCAGCATGTCAGCACAACCCCTGGATCAAGTCCATCACTCTTACACCCTTGATCCCTGTCTAGCTCATGCAGAGGACTTTCTGATCATGCAAAGGACTTTCTGATCATGCAAAGGACTTTCTGATCCTGGAGACTTACCGAACAGCCTCGTCAGTTCCACCAGATCCATACACTGTTCTCATACCCTTGATGCTCCGTACTGACCGACAATGTATAGCAAACCATCATACCAGACCGGACAAACGAAACATCAATGTCAATGCCAGCACGCCATGACCATCGGCATCCTCGACGACCCATGTCTACAGTACCTCCTCCTCCGCGAGATCCACAGCTGTCATCACAAACCCTTGCTCGGACCCTTGACCCATGACCATTACTAGCTCCGAACCAAGATGACAATACGATACAATGTGCAATGTATGAAATACATGGCGGAACAAGAAAAAGAGTTCTAAAAATAGGACAAGATCAGGTCCGGTACGGTATCATCTTGTATTCTCGTACAAAGAGTGGGAGTGTGCTGATGTCAGCCTTGTACGAATCGTGGGATACTCTGGTACAAAACTTGGGATGTACAGGACATCAGTACGAAGGCGTGGGATACCCAGGTACGAAGCGTGGGATACCGGACATCAGCCTTGGACCAAGGTACAAAGCGTGGGATATCTCGAACATCAGCCTTGCACTAGGGTCTGAACCACTGAATATCTCGCACATCAGCCTTGTACTCTGGTACAAAGATGGGGGGGCCCAAGGGGGACCCGGGGGGTGAAATACAAACACGGAAGCAGACTCGGATGCAGACACAGACGAGACTCAACCGACCCAGACACCACACCATCACACCGACACGGTCACGTGATACCAATGCTGCTCGACCATGGGATGAAGTTTCTCTGGACCGATACAGACGGACCCGGACGCCGACAAAGACACAGACACAGTCGACTACACATACACAGTCAATACACACAGTCAGGGACATGTTCATGAAAAAGGTCCTTGATCAAGTCACCTGACCTACACAGTATCAAAGGTAGGGAGGTAGGAAAGGTATGAGACACGAACGAAACCTACGAGGAAGAAAAGCAACAAGGCATAGGGGGTGAGGTGCCCTCAAACTCAGCCCAACCCGAAGATTTTCAAGGCCTACCTACGGAGATGGGACGCCTACGAGGGATGCCTAGCAACGGGGGAGAGATGCCTACGAGGAAGCCCTGTGATGGAGGAAGGGACGCCTAGCTACAGGGGAGGGATGCCTACAAATAACGCCTACGACGGAGAGAGAGAGGCCCAACTCTGGGTGTGAGGTGCCTCCAACTGACGCCTAACTTCGGGGGTGGGATGCCTACAGCTGACGCCTAACTTCGGCGATGGGACGCCTACAACAATCGCCAAATTCGGGGCTGGGCCACTTACAAGAGATGCCTAACTTCCGGGTGAGATGCCTATCACTGACGCCTAGCTACAGGGATGAAACACCTACAACTGACGCCTAGCTTCGGGGGTGGGATGCCTACAGATGACGCCTAACTGACACCTAACTCTCGGTGGTGGGACACCTACAACTGACGCTAAATTCGGGTGTGGGATGCCTACAGCTGACGCCTAGCTATAGGGGTAAGATGCCCAGCTACAGGGGTCAATTGCGACAATCTCTAGGGGTGACGACCCCCAAAAATCAACCCGACTCGGGGAGTGTCCAGGCATAACTACGGAGACTGCAGGGATGCCTAGAACTCTCAAAAGTTCGCCCACCTCATGGAGTGTCGACGCCTATGTCAACGCCTAACTACGGGGGTGGGATGCCTACGAGGTATGCCTAGCTATGGGGGTGGAATGCCTACGAAAAGGACCTACGACGGAGAGAGGGGCGCCAAGTTACAGGGGATGTCGACGCCTAGCTCTAGGGGTGGGACGCCTACGATGGAGGGTGGCTTATGGGGGTGGGAGAGTCACGAAAAGAGAGAGAGAGAAAGAGAGAGAAAACGAAACGAGGGGGGGATCGCGAAAACCCTGAAAACTGAGTCAGCTCAAAGAGAGGGGAAACCGATGACGAGGCGACTTACCCCTTGACACATACCCTTGTCAGGCTTCGGAGTCCGATCGAGTCCAGCCGCATACCCTGCATGAAGCCCCCTGGACTTGGCTGTGTGATTGGAAGACTTGCCAGGAATTGATGCCCAAGACGAGGCGGACTTGCATGAGATGCCCAACATGAGGCGGACTTGCATGAGATGCCCAACATGAGGCAGGACTTGCTGAAACCGGTGAGAGTCTCGACCTGTGATATTCATCCGACGGTCAGTCACCTTGTTGCATGCATTGGGCTGACCAGAGACCAGGATTGCGGAGAAAGTCCGACCGAAACACCGACGGATGATGGAAAAAGGAATCTGACCATGCATATCAAGTTATTGACAGGGGTCATGACAGGTGGTTGATCCTTGGAAAAATACTGATGACTTGGGGGGAGTTCTAGGTAAAGGGTGCCCCGAAAGCGCCCCTAACTCTGGGCACCCCCATAGGCGACTCTTGACGCCTAAAATTATTTTCAGGTAGGAGGTGCTGCTGAGTGTAGGACCCACGAGACCCAAGTTTTACTGACGATCATTGACCTGACATCGGGACTCTAGGTATGCCTAAGAGTGCATCTCTAGGCGTCACTCCAGGTGTCTCTCTAGGCACCTCTCTAGGCATGCCTAAGGAAATCGTGTCGGGGGTCATTCTTTGAAATGACCAGGCGGCTGAAAGGTCCGGAGTGGTGTTGCGCGACCCAAATATCGACGGAAAGTCAGTCGATCACCCGACCAATGATCTACACCAAAAATGCACGGACCACCTGAACCATCAATATCACATTCTCATCAAATTCCATCACAAGCCTCACACCCAACACAGCCAGTAGCATGTCTGGAACACGCGCCCAACTTGCATCAACCACTCGCCTCGCCACCTCGTATTGCTGCTCGACTCTCTACACGATACCGGATTCAATCCTCGTATCTGCACCTCAGGCCGATGCAGCATTGAGTCCGAGCCAAGAAATCAGAAAGAGGGGTAAGAGAGGGAGGTGAGGCGACTAGCGTGGAATCATCGCTGAAGGGCATCCCCCCCGATTTCGACTTTTTTCTTCTTCTCTTCTTCTCCTCCTCACCAAAATTGTGCCAACTTCCCCAGTCACGTGTTGTCTTATCTGGACACTCACGTGCGGTCTTTTCTGGACACTCACGTGCCGTCTTATCTCCTCACTCACGTGCTGTCTTATCTCCTCACTCACGTGCCGTCTTATCTCCTCACTCACGTGCCGTCTTATCTCATCACTCACGTGCAGTTCTCACCGGCAACGCTCACGCGCTCTCTTACCTCAGCACTCACGTGCACATTGTCTACAAGTTACCGGACATGTCTGCCTTGGAGGTTAGTTCAACACCCAAGTATCCCGTCGCCGCCATAACCAACACTCGACGTACAGAGTCTCTTCGGCCCCACGGCCTCTCTAGTGGAAGTCCTCGCCGACACAGCCATCATTCTAAAGGATCTCCTCGCCGCTTCAATCAACGCTCTGCAGAATGTCATCACCGCTTCAATCGACGCTCGGCAGGATGTCCTCGCCGCTACAATCAACAGTCTGCAGGAGTTCCTCGCCGTTACAACCGCCTTGGTGCAGCGTCTCCTCCCCGATTCAAACGGAGCTGTGCAACATTTCCTCAACAACAAAATCGCCCAACTCCAGGGTCTCCTCGTCGCTACAAGCCAGGGTCTGCGGGATCTCCTCACCCGTCTAACCAGTGAGGTGCATCTCGTCGACGATGCAAACGCCAATGTGCTGCCTTTCGTCGTGGTTAAATCCGTCGCTCTGCGGGTGCTCAACGAGGAAGTACAAGCCATTCTGAATACTCGGAACACCGCTGACTGAGACTGCGTGAGGTACCTGTCATGGGTAGGAACACCGCAGGAACATTTTTCTCACAAAGCCACTAACCTCTGCTCTCTGCGTGTTCAGGGTACTTTTTTCACAAGTCAACATCTCTGCTCTCTGCGTGTACCAGGTACATTCTCAAAAGTCACCAACATCTGCTCTCTGCGTTCATTCTCAAACGTCAACATCTCATACTCTGTACTCCGGGGCCATTCAAGCAGAAAAATTCACAAGGGGGTTGGGCTGGGAAGGTCGGCAAGTTGACATTTCATGTCCATCGGCTACAAAACTGCGCACAGCATCACGATACCGGACTTTCTTACTTGTTGCAATTGTCTCGAGACAGGAATAAAGATCGATTCAGGCTACCAATCTACCATATCTGTCGTATACCTGTGGCTCCTGTCTCTGGGGGTTTTCCTGTATTTCATTCGTGAAGGCGTGAGATGGAAAAATCTGAAAAGTACTTTTGGTGGTTGGTTGGGCTTTTTTTTTGGTTGAGGGCTTGTTGTTTCTCATGTTTTTTCCCCAAAGTCTTGGATCGATTCCATCCATCCAGACCAGACAGACCAGAACCTGCCTCGATCAAGCAAACAATTCCCAGACTCCCTGATCCCGTACCTGAACCTGAACCGAAAGCCGAAATCCGAATCCCGAAAGCCGAAAGACTCCAAAGGAAAACGGAGAAAGGAGGATCAATCTTGTAACTGTTGCCTCCTCCAACGACGACGACGATATTGTTCCAACATCAAGTACAATTTGCCCTCTGAAGCCATCTTGAAAGAAGCCGAGATTCCATGACTCATGTCTCAGGCTGCCGTGTTTTCGTGGTAATGGCGCCCAGATGGCCCACAGGTAAACAATGGCCCCGAACACATCAACGAGCATGCCACATACCTTAGAGAAGCGTTGTCATCAGCTCCAGGCGACGAATAGAGGGCAGAACCAATCAAAATACAAAGGCTCGTCGTCCAGGCCTACGGCGAATATACCCTGGCGCTTATTGGCAAGGTGTTGCAGTAGCCCGTCCGTGGGCGAGGTGCTTCACCAAATTCAAGACACGACAAAAGACATCCAGACCGTTCAGAGAGACATCACGGCCGTCAAGAGCTCTATAGGACTAGACACTACGCCCCCTCAACTCGACAAACTTTAGCAGAGTCAAGACCGCACGGACGATCGTGGGCGCAAGTCGCGGCGTAGGCCAAAAGCAGCTCCACGTTTCGTCGTCACCCTTGGTGCCAAACACAACCGATTTTTCATATACCACAAAGAACTCAACCGTCATAACCGCATACAGAGACCCGACTCGTAATAGTCAAGCTCAAAGACCAGGGCATTTTTGCAACGGTACCGCATCCATCCGGTTGCTTGGACTAAACAGCAGGTACAAAATTCTATACGAGACAAATCATGGCACGAGATCGATCCGGCATACACCTGCGTGACGAGAGTGATCAAAGACGTCGTTTACCAATCACAGTGACAAAGACCATTACAAACGAAGAATCTGTACTTGACTATAGTCGTTTTCTGCCAATGAGAAAACACAATCACAATCACAATCACAATGGCGGCGAATCAAGGACATGAAGATGACACAACTAGGTTTGTCTGTTTGTAGCTTTAATGGTTGACTGCATCAGGGAGTACTGGCCTTGACCTCACTGTTGGAGACATTTTCTGCGACGCGAGGAGTCGCCCCGGTATCCTCACCGAGCCTGTTGTGCCAACTACACTGCATCTTCCGCAGTTTTTTGTTTTGTTTTTAGTTGTCATCATCAAGTGTCCATTCGATCGGCCAAAAAAAGAATTCTTTGACATGTTGACATCTGCAACTCTGATTCAGATGCACTCGAATCCCAATATATGCTGCATCTTCGGATCCTTGAGGACTGACGGACTGACTGACTGGTGTACCTCTCATTGTCTGCGTGTGCCGCGCGGTAGTAGTTAGTAATGCCAGGGCCTGCAACAGATGGATTTGCAGTGGTTTTTTTTGGCGACGAGATAATTTCGCTTCGAAGAAGTTATCGTTGCTTGTATCATCATCTGTCTCAATATTCTGTCTGGTTTTTGTGTATTCCGAATTGTCCTCTCCAGCAGTCCATAGAGAACCGACCGTTGCACAATGCTCGACTCTCAGCAGTGAGATTCTAGAACCTTGTCAATCGGCGAGTCGAGTCTTTGAGTAGTGGGTGTCTCTGTATCCGAGAGAGCAGCACCCTTTGAGGATATCAACGGCTCCGAATGCCACTCGGGGAAACTCTAGAGTCGGCTCAACAACGCTGTACTCGGTAGGATGATTTACGTTGCAGGATGATTTACGTTGCAGGATGATTTACGTTGCAGGATGATTTACGTTGCAGGATGACTTGCAGGAGGAACTGGCTGGATGACTTGCAGGATGACCTGGCTGGATGAACTGGCAGAATAACATAAAAGAATGCGTTACATGAAGATGTGTGGCTGGATTACCTTTCCAAGTGTAGTTGTGTAGTTGTGTACACTTGGACCGTTCAAACAGTAGAGTGCCCGATCCTTTCCGTTTGATCTCGGCGGAAACCAAAAAATCAATGCACTGCACTATACTATACTGCACTGCACTACACTACACGGCGTGTGTCCATCAGGGTTCTTGTTGTGCCTTTTGAAGGGGAGGAGGGGCGGAGGGGGAAGAAAAAGGAAAGCGAAGGATCTACAATTTGTCTCAATGGCAAACCCAGATTGCACTCCAGGGCGTGTCACACGCTGGCCGATAAGGTCATGAATTTTCTATCCATGTTTCAATCTCCTCTGTTCCCATCTTCAAGGGTACCGCCGTTTCGATTCAGCACGTCATTGCTGCCATCATAGATCGGCTGACCTCAATTCCCCAAAGCCATGCCAAGTTCCGGGGAGACGTCGATTTGACGCCCGCTGGAGACGTGGGTAGATATCTGTGTGGCGTACCCCACCAGAGCTTGTGCTGTCACGACATTATGGTCGTCGTCGTCGTCGTCGTCGTCGTCACAAGCCAGTGGATCAAATCAAAAACACTCTCAATGGTAGGGGTGGCTTCCATCGTCAGAGCGTCGTTGATCAGCGCTTGCCACGGGCAGTGGCGCTTCGGGTCCGGATCGGAGACCGAAACACGTGCTGCACAGGGTGAGCCCGACCCGATCCCTAATCTTCATCGTTTTCCTCTTCCCGTGCTGTAGCTGAGACCGCCTCCAATCCCTTCACCTCGTCGTCATCGCTGGGTGTGTCTAAAGCCGAGCTCGCGGGCGACGGAAGATACACAACTTCAGAAGGGACATGGTCGACTACTCTTCTCGCTGCAGCCATCATCTCCTGAGACTGTTCCATCTCGTCAAGGTAGTGACAGAGCTCTTCGGAAGAAATCACAATCGATTCGCTGTGCAGGGACTCGGGGATCAAAGCCTTGGGCGCGAAATCCACGACTGGGATCCGTACTTGGGAACCGGGGACCGGCTTGCCGTCGCGACTGCGGAGTTCCTATACATCATGTCCGGTCAATCACGGAACGGAGAGGCTAGCGTACAGACCTACCTGACTGTGATACTCGATTGACAATCGAGGTAGCGCAGAACCAGGCGGGTGGTCGACCCGTGGCCTCCAAGTCTTCAACATGATTTGCTTGGAGCGACGATAGTCCTGATCCAACGCCACCACGAGTTGAGTCCCTCGATATCCTTCCGTGATGTAGATGTGCGCTAACTCTGACAAGGCTTTGCTCTTTTGTGAATATCCCACCTCCAGTATGACCGCTGGACATGGCGCCTGAAGATGTCTGAACCGAGCGTCAGGGTGGTGCGTGCCGATCTCGCCCTCTCTTATGGGCGCATGACGTTCATTGCGGATCTGATTCGCGAAACTCTCCTTTGCCGCATCTCCCGAGCACAGTCGTTCCAATTTGCGTTCCACGAACTGGCAAAACCACCCTTCTAGATTCTCGTGTTCATAACTCGCCGACATGCTAAGGACGAAGGTCGAGGTTCGAGGGAAATAGTGATACCTGTGGGCGAGCGTTAGCAGCTGTGCCGTCGGGCAATGTCTTGACACGTCTCGTACCGCAGCGTATGCGCCCAGTGTGGCTCACGAACCAGACCTTGCAAAGCGCCTAGGCCCTGAGGACTCAAAGGAAACGGCAGCCAAAGGTCGGCGCAGGGAGAGGCACCTTGAAGGTAGCCTTCAATCTGCTCGATAATGGGCGACAGCTCAGCGGCCAATTGCGGGTCGGAGGACTGGAGACGCGTCCAAGTGCCCATGGTCGTGGAGACATGATTTGGGGGGTGATTCGGATTCAGAGTGGGTGAAGCCTCATCGTGCCGACCAGGACCTGTGTTGAGTCTTGGCATCGCTGTGGTAATTTCTGGCGGACAAGCCATGCTTGTTCACCAAGGAGTCAGGGTTCGTAGTAGTGCGACGGCGAGGCGACGAGACAAAGATCGAGCATAACTGTGCAGACGTTGGTGTTGATGGTGATGGAAACATCTGTGAGTTGCTTTGTGGGGGATTGTTTAAAGACGGTGGAGAAAAAGAATACGGTCGACTACAAAAGGAGATGTGGCAGTTGATACGGTCGATCATACGATGGATGTGGAAAACGGCTGTCGGCCCATTCACGCACATGCGACAGTGATGATGGGTGCCGGAACTACAATATTTGATACGAGCAATCCTACATTCCGCCGCAGATCTGTGACATGGGTCAGAGGATACGGCCCGCGCGGAAGGAGATGGCAGATTTCTCGGATGCGCTAGATGATGATGTGCATGTCAGCACTGGAAGCTAGACATGGTCAAGGGTGTGATGCACGAGGATGGGGATCGGATTTTATCGGATGCGCTAGAGGATGATGTGCACGTCAGCGCGGCCAAGTCGACAGGGGTCCAAAGTACCATTCATGAGGGAGGATGCGCCAGATGATGGTGTGCTGTCAATTGACATGGATGCATTCGAGTCCGAGAGAAGGTGTGTTATGTACTGATGTGTGTGTTGTGCGAGGATGATGAAACAGAAAGGCTGATGTCGCGTAACGTGGTCAGCGCCATGCGCACTAAATTAGTGCGATCAGGGACTGAGGACTCCCGTTGGCAGCTGGAATTTATCCACCATCGAAAAGGTGTTGTGATTCTTCTCACTCCACTCAATAGGAGATGGTCAAAGGCCATCGGTATAACGAGGAATATTCTCGCCCGAAGGAGAGAAGGTTGGACGGCGTGGCGAAAGGACTGCGCTCGCTCAATGTTAGGGGGAGAATTCCTGTTGATGACAACATGTCCTGCCAACTTTCATCCATCCAAGCATGATGGGACGAATTTGCAACACCTCTTTTGCTCTCTTTTCTCTATGCGACATCAAAAGAGGCAGAGCCAGAGCGCGCTCTCTCAACTCGAGGAGAAGACCGAGACGGAGAAAGGCGGAGAGAGGCGGAGCCAGCTCCCGTCAACACTGCGATGTTGATTGGTGCGTCGCGTACAATGTCAGCAGCGTCGTCGACCTGCCATTCTATGCACAAGGTCGCGAAATTCCCGGATCTCTGCAATGCCTCGGGCGAGAGTTGTAGCCTGTCTAGCTCCATCCATTTGATCCCAATGTTGTTGGCCTTGTTCCGCCTGCTGTTGAACCCCTCTTGACCTCATCAAGTGTTGCCAAAGCTTTTTTTTGAGTCCATTTCGACTTTCGAACGTCGCGTAATCGTCTTTTCGTTTGGGAGAGTCAAAACATTGGTCAATTCGTACGATCGCTCGGTTGATGGTCACGAAATATTGGTCCATTGCTTTGGCTACCTTCTGATGGACTGGACGAGCTTCCTCTTTCTTTCGAAGCGGAATGCCCCGAAAGACTTTGTACGCCTGAGTCTGAAACTCGACGCCCACTCTTGGGTACTGTCGTAATTGATACTGAGAGTGTGTTTTCCGCTTTCTTCGTGCGCCGAGTTTGCCGAGTTGCTTGAAGAGAATTGGCTCGTTTGAAATGACCTGTGAGGATTTGAGAACTTCCTTTCGGTACGTACTTTAAGACCGAGAATACACCAACATCAAAGTGGCTGAAGAATATGTGATGAACGTGCTGCCATATGGACCAATTGAAAATTATGTGCAAGGCATTCATACATGACATCAATTGATGTATGAACTGTTGGCATTCTCGCAAAGAACAAGTCGTGCCCCATTATCGAGAAGAGTTTGGACGAAGAAAGGAAGGCTATACTCGATACACGATTCAGCAGGGGGACGAGATGGATTGTAAAGGCTCATTACACTCTGCTCTGCGGAATGTCAAACGCTGATGTTCGTCTCGGAGCTGTTCTGGGAAGGTCCATTGCGAGAGGGTCGCCTTGCCCTCGAACTGGCCGAAAAGGCGACATCAGGTATGTGGCCATAGTTTTCGATGATGCCAAAGCGTCAACAGCATGCCGGGGACTCAAGCTTGATGGAGATTGAAAACCTTCCGTGTCCGCTCTTTGAAATTGGATCCTATTGACGTTGGATTCCTGGAATTCGTGTCGAACCACATTGATCTCATCGCCGGTCAATGGATAGCGAAGAACGGGCTGTGCAGGATCTGTTACAGATCAACCACGTCGTTTTCCATCAATGACAATCACAACCACAAGGACAAGAATATGAATCAGAACAAGGAGAGGAAGAAGAGGAGGAAGTAGAAGAACATGCCATGTCCGCCTCCTTGGCTCATCTCTCGAAAATCCATCGTGCACTTGCTCCTTTACCTGGGCGAGGTATATGTCTCCTTGGCCCGGGCCCAAGTCATGCTCGGCCTTGATTGCCCTTGCATTGACACCGGTCTTGTTCGCCAAATTTATCAATGTTTTGCGAATGTGGCCAGCCAGGTGTGGCCGGTTTGGTGTTCGTGTGAGGAGGCAATGCTCGGCTCTTGAGTAGTGAGCCATGTAGTCGTTGAGCTCGCTTGGATGGCAGCCCACTGTCAATGTTCCGCAAAATGCTTGCCTTGTTCCGTCGAGCACTACTCCTTTCGCCATTCGTCGAGCATTTGATCCCGGCTGGTTCTGTCGAGAGCGCGGACGCAAGGTGTTGGAATTCGTGGTCTTTCCAGAGATATCAACCACCTCTTTGGTCATCTTATCGGCTTTTGTCATTCCCTAGGTTGCCATAATGATGGTATACTTCCTCATCACTACAGGCCAGATGATGATGATGATGATATAGTCCTCTCTGCGGTTTCACTGTCACTGTTGTTGTCATTGGTTGACAATGTCGTTGATCCTTCTCGTCATGGTATTACACACTCTGTATCTTCATTGTTGCTGCCGTTGTCATTGGTGAACAACGTTGTTGATCCCTCTCGGCGTAGGCATGTCTTGTGATGGTGATGCACACTCTTCATTGTCATTGGTAGACGACGTTGTTAACCGACCTCGGCGCGCAGGTACATGTTGTGATGATTGTGCACACTTTTGTATTTCGTTGTTACTTTCATTGTCATTGGACAATAACGTCGTTGATCGCTCTCGGCGTCGACGTGATTCGCCGTCAGTGACATTGTCAACATTGTAGGATGAACAGGCTATGGCTGATTGGTTGATTGTTCAGGCGAATGAGGAATGAGGAATGAGGAATGCTCGAAGGATGTTCGAAGGGTGTTCAAAGGATGTTCGAAGGATGTCGAGGGATACAGAATGATCGATACTCGAGGGTCTGTGGGTGAAAATGAACATGAGCGTGAAATTGGACACGAGGATGAAGGTGAAAGATACGGCACAGCACAAGACAGCAAAAGCAAATCAGGGCGCAGGTGGAAAAGACACAACACCAAATGTACGTAGCTTTCTCCATCTTTCTCTGATCCTACAACACTACGAATCGACGAGTGATGAGATGTTCACACGGAGCTGGCAGTGACTATGGCCACATGCGTTGCTAATGCCTTGCAGTGTTATTACAACATGCTTCATATCGATCGTCATACAACAGAGATGTCTCGTCTCTCTCCCTGCCTACTCCGCTCTTCTCTCATGATCCCTTCGCGACCGAGTCAACGTTGAACGGAGGTTGACCTGAAGAACTCCTGGCTAGTTCTGAATACTTTGCTGGGCGGTTTTCATTCTTCCAGAGATGTCTCCATGTCACGGCTCGTCAGGCTCCCACCGAGGACCCCGTCTACTGAGATGAAATGGCCACTCGGCTCCCTCATTCCGAAAGATGGTGGTGCAAGAGTACCACAAAAAGTCATCAAAAGTCCCGCGATCTAACCATCTACGAACAGGGCAGGATTGTGTCCCGATGACCGAGTCTTGGTCATGCTCTCGCTTCCTCTGTGCGACCCTACACTCACTACACTCACTCTCCAGGTCCCGAGCTTCCGCGACGAGCAGTTTCTTACCTTTCTTTTGGGCAGGTGATGATGGAGTGAACGGGCACGGGTCAGGGAGAGTCTTACACAGTGAGACTTGGATCGACTGCTCTTGCATCTCCCAACTTGGGGTTACCGAGAAGACCTGGTACGTAGTACAATTTACGACACACTCTAGCTGGCGGCAACGATCTCGACGCTTACCTGCACGAATTCGGCCTCCTTCCGAACGGAACCGCCCTGGTTACCGTCCATCACCATCGATGGTGTGTCGGGGCACATCCCATGGACGCTAGGCGGCAAGAGCAATGATTTCAAAGACTTGTCGCACGGTTGAGCAGCACGCTTTGCCTCTCATAGCATCATGCTCGCTGGCACCACGGCTACATTTCGATTACGTGGTTCGATAATTCCAACCCAGATCCTGGCTGGCCAAGTTCCGGGACGTGGCTAAATCTCCATCCTGAGAACTGGACCGCCCGTCTCAGCACACAGTATCTCAGCAAGGCGCGTATGTGCTCATCTTCTCAAGGGTCCCTGTAGACCCGCACATTCGTACCGGGTTTCTAAGCACGCCAGAATCAACCGTGTGAGCTGGAACGGTGCCACCGAGGTACGCTGCTGGACGATGAAAGACGCTGCAACGGAAAACGCGACGGACATGGATTTTCGAGGGGTATTCCGCGTGCCCCGGTACGGATTCGAGAACACGGTGGGCACTGTGGACATTCAAAGAGAGTATGGAAGAGTTGCCGCACTCGATATGGTGAGAAAAGTCCTGGGAAGAAGCAAGACGGTGCCACGCGGAAAACGATGATAATAATGCACACTCTTCATTCTCATTGTTGCTGCTGTTGTTGTCGTTGGCAGACACTGGTGTGGATCCCTCTCGACGGCGACAACATTTTGAGTACAAGATGCAGACACTCGTGAGTCTCTATGCAGTCGTTGTCATTGATAGAAGACGATAGTTTATCATCAATTATAAACACCACTATGTCTTTACGCCACCCATATTCTCCTGATATCGTCTACCTCGAACGAGTCACTGTCTCACGCCCCTCGATTTACCTCTTTTGATATACTTCTCTCGATGAATGTGAGTATAACGATGTCTTGGTCTTCATGTTTTCGTGATTGGTCGACGATGTCGTGAATTCTTCTCGGTGTAGTGATACATCCTGTGGTGATACAGACTCAGGCACTCACTCTGCGCTTTTGTCGGGATTGTCACTGCCATTGATCATTGATGACATCTGCCCTGCCACGTGAATCATCCAACGCCCCAGACCGGCCCCTTCCCAGCTCCGAGGGTGACGCCTTCCAAGACATGTTTTGGACGGCAGTTTCGGAAACAAAGACAACAACGATGCCGCCGTTTGAACTCGGTGACTCAGAATCTCTCACGCTGAAACCCTTCAAGTTAATGCCGCCATGAACCCCGTCTACAAAAGGAGGAGAAGGGCAGGCCATGCACGTTTCCAAGATCGGCAGGGGACAAGAAATTGAAAGACTGCGCTCTGAAGATGGCAAGTTTTCAACGAAACTTCTCCTTTCCACACGCATACTGACTCTCAAACAGGTTCCAAGCTCGACAATCCCAGCTTGAATAGTCGCCGACCGAAGGGATACAGGACGAAAAGTCTTCGACGAACCCCTTTCTACATCGAATGTCGCGCGGACGGCACCCTCGTCGATCGAGGATCCAACGACCCAAATCATCACCTTCCGTCGCCGTGGAAGACTGCACACAACAAGGATGCCTGAACAGACCATCTCACAGATCCTGAGTTGATGGGAGGAAACATTGATGGGCATTTACCTCTCAAAAGAGCCCCTGTAAGAGTCCATTCTGCCCGGTGAAGAAAGAATGTCCAGGCTGACCCAAGGTTCTAGTTCAAGTACTGGAAGCAACCCAGTCTTATCAACTCTATATATATCAAGGTGGCATTGCACCCCACCTCAAGACTTGCGGTGTGAAAATGGGGAACTGGGGTTTCTGGTCGGTCGAAGAAACACAATGTCGATAGACAATCCGTCGTCACGCCTAACCGCGGTGGCGGCTCCTCTTCAAGTCGTTCGGCGGCCATTTCTGTCGTACATGACAATAGTCTCTCAGGCCATAATCCTGCTCACAGACAGGGCAGAAAACGTCGAAACGATTCCGAGGTCAAGAATGGAAGGTTGGCGGGACATAGGCCTATGTTCTCGTTAGACATAACAGCAACCTCCTCTCAACTACCTACGCCTCTCAAATTCGGCCATTACGCCCAGCAACAATATCTTGACTAGGTAGCTCGATGCCGCACTTGCTACAATTGATCCCCAAAACCATACCGGGGTCGACCAACAGAGGGTCGCTATGTTATACGACGACGTTTGTGTGTTACGGGATGAATGAGATTGTCCGATACTCGGTTTAAGATTCTTGGAAACATCGTTGCCATTTGTTGGCTGGGACGCTGCGTCAGAGATCGTGGGCGGAGGTTGAGATGGAATCGGACCTTGGGATATTGAGATGATACAGCACAGCACAGCACAGCACAGCAACAGCAACAGCAACATCAAAATAGGGTGCAATGATACACAGGCGCTGGTTGTACGAATACGAATATAAAGACGCGTTAGACTCGATAGTCCATCCTGTCACGTGATTTTTTGCTGTCTTTCTGGTAACCTCTCGTTCTCGCTGTTTGATATTCATCATACATTCATCTTGCGCCTTGTTTTGCTGCGTTTTGTGTCGTTTCAAATGTCCCCATTTTCGCTTCCATCCCCTTGTCCAATTCCACGAAAGTCATTGGGGACCGACATCCCGTCAAAGGCTCAAAGGGGGATTGGCTCGAGGCCAGCACCAGGCCTGTGCTCGACAACACGAGGTTAGACGCTTTGGCGCACGCAGAAATCTTCAAGATGGCGGAGGAGAGCAAGCAGTGCAACGACACACCATCTAGGGGCAGGAACATATACGCGCATGACTGGGTGCGCCTCAACTGGAACGACATTCCGATCACGGACGAGGAGATGGAGATGGGGGGCGAGATGGGGCTAGCCGCACACCTGACGTCCCAAGGCGCATCTGAGGAGCAACTGGGTCGTATCCGGGATCATAGACGCATATCATGTACGTGATTGAGATCAGCCTGAGGTACGAGCAATCTCCCGACAACGACGTGGTGATTGTGTGTGCGAACATAACCTCGGGCAGACACATGTTCGATATCATGCAGACGTTCGACTTCACCAACTGCAACGTATACATATGTGCACATGTGTGTGACCAAGGAGTTGAACGACGTAGCGACTCATGGTCCCCAGCCCCGAAGAGGCACGTGAAGGTGTATATGGAGTCTGGACATGGACTGGCCCATGATTTTGAACAAGTTCGTGACCAGGAACATCGACAACATGGTGATGATGGCGAAGTTGACCAGCCTTGACGAGATCGTGCAGGTGATTACGACCCCCAATGTCACTGTGTCCGTCACCGTGTCCATGTGCGACATGGCCAACGTCGTCAGGATCGAGAAGATGGAGATGGAGATGGTCATGTTGTCGGACCGGACCATGAGCATGGTCAGAATCATGATCTCCATCTGGAACACGAACAGCGACAAGAACAGGACCATGTTCAGGTCCAACCCGACTGCAACGGGGCCAGTGTTGGCTACAATCACACACACACGATCAGACCGATGAGACTGAGGAGGATGTCCTTCGACTGCAGGATGGTGCACAGGATCAGCTCCGTGTTGATGCGCATGGTCAGGAACATGGGGACCGACGAGGAGAGGGGTTGGTCCGAGAGCTTCGCTACCAACATCACCGCAGACTTGAGCGACTACACAACCCCGATCTGGCGCATGTGCATGATCATGGCGCTGAACAGCAACGTCATCACAACCCTGAAGAGATTCGCGCGACGGTGCCGGTGTCCGCGAACGAGAGGCAGAACACGGACAGAGACTCGATCTTGGTCAGCCACACCAAGCTAGACGAGCTCGCGCGCATCTACCAAGACTTGCTTGCACGTGTTTGGAACACGTACACGATCTGGTGCAACCTCTCGAACCTGCCCGAGTCTGAGAACGTGTACGTGGTGACGTGGATGCTCAGCGTCGAGAATTACGACGTGAACCACTTCTCTGTGACGTGAGAGGGCAGGTACGAGCCCCCAACACGGATATCCATACAGACTACTCGTCGTTCTACGCCTTCGAGAGGTCCATGATCACGTGCAGGCAGATGCCGATGATCGACGCCAACCAGATGACCCTACGCAACACGAAGATCATGAGGAGCAACGAGATCAGGAAGAGGGATATGGATAAGCACGAGTCCTAGGCTACAGCGTCAGCTCCCTCCCCTTTTACAGGTCCTTGTTGTCGAACCTATTCGTGTCCGTCGTCGTCTCCAACATCCTAGACATAGCGCGCGCCGGCCTCGCTTTCACCCCCCGAGTCTGTACTTTGAGTAGATCTCGAGGGGCGTCTGCTTCAGGCACCTGCAAGATGCTCTCGAGCCCGGTCGGACGGATTGATGGGTATGTGGGTGCTCTTGGGAATGGAGAACGTCAGGCCGTTGGGCGTCATGGGCATTAACCAGCTTCGAGATGGGGTGTATCATCGCCTCCGGAACCATCTTCGTCGCCGTGAACACGCTCTCAATGACGGAAATGCACTGTTCCTCGTCCGTGTGCTACTTCAGCTCCGACCACCTGTGTCGCCGTCGTGATGGGCACCTCTTCCTCGTCCGTCTTCGAGAAGACCTTTCGACGAGAGAAGGGTCTCGTGACTCTGGACGGCGGGTAGGTCCTGGAACTTGGTCCTGTGGTACACGTCGAGGACTATCACGTTGTACGTCTTCATCAAGACCAGGTCGTCGATGATGTGCCCGGTCTCACCTGTCGTCTGGATGCACTTTGTCATGCAGGCCACCACCACCAGAGAGACGTGAACACCGTCCCCAAAAAGGGCAGCTTGTTGGCTTTAGACCCTGTTCGCCGTCGCGGAGTTGGTCTTGAACATCTTCGGGGTGGACGTGGACATCACGGCCGGGTTCGGTGACATGTTCATGTAGCTACTCATGTCCATGCTCCTCATCCTGCTCGAGCTCTCACTGTTGATCCTGCTCACGGCGCTTTATGACTCCGTGTCGTCATCCTTGGACATGTCCGTACTCACCCTCCTCACAAGCTGAACGCCGGCGACCTGGTGTGTCGGTGAGCGAATCCGGATCCGGCATCGAGGTCGTATTCCTGAGTCTCTCCGTGGGATGCTGAACCGTGTCAAATGTTTCCATGATCCAATTTCACCCTCAGGTCCTCGAGCATCCCTCATTTGCCTGGACAATCAAAGCATCAAAAACCTTTTATTTCATCCTGCAATGTTCGAGACAGACCTGGGGCGTTGTCTACCCATGACGGTTCTCGCAGCCACAGTTGAATGTACAGACATAAATACTCGTCAACTCCCACGGGTCTGTTACGATTTTAGGCTACACACTGCAAATCTCCTCCGACGGACCCAAGCACTCGCCAGCTCCAGTGGATCTGTTACACCATTGTCAGTGGCACCGCACCGTCACCCTCCCTTCCCTTTGACCTGCGGCCAACAGGGAGAGAGGATTTCACGCCTCAAGACGACGAAAACAACGCCTACATCACTCAAATGATCCTCAGGATCGCCCTGGTCTCAGAACAAAGCAACGACATGATGTGCATGACACACTGCTTTTAAGCAGAGACGAGACTCAAGGGTGTCCCTCAATTCTGACACGCAGCCACGATATCGAATGAAGAGGTCTGTACCTCCCCTCGAGATCGTGATCGAAATCCAAACATGTCGAACTCGCGTGGCCCCTTGGACACGACGCAGACGTCCTCCGTGTTGAGGGTTCTGTTGATGAACGCGGCTACAGTGTGCTAGGCTTGGGAACACGATCGGTATGATCACGCTTGATCGGTGAGCCTATGTCGCCGTCTCCACCTCGAGATTGAGCCTGATGCCGATGGTCAAACTCATCGTATGCTCCAAGTGCGACTGGATCAAGCAGATCAGGTACGAAGGCATCGTCATCGGCGGCGGGTACATGAGTGTCATGACGATCCATCAGCGACTGACGTCCGGAAAGGCCGTCTCAACCGACAAGTCAACGATCTAGTCGACTCTCCATGAAAAGAACCCTCACTCCCTCTCGATGTCACTCCTTCAGATGATAGCGAACTAGTCATATGGAAGTGGCTTGAAAGAGTTGATGCAACACCATATCCTGCGTCAGCAAGATGATACTTGTCACTAGGAGGTGGTTGAAACACCCTTATTGCTCAAGCGCAGCCTTTCAAAACAGTCGAGTCATGAGCCGATCCTTCATATCCTGAACATTCAAGTCAAACACTTGAGGTCAAATGAGGCGACGCCTGAGAACATCTTGAGCAAGGACACCTATTCCTTCTCCGCAGCTGACTGAATGTATGATGAAGAGACTAAAGTATGATTTCCGTCTTGCGCGCCGCTCCGACGCAGTCCTTGAAACATGGAAACCATTCTTCCCATGCTGGCAAATCTCGTCTGGTATCGAAGATTGTTGGCTGAATTGTTGAACGATCTTATTCATACCAATAGGAGAAAAACCTTCAACCCTGCAAGGAACCATGCATGACTGGCTTTCTTCTTCTTCCAGCGCCATAACATCGCGACATTCTTGTGTTTCTCTTTCGCGGAGCCAGGCTAGGAACAGCGCGATTGATATGTAAAGGGTGACGCTCATATCGCGAAGGCAGTCTTTGCAAGGAGAGCGAGGAGGAGGAGGAGGAGGAGGAGGATAGCGGTCGAAGAGGACGGTCGACGTGCGAGGTGCAAAGTCCGAGAACCAAGTCATCAAATCGGCGATTTTGCAATCCATCAACACACCAACGAAGGAGGTCCATGTCAATTGGGAAAAGAACGCTGATGCTACTGAGTGCAAGATGATGAAAGATGGACGCAGGAAAAGATCATTTGTTTTGCTATGAGGATTATCAAAGTCTACTGCAGCGCAACGCCTCAAAAGTGCCCATGAGGCGGTGGAAGGAGTAAAGGAGAGCCTAAGGCTCACTTGGCACGTAATAGCAGGGCACGGAACTGCGCCTCCAACACAAGGTTGCGATGCAGCGTTGTGGTCAAGTCAATCTACAGCCAAATCCCTATTGGACGCGGAAGCCTGGAATCGACGCCTTTTGAAACGAGAAGATGCTCGGAGCATCGAGCAGTCTGCTGGTCCAGTGGACTTTGCTGTGCTGTGCTGTGTTGAGCCTCGCAAATACCACCTGAGCCTTCATCGGTCATCATCAGTCATCACCACGGTCATCGACACACCCGGCTTCGTGCTTCCAATCACACGGTCAAGTGTTGAGGGGGCCGTGGGTTCTTTTGGTCCATTACAAAAGTACGAGAGAGCGAGGCCAAGGGCGGCGCAAGGGATGAGGTGTCTCTCACGCTAGGTATGCATGCATCGTCTGGTTCAGACTCTCGAACCACGATTCGCGACTCAACATGTCGCATTGGATGGGGCCATCCCGGACATTGGGAATGGAAGTGGACATGGATGAAATGGAAATTGGACATTGGTGATTGAACTCGACACAGAGAGGGACACGGTTACACGACACACACAGCAAAACCGGACGCAGGTGAGACAGTCGGACAGTGACACAACACAGCAAACCCGGGCGCGCCTGGGTAGAGAGAGAGATCCAGTGGCACGACACCAGAGAACCCGGGGCGTTGGTGACCCGACACAGCAAAACCGGGCGCAGGTGAGACAGAGACAACACTGGAACATGCAACACTCCAGCACCTTGCATGGGACATGTGCATCGAATCCCAGCCACACGAACAAGGGTGCTAGGGATCGTGGACACACTACTGGTCCAGCCACTTGACACCCCTTGCCATCAACTCACCACTCATCGCCTGTACAGGGTCCTCGGTGGTGATGCCCGGCTTTTGGGCGTGTGATGGAATACGTGCCAATGTGATGGGGCTCTCACCTTGACATCGACGACACTGGTTGGGTGGAGAAGGAATCTACTCCAGACCTGATGTCTCAGATGGTCCGTTCTCGCTCTAGCACCACCACTGGTGTCAGATTGCAACTGCGGAGTTCGGTACGGCGAGAGTGCGTGCCATGGCACGAGACGGGGCGCGAGGCGAGATGCGAGCCTAGTTGGTGATCCCAACGGCTTCGTGGGCGACCTGCGATCCGCTGCGATCCGGGGCATCCTCTCTGGTTTCCCATACCCCCCGGTACATTCTCACTAGTTCTGCCAAAGCCCCTGCCAGAATCCCTGCCAGAATTTCCTCGACCCCCGGTACATTCTCACTAGCTCTGCCAGAATTCCCGGTACATTCTCACTAGTCTTGCCAGAATTCCCGGTACATACTCAATAGTCTCCCTCATCCCCCGGTAAGGAGTAAGCACTAGCGATCTGGCCCCATGCATCTTTGACATTTGACATGAATGACAGTTTCAAAAGACTGTTGATTTAGGGGGCTCTGGTGCCGGGGAAAGAAAGAGTATAGGCTTGACTGACCCCCAAAACCCCCTCCCTGGTGTTAGGCACCAACAGTGGTCATTTTACACAGATGGTTGAAATGACAGGACTAGACTACATTGGGATTTTGGTGCAGGGAAACCAAAACATTCCGATATCAAAATGTCCCATGATTCGGTTTCCATGTCCATATCCATGTCCATGTCCATGTTCATTTTCATTGTGAGTTCCCATGCCCATACCCATGTCCTGTTTCATTTCCATGCCCATCTCATGTTCATCTCATGTCCCTCGACTCCCTCCTGACCTCGTCTCAACATCAGCCTCACCACCACCACCACCACCGATATGGACCTCGATCTCCAGATCCCTGTTCATGTCACTCATGCACATGTTCCATACGACGTGCAGCACTCAAAATGTGTGCTCCTCTCTACCCTGCGTGTAACGGTCCGCTCCACGAGAGCTGTCACAACACGAACTGAACTTTCTGGTACACCAGTGGGAGGTGAGAAGAGGCGGCGGAGACAAATGTAGGTGACGTGCAAAGCAAGAAGAGGCGACAGAGACAAATGTAGGCGGGCAAGGTAATTCCTGCACCGGACTTTCAGGAGCAAGCTCCCCCAACGGGATTTCCTGGACACGACATGTGTATTTATGGTTGGGTCTGCCTCTGGTTTACCAAACACTTTTGGACATTCGCATACCGTACCATCATCATCATTGATAACAGTAGAGACTTTCCCGAGCGTCCGACGCACTGTTTCTCCTTCGCTCCGGACCGACAATGTCTATCCAGATGTCAGCCAAGCCTTCGTATCCGCCATTTTATCGCGGAAGCTACGCTCAGGTCTACGCCGTTCCAGGCAACATTGTTCGGAAGTTTCCCGAGGAGTCCAAGTTTCCGAGAGACCCCACGGTCGCCATACGCAATGAGAGGGCCATGTACAGGGAAATCGGCGACCATCCTCGCATCGCGAGATGGATCCCCAGCCCGAGCGACGACTACATCGACGTCGAGTGCTACCTGTACGGCAATCTCTTCGACCATATGACCATGTACAGAGACCAAACTTCGATTCAGATGGTGGTCGAATGGGGTCGACAGATCATCGAGGCCGTTGGTGCGCTCCACGCCAAGGGCATTGTCCATTCGGACCTCAACCTCAGACACGTTCTGCTCGACAACGATCTCAACATTCGACTTGCTGGGTTCAATGCGGCCTCGCACTTTGGAGAGTTCTCGCTCGGGTACGAAAAGACGACGCACTTTGCTCCGAGAGATTCCAGGGACCCTCCTTCCGTCCAGACCGACTTGTTCGCCCTCGGGTCCACGCTCTACGAACTCGCGCACGGCAAAGCGCCGTACGGCTCCACGTACCCCAAGCGGCCCGCGTCTTCCGACCCAGAGGCGTACATGAACTACCTCAGGCGTCACGCAGAGGCAGAGGAAAGGATCTATCTGTCTTTCCGCGACAAGGTTTTCCCCGACCTGGCCGATTCCTTCTGTGAGTTGACCATCCATGGTTGTTGGGACAAGCGATTCACGTCGGCCGAGGATATCCTTCCAGTCTACAACGACGACACGACCCGGTACATGATTGATCTCAAACGCAAGGAGGACTGTATGAAGCTACTGGCGGAACTCATCCCTGAACGTTTTGTAAACCCTTTGTAATTCCATGTCATGTATGTCGGCCATGTCAGCTACATCATCAATGTTGGCCATGTCAGCCATGTTAGCTTTACAATCCTATGATAACCCTTCCAAGTCTTGCCCCCGTGCCGTATCAAACGTAACTCGGTACCAAATCCCCGAAACAGGTCGTGTTGAGCTCTCAAGAGTACTGTAGTCGTGAAGTCATAACGTAGCTAGTATGAATGTGAGTATGGCGATGATGTGGTTGGTCTGTCATCTCCTCTCTCTCCTCCTCTCTCTCTTATTCTCCTTCTCCTTCTCCTTTTCCTTCATCACGTTTTTGTGATTGGTCCATCTTGTCCTAGTGATACAAATTCTGCGTCGAGATTGTAATTGTTGATTGGTCGACGAACGCAGTTGATCCTTCTCGGCGTAGAGACATGTTTTGTGATGATTTGTGCACATTTTTGTGCTTTCATTGTTACTTCTATTGTCATTGTCATTGTTGCTACCATTATTGTTGCTGCCATTATTGTTGCTGCCATTATTGTTGCTGCCATTATTGTTGCTGCCATTATTGTTGCTGCCATTATTGTTGCTGCCATTATTGTTGCTGCCATTATTGTTGCTGCCATTATTGTTGCTGCCATTATTGTTGCTGTTGCTACCATAGGACGAGAGAATTTACACGTGTCGTGGTCCGTCAAGTTTTCACCATCATAGTGCCGTTTGAAGTACACGTCGCTGCATGCCTCAGCGCGGCTGAATGTCAGAATCTGTGCCCCCTATCCAAACTTTCAAGGCACACTGTGGTTTCTCCAGGATTGGCCTTCCTCGTTCCACTTTGTTTTGGCAAAGTCCCCGTGGTCGAATTCCACGATTGAACAGCTCATCAATCTCGAATTTCCGTCCCTGACATGACCATGTGAGTTAACATTCGGCCATGTGACCAAAGCATAAACAAAATGGGCCGAGATGCTTACCTTCATCTCAGGGCAGGCAAAATAGACAAAGACGTCACCGACAACCCAGCATCCGAAGAATATGAATGCTACCTTACCACCCATGTTTGCTTGATCAGGATTGATCATGTACGGCGTCGCAAACGACCACACCGAGTTGAAAATTCCATTCGTAGCTGTGGCGAGAGACTGTGTCTGCGATCGAACCGTCGACGTTGGAACTTCCGAAATCAGAGTATAACCTGCCGCGCCGATGGATGCTTGAATCATGAAGCCCCAGATAGCCATGACAGCAACCTGAGTATAGACCACATTCGAACCACGATCGACAAATTGAGATAGCACACCGATGAGGAGGAGACAGACAGTACACGCGATCAAGCCTAGTGTAGCGCGTTAGCAATCTTACCAAAGATTTGACAGAGATCAAAGAGAGGTACATGTCGGTACATACCGACGAGAATGAGGAGTCTGCGGCCAAACTTTTCCACAAAAACCCAGCAGCACATGTTGCTGATAGCCATGAGGCCTGTAATGCCCACGGTTAGGTCAAAGCTGGTTGTGGGCTTCATTCCGCCCAATTGCATAAAGTATCCCCATGTAACCTAGAACCCAAGACACATCGGAGTTTGCCTGCAAAAAGAAGACGGAGCAAGCAATCAAGGTTCGAAGCCTGTTTTTGGCACTGAAGCAGTCTGTGAAGGTGCCTGATTGAGACGCCTGCTCGTCTTCGTGAGAGAGGAGTGCCTGGATCTCTTCCACCCAAGAGTCCACCCGTCAGAAGAGTAGAGCCTTGCAATACTCTTCTTGGCTGCGTCCAGTTTGCCTCTAGGTGATTCTGCCGGACAGAATGGCAAGATCATGGCGCCGACGCCGGCAAAGCCCTACTGAACGGCGGACATGATGTGGTAGGACATTGAACTATCTATGCCCTGCGTTTTGCCGCATGATCCCGTACCCGAGAAGCTGGCCAATAACGATGCTCCAGTTCACAGCGGCGATCATGGTGCCACGCAGGGCGGGAGGTGCCACTTCAGAGCAATAGATTGGCGCGATGGTCAAGAAGATACCAAGGGGGACTGGCCTCGCAGCCCGACGTGATGCAAGTCAACAACATGTAGCAACACCAAGCAACGGCCTTGGGATTTTGTCGCAGGCTTACCCACCATGAGATCTTGTCGTCGACCTCGACTTGGTTGAGTGACGTGTCATTCTGGAGCATGCACGGCAACAAGCTCGGCCAAAGCCAGAGGGGAACAGAATACCGTATGCGTAAAGTGCATTCAGGTGCCGAAAGAGGATATGACAGGGTCAACTTTGTCGAATACGGAAGTGCGATGCGCTCTCGAATGACCCCCATTACAGTGGGTTGGCGAGTAGCCAGGAGCTTATAGGGACATTGGCGGTGGCGCGAGACCTGGAGAAATTTGGGATGCAGCAAGTCGAAGCGAGGCTCAGACCCCTTTTTCCAGGAACCTGAATTTCCCGACTTGCGGTCTAACCGTGATCTGTGCGGGAGAGTTTGAGCTCCGGGATACAAGTATCGTTGGGCCATTCGTTCACTCCACTACCGCGTGTACTGGTTGAGGGACCATCCGGAAACGGCAGTACAATCGCTGAACCGACCAGGAGTCACAAGTTTATTGACATGTCAGGGAAACCACAAGAGCATACACACTGCGACAGAAATGGTCTCGAGAGATGGAAATTGCCCTCGCTTGAAACCAGACTTGATCCTTCAAGGGCCGAAATCTTCCATCGCCATGGGCTCTTATAGCGATTTTCAACATGGCTTCAAGTCCATCATCTCGGGCTTGACGGTCGAAGAGAAACCAACTCTTCTCTCCGGCGCCGCCGACTTCTGGACTACTTCTCAAGTCCCTCGGGGAGGCATTCCTGCACTCAAAGTGTCCGATGGACCCAGTGGAGCAAGAGGATGCCAATTTCGGGCGAAGGTCACGAGTGCTTGCTTCCCGGCCTCAGTATCCCTTGCTGCTTCTTTCGACCGAGAGGTCGCATACAAGGTCGGCAGAGCTCTAGGCCAGGAGACTAAGTCTAAGGGTGCTCATGTCTTACTCGGGCCAACAGTCTGTCATCATCGAGATCCGAGAGGTGGTCGAAATCTTGAATCCTTCTCGGAAGACCCCTTGCTCGCTGGCGAACTAGCCTGTGAATGGATCAAAGGACTTCAGAGCGAGGGAGTTAGGCCCACGCTTAAGCACTATGCCGTCAACGAACAAGAAACCATGACTAGTTACAACCTTGTCAACGGTACGCACGCTGATCAACACTAAGAATTAATCACAGACATTCTTCGTGGTCAATGGAGCTTCAATGGTCTAGTTATGAGTGACTAGGGTAGAACAAATAGTGTTGGACCGTCACTGAACGCTGGTAATGATCTGGAAATGCTTAGTCCTCCTATAAGAAGGACCGTTTAGAACATCCAGAAGGCACTTCAAACCGGCGAATTGACAGAAGAAACGTTGAATCAACGCGTGGAGAATTTTCTCAGGATCGTCCAGCGGGCCGGCAAGTTCCAGAGCTCAGAGATAGCAAAGGGAAAGGCGGTCGATCTCCCTGAGCACTGCAGTCTCATTAGACAGGCTGCTGTTAAGGCGATGGTTCTGCTCAAGAACAAAGACAACATTCTGCTTTAGAAAAGCAGAGTATTAAATCGATTGCTATACTTGGGCTCGCTTACGAATATCTTGGTCATGGGGGAGGCTCAGCATCTGTGAACAGTCATCATAAAGTGATAGCTTATGATGCCTTGAAAGAGGCGGTGGGCTCGTCTATGGCGTTGAAGTACGCCGAGAGCGCTCGAATCGTGCGCAACCTGTCGCCATTTTCAGAGGACTTTCTCGATAAGGACGGGGTCCCTGGATGATTCACCATGAAGACACTATCGAATTCCAAAGGCGACGGCCCAACTGTCTCGTATGTCCCAGCCAGTGTTTACCGCTCACTTGAACCGACTTTTGTAAATGACATGACGCTAATGGGACCATTCAAACCCAAAACCTCGGGGCTACATCACTCTCCACCGGTGGCACAAGGGTGTATATCAATGACGAGCTCATCTACGACCATTCCAACTCACAGACCACAGACGTGATGGCTTTCCTGATCGGCTTGCCTGCTGAAGATAAGAAGCGATACCACTTTACTTCTGGCCAGGAATATAAGATCCGCGTCGAGGAAACAGCCACAAAGGACACCCTGACTGGATTTTCACACTGTTCACAAAAAAAGGGACCCGTTTCAGCTTAGGTTTTGCCACGGAATCAGAGCACGACGCCGATCTCTTGACCACGGGAGCTGAAGCCGCACAGTCTTCAGATGTTGCCATCGTGGTTGTCGGTCACACTCCGATCTGGGAGTCCGAAGGAGCAGATCGGACGAGTATGAATCTCTCCAAAGACGGGTCTCTAGACGCTCTCGTCATGACTGCGGCCAAGGCAAATCCAAACACTATCGTGGTTCTCTATGCCGTGGATCGAAGATGTCGCCGCCGTGGTACAAGCATGGTTTCCAGGCTAAGAATCAGGAAAATCCATTGCCGATGTCCTTCTAGTCAAGGTCATTCCCAGTGGAAAACTACCAGTGACCTTTCCCAGATCCATTGCCGATGTCCCATCGTATGGAAACTTTCCCGGAGATTTCAAAATGAAGTCGTGGAATACAGGGAAGGTCTCTTTACCGGGTATCGACACATTGACCGGCAACCGGAGGGAGTCCTCTTTCCGTTTGGATTTGGATTGTCTTAGACCACCGTGGAAGGTTCAGCAACTTCTGTTTCCAAGGCCTGGCTTAGAGACCACGAGACAATAACAGTGGGTGCTCAGGTCAGAAACATTGGTACTGTGGCTGGTGCCGAGGGTGGTTCAAGTCTATGTTGATGCCGAGCAAGTGAACCTCGTCGATCGACAGGCCAGTCAAGGAGTTGGCCGGATTTGCCAAGGTTCATATGACTCAGGCCTGGAAAAGCCTTGCGAGAGTGACTATCAGTTTGGGAAGGGCCAGTGTGGCATTACTGGAATGAGTCGAAAGAGAAATGGTCTGTTGGCAACGGTCTCTACACGGTCTATGTCGGGACACCAAGCGTCGATATCGCTGGAAGGTTGAAGGCGGAGGTCCCAGAGGCTTTCGGCTTTGATCCGTGAATTCCTGGCCCAAGTTCAATTCTGAACGAAAAAGAGAGTCAGACTGTGAATCTTTTCCATACCAAAAGATCAATCATGCATTATTACTCTCAAGTTTGACTGTCTCATTTACCACCTGCCGCAAAGAGATGGGCCTCGGCCAGTCTCATGGCCGCCACACACCTCCGGAGGTCCTCGCTTCAGCCCAGCTTTTGCTACTTCACGTGGTTGCCAACCAACTCCTTTACAGACTGTCTTCTCCGGCTCTCCAAGGCGCGCCATTACCACCATCTGTGTGTCATTGGAGTGAGTACTTGTCCAACTGCGTCAATAGCTCCACAAGGCTCTCAATATAAACCCTAGCTCGAGGATAGATAGTCGCGTGATCTTCGAACGGGCAATCCAGAAGGTGCACCGCAACCTGTCGAATCTTGAACGGCAAGCTGACTCCGTTCGGCTCCAAGTTCTGTTGTCTAATCTTACACAGGCCGTGGAGAAGTTTCTCACAGCTATCCTGACGTTCGCTCCATAGACTGTGCTGATTGTGGTGGAACTGGCTGTCTTCTTGGGTTGAAGCAGAAATCAGGGCATGGAAGCGTTCAAATCTTCGACTCTTCCACTCCTCGCCCCATAACGAGGTGACATGGATGTTGGCCCTGATGCTCTAGGCTACTGGGCGAGTCGGGGGTCACCTTGGAATTTCCCAACGTTGCCGTAGCCGGGATGCCAATCTGATAATTGAGGTGGAACATCATCGAGTACATGAACTGCTCTGTCGTACATGCCACGGAGTGTATGAATCACGCTTTTACTTTGTCCGGATGTTTCGCTTTGTTGGAATCGATATTTCCGGACTGGCAGGTCCACAAAGCACAAGAGTATCTTCCCCATACATTTGAATCCGGTCCCCAAAGATATATGGTCGGGAGGTTGAGGAAAAGTGTGGTCGCTGAAGATATATTCGTCGTCTAGCTCGACAGGTACCAAGGCTGGTAAACCCTTGGAATTGAGCAGTACGTGATCAGGTAGCGGCATCCAAGTTGAATTCTCTCGGCCTGTCGCATAAAAGTCTAATCTGGAGTGGCCATCACCTCGTTAGCCGAGATATCCTAGGTTCTTGGACGCCGAAACAAGTGTCCAGGCAAAAGTTTCAGAACCCCTTTGGGTCACAGTTTGACAACTTACACGTCTCTGACGATGTACAGCCCGAACAGCTTCCTCTTCGACTGAGCCCCAGTCAGGTTGATGTCAGCATAAGCACTAGAGTCTCGACTGTTGGCTCCCAAGGGAGGAGGAAAACTGAAAACTCCCCCCAGTAAAGTGCTGCGCGACCTGGCAACCCCACGTGGAAATAGGACATAACCAAGAGAAATGCAATGGCACAATTTTCGACCGAAGGCAACTCATAGTAGTCTGTAGCTGTTGATGAGCTTCTCTACACGAAGAGCGAAGTCGTAAGGACTGTTGAAGGTGGACAACCATTGCTCCTTTTCATAGTCAAGAAATCGGCGTGGGAGCTGACAAACGACGAGCGTGCAGATGGCGTGCAACAGAGCGCGGAGGTGGTGTCGGCGTCGGCGTCTGCCCGGTTATTGGCCACGTCGTTGTTGAATGATGGAACATGGACGACAGGTAACAGAGGGTGTTAACAATAAGCTGACATGGTCTTGGACGATCATGTTCAGCAACTCTCGCAGGGACAAATCCTTCGAACCCGAGGGCGAAGTCGGGGTTACCTTGTCTATCGCTAATGTTAGTTCTGGGACTGATGGAATGATGTCGCGGACTCAACGTGGACAGAAAGCATTCCCCCGGCGCTGAGTCCAGAGTCTCATCTGGACAATCAAGTTTAGAGTCATTTGGGTTCTGCCTGACTTTCCGGCGCGGTCGGCGACGTTGAGCTCTGTTGGAAGTGCAATCCATGCGAAGCCTTCTGCATTGATCACAAGATGCATCGGCGGTCTGAGTGGTCCCATCGTTACACCGGATTTTCCAGAGGTTTCGGTTGTGTTACTACAACAGGTGCAGGAAACACTCACCACTCTCTGGCATTCAGTCGTCCTGATAAAGCACGCATCACATGTTCGAGGATGTACACTGACGACAGAACTCATCCCCTGAAGTCAGGGGCAGTGGATTCATTCCGTCTGGGGGAAATCGAGGACACAAAAACTTGAAGGGCATGACGACGACCGGTCAGCCTGAGTTTTGAAAGGAAATGGTCGGGGGTGCCTTGATCGCGACTTGTTGCGCCCTCTGTCAGATCCCAGCAGTTGACCTTTCACTGAGTGACATTATGCTCAGGTCGCTGGCCTTGTTAGCATTTGTAGCCCAAACGTTGTACGGAGTAAAGATTCTTTTGGTTTGGGGAGTTACCAGTTGTACGACATGCACCCCATGCATTGGAAGATGACGGATGGTGATGAGCACGTGAGCCGCGGCCATATTCTTCCGTGATGCAAAGCCTCGCTCAACCATACGTAGCCAAAGCTAGAATTGCTGGACTATCAGTAATAAGGCCGCAGTGCTCTCACCAACACGACCACGCCAACATGTTGAGCTCCTCATGACACTTAGAGATAGTCGGGCTGTTTCCCTAAGAGTTCCCATCAGACCCCACGTGGAGGTGGGAGCTCGTCGTCTGCCTGATGAGATTGAATCGAAACCAGAAGGTCAATCAGTCGATTTATCAGTCAGAATTAAAACGAACAGGCCTGCGTGCAGGCCGCATACACAGTGGTGACGGCCGCCAACGGCGAAGACGGCAGGTCAAGCGAAGGAAGGCCTGCCAAGAAGGAAGTGGCCGTCACGTGACCGCGGACAGTGGTCTCAGTGGGAATCAGTGGTAATCAGTGGCTCTCATCATACTGGGCACTGAGAACCACTGAGACACGCTGAGACGCACTGAGACGAGTAGGAAGGGCAGAACTATATATACACGGTCATTTCATAGCTTTACTACATAGTCAACTTCGTTCACGATCATATCTATACGTTTTGGTTATGATCACTTCGCTTCTAGTATATTGACTCGCTCTATACTATACGCTCTCAGAGACGTCGTCCCTCTTATACTTCCCACTTGTCTAGAAACCCTTACGTGCTGTGACACCTTAGGTGGAGCGAAACGTAACATGTATCTCCTCCATAAAAACACTTATCTCGTACTCTATTTGAGCTTCTCGATCGTGGTGCTTATCTACTATAGACTTGACGTGACGCACGGCGCGTTTTATCAAATAATGTAGTATATACAATGACCTTTTGAGCTTTGCTGCTTTAGTTGTCGCGTCAAGTCTTTTTCTCGATAGATATTCTCCTGACTGTAGCGGTACGTCTCTAGGTAGGGAGCGGACAAGACCCGCTAACGTGGAGTAGAGTACGACCCGCGGTAGATCTGCATGTTGAGGGTTCTCTATTGCTGTGGGTAGAAATCTATATAGTGTAGTGGTTGCTTAATCGCGATTAGTTGTGTTGTTGCTGGTCGAGTGTTTGCTTTGCCAAGGGAATACCTTGCCTACAATATCTCTCACTGTAAATGCGGCTCAGTCTCAAGGCAATTGCCTCTACACGCCTGGGACCCGATCGGAGCGCGATTTTGATCTCCGGATCAATAGAGGAGGATAACGTAGAACAATAGAATTGTTACGAACTGGCCGGGACAGCAGGCCGCATACAAAGCTGTGACGACAGCCAATCGCCCTGAGGCAGGTTACCCGAGACGGACCACGGGAACAGGGTTCACGACCTACGGTCGTCACGTGGGTTGAACGGCCTCGCTCAGTCAGGATTAGTGGTAATTAGAGCGCTTAGCACTAAGTGCCACTAAGCACCACTAAGCAGGACCAAGCACCGCGAGATATATATACACGGTTATTTTATAGCTTTACTACGTAGTCAACTTCGTTCACGATCATACCCATATGTTTTGGTTATGATCACTTCGCTCTTGTACTCGCTCAAGTACTTCGTTCTCAGTGACCTCGCCTCTTATACTTCCCGCTCATCAAGGAACCTTACGTGCTGTGACACCTCAGGTAGAGCGAATCGTAACAAGAATTACATAATCTCGCAAGAATGACAGACATAAACAAAGGGCCCCAAGAACGGAACGGCAAAAAGTGGACTCGATTGACGCGTAACGGTGTGGCAGACAAATACACATTCCAGCACGAAACACATACCCAAATTATTTCGCCGACCCGATCTTTCCCCGTAGCCCCGCCGTACCCCCCGTGCTTCCGTGTTGGCCAGCCTTCTAATCCGTACGCAGGAGTCAACGAGAGTCTGAGAATCTATAGCTATAGTGGCGCCATGACCGCTAAAAGGAGATCATGTTGTGACAATCGCCGTTCTTTGGTTACGAGAACGCATTAATGTCTTCGCTACTCCCTATCAACCTAACCGTCCCTCTTATCATCGACGGGGGAGACGTTATCGAGTTCGAATCTAACTGTTTGTACAGATACGACGATTACAAAGAGAACTATGTAGAGGTCTGGCGGTTCCAGGGTACTGACATTAGTTCATGCCGAGTAGCGGTCGAGTCGAGCGCAAAAGTGTATTCTGCTTGGGCTGCCCCGGCTCCTGCAAAACGGCGGCGATTGTTCTTGAAACTTGCGCAAGTAAATTATACTTGGGTGCATCTTGTACGGCCTGAACGCTAAAGCCTCCGGAATAGGTTATGCGTAAGCATGGCGAAGCTATCAAAGCTACTATTGAAGACGAGATCCACGCCACGCAATTGTAGTCGAACATAAACCTGAACGATAGTATTGGCATGATCGAAGAGACAGCCGCCTCAGTCACATCCGATGTTTTGAAAGGGACAATCTTGCAGATTTAGGATCTAAATACCCAAGCTCTCATCTTCACGGAACCGCTGGGAGTAGTACTCGGGATTGCGCCTTGGAATTTGCCCTTAATCCTAGGATTTCGCGCTGTACTTACTCCAGTCGTTGCAGGTAACACAGCGATTTTAAAGGTAGATCCATCTGACCGTCCTGTTTAATGACTTGGTTATTTGTGTCGTCCAATTAGGGTTCGGAACAGAGCCCGCGCACACATTACATTGTTGCGAAGGCGTTCTAATAAGCAGGTTTCCCGCCCGGAGTTGTTAACTTTATACTACACCGACCTCAGGATACTGCAGCTACTTTCGAAGGAATTATCACGCACCCTACAGTGCGGAAATGTAACTCTACTGGATCAACGGCAGTGGGTAAGAAAATCGCCTCGAGGGCAGCATTAGAGGTCAAGCCTGTCCTGCTTAAGTTGGGGGGCAAAAACTTCTCGATCGTACTCGAGAACGCGGATCTTGACCGAGAGGCAAAGGCGACTCTAGAGGGGGCCTTCTTGAATGTACGCAACGAGAGTCACTGTGGCTCAGTTTGTCAAAGTAACTCCCTGTAGCTTCAACTCAAACCTGGTATTCCGAATTCGCCTTCCGAAAAAATATAGTGGAATCACAAGGAGGTAAGCGCCCCACAAAGCGCCTGCCATAGCCCCAAATTGCTTCACCGGCCCATCTTCGAGATACCAGTTCATCGATCGGAAAGAAACCCCAAAGGCTAAGACGTTCTTGATCACATTGACCAAAACGCCCGTGTTGCCCGCCTTGGAAGGGTAGGCATCAGCGGCATAGCTCAATAGTGGGTTGGCGGAGGCGGTCAATCCGAATGCAAGTAGTCCCCATCCAATGGTCGGACCAATCCAGTGGGCAGGGTTTCGTAATGTATAGCCTATAATCAGGGCGCCAGCTGGGCTGACGAGGCCTCCCATTAAAGCAGCTGGCAGTCGGCTTTCGCACTGATGGACACCGTCGTTTCGTTTCGTGGAGCGAATGGATAGGAAGTCGGCCAACATACCACCAACAGGGAGACCAATGATAATACCCACTAGCGGAGAGAGGTTGATCAGGCCTACTTGTCTCGCATCGAAGAGCAGAGGCGGTTCTTGGAAGACGTTGGCGAGGACGATTGAGGAAGCCACCGTCCATCCTATGGTCAGGCCGAAGATGATGATTGTGACAAGCACCGCTGGCGCGGCTAGCATCATAAATGGTTCCGCCAGCAGGTAAAAGAAATTGTGCTCCGGCTGGAATTCCGAGATGCGGACTCGGAACGATCGTCTAACCCAGATGGATATGGTGCTCTGTACAGCGGCCTCGGAAGACTGAGTGTGCTCGATTGCTTCCACATTTTCCTTCTGGGCACCCGGCGCCTCCAACGCATCCGAGTAGTGGTGATTTGGGCCGCCACTGGGTGTTGTTTCGGGGAGCATGATGATGCAAGAGAGTAAAGTTGCACCCGCACAGATGGCGATGAGCTTGAAAAACCATTGCCATTGCCTTGTTCCCGTGCCGATAAGGCCAGCGAAGACGGGACCAATGGCAGAACCGCCAGCCAGGAAGCCGACATAGACTACCATGGCTCGGGCCAGGTGCTGCTCGTCGAACATCTCTACAACCATTTCGGGGCCGAGGGCTTCAATGATGCCGCCAAACAATCCTCCCACAAGCCTGGTGGCCAGGAGAGAATTATAGGACGTGGCATAAGCGGCCCACAGGTTGACGGCAAAAAAGGCCGCCAGCGAGATCAAAACGGTGTACCGCTTGCCAATGTATTGATAAACAGCGATTGCCAGGAGGTTCTACAATCCGAATCAGAATGATGAAACAACATACTGAGCACTGGAGCCAAGTACTGAGAGACCAAGCGCTAGAAGCGCGTAGGATGAGAGCCGGGAAGCTTCCACGACGGTACAGTGAAAGTCCTGAATGATGAGACCGAAGAGCGCTGTAATGCCCGCAGCGAACATGTTGCCGAGAGCATTGTAGAAGGAGATGTTCAGAAGCACGACGACCTTCCACCAAAGCGGCCAGTCCTGTTCGTAGATGTATGTCAGCAATGATGAGCGGAAGAACGAGGCCACCATTTTTCCTCACCCTTGCTGCCTCGATTGCCATGGTGACCGTAATGAACCACAAGTCGACGAGTTGGGGCGGCAGAGGATTGAATCGAAGAACACGCAACAAGGAGGGAATGTGCGTGGTGTGACACGAGGTGATAAATGTAGGAATGTCAACCCCGGATTTGATAGATGGACATTATGGGCGTCCCGCAGGGGTCGCCAGGGATACAACTTGGGGAACCATCGGAATGACTTTTCCTATACCATTGGGGCTGGGCAGAACATGCCCGTATTGATTGGCGAGCCAGTCCAAGAAAACTCCTTCGTGGGTTGTGCCAAACGAATTGACCCGGGACTTCTCCACCAACCTCCGCGACGTAGCGGGGCATTCCGCCATGTTGGTCAAGACCGGCATCCCGGATCGGCAGTTCGTTTTCGAAACACCGGGGCATTCTAGGCTCTTCAGGAATGAACCAAAGAAATACTTAAGCAATACAGTCAATTCCAACGACGGGAGACTGACCAGTACTTTCAGCCTGGCAGCCTTATTAGCATGTCCTAACATCCTCTTATCGAGTATCGCTCACAGCGGATGTCATGTCTGGGCACTTCCTAAACCACCAGCCATCGCAGGCGTATCCTCCATACCCCCAGTTTTCCGGGTTTATGAAGCCATGTCGGTTCGAGGGCCAAGTCCAGGACTTGGAGGTAGAGGGCGTGATACCTCCAGAGATTGATGGCACTTTCTACCGGGTCATGCCGGACCCGCAATTTCCACCTTTTGTCGAAAGTGATCCTGTGAGACGCCCAGATCCGCGAGCTTCGAGGACCCCAGTTGACGAGAGTAGTGGTTCAATGGAGACGGGAACGTCAGTGCTTTCCAGATCCAGACTGGACGAGCCCATTTCATGCAGCGGTATGTCCGAACAGAGAAGTTTGTTCGGGAGCGAAAGGCACACCGGGCTCTAGGAGGTATCGTCATCTCGACACCCGCGACCCAGTAGCCGCGAAACTCACGCCGAGTTTCCACAGGAAAATACCGCAACAAATACACCGACGCGGTGGCATTCAGGGTCCGAACGACGGCCAACACAAACATCTTCTACTTCAACGGCAAGCTGCTCGCCATCAAGGAGGATGCTCCCCCCTACGCCATGGATCCCCGCACCCTCGAAACCATTGGATTGCACGACTTCGACGGGCAATTACAGAGTACCACGTTTACTGCACATCCGAAAATCGACCCAGATACTGGAGAAATGATTTGCTTCGGGTATGAAGCCAGGGGAGACGGGACACCCGACATATGCTACTCCTGCATCAGCCCTCAAGGTGTATTCACCGAAACAGTTTGGTTGGTATCACCAATCGTGGCTATGATACATGACTTTGCTGTGACCAAGAACTGGGTATGTGAAGCTGCCGAGAACAACGACGGCGGAACCGCCGTGGCGCATTTGTTAACGAGAGCATCCTAGATTATTTTCCCCATCATACCACAAACCTGCGACATTGAACGGATGAAGCAAGGCGGCGAACATTGGCAGTGGAACCCAGATGTTCCCTTCTACATAGGTGTCCTCCCTCGTCGGGGAGCCAAAGGATCTGACGTCAAGGTAAAAAGACCTTGTGCTCAAAAGCTATCCAGAAACTGACCTACGTGACTACCCACAGTGGTTCCGCAGCCCGAATGCCTTCCCAGGCCACACCTCCAACGCGTACGAGGATTCGTCCGGGAAAATCATCTTCGACCTCCCAGTCAGCAAGCAGAACGTCTTCTTCTGGTGGCCAGACGCACAAGGCCAGTCACCCAACCCTCACACCATCGAAGCGGTCATGACCAGGTTCACCATCGACCCACACTCTGATAACCTGGACCTCCCCGAACCTGATGTCATCGACTCTGATAACTCTGAATTCCCACGTATCGATGATCGTTACTCAATGAAAGCATATTCACATACCTTCTTTCTCGTCATGCTGCCGAGTCTAGGAACGGACATGGCCTTCATCGGACCCTTGATGGGGGGTGGTTTTCCACCGTACAACGGGGTGAGCCATCTTAATCTCAAGACCCGCGAGCGGGAGATATATTGTCCGGGAAGGACACACTTGCTTCAGGAACCGGTATTCTTTCCGAGGACGGAAAACGCGGGAGAGGGAGATGGTTATCTGATGTTATTGGTCAACAACTACAGCACCATGTCGTCTGAACTGCATATCATTGATACGAGGAATTTTACAAAGGCAGTGGCCATTGTTCATATCCCCCTGAGATTAAGGCATGGACTCCATGGAAACTGGGTATCAGGGCAGGAACTAGACCTTATACAGTAGGCCTTGACTAAGCATTCTGAATAGAAGTCTACTATCTTGAGGTAACGTAAATAGATGGAACTTGAGACTACTTGGCGACGATAGACAGTCTAGAGGATCCACCGTTTAGGGCGCGCCCTCTATGAATCGAGATAAGCCTGAATAGTATTGCTGAGAATGAGGCCTCTAGTTTGGACACATACAATATCGTTTTCCTCAAACTCTTACAGGTCAAGAGTAACTGTCGACCACTCATAGGAAGCTTCTAAACTAATTACGCAGTGGCGCCTGCAGTTAAGAGCCTCTATCCTCACAGTGGTGTCTTCCCAAATGTTCGATAAAAGGCCACGACGAAAAGAGGGTGACCTCTTGGATTTCTCAACCCTTTCTGTTAGGAATGCCTATAGGAGTAGGCAGAGTGATAACACAATAAATATAGTAGGTCTTTCTATCTAGGGGTACTCTAGATACAGAGATATTACAAACCAGGCCTTTTATGGGGCCGCAGGCCAAGCTGTGACGACAGCCACTCGGCGTTATTACGTCCAGTGCACGTGAACCAGGGAAGTTGGGGTTACGTGACCTGGCCAGGACCGTGAGCTCTTTCTGAAGGAGATAAGGGGGACGGAGTCTGGTGGCTCTCATGGCTCTGTAGGCTCTACTCGTAAAGCTTATAGAGCCTAGAAGAGCGACAGATTCTGCGAGTTATATATATATATATATATAGTTATTTTATAACTAACTAGCTTTACAAGTTATTATTATTTAAGTCTGTGTCCTGGCGCAAAGGATGCCGTTTCGCGACGACGTCCGTAGTCGCTTTTGCGATCCCTTTGCACCTGTTACGACCATAATAAGGCTGAGCAACGTCACATGATATCAATCGTAACTCGGGGGTTACGATTATAACCAACATTATAAGGATACCACATAAGAGACATATGCGACACACCTACGACACGGAAGACACTGCATCAGGACGGAACAGAAGGATACCGGTTTCAGAGTCGACAGCGAGGCTGTCGACACAATGTACTTATAGCACGATGCTGACAGGACCAAGTGCTGCCCTCTTTCTTCTTCTCTAGTTTAGTCTCTTAGTATTGTGCTGTCTACAAAGCAGATTTCTCTGACGATTTGTATGAGCCGTAACACTAGGGTATCGAAATGAATAAATGAATATGAATATGGGCCATATCCATATTCGCCCAACTATGCGAATACGAATAAAGTGAATACTTAATTCACGCGAATATGGGCAATATTTATATTCGTATTCACATTATTCACTTCATGTTCGGCAGATGGTCGATCCGTTCCGGCTCTCAAACGACGACGTTGATTCTTGACCCTTGTAAGCTTGCAAATGTCATAGTCTACCCAGAGAAGCGTGCGTCGTGCTCCACAACCGCTTTCCAACATGTTGAGAGTCCGGCCTCCATCGTTTTGCGCAGTTCAGAGCGGTTGAAGGTCGATGCGGATTTCACGCGAGTAAACTCATCTCAAATTGATGTATTTATATCCGTAACCTGAACCAACTTACCTACACCGAATCAATTTCGAGGCGCGGAGGCGACTGGATGCACTTGCGATGGCCCAAAAGCAGTATACATGCCGTACAGGAGAGGCTGCGCGTAGTGCGCTCTTCAAACACGCTCCGAGGGGCTCGAAAGTTCCTGGCACGCGAACTTGTTTCAAAGCCTTTCTGGCTTAGTTGGAGCGCGATTCTTCTTAATAGGCATACTTCTTATGCCAGGTGGATCTGGCCGTCTACTATTGCTGTATGCCGTGAGCAAACAGCTCACGTATTGGAAGACATGGCCGTGGCTCTCGGTGACTTTCGCGTGACGCGGAATCTACCTCGCAAAGACTGTCTGGCCCTTAACAACGGGCTCGACAGGTCGCTTTCGCCTTCCTCGCCGGTCCTTGAGCAAAGCACGGTCTCAGACACGCAAGAATACGATGACGGTGAAGGGCCACTGCCAGCCAAGTCGGTCTCGCAGGTGTCCGGTGGCTTCCCAACGGTTCTCACATCAGAATCTGAGGAACTTTGTCTGTCGACAGGCCCGAGCGTTGTAGAGTCCGCGGCGAAGAGGCGAAAAATGCATACTAGCTGGACTCAAGACCATTTTTGGATCACCGAACTTGACGTGCAGTGGAGCAAAAGAGGCCGGCTTCCACAGAATGATCGCTTACTCGTCTGTAAGCGGTGTAGCTGGTCGTCCTCCGACTCGTCTCGCCACGGCACGACTTCAAGTTTGCTCACTCATCTTCGCACACGCTATCGCATTGGGCCGGGTTCAGCGTCGAGAGAAAGCCCGGCTCGAGGCCCTTTAGACCGCATGTTGCGTTCCAGGCAGGAGGGCAATAGCCTTGAACAAGCACTGGTGCGATGGGTCGTTCAGACAAGACAACCTTTCACCACGGTTGAGCACTCGAGCTTCAAGGCGATCTTTGATACTGTAGGAGTCCAGCTACCCCTGAGATGTGCCGACACTCTCCGTGACCGTGTCAAGAATGAGTTTGAAGATTATCGTCAGGGATTGAGGCGTGAGCTTGCTCAAACCTGTGAGAGTATTGCCATCGCTCTCGACACATGGACGTCTGAGCACCAGTTAAGTATTATCGCGATAATTAGGCATTGATCACGCCGAGCTTTGAATGACGGGCGCTACTGGATTTCGTCAAGCTGTCTGGACCACATTCGGGCGAGAATATGGCGGCGGAGGTCCTCGAGATGCTCCATGAGCTCGATATTGCGCCCAAGCTCCTCACCATCACTGGTGACAACGCCGGCAATAATGGAACCATGTACGATACGCTCTATGCAGAGCTGTCGAAAGTCTACGATGACGAGGATGGTGATTTTCGCTTGCGGCCGCTGATGCGGTTCCACGGCCGCGCAAGCTTTATTCGATACCTTGCGCACATCATCAATCTTATCTGCAAGGACATCTTGACGCAACTGGGGGTGGCATCGATGAGAGAGGCGAAGGCCACGCTGAGTCATGCGAGTGTAATAAAAAGCCGGTGGCCCGTAGAGCTGAGCGCGGATATGCTTATAGGGAAGAGTATTGTTGTGAAGATCTGTATGCTTGTGCTCTAAATAGCTCGGAGCCCCTAGCGCCTATAAGATTGGCAAGAGATATCGCCTCGAAAGGTCATTAGCTATGATGTTGAGACTCGCTAGAATTTAATATACATGATGATCGCAGATGCGCTTCGACTACGTAAGGAATTGACCTAATATATTTAAACCTTTCTAGAGATCGAGAATCTACTGCTATCTAAATAAGATTGGCTGCTATTAGGACAAATTAAAAGTGTCCTGAAGCCTTTTTAAGAATACACTAATGTCGTCTTTTTAGATATGCCTACCATCGTCGACAGTCTCTCGATATACTGGAGTCTTGATGATCTACTGACGGATATCAGCACCGGGCAGGGCGACTTCCAGAACATCCATGCCTCAGTCCAAGAAAAATGGACGAGAACGTCTTATACTATGTGGCGACCGTCTTGGATCCGCGTATCAAGACGTCATTGATCGCAGCGCACATGAACAGTGTCGATGCGACGTTAATCGTGTCACAGGTCCGAGACTTTCTCAAGACCGAATATCCATTTCGTTTCAGTCTTCAACCTGAGCCTCAACAACCGCCAAGGATGCCAGATTCGTTGTGAAAACCTTTGAAACGGTTACAGCCGGGAGTCGGGGTCCAGATGTCCGACATCGACCGGTATCTTGATTCGGCCGTGGTTAGCTGGTCACGGATCTGTGTAGAAGATGGCAACGCTGACCGGGCACTCAAGTGGTGGAAGGCCAATGCCTTCGAGTTCCCGTCAATGGCACGCGCCGCCCGTGACTATTTGGCCGTTCCCGCTACCGAGGTCGGCGTGGAACGCGTGTTTAATGGAGCTAGAGACGTCCTAGGTCTCCGACGGCAGTCGATGAGCGCTGACACCATGCGCTCGTTGGTCCTGCTTGAGGGCCACTATGATTCTCGCATATAGATATGAGAAAAAAAAGGGAAGTGTAAACTGGTGGAGCAGGAGACATGATTTGCCGTAGTTAATTGGACTGGGACAGACTTTCTCAGTTTCACACCCAACTCGACGGCGACGGCGAGGATTGAATGAGGATGCGACACGACAGAAATCTGATTATTTTCCATCCAGAAAATGACGAGCATCCAACCCTCCCTTCCTGCGACCCATATGTGTGAATATTCGTGAATATCCACATTATTCGTATTCATTTCGGAGCCCTACTCAGCACTACGAGTACCACACAACCTCATGGCCCGGAACCTGAATCCGTGATCCCTCCGTACGATGTGTGAATCAGGAGGGAGTCATCAATGTGATAGGTAGGGAGGTACTTGGGTAGATATTTCTACAGTAGGTAAGGTGATATGTGCCTCGTTCCGCCGACACTTTGTAAGGATCGAGAACGAGTAGGGCCGCAATGGCCGAAAAGGAATCACAATGATTCAAATTGATGCCGTAATGGCGTTATTGCTTTCTTGGTGGGCTATCTCTGTCTAACAACTAAGAGTGATGGAGGACTTGACTGAGTCTTCTCAGTCAAGTAGGCGGTTCCCGGAAGGGAAGGTATGCCGGCTGATCAGGTGACTCCTGACACACTTGTAGGAGCGCTTGGCACCACGTGACCTCGTTAGTCTGTTATAGCTATGGTAGCAGCCTAGGACTCCCATAGACCTAGCCAGGAACCCTTTGGTCCCCGTCTGACTCTACACACTTAGCTGCCCACCTAACCCAGGTAGCCACCAGCGTGTTAACTTCTTTCAGGCCTTCGGTTCTCTCTCTGTGTGCCATTGTTTCAGTCATCGGCGGGGTGTCCTCCTAGACCAGACCACTCAAGCCTATTTGGGCTTCACTTTATATGTATATATGTGTGTATATATTGCTTGAACGAAGTCTCCGGCATGGCCAGAAATGACAGTCAAAACGCCTCCTGGCAGGATACGAGTACGCCGACGGTCACGGCATTCGCCTCGTACTCAAGCACGCTCGTCGCCCACCCCTCGATATCAATACGGGTTGTGCAGCCTTCGGAGATTGTCACACGGCCACGCATGCTCGATGAGATCACGGATATGATCAACGCCGTCTATCTGCACGCCTCGGACGGTCTCTGGGCAACCAACAGCGCCCGCACATCCCTGGAAGAAGTCAAGTCTTTCATCGAAACGGGAGAGATGATCGTCGCGGTGAAATCCGATTCCGAGGGCAACGACGACGTCGACGACGACGAGGACGACGACCTCGACAATGTTGAGGAGCAGCGGTGGCAGCGGCAGAAGAATGAGAGAGAGACCCTCGCCGTAATCATCGGCGCAGTCAGACTTGGGTTCCGATCCGCCCACGTCGCAGACTTCGGCATGCTGGCCGTCGTGGACGAGTACAAGGGCCTTGGGATCGGGAACGCACTCCTGAGCTTCATCGAAGCCGTCGCCCTCGAGAAAGGCGCGCGGAAGATGCATCTGGAGATCCTGGTGCCGCAGAAGTGGAAGCACCCGTCCAAGGAGTTCCTCAAGGGCTGGTACGCGAGGAAAGGCTACGCGTTTCTGGAAAAGGACGACATTGGACGCCGCCATCCCCAACTCGTAGACCAGCTCGTGACGGAGTGCGACTTTGTCGTTTACGAAAAGACCCTAGGGAGAGAGAAAGAAGCAGAAGAAGACATCGACAGCGTACCCCCTCGTTGCATATCCGAGCTCAAGCTGGTATCATCCACGACTTCGTATCACTTCTACTCTGGCCTAGCATCCGTTACCTTTTCCCTAATTGATAGATCCATAGATTCCCGGGACACAGATACCTAAGCATCTAGACTACCCTCCATTCCAGGTATGCTTCGAGAGCCGATTGCTCAACTTTGTAGCTGGCCCTCTTTCAAAATCAGATATGATACCAAAAGACGAGTACACCAGGGATCTATCTACCCGCTTCGTCAGATCTGGTGCAGCGGTGCAGATTCAGATCGCTCCAGGTGAAGTCTCATCGTTTCCTCACACCGCAGGCCAACCTTTGCCGCCGTGACTGGCGAGCTCCGTATTAGTCCACTCCCAGAGCTCATCGGCGAGCTTCTGGTCTGCAGCCGCGCCCTTGAGCAACCTGATCTTTCCAACTGGCTGGTAGTACTGTCCGGATTCCACTCCCGTCGGTCCACCGAGCGGTGCCGAAGCACACCACAGCTGAGACTTTGCACCCTGATCGATATCGACCGAAGTCGCCCACACAATTGGCCTATACAGGATACTGAACAACCCGCCAGCTCCTTTACCCCAGATGTCAGACTTGACCACTCCGGGGTGCACAGCGGTGGCCAGGATCTCCGGGTACTTCTGGGAGAGTTTGCGGATGAAAAGGACATTGGCCAGCTTGGAGTGAGCGTACAGACCGATGGGACTAAACGCATCAGGCCGACGCATAGCATTCAGGGCCAGGCCACCCTTGGGGAGCATGGGGGCAAACGCGGCGTTGGAGGCAGTCGCAATAACGCGCACATCTGCTTTCGGGTCGTCGCGCCGCGTCTGCAACATTTTGGGCATGAGAAGCTGTGTGAGAAGCGCGTGGCCCAGGTGGTTGACTCCGAACTGAAACTCGTAACCTTCTCGCGTCAGGGCGGGAGCTGTGCTGGCCACGCCGGCGTTGAGAAAGAGGAGGTCAAGGCGGTTCTCCTTTTCGTTGAATTCGGCCGCGCATTTCTTCACGCTGTCCAGAGTTGCCAGGTCCAGATCCAGAATGTGGATTCTGTCGAACCGGCTTTCGCTTCTCAGCCCGGCAGCTGCAGTCTCGGCCGCTTCGCGCCGCCGTGCGCAGAGGTAGATTCGTGCCGGGCTGTGCCTGGCAAGGGCGCGGATTGTTGCTTTGCCGATCCCAGCGTTGCCCCCGGTCACAAGAACGACTTTGCCATTTAGGTTCGGGATGTCTTGTGCAGGGTCAAATGTGTCCCTTGCCATTTCTCAGAAAGTAAGGCTCCACGCCCCGTAAGGAACTCGTCGGGGCAAAAGGAATCTTGAAAGGAAAATCCACGAGAGGATCTACTAGTAACAAGGCTTGTCCAAGGCTTGTCCACCGAAACCGACCCGGATAACAACGCAATCGTGAACTGGCGTTTCCGACAGCCTGACCGGTATGGTCCTTATTTTTATACGAATGCTGAACCTACCGTGTACATCTCTACTGTTACCAGGTCCTACGACCGTACTCAAGGTGTTCGGCATGCTTAATTAGGCCGAGTCGGCGAAGAGTGAGCGGCTTGCTGAGCGATTAGAAGACTTGTTTCATTCAGGCATGGATCGCTGGTTCGATAAACAGCGTGGACCACGGACGGTCGGAGGGTCGGAGGGTCGGAGGGTCGGACAGCTGAAGTATTTTAGACTCCAGATAATGCTGTACAGATCTATTCGTGGTGCCGAGGTTGTCGCAAGCGAAGCCGCAATGCCTTCGATGTCTGAAACATGGTTCACATTGTTATTACGAAGTGCCTAATACTTGGGTTTTCGAATCTAAGAAAAACGTACAAGATGCTCCCAAGAAGCGCACTAGAACTTGTCGAGTGGAGTTGGTGAAGACCCATCTTCTGAGGGCTGGACGAATTATTGATGACTACCATCATAACTTATCTCAATCTCTTATCGCTAGGTCAAGTTTGCTCTTTGAGGCCATCGAACCTATAGTCTTTGAATGTCAGGTCTACACCGGTATTATTCCACCTCATGGAAAACATTTAGACGGCATACACTCTATTCAATACTGGCAAACAGAGCCCGTCACGCCTCCGTATGCTTCAATTGGGGATGCTGGATACGAGTTGACTGCAGCAACAAGATATCTTTTGGAACCCGCTGGGCAAGGTTCTTACGACATGATTCGTGCATCTGTATTTTTGAGCCGATCGCGCAAAAGTTTTGACAAGTTCCAGCCGCACAAAGATCGATATTCCCAGGCGTTGCGGTGCTTGCAAATCTTATGAAGGCATTGCTTGACGTTCTGCAGCGGACACCTGACCAGGACGTTTCGGCGACCATCACTCTGTCAATTTACGGGATGAGAGACTTCACGGAGCTGGGAGCTGCGAACCTCGGAAGAGTCTTGATAGGCGCGAGTAAACTTCTTGCTCCCCGTCGTTCGACGCCCAACCAAAAGGAAGGCGTGGAACGAGTCCTTGATATGTTCGAACTGTAAAAGTCCACTAATTCTATCGTACGGAAGAATCAGCTCTGCCATTGTCCTTGATTTAACGTCGTTTGCGCCTGGAGAAGACTAGATGCAGAGGCGCCCGGATACAAGGGAAGCAATCTTTGGTCTCATTCAACAATGCCTGTCCGTCCTCTAACGAATCAAATTTGATTTCAAATTCGAGCACAAGCTTAGCCAGGACCGTCCGCATCTCCATGTATGCCAACTGTTTACCTATGCAGCTAGAAGCACCTCCGCCAAACGTGAGAAAAACGCCTCTGTAAATCACGAGTTCTGGACGCGTTGTCCACCTTTCAGGTATGAACGAGTCGGGCTGCTTGTAGCAGTGAGGGCCCCCCCCCAGGCGGCCGGTCCAACGGTGGTGTCCAGCTCAACCTCCGTAGAGCTTTCTGAGCTGCACCAGGCCAAACTGGGCGTCCCCGGTCGTGCTCCAGGGACGACTTGCGGGTGGTTTGTATGTTGGCGCGGATAGCCTCCAGTGAAGTAAATTGTAGCTCGAGGAGCTGGACGCCCATGATGTTGGATGAAGCAGCAACTAGAATGGGAGAGGGTAAAGAGGGACGCCTAAACGTTGAGTATGGACTGAGAGAATAAGCTTCCACTCTCTAATGTAAGGTATGAGAAGCGTGCATTAAGAACAGTGGCACTGAACCTTCCACCCAAAGATACGTCGGCTGATTGACAAAGCCAAGTTAGAACGAGACTTTGCGGGGTGGCATCTTTCTGTTCCGGTCACGAACCGAGTTTCATTTTTCGGCGTCGCTATTCGAGGCAACAAGTCTGGACCTTACGACACTATTGCTTGCGATGACAGGTCAATCGCCGTTGAACCATCGCCAGAGAAAAACATTACGATTTGAATGGCATCTTGCATTCCTTTCTCGGCCCAGACACAATCTACGTCTCTATCTGACGATGATATCTTCAGTGACCCATCCTGGCGTGCAGTCCTTCAAGTTCAGTGACCGATCGCCTTGGGCGGCTCTGCAGGGATGCGGTGATCACCGCTTAGCAGCCTCTCGCAGATGACCTGAGAAGTTCACTTCACGTCCAGGATCATCTGGAAACTCAATACTATAAAACCGCCTGAAAACATCTTGTATAACGTCGTAACAAGCGCCAAATCGCATCAGCTCGACGGTTCTGAAATCGATCATTGTAGAAGACGGGCGAGGGAATGTCGACTTTCGTTTTCCGTAGTCAAGAACAATATCGGCCACAGCTAATATCTCAGGCTCGATATCTTCCACGAGGGTTTTAGTCCCTTTGCCTGTCAAGTTGGCCGAAGAGCCCATCAAAGGCAGTCCAGCCTCGGTGCAGAGCCGTGAGATCTCTTCTTGGAATGCCCCGCCGTTAACCAGCATGCCCAACGTTCCGTCCACGGAGCTCCTGGCCAATGTCTCTGGCCCAAGCTTCTGGATGATGGGGTGGTCCAGATTGACAGGCGCGATGACACCGAGAGGGATATTGATATCCTGAGTCAGAAGCTCCACCATCTTGGCTTCTCGATCCGGCAGGACGTGTAGCTCTTTGTGCAGACGATAGCTCCCTATCATAGCGTGACGCTTATGAGGCTGTCGCTGCTTGGTCACGAACGCTCGCTCGAGTGCCGCTGGTTCGGTTGCGATCAGTCCATATCCGACGTCGGCAGGGATAATGGCCAAGCCGCCATTTTTAAGAACCTCAAAGACTCTCTGTGCGTCGGCAGCAATATCGACCGGCTTGCCATTAACAAATGTCGCTTTGGGGACTGGATGATACATCTCATTTCCGTTTGCTAGACTTCCGGAGGCCATGGCTTTGAGAAATCGCGCTCAGCCTTGACAGTTGAATGCCACTACAAGCAAACCGGACGAAACAAGAGGCTTTATATCCATTATGCCAGCTCCGACGGATGAGTGGCAGGATCTCCCATGTTGTGCCGATGTTCGGAACTTGGGGAGCGAACCGGCATCGGGATTGCGTAAACGACTTTAAGTGTCTTGCTGGAGAAGCGTCTCGATCAGGCGTCCAGCATCTCAGCAATGGGAAATTGTGGGGAGAGCGGCTCGGGCTTCGGCCAAGATTCTACTGTATGTCTTGTCGAGGGGCTGGCACACTATATCTCGGTCAAGTCACCCCCTCACCGTGTTTGGCCGACTTTGCTCTTTTCTCCTTCACTCTCGCATGAGACAATGCCATCACCAAAAGACCGGTGCCCTGCGCCGCGTCGTCGGACGATAGCTTGCACTGAATGCCGACATCACAAGGTTTGTTTGGCGAGACAACTCCACCTCGCATGCTTATCCGGGTTACAGATTAGATGCGACGCGCACCTTGATTACACGAAGCCATGTTACCGATGTCGCCGGATGAATCGTGAATGCAAGCTACTGGAGGACCCTACGAGTGTATCGAAGAGTAGCGTACCGAAAGCACCATCGCAAGGACGACCCATCCCTACTGTTGCTCTCACTGTCCTGACTAAGATCAAGGAAAACCGACTTATACCGGCAGCTCCAACGTATCTGGGGCGCTGTCGACAGCTTAGAGTCGCCTCCTACGGGGCATAATCTTCCAGCCAGCGAAAATTCACCCACTATCATCCGCAGTCCATTGCATCCCATCGTTGATGCGTCAGCTGGGAGAGTCACCGCTATCCAACGAACTCCTACCTCCGAAATTTCCTCAGGCTACCATCAGGATATACCCCGTAATGTAGTCCCTGGTGGACAGCATAGGAGCATTGAAGGTGTCGAGGTTGCGGCTGGGAAGATCGTTGACTGTTTTCACCTGTGAGTGAAGTTCCTCAGGCAATCCTTTCGACGTCAGCTTACCCTCTCTGCACCAGGTTTTTCGCCTACTATTCACCCCAAGTCCCCGTTGTTGAGAGACCGGCATCCCTCGACGCGATATATGATATATGTCCTCTCCTATTCTGGACTATTGTTGTCATTGGCTCTCGCAAGTACGACGAGGATGCGACCATGTTTGATCAACTCTCCCCGAAAATTCTCGACTTGGCCTTCCAAAGTCTCAAGTCAAGCCAATCGCCCGTGCAAATCGTTCAAGCGCTAGTTCTCCTATGCGCCTGGCCGCTGCCATCGCGACACCTCTACCAGGACAAGGTCCATACGCTGGCAGGAGCCTGCATGCAGCTCGCGCTCCAACTCGGCCTCCACGTGGCGGGAGTTGGACAGGACTTCGCTAGGGAGCAAGTACAAGCACAAGCGACGGAACAAAGTTTCCGAGCCCTGCTATGGCGATATTGTGTCATGATTTGCCACAGGTTGGTCTAGAGTTATCAATCGGTGCAGCTGTAAAGGTCAATGTGAGATACTGACTCTGGCTTTTGTAGTGCAAGCATATCTGACGGTTTACCACCGTCAATGCTGGTCGAAGGATTCCAACCGGATTGGGCAGAGTATGATAACAACGCTATAACCCCTACCTCTCTCGCAGTAAGAACCAAGCTTCATCACATTCAAAGTTCTGCGATCTGCAAAATTGTCGCGCACCTCATGGCGACTCCTGAGGATAGGAGCCTGGAAGCGCTCATAGACATATTTGATTCTCAAGCGCGAATGATGCTCTCGCAGCTGCACGATGAGATGGGTGAGCAGAACAAGTTCAAGTCCACTACGCGTTGGCCTGATGCTGTGACAGATATCTTGACACAAAACTGCGTGCGTCTACACATTTGTGTCTCTCGCTTCATGCAGTACGATTCGGCATCCACAATTGGGCTTGTTGATGTGTATGGCATCGCGCTCAGACTGATTGAAAAGTTCTCTGCCCTGAATGCATCAACAAACATCGCTTCACACTCGACCTTTTACCTTTATCGCTCACTAGGACTGGCGGCATTTGTGATCCTGAGGCTGTGTCGATCACCAGTGGAGCTCGTCATCGATCGAGAACGGGGCAAGCGCTGCTACTTTATCGCAATCCAATTACTCCGGACAAGGATTGTGGAAGAAGTGGATCTTGACTCGAAGCTCGCAACTATCTTAACGGATCTTTGGTCCAGCTCACTGGTGTTCCGGACCAGGGAAGGCGTTGTAGATAGCCTCCTGGTCAGAGTGAAGAGCCGCTTGGTAAGTCCTCGACACGTTTTCCAAGATGACCATTCTAAGAATGCACACAGACGATGAACGTTTTCTTTGATTCGCTCTGGTGGTGGCGACAGGAGTTCCTAGGACAGCCAGATCCTTTCACTTCAGTCAACCAGCCAAGTTCGCAGGCGGCTAATGCTTTCGTGGGATTTGCTGAGACCTTCAACTACGACGAAAACTACTTTGGCATGTACGACAACACATTGCCATATGCATGATGCAGCTATCTTGAAACTGGTGGCAGTTCATCTTACATTCCCGTTAAGGGAAGCGAGTCGTCAAAATGGGCAGTGAATACCGCAGCAGGCAAATCCAAAATGGGAGGAAAGCCGATGCCCACAACGGGGTGCGGACATGAGAGCACAAACTGCTCCCTGTCCGATGCCGAGATCTCACAGAGGCCATTCTCACACTGTCCTTATTTTTTGTGATCGGTCTCCGACGACCATGTAGCTCGTCTCGACTTCGGAGCAGCCGATGTTGATCGGCACGTTTGGCCGATGTTGGCCGATGTTGGCCGATTGCTGGCCAGGAACAGTTGAAGTACTTTCCTTCCACACCACAAGCCAAGCGAACGGGGGCTCGAGAGACCGGCCACATCGGCCATCATTTAAGCTTGACGAAAGCAAACTAAGATCAACCGAATGAACACCGAGCCAATGAAAAAAGCGTTCCCTTTCTGTGGCATGGTTCAGTGTCTAGCCTACCCCATGGGCTACCTCCACACACCGGAGATGGCATGCACCCAGGAACTATAAAGAAGACGAAATGTCCCCAGTCTTACTCATCGTAATCAATCAATCACTTGACTCTTTCAAAACCCTCGGGATCCAAAGTCGAAGCGAACTATGGCTGACTCTGAAAAGCATTCGCACGTTTTATATGAACATGCCGACAAGTCCATCTCGAGTCGCAAGGCTGGAGAGACTCTTGGGTCGTTGGCCATCAGACGAAGAGCGGAACGGCGCTTGGTATGGAAACAGGATTTGACTATGCTCCCGCTCCTGGCCATGTGTTTCTTCTTCTCCTATGTGGTATGGATAGCTAGTGGCCCGCCATTCAGTCAATAGCCCACTCTAACGGTGTCGACAGGACCGCGGCCAGATCGGCAATGCTCGTATCATGGGCTTGCAGAAGGACCTGGGCCTTAGTCCCAATCAATACTACAATGCCTTACTTGTGTTTTGTAAGTACCATATTATGGCTTCCGGCTCAGAAAACTCCCCGGGCTGACTTCAACCATACTTTAGTCATCGGCTACATGATTATCGAACTTCCATGCTGCCTTGGACTGGTCTACGTCAAGCCAGGTCACCAGTTCGGTCTTGCCACGGTAATATTCGGCGTGCTCGCTACCTGCATTGCGGCCTGCAAAAGCTACGGCAGTCTCATTGCCATTCGATTCCTCCTAGGACTGAGCGAGGCATTTGTCCAGGTCGGATTTGTGTATTTGAGCTTGTGGTACCGCCATGATGAGATTGCGCTGCGCAGTGCTCTCTTTTACGTGTCGGGCCCGCTTGCTGGTGCGGCCAGCGGCTTGATCGCGTACGGCGTCGCCCATAATCTGGACGATGCCCACGGGGTTGCCGACTGGAGATGGCTGTTCATGTGAGAAATCCTTGGCCTCGAACCCGCCCACTATTCCACGGGCGACTCAAAATTATAAGCGGTGAATGCTAATGTCCATGCAGAGTGGAAGGTGTTCCGACGATAGCATGGGGCTTTCTTGTCTTCTTCACGCTGCCCGGCCGGCCAGACGTGGTGGCCGAGAAGGGGACATGGCTATTCTCTAGCCAAGCTGAACGAGATTTGATCCGCGAAAGGACGACATCAGGTGCGTTGACCCTGACAACCACGTCTTGTATGAGTTCTAACTGTTTCACAAGCTAATAACTCGACGCTCGCCAAGTTCACACACCACCAAGTGCTCGTCGGACTCGCTGACATCAAATCCTACCTCGACGCCCTGATTGTGGCCGCATTCGGGCTCGGTGTAGCTGCATTCGGACTCTTCATGCCGACGTTCATCAAAGAATTCGGCTTTTCCCCGCGTACGTCTAACCTACCCTTACGGAAACCGAGCGTCCTATTCGTGCTGAACCATGTTTCCAGTAAAGACCCAACTGTTCACCATCATTCCGTACGCCTCGGCCGCGATAGCCCTGCCCATCATCTGCACCTTGACAGATCGAATCCTGATGCGTGCGGTGCCATTGATGTTCTGCTACGTGCTCTGCGCTGCGGGCTTCATCCTGCTCCTCATCACCACAAGCAAGGCCGCACGCATCGCGGGGACCTGCCTCGTCTCCGCCGGCTCCTACTCGGGAGTCATCCTGGCGGCGACGTGGGTCATGTCCACGCATGGCGACTACACGAAGCGGTCGACCGCGTGGGCCATGTGTCAGCTCTTTCTTCAGTGCTACAGCATCTTGGGCACCAAGATCTATGACGAGCCGCCGCGGTTTTTTAAGGGGCATGGGATCCTGTTGGGCTTGCAGACGCTCGCCGCTGGATGTGTTGTGGCGAAATGGTGGATGATGCAGAGGGCGAATATCAAGAAGGATGCTGTGAGGCGCGAGTACGATGCTAGGGGTGAGTTGGTTCCGGGAGCAGAAGAGGTTTATAACGAGAGTCATCCGGACTTTAGATACCTGCTATAGTCGAGGGCACTAATTGAACTTTGAAGGGGACAAGGTCGATCAAGCTACCACCGCTGATGTAACAAGGTAAATATGGGGCCATTTTCGGTGCTGTATGCCTCTGGTGCTAAATCAGATAGCGAGCGTACACCAATCTTTCTGCACCGGATTCCCAAACCGAGATCAGTAGGAGTTCTTCTGTAGATGAATTAGCAGGACATTCGCTCGCGAGAGACACGATCCAGGTCGGAGGGCGAACCTTGATCAACTTCATCAAATCCTGCAACACATTCTTGGACTTATCAAAACATTGCTCCTCCTCGATGGAGATGGATCTCTTGGACCTTGCTTCTCCGGCAAATCCGCCAACAGCAGCGCCTTTCTCGACGTGCGGGAACCATCGCCCGCTTAGAGCCTGCTTCTTAAACGCCGCCATCTTACTGCGCCGCGTCCGGAAGTAGCTGTTCATGTCCTGCTCGAGAAGTCTGTCGCAGGAGAGAAGCAGACCCGCCGTGCCCGACGCCGCGGCCGTGGCGACGGAACTGCAGGGCTCGGTGAACGTCTAGCCGTCGGAGTTCGTGGTGCTGGTGGCGCTGCGGACCTTGATGCATTTGTCCCAGTCGCCAGGGTAGCAGCCGTCTGTGGAGATGCCGCCCTGGTCACTGACGAACATTAGGGTCTGGGCTGCCTGTGCGACGGAGAAGGCCCTTTCAGTCTTCTTGATGTCTTCGTTCTCAGTGGTTTGCGTCTCGATCGTGCAGTTCATCTACATGATAGCGACTTAGTAGTTCACTGCCCGTGATGCGACGCTTAGTCCTAGGCGATGTTTGGGGGCTAAATGGGATGTATTGACGAGTCTGACCTCCCGAACTAGGAGGTCGGGTTCTATGTGATAATTTATGTCAAAACGAGTGAAAATTTCTCTCCTCCTAAGGCTCTTTCTTTCAGCCGCATCGGGCAGTGCCTAGAGGGTATCGGCGGCATCCGCCAGGGTCCTGAGTTCGCCTGGCGACGTGCGGAAGGAGAAGAGAGAAATGAAGCCTGTGATATAGCATGATATAGTGAGAAAGGAGTGAATTGATGGTGTTTCAAAAGTTGAAATTCTTGCAAGGAGTGTCGGGGCGTCGGCGTTAGCAGGGGGCGCTAGGCGTGAGTATTTCAGATGTACGACGGTATCACCAACATGCCGACCGCACTTGAGGGTCTTTGCGCGGAAATACCGCTTCAGATCAAAGTAATTCTACCTGAAGAGTAAGAGCTCGCTTTAAAGTCGGGATCGCCACAGATCAAGATCCCTAAACGACAGCAGATTGCGGAAGCGGCCATAAGCGATCCGGCAATATTCACCCCTCTTAAGGCACTATCCTGGCACATAAAATGTTTCGTAACTATGATCTTATTATATGAACGGCGTAAAACACAATATAAAAGATTATCTCGAAAATATACATATTTTATAAGAAAGAATAAATATAGCGATTACTATAGTCTTTATATCGACTTTACCGCTCTTATCGACGTCCGAAGGCTTCTTATCATTAATCTGTTAGGGATTTTAATGCCTCTTCTGTCTATATAGGAATATCTTCTAAAAAGATCGGGAGAAACGGTATGCTAGTAAATACTCCCTTCAGAGACATACGGAACGCTGTCGCTTATGACACTTTCAAGAACAGGATCGAATTCCTTGCTCCGACAATATGGCTTGCCGGGAAATGATTTCGAAGGAAAATCGCATTTTAAGAATCATGCCGCTTTGGTACACCTTTTCGTCTTATAAGTAGTCTATATAGTATCGAAGCATTAACTAAATCTGTCCGAATGCTAGCGCTTTCGTTCTTATTAAAGCCATTAGCGAGAATATTCGGGTAACTATCGGAAAATTTTAACAATTACGTAGTAACAAGGCTGACCTTCATTTTTTTGGTCTTCGCATTGGTTACACAAAGTAACGGGAGGGTATGGAAATTCTTGAAGGCTCAATTTATCTAATAGACACGTTTACGTGCGACGATATCACTTCTGAAAAGTCATGGAGGACTATTTCGTGGGAGTCTTGAATTGCTAGGAGGGGTGGGTGCCTTGCGGTGGAAAAGCCTAACTGGTAGAATCAGAGCAAGTGTTGTAGTTCGCTGAGGGCGATGTCCTGAAGCCTGGGAAACCGCCCGAGCCAAAGGACGCCGCTAAAAGTGTGTGAAAAGGTGGTGTTTCACCAGACCGTCCTCGCGGCGCGGGCGTGTACCGAGGAGGCTCCCTTCGTTGTCTGCGTATGCTGGCAACCCAGAGAACGGTCCTAATGGCAATCAAGAGAATACAGGAGGTTATGAGAACCGCGCCCACACCAATGGCTATAATTTTCAGAGCTCCCAGGACGATTTCAAGTAGACCCGCCGCACCAGATGCCTGCCAAAGCCAGGAGGACAGTTCGCCGGGCCCCTTAGCCAACCACGACAGAGCTTTGAACAGCAGCCGCCCGAGAGTACATTCGACTTGTTCGCATGCCGAGACCTATTTCTCCGCAGTAAGGGACCCTTTTGACTATAGAGAACACATCCGCGAGAGGGGTCGACGCTATGGGAGCCATTCTTTGGCAGAATCGGTATGTCCATCAGTTTGAAAAGCGGAACCAGGCGTTTAAGGGCGCAGATTGAGATCTCGTCTAACCTTCCCCATTTGCCTTTGCACTGCGGGCATTACATTCGATAGTTCGGCCAGAGCTGTCATTGTTCTCATCAACAAGGTGTGCACTGCACTTTGCACTGTGAGTCGAGACTAGATTGCGGTGATTTCCAAAGCGACTACTGTACACATTCTGTAATGATGAGGTTGTAAATCCTGGTTACTCGATAATCATCCATTGCGACACAAGAGTGGGGTATCGACGCACAGAGTTGTCTCCTCTGGGTGTGACCCCGGTCCAAATCGCTCAGTTTCGGAGGGAAAACGGTATCATATCCTGCCGGCATACACGTCCAATGGCTTCCTATGTTCACGCATCTACCTGGGCACCACCGACAGCACTGTGTTCGAGGACTTTGTAGAAGAACTTCTTCCCCATTGCGGTAGATGGCCCGAGCCCCATTCGGTTCTGATCATGGACAATGCGTCTTTCCACCGCGGCGAACGGGTGCAGCAGATGTGTGGCGCAGCTGGGGTTAAGCTGCTTTACTTGCCTCCGTATTCGCCAGACTTCAACCCGGTTGAAGAGTGTTTTGCCGAGCTCAAGGGTTTTATCAAAAAGCATTTCTCTGAATATACACAGAACCCGGACGAGAAGAGAGGCGTGAGAAGAAGAGGGTGAAAGAGGAGAGAAGCGTGAACTTATAATATAATGAAGAGAAAGGGGGAAGAGGCTGAGTCAGCCGGCTCTTTCGGGTTACTTTATCTGAGGCTTGGCGTTGTCCTCAAGCTCTCTGGGCTGCGCGCGCGCGGGCGACGTCGAAAGGTGCACTGGCGAGGTGCCCTACCAGAGGGCGCGGGCCTCGGGGGTAGGTCACAGAGCCTGCACTTTCCGAACAGAGCACTACCTTCCCGTCTAGACTTGAAGTCTAACTCACAATGCTTTCTGTCTGCATTTCCCACTTTCTTAATAGCCTAGTAAGTGTTGAACACAACCCTTGGTCCGTGACCTCGGCAGCCGACTAAGGGAGCACGTACTGCGTCGATTACTAAACGAGCAACTAGACTCCGCGGCTGAATGGTCAAGTATAATGAGCTAGTCCATAATGGGGCAAGGTTCGCAACAGAGCATCGATTCAGCTAGCGTTGAGACGTCAGGAAAATTTAGTCGTATGGTAGTGGCGGCCTGGATCGGCTTTCTGTGTGTTATCGCCTAGAGAGATATATATATCGAAACCCCTGCCAGTAGTTACATGCGTCTTCTATCGGGTTGTCAGTTGTCTTGCCCATTTGAATGGCTCAATGAATTCTTTGCGCATGAGACGCTTTATCGGCAGTCCATCACTCCGCTTGACTCCGGCTATCTTAGCTCGACCAGCCGGGATGCATACCAGTTCGGTTCTCTTGCAGTCAATGGCAGCACAGGATCCAAAGAGCCGTGTCACAGATGATCAGCGCGAGAGGTTCAAGAAGCAGTTCTATTCGATACACCTACCAGAGAGGTTTGATGCTGCTAAGCAGGTCCTGGAACAATATAGCGGGATACCGACCGACGAGGTAAATGAACATGTTTTGAGGATTGTAAGCTTCCCTCCACGCCCCATTCGCACCGCCTGCCTAACAATACCTGCCAACGTCTTCAGCGAGATCAAGGTTGGGCCATCTTACCCTTCCCCTGTATCGGCCAATTTCGCTTCCTGGAGCTGGAGCGTACACTGACAGACCCTCGCTACGAGGTTGCACTCACTCGCCTTCGGCATGGAGGCTCGACAGAAGCCTTGCTCGACGTGGGCTGTTTCGTGGGTCAGATTGTGCGCGCCCTCGCCTTCAACGGCGCTGACCCCGCGAAGCTGTATGGCACGGATCTGGAGCAGGCGTATCTCGACCTTGGCTTCGACTTGTTTCGTGACAGCGGCAAAATGGACCGATCGCACTTCATTGCGGGTGATATGCTATTGGAGCCGCGGGATCCGCGCCTAGATGCCTTTGTAGGCAAATTTACTCTTATCCATACGAGTAGTTTCTTCCATCTTTTCGACTGGTCGCTACAAATTAAGGCCGCGAAGCGGTGTGTGGAGTTTATGAATCCTAAAATGCCTAATGTGATGGTATTTGGAGGAATGATCGGAAGGGAGGAGCCTGGCGATATACATGGACCGGGACAATCGAAGTTATTTATGCATAACGCCGAGAGCTGGGCGAGGCTGTGGGGTGAAGTCGGGGAGGCGACAGGGACTCAGTGGCAGACTGAATTCGAGTTTGTTGATGATGAGGCATTTAGGAAAGATAATCCGCAGTATGCGACTGCTGGGATTAAGAGGGTTCGATTTGGTACTTATAGAGTATAACTTCCCGGATTAAACAATGTTAGATCGATACGATGAGCATAGAAATAACGAGACCTAACTCTTCTACAGTCGACGCGTCGTGATATAGAGGTGAAGAATTTAGCTGTTAATCTAATCTCAAAAACTAGTGGGATAAGCGTATCAATTTATAATGTATGCAGAGATTGTAAACGAAGCTTACAGTATTCTACACTTTCGAGAGACCCACGAAAAGATGCTAAATCTAGCTAATAAAGAATTATACTATACTGTTACAAGTCGGCCTGCCTGCAGACCACATACCAACCCGTGACCACGGGACACCAGAAGTGGCAAGTCTAGCGAGGGCAGCCCTGCCTGCAAGGCTGGCACACATGACTTCCCGAGTAGGAAGGAAGGGGTTATAGTATGGTACTGGAGTGCTATAGTAGGCGGCACAATAACACTACGACAGTATAGCATAACACTACTTCTATATATATACATAGTCATTACATAGACTTACTACGTAGTTAACTTCGTTCACAATTATACCTATACGTTTTGGTTATGGTCACTTCGCTTCTAGTATATCGACTCGCTCTATACTATACGCTTTCGAAGACCTCGTCCCTCCTGTACTTCCCACTTATCTTGAAACCCTTATGTGCTGTGACACCTCAGGTGGGGCGAAACGTAATATATAGCTACTACTATCGTCGCCCTTGTTGTGGTAATCTTTCTCGTTCTAGGGAATTAACTTTCTTTTATAACTGAAGAGCTAGCGCTGCTGTCTTGCATGAACTTAATGCGTAGTACCCACGACGAAGAAACGACGAGGCGAGTGCTTTAGCGGAGGACGAGGATTAACTTGGCTAGCCAACTTTCTCCTCGGCCCGCAAAGTGCCGGAAGTTCTTTTTTATAGTCATGGCATGGTGCATAAGATGAGATATAACCAACAAGGTATCCTTGATCCTTGATTACATCTAAAGGGTGCTTTATTGGGTTCGCCTCTGAGGCTATCACCGAATGATGCCGATCAGCACCAGTAACTGGACCTCACATTCGCCCAGAAGACCCACTGCATTGCCTCTTTCGGGCCTCATAATCTAGTTGATCAACATTGCAGATACCTTGAATTCACATATCGCTCAGTTTGTCGCGGACTCAGACACTAACGCTCTTCTCTGTCCATTATCGGAAACAACTTGGTCCTGACATCCTCTCAAAAGCAGACTAGGTTCCATCTAGCTGAGATAGTTGGTAATATGAAGAAGGGTATTCATGATGATTCCTAAAGATTAGAAGGCCAGGCCAGTCAAGGGCACCATGGCTCTGGATAGGAGGCCTTGCATTAGTGTCGCTGCCAGAGGCCATGGGAGAAGGTAGGTCTCAACTTGGCCAGGCAACCAGGAAGCATACCTATAGGTGTGAATTATCGAATAGCCTGGGATGTCGGTATCTAGGCTAGTGAGGTGTCGTCTGCTCACGTCAAGGCTAAAACCGTAGTGCATCATCATTCAAGCCGGACAACCGTCACCAATGCCGTGGATCAATTGCTCCAGGGGCCGGCATCGCATAGCGGCGCAACTTCAATTTTAAGACGTCGCCACCCTTCGAAATGCCAACGAGGCCTCGTCAAAGTGAAAGAGACGAGCCAAACGACAAATCCAGAAGCGAGGTACTCTTTTGAAGGACGAGGATCTCAGATAATTGATCTGTGCGAAACTCAGCCTAGAGCAGACTCCTTTCGCACCTCAAGATTGCCTGGCCCTGTTCTGCCTCGGGTATCATGCTGCCGGAGAAAGGAGGTATCGAACGGCGAGAGCCAGTAGTTATTGACCCTGCCTTTCCTTTACATTCTCCGCCAGCGAGTATCGAGTTGGAGATGTCCTTATAAGGGGAAAAGAAGTCAGCTGTACAGCAGGGATCTGTTAATACCTCTACCGGACCCCTCATAGCCTGTGACGATGCTACAAGGTACTTGTCTGGTTCGAATTTCGTCGCTTCGGATTTTTCGTCGAAGCTGCGGTAAGGTGAAATCGATAGCAAGGCCCTAATGGTGAGAAAAAGAAGGTTTCATCCATTCAATAGAAATAGAATAAAAGGGACCAAAAAAAGGTATTTGGTAAGAAAAGCCCAATGATCGAACAACGGATGTTTGAATTTGGCTAGAGATATTATAATGCTCCTTCCCTTGTTCATTAGTCTATGCCAAAGGTCTCAATTGCAGCAAGGGGTTTTCGACCCTCCGAAGGAGAATTCAGGGATTAGATAAAATTTGCCGAGCTACAGTATTCATTGTAAAACCTCTCAAGTTCGGTATTCATAGACAGCACAGAACTCGCCTCAAAGCATTGATCTAGCACAGACTCGTCAAAGGGAGAGAGAATCAAAGACCATTCTGATTGTTAACATTCCAACTAGGTCCTGATTTATCTGAACATCTTTTAACACTGAGGACCTAGTGGGACGCATCTTTGTTTTGTCTCTCAGCCCATGGGACCTACCGCCACTTCTTTGGCCAAAGAGCTCATACCATTCGAGACCAGGACATCCGACCGGACAATATTAGCAACAGCCCATGACACGGAGATAAATTTTTACGGCTTGTCATACACAGTACTTTAACCAGGCCAACTTATGTCAGTCATGCGCTGACTTGCAAAGTGGCACAGGCGCTCTTAAGGAATCTATCTAGAGGCCAGCTAATGCTCTGCAGCAAGATATTCGTAGTCCTGTTGCGAGCAGTACACAGTGTAGACACCATGCTCATGCAGCGAACAACCAGGCCGAGAGTCTCGCTTCGGGAAGTACGAGCCTTGGTTGGAACCACAAAGCTTGGTGTCGGACTGAATAGCCCACAACTCAAGCTTTTCGCCACAGTTGTCATCATCTTTAGACCAAGAACGGCTGTTCATGGAGCCGATATGATTCTTGCACCAGGTGTCAAGTTCAGTGCGGCCGACTTCGAATATAGGAACATTAAAGAGACATAACGGAAGCTGTCCGCTGAGTATCTCATTTTCATCGTCACCGGTAGAATCATCGTGCAAGCGCATAGATGGGTAGAATGCGTCTCGTGGAGACGCATTCTGTGTGAAAGGGTCGCCTATTGCAGCCTGACAGGCCCGGGAGGCGCTGAAAACGTCGTTCATGTTGAAGTCGTAGTGTAACGCAGCGAGGATCCCATCATTCCACTTGTTCAAACCCGCCGTGTTCTGCTCGAATCCCGTTCGCGCAAATATGTTACCAGATCGTTCCTGAACATAGCAGTAATATCCGGTGGGTGCAGCCTCGATAGCGACAACGTCGCCGAACGGACTATAGTCGCCGCGTGGAGTTAGCTGTGCTGGACCGCGGTTCGTCGTCGGCTTCCGAGTGTACTGGAGTTGGTACTGCCCGTTTGTAAGCCTTTCACAGTTGTACCAGCCGTCGACAGCAAGCCATCTCTTGTCAATGGCTTCCTGTCGTGCCGTGGCACAGGCTGAGGCGCTTGCAAAGTTTTGGACCCAATAGTATAACTGCCAGGCAAGTTAATTTAACCAGTTCGCTGCTACCCTCTGCGTTTCAAGGTAATAATTACTTACTGCCTGCTGCTGAACGTACTGCATTAGAATGACGGCATCTAGAAATTTCTTGACTTTGGCTGCGGACACAGAGGGGGCTTCTTTATGGGCCTCGGCTAACGACCATCTACCATTCAGTAGAAAGGGCCTCATTCCACTAGAAAGCGTCGTGGTTCCCGCGGCATTTGTCGTTTCTTGGGGCCAGTAAGTCTTAATGTTGAGTTCGAAGGAGGTGAGAATGCTTTGGGGGAACACTAGTAGAGCCTGAAGGACACTGGCGTCGAAGACATCCCAAGATGAAATTGTAGATCTCGGGAGCTGTGGATTTAGCCCCTTAATGGCTAGGATGATTTTGCTGTTGTTACAGTCAGCAACCATCTTGATTGGTTATTCGAGCAATACCCTTTCTCGTCGCCCGGTTTCGTACTTACGCTGCCGCATCTAAGCCCTTGCCAGTATTTGCAATGGGGTCCTTTTGCTCCTCAAGCCATGTTTTCGGTTTCTTGAATTCTAGCTTAGCGAGACGTTCCTGAATATCTTTGATCGTATCGGTTTCCGGGGGATTTTGTCGTTTCCAGAGAGCCTCGAAAGCGTCGGTATGATTCATCCCCGAATCCGCCCAGGTCACATTCTCTATATCTTCGCGTTTCGTGATCGCCTTAGCGACCGCATAGACCGCCGACATGAGACCGGCCACAGGTGCCAGAACAGGTACAAATGCCGTGACGACGGCGATAGCGGGAACGATCATATCGTAAACACTTGTGCTCGGTGGAGGAGTTCCTTGAACTAGCATGGTGTGTGACGCTAGAATCTGAAGCTGAGCGGTAGATACTGCTCCAAAGAGAATCTAGAAGTAATGTTTGGTTTGTTAGCGAATTAGTCGTCACTTTGTAGTAAAATAGTAAGGTTCAATCTATAGTCGACGTACATCGTATGCCTGTTTGTTCGACGACTGCCATACTTTAATGACCTGGCGCACATACTGAGCACGGTAAGCATCCGAGCGACTGATGTAACTAAAGCGTTTCTCGTCCGAGACCTCTGCCACATTACAAGTGTCCAGGAGACTATTGCATACGACAATATTCTCCTCGCCCTAAAAGTATTCTATTTGTCAGTTTGTGTATATTAAAGACTTTAGACACTTACCGTCGATAACCAAAAGTCGTGAAAGAAGTTTGTGCTATTAGCGAGTTTCCTCCCCGGTCGCCCCGGAATATCGACCTCGGCGACGTAAAGCTCTAGCCATCGGTCCATTTGTAAACGATTCCATTTCTCTAGAGTATTCTCCCCACCAAAATAATCTGTAGAGCTGCTGTCTGTAGACTGTCTCTTTGTTATAACCACGGAATCGTTCACGGGCCATGTGGAACCGTCCGGGTCTGGGAAACCAGCGTAGGCCAGTGCACGTTCAGATATGATAAATAGGATGTCTTCTTCTGTTAGAGCAGGGACACCGTCGTCATCTCCAAACCAGTCGCCGTTGCTGGTGGTGTTGTCTCCTGCGGTAGAGTTTGTATAGTCGCCCCAAGATAAGCCTTTCCAACCGTGTGGTCTGTTACCACCGCGGTGTGGAGGGGCGTCTTCAGGACGGCTGTTGTCTGCACCTGAAGCACCTGAGCTACCGCCTTGATGAGGTCTCCAGTCTCCTCCTGAAGCTGCGGGCGCATTTTCACCCAATGCATAACGATGTGTAGTTGGGGATGAGCTTTCCCAATCATTCCACGAATCGTGGTTGTTTGAAACTGAAGTCGTCGTAATTGTTTCTGTAGAGGAAGTCTCGACCTTCCTGCTCGTCTTAGTGGTGGTTGTCTGAATCAATATTGTGCTTATAGTTGTGTTTGCCACGGTGTTTATGGTCGTACTCGCAGTCGTGCTGATAGTGCTAATAAAAGGTTCTGAGAAATTCCCGGACTGTGTTGCGATATAACGCGGAGCATGATGTGCCTTCCGAGGACTCGCTAGACATAGTTGCAGGTTCAGCAAGTGCAAGGTGATCACCAGCGCAAAGTGGGCGACTGCTGAGGACAAACTCATATTCAAGGGCCTAAGACTACTATTTTAACTAGTATAGTAGATAAAGAGAGGCCTAAGGAGGGCGCAGGGATCAAAGTGAAGGGGTGTCCTTTAAAAACTTCAAGGGTCGAAAGGAATACCTGGCTTTTGAACCCACCATTTCAGAGAAGATCGGACGCTTGGAAACGCACTCTCCTTTGAAAGAAGAGTGCATATATGGTTATTGTGCACTAACATTATGTGCAGCCCTGCTAGGACTTCCCAATTTTAATAATCACTTTCAGACTGGAAAAAGAAAGAAGGGTTCAGTTCAGTATTACAGGGCGCGCTAAAGTGTTGTGGTTAAGAATTAAGAAGCGAGATACTGTCAAGCGGGGCTCCAATCTTATGGAATGCAAGCTTGTATATTGCTAAGTAAGGAATGATTCGGGATAATTTTGTGGTTAAGCGGCGATAAGAAAGCAGTTTTCGTAGCTGGCCAAAATTCCGTGTAGGCACGGACATCACGGTTCTGTTCCTAGACCTGTCAATGACCACGCGGATAACTCGAGCGGCAGCACAGACTGCGCGTTGAATGAAACTGTGAAAAACTGCTAAGCCGGGGGCAGCAATCTCGTTGACATTTTGACAGAAGTTCATAAAGTCAAGAAGGTCTGAGAATAATCGGGCTGCACGGCATTGTAATTATAGTCTTTGTGGCTAGCTGGTGTATCTTGAGATGGTTTTCCGTGCATGTCTTGGCATGTCAGTTAGATTCTGACATTTCGGCCATCTTCAGAGAAGACGTCAAGCGGACTGTCTCCTGACGAGCTCGTCAGAGCTTCTGCCCGAGCGGCATAGGCTTCACGATGCTGAGTTGAATCCAACGAGTCAATATCCTTGGGTTACGCTTAATCGGGGGCGCGCTTCGGCCCAGCTACCAGAGCACTTGTTTGCCTTGACGCATGGACTCACCATGATACCCTCAAAGGATCTCTTCACTCTCTTTACGCATATCAGAAGCAACCACCTATTCGGAATGGGGAACTGAGGCCTTATTCTCCACGGAGTAGGAGAACTAATGATTGATCGGGCACCGATACTCTACGACAAAATCTTCACCTACTTGGCGAATCTGCCGTGCTCCTCTCTCTCTCTTAGCAACAAGGCTATCACCACAAGTGTTTCTTGCTGTAACAGTATATCTTGCAGTAGTACGGAGTATGTAACATCGGAATCAGGATTAAGTGGAAAATAATTCCCTCTTGCTAGCACGGACACTTGGAGGTAACAGTATCAGCCTTATGACACGTGATTCAGTAATCCTCACATAATAGATCATTATCTTTACTTAGCGTCTCATTCTATCTGAGAATGCCCTTTTAGTGGCTCGCGTATGGCCGCTCAAAGATACAGTACTACGAACTTAAAGATGATGCATTTTACCTTTGACAGTTACGAAGACCCATAAACGAAACCTATCTATATTGATATGAGAGCACACTATTAAGTATATTTACTTTCACCTTCTCCGTAAACGTCAGATGTCGACGGAGCTAGAAATCTAAGGTTTATAATAGGACAGATAATCATTAGTCTCATGATATACTCTCTGACAGACATTCTTCCAAAGCCTTTTGGCCTTTGCTTTTTTCACATTTCGCCATCTCAATGTATTATACACTATAGTTATAATAGCTAGGGCATTATCCAGAACGACTATTCTGGCCGCAATAATCATCGTTACCATAAGTCTTACTATCCCGACTGCCCAGAACTCTGTTTTTAGTGCCAGCCAAAGTGAGTAGACCGATAGATTACTAGTTTCATCATTCATAATCTCTTAGCCAATGCTATTACGACTATAATAAGGCTAAGCAACGTTATATAATATTAATTATAACCTAAGGGGTTACAATTATAACCAACATTATTGTTACGAGTTGGCCTGACCAGCAGGCCATATAGGAAACTGTGACGACAACCAATCACCCAAGAGGCAGATTATCCGAGGACAGAGCCACGGGAATAGGGTTGCAGCTTGCGCGGTCACGTGTAGGCGAGCCAGCCTCGGTCAGTTGGGATCAGTAGTGACCGGTATGCTTAGGACTAAGCACCACTGAGTACCACTGAGCACCACTGAGCACGATAAATTATATATATACGGTCGTTTCATAGTATTACTACGTAGTCAACGTCGTTCACAATTATATCTATACGTTTTAGATATGATTACTTCGCTTCTAGTATATCAACTCGCTCTATACTATACGCTCTCAGAGACTTCGTCCCTTCTATACTTCTCACTTATCTAGAAACCCTTATGTGCTATGACACTTTAGGTGGAGCGAAACGTAATATTTAAACGCTTAACTCGCATAGTCTTTTATAAAAGGGGTAGTATCGACAAAAAATGAGATAGCTACGAATCGAATTTTGGCATTGTCTTTTTTGGGTTGGCGAGGATAAAACTTAAGAATGGTAGATTTTCCAGAGCCTGCTTAATCTATGGTGTTGACTGCGCTGCTCAGGATTCATATATTTCTGATAGAGCATGAATTTGGTCAAATATCAGCGAGTGAAGGTATGCTTGACGTTCTGTGTCGGTGAGCACTGTCTGGCTGATGTGGGAAGGAGCGTTGAGGTTCGCAAGGACCTTGATTCAGTCCCGTAAGAACTTTTTGGTACTCGTCATTAGAAAAGTTGCTAAATCGGCAGTTGTCCATGTAGCTATCAGCGATGTGCTGAGTGGTTTCCAAGCAGGGAGTAGGTAAGCAGGAAGATGCATCTTCAACAACCTGTCGAGGTTAGTGAGACTAGGAAGGTGACATCATTTTGGGTTCGTTACGTATCTTCCGACCATTATGAGCTTTAATGCCATGGTCCTCTTGAAACCAATGTACTGTACATTTATTTTCACGATCCATGGGCCCAAACTCGTCCTTTAGTCATCTCAGACGCTCGGCAGAGGGCAGTAGACTTTGAGCACCTTGCCCATTCACAGTAAAACCAATGGCTCCTGCACTTTTCTCGACGATCGTTCTTAACAGGTTTCGAGGATCCGCCCCTCCGTGAGGAGTACCAAAGAAGACGACGCCTAACGTGGGTTCGAACATCGTTTGAGGATGTGGTGGTGGGCCAGATTTCCATGTGACTGTCGGACGAGAGTATCTCCTTAGCCATGATTCCCCCAAGGTTATGAGCAATGACCACAATCGGACTTTTGGACGCAGATCGAAGCGTAGCCTCCAACTCTGTCAAAAAGTCCTTTGCAAAATGGTAGAAATCGTAAACCGGTTTCTGGCTTTTCGGAGGACCAAAAGCGATGTCCGAGATGAGGATCGTCGTCATAGGTAAGTGTTTGTGCGTGGGGGTAGCGCCTGTGGTAGGAGATTCTTCGGCCAGAAAACGGATTGATGGTTGTGGGAAGTCGTTTTGCCGTCAAAAATCTTCTGAAACTTTCGAGGGCGTTCGCCAGCGTCATTCTCTTGAGATGCTCCAACTTTATTGTTTGCACCACCCCTGTGCAGCCACGTACGTTCTGGGTGGTCCTTAAACCAATGAACAAATACAAAACTGTAAATTTGATAAAAAGAAATAGGCGGCAATACTGGAAAGATCCCAATGGAGCAGGCTTACTCGACTGTCGAGTGTTCAGGATTGATCAGAATGGACAAGCCGAAGGTTGTAGAGTTGTTCTCTACGTTCGACATCGGTTCATTGGAACTCGCCATTCTTGCAACATGCCGAACAAGGTCACACTTCCTGGTCATATAAGCCCACTCGAAGTCGACAAGAGACCGGTATGCTTCAAGAACTCCTAAGGATGGTGATACATATCTGCCACTGGCAGCAATATTGCCTTGTAGATCGAAGGTCTCAGGTTACGCTTTAGCGACAGCTTCGTTCTTTCGAGATCCACGTCACTTGAAGCGTTCGAGGACTGTTAACAAAAGCTGAATCGTATTTTAGTGTCGTGAACTTTAGTGCCTGATTGTGGGTGAGACTTGTTCAGTGTTGCTCAATCAACTCCTGAAACAACGAGCGCAAGGCCGAGCATTCGACAATCTGATGAACGGCTGTCCACCGACAAGATCGACGGGACTGAGGATAAGGTTGAGAACACAGTCGAGGAACAGGTTACCTGTTTTCTCGGTGATTTCAGCCCACGACACTTGAAGTCAGGTCCTTGCGTTGGTACTGGACGAAGGGCAAATCATCTGTTGTTTTGATGCATTTCTTGATTCGCCCGGTGCCTTCACAGTCCAAACAAAAAGCACAAATGCGCTGTCTGCGTTGTGCTGCTTTTGAAGGACGTCAGGGTTCCCTTTGTGGCGTGCAAGCCACCTCTACCTTCGGAGATGGCCACAGAACAAGACATATGGCGTGGATTGAATTTGATCTCGAAGCAGTCCTTGCTACGAAATGGTTGGCGTCGGAAGGATTGATTGGGGACGCGACGAGGCAGATTCGTGTCGGGCACAGCTGCATCCAGCTTCAGTAGCTCGTGTGAAATCCTTGCGCACAGAGTGGCCAAGCTCGTGGTAGAGGACCAAAGCAACGCATGATGCAGTCCAGAAGTATATCGGCAACTCTCTCTCTCTCTCTGGCGCATTCCATCTGTGCTTAAGGTACGACATCCGAGAGACGCGTCTTGCCCGACAAGAAACCGTCCTATCTGTCATGATATCGAGGCCAATTCCCGTGAGCTTGAAGCCTGAATACCTCGTCGAAATACCTGCAGTGGGATAATTGATGATAATTCCCCAACGTTCAAAATTGTCGCATTGTGAATAAGAAGGTTGCTGACAAGATAAGTTTAGGCGAGCTTCGTGGTCGATCACGAGTGCGCGCCGCGAAGCTCCACCTGTTGCAAGGACGGTTGCTGATTATGCTAGCTGTCCTGCTCAAAAACTTCCTTTCCTCTCGAGTGATCTGTAAGGTGTCTGTTGTTGAAGGCATGGTCACGTGGCCCGCAATCACGTGTCAAGCGAGTCTTGGCACTGGTTGCGCGATCATAGATTTTGATCCCTTCATAGCAATGAAAAGAGTTCTTTCCTGCACCTGCTAGTTCATCATCTGTGCTCCAAGGCCGTTCCGAGATAGTTTCTACGTTATATCTTGTGGAAGAAAGGGTTACAAGAACCAGGGATTTTGGTGTGGCTGAGTCACCCCGCCGCGCAAGGCTCGATGCGAACAATGTCATTAGGCGTGCTCACTCCGGTGGTGGAGACGCGATGACTTGGCTACTTACAAAGCGATCAAAGCTCGGAGAGTCATTGCTTAATGGCTGCTTGACTCGGCTCCCTCCAACTCTTGCCTCGGAAACTTCAATTGCTGCTGCGGAAAAAGCGCTGAATTGCAGCACTAAGAGCAAGGATGCACCAATATCCCGGTCTCTCGAGTCGGAACGATAAGCGAGTGAAGCACAGAAAGGCGTGTCAGCCATGTTTTCTTCGCAAGGTCCGCTGCGATAGAGCGACCGTACAGCCGTGTTCCAACTGCGTCCGAAGGGGCCAGCCTGACCAGTGTGATCTAGGGTCCGAGGCACATAGTCGAGCCCAGCCTCATCGTGCAGGTGAAAGGTCGAACGCGGAGCCAATGTCTCGAGGGACATCTATGACTCTTGCTTCACATCCAGAAGAGCGCCTGCAGACTAGGCTGCCATTGTCCAGTCCTTCCATATCAGCAGCAGCAGCAGCAGCAGCAGCAGCGACCCAGAGTAATGCTGATTTGGTTTCCTTAAATGGTTCGCACCCTGTTAATCACATTACCACCGATGGTCAAGCGAACCTATCTGCCTCAGCATCACACATTGGAGAGCGGGCAATGGCGACATTTATCCGCCATCAGGCCAACAGCACAGGGATTTCTCTGTCCGAAGGTGTTTCTTCCATGCTTGGACTCCAGAATTATTGCGATACCGGATATCCTCTTCTCGATCTTGGCTCTCCAGCTGATCAATGGGCTCAGGTGGAGTCCAAGTTACCTCACCCCAACGAGATCTGGAGGTGAGTGCTGTTGACCTGCCAGCCTTATGTTCCGTTTTCTGAAGTGCACCAGAGGCCTTCCGTTCTTCCGCAGTGGTCCGCAAGTAATCAATCCTATCGTCGTCGACTACAATGCTTTTGACGCCCGAGTCTGTACCTATCTTGACGGCTACGCAAGGGGCAGACTAGAAGAACAAGCGCTTGATGGCGACAGTGCTAAAGCTCGCGATTTCTTCGCATGGGTTGGATTTATTCTAGCTGCTTTAGCCGCTGGGTCACAGTGTTCGGCAGTAAAATGTCCTCAGCGAAAGAGGACTACTCAAGACTTCAGTGAGTTCCACTTGTAACTTTCAGTATTGAGATGCTAAGACTCGCAAAGTCTTCAGAGCTTTTCACTGCTTGCGACTGTCGAATTTCTTGGTCCGGCCTACATTGCAGGTGGTTCAAACTTATGCTCTTATCGTCGCTGTAATTCAGAACGAGTCAGAAGCGGACGCTGCTTGGGCATTGCTGGGTACCGCCATCCGCCTTGCCCAATGCATAGGTCTACACTTGCACCCTGTCGTTGACAGTGGCACTTCAGCTGCACATAACCTCAGTTCAAACATCTGGTAAGCGGGCGTGATTATTGTATGACTGACCAAACTAATCTTTCTAGGCGCAATATAGTTTGGCAGGATTGCATATTGTCATTGTGCTATGGACGTCCGGCAACTTCAATCGAGGTGCCTGTGCGACTGCTTGACGGCACTTTAGCCACCAACTATACCGAACGTTTGTGGCTGCTCTCTAATCTCACTTTTTACGCCCTGAATCCACGTTCAATGGTCCTGGAAGACCAAGAGCAACTACGAGAATGTATTCAACACATCGAGAACTTACAGACCATGTCCGAATCGGTCGGAGATGCCAGTTGGACCTCGAAACTTCGGATCGAACAGAATTCATTCAAACTTTACAGCTCGTTCGTAATCTCCTTCATCTGTCAACAACGGCTTAGGAGTCAGCAGAACACGGTTCACGAAGCTGAAGAACAGACCGAGTGGTCTCAAAAGCTTCTCAACTCCCTTAATGACAGTATCATTTCTTTTGTGGACCTCAACCGGACCAGTTTGCTTCCAATGCGCATATGGTCTATGAAACACATTGCGCTGTGCAGCGCTTTCCTACTCAGTCTGCGTTGCAACTTGAAAACCTCTCCTGTGTTTCTTCAGTCTGTTGAAGCTTTGATAGATGCGTTCAGGTTCGCTCTTGAAGATGGGCCTGAGAATTTTCACGGAGGTTTGAGCATGCCGCATGCTCGCGCCTTGGGTGTCCTGCGAGAAGTCCGCAACAGGAATGTCCAGCAAAGACAGCAGGAGTCTTCTTTTCAGCCTCAGTCAATGGATGGGTCTACGTTGGATGTATCCAGTGGCGCTGACTTTCAACATGGGTTTCCGCACACAGACGGACCTTTCGATGGCTCTGCTCCGGATATTGATTTGGCAAGTAGCTTCTGGGACGATGAATTTTTCTCACTGCTCACGGGAAACGCCAACCTCGGCTCAAATGAATTTCTGGACCGATTCCGCATGGATACAACAAGCTAAGCCATTCAGTGGGAAGTTACAATTTTCATGGCTTGGAGCTCATGTAATTTTTGAAAGTGTCGAGAGTCGGCTGAAGCATTGGATACGGTGCTTTGATAGTGTTGCATCCATTGATTACACTTTCGAACTGGTCGTTCAAGATCAAGAGCACGCTTTCTACCGTCTGGCCTGGTTAACCAGGAGAATGGCCTGGCTTTTGTGGGCTGTGATATCGCCTCCGCAACACCTGTGGCAGTTCTACAAGCGCGAACTTGGCCGATAGCCAGGGGAGACTCTGCATTACAAATGTGCTGCATGAACGCAGATCTTCGATTACGCAACACGATCTATTGAAGAATCCTACCGCACTCTCACATCGGAGGGGGAGCCGAATTTTATGGCTTCGGGGGATTGAAAGCGAGTGATCAGCGTTCGGCTCCTGCTTTGTCATCGACTTCGGAAAATCGGCTCCCACCAAATGACATCTCGGCTCCCTCTCTAACGCACTCTTTTTGAAGCACGGAGGCTACATTTGTATTAGCCACTAAATTTGGCACCCTGGATGAGCCGGAAAGTGGATGCAAATGCTTTCATTGATGTCCTCTTCCTCGATGATTGAACGAGGCGTAATGGTCTTTGATCATCAGCTGTGGAGATTGACCGGCGGTCGTCAATGGAGTATTTTTCACTATAATCAAGTACACCTGCTCCTGTGTCCCGTCGAAGTTGCAATGGTCTCATGTGTGTCTGTCTTGATCTCATTCCAAAATGCAGTCAATCATTCAGTATCGCAGGCTCGGGGACACAGTCAAAGCCCAGCTCGAGCTACAAAAGTCGCAACGCTGTCCATCGAGAGGTACAGAAACTCGCAACTCCCCTTCGACGAACCCAAGTCTCCTCGCACAACGAACCGGCGATCAGCCGATACCGTCTCCCGAAAACGCTGGTGGTTGCCACTTGCACGACGAGTCGGAGAGTTCAGAAGTCAAAAAGAGAGATGATTTTGTGGTCACGCTCGACGGGACGCAAGAATTCAATCCACGGGAATGGTCCAACTTCCGAAAAATCATTGTCACAATCTTGGTGCTCGGCGCCGGTATTGTAGGAGGATGGGCTTCAGCAAACGATTCCACAATCCTTCCCCAAGCGACAGAGACGTATCACGTTAGCGATGTCACCGAGTCACTTGCAACTGGGCTTTACCTTGTGGCTTTTGGAGTAGGCTCTCTGTTCAGTGGCCCATTCTCAGAAGCGTTTGGCAGAACCCCGATATATCTCATTACCTTGGTCCTATTCATGTTATTCATATTCGGCTCAGCGATGGCGGAGACTATTGGTGCTCAGCTGGTGTGCCGATTCTTCGCAGGGATCTTCGGCTGTACCGCAGTCACCACATTCGCTGGAAGTACAGCGGATCTCTGGAGCGCGACCGAAAGGGGGCTTGTATTCTCAGTCTGCTCAACGGCCAATTTTGTCGGTGTCTTTCTATCACCCGTTGTGGGAGGTTTCATTGGGCAGAGTGATGATTTGAGCTGGCGCTGGGTGGAGTGGCTGGCGTTGATCCTGAGTGGTGGCGTCACTCTCATGATCTTCCTCTTCGCACCAGAGACGAATGCGGCAGTCATACAATCTTGGAAAGCGATGCACCTGCGACGAATCACAGGAAATCAAGAATACCGCCCTGCGCTTGGGATAACATCGGACGGGTTACGGCGTCGGTTGATCAACAGTGTCCATCGACCGTTCGACATGATGCTTCATGAGATTACGATTGTGCTTTTTACGACCTATCTGGCAGTCCTATACATCGTGACCTTTACCTTCCTCAATGGATATACCTTCATCTACACCGACATCTACGGTTTCGACCAGGAATCAACCGGCCTTTGCTTTCTTGGTCTTGCTGTGGGCATCATGCTCGCGGGCTTATTGGGCGTACCCATCCAACGAAAGTACTTGAGAGACGTTGCTAGAGCAGGACCCTCGGCCGTTGTCCCCCCAGAGTCTAGGCTTTGGTACGCAATCATCACGGCTCCATGGTAAGCCAATCCTCTACCCTTGAGTGATGTATGAATGACCTGACGCTCCAGTCTCCCCGTTGGTCTTTTCTGGATGGCGTGGACATCTAGAGCCTCTGTTTCCTACTGGTCCAGTCTGGCCGGAAGCCTATTGATCGGCATGTCGTTTCTTGGAATCTTTTTGTCCACCTATCTCTACCTCATAGATATGTTTGAGAGCCGGGCAGCCAGCGCCCTGGCTCTTGCTACTTTTGTCAGATATGTTGCTGCTGGAGGAATGGTACCGGTTTCTATCCCGATGTATGGCAACCTAGGTGTGAGCTGGACGCTGACTGTTCTGGGATGCATCAGCCTCCTCCTCACTCCCCTTCCCCTGGTGTTCTATCGGTATGGTCATTTGATCAGGAAGAAGAGTCCGAGTGCTGTGAAGAGCGGGTTATGAATGCCCGGCGCAATGCCAGCTCATCGACGAGGGTTTTACTTGTCCTTTGGCTGGTGGTCGAGTCCCTTGTGGTCAAGCATGGCCGAGTGTAACAGTTGCATTGGTACCTAGTCGTTGAATCGGCAAAGTGCTCACGATCCCTTGGTACTCTGGTCTTGTCAGTTATGCATGTATCATGCCATGTGCAATAGTCTACCTGATTCAGTGTCGTCTCTTTCCACCTGCGCACTGATTTGCTGTGTCATGTCACTGGATCTCTCCTTGCCATTGTCTTTCCCATTGGTAGATGACATTGTTGATCCTTCTCGGCGCGCAGGCACCTCTTGTCAGGACAGATTCAGACTTGGATCTAGACTCGGCCATTGTGTCTTTGTGATTTGCCGCCATGGTCATTGTCATTGGTAGACGACGTAGTTGGAACAGACCTTGTGCAGCCACTGTCTTTCTCATTGGTAAACGAGGTAGTTGATACATCTCGGCGTCGACGAGATTCGCTCCGTCAATGACATGGGCAACGTTGCAGGACATAAAGGCTTTGATTATTCAAGTATTGAACACGAGGATAGACATGAAAATGAATCATCGGAACGTTTGACTCGGCACATCATAGCACAGAGACAACAAAAGCTAAATGTACAATGTCAAGCTACAAGTTCTCTCTCGGCGACTGTTCCCAGCCCTTCCCTTTACATGTAACCCCCTATACATATTACTATTACTCTGAAACCCCCCTTACGGAGTGAAACTGATTCACCATCGACGATGAAAACACTTGTGAGGCTGTGGCAAGTGACTTCGCCCTTCCTGCAGAAGCCGATTTATCGTCGTTTCATATCATGTAGCCGACCACTCGAGTCGTCCTCAACCTATTGACGTCCCTCGTGAGTCTGGTTGCCTATGGCTTGGTTGATGTTCGCACATTGCCACCGGAGTCTCCCAAAGCTGCACATCTGGCCAGTGCACTCTCATCTTCTGCATCTTCAAATCTCTGGTTCGGTATTGTTCGAACCTGGCTGTTGTCGATGACAATGTCCTCCTCCTCAGCATTGGTCAGCTCTGATAGCACCGTCGAGTTGGACACGGCCAATTCTTCCATCTCAGAATCACGCCGTCTGTTCTGGCAGAGACATCGACAACGCGAAATGAAGGTTGATCGTCTCCAGGCATTCTGGCTCAACGATCGACCGTCTTGTGGTGGCGACGTACAAAGTTGCGCAGAGACAAGTGCGTGGCGGTGGATGCATCGGCGCCAAAGACTACCGACGCCCCGGCAACCACGCGTACGCAAACGCTCGCTGACACCTGCGACTGCGAATGAGAGAGGGCCATGCCCTGAAATAGACCGGGTCGGAATGCACGGGTTGGACTGAGGCGATGATACCCAGCTCGCCCAGCCGCTTCGCATCTTCGGCAGAGGTGAGCTCGAGATGCTCGATACCCTGACGGCGGCTCCAAGGTTGATCAAGACGAGCAAAGGCATTGATGGCTTGGGTGATGGCTCTGTCACCAATGGTGTGGATTGCGCATTGTAAGCCCGCGGCATCGGCATGGGCAACCACTTTGGCCCAGTGGTTCTGAGTTTCCTCCTCGTTGTCGCTGTACGGAACAAGCCAGTACGCCGCCACGTGTAGACGTCTGGCTGTGCTCACCAATCTCTGCTTTTCCGAGTACTTCTTGGAGAAAAGATTCCCTTTCCGCCCATATCATCCCTCTCTTTCTGCCTAGCCATCCTTCAGAAAACGACCTGTCTGTGTATTGCGAGCAACGATGGCTACGTCACCTGGAGTCAGTCAGCCCTCAATTTGTCTCTCCCTCTCTCTCTCTCGCTCGCTCTCTATTAGCTGTATCGCGGAGGAGAAGAGTTGATAGATCACTGTCTCATCGTCGTTACAGAAGTAGGCCGAAAGGAATCGGTTAATGATAATCCTCGCAGCGCTCTTTTTATCTCCGGACATCCTGCTCTTTGTCGACGGCACAGCCATCTCATCCTGCTTGTGCCTGTACCTGTGTCTGCCTTCCTTCCTGCCTGCCTGCCCATCTGCTTCAGCGATAGTGCGGAACCAGAAGCCACTCTCCCGCGCATGCTTTGTCTCATTGTTATCTCCGCTGGTGGGATGTGGAGGAGACGTCAAAGGGAATACTCGAGTTGAGGGGCTGTGTGTGTGGTGTGTAGAGATTTGAGTGTGCGCGGGAGTTGAGTCGGAGGCGCATGGCAATGAGAATAAACTGATCAGTGATCTTACTCTCCGTCCATGGTCTTGTAATGATACCATGAGCCGACTATACAGCACATAGAGTGTCACTGCAAGGCCTGATCAAAGAGGTCAGATGTCTTCGTGTATAGGAGAAACAGATGGGATCGAGGTTTGTTCGTAGTCGCAAACAAAGTCCTCCGAGCCACGAGAAACAGATTCCGTCCATTTGAACCAATCATTCGCGGAATCGGGGGAACTTTCCCCCGAGATAATCCGAAACACACCAGCCAATCCCTGATCTCCGAGTGATGTGTACAGCACTCTTTTTACACACATAGTACAGAGTGTGTGTCATGGAACAATCAACAATCTGGATCCTTTGTACTTCGAGTGATTTCCCTAGCAAAAAGCAAGTATGAACCAAGGACAGAGTGATGTGCATGTTTCAACTACGCGGTAGAAGGGACGGTGAAGAGCATCAACCGGCCGATGGCCTCTTCTACAAATGGCATGCAGCTCAGGGATACGAAGGCAAGCAAGTGATTACCCTGCGCTACTCAGTAAAACTACTCTTCTACAGAAAGGTCCCGCCCCTCTCCCTATCCTCTTGTATCCCTCTCATTTCTGCCTGTTGTGTCTTGATCTTGACATGGATGTTGTTGGGTGTGAATCTCCAACATCCCTTTTGGTTGCTCTCTGACACCAGCCAACGCATTCAACAATCAAAATCGGTCCTTCAGCACACGCGCGATCCTCTGAACGCCTTCCACAAGTTGTTCTTCCTCTTGCCAGGCCCAACACAGTCTTGCTCCTCTGGACAACAGGTCGCTGGTCGTTTTGCTCCCTCGTACCGCCATCATGCCGGACGACAAGAAGCGCAGGTTGTACTCCTTGAGAGCAACATCGGCAACATCATTCGACCGAATGCCCACTGGGAACAAGATGTAGAGAAAGAAGCCGCCGTGAACCTCGCCAGTTTTGCCGTTTCCAACAAGTTTGTACGACGAGCCTGTGTCGATCTTGACGCCCAACGGTCCCAGAAACTCTTCCACAGCTTGCCGGAGAATGGTGGAGCGGTGCTGATAAAGTGGAACGAGCACGTTCCGAATATGTCCCTCGAGAGCTCCAGTCCGAAGAACGTGCTCGATAAGAGTCGAAGAGAACTGTCCCGGAGCGCCTCCCGATAATGTAGCTCCACTGCCTCACAAGTCAGTATCCCTGTCACCACTCAAAAAGTGGCCATACTGACACGCGATTAAGTCTCACGATGAAAGTTGGTGTTGCTTCCGCCCAACCGCACCTCATACCGGGTCCGACCACCTTGGAAAATGACCCATTGCTGACCGCGTTCCCCCAAACAAGGTCACCACCCGGCAACGAAGAATCTACGTCCACCAGCCTCGGAGGCGGCGTCGGCGTCAAGCCAGTCTCAGAGGTGCCATTCGATAGACGCCCCGTTTCGCCTCGAGTCTCGACACTCCACGACAAGAAATCGTAACAGTCATCCGTGACAAGGAGCGCGTCCTTCTCTCGCGCAAGCCGAACCAGAGCCTCTCTTCGTTCCAAAGGGTACGTCTTGGAGCTGGGATTGCTGAAGGTCGGGACAAGATAGATGACGTGTCGAAAGAGCTTGGGATATTGTGGCGGTCGTTTGTAGATTGCAGGTGTACCCGTTGTGGTCTCTTCCTCAAGATCCACGGCCTCGATCATCCTTCGCAGATGTTCCACGTCCAACCCACCGTCGTCTTCAGGGACACCAACAAGACGACCCTGGAACCCCGCATCGTCAAACACCGTGCACGCAAGGAAGTATGTCGGCTCTACCATCCAGACGCGACGAGTATACGCAGGGTCCGAGAAAGCCGCCATGATACAAGCCAGGTTGCCAGAGGCGCCCGCCGTGATGCAGATCCTCTCAGGAGATATTGGCACAGGCTTGTCATCTACCGACCCGGCTGGCGGCGACCGCGATCGATACAGGCGAGAAAGCCACTCGGCACATTCCCTGCGCAGAGCCGGGTCACCAATGTTAGGACCATAGAGCATGGCTTCGGTGGCACGTTTCGGGTCAGAGAGTGTTGCCTCGGCGGCGGCGAGAAGCGGCTGGCTGGGTAGGAGACGAGGAGTAGGCCATCCTTTCTGAAGATCGATATGCGCCAGGGCTTCAGCCTCGGCCACCATGATGATTGCCCTCTTTTCGATGCCTGAAAAGGACCGACCACGCAACAGGCTGTGTCTCCTTTACATGGCTGGTCTTGAGGTGTTACCTCCGGCCCGGCAGCCTATTGTAAGTGGGCGAGATCGGCTACAGCGGATCACACCCATGCGCGTCGTTGGACGTGGAACATAACTCATGCCCGCAACGCGACAGATGTATGACGGCGATCTACGCTTTCATTGATGGATAACCACGCACACGAGAGCAGGCCTGGCGTCACAAAGGGCAGGGTTCGTCGGCAGATGCAGATCGATATGCCGTCGCTCGTTGTTCGGACTGTCAAAAGTCCTAGCGCCGCCGACGGACATTTAGCCTCCCACACCTCTTCCTGCCGTTGCAACTATCACTCCGTTCACTCATCCGAACGAAGGGGCTTACAAACTCCCCATTTTTCCAAGAGCTTATCATTTCCCTTATCGCCCATACGAGACATTGTGTGTGGATCGTCTGCTCGACCATGTGCTGCAAGCTCAACTCGGAGCGCGCCCGTGAGGTTGTTGAAGGAGAAACCGTCGGACAACGCACACGCTCGCTCTCCGCAGTGCGACTACACACAATTCCTTGGGTCCAGCTGTGATTCGATCAAAGTATTTGAAGGTAGGTACGCGGATAGTGGTGTGGAAAGACGGAGTTGCCTGGAACTGCAATCTGTGGTACTGGTACTTGTAAGCTCAATCGTGTCGTACCGAGATCTCTTTTGCCATTCATCATCCATTCACATTCTACTACTGCCGTCCATAATCTTTTCCAGTTCTCTACTCTTGTGAGCGCCGTCCATCGCATCACAAACTCTTGGTTGACATTGATTGATTGGCATATTCTACATTCCGATACCAACTCCGCCGTGACAATCGCGCATCATGCCGAAACTCAACATCTCTCTCGACGCCGAGCAGGCAGCCTTTGACGCAGAAGTCAATGAGATCAAGCGGTGGTGGGAATCGAGCGCGAAACAACGGCAATTGAAGCGGTACACGGGATCCATCATTCCCATTGTGTCATCTTGGGAAGTGCTGACGCCCCAGCAAATAGTCCATACCCAGCCGAGCGCATCGCCGCACTACGCAGCTCCATCAAACAGACGTATCCGTCCAGCGACATGGCGCTGAAACTCTGGGACCAGATGACCGCGCACGAGAAGAACGGAACGGCCGAGTTGACCTTTGGTTGCACGGATCCGCTCCAGGCAGGTGTCATGGCGAAGCACCAGCAGGTGAGTAAGAAAAGGGCCTCCTCTCTCTATCTCTCTCTCTCTCTCGCCTCTCCCTCGTTGTTCAAGGGAACAGAACGTGACGTGATTCTTACACCGACAGACCGTCTACGTCTCGGGAGCATTGTGCGGCTACTCTCAAGTCAGCCAGCCTGGGATGGACCACGCAGATTACCCGTGGGACACCGTCCCCGCGGCGGTCAACAAGATCTTCCGGTCCCAGCAGTGGCAGGACCAGCGGCAGCGGCAGTTCCGATTCCTGTACCCCGACAAGGCCGAGCGCGAGGGACTGGACAACTGGGACTTTCTGACCCCGATCGTCGCCGACGGGGACATGGGATTCGGCGGACTCACGCACACGATGAAAATGACCCGGGCCTTTGTGGAGGCCGGCGTCGCCATGTTCCATCTTGACGATCTGGCAATTGGTATGTTGGCCCCCCGTGAGGATTCCGAGGTGAGAAAAGGAATCCAGGAGTGTTGACGCCTGTTCCTCTTCCGCAGGCGCAAAGAAGTTCACGACCGGTGAAGGACGAACGGTCATTCCCACGAGCGAATATCTGTCCCGCTTAACCGCGGCACGCATGCAGATCGACATCATGGGAGCCGAAACGGTACATTCAAAGGAAACGTCCGTCATGAGAAAAACAAAGCATTACTGACTCTTGGCTATTTCAGATCTTGATGTGCCGCTGCGACACCGATCACTCAAGCTACATTACTTCGGTCATCGATTCCCGCGACCACGCATATGTCCTCGGTGCCACGAAGCCGGTGGAGCCGCTCACGACCGTCCTCTCCAAGGCGCTCGCGTCTGGCTCGGACTACGCCAAGGTCCAGAAGGACTGGCTCGCCTCGGCTGAGTTGAAGACGTTCGATGACGCCGTTGCCTCGCACGGCTCCTCGTCCCCGGAGGGCGTCGCAGCGTACAAAGCCGCCGTCAAGTCCTCTCCAACCGCACTATCGCTGACTGCTCGACGCGCCTTGGCGGCGAAGCATCTCGGCGACCATCTCTATTCCGCATTGTTCTTTGACTGGGATCTTTCTCGCACACCCGAGGGCTCGTATCGCTTCGCACCGACCGTTGACGCCGTCATCTCTCGCGCCTTGCTCGCGGCGCGGCTGGGCGAAGTGACTTGGGCGCGCATGGACTACCCGGTCCCAACTGACATTGACGCCTTCCACAAGGCCGTCCGCGCCAAACACCCGGACCGCAAGTTCGGTTTCGGCTATACTGGAGGCTACAACTGGCTCGATGCCGGCTGGTCGGCGGAAGAGGTCAAGGAGTTCCCGTGGGCAAGCTCCAAGAAGTACGGCATCGTGTGGCACGTGCAACCCATCTGGGCTCTGCAGGGCCAGAGACGCGCGGCGGATTCGTTCGCAAGGCTATGGCAGAAGGGTGGCATCGCGGCATATATGAATGTCGTCCAGGGCCCTGAGCTGAGGAAGACGTACCCGGGCTTGACGGCCCGAGGCGAAGGAGAGATTGAGGATGACGACGGCGAAGACGGATATGCTCGGTTCAAATTCTCCGGTGCGTACCTGGCGGATGCGCTGTTGGAAACGGCCACAATGGGTATCGACGGAGACCAGAAGGGACTGCTGATGGGAGAAGGGGTTGTCAAGGGTCCGAAGGCGAATAGATTCGGCTAGACGCGCAGTCGGCGCAGGAGAAGTTACTGCGGAGTGTCAGCGTCGTACGATTGTTGTACAGGTGTTGGACTGCTTGCCAGATAGATCCTCACATCTTTCACTCTCGACATGCTTTCTGCCCGTTCTCTTCCTCCTCTTCCTCATCTTTTTGGAATTGTCACCCGACACTCGAGACAAAGCCAGTCAGTGGTCCTGAAAACTCCTTGAGCCGCGTTTGGGCGACACATGTGCGGGCCACAGACCGGGAACCTTGACTGCGTTCTGATCTCGACGACACGTTGTTGTCATTGAGCGCCGGGGCCGCGGCACGGTGCGCCGAGATCACCTGTCCAGCCTGCGCTTCCGGTTCATCCTCTTGTGGCTGTTGCGTCAGCTCATCTGCTGCACCGTCCTCGTTGTTGATGACTCTCTCGCGGTATGCGTCCAGTGCATCACAGAGAGTTCCCAGACGGACTTGGACGCCGTGGTCGAGAATGTTCTTGATTGCTCGAGAAAGCGTGCGAAGACCATTTTCGTGATCTAGACGATACTTCGATAATGGCTGGACATGGAAGCCATATGGCTGTCCGTCTACCCTCGCTCTTGCGGCGAGCCAGTGTACATTGATCCGGGCTTGCTCGTGGTTCATGCTGATGGAAAAATAACGCGGTTCCGCGTAATCAAAGTCGTCCAGCCCGAAGCCGCGCCGTATCAGTTCTAGATTGCCGTTTAACGCGATAGCACCGGCACCGGCGGCTTGATTTGTCGCGATACGGTGGGTTCGATCTTCGCCCTGCGACTTGAATTCGACTTGCAGGAAGGGGAATCGAACCTTCAGGTCCGGGACAGCGTAGCTTCGGCCGGATTGACGGTCCACAAGGAGATCAATTGCCTCTGACTGGTTCTCGGTGAAGGCCGTGTCGGAGTATCCAAAGATCAGACCTGGTTGTGGCTTGGGTAGTGGCGGGAGTTTGTGCTTGCGAGCAGAGGGCATGACCGGGATAGGGACAGAATTGCACCACAGTTGACCGGCGTTCGATGCCAATCGCTTATCGGGAAGCATCTCCACGGCTGGAGTGATATGAGGGGCCAAATGTGGTACAGTGGCTGCTTCTTCCTCCTCTTCAACCCTTCGACTTGCTCTTATCAAGTGTTGGACAACTTCGTCATCCAACTCAGGGGACGACCGTGTGCGGGATAGTAGGTCCTGCGCTCGTGGCACCAGGTCTGGGGGTGGATCTTGGTGGTTGACGTGAATGTCGCGACAACGCAACGAGTGTCGGTAATCCGTGTCGGTAACATGCAAGTCGGAGTTTCTGACCCGCCTGAGCATAGATTTGGGGGTTTGGAAGCTGTGATATGGAGACCAAAGGTTAGGCGGCAGTTTGAACGGTGTTTCCAGACGACGAGATTCGTTGTCTGCTGGGCACCAGCTTGACCAGCTGGATTCATCCAGCCAATTGTCAATGAAGGTCATCTTGGGAATCGCCGCTGCTGCTTCTTCTTTGGCCGCAATCACCGACTCTAGCCTGCACCATGGTCAGTCCGCAACGAAAGTGGCATGAGGGACAGGACTTGAGACCTTTGCTGGATTCTTCGGCTCTTTCTCCGGGGTTCAGTTGTGCCTTGGTCCTGAGCGAGAAGCCGTTTCCCTGTCATGCTTCAGTCAGATTGAATCCCCAAATGATAAGGGTGATTCCCCTACGGCCTGAGCCATCAGGCTTGTCGAGGCCTTCTCGCACTCCGCCCATCATTCCCACACTCGCTGTCGCACCGACTAGCACCGAAAAGATGTGGGAGAGATCCATTGGTCACGACAGCTCACGCAGGAGCAGAATGCTGGAGAAGCTGGGCTGTGTATTGGTGAACGAGCCTCGAGGGATGCGGGAGAAGCAATCGTCCAGCCTCAGGTGCTCAGGAGTTGAAGCCCATCTACGGGGAGATGGTTTGGTAGTGAACTGGAGGGGGGAGAGTCAGTGGTGGTGGGTTGGTGGCGACAATCCATCGCAACGAATTTCCACCGAGTGCTCGGTACCGTACTTGACACAGTCCATCCTCCGCCATTCTGACAGCTGGCACCCCGTCGTAATGCTACACGACCGGGGACAGAAACAGGGCACAATGTAACAGGCTGACGTGGGCTTGGTTGATTTTTCCATGGTACCGAGTCTGAGAGGGCGGCAGTGTGCCTATCCAACCCCCTTCTCGCGCTTGGATGCTTGGGAGTTCCGGCTCTACAAAGTACCGCAGCATGTATCTGTTAGCTGTAGACACACATGGACTGTTCAGGAGTATACAAACATTCTTCGCATCTATTGCACACGAATTGCTGTTGTGTAGCCCAAGGGTGGAAATGTCGATGTTTGCCTGGATTTCAGCCCCTGCTCCGTCGAAACCCTGGCGAGTAGCACTTGCTCGTATACTCAGCATGTTGAATTACGAGTTCAAGAATGACCCTGGGCGGCCTCACATCTTGCAGCCTCAATGATCATGCAAGTCTGGTCGCGCATTCCTGATCAGACGGGCGTATGAGGAATCACTCACGTGGCTGTTGGATTCACCGCAGTCTCTCTTGCAGAGCCTCACGGCTGTTGGTTGTTCATTTCATACTCCATCATCTTATCTCTCTCCTCGTCGAGACCAAAAACCCGCCCCTACAAACAACTGAGCCGATGGCGTCTCCTCTTGACGGGCTTCAGTCGTTCTTACATGGGTTGCCAGACTTCTCTTCGCCGGAGGCTCTCAGTCCTCATCAACTCAACCAAGCAACCGAGATCTTCGTCTTTTCGGTCATCCAGTTCGAGCCTCTCCAGGCTAATCATCGAGAAGAATATGACTACATCACCCTCCTCCGCACCATTTACCAGCTCGTTGCTGTTCCCGATAGTTTTCTAAGGCTCCTCTTTTCATTCATCGTTCGTGAGGAGTACTTTTCTCGCGATGACAGCGTTGTGCCCTACCCAGACTTGGCCCAGGCGTTGTCTCGGTTCAGCGATTCGACGCTGTCGAACGAGCTTCAGAAAAGTCTCGCTGCGTTTGCGGACCACCTCGTGGAATACTTTTTTCTGCCGCGTACCGAACACCGTATCCCACGGAGCGTCCGTTGAAGTGGCTAACACTCATAACTCTAGTCAAAGTGTCTGGTCGAAGGACTCCGAAACCGAACCCAACGTCTCCTACCGTGACCGAACAAATGCTTGCTCGCCTCCGGCAACAATGCCTCCTTCGCGACCGCCACAAATGTGTCATCAGCCGCTTTTTTGATAAAGATGAAATGATGGTGCGGGAGGAAAGAGACGGACTTGAGTTCACAGACGACGAGGGGTGTCTCTTGAGTGACGACGACCAATTGTTTGCATGCCTCGAAGTGGCGCATATACTTCCTCGCGCCCTCACATCCGTTTCGACCGGTTGCACGAGCGCGGAATTGGTATGTTACTCGGTCGCTTTTGTTCTAGGGCCTGGCAAGCCCCGTGTTAACGAGATGCTTTAGAATGCATTGCGGCGCTTTACCCATGAGGTCTTGGACATGTTTGACCCCGGCATACTCGTCCTTTTGTTCGCCGAGGACTGCTCCAATGCCATCACTCTAACCCACCATTGGCATATGTTGTTTGCGAACTTTGCGGTATCCTTCGAGCCTGTATCGAAGAGAGACGCTCCAGACGCACGTTCCTACAAGATCGACTACGTGAATCCCGACCATCCTTTCCGCAAGCCTATCCTGCCTGTCACTCGGAGCCTTTTCCTTGCTCCAGACGACACTATCCACGATATCCAGCCTCCCTCGGCGCGTATTCTTGCCGTTCATCATGCAATTTCGTGCATCCTCTACCTGAGCGGCGCAGGGAGATATATCAGCAACATTATCCAGAAGGTGGAAGAAGCAGACATCGACAAAGGTGGATCTACCCCCATCCGCCGGCATGTCAGCTTGAAGCTAAATGGCTGGATGGATGGTTATCGGTCTGCTTTTTGACCCACCAACATACCCAGACACATTCGAACAGGGAATGGAGAAACTAGCGGGCTGGGCGAACGCATTCCTTTACCTTTCTTTCATTTCCGTCGCCGGCTTGCAAAGGACTTGGGTACTCTTCGACCAAACATTGTAAAAGTATTGACATCGTTACAAACATGGAATTTGAAATTGCCAGAGCTAGAGCTGATCCCCTGCATGGGGTTGAGCTACACTCACGACGGTTGAGCCATGGAGCATGGAGCATGGAGCACGGAGCATGGAGTAATGGGGTTTGATGTATTCACACGGGTCTCACAAACGCATGGGAGAGTAGGCTGTAGTACAGCACAGGTACCAGTATTACTACTTGGCTGCGTGCTTTTGACCAAAATTTCATCTCTTGGTGTCGCTTCAACGTCTACTTATCCATTCATCCGTCCGTCCTGACATCCAGTGACTAAACACCGTTAGAGTGGCTACTGCTGAGACGGCTATTAATCCAGCTATTAAGAACTCTAAACGGTGCATGTTTGGCAGCTTTCAGGAGCACTTGGCCTGGTGCGAGATATCACCTGGAGAATCGCCTGGCATCACGTGACTCTATCAGCCTGTTCTAGCCATGTCGCACGCAGCCTATGACTCTCATAGACTTGGCTAGGAACCCTTAGATGTGACTGGCCGTCGTCAAGAAAGCTGCAATGATCTGGTCTACACGCTTTAGAATACTTTGCATGATTGGAATGCCATTTTCACAGCCCCTGGAAATTCATATTCGGACAAGCTGAACACCATGCCGCAAAACGTACATGACAACCCCCAATTCTGCCAGAGCTACAAAAGACCTCCGGCAGAATGACACAGACCTGAATGGAGCCCTGGAAGTGCCTGTTTTTCAAACACTGCTGCCCGAATTGTCTGGGCTGCGCATTCTCGATCTCGATCTAGGATGCGGCTTTGGCGATTTTGCGCGATATGGAGGTTCCCAGCGCGCAGAGTATGTCGAAGCCATCGACATATCAGAAAAGAATGATTGGCCAAGCGAAACGCCTCACCACGGACGACAATATCAATTTTGTATGTTTTTCAATTCGAGAACTATTCGCCTGGCATTGAGGCCTTTGACTTGGTCACATCCTCCATGGCCCTGCACTATATCAGTAACTACAAGGTCGTAGTCCAGACAGCTTGGAAGTGTCTTGTGCCAGGACGAACGTTCGTTTTCTCGGTTGAGCATCCGACATGCACGGCGAATCCAGTCGGATGGATACGGGTCTAGTGTGCCCTAATGGTAATTAAAGGGGTATGCTACACCTCGCTGCTTAGGAGCATGTCCGGGAGCCATATGGCGAAGTTGTTCTTCAAAGCCAGTGTCCAGATACAAGGATGGAGTTTTCCGATGATGCGACTCAGTCAGGTTCAGACTTTGCAGAATGCAATGGTGAACTCTGACCGGAGAGGATGTTGAGGTAGTGATCGAGATGCAGGAAGAGAACAAGAATGGTACCACATGTGAGTTCTTGCAACCGGACTCGTCGGTCGATATCCCAGGACCATGGTGCACCGTTAAAGGCCTGGGTCAAAGGCCCCCTCTGCTGTGTCTGCCGGTGAATCTGAAAGGAAATTCAGGAGATGGCTTTCGCTTGTTTAATCAAGTGGCAGGGATAGCTGAAGAGCAGAACGGACCACGGGTGGCAAAAGTCGGATCGCTATAAACCACCGGATAACATCAACGAATCAGGGGTAATAGTGCTCGATCTCTACACAAGTTTTCAAAGCTGTTTGGATCGAACAATACCACCGGTGGGCGTACATAGGTCTTTACCCTAGTTCAATCGGTAACATTCCAGCCTGTCGATATAGCTAGGGTGGCCGCATCCGTGAACAACGCGCTCCAGTCGTGGCCCAAACTTCCTTCCCTTCCCCTAAATTACATTGACGGCACCGCACCCCGAACATCTAAGCAGATGGATGTGGGCACAGAGATGCACTTCCCGAGCGAACACGCCGAACGAACACAAGTTCCTAGAAGTCCATTCAATTCCATTTGTTGTTGTTCAGTCTGCACAGGAAGATGAACCCGGAACCGAAGATTTTGCGATGAGGCGCTTACGTATCAAAAGGCGGAGTTGATGATCTACGAGCAAGCGTACAATATGTCAAATGGCAACTTGCAAGAGAGAATAATAGCAACAGGTACTTCTCAGGAGACCTCTTTTGACATTAATATATGGCATGCCCTCTCGAAGTGTCTGGTCTTGACGCAACAAGTCGCACCTTTAACGACTGCGGTATTACAGACTATGAATAAGCCAACATATCAGCACAACTTGCTTTCGCTCAACAAACTCCGCCTTGACTACCCAGCAGTGATTCGATCGGTCAGATACCTGCTTATTTCGGTAAGCTCTGTTCTAGGAATCTGTGTTGGTGGCAATCTAGCGGATCGCAACTAACGGCTTTGTCTTCCCTTCCCACTAACCTTCAATTGGACACGGCTGGACAACGATGTCTGCTCTCGCGAGACACCTTCTTCCCTCGAGCGCCGCGTTCCTGGTCTATGACATGCAAGCTGGCATCGGACGCAGTCATCAGCCGCGTACAAGAGGTCGTAGCCGCTGCACGCGCAGCCGGGATACGGAGTACCTGGTGTCGGCATTTATCGCTCCCCAAGGCATGGATGGGCAGCTTTGCGATGCGACAGGAAATGGCGTGGCAGCGAACCAACGATCCGGAAAAGGTGAAGCCTTGGTTTTTACGCGATACACCGGGCGTTGAGACAGTACCCGCACTCGAACCTCAGCCGGAGGACTTTTTGTTCGACAAGCTCACCATGTCCGCCTTTGAGAGCACGCCGCTCCAGATGGCACTGCGCGACGCTGACCTCTCGGCGCTCGCAATCTGCGGTATCGCGATGGAGATTGGCATCGAACCGACCTGCCGTCATGCTACGGACCATGGCATCGTTCCAATCTTGATCGAGGATGCCTGTGGTCATGGCGATGCGGAGGCGGCACAGCGTTCGGTCGACGGGCTGCGTTTTGCTGGCGATACAATCATGACAGACGTGGCCGGATTCAAGGCAGCCCTTGGCCAACTAGCATCTGTCATCGCGATTCCCCTGGCACCCTGATCGAGATTGATCCCTGCGACAGGCCGGCAGCCTTCGGGGGTTGGGTGGCGCTCATAGTTACGTCTGAAAGAGTGAGTTGAAGGCGATAGGATACTGACGAGATTTGGAAACAAGTATGTAAATATGCAGATCGATCATAGTCTAAGACTTAGGAGAGTCCGGTTTCCAGCCGTTACATGAACGCATATCGAGTTTCATTCATTCGCAATGTCCAGCGAAGTGAAGGGAAAACCTCTAGGTATAAAAAATTGACTGTTGATAACGCTCGGTGAGGCTAGAAGGCTCAGCCCTCCTTTTGACCTTCGCTTCCACTGCTGGGACCGGGCCTTTGCGCTTATGACGAGGTCTTCCTTGAACCGCCCCCGGCAGTCTTCTCATACATGATGGGTACAACGGTCGCACTCATTCTTCATCCCAATGACGGCAGTGTAGCGGCGACCATCCGGAAATGGGGTCCTCGACCTTTCTGAGCCTGATATCAGCCGCGCCGCATATACTGCAACATTTGCGCATTGTCTCGTTATAACGAATTCAAAGCGTCAAAGCAATCTCATAACTATGGGGGTTTAAAACGAGAAGGAGAAAGCATGCTGGAAATTCTCACTAGACAAAACAATGCATGTTCTTGCAAACCCCTCACCGGGCCCAACGTATAAAGAGCATGTTAGAGCGCTGTCAGGCTGTTATCGTTATCAATGCAGGCCATACTACGGAGTAGTTAGAAGAGAAATATGTTTGATGAGGCATCTTTACCAGGAAACCAACAATGTGGAGCTTGAAGGGGAGAGGGGGTGGGGTGCCAGTCCGTTCATGCCTTCCTCTTGTAGTTTAGACCAAGGCAGCAAAGCCCAAAGACCTCGGTGGCTTGACCCTAGTTATTTCTACCGAACAACATTGATACTGTCCACATTCGGGTTGAAACGCCACCAGAACTGTCTTTCTACAGTCCTACCAATCAAGTCCCTCTATGCCTTTGCCCCGCCAGCTGCAGCCTGGGCTAAGAGCACCAAGGTTTAACTGACAGACGGCTGCGGTCTGCCGGTGTTGATGCCCTCCCTCCTGTATATATTCAGGACTACTCTGGATGATGAAATCGATTATCCATCCTTCAGATACCACTCAATCCCCCCAGACTGTACGATTCATTATTCCAAAATATCGTGTCGACGACTGTCTCTTCTCGCCGCCATGGCAACACCCAAGACCTTCAAGTCCACCGCATCCTGTATCTCCTGGGACGAAGACCGTTCCCTTACCCACGTACCACGCTTGACGCCTGCTACGGTCAAAATGCGACTCCCCGATTTCAACGCGACCCTGACAACCTACTACTCGATGGTCTACCTACCACCCCAGGTCGAAGGCGAAAAGGCCGGGAGCGCTCAATTCACCTTTTCCGACTACCTCGAGGCAGAGGACTTTGGTGGCCTCTCGGGGACCTTGATTACACAGGGACGAGGGACCTTTGATGCCAGTAGTTTTCGCGTCCAAGGCCGTTTTGAGATTGTTCCCTCTGCTGGGACCGGGAGCCTGGGAGAATTGTTCAAAGTCGGCGGATCTGGGAGTTTCGCGGCCGATGAGAAAGATCCAAAGAAGGTTGCTTATGAGTTTCATACGGTCTAGCAAACCCCCATCTTCAATACCTAGTATCTTCTGAGGTGTCTCGACGCCTCGATCAACCACAGAATTCTGCTGTATGGCCATAAACGGCATAACCAGGCGACGTACCGTAGACAGCTGAAATGTCGATCCGCTCGGCAGAATTGCTGTACCACTGCTCCGTATCTGTAGATTCGGTGCGGAGAGGACCAAAGGTCATAAGCCCGAGGTCTTGAGGACGATATGTGGATTGGCGGACGAAGCGACAAGAAGAGTTTTCAAGACTAGAGAAGGCTAGTGCGTTAGGGAAAATGGGACAATAGGACAACGGTCGCATCCAAGCTGCTACGCGCGTGGTCGAGGATAGACGAGGAGGAAGATTTTGAAGCGTCTAGGAGGAACGGGCACTTGAGAGGTAGGAAAGGTTCAAGTCAAAGAGAAAGACATCACTAGGAGGAACGGGCACTTGAGAGGTAGGAAAGGTTCAAGTCAAAGAGAAAGACATCAAAAGCCACGAGACTAGTCCTACGTGACCTGCGGATAGTAGAATTCTGTACGAAGCTCGCCGACAGCAGTCACTTCATATCGTGTCAGTGCCGTGCCTGAGGCCCTTCCATTAAAGTAACCAACAGCCACACGATGATCTACCAGCACCGGCAACATCAACTGATGTCGCAGATGTCGCCCAGATATGAGAAAGAGGACTCGGTAAGCAAAAAGCTTGACATGAAGTGTAACTGTTTGAAGGGTTGCAGATGCTTGAAAAGTATACGAATACACGTTTTTGACGCCAGGAGAAAGAGGTCTACCATCAAACCCCCTTTTTCAAAGCTCCCCCGGTCAAGTTCACAGCAGACGTATTGTAAAACACCTCTACACTCCTGTTCTTCCTCAAGAAGTCCAAGCCTTTCGCGCCACTGGCATTTATCCATATCTTCTATGATCTTTCCAGCTACTTTACTTCATATTCGACGTCCGTGGTTGGTTCAATAATGGCACCATAGTTTGTTTCCATGTCTCCACATTGAGGCAATAGAATATCCGAGTCAAAGAGAAACACGGCAAGCATGACTTTGACATGCAGAAGCACGAACCAGAGCATGGGCAGCCTCTCGGACCTGCCAGGAATGGTAGATACTGACAGTGGTTCTCCATGGCGTTCCTGCGTTGGCCAAGCCATCTGTCCGGACAAAACTGACTGGCGTCTGAGCCCCAGACCTGCGTATCGTAATGTAGCAAACGGATCGATGACAAGACCTGAGTCCCCTGAGGTAAAACGATGGGCTCGCCGGTTCGTGTTTGAATGACGATTGGCTTCGTCACTCTTCGAGCCGTCGTGGAAACGGGAGGATGGAGGCGGAAGAGCTCGGTGACAACCGCATCCATGAATGGCATCGTGCAGATGTCATCGTACATGAGACTCCGTGAGCTGCTCGCCTTGTCATGGAGCTCTTTTTTGAGCCTTTGCACAACCTCCGGATGCTGGCTTAGTTGGTAAATTGCCCAAAACAAGATCAATTCAGATCCTTCAAGTCCAAAAGCGTAGACTTGACGAGCCTGGGATAGCACATCGCCTGTAAATGGGTTCTCGTTTGTTCCACCAGACTCGTGAGAAACCTTTTGCAGGAAACTGCGTCGGCTTTCTGCAGCTTTCTCCTCCGAAGGGCTCTCAAGGTGTTTCGCCAGGAATTCTTTGATCACGTCGTCGATGTCGTGTCGCAGTTGGCTTTCGATCGCGTCAGGCTCTCGAAAGGGCTTGCCGCGGAGACAAATTCCTTAGAGCATGCCAATACAGGTGAGTGGCATTGTCAACAGTATTGAGAAAACGCGGAAGAGGACGGAGGAGTTGGTTGGACGACGATGAAGCATCATCTACTCCGATTGCCACATACCACACTGTATCCAGGGCGTACTCTCTCAATACTTTTCGAAGATCGGGACCGGTCATGCTATCGCGCATTTTCAGAACGTACCGTTGAGCAATGTTGAGGATGCCCTTGTACGACTCCCTTAGGGACGCATGATTGTAAAAATCGATCAGCAAGCTCCGTCTCCAACGTTGCCAATCATCACCATCTGCTGTAATAGCGATATCACCCGCAACCCGGTGCAAGATTCCAAACGGCCCGTTGCGCTGAGGCCCAACGCGAGTAACGTTGTCGGCATTGGCGACGAAAATCTGGTGAAATATAAAAGGATCTCGAACATAAATCAGAGGGAAGGTGCCGACCCATGATCCAGACACCCCCGTCTCTTCAGCGGCATCATAGAATTTGGCCATGATGGTCGTGAAGATCTTGCCCTTGAACATGGTGGGCAGAATGCCTACGATTGGATAGCCCCATACCTGAGGTACGTTAGGTAGAGATGGCCAGAGTAGATTTGTTATCCAAGCCCATATCCTAGACCAGATATGCGTAAACACTGACTGCCACGGCATGTTGGGCTGAGACGTTATGATGAAATTGGGCAATGAATTGAAGGCGTCTATCCAGTCCAGTACAGCCATGTTTGGAGTCACCTCGTTGGGACTTATACGCTCTGTATGATCAGGGGTCCCTGCACAAGAAGAACCGTTTTGGCAAGGAACAGTCCTGGTGCGTATTTGGAAGTAAAGTCGTGAACCTCGACGAAGCAGATATAGGCTATGTAAGAGAGATGAGAGCCTTAGTCGAACACGCACGAAAGTCTTACCCAAGCAAGGTTACTGCTTATATAGTGGATCTGAAGAGACCTGACCAAGTATGTAAATAATGCACGAGTTGGGATCCTGGCCGCATGATTGTCAAACGACTCATCTGTGGACTACCCTTAGCTAGCTCAAGACTATATTTTGAGCAGAATAAATGAACTTGTTTTGTGGACAATCCTCTTTGGACCAGTGGCAGGGCTATTCGAGTAGTTTACGCTACAATGAGTAATGTCGTCAGAAAGCACATGGATTGATGGATGCAGTAAACGAATAGTCTGATTCCCACTAAGCTAGCCTGCATTTCGGCATCGCCGCTGTCAATTGTATCTATTTAATGATCTGGCGTGAGTGGTGCGACTTCATATCCTAGAAGTGAACCGCCACCAGCCCCTCCACGTTGTCCACGTCGTCGGTCAGGATGCTATCATATCTCGCCATCACCTTCATTTTAACGGCCCCTGTCGGCCTTTACGCCGTCTACAGGTTGCTACTGCCCAAGCCTCTACACGGCATTCCCTACAATGCTGACTCCGCAAACCGCCTTGTGGGTGATATACCTGGGCTGATCTCAGAGATATCAGGGAGAGGAGATTTCGTGGCCTGGCTCACCGAGGGAAACCTCAAATCTGGTTCAATCATTAACCAGATCTTTCTTCGTCCATTTTCGAAGCCGTTCGTTGTTTTGGCCGATCATCGAGAGGCTCGAGACATACAAATGAACCGCACCAAAGAGTTTGACCGGACAGACGACATTCTCTATATTTTCGGTCCATTGATGAGGTCGAATCAGATTGTACTCAAGACCGGTCCAGAGTGGAAACTTCACCGGCGACTAGTACAGGATACGATGTCGCCGGATACGATGTTGCCGGCCTTTCTGCATAGTGTGGTCGCTCCGAGTATGTATGCCAGCAGCCTACGCTTTATCAAACGCTGGAAGACCAAAGCGGCCATCGCCAATGGTCGCCTATTTGAAGCCGGAGAGGACATTTCCCTTGCCACACTTGACGCTGCCTTCGCATTCACTTTCGGGCCTGAATTTCCTCACAAAGCCACGAACCCTGAAATTGAAGGACTGGACTACTCTTGCATTGAGCCTTACCAGTCTCTCGACGAGCCGATAAAATTCACCTCACCCAGTCAGGATCAGGAGGCAGATTCCATAATAAAGCTGGTAGAAGAAGTGGAAAGAGTTCAATCAAGCCCATCACCATGGTTGAAGTGGAAGCTTGTCGCAATCAGACTCTCATTCAAGAGGCGTCAAAGCACAAAAGACGCCTGCATCCGGCGTGAAATTGAGAAAGCTGTTGAGCGCCGAATACACAAAACGTCGGTGAGCGATGAATCCTGGATCAAGAATACAGTTGAACTTGTTGTCAACAGAGAAGAGAACCTTGCCAGGAAAGATGGTAGGGAGCCGGACTTCTTCTCCCCAATGATCTTGGATGAGATAAGTAGCTGCACAAATTGGTCTCAGCAGTCGCTGACCCTCACAGCTCTACGGCTTTCTCGTCGCAGGCCATGGTACCACCAGCGCAACACTGGATTGGGGCGTAAAGCTCCTGGCAGATCACCCGGCCGCTCAATCGCGTCTTCGAGACTCGCTACAGGCCGCTTTTGCAAGTGCCGTAATGGATGACCGCTTGCCCGCCATTCACGAGATAATTGAGACATCAGTCCCTTAATTGGACGCTCTCATTGAGGAAATCCTCCGTGTCGGGCGAACTGTTCCCATTGGGTCTCGCCAGGCAACACAAGACACCGCGCTCCTGGGCTACGGTATTCCAAAGGACACGATCGTGTTGTACCTAAACCATGGCCGCAGCTATTTCTTCCCAGTCGGCGAAATCGATGAGAGTCGCCGCAGTCTGCAGTCACAAGAGGAAAAGCGAAAAGGCAACGCTCCCTCGTGGGATGCAAGTGACGCGTCTCTTTTCCGGCCTGAGCGTTGGCTGAAGAGGATATCTGATAGCAGTTCTGAGAAGCCTCAGAATGACGATGGTTTCGTCTTTAACAGTCAGGCCGGGCCAATCAACACTTTCGGGCTGGGGCTTCGCGGCTGCTTTGGCCGGAAATTGGCCTATATCGAGCTCCGAATCATGCTTGTCATGATGATCTGGAATCTAGAATTACTGAGGTGCCCGGCCGAGCTTTCCGCCTACGCTTCGAAGCTTGTGCACACGGGCAAACCGCAGCAGTGTTTTGTGCGGCTCAAGGCTGTCAAAAACAGACAGGTATAGGGGATCCTTGTGGGAGTGTCGATTTACTAGGTCGTGCCTTAACATTCTCAGATCATTCGCTACAGCGTATGTACAGTACAGCGTATCTCTTCCAGGCTGACTTTGGGCAGCGCACTACACAGCATTCTGTCGGCTGTGTCGTGCTGCTCAGAGAGCTAATGCTGGACGCCTTGATAGACTTATGTGTATATACGAGGTGGGCCAGAGTGAAGCTCTAGGCGGCAGACACAATACTGTACCTGAGCTTTGCACCCCGGAACAGCTGTCATCTGACATATTGACTATGGAATCGAATTACAGTGGCCGGCCTGATAGGATGTATGTAAATCTAGTGTTCTATGGTAATTAACCGCGCCAGGACCTATCCGGCCCGGTCCACAGAACACTAGACATATTTGATTGTGCTTACAACCCCTCCTGCGATGGGCCTGGAGCATTGTCGAAGAGAGACCGCAGAGGGTAAACGGAGAAATTATCCCGGGCTAGAATCACGGTAACCCCAGTCAGAGGTCTTAACGAGGCAAGCCGGGACGCTGTCAGAAATGCCGCGCATAAGCAACGTTCCCTGATGAGGTTTGTTCCTTCTATCTGATTTTATCCCTCCCTCTTCGCCGTGTGTGAGAGCGTATTTGACGCCTTTGTTGCAATTCCGGGTCTTCTTATCCTCCATCAGCCAAAATTGAAGTTATTTAACATGTTCAAGCCGATTCAAGGTACGACTGTTTACAGCGATGCAGATTGGGTGACATATCTCCAGGGTCGGCCAGAATACCCTCCAAGTCTCTACAACATCATCCGAGCGCATCATATCAAGCATGCAAATGACAAATGGAATAGAATTGTTGACATCGGCAGTGGGATCGGGGTTGCTCTCACAGGTTTCGCTGGAGACTTCGAGGTGCTACACGTCTCAGACCCCAGTGCCTCCAATTTACATAAAGCGGGCGGCTTTCTGACTACGTGGATGCAATGTCGCGGAGCTGAAGCAACACTGGAATTTTCCCAGTCAGTAGGGGAACAGGCTGACCACCTGGTAGGTTACGGCAGCTCTGACATGGTGATTTGCGCAGTTGCGGCGCACTTCATGGATCCTGATGAGCTAGTGCAATCGGCCTCGAACATGCTACAACCAGACGGTACCTTGGCCATATTCACCTATATGCACCCATCGTTTCCAAACCAATCCAGACCATTTGCCGAGGCGTACCTCAACTCACTTATGACTGCGATCATCTCGAGCAGTCGCGACGATTCGAAGGCCAGCCGCGTGCTGTGGCAAGCAATGTCAAGAATGTACTGTGGCAAGGGTGGACAAGACAACATCCCGCTGCCAGCAAAATTCCTGACTGATTGTAAGCGATACCATATCAACGCGAGCCAGGGGGAGATGACCTGTCAAGGCAAAGCGTTGAAGTACCTTCCAGCAGGAATCGAGCTGCCACCGGTCAGGATATCGCCTTCCGAAGAAATCGTTGCTTTGGAAAGCGGCGAGGACGCCCGCGGAGATGGCTGGACCTTCGAGATGGACAAGGAGTCTCTGTTTGACTTTATTGCAACGGTAGGGAAGCCGATCGGTGAAGAAGACAACGAAGAGGTATTGGCCAGCTATGCGACGTTCAGTCAGCTTTTTGACGAGGAGTGTCCGTCTGGGTTCACCCTCGCTCGGTGGCCATGCAAAATTGCAATTGGCACCAGAAAGTGATTGATGTGGAAAGGGCATGATTTTGTGATTGTGCATAATGTAATCTAAGCTAGCCAAGAACTTCTTCAGTATGTATAGGAATTATGTGTCCTTAGACGACCCACTTCATTTTTCAGGGTCTGAACTGGGGCCGATCGCTCGCCGAGACACGGACTTCAGTCAGTCTACAGCTAGCGTGAAGGTAGTCAAAAGACGTTGAATATGCTAGCCGAATACGTTGATGAATACGCTGTTGAATACTCCGTACGCTGGTCGAATACACTTAGCGCGTCCTGAGGCTACCCATTCACCCTCAGGTTAGGATTATTCTCTCGTAAAACATCTTAGCTATTATGTCCAAGTCATACGCATGGATTAGTTCAATACGCTGAGATGCACTATAATCGCGCTTATCGATTCTATAGGAGCCAGTGTTGGAAGGGTTGAGTTCTCACGCCCTTGGGTCATTTGGGTCTCGCTCGGTTTTTGCTATAATTACCTAGCAGTCGCGTAGAAACAAGACCCAGAAAGCGTTATCGAGGTCAGCTGAACTCGACAGCTCATCCTATTTAGCCCCCCGAACTAGTGCCTATTCCTGCAAGCCGTCCTAGAGCAGTGCTACACGCCTTTCGGAGAAGAGAACAAGTCTCACGCGATCACGACGAGACTCTCGAGGTTCGACGAGCACGAGAGATGGGAGTGGCGCTGTGCTCCAAGATGCAGGAAAAAGTGTGAGAAGACGTGGATTCAGTGGACGGGTTGTTTGCTGGGTTGAGTTCTATGAGACTTGAGCTCTTGGTGCATGCTGTCTGTCTGGTTGACCATGTTCCTGTACTCCTGGTGTTTCCTTATCTACACCTGCTACAGTATCTTTTCAATGTGATCGCCTAAAGTTGAGTAGCTTAATAGTTGTTAGACGCGGTGCAGGAATAGGCACTAGTTGGGGCCCAAGTAGGATGAATTGTCGAGTCTCACCTCGATAACTAGGAGGTCGACTTCTACCGACTACTAAGAAGATATAGGCAAAAAGGAGTGAAAATCTCCGCCTGTTTGAGGCCTTTCGATAGTTGCCCTCAACCTTGCATAAGCCCTCCTCTTGACAGGCAGTGATATAGTTTGATGAGGCTAGTCATGCCCGATATGCGTGAGTGGACCAGATGTAGCTTGGCTCTATCTGGTTCTCGGTGAACGCACTGCATCTCTGCGAGTTGCCCCTGCTTGAGGCGGTTTCCTTTTTTCGGTTCTTCGCAGCTCCTCTCTTGCTGTGTCTTTCCTGATAGCCCCGAGGCACCACTTGTAACATTATCCAGGTTTCGTCTCGCGACCGTTCGGAACCATGGACAGATGAAGGAGCAGGTGGCGATCCAATTGACTGAGAGCTAAATCAAAAGCTCGTCCCGACTGCCATAGCTTTAGTGCCAATCGTCTCTCGTCTCGGGATCCGCAATCAGATACTGATCTCCTCCTTCCTCCTTCGAACCGCCAGCTTTGCAGTTGGGCTGGCTAACACGTGAAGCCCAATGTTCCTCGGCTCCATGTTTGAGCCCTCAACCAGCTTGATGTCATACTTTAGCAGAATATGACAAAATGCAAGCTTGACCTCTTCAGACACAAAATATATCCCTGGGCAGGCATGTAGTCCATATCCGAAGCCCATGCGGTCAGGACTGAGGTTTACGAGCTGGGCCTTGTTCTCTTTGCCCACTTCTTTTCGCATCTTGTAAAAGCGATAGCCGTCGAATTGATCAGGATTCTCGTACGTTTCTGCGTCCCAATGCTTGTGAACAGATACGAGAGAAGCTTGTTCTTGGGAAGAACGCTACCGTCGGATAGTTTGACGTTTGCTGTCGTCGTGCAACGCATTGTTGCTGTTGTTGAATCGTGTTAGTCATCTACAATATAAGACGGGAGCTTGAATTAGAGACATACCAATTGCAATGGGTTTTAGACGCTGGCTCTCTTTCAAGACGCTATCCATAAGCTTGAGGTTGTACAGAGAATTTTCGACCACTCGCGGTGTCCAAGCACTGATATCACCTCATTTCGAAGATGTCCGATCAGCTTGGGATGCTGTGCAATGTCAAACAAGGCCTGCGTAAAGTAGTCGCTAGTGCTGTACAGTGAAGCCACAGAGAGCGAGAGCCGCGCACAGAAACACAGGTTAAAATCCTGTCGCCGTACCTGGATTGTCAGTGTAATACTCCTTGAGTCACAAGCCACATTCTTCAGACACAGGTTTTGTTACCAGCATTAACTGGTGGGTTAGCTGGTGTTGAACAATAAGCCTCATGAGTTGGCTCTCTTTGGTTCCTTCCCCGAACCCCCCAAAGCCAGGGAGATGGCCATAGAACCACCAGTACAGCAAGTCAGTTGCTTTTGTTGAATGCCACTAGTATCTCCTCACCTTGTCGGCCGCCTTCGCGAAGCTTAAATCGGCATGATTGCAAATCAAATTTGTGATTGCTCTGAAGGAGACAATGAGAGGGTATCTTGAGAAGCAAACTAGGAATACACATGAGCACAGCACGTTCAGCAATTCCCTTCGCCCAAGGCTCTCGCTGTTCAAGAACAGGTCCCGGCCCATTGTTTGTAGCCAATATGCGCACTAGCTCAATGGGTACTCTTTTTATGATCTCCAGTTACAACATTTGCACTTCGCGCCAGCCTATCCACCCACGAGCATGTGGGCCTTTGAGGTCAATTATCACGTACCCAAGTACCAAAACAGCGATGCTCAGTCCTCCAGATGCTATCCAACCACCATGCTGGGAATAAACGAGTGTTCTGCCTTCGTTCCAACAAGCTGACCGAGGCACAAGATAATCACAAACGCCGTGTTGACCCGATTTCTCTCATTTGCGGCTCCAGTGGATGCAGAGAGACTCTGGTCGAAATCTGCAGTATTACCAGGCCAACGTCAAGAAGAAGCGCTTCCAACATGGGGCCGGCAATCGAATGTGTGCTGAGAAAGGTCCCTAGAGTGACACCGACTAGACTGACGCATTTGCCCACCGCGGCGGAATATAGCGGTTCACCAAGTGGTTGGACGAGGTATTTACCACAGAATGGGGCCGCGAACATGGTTGCGAGACCAATCAGACCAAGGAGGCCGATCTGCTGGAGGTTTAGTCGTAGATCGGTCCGGCAAGCAAGAATGTGACATTTGTCCAGAAAGAGGAGACGGCAAAAAAGGTCGAGAAAGACAATAATCCTGCTTGAACCAGAATTGGGTGTTTGTAGTAGAGAGTGAGAATTGAACATAAAATGTTGGGGTATGTCTTTAACAGCTGTGAAATGGCGATGGAGTTGATGGCGCCGTATTCTGGCATGAAAACCATGAGCAGGAAGAGTACAAGCAACTGGAGACCGAGAGCGAGCCAGTATACATTTTGCCAAGACGTGTGTGGTCTGTAATGAGGCCAGATATGACTCGGCCGAGAAAGATGCCGAGTGTAGGACCGATACTCATGATCGACAGGTTGAATGCTCGATTCCGTGACGTAGACAATTCCGATACCAGAGGGAGTAGTAGTTGTGTGACTGGAGTGTATAGGGCAGATAGAAAAGTGAACGCCACAAACGGAGCATACTCGTGTGAGCAACACGCCCCGAGCCTGTTGTACATTCATGTGAGCCACACAAGTATAGGGCGGTCTACAAAACCCGACTCACCAGAATGTCGTCGTTAGTCCCATCAAGATCAGCGTGAATTGGCGCCTTGGGAAGAAGTCGGCCAGGGGCAGGATCATCAACAATCCAATGGCATTCCCCGCCTGGCCCATTGTCGGCACGTTTGCTATTTTGGCCAACGAGACCTTGAAGTCATCCGCGAGGACGTCTAAAATAGGCTGACTGTATGAGAGATTGGCGGAAGCGAAACTCGAGGCAAGAGCATAGAGTGTCGTGAGTCTTCTGGTGAGGTGTGACGGGCTTTCATTGTCGGAGAACTTCCATCCAAGCCTCAGGAGATGCGGCACGACTTGAAAGGCCATATTGTAAGCGTGTGTCTGGCTGATGAAGTGTTTGTTCCATTCCCTCAGTATTTGCCGGATAGGAAATACAATGACTGGGATGAACCGGCTCGAGGCTAGGCTGACATTGAAGCTTGAAAACGATCGAGTCTCAGGCTTGTCGAACGTGAGGCATTCGGAGGGGGATATGCTCTGAGCAGGAGGCATACATCAGTAACTGTACTTTCAACAACCACAGCGAGGCTGAGCTTCCCCGCAACGAAGCATCACGAGTGGCAACCATAAGCGATCCATCGACGAAGATCGAGAGCGTGGCCCCATTACGGTGGAGTGTAAGTGACCATTGAGGTGCGAGTCCCCAAGACCTAGCAATCACGCTGAAGAAGAAGGACATCTAAAGTTCCCTGGAAACTGAAGAGAAAATATAAAGTTTCGTTGACGTAGTAGAGAAGCCCTCGTTATCGCGGAGCAACAGACGAGACGAACATCATGCCACACGAAGTTCAATATAGGTATTCGTGGCACTCTGTCCAAAGTAGGAGATACCGCAAAAGTAGCAAAGCAGGCTCATTCCGTGAATGTTGAAGAGGAAAAATATGCCCTTCTACCCAACGCTGCGATAGATATACCGTTCTAACATCAAGCTGCCAGCTCTTCCGATATACCACTGTCTCATCTTTTTGTGTTGGGCACAGTAATTTGGCTTGGCAGAGACATGTTCCATGATCAGGGCAGCGGTGATAGTGGACTCAGTCTAGCATTCCCACTTGGCTTTTAGCATCACGGCCACTCGTCCCATGGGGCCATTGCCGGGGAAAGAATTGATCTTATCCATGAGAAGATCTCGGTGATGCTGGCGGGAAAGACATATCCCCAGGTAGAAAAATGGCCAGCAGAAGTAGTCGGCAAAGAAAGGCTTTGATATGTCAATGCCCACGACAAGAACGATAGCCTCGTAGATCATGTCGTGCAAGGATGGCGCCGTGGCATAGGGCAACTGTGTCGTTTGCTCCAGTGCTGTTATCATGTGCCTGAGAATGATTCTAGCAGCCAGGACATACAGTCTTGGCCCTGATCCACGCGGGTGATCATGAGTGAGATTACTCGGAGATCGCGACGATGCAGAAAGAGTATTGTCCTGCATCGATCCTATGTCATACTGTGGGCACTTGTCAAAGATGTCATCATTCCACTGTCCAAGATCTTGCTCCAGCTCTAGACACTGTTGGCTGTCATACCCATAGTGCGCTTCAAATCGTCGATGTAGCAGTGCTACTTGCCGTACCTGCGCAAACAAAGCGGGCGGAGCTCCTAGGATGCGAAATTGCAGGAAGCCGTCCTCTTTTGCGCCCGGCAGATGTCGTTGGAGGATCCGGAATGCAAATTGAAAAGTGTCGTTTATGGGTAACGATGGGTATGATAGGCCGTGAAATGGAATGCAGGTCGTGGCGTGGAATATAAAGGCTTCGAGGATGACAAGTGACGTTGAGTACTCCTCCTCAGCCATTCTACTCGGTGTCACGGCCTCGATCTGGTGGCAGAGTGACTTGACCAGTGCCGCAGCCCCGGCCAGGTGTAGAAGCACCTCGTCCGAGCAATTGATTCGAGACTTCTATCGAGGTGGTCAATCATGTGTTCCTGAAGGTGGTAAGGGGACCAGAAAGACGTAAAGGCATGGCTCACCTCATACATGCAGAGAAGAAGGATGGTCCGCAGAACCTGGATCTCTGGTCGATGTGACACCGAAGCTCCAGACAGATGGGTTCGAAGGCCTCTCAAGGCTTTGAAGTAGTACATTTCAGCCAGATTGCGATGGAAGTCATCGGAAATCATAATCTCTGACCCAGAGCATGCCAATAGGGCATCCATGAAGTAAGGGAACCGGAAGGCCTCTCCAAGACTTTGAGATGCAAATCTCTCGATGAAACCATGGTCATAGGTGGGCATAATCAGTTGGGGCAGAAACACAGCCCTCATGAATTCGAAGAAGGGGCTCTTGTGGGACTCTCTCCGCGTGACAATTCTCAACGAGGAAGGGGACGGATCCGTGGTATGGCGTTCACTGTTCTGCCTTTCACGGTTGAAAATTGTCCGAGAACGAGAACGCAGCGCCAACGGACCTTGCTCAGATGCCGCTTCGTCATTGGTATCACTGAGTTCCATGGATGTTCTCAACTCGCCGTACTTGGGGTTGGGCACAGGTCTGCTTAGAGATAGAAGGGCTTCATTATCGTGCTCGTCGCCAAGATTTAGGTCGATTCCTCGGGCAGAAACCCCAAAGCTTTTGCTCGCTGGCCATACGCACTCAATCCGCAGTCGGCGGCAGTTGTGGCAGTAACTTGGGTTCTCGTCACATTTCTTCTTCCTCACTCGACCTGCGATTGACCAGTCGGTTAGCCGGCAGGCCTTCGAACCATTGCTCTAAGAAGGCAATGTCGAAGAGAGGAGACTAACAAGGTAGACATCCAGTCTTGGTGCGCACATGGGCCGGTCTCCTCCGTGGACGTCGGTAAGTTTTGACCTGCTTCGCTGACTCCTGCATCGTTTCTTGGTTGTGGCAACAAGTCGGCCAGGGGCTTACTTTTGCTTATCAAGGCGCAGATGGAGAGACTTCCAACCATGAGTGGCACGCTCGGGCCGATCGAAGTGTCGAGAAATGATCGAGTTGAACTCGAGATGAAGAAAACATGAGGGGTAGAAGAAGATAAAAGGCGAGGGTGTTGCCCGTGCCGACATTTTGGCCAATGGCGACACTTTCCGCTGTATCTACACCTTGCTTATCGCGATGCTCCACATTCTCCGTGGTGTACAAAGTGCTCCGAACGAGCTACCCAGGTCAATCTTTCAGGGAAATATCAAGACTCGTCATTGTCGGAAGCACCTCGTACCAGTATGATGCCAAAGAGCGGGAGTGCTCGGTCCCTGAGACGGTGTGTGCATTTAAGAAGAGGTCAACCCGCCATGTTCCAGACCTGGGCAAACATCTATTCTGCTGCCGCCATCAACACCAGATACATTCTTTGACTTCGTCTGAGATGGCAACAGCATTATCAAACCCACCGGGCACTGTTCTTCTCGAAGGTATGCCATCCAAGTTGTCGGGATCGATGATAGCTTACTCAAACCCGTTTTTTGCAGATCTACATCAACGTGGGCGAGTGGTCTTGCAACCTCAGCCTTCCAGCGACCCAAACGATCCCCTTGTATGTTGCCCTCACAAACCTCACAAGGATCGGTTATCCTGACCACCTTTGCTCGCGCAGAATTGGCCGGCATGGAGGAAATACCTCAACTTCGTGCTTGTATCATTGTATGTTCTATTGGTTTACTCAGTGTACGTGGCTCCTTCGACTATCTGAATCTGATGACTTCTTAACCTTTTCCGCGCACAGAATCGATGTGGTGACAGTCACCTGGTCTGAGATGAATCTCGAGTTGGGATTCAGCTACGATATCCTCAACGACAGCTATGCAGCAGGATTTGGTGCCCTCTGCCTTGGGAGTGTCCTGCTACTTCCTTTTGCTTTGAAGTACGGGCGACGCCCTGTCTACGTGTTCAGTTTAGCGCTCCAAATGGGTATCTGTATCTGGTCGGCGAGGCAACAAACTGTCGCCGACCTCATGCTGGTCAATATCCTGTGTTGTCTCGTGGGAGCTTTGGCTGAGGTCATACTACAAATGACCGTGGCCGACGTATTCGTAAGTTCTAGCTCTCTTTGAAATACTCTGCGTGCCATTTTTGGAAACGTCACGGTGATTGTGTCAAAGATGAGCATTCTCCCTCGGTTCAACAGGATCTCCACACCATTTTGGTCAGCCTAGAGACGGAAGCTAACCACAGTTCTCTAGTTTGTTCATCAGCGTGGCAGGTTGAATAGCTTCTATGTCGGAACCTACGCAGTTGGTGCGTCCTTGAGTCCAACAGCCGCGGGCTATGTAGCAACATCCCAAGGCTGGCGTTGGGTCTGGTGGTGGCTGGCCATTCTACTCGGTGCTGCCCTTGTCACCTTCGTCTTTCTCTATGAGGAGACCAAGTATGAAGGCAAGTATTTGGCCGGTATTCCGATATCAGATGAATCTGCTGGAGAAACCATGGACACTGAGACAGCTGGAGGTCCTGGTTCAAAAACCTTCGATCAACAGACACCGAAGGCTAGCACTGTGGATGCCGAACCACAAAGTCGCGCAGACGTCCAAGACCCTCTAAGGAGTGTCGCTGTCGACTCAAACATCCCGCTAAAGTCGTACCACAGCAGGTTGGCTCTCTTTTCTCCATCTGCGTCTTCTCTGGCCTCGTTTATCAGGCACATGTATCAGCCTTTTGTCCTTCTCTTCACCTTCCCAGCCGTGTTCTACATGTCACTCCTCAACGCGGCACAGGTCTCAGCTGGAATCATCCCCATCACAGTCTACTCGACATATATGACCTTTCCACCCTACAACTTCAATCCTCATCAGATTGGCCTCCTCGGGATCCCCGCGGTCTTGGGTACGCTCCTTAGCGCCGTCATCTCTGGTCCGCTGAGTGACTGGATGATTCTGCGTCTTGCTAAGCGACACAACGGCGTCTACGAGCCCGAGATGCGACTGTGGCTCATCTTGGTTTTTCACCCCTTTTGGGCGGCCGGGAATCTGATGTTTGGGATTGGCTTGGACAGAGGCATGTCTTGGCCTTTCGTGTGCGTGGGACTTGGATTGGCCTCGTTCGGATCGACACCAGCCATCAGTTTGTCCCTGACCTATCTCACCGACACCTACACCGAGGTATGTGATCCGAGGGGTTCCTTTTTTCGACGTTGGTAATATTGACACGAGATATCTGCACAGCTCGTCTGCGATTGCCTGGTCGCCGTGACCTTTGCAAAGAACCTGCTCCCGATGATTCTTGTTTTCGTGCTCACGTCGTGGATCAACAATATGGGGATAGCCAACGTCTTCATTCTCATCACGGCTGTATTCACGGCCATCGTGCTTGGGAATATCGTCTTTCTTTTCTATGGCAAGCGCTTCCGTGCGCGGACTGCCGAGAGTTATCGGCAGTTCTCACAGCATTCTCTAGGCACATGTATGAGGAGGGACTAAAATTGGCTAGAGAGAGTGGTATGATACGTCTGCCCGATCTGAAAAGCTTCGAAACATTTATACCGTCCAGCACAACATGGTCTGTATATAAGCTAACTGGAGAGATCAAAGAGCTGCCAGTGAAAGAGATAGCCTCGTACCAGCCTCCGTATAACTCATCCCGGACATAGGAGGCTATGCCACCCTACTACATGATTGCGAAACTCTCCAAGTTAGACTCACACCTCATGATTCGAACCTATAGTATCACATTGCGCCTCAACAGCACGTTGTCTACCCAAGTAGCAGGAGTGCCCCCATAAGAATTCGCACATGAGCATTGATATAAACCCCAAGATCTTTCGTATCGAGTATTGATTAAGAGGTCCGGGCAATCACTGCAATAACTCACAATATCGCCCATTCTCCTGCGCAACGCACGTATATTCACGGGTTCCGAAGAAACAGACAGTCCATTCTTGGGATCGATGATTCTAGAAGATGACAAGATCCAGTCTGTGCGATCGGATCAAAGTTCAGAAGTTGTTCAAGCGCGGGCCAGGGGCGCTACCGAAATCGATGTGGAAAACGGTATTAAACTCTGGGTTTATTGACGGCCATGTACATATTCTACACTTTGGCTTCTCTCTGGACAAACTCGACTTGGTCAAGTGCAAGACCTTGGAAGATATTCGAGCCCGGATCAAGGGATGGGCAACTTCCCATCCCACGAGCCCCTGACTACTAAGGAGATGTAGGCAGCAGGGGAGTAAAACATCTCTGTCCGACTGTGGCTTTTCTTGCGCCAGCGACATGGGTCTCTCGATCGATCGGGCAAGACTGAGCTCAACCTTTTCGATAGTCGTTCCTCGTATCGCACAAGTGCTGTCAGACAATCATAAGATTGATACTCCGTAGGGGTTGGTGAAAGTAGTCGTCCGCGTAACGAGTGGTGTAACAATGGAGTCACGTGCAGTCTCGGAGTGTCAAGCGCTTCTACCCTGTACTCCATACACAGTGTTATACAGTGCTACGAATGAGTAATTGATCTCTGCAAAGTAGAATCAAACCTTCTCCCAGCTTTCTCTCTCTCTCCCACTCTCTGCGATTCACAAGACATGCCCATATACTGATTTCCAGCAATTCATTCCGAGAAAATCACGTGATCTGCCCGGCTAGAAATCGTTAAACTCCGACACCGAAACCTTATGGCCGGGACTCCGGCCATGTCCAGCAAATCAAACGGCAGGATTTGAATTACTTGGTTGGAAACTCGAGTGATTGGTTGATGCAGTCACTCTTTGCACCAAACCAACCAATCCGCAGCCAGATATTGACTGGTATTTAGTAGGGCGAAAATGGTTGGTTCATTTTGCTGCTTGATTGCGATTACTGCTCATCTAAATGCGAAAAGTCCGATGCCATTCAAGTGTCACGGACACAGAGACCACAGAGACCACAGAGATCGCGTATAGGGAGAGTATCATGAACAGAGACCGCGGAGCCACGAGAGGAGTCATGCCAATGAGAAGCATAGTGACATTTGATAAAAAAGAGGAGAAGAAGAAGAAGAAGAAGAAGAAGAAGAAGAAAGAGAATGAGAGAGCATGTGCTGCCACGAACAGGGTGACCGATCACACAAGGCAGGAAAGGATACTGCCTTTGCCAACTCGACATGTTCGGCACGGATACATGACCCAGAATTCAAGTGACATGAACACACAGAATGCGGCACCGCGAGAGAAGTCATGTCAATGAATCGTGGAGCAACAGTGGCATTTGATAAGAGAGAGGGTAGAAGGAGGAGAGAGCATGTGCTACTACGAACGGAGCGACCGATCACTCAAGGGATGTGGATACTGCGTTGTCAACTCGACAAGTTTGGTACGGATACATCACCCAAAGTTCAAGGACCATGAACACAGAGCCCGCGGGACTGCTTTACAGAGTACCATGGACACAGAGAACGCGAGTTACATCATGGTGAGTTCTCGATGATTCAGAAGAAAGAGACCATGGGTGTTTGTTTTTTGCGGAACCGAGTTCACAATGGACGTGGGTATTACTACCTGGCACGCACAGAAATCATAGTTCAAGGCTTCGCGTTTTGGCCATCACAGCGTAAGAAGAAGGAGATGGACACTCCAACAATCATGTGTTGTCTTGTTTTATCTGCACCTTGTACAGCCGACCCTTGTTGCCCGTGACTCTTCGTTGTTAAACCACTTGTCCTTGCAACTCAATCGACCCATTCACAATACAGATTATCCATGTCTGCAATGTTCTCGTCGCGGATTGTGTAGGCGAGTTCACGACCTGCCTGCTTCGAGCAAGCGGTGGACGCCGAGGCGAAGGCCTTGAGGAAGTAAATGCTTCCAGACAGTTTGTACACACTCTCAACCGTGCTGAGGAGAGCAGTCTGGTCCTCGAAGCTCTTCCGTCCCAAGAGGTGCTGTAGATCCGGGATTTGCCAGAGATACTCGCTTAGAGAGGTGACGGAATCTTTAGTGAAATGGTTCTCGTATACTTCACACAAGGCCGCGTGTGCCTTGCATCGGATGAGGAGGAGTTCTCTGATGATGAACGGCTACAGCAGCAGCAGCAACAACATTGCTCCCGTTAGCTCCGCCAGCCATCAGACCGGTCTGGATGTCAAAACTCACTACGTCCAGGTTGACCATGATGCTGACGAGTCCGACATAGTCGGTGGAGACTTTCAGGTGTCTGTAGAACACGTGGAGCTCAAACGCCTCCTCGCCCCTCGTTATCCGGCCGACCTTGAGTCGAACGTAAGGGTTGTTGTCACTTTCTCGAGGCCGGAAGATTTCGAAGATGCCGGTGTCGTCTTCACCCTCTCCCAACCAATCCATCGGTGGGAGGATAACATCCTCTCCGCACTGTATGAAGGTGAAGTTGGCTCCCATGGAAAATTGCCGGTCGTATTCTTCCTGAACCACGCCTCTCGGCCGCGGAGGCCTGGTCGTGCAAAAGTCTCCTAGGATTTTCAGGTCGAATATCGTTTCTGCGGTACCGCCATGCGAGAATGCAACTGCGAGTGCATCTGCGTCTGCATCTGCGTCTGCGTCTGAGCCGTGTGATGGCATTTCGTTTGACATAAGCTTCTTTCTCCTGCTTTTGGATATTCGGAAAGTTAAACTTCCAGTTGATCTTTTGCAGAGAAGGAGGAAATGAAAAAAGGTAGAAAAAATACTGCATTCCCTGAGGCTGAGGGTCAGGAACCCCCCCGTCCGTGACCGGATTCAGACGTTTCTGTACGACCCTTGACCTTCAAGGCGCAGGACATCCTGGCGAACCAAACAGGTCAGGGCACATTTGGTACCTTACCTGCCTTGCCTATCGTGACAATGTGTGCCCGAGTACGGTGTAAATTGATAACGAGCCAAAGTACATTTATCCGTCAAGGAGTGAATGGCTGCATCATACCATAAGGTTGATGCTGATATTGATATTGATGCTACATAGTACCAAAGATACAAAAGGAATAAAGAACAAACTCCCGACCCTACAGACACCAAAACTACACTACACTACTATATCATAGCTCATAAATGCTCCTTGACCCGTCTGGCAGTTGGAATGCTGCAAACCGGAAACAAGAAAAGAAGAGAAAGAGGAGAAGAAACTGATTTGTCCTCCTTCTGGTGACAGGTTTCTTTCTCTTCCTTTCCCTGGCCATTTCCATTTCCTTTTCCTTCTCCTCCTGCTTGTCCGTATCCTTCTTCTTTCCTTGTCGTCCTGGCCGAGAGGAAAACAACCGCCTCGGCTGTTCGGCTCAGATCTCAGAGTTTCAGCTCTCGGTGTCTCCGACGTCGAGTCTGGTACTGGTTCTGGTACTGGTACCCTCTGTTTTCGGGTGAGACGTGGAGAGTGTTGCTCTTGTGGTACTGTGATATACATGAACACCGTTCTTCCCGGACCACGAAGCATTTTTGTTCCCTCTCTCCCTCTCTCTCCCTTGCTCTTTTGGTTGTGTATATGTATGTGTATGTATGTGCTTGTGTGAAAAGGCTTAAGGCTTCGTCGGGGTAAATTGAGTTCAGCACGGCATGATTAATGTGTTGATATGAGGCTCGTAAACTGTAGACTGTTTGCAATGCATGTGTTAGCCATGCGTGTACTTCGTACTCTTACTTCGTATTTCTTCCTTTCTGGACACCGTTGACAGCCTAGTATTCCTTTGGTGTGGCCCGGTGGTCACGCCGCGACATGTACCATCAACACATGCTCTCCTCTTTCTCCTCCTCCTCTCTTCTCTCTCAATGTCACAGGGCTCATTATCACTTGACAGGCACTGTTGCTCATCACAACGGGCATGTCCTCACGCGGTACCGCATCCTGTGAGCTTTGTTCGTAGTGCTTGATTGTGACTGGGATACCAAACTTGTCGAAGTTTGGCAGCATGGTGTCGTTTCTGGCTCTGAGCTCGGTTCCGCAAAGAACAACACATGTTCTCCTCGCTGTCTCCTCTCTCTGTGATCAAAGTCCGCTGTCATCCCTGCTCATCGTGATTCCGGTGGTTTTCACGGAGTTTCTTGTGTCATGTGTCTTACCTTTATGCATGGTACTCGATTCTGACTGGTGTACCAAACTTGGTGATTTTTAGCCCCGTAGCAGTCGTTCCTTCATGAGCTTGGTTCCGTAGATTCTCACTTTCTCTCTCTCTCTCCCCTCTCTCTGGTCGAATGTCGCTGTCACTGTCCCTTTCAGTGTCCCTGTCTCTGTGTCCATCTTGCCCCATCAAGAAGCAACTCCTCACACGGTCCCGTGTTCTGTGTCCTTGGTTCATGTTCATGATACTCGAATTCTGACTTGGCGCACCAAACTTGTCGAATCTTAGCAACGTAGTACTCGTTCATGTGCTCGATCATTTCGCTCATAGCGACACATGCCCTCTCTTCCTCTTCTTCCCCCCTCTCTCTTTCTCCCAGCTCAATGCCGGCTCATCATGAAGTACTCCGCACACGGTGCGGCATTCTGTGTGTTCATGATACTTGGATGTTGCGTCATGTATCTGAACCAAACTTATCGAACATTAGCAACGTAATACTCGTTCATGTGCTCGGTTACTCCGTTCGTCGTAGCACATGCTCTCTCCTCCTTCTCCCCTCTCTCGTCAAATGCCACTACTGCTCACCATTCATTGACATGACTTCTCTCGCGGTACCGCATTCTTTGTGTCCCATGGTGCTTGATTGCTATCCGGTGTAGCCGCACCGAACATGTCGAGTTGACAACGTAGTTTCCTTCCCTTCCGTGTGGGCTCGGCCACTCCATCCGTAGTAACAACGTGCTCTATTTTCTCTGAATCAGTGAGGAATCATCAAGATGTAACTTCTGTGAAGCGGAACCGTATTCTTTGTGATCCATGGTGCTTGAATGCTGTCCGATGTATCCGAGACCTTTTCAAGCTTGGAATGGTATGTAGTAATCATTTGTGGCTTCGGTTCCGCAAACAACACATGCCTCTCTCCCTCTCTCCATCTCTCCCTCTCTCCCTCTCTCCCTCTCTCCTTTCTCTCCTGAACCAATGCGTAGCTAGCTCACTCACCATGATTTCCCCTCTCCACGATAGCCGAAGCGCGTGCTTTGTTCGTAGTCATATCCGCTTGATGCTGACTGGTGGTACTCAAACTTGTCGAGAGGTTTGGAACGTAGTATTATAGTATGCTCTGTGGGCTCGGTGACTCCGTAGACAACAGCACATGCTCTTCCTCATCAAATGCCACTTAGTTTGCTCGTCATGGTTCAATTCTGTACATATTACCGCTTCTAGATTGTCCAGATGCTTTGAATGCGGTACCACCTCCTGAGAGTTCATAATTCTTGGAAAGCAGTATCGCTTCTTAAGAGTTCCATGATACTTCGAACACGGTTCCGCTTCTTGAGGGTTCATGATACTTCGAAAGCGGTACCGCTCCTTGAGTGTCCACGCTGCTTCGAACGCGGTACCGCTTGCTTCGTTCATGGTGCTTTCGAAAACAGTACCATCCTGTGTGCTCATAATCCTTCCCGGCCGGTCCCGCGTTCTGGGTATTCAGGACACTTGGATTCTGACTGGTATAGCAAACTTGCCGACTTTGAGGGCGTAGTAATCCTTTATGCGTGAGTTCGGTTCCGCAAACATTAACACATCATACTGATCTCTTCCTCTTTATGCTCAATCGACGTGAGCTCATCATAGTGAGTTCTTCGCGCACATGACATCGCGATCTTTGAGTTCATGATATTTCGTACACGATTCCGCGTGCTTCGTTCATGGTACTTTAAATATAGTACCGTTCTAGGTGGTCACGATACTCCATACACAGTATTGTTCTGTGTGTTCATAGTCCTCTGTACACAGCACCGCATTCTCTGTGTTCATGATATCTGAAATCCTGACTGATGTATCAAAGTTCTCGACTTTGAGGGCGTAGTAATTCGTTTTGGTCTCAGTTCCACAGAACAGCACATGCTGCTCATTCCTGTCTTCTCTGAATCAACGTGATCAATTTGCGCCCACTCATCATGGTTCTTCGTACTCACACACAGTATCGCGTTATGTGTCCATGATACTTCGGAATCGATATCACGTTCTGTATGTTCATAATACTCCTCGCGCGGTACCGCATTCTCTGTGTTTGTGACAATTGATTTAGATTAGTGTACCGCACTTGTCGAATTTGAGGACGTATTAATTCTCTGTGAACTCGGTTCTGTAGGATATTGCTGCTCTCTCTTCTGAATCAATGTGATCATTGAGTAGTTCACTCATCATGGTTCACTCCATACTCACACACGGTGCCGCATCTTGTGTTCAAGGTCCTTCCACCCCAGTCCCGCGTTCTGTGTGTTCATGATACTTGACTCGGATTGGTATACCAAACTTGTCGAGTATAAAAGAGCCGTCGTAATCCTTTATGCGTGACCTCGATTCCGCAAACAACAACCCCATGGTCTTCTCTCTCTCCTGGATCAATGCGTGCTCATCGTGATGTACTCACTCCTCACCTGTTATCGCACTCCAAGTGTTGACGGCGTTCTGTATACGGTATCGTCCTATATGTTCCTGATACTTCGCACCCGGTACCGCACCATGATTGTTCACTGGCGCTCTGTAGACGGTGCCACATTCTCCTGGTCCATAATTCTTGCATTTGGAATGGGCGTAGTAATCCTTCTGGCCCTGAGTCGGTTTCACAAACAACAACCACATGCTCGTTTTCTCTCTTTCTCGCCTCAATCAATGCGCGCTCATCGTGATGTACTCACTCCTCCTCACACGGCACCGCACCCTAAGTGTTCATGGCACTCTGTACACAGTACCGCATTATGAGTATTCCTGAAACTCCGTACACGGTGCCGCTTTCAAGAAACTTAATTCTGACTGATGTGACCAACCAATCTTGTCGAGTTTTGGAAGGTAGTATTCTCTGTAGGCTCCGAGCAATCACTCCGTACCTACTATCACATGTTGTCGCTGTCTCACTTATGAATCAATGCTTGCTCACTCATCATCGTTGACTCACTCTGTACACGATACCGGTACCGCGTGCTTTTGACCTTTCATGATACTCCGTAGACGGCACCGCCTCCTGGGTGTCCACGGAGCCGCGCACAAGGAACTCGGTGATTTGGTTCCTTTATGGCGCCCTGTACCCGGTACCGCCTGCTTTAATCCCTTCATAATACTCCATAGGTGATACCGCTTCCTGAGTATTCATGAAACCGCATACATGGAGCCGAGTGCTTTGATTCCTTCATGAGTACTTGAGTTCTGACCGCGGAACCTACCACAACTTGTCGAGTTCGGTAATAGCTTGCCTTGTGCATGTAGGTATTCTCCCACGTAGCTTTCCTGCGTATGTCATAAGTAGGCTTCCTACCTACTCTTGATACTGTACAGGTCAAGCGACTCAAGGAATGCCTTCTCCTCGATGCACATATCACGTGGTGAGGATTGCATGCGCGTCTGCGTCGTGATGTCCAAGTTCATCCTAGGGTCGGATGGGATATCATATATGCGCTTCGTACGAGGGTAGGAATGTTCCATGTGAATACGAGATCAACGAAGTGCGGAAGCCTTCGCAGCTACCGTGCAATATGTATCGACAATAGATGCTTCGACGACCTCCAGCGCATTCCAAGGTGACAGTCTGTCCTTGTGTCTCGCGGAGGGTTGAGGCGAATATACGGTCTTCCCCGGCGCCAACCTTGCATTGAACCACCACCACCTGCTAAACATTTTGCCGCTATCGCGCCAGGTTTGGGATGCTGACATCTTTGCTGAGCGGTGGACGTTGGGCCTCCATAGGCCACCGCCAGTCCACTCGCAAAACGCACCTACCGCAGCACCGGGTTCGAGATGATCGGCTACTGCGGCTACGGAGAACTCTTCAACAAGTTAGAGTACGGCGGAGAGCCGATGCAGGCTTGCGTCTGGGACCCACAGATTTCAGAACGGTGGGAGGCAGAGGGAAAGGGCAGCGCCAACTGGGTCAAGCGCGCGACAGCCGCTAAAACAGAACCTCAATGGAACGATGGATGTGAACGCCTAAGAACAACCGAGTCAGTCCGCACGAAATCGACCCTACAATTCCCAGGTCCCGATTAGCACCCTTACTGTAACAGTAGAAGTATTCACCACTACCGTGGTTGCATTAGCGATGCATTCTGTTGTCCTCCTAATCAATGAATCTGGAATGCCTGTCATTAATTCCGGGTCGACTGGCTTGGATTTCTCACGAGTTCGACGTTGTTCGTGGCCGAAGGTCCAGGGGTGGCTGGCGGGAGTGGCCTGAGGCCGATTCCAGCTATGCTGGCGTACATGATCCACATATTCTTTAGACTCGAGGCGTATGCTTGTTGGACCTCGAGCTGTTGGTGTAGAGGTAATCTTCGTAAAGCCAACACGTTGGTTGCGGCATTTGAGGCCGAGAAATTCTGAGCTAGCTGCGACCCTAGAATGCTGCTCAGGTGGTCGTTTTGGACAGATATGCCATTTTGGAAGACAATACCGCCCACGACCACCGAGATGGACGTCAAAAGACTCCGGACGAAGCCAAACACGGCCGTTGCCACCGCGACATCTGCAACTCCGACCACCGACTGGTACGCTATTAGCGGAGCTTGAAAGGTAGTGCCGACTCCGAGAGCAGCCACGACCTCGATCACCAGCGTGAACGCGAGAGAGGTCGACATGCTCATGCTGATGAAAAGCCGAACCCGAGCGTGGTCAACGCCGTCCCGACCCAGATCAGTGGACGGATCCAGCCGAAGCGGTAAGTGACGGCGCCCGCTGCAAGGCCAATCACTGCCCGAAACACGACGATGGGCATGATCAGAACGCCAGAGCGGGTCGGAGAAACGCCGAGGGCGGCCTGGAAATAGAGAGGGAGAAAATACCAGGATGACACGTTTACCTATCACTGGATCAGTACGCTGCATGGCTGTCAACCGGAGAAGTGTGAGCACCTACGAAACCGTGTACAAAGCAAACCATGAGAGGGCCGAGCTTGGATGGACGATTCAGCAGGTAGAGCGGCATGAGAGGATTCGAAGCGCCTCTGGCCTCCCAGAAGACGAAAAATACCGCTAGCACACAGCCACCGATGAGGAGGGCCAGGAATTTTGGCGAATTCCACGGCGACACCACGCCTCCAAAGTCGAGACTAAGTAGGACCGCGACCGTGACGCCGATGATGGCGACCGTCCCGATCCAGTCCATGGTTCTGTTGTGATCGGCCGGGACGATGGGCTGAGGCTGGGCCGAGGTCATGGAAAAGAAAAGAACGACGAAGGCATCAAGCGAACAGGGGAGGTTGATCCAGAAAACCCACCGCCAGGTCAGATACTCGGCAAGAATGGCTCCCAAGAGTGGTCCTATGCCCACCGCAATGGCTCAGACTAGTCCGGTCATTGCCAAAAACATGCCGCGTTTTCTGGAAGCCGAAGTCAGTGTTAAGATGGAAATGTTGACCAACACTATAATACCTCCGGAGGAAGACCCCTGAACGGCACAACCCGAGATCAACTGTTCGACGGTGTTGGAACACCCACAAATGGCCGAGCCTACCGAAAACAGGGCGATGGAGGAGAGGAATGCCGGCCGGCGCCCCCAGACATCGGCCATTTTGCCCCAGACCGGGGCCACGGCGGCACTTGTCAGCAATCACGCGGAGCCGATCCAGAAGTAGGCCGCTTGCGACTGCAGTTGGTGCGAGATGGAAGGGACGGCCGTGGTGACGATGGAAAAGTTGAAGGCGGCGAGAAACAGTGAGAACTGATCGTTCACCCGAGAGGTCAACCTTTCTCCTCGGCAGCCAGATAAGGGACAGCAACGCAGGGATTGACAAACCAGGAGACTGGCCAGAGTGGCAGCCTGTCGGAGTCTTTGGTTTGCCGCCATTTCTAATGGGTTCCTCCCCAAAGATGAGTCCAAATGGTACCGACAGTGTCTAGCTGTCTCCAATCCGGTAACGAGGTATAATGTCGCGATGGCTTGGCTATTAGTCTGTCGAGTCTTGCTCAATCTCTGTGAAGTGACTTGGAATGAAGGACTCAAAGAGTCGAGAGGCGGTGTGATCGATGTCGGCTTTGTAGAGTCAGACGGGGACCAAAGGGTTCCTGGCTGGGTCTATGGGAGTCCTAGGCTGCTACTATAGCTATAACAGACTAACGGGGTCACGTGATACCAAGCGCTCCTATACAAGGGGAACGCCCCGAGGCGCCAGCACCCATGACGGTATTGGTTCGACTGAACCCTATTCAGTCTCACAAGCCCCCAGGTCTACTCACAGCCCAGCAGGGCCCTTGGTAGAATGACAAGTTCTCTTTCAAAAGTCACATTTTTGATTAGTCTGTTGTCTTCGTTAATCAAAAATCACTCCAACTTCACTTTCAAAAGCGGAAAAGGACAAGAAAACCTCGGTAACTTGAAAAGATGGCATTTGAAGAAGATGAGAAGTGTTTTAACAAAGGAAGAGTGGGCATAAGAAAGGGAGAAGGGAGGAGAGAGAGCATGACTTACTGAAGAAGGGGACCATCCACGGGATTTGTATCCTTCATAAGTAGACTCAGGATTGGAAGTTGAGTCGCCTTGCTCTCGCGAAGACGAATGGCCGTCCCCACATAACGACACTGTATGGTGTTTATTTTGTACCTGAGCCATGATTCATGGGTTGGGGGGTAGGGGAGGGGGGTTGGTGGTGATCATTGTGAGAACATTGACGAGTTTAGTTGATATCAAATGAGTCAGGTAGTAGTGAGCGAACAGTTTGTTGTGGACCTGGGATCATCCTAACACAGTAGCACTGTTGTATATGTAGCAAAGCCTGAATGCAGACTTATTGTGCACGCCACTGAAAAGTGTTCACTGTTTGGGATATTCAGACGTGGTCTGACTCACGGGTCAGTGATCTTCGTCCACTCCCTGTAAGCGAATCCACCATCAGCTGTCCGTTCCATGGCTACCACTACGGAGTCTGACTGTCCGCTATGCTCCTTGAACAGCTCCTCTATGCCGGTAGCCGGGCCAGCTGATCTCCAGGGTTCGAAACGATCAGCCACCAGACCTCAAATGCTCAGACGCGCCTATACGTCGCGCACCTCGCCTCCTGAAGAAGTTGACGATGCCCCATACGTCAAAGTGATTCCCAAGACCATAAATGCCAGATTGACTACTATGAGACAAAATAGCGGCGCCATCGGTAACCTAGTCACGAGGAACGAAGAGCTTTCTTGAGCAGCCACTGCCGGCGAAAGCTCGACTGATTGAGCACCCACGCCCAAAGCGACCTTGTTGTACGCCCTGGCATATTAGTCCGCGAGATCCTATATAGATGTTATAGTAGATACGGTAATTAGTATGGCCATTTGGAGATTGAATGTTATGATGCCTACCGCCTAATTTAAAAGCTACTATATATTCGCGACGAAGTCGTTACTAGGAGTTGCGACGAAGCGTATAATAGTCTTATTAATAGAATCGTACTTAATATTAAATATTTATATATTATAAAAGAGTAAAAAAGCTATATCTTTATAAATTAGTGTAATGATTTTGTCCGAGTATTCGAGCTCGAAGTTACTAATCGTTTAGAAATTAGCCCCTACACTATAGTAAATTAAATTACTAACTCTATAACCTATGATATTTAACGCCATTACTAAGTCTGAGAAGTATAACTCGAGCCACGTATCAACTTAGAGGTCACCGGCAAACGCGTCAGTACATTTGAATGGCGTTGATGCGCTAGAAGTAGTATTTAGATAGCACGCCCTAGAGGCCGCCCTACATTCGGTTTCTATCTCAAACGTAGTCGCAGTGTAGTCGAGGTCCTCTATAGCCCTAGACTAAGAAACGCTGAGGTAAGCGTACTTCTCATTAGGACCGCTATTATATATCTCGATACTATAAACCCCTATATTTAACACTATATAAGATAAGAAAGATAATAACTAACCTTAATATAGTGATAATAACCGTGACAAAGGCACTTTCTATCAACAACCGAGACTGAAGTTGACGTTGATGTTTCCACCCGACCAAATACTGCATTCGGCTATATAAAGCGCCCTAGCATCCACCGCCTAAGAACTTGAGCGACAATGCGAACTGGAATGATATAGAAAGGGTCGGCTTTTGCTTTTAAATGTCCTGCCAATAATGCCGTGTAAGAGGATACCAAGCCAGTATCATTAGGAATCTCAGCAGGAGAGGTCCCACACTGCTCGACCAAGACGAAATAAAGATCAGCACAGTGGCGCTCAAGTCCACATAGTAGACACCCGCTTCATCGGTCGTCCCTGACGACCGCAGTCTGCTGTGCCCTGTGGTTGAATGCGTGACTCGGTATTTATAGACAAGTCCCAATATAACTGCGCTGAATGCTAGCATGGGAATAGTCACGATGGCGAAGGCTGTCCAAATGTCGACGAGACGGCCTGATATTCGTGGATGACTGTCCTCTGCCTCGGACGGGGTCCCCGGCCGCTTGTTGGAACCCCTGCTGACCTCTCCTTTGTTGACTTTTCGATATATGGCAAACAATGACCCGTCGTGATTGAAGGCTCAGTGCTGCTGCATCTCGAAAAGCTGGCCGGGGGATGCAATATAGTCAATGAGGGATGAATATACTGCTCCTGCAGAATCGCCAGTCGACCAAGAAGTGTCTGACCTTTTCTTAATGGCTACCCAAGTCCTCCAAGCTTCAATAGCAAGTTAGCTTGGGATGTTTTCATCAAGGCACAGGTTTTCCACCCTCCCCCCTCCTTCAACTTGAGTGGTGTTTCACAAGACCAGGGCATTGCCAACAATATGAAATGCTGGTGGGATGCCGTAGTCCGAACCCAATGTCCTTACAGAACCGGTCGTTGATCATCGCAAGGTGGCTCCAACTAATGAGAAGAAGATCCCACTTGTATTAAATCGTTTTTCGCTCTCTCCACAAGATGTAAGCAGAAAATTGAAACTCTACAAAGATGATCCTCGAACGGCCGTCGTTGCGAGACAACTTGCGAATGTTTACGTCAACACAGAGCGCTCTAACCAACTTCCTTATACAGCTATAGATTACGGCTCAGCATTTGATGATGCTGGCCAAGGAAGTACCCTAGTAAGGCAATTAATGGGCTGACCAGTGTCGGCACAATTTCCTGTCCACCGCATTGCTCACGCTGAAGCCCCTAGATACTCTCCCGGTATTTGATAAGAATCCCTAGCACAGCGTGGTGGCGGAACGAGCAGGACACCGCTGCCAATCTCCCCCTTTTTTTCAAACTCGCCACGACTTCATCTACCATCTACAGATTCACTTTTATCCTGAAATCAAACTCTAGCACGGGACCACTCATCGGCCCTTTTTATCCGGACCAAAGCTGCTAACAATTCCCGAGTTGTCTGTACGATGCGTCCGCCCCTTTTGACCCCACCACTGTACCTTAATCCGAGGAGATGGGTGGTTCGGATCTCAGCCGAGCTTGTTGTTGCTTAGGTCGACTGTGATTTTCTCGTCCTTGTCCTCATCACTAGTCTCTTGGGGAGCTGCATGTTCTGGCACATCATCCACGGACACACCTTCGACCGCATCGCCAAAGATTGCCTGGATTTCTTCAAGCGAGCGTTTACGGGTCTGGAAGAAGGAGAAGGAGCACACGTCAGTGATAAACTTTGCCTTTTCGACAGGGAATCGAGAGCAAGCCACATACCTCGGGGAATGTGAAATAGGCATATATGGTGATGACGGTGGTCAAAACCACAAAGATCAGATAGTACTTCCACCCAATGTTTGCGAAAGCCGTTGGAGCCGCCGTGGTGAAGATGATGGTTGCGAAGAATAAGCCTGAAACGGAGACGGAAAGGCCCTTGGCCCGTATCGGAGTTGGGAAGATTTCAGCGGCGTATACGTATGAGGTGGCATCGCAGCAGAGGGTAAAGATGGTGACATGGAGGAATAGGAAGAACACTGCCCCGGAAGCAGCGCCCCTATCGCCCGTTCTCGAGAACACCGACACAGTGATACACTCCCCGACCAGGGCAATGACACAGCCGGACCATCCCAAGACTTCAACCGAAACACCACAATGTCAGTATTATTCAAAACGCGCGCAAGCCCCAACAGTCCGGAAGCTGACAGAACACTTACCGAGCATTCGGACTCTTCCTATGTGATCAACAAGCAAGGCGTTGATGAAGTTCCCCAGAGGCGCCACGGTGATCCAGCCGCATTGGATCAAGAGCTGCTGGACCGTGCCGAACCCGAGGCCCTTGTACAGTAAAGGCCCATAATCTATTAAATAACGAGGTGGTATGAATTAGCACGACGACAAGACTGCGGGGAGGGGAACAGAGAAGATGACAAGATGACGAGCTTACTGTTAATCACAATGGTGGCGGTCGCCTGGCAGCCAAAAGTCGTGAGAAAGCCGATGATGCATCTCCTTCTGAGGGTCGGCTTGCGGAATAAATCAATGAAGGGAACATCGTTGGCCACTTCATGCACAGTCTGCCGGTGCAGGAGCTCAAAGTCGGCTCGAATAGCCTCATCGTCGCTGAGCAAGGCATCGGAAGTCTCGGCGCGAGTGGCTTTGTAAGCGGCGAATGCTTCTTCCACTCGATCATTCAGTAGTACTAGCAGATTCGACAGACCGTCCCGATTAGCAACTACCAACGACCTTTCTTCTGGATCACTGTTTCAAGGGGTAAACTTACGCCATCTGGGGGTCTCGGGGAGAAGCATGACACCAGCGGTCAGTAAGAGCGGCGGAACGCATTGAATGGCAAGTGGAATGCGCCACTGTGCACCGGAAGCGTCGACGAAATAGAAACCTAGACCGACATAACTGGCAATCATGTAGCCGGTGCCAATCATGCTCCCGTGCATGCCAACAAGAAGTCCACGAATCTTCGGAGGAGCAATCTCGCTCTGGTATAAGGGCACAAGTGTAACGAGCGCGCCTAGAGGGTAGCGGTCAGTAAACCTGTTTTGTTTCATTCATATGCGTTTATCTATGTGTGAGAGAGAGACAGAGAGTCTACACCCTTTGGAGAGGATGAAAATATGTTCAAGGAGTTGCCCTACCAATACTGGCACCCGTGACACCACGCATGGCCATGAACATCCCAATGGTAACACTGCCTGCCTGAAGCGCGCCGCTGATTATTGCAACAATCGACCAAAGCGCCAAAGCCTTGCGACGCCCTAGCCAATCGGCCGTGAGATAGCAGACCAGGGTACCGATGAAGCCGCCCGCCTGGAACAGGCCATTGATCGCACCTGAGATGTCCGTCGCGTTGGGCCTGGTGTCCATATGAAAGTACGTGATGAAGGATGGTTGGCCCAGGGTCGTGGCGATGATGCTCGAGGAGTAGCCATAGGTCAGACTGCCCAAGGCTACGAAGACGACGATCTAGGCTCGGAAGTCAGCACTCGAGATCTGTATCATTGAGTTCTGAGTTGAGAGAAGCCTCACCAGGATCCGAATCACAGAAGGAGATAATGCCATGGTGGGAGAGGTGTTTGCACAATGGCTGTCGAGACTGACTGAAAGACTCTGTCCACTATTCTCAGGTGACGATTGATCCAGGCGGTGCTCTGATCGTTTCTCCAATGTATTAGCTATCCCCTGTATTTATAGACCTCAGCAGACGACGAAGCATACGTGTGCTTTTAGCTTATGATCCAACCGTGGCATTCTATCGCAATATAGCCCCGGTAGATTGTAGATAGATAATGAGATGTGCATCCAATCGGCTAGGGACTGAGTTCATCCTGTGTAATAGAATTCCATGCAAGCCCTCGTCGTGATGCTGGTATATGCTCACTTCTGGTACCACTGCACATGTAGGTTCGAGCCCGATAAGTTGGGATCCGTCAAATACCAGTCGAGTGGCCTGGAGTTGCGAAGTCTCGGCCCCAGACGCACGTCGTCTGCAACGACGATTCGTCCGGGAGAGATAGGGTAGTGCCTATCCCCAGAGGCACAGGAGACGCCGAGATAGGATAATGCTGACCCGAGGTGGGGTTTAGCTGTGCGTACTGTCACTGGCTGGGTATTGCCCATCCAGGTGGAGCCGCCTCGTATCATAATCGGGAGCTCGATGTGGCCACCGTGCACCACCAACAATCTTCTATGCAGAGTGCACAGTAAAGCTTCATGATAATTCGGTACAGCTATCTTGCTATCGCTCATCAGCCTGGTGAGTCCATGCCGCGTAACTACATAAGAAAAATTCCTCCGCCACATCAGAAGCACAGTACAGATTCGATCCAGACATAAGTTCGCAACCAGAACAACACAAACGAATCTGGCTTGTCGTCTCTCAAATACTATCACCATCATAGTCAATACTTTTTCCTTCCACCAGCCATGTCTCAATTTGCACTCACCGAGAGGCAAAAGACAGTGCGCGCTGAGGCGGCTGCTCTGGCCAAGACCTTTCTGGAAGGAGCCTACGAGTCATACTCCAAGTATCCAGACCAACTGGCCCGTTTCCGCGCCACGAGGCCCTTTTATGCAAAGGCTGTGAAGGCTGGCTTTGTCCAGAAGATGCTCCCAAAAGCCATCGGTGGCGCAAGTGAATCGTGGCTCGATGTGGCGATTGCCCTGGAAGAGTACTACAGAGTCGATGCCAGCCTTACCATCCATGCCGTCGGTACCGCGCTCGGCTTGTTGCCACTGATCATCGGCGGTACGCCTGAGCAGCAGAAGAAATGGTGTGCACCGTTTATCAGTGGCGAAGGCGACCACTTGGCGAGCTTGACGCATTCTGAGCCCGGAGGTACAGCCAACTTTCTCGAAAAGGGGGGCAAAGGATTGGGTGTAACGGCAAAGAAGGTTGGCGATTTTTATATTGTGAACGGTGAAAAGGTACCAGTTGCTTTTATGTTTGAGTTGTATCTCTTTGACTAACTTTGTGGATATGTAGCTTTGGACGACAAACAGCGCCGGCTGGGATGGCAGAGGCGCAACGCTTTCCTTGTTGTGCGTGCGATACTCGGAGACTGGTGGCCCCGAAGATCCCAACGTCGACCCTGCAGACAACGTAATGATCCTGGCTGTTACACGGGAGGTGATAGCTTCGAATCCTCCAGAAGCGTACCAATTACTAGGCGAGCCTGACCTCCTGGGCCATGTCGGCGTGACGGGCCCCCACACAAGGTATAACAGCCTCAAGGTCCCAGCAGAAAACCTGATATTCGATCGTGGACAGGCCACACCCATAATCGAGAAGGCATTCGGCGTCACCGCACCTCTTGTTGGGGCCTTCGCCCTTGGCACCATGCGGGCGGCTTTCGAACGTGCATTGGCATTTGCGCGAAATGACAATCGTGGTGGCACGGTTCCCATTATTCAGAGGCAGAGTGTCGCCGACCTCCTCATGAACGCCAAAATCAAGATCGACACGTCGCGCCTGTTGGTGTGGAAGGCTCTTGATGTCCTTGAACATGGACCCGGAGATCAGAATGCTCGCTTTGAGTACTCTGTGGCAGCAAAGATTTATGCTACTGATTGTGCTGTTCCTCAAGTCTTTGAGTGCATGCAAGCAGTTGGAATGTAAGTCTTCTCCCTGATATGGCCTCATCTGCTGCCTCAAACACCCTTCGACGCCTTTTTGTTTCATGATCCATCGCTGATTCTCCACCAGGACATCGTATGCGGAAAAAACTGCCTTTCCGAAGTTACTGAGCGACGCCGCCGTTTTCGCCCTTTTTGATGGAGGCAATGTGGGCATTAGACGACGTCAATATCAGAGACTTCTCTGCGGTCCTGATTATCAACCATGGGCCAGTTTGTAGTTCAGCAGAAAAGTAAAATTTGGTGCCACGTCTGGTTTTAGCTGTCGCTTTCCGGGTAGACGGCTCCTCTTGATTATGAGCCGCGGGCTGTTGTCGTCAGAGGCACTTGTGCCTTAGTTATTATTTAGCCAGTCACCCAAACATCGCCATTATCCAGAATAGGCTTATTATCGCAGGACGATTCCGTCTGTCTGGTGGTGAGAGACGTTTGCAGAACATTGACAGCCATCGCACGTGGGTTTCTTGCACTCAGTGGCCCATCACAAAGAAGTGGTAGGATGCACGGCAGGCACCGACCAGACACGCGTTTGTAGCACATTGTTGTTACAACCCGTGATACTGCCTCGATGGAAAAAGGCCACCCTTGGAGATGAACAATGTAATTCACCCTGCCAAAAACGAAGGTCTCAAGGCCCCAAACTGCTTTCCACTCATTTCCATTGCTGATTGAATCTCGGTGGCGTCTACTTGGCAGCCCAGTGATTCCTTTTGTATAATGATGTCTGGAGGGTTACAAGATGCTTCCGACGAAGTGCTTAGGTTGCGGGTGCTTTTGATTTGCCGATGTAGGAGTCGATAAAGCCCTACTTGAAGAATTCGGGTTGGCTAGCCACCCTTGCTGCCCTCTATGTTGGGTAAATAAGAGTAAGTTTCGATGTTGGTGGTTGCGAAAGTGCTTTGGGCCGACATGGTGAGCCACATGTCGGTTTCATTCAAAGATTGCCAATCCCCCGGACCATCGAAAGTCCCATTAGTTGCGGCATCGACGTTGAAAATCCAGTTTAGATCATCGGCAGAGAGCTCAGGCACAGAGGCGCTGCTGAATTGTTGCTCGAATGTCGAGAAGGTGCCCGGCAGTCCGATTGGCATCGTGCCAGCGCCGGGTTGAGAATCGGGTGAGAAGTAATAAGGTGTTTGCGCTGTCGCTGCAGATTCAGTGACAACCGTGGTCTTTGCTCGTGCTCTGTCTCTTGAGGCTGACAAAGGACTTGCTGGCGCTCTAGTGAGCCATACGCTAGCGAGGATTTGGATTGCTCGGCGAGCTCGAAAGCTCCAGAACCATGCCGTTTCCATGTTCTGAAGAGCAGAGATGCAAAATCGAAGCTTTGCGTTGCCTTGTTTCTGGATGGTTGGGTCACCAGATGTGGCGTCCATCAAATGTATTATCGCGGCCGTGAAGGTGTGTGAGACTGTGCCGACGGGGACGAGACGCTGGACGGGCGTGCATCTTAACACACGATGCCCTGTTTCTTCATGGTGTAGGGAAAGGGGAACTTTCTTACCAAAGAGTAATGGTGCTTGTAGACTCGCAGTAGCCTCACGATCTCAGAAGCCGAGTCGCGGCACAGCTTTAGGTGTATATTATCGACGTCCAACACGAGTTTGGAGCTTCGTGGCTTGGTCTGATTTTTGGCAATGAACGGTCGATGCAGAAGTATCTGTGCCACATGATATTGTATACTGCAAATGTTACCAGCAGGCCAACTTGAGACGCTCCGTCGGAGTCAACGTACTGTAGTTGATATATGTGCGGCAAAGCCGGGGTTCTCGAAGAACTCGGCAGGCGTAGGTAGCTTGGAAGGGTGGACCAGAACGTGTTGGTTGCAAGATCGGTCTTCGAAACTAATGCGTCAACCTCAGCGCTCGACAGCTTGCTATTGGGTGCGTAGCTGTCATCAATTAGCAACGACCGGGTGACCTTGGGCGACAATAAGCCAACCTACATCAGATCTAGCGCGTGCAGAACCAGGCTCAGGTGGTCGGTCATGTAATGTGCGGTTGAGGCAATCCTAGCATGGGGCCCGAAAAGCTCGTCCGGAGCACTCTGGCCTGACGACCAAGGCTCAAACTCCGCCGAATTACTGAGACTCGGCTTGCAACATGTTACATCGCGATCGGGCACGGTTCCGGAACGCCCCAGGTGAAGGCAAAAAAGTCTGAAGCAGTGTTGTTTGTCAGATGTGGGTGGCTGGGGTAAATGAGTGTGAGCATACTTGTCCAACGTCCAGCATCCATACCAGGCTACTTTGCGAACTTCCGCATCCTCTTCTGTGATGAGGCCGGATTTCAGCCATTTGTCGCTGTCAAGGTTCAGGCCAAGGTTGTACGCCATCCGGGTCGCCATTCCTGCGCCCCCAATGTTAGTATGACTTGAAATTATCCAAGAGTATCGGCCTTGGTCACCAGTGTATAGCCATCCCGCAGGCTCTTTGTTTTCTGCTATCCAACGGAGCGCCAGGAGAGCGGCGGCCTGTACTGTAGTAACGGTCGGCTTTTCGCAGTCAATCATTAACAGTGTCTTTGTGGCTTGTGCAAACTCGTCGCCGGCGGTATTAGGGTCGGCGGGATTTGCGCGAATTTCTGTTCGATCAGAATAGCGAGCGGCGACGGAGAAGATGGCCAAGAGCAGTACCGGGGTACAGTAGCGAGTTCTGTCGGTGCTGCGGAAATCACGAAGAAATATTTCTTTCTCGATGAGGTACAGCCAGGGATTCTGCCAGCAAAAGTAGAGATCGAGGAGATGTTCCTGCAGCTCCAGAGGGATCTGGATCTCGGGGGTGACCCAAGTCCGGGAAGAAACGCCGTGATCCTGCACATCGGGCACGATTTGGCGGTCGCGGTGCTCCATGTATGAGTGCAATAGATTGAAGTTGCTCTGAGGGCCAAAGTAGCGCAGCTGGCCATTATCGTCAAGGGTCAGAGAGCCATATGTGTGGGCGAGTTCACGGACGAAGTCATGCATTGGACTTCCAGCGGACTCGTCGTCGCTTTCGTCGGTCTCACCCAGGCCATCAGCTTCGGCGCCGGGAATGTGGCCGTCGTCATTTAAGAGCAAGTCATACGTGTCTTTACCCAGTACACTTAGTTGAGACTCCAGAACTTTGATACGCGCCTGCAACGACTCTACAAAGCGCTTGCTTGGAGGCCTGTGGTTTTGAATTTTAGTGCCGCGAGGAGATTTTAAAAGGAGAACATGGCTCACTTCCGCTTATTCTCCCGATATTGATATTCACATGTAATCCCGTTCTCAATACAACGGCGACATGAAGGCTCGGTGCCTTCGCACTGGGCCCGTGTCAGAACAGATTGTCCGAGTAGGGCTGGCTGGCTGGCAGGTAGTGGCCAGGACTTACGCGAACGCGCTTCTGCCGACATGCGGAGCAAGCGATGGCTACACGACGGGTCTTTTCGGCGTTCAACTTCAGAGAGGACATGGCCGCCTTACATGGTGTTGCATTGCATGCTGCTGATAGATTGATAATGAAAAGACGAGCTTGAAGTACTTGTTTGGTGTCGAAGCAGGGCCCAGACTCCAGCGAGGCTTGGGCCAGGAGCCAAACGAAAGATAAGGTCGGATCCCTCTGATTGGGCCCCAGCCCGCTACCGGTTTGGGTAACGCTTCTGTCGACGATCAAGGGAGATCGCGTCGAATACTCAGTCAACAGTTTTGAGAATCTGATCGAGTGTATTGAGACTCTCCGTGTCAAACCGCGGGTGGTTGATGTGTGCCTGGTGTGTTTAGCATGGTACAGGACTTCGAGGACAGTTCAGATGGTGGACAGGACAGTCTCTGCGCGGCGGGGGCGCGAGGGTTCTGTTGCGACTCAATTGTGGGATCTGTTTGGAAGCAGATGCTCTTCATTAGCACCTTTCGTAGACCTGTACCTACCTGCGAGGTACCGTACGTCTTCACCTCCCTTAGGCCAGCACGTACCTAGCGAACAGGTACGGCGCAAATGCGTGTAAAAGCGGCGTGGCCAGTTGCGGACAATCTGAAGTTGGAGAAATTATTGGTGTTAGAAACTTCAGTCGGCGGGTTTTCTATTTTTCGATGTCTGGCTAAAGTAACAACAATGGACCACACAATACCAGACACTTAGAAAACAATGGTCTCGAGCACGAGGAGGAGAAAGCTGTCGGAGGACAACTACGAGACCGTCCCTTCGAGCGCTGAAAAGCCAGTCGTCCAGGATAGTTCGCCTCCCAAAGAACAGCGAAACTCGCTCTTTGTCCGCTCCCTCCCTGCCTCTGTCACGACAGAACGGCTCGCCGAACACTTCTCACAGTCTTTCCCTCTGAAACATGCCATTATGGTAGTCGATCCTGAGACAAAGATATCCAAGGGGTTCGGTTTTGTGACCTTTGCGGATGCCGAAGACGCTTAGGCCGCAATCGAACAGTTCAACAACACCACCCTAATTGGCAGAAAGATTAGGGCGGAAGCTGCGCTGTCCAGACACAGAGAAATAGAGGAAGGCTTGAAGACCAGCTAGAATCGAACTGCGGTAAAATTACGGGCACAGCGAGATTAGGAAAAAAACCAGGAGTAGCCACTAAGATTGATTATGAGGAATTTGCCGTGAAGCATCAAGACCGGGGACGATCTAGCGATACTGTTTCGCAGTTATGGTAAGGTCAAGCATGCGGTAGTCCCACAAAAGGGTCCTCGAGTACAATACGGGTTCGGCATCGTAGTGTTGCGAGGCAAGAAGAACGCAGAGCGAGCAATTGCGGCGTCAATGATAAAGAGGTCGACGGACGGACACTTGCGGTCGATTGGGCAGTCGACAAGGAGACCTAAGAAAAACAACAGAAACATTATTATACCAGTAAAAGAAAAAGAGTCAACAAAACAAGTAAGTACAAGTAAAACGATTCAACAGCTCAACGATCGCAACAGCTCAAAAACAAAAAACCAAACATCTTTTTCTGTTTCCTCTTTCCCCTTTCCCCTTTTCTCTTTCCTGGTCTATATCCAACGCGAGTCGAGTACATAGATAGATGTAGATGTGGGTTGTTGCGTAGCTGGTGTGTTTATTGGTTTGTCTTCTTCACTTTTCATGCTCTTCCGCTCTCTTTGCTCCTTCTAAGACCGTCTTCCTTTGCGCCTATCGCTCTCTGTGCCACCTCATCTTCGTCGTATCTCAACCCATTCCTGTTTCTTTTTTTCTCTCTTTCTCCCTCCACTGCTTGAAATCCACGCAGACCGCAACACGCAGTGGGAAACAAAAAGAAGTCGTTCTCAAAGTTTATTTTGAGACCCGGAAGAATCGCCAGAACCACTGTCCTTGCCAACGATGTTATATATCGTTTGCTAGAAAAGGTATACCACTCGTCCAGGACGGTCTTGTACTTGTCGTCGAGGTCGTCCCATTCCGGAACGCAGTCTTCGGGTTCCAAGCTCGAGAGCGCGAGGGCGCGAAAGGGATCTTTTCCAGCAAAGACTACGCGCGGTCACTCAAAATGGTGAGCCTAAGCCTTCGTATTTCCCCGGGGGGGGGGTGTATAACACAATAACATGTCTTTGCGGTTGAGCGAGTAGGAAGTGAGGGGCTTTGCGCCAATGTGTACCATGATATTGACCCTTTTCACCATATGCCGAGTTCTTCGACACATCGGACACGGTTCCCTTTATAGCGACATAGGTTGGTTTATCGGGATTTGTACCTGTTACACACACACGCACGCACGCGCAGTCGTCGTATTAGCCTTTCGTTCAGTCGTGGGTCTTGCAAACTCCAGAAGACACCATCCGCATCCGCATGCGCATGCAACTTTCATCTTGCGTACATGCTCGTCTGTACCAAAGGGTATTTGTGGTATAATATTACGAGTCGGCCTAGTGACAGGCCGCATACAAAGCTGTGACGACAGCCAATGGCCCCGAAAGGAAGGTTGGCCGGTGACACGGGATCACGGCCAACCCTGACCACAAGGGATCACGTGACCCATGCTTCTCTGTTGTCTCTGTCCCAACCGAGGAACAGAGAACACAGAAAGAACAGGTCTATATATACACGGTCATTTCATAGCCTTACTACGTAGTCAACTTCGTTCACGATCGTACCCATACGTTTTGGTTGTGATCACTTCGCTTCTAGTATATCGACTCGCTCTATATTATACGCTCTCAGAGACTTCGTCTCTCCTATACTTCCCACTTGTCTAGAAACCCTTACGTGCTGTGACACCTTAGGTGGAGCGAACATAACATATAAACGGAATACGCAATCTTAAGGTCTTTAGATTGCTTGACAGCCTTACCATCGTGTGTGCTCAGCTCTTCAAGAGTGATGGGAGTGTCCTTTGGCGGATCTAGTTCGACCTTGACTTTGGGTTCGAATCTCTTGTTCTCGGAATAGGGACGAGGTGAGGTTGGATCTGTCATGGGTGCGCCGATTGCAACTCCGGAACACTAAGGACAGTGCTTGGGCTCCGGCCGGGGATCCGTCGGTGTTTGTAAGTTCAAAGGGGAGGGTGGTTAAAGAGGACGCTGTGAGGGGCACGAATGGTACGAGTAAGAGTGATGCAGGATTGATTGACCGTACAGAATTCGGAGTGAAGAGTCGGAAAGTCGAAGGGTGTAGCTACAGATGGCCTGTTCTTCATCGGTTGCGCCGAAAGACATTTGCCAATCCAGAAATCATCGTCAGATTCTGGGCAGTCAAAGTGGACAAGTAGTGTAGCACGACCCGGCGTCAAACCCACTTCATCTTCCCGTTCAATGTGACGCCTGCGACGTTTCCAGCTCTGCATTCGTTGTCCCGGTGTGTCCGCAAGCTCCATCTCTTGATCGCTCTCGGTATCTCCGGGGAGGCTAATTCGTTGACATATTCGCGCATGGATGGATATGGATCACAAAAGTCGTTGTGCAGCAGTCAGCAGTAACAGCAACGAACATCGTTGGCTCTGACTTGTCACACAAGCAGCGCGTTCAGTTTTGCGAGGGCCATCGGCAATAAGGGCAGACAGGACGAGACCGACCCAGGTAGATATAGAGCGCGATAGCACACCGCGCCGTTCAGCTGGAGTTAAGTGGGTGAAAGGGAGTAAGACAGCAGCGAGCACGGATACGTTGAAGGCAAGGGTGATGGTCACGTGTTTTGATCGCTAAACCTTCTCTTTGGGAGACTAGCCGAGGAGCTTTCCAGTCTAGTCGTGGGAATCTTGTCGCTCAACTACGCGACTGACCACGTTATCAGCGACATGGTCAGTTGGAAGTCTTCAATCAGTACACACCGCACCTCGTACTGAACTCCGAGCAACGCCAATGGGCGACTCGGTCTTTTGCCGCCGTCGTCGAAGCGTGCGAGATTCATCAAAGTCACAAGCCCTAGAAGAAGGTCACTCTTGTCCGGCTCACTTATGACTATGCGCGCTCGGAGACTTGAAGAGCCAATTTCCTACATTTCTTCTTCGCACATACGCAGATCCCGATTGATGATGCTCAGACTCGACCGATCCCCACGGCGGACTACGAGCCCCGATTGAGTGCGTTTGCTGATACGCTCATGGGGAACGTTTTCCTACCTTGTGAGATTCTCCGATAACCCTTACATGTGGCAATCCAGCTAAATTAATGTGTTGTACAGTGAGATCGTCCTCGAGAAAAACTGCTCAACCTTCACCTACCGCCCCCTCCGATCTCCAAAGCGCGCAAGCCCTGACCGAAACCACTCGGAGGCTCGCAAGCTTGAGGAAAGATTGTCTTGTACGAGACCGCCACCGCTGTGTCACATCACGCTCGTTCGACTGGAATGAGGCATTAAGGCGCATTGCTCAAAATGGAACTCAAGAAGCGCGCAATAACGAGGGAACTCCGTTGAAAGACGAAAAAAACACATTCGCGACCTTGGAGGTGGCACATATTATACCTCATTCATTAAAGAATGCTTCGACTGGGGAACAGGAGTTGGTACGTCCGGTTGAATATCCTTAACACTGAGTTTCTACTGGAAGATGGCGGTGTGTCAGCTGCCAACTAACTTACCTGCACAGAACGAATCTAAAAAGACTGCGCTTGCAATCCTGAATATGTTCGACGATGGAGTGGTTCATCTGATAGAAGGCAGCGACGTCGATCGAACACGCAACGCGATCACTCTGATTATGGAATTCCATCAGCTGTTCGGCCGTTTTGAGGTCTATTTCGAGCCCCATGGTAGTCAGGCAGATACATATCGAATCGACTTTGTACGAGACGATTTCATGCGTCCTTCGATTCTTCCCATCACGAATTGCACCTTGTTCTTGACTGACAACCAAACGATTGATCCCCCTTCGCCACGATTGCTGGCTATTCACGCGGACATTGCACATCTACTTTACTTGAGTGCTGCTGGCCATTACATTGACAATATACTTGAGGACCTTGACCAGGGAGAAATCTCGGTGGATGGATCAACTCCGGCAGGCCATTTCACTACCTTGCGGATGAATGGCTGGTGGGATGGGCGAGTTCGTGCCTAATGAATATTCTGCAGTTCTGTGTGTGTTTTTGGAAGTCGCATGACCGAACTCTTCCTTGAACGATTTCTCAAGTGCCCCAACGCCATCTATAACCGCGACTTGATACACCATGACGTCGAAAATCATTGGAGATACCTGTACGTCATTGTTTCCGCTGCTGTCGTATTCACTTTTATGCACGACGCGAGTTCATTGCCTCGAGTACAGTGCGAATATGCCTGGTAAAGCAGGAACGGTGAGCCGATGCCTCTCGCAAGAGTACGGAAACCAGACATTGTTTGTCACAGTGTCAATGAACACGCCGCAGCCACACCATGACGGCCGTTTGCATCGTCTTCGAGAGGGAAGAGTGCACATTTCCACAGAGCTATGGTGTCACACGATCGTGCTTTGCCGGAGAGCAGGTTACAAGTTCCCCAAGACAGGGACACTCCCCCGAATCCTGCGTGCTACATACACGGACAGATAAGAACGTTCTAGATGGGACGGCCTTTCGACAAAGTGTCTGCGAACCATAATCACAGGGGTCTTGATCTGATGCAAATTGACAGATTGGAATTGTGAAGCAACATACGGCGAAACAACACCCACATACATTCTTTACCGTGTCGAATGGAAATTGATGATCAATCGGACAGTGGTACCCAAACAAATGGAAGTGGACACGGTCCTCCTCGAACCTTCCTCGTACGCTCGTCACAACCTACTCCCTTGTCTGGAAGAACTATTGAAGAGAAACGTCCCTTCTCCACGATCTCCGCTCCTGCTGAAGACACGGACGTATCAGTCAAGGTAGCTGGAGCAAAAAGAGTAATTGGTTCCGCAGAGGCAAGGAGTTGGCAAGCGAGCTAGAGATTCCGCCGCTCATCAGATTCAGACTGAGCTGACGACTAACCTTGATGCTGAACAAGCGGTAAACGGTTGACCGGCCGCTTGATAGTATGGGTACATATGCTTCTTTGCGTTGTCTAGGTTCGCCATGCAATGCGCAACCTTGATGTTGGTTTGATTCACAACAGAACAGGCAGCGATTCAGATTGAAAGTCCCCAACTTCGGCTCGCTCGTTCGCCACGAGAACAGTGAAACCCCTTTGAATACCCATTACCAGATGCCAGTTTACAAGCAAGAAGAGCATGAACCGACTTGTCTGGATGACTGTCCAACAATTGAGATTCAGTGTCAGTTGATTTGGGGGTGTATCTTGCTCCACTTGTTTCGATCTCTGCAAGAAGTCTACAATATTGCGAAGAAATTTGAGAACAATTACCACCTCTTGAGGCTCGAGGGCTCGTACACTGAGAAGATTGACATTGAGACCCGGGGATTATCTATCCTTGCAGGATTGAACGCGATACTGGCGATATCCAACCATGCAATCTATCAAGCTATCTCCACAGCCTTCTGACCGACTGACGATACCATCGGCCAATGTTCAGGCATCTCCTCCGAAGTAAAGCTGATCAAGTTGAGAGCGCTGCAAGTCGTACGACGCGACGCCCCACAGTTAATGATGAAGCCTCATTCCTTTTCACCATGACTGTTGACAGTAACAGTTCCGACCTTTACACTGACGACGTAAGCGAACTGTTCAACATGCTCATTGCCATTTACTGTCGCTGCGTTGGCCGACTGAGATCCAATCCTATCGAGATACCTTCTACGATTCTTCCATGTATGGTTGTTGGTCTACGAGCCGGACAAGCCCAATTCTCTCCCTGCTTATTCTTACGCGAGAAGGAGCCGCCCAGGTCGTCTGTTGAGCGGGGGTGGTTGGGGCCAGTTCGACTCACTTGAAGTTGTTTCGGTCTTCTATCAGGCCGAACTACACCGTACTCAGTCACGGGCAGGAGCGTCTCAGGTTGAAGCAGCGAGGCTCAGGGCCACGCTCAGGTCCAAGGATGGAAATAAAAAGTCCTCGTGTCGAGATTCCGATGTCGAAACCTCTGTTTCTCGAATCCGAGTACGGTTACATGCTCGCCATTGCGTTTGAAATGCACAACATGCTGAGTCCTATCACGGTGACGGTCTTATTGTACCAGATGCCGAACAGCACGGTACCAACAACAATGATACCGGCGAAGAAGACTCGGCATTAGGAAATCCTTCTATGGATCGCTACATACGAGATACCAGGTGCAGTAGAAAACACTGCAAGACTATAACTTCACGACTCTAATCTTGTTGATCTACCAAATGCACCGTCAGTCGGCCAGCCGCTTGTGCTCAATCATGCTTCATCAACTCCCAAATTGGCAATGGAATGGTAATGTCTCCTCTTCAACCATGACGGACGCGTACGCTCAGAGGTAAGTATCGTTGGTCGTCATCTCAGTATCGTGACCATCATCGACACACTCTTCACTTGTTTGGCGACCCCGGACCCGTCCAATGGAACAGTGCAAGGCGGTGATCTGATCGGGGAGGTAGGGAATGACTTCATAGACCATCGCATCACTAGAGTTGGATTACCTGCTGCGCAGGAACGAGAGAAAGTTGGAACATATGCCGCTGGATAAGTCGAACATGTAGTACTTGAAGGCTGCTCTTGATGACCTCCTCTTCCCCCTCTCAGCCTGCTCGCGGAGCTGTTTTGCAAATATCTCGGCCACTTTTGCCGACGACAGATGTTCTGGCACGTCTTCAAGAAACAGCTTGAAGCAGGTCAAGACTTGAATATCTTCTTCGATCGGGATGGTTACTCGGATTGTGCTTGTTGATGAAGGCGTCGATGTCGATGCTGCGGGAACGGAGCCATGTTCGGTGGTAGCCAATCTCGTCGTCGTGCTGGGTTTGATGCATTCTAGTACCCATGGTCACAGGATGTGGGCAAGCGTCTGGCGGTGCTGGTTCTGGCACTCTTTGTTGGCTCTTTCTTCGCCCAGAATGATGCCGAGTAATTTGTGCCAGATCGGAGTCATCCGTAACCGCCCAGATACCTTTGCCCAGGCAGACACAGTGCAAGAGTAAGTGTTCGGACTGGTACGAGTGGAGGTGCGTTCGCTCGCAAGGATGAGTGGTTCAGATTTGACCCATGATTGGGCTGAGCCTTACCAGTGGGAGTACATTTGCAAGGATGAGTGACCCAAGATTTGACCCGTTACGAGCCTGATTTCTACGAGTACCGGCATTCTGTACTGTGTCAGAGCACATGCCGCCTCCTCGCAAGTTGCGGTGTGAATCGCCCTCGCGGTACGGAGCAGTGAGATACAAAAGAACAGGGGGTTTGCCCTGAGTGCCACTGTGACTGTGGACGCACTGTTCTTTTGGGAGCCTCATGGCAATTCCCAGCTGGCCTTGCTCATGCAAGCCACGTTTCTTGGTTCACGGCCCTGGTCCGCAGGATCGGTCCGGTCAACGCTTTCCCTCTTCTCCTCCTGCTCCCAGAGGGCTGTCATTGTTCCTCGTCTCTCAGCCTGAGATGAACGCTCATAAATGAGACCTCTTCCCCGTGTTTCTTTCCTTGGCCACTACCTGGGAACTATCCTTCCTTCTTCTGCTCCGCATATTCTCGTCTGAACGATACTAAACAACACTATACTTTGCATCGTACCAGCGCCAACAATGCCTCGCCGCGCCCGAAGCCCTTACCGCAGCGGGCAAAAATGCCGTGTCCATCTCGCCATCGCCCTCGAGTCGGCTTCTCTCCTTGCCGTGTTTGCTTGCTACAACTGTATCCGTTTGGGGAGCCCGTGCTACATGTCCCCAGATCGATCGGTGAAATGTTCCTCTTATGTCCGAACCAACGCCAGGTGTGATGAGCCTTTTTCCTGGGAGAGGTTCCGACGGTTGGTGGATGAATACAAGATGGTCGAGGAACAGGCTCGTCGGCAGCTACAGGAAGTTATCCGTCTTCGCGACGGGGTTGTCCAGGCCCATAAGGGTTATGTTATGGCCCAGGAGGCTTTGAAGAGGGCCGAGCTGGATGAGAACCGGTTTCAGGCTTCCATGATTCGACTGAAGTTGATGTCTTCCAATATAGTCCGCAAGGAGATGGCCGCGGTGGACCATCTTGACCCGCCGCCGGCCAACAACAGCGCCGCAGGTGCAATGATCCCTCCTGCTCCTGCCTGTACGCCCGGAGACACTCCCATGAGCAACAGCGCTAGCGTATCGACGCATCCTACTCCCCACTGGACCTCCGCGAACACTTCCACCTGGGCACCTGCGAATACTCCCACCACCAACAACAGCGTTAATAGCTCGACGCGTCCTCCTCCCTCCTGGACACCTGAAAACACGAGCATCAACAGCAATCCCAGTGCTTTGACGCTTCCTCCTCTTAGCAATAGCACCGATGTATTAGCGCTTTCTCCTCCCATCTGGACAATTGAGCACACTTCTCCCAGCATCAACCCCGGTGCATTCACGGCTCTTCCTCCTCCCACCTGGGCACCTGAAAACACTTCCATCAGCGACAATCCCGGTGCACTGACGCTTCCTCCTCCTCCCATATGGACGCCTGTCAACCCCTCCACCAGCAAAAGGAGCGGCGCATTGACCCCGACGCCTCCCGCTCCCGCCTCGACGCTTGGAATTACGCCCACTAGAAACAACGCCGGTATCGTGCCGCTTCCTACTCCCACCGGCGAAAATGCGGACGAGGGGAACGGGTTTCTCCCTTTCAACATGAACCCATAGCGCATGTAAGTCGGTCCTTTTGCACAGGTCGTTTTTCTCTACGTGCCCTCTCCTAAGTGCTTGAATAGATTGGGCGCGAGCCAAGTTCCCCTGATGGCAGGACATCATGCCGTGGACTAGAGGTTCAGTGCTTGACAGTGTAAATGCCTGGTCCTAGTTTTGGCATCTGGTTTGGTGCTTCTCTCTGAAAGAGCGAGACAAGGGAAGTAACAAAAGGGCAAAGAGGGAGGGGTTTTTTGCTGGAAATTGACATCGGGGAGTAATGGGTACTAGGTCAAAAGTGTTCATTTCTTGCAAGGCACAGCTGCAGTTCCAAACTCGAATGTCACCCAAGTTGTGTCTTTTGATGGAATATTTTCAAGGCATCATCCATGGTAGTCGACTAAGAGTTTATGATGATGGCAAAAAAAAAAACCAAAAAGGAGTTGACGCTTAGTTGTAACGTTGGGTGATCAGCAAAGGTCATCATCAGCCGGTCTTTGAATTGTGTGCGTGCAGGCCATTCATTTATTCCTACGAAATGATAAATCCTCCTACAGTAGATGCGCCTGTTGTGCCAATCCCTGGGACCCTGACTTCTCATCGGTCGGTCGGATTTCGGAGTGATCGAAACACTTTCTCACTGTACGTCGTACCAGTAGAGTTGCTGAGTTTCTGAATTTCCAGTTAATAGTCTAGCAATGACGATGTGTTTTTAGGGTGAAGACATACCGCACTCGATCACTTTGTACTGTGGTCTCTCCCGTAGCCCGTTTGTTTGTAGGAGCATTTGATACCACGTGACTCCATTAGTCTCTGATTCCAGTGCAGACGCTCGGGAATACTATTTTCCGCCTGGGACTCCTATAGGTCCAGCTAGGAACCCTTCTGGTCTTGGCATTTTGTTCTACATGTTTGTCTACTCACGCCTTTTGCTGTCAACTCGACAACTAGCCCACCGTGAGGCGCTCACAATGCATTTCACATGCTAAAACATGGTTCAATAAAAAGGATAGGTCTCCGTCGCCTAGCCCTCGAAAAAAGAGCCCAATAAACCACCCCCGCAAGTTCCTGAAGCCCGCCCTTCAAGAACCGATGCGGCTGCGGAGGTCGAGGACGTAAAACCTAGAGGAGAATCCGACCTACAATCCACCTATGATGGTGTCATGGAGACCTTTGGCTATTCTTGCGCCTATTGTGCCTATCGCAGAGCACTATGATTTATTTATGAGATTCCAAGGCTGGCAACCACTCACTACGACCAATGCTAGCGCCGCGCAATCTATGCATCCAACCCCGAGATATGCTAGGCCATGAAGACCTCTCTCACGGAAAGAGAACTACTATGCTGGCTCGGTCTGCTATTTTGCATGGCCAACCACATAAAAGGTCGCAGATATGAGTGCTTGTCCTGTTCAACTAGCGCATTCATGCGATTCATGGGGCGCAATTGATGGAAGCAAATTCATCGATTTCTGTCATTCAATGCCAACTCTATGGAGACGATTGAGACTACTTCTGACGACGTTCTGACGACGCTCCGACGACGCTCCATTGGTGGCATCAAATTAAGCCTATTCACTGTACTCTCAAGGCTAATTTAACTGTCAGCATGGAATCTTGCCCTCGTCCATCCATGCGATGATGAGGTAATTCTGCCCCTTATAGGACGTTCCTCTCATATTTCGAAGGCTCTCCATAAGCCTATGAAATAGGCCTACCGAAGATGGGCGCTGAGTTCACAGGGAGGCTATAATTTTGACTGGTTGACGTACTCACTAGTCCTTGGCCCCGAGGATTGCTTGCGAAAGGCTAGGCGCGTCTGTCACTTACCTGGACCTCCTGTGAGAGCCATGGCTATCTCAGATATCCATCAACTGTGATGGGTTTCCATATCCTGAAGCCGTCAAATGTCTAGAGACTGCTCTCTCTGAGACTGAGAAAGCAATGTATAGAGCGGCACTCAGCAACACCCAGGCACTGATGACATTCCAAACGACATTCTTCATCAGATGTTAGATCTCATTCTCCCGAATCTCTATGAGCTTTTCAATACGTGTCTCCAACAAGAATACTGTTCTATACACTTCAGACAAAGTGTCACGGTGGTCCTTCGCAAGCCTAATAAGAACGAAAATACTCAACACAAGTCATACCAACCAATTGCTCTCCTCAACACGCTTAAAAAGATAGCCAAAACTATCGTGATCTACTGATTGACGTATCTAGTAAACACCCACCATCTCCGTCCCAAGCAATACACGAGAGGTCGAGGGCTCGCCTCGACCGACCACGTCCATACATCGTCTTCTTCAACGCATCCACCAGGCATGATCGAAGAGAGAGACGGCTTCTCTGCTACTGCTTGACTTTTCAGGAGCCTCTGACAACGTGTCACGACCGAGCTTGTTGCTCAACCTCCGGAAAGGACGAGTTGGCCATACACTGGTGCGATGCATCGACTCGTTTCTCCGCGACCGCTCAACAACGCTCCAGCTTCAAGAGTTCGAAACCGGGATCGTCCAAGGCTCCCCACTGTCCCCCGATTCCGAATCTCTTCTACAATAGCCGACCTCATCGAGACATGTAGGAGCGACAACCCATGCTGCATCTCGAGCTGTTCCCTCCCGTTTTGTTGTTTCTCGCGAGTCTGTGCTCCTCCCAATCTCCCTTTCATTTCTCTGGGTGTCCTTCCACGTGCGCAGCGGCCGTCTGCATCACATCTGTAGGGTTCTTTATGTCCTTCGTGGAGCCGGGTATTGATCCCAGGTTGTTAGATTGGACAGAATATGTTCAAACACATGCTCAAATATCGGCGAAACCCTTTAGGCGTCTATGTCTACTTTGTCCAAGACTGAGTGGTTCATGGTCTTGAACAACACCCAGGGCGGTCGGAGAGCATTTTTAGGAGGCGGCTGTACTCTGTCGGACGTATTTGCTCTGCCCAAGGGTGGTGGACCAGGAAGTGCACGGCGAACAGCACCAATCCAGCAATAAGTGGGACGACGAACGTCCGGACTGGACAATTGTTCCCTCCATACCCTGCTCTGTGCCGCCAGCACCGTTGGCGAGATCTACCAAAAGTATCACAAACTGATTGAATGTTTGATCGATTTTCATGTGGCGGAAGCTACTGTTATCTCTGACATACGGAGTAGGATCTGGTCAACTCCCGGGCATTCGGAATGTTGCTTCCTTATTCATCCTCCCGACATCCTTTTGCAAACGCCTGTTTTCCCGAGGCCAGATGCGGCGTTTACGGGCATATTCAGAAAGCTATAGGTACGCGCTATCAGCGAGTCATTCTGTTCATACGACCCATTTTCGTATCTCAGGTTCGTCCTATCTTGTACCTGATATTGTTCAGGAACGCCCAGTAAAGACGCCAGAAACTACGGGTCCGGTCTTTTCCATCATCGGCAGACTGATTGTTGGAGCGAATCGAGCGACTGTATCGAGACCAGGTGTTGGTATAGACCAAGTACTTGGTGCTGCATTCCACGGCGTCGAAGATATCAGGCTGAAAGGCCTCGGGGATTGGACCCCAGTACCAAACTCGGTCAGAGATGTTTGCGGTGTCGCCTTCGTCGCCAAAGGAGGTCCGTGACACATCAGACGCAAAGGGAAAAAGTGAGTGTCCGGACGGTGCAAGCTGAGATTCGCTCGTCTCTTCGTCTGCGTAGAGAAGCTCCACTGCATGATGAAAGATCTGCTTTAGGTTGTGGTACTCTCTGCTCGCTAGGTTCAGAGGAGTAGGTGCGTGCTCCCAGCTGATGAAAAGCACGTACAATGAGAGTGCGTGGTTGAATTGCCGCCGGACCAGACGTCTCTCAGCTTCTCGTCTCTCAGCTTCTGACCCTCTCACGGGCGATTGCGGTGCCTCTTGCGGCGCCGCCAACGTCCAGGCCGACTTCCACTCCATGACACTGACAAGAAACGCGACATTCTCCCCAGAAAAGTCGCGCAATGCGGCAAAGGACTGTAACGAGCCAGGATTGGATTTCAAAGTCTCCTCCAATGCAGCCATGCTTGAAGTCTTTGGATCCTTTACGGCGCGCGAGGTGGATGATGAAGGCTGCTTCTCCGAAGCCTTCTCGAATGCAGAACCCGACGATTCGGTAAAGGCCGCGGATCCAGAATTGGCGACACTTGCGTGGCTGAACTTCCGCATCAGGTCCCAATGCTCGATGGATTTGAGAAGTTCATCGTCGATGGTCGGCTGCCTGACGACCTGCGAACATGGGACAAAGATGGTGAAAATTTCGATCATCATGATGCAAACAGCGATCCTGTCTGGTGTCAGTATCTCAGAACCGAGCGACGAAGCTGCCCACCGGCCTAGCGAGCGGCGAGCGTACCATTGTGGGGGGATCCAATATTTGTTGACGGGCGCCATGGCAGGGACGTAGAGTGCAATCAACCACATTGGTGAAGCCGGGAGACTACGAAACTTGTCAACAACAGAAGACCGCGGCAGAACCCATCTTCCCAGAATGACTTACCCAGCGAGACAGCAACAGATGGTTTGCAGCCGCCAACCGTGGGTGTCTTTGATGTGGCGAGACCTCCACAGGTTGTAGAGCGCATAACCCCAACTCCAGACGATCTGCCAGGCAATCGACGGCCACCTGCGAGGATTTCAGTATGATACAAGGAAGAAAAAAGCATACAATGACAACGAGGCAGGGCCACTGACCATTCCCACCCTCTCCCTTTCTGCATCAGTTGTTCTTTTTCCGTTCCATGGGTCTCAGTCCCCGGGATGCCGAAGCTGGGGTGATACTTTCTTGAGATGAGGAACATGGTGACTGTGAGAGTCAGTTGTACCACCATCCCGCACGTAATCCAACATGCCAGCCGTAGAGCTGGATCCGCGCTCCGAAGCCGCCAAGCCAGCCACCTTGGGCCCTTGTGCCTCCCGACTGGTGCGGACGTCATGCGCTGGCGGTCCATGGCCTCGGCCAGACCGAAGGACGTGGCATACTGCTGTTGAACTTGCGCCACCTGCAGGAACCTGCTGTTCGAGGCATGGAACAGAGCATACCCAAGGGGAAGATAGATGCCCATGACCCAGAACTCTGCCTCGCCGGGGAATATGGGTCCGTATATGTACCCCAGGTTGACGGAGCACCAGTACAAGTGCAGCGCAATGACGGCGGCGAACGGCACCCATATCCCTCGCACCTTGGCCGAAGGAGCATGCCTTTTGTAGAACAAGAAGCCCATGCCCGAGAAGAGTAAAAGCGTCCACCCAATGACGAACCCAATCCACCAAATGCCCACTGGGCCAAGTCGAGCCTTTAGTTCGGTTTCATGGCTGATGCCGAACTCGTTGTTTCCGCTGACCATGGCGAGTGTTGTCTCTCACATGGCATCCAATGTCATGGCTTGTCACACCGTCGCAAGAGGCTCAAAGGCAAGGATTTGACCGTTGGGGGCTAGACTCCAGGGTCAAGTGTTTTGTGTATTTTTTTTTGGCCAACGCAAGGGGTTTTGCTAATGGCAGGGGTTTTGGAAAAGGAGAAAAGTCCTGACCGGATCGGTCTGTTTATCAATAGTACGCAGTACAGGATCATGAACCCCTAACATTTCCCCTTTTGGCACCAGTCATTGCGCTCTTTGGCAACCCCCAACCCTTTCGGATTGTACGTAAGTTGACAAGGCACTATGGGGTGGTTAGTATGTTGGTCAATGGGACCTCACAATCCAGGGAACAGGTGGATGGTCATAATTGGCTCCCCTAGCCCTAAGATCGTCGAGGCTACAATGTTCCCGCGGGCGATCGTTTCTTGGAAATGGACACACCCTCACGGCTGGTGTGGGCTAGGCCCCTTGGTAGCGGCTCGCTGTTGTTGACGTGGACTTTGGGGCTGGCATCGGGCGACAGTACGATTCGATCTCGCTCGCTTCGCCCTGTTCCTCGCTAATGTCAATGCCACTAGGGAACAGAGAGCGGCCAAATCTCCAAGCCACCTACCAGTACTGTACTTGTACTTGTACCAAAAGCCAGTCGATCACTGTGAAATTCAACCAATCAGATCACTCAGGCACCGGAGTTCGACCGTTCCCCCGGATTTTCTCGGAGTTGGTTTCTCCGACTCGCGATTGATTGGCCTGAGCAGGTCTTTTGGCTCCGGCTTCGTCCGCATTTCCGACGAGAGAGTGACCACGAACAAGTCGAACAACTCGGCCTAGTTGGGAATGAGTCTGCCATGTTGTATATGTCCGGACTCTTTGACCAGGCCTTGCAGTTGCAGTCTGTGTACTGTATAGTTGGCTTATGGTACGTATCATTGCAATGCGATGGATAGGACCGAGTAAGATCAGTCCCAACGCCGTCCTCATTTCTATGCACCTATGAATCAATTTGTGTACACACTACAATCTCGCATTGTGTACAACTCTCTCTCTCTCTCTCTCTACAGTACTCAATCGCATCAACAACACCAAACACTTCTCGTTTCTACCAATGTCACACCAGGAGATGACTCCTCACGAGGCCTGGGCGGATCACTCACGCCTCCCTCTGCCTCAGTAGAATCCTCTCCGTCTCCTGTCTCCTTCGCCGTACCCGCATCCGTCTCCTTTCACCCTCCAACCACCACCGATATCTCGCCGCGCGCCCAGAAGTCGAACAGACGGCCAGAAATGACACCTAGGTGGCTGAGCGCCCGTCCAATCTACACCGTCGATCTCATACCTCTGCGGTTTGGTCCCATGGTTTCTCTGGATACATCAAGGCCAATCAACGAAACACTAGTCACTGGATATGTGATCGGTGTGACGGCTGCATCTCCTTTGGCAAGGATCAAAGCCCTTGCAATGTTTCGAGGCGTCTATCCGGACGTCCCATCATAGGACAGTCAAAAGATCTCGCAGTGAGACAGTTGTAGAGGACGGCGACGGGGAGGATGAGGAGAAGGAAGAGGAGGATTCTCTATCCGCGGAGCGTTCAGACAGACATAGCCCAGATCCATCTTACCTTCGATACATGGACATCCCCTGCGACGCAGTCAATCCTCGGCATATGTGCGTATTTCCTTGGAGCTGACCTGACCTGACATGCTCTTGAAGAAGAAAAGAGCCCTCCTTGCGATGAGAGAGTTAGGCTGCTCTCGTTCTGGTTGGGCGACTTGCAAAACTCGAGTCCTCGCTGCATGTAGCCTCTCACCTCGGTCCCGTCTACAGCAAAACTGCGCCTCACACCGTCCACTCTCCACCACTACATGTACACAACTGTCTAACGGGCCGCGGAAATAGGCACTGGTCGGCAACACTACAAGAGGATGAATTGAAACGATCGACTTGGACCGAGCTCGGTCTTTTCGACGGCCTTTTTCTTGCCTAACACAAGCGCTCCATCTGATAGACAAGAGTATACCCAAATGGGCTGCGACTCTAGTGAGTGTGACCGTGAAAAGAGAGTGACAGGACTCGGTGGGACTGGTAAGGGGTATTTTCACCCGAATCGTAAAGCCCTGGTTGACTAAGTATTTCGCAACTCGGTCGTTCAACAATCATGGGGACTAGAAGCTCGGAAGTCGATGAATCTAATTGTGACTACTGCTGCACGCGCCTCCCGTCACGAGCGCTGATTCTGTGCGATCTTCCTAAGCGAACGCCCAGCCGGTCAAACTTCACCGGACCATTTTGCACGCCCTGGCCGATCTTCCCATCACTACGCTTCACAGGTCCAACCTCTCCTTCGGCCATGTGTCAAGTCGCTCCTCATGGATGGGGAGCAGGCTACTTTGCTCTATCGATCAGACGTAGCGGCCCCGGTGGCCCAGAAATGGCGGGAAGCCTGTACAGGGTCCGTCTCTCCAAAGTCCCACATTCATCGAACAAGACACGGGCTTGACTGTTCAGGCGATGGTAGCGAGGTGAGAATGGCTCGTACTTCATCAATTCGTGACTTCACACATCTCTGTGTTGTTTCTGAATGCATTCCATGAGCCTAGCTCGACCCTGCCGTCAGACGAGAGACCAATCTCACCAAGTCGCCACCCCGAGACTTTGCAGGACCAGCACCTCTGCCATTTGCCAAGCCCGTTTGAGCGAGCATATGGCCTTGAGGGGCAGAACGTCGGAATCCTCGCCACGTACGCTAAGGAAAGCCCGGTGCCGCGGCTGCGCTCCCTCCCCTATCCGAAACGCTATGATTATGGTCACCCCTCCCTCTGACGTCCCCGAGGTGGGCATCCCTCTCCAGTCCTCCCTCACAGAGACAATCTTCACGGTCCTCCCCCTCTTGCTCGTTCTGTAGCCAGCTACATCAGGTGAGCGACAAACCTGTTGAACCTACACTGCGCAGCACGTGCTCCTCCAACGGGCTACCATTATAGCCACGCGGTCGACCACTGTCCTGATTGACTTCTCCTGGTACATTCGATTGCTTGGAGGTCGAGATTCTGTCCCTGCCGTCGTTGGCTTGCGACATGACTGGCGACAACGGAGGGACATGATGTGCGAACATGGTGTGCATGCTAGGCCATGCCATGCCATGCCAGTTAGTACGACGGTAATGCTGCCTGAGCGCGGTTGTCGCGAAGCTTGAAGTTTCTGAACGTATTAGGCGTGACGAGTGACGGCCATGGCCGGCAGGAGTACCACACATCGAAGAAACAGCGGGAGGATGAGGACGAAATGAAGAGGAGGCAGAGAGAGAATGTAGGGAGTAAAAGCCATGGTTATTCCTGTTGTCGCTTTGAGGATGTCGTGTATATCATAGACTGGCTGATACAAAGCCTACGGTGTTGGGGACTACTGAAACTTAGCTGCGGGCGGGAGGAAAGAATCGACCCTGAAGCCGCAGACATCTGTACAAACTCAACTTGGATGGGGAGCGAAGCCAGGCACAATCTCTCTCCGAGACAAGACTTTACTCTTTGTCCGCTTTCAACGACACAGGACTGGTGATAAGGTGCAACAGGTTTAGGAGATGTCACCAGTAGCGCGACGGCAAACCCAGGCCATCAAGGTGACGCCCGAGTCACCTACGCTACATCTTTGACATGTGTGGGACTGTTTCTCTGATGTGCCGGGGATACTTTCCGTCAATGTCCCTGTCATATTCTCCGTCGCATTCCAAATCTTCACTCGTATAAAGAAACTCTCTCCCAGAGTGTCTCCAGATCATTCATAGGGCCATTCGCAGCCGGCCACTGCCCGACACATATTGCGGGTACAACGTCTACAGTATCGTACAGTACATACAACATCAGCCGTGATAAATTTCTCCCAGACGCAAGGTTCGGCATTTACACAGCAGTCTCACCCTCGGGAAGGGTCGAGAAGATGGCTGAAAGGAAGCTCGCCATTGGCTGCCCTGACGCATTGAGGGCGATGCACGAATTGGCGATTGAGTACAACGACATGGGTCGACATGCAGAAGCCGTTGGGCTGATGGAGAAGTTGTTGAAAGCGCACCAAATAAACCTCGGACATGACCACCCTGTTACGTTGATGTCGATGCACGAGCTGGCGGTGGACTACAACGATGCCGGACGACGCGAGGAGGCACTACATCTCATGGAGCATGTGGTGAGACAGCGCAAGCGGATTCTTGGAGACGACCATCGCGAGACGCTAGAGTCTATGCACGAACTTGCGATGCTCGTCGGCGGGAGTGGGCGCCGCGGAATGGCGCTTCGACTAATGGACGAGGTGGTGAGAATGCGACGCCGAACGCTGGGAGAAGAAGACCCGGAAACGATGGAGTCGATGTACGAGCTAGCAATCGAGTACGGCGAGAGCAGACGATACACTGAAGCGTTTTCACTCATGCACAAGGTCGTGGAGCTACGCAGGAGAGTGTTGGGGGAAGACGACCACGAGACTCTGGACTCGATCCACCAGCTCGCGATATTAGCCCAACCCTTTGCAACACGATGCAACCCAGGAAGTATACTGTAGGGCCTCACAACTCTGTTGGCCTGGATGTGGTGCTTTGGCAGAGCGAACCGTTTCCCCGGCCAGTGAGTTGCTACCGACAATGCCCACCGCAACGATGGAAAAGGTTGCCGCACCCATGCGAGGCGACCATGCTCTGAGGAATCACGTACTGTAGATGTCTTACCAATTGAGAGAAGGCCTGCAGAGGAACATCCCGTTCCCCTAAGCACCGTGGAGCGGCGTGACACCAGAATCTGTGCCCCATTGGATTGTCCTCCCTCTTTCCTTTCTCATGTCGATCATTCGCCACAATGCCATCAACACACACATGCAGGAGTACAATAGCAACGGACCTGATCGGACTGGTCACTCCCCTAGCGCACAGCAGGCAGATGGAAAATGGGGGGGGAGACAGGCTAATGGATTGTAACTACAGCTCCTGAGACAGATCAACCCAGATCGCCTTACGACTACGCGATCTTGAATCACTCCAGGCACATCCGCACTATCGGTAGCACTACCTCACGAGCCTCCTTGAAGCGAGTGACTAGCCCCTCTCGCCAGGTTGGTTGTTACCCTATAATCACGGCAATCTTCCGGGGAGGGACCCCTGCAGTGTCTACGTAAATCCAACGCTAACGAACCTTGGCTTCCTTTCGCATGTGGACTGTACCAGGGAATTCAGGGATGAAAGTAATCAGGAGAATCGTTTTTGACGTACTGATTGAGACCACGGATCCTACACTTTGTTTCACCAAGCAAGCATTGGCTGGAAATACAGAAAAGAAAGATCCAATAAGCAAAATTTGGCGGCGTCGATGACAGGCCTGGGACGGCCTGACCTGGGCGGCAGATTGATTTGTTTGGTTCGGCCCACCCGGAAAAGATCATTTGTACATCGGCCTTACTAACCCTTCCACCTCCCACTTCCACTGCCAGTCTAGCGATGGGTGTGGTGGTGTGGAAGTCGACCTTATTGGGCATTGGGGGTTTCCCAGGCAGCCGGAACTGGTTAGCCAGCGGCCTCAACTCGACTAGGGGCCCTCCAGACGACTTCAGTTGTATCTAGTCCGCTTACGCTCGCCGGCCAAGCGAAGACTGGAAAACATATCCGGGGTTGAGGGGTTGTGCCATTCGTGGTGAGTCGAAGGTTTGCCCCCGTGGCTGATCTCCACGGGCCGGACGTGCCGGCTGTAAGTTCCCGGTCAACAGCAGTCCTCGCTCTGAGTTGGAGAAGTAATATCTTTGACTGGATGCCCGAGTACAGTACAGATCCCCTGGCTAGTTGAGCAGTCGGATCATCGCCAATCCGTACTAGTCACACTCCTTTTCGATCTGAACAGTCTTCAAGATCGACAGATTGGGGAGACGTTCAAAACAAGGTCGAGAATCCACGTCACCACCCAGAAAAAGACCTGTGCAGTTCGAACTCGAGCAACTGCCGTCCCGCGGCTTAGGGCAACATTGGCGTGGGAAAACCCCCTTGCATTCCATGGCTTGTCTAGCTCCTCGACCCAGGGTCATTCCTTGCAGGTGGCTTCAAGAGCTTCTGGTTGATTGGTATACGGTACTCTGGCATTCCGTCACGCAGCAAAGTCTAAAGGTCTAGACAATGACCTTTTGCCATTGCCTGTGCCTCTGCCTGTGCCTCCATGGTATAAACTCCTCCTTGTTGACGCACATCTGCACGGTATGGTGACCTCGTCCGTCAAAACTGGTCCTTCTCGTTTGACCCGTTATCATTATCTCGTCCAACCGACGCAGAAATGCCAAAAGCTGACCAGCGACGTAGAACTTCCTGTCTCCCCTGTCGCCTGAGCAAGTCAAAGGTCATCTACCAACTCGTGCCCCCTCGAATCAATGATGGATACTGACGGAATAGCAAGTGCTCGGGTGGCATTCCGTGTTCGACATGTCAGCGGAAGCGAAGCCGACCCATTTGCCTTTACGACGCCGAATCATCTGGAGACAGCGACAACAATGGGGTGAGTTGCCCATGTTCCGCGGCGTTTCAGCTGGAACCGACCGAACGATTGACGTGATAGAATGCTTTGACGCCCTCGTTCGAACCAACCCAGCTGCACGACTCCGGCGATTCTGTACGGCAAGGCACAACGTGCGACCAGGCTCGACAAGGCGAGGTCGACGATGATGACAAGTCTTTTGAGCCGCCGCTTTCGTTCTACGGCCATTTGTCGCTGCCATGGGCCATTGAAGCCGTAGGTCCATTCCCTTTAACCTACACCACTTTACGGAGAGGCTTACATCGCACTCGTTAGTTCAAATCCCCGAAATTCACTGGAGCGCACTCGTACTCAACCAATGTCATCACCTCGATCAACATCCTTCACAATTTCAACATGAGTCCAGGACATGATCCAAACCCATCTCCAACGGAAGATGTCCGTCTCGAGCAGTTGACCAGCGCACTGGGACCACGCCTACATCTCTCCACGGACCTGGAACCTCGGCCTTCAAAGCCTCTTCGCCACATGCATGCGAAGTTCATGTCTGTAGCGCGACTCTTCGAGGAAGGCAGAGTCATCGAGGCATGGACCGGACTGTCCGGCTTGATTTGCGTCGCGGAACTGATTGGGTGTCAGTCAGGCCGTCGTTTGTCCCCCCTCCCCCCACCACTGGCAGTGTTTGTCGCTGATCATGTCCAGTGAACCAAGACGGCCCCGCCGGTGACAAGGTCGAGTTTCCACGGCGCATGTGGTGGCTTCTCAAAGACCTCGACGCCCGAGTGAGCCTGATGCTGGGCCGGCCACCACGCACCGGCACGACTCTCCACGGGGAAACGGAGATACCGCGGCCGTCGCTCAAGAGTCTCCCGGACGAGGAGAAGACGCTCCGGCGAAACGTCCAGGACTTTTCGTCGTTGGTGCTGGAGGCCACGGACCTCGTCACTGGCAGCAAACCACACGCCCCCGACGACGCGTACGCGCGGGCTCTGGAGTCGTGTTTACTGCGGCTTCGCGAACACCAGGCTCAACTCCCTCTGCTGCAGCAGGACCCTCACACGGCGACTTCCACGCGGGTTGCTATCGCCGACCACCAGATCGAGGTTCAACTGTTCGAGATTGTCGTCCGCTGTGCCTTGGTCCGGTGGTTCTCGGCCGCCGCCGCAGCCGCCGGCCCGAAGCCTACCACCCTCGGAGATGAAAAGGGCGCCGGCCGGGGAAGAAAGGTTCGTTCCTCCCACGACAACAAGGTGAGGAACACGGTCAACTGCCTCCTCCAGTCGGCGCGCATAGTTTCAGACACCTTTGCTTACATCCATGACATCGACTCGGGCCTTGCCGTCTCGTCCTGGCCGCGATGCTTCGGGCTGTACTGCGCGGCGGTCATGCTGGCCGTGTCTCGGCTGCGACGGGAGACCGAGTTGGACGAAGACGTGTTTCGCGTGGAACGGGCGCTCGACGTCTTTCGATGTCGCTCTGCGACCTTTCCACAGTCCGACATGGCGCCTTCGGCGGTTGAAACCTTGAGCGAACTGCTACGACATATCGGGTTGCTCGTGTCGGCGCGGGGGGAAGGTGATTCGACCATGTCTCAGGACGAGGGAGCCGCGTCGTCGATGCCGCCGAGAGATGATTCACCTCCGATCCTGTCGCAGTCACAAGGTGGAGGGAAAGCCACACACGCGGATGCGAAGCGGAGAGGACAACTCGGCCTGAGACATGAAACGACATCAGGTCTCCAAGACAATGGACATGCGGATGCGCAGTGGAGAGAACAATTCTTCCTCGAACACGAAACGACATCAGTCCTCCAAGATATCGGACATGGAGGAAGAAACAAGAGGACCAGGCGACCACGCAAAGACAAGAATCAGAAATCCAAGGTCCAAGGACCCGTGCCATCCGGCGCATGGAGCTTACAAGATGACACTCCCAAGCCTCCATTTTCTCTAGCAATGGCTACGGACATTAGCCCAATGACCACCGTGGCCAATTACGACCTGTCGATGCCCACCGGCCCGGCACAGGCGCAGCAGCTCTCATATCCAAACGGCGCCGTCACGCCATTCGGCACCGGTGGTTGGATGGACGTTGTGCCTACGATTCGTACGCGACCAGGCCACATCGACTCTGCACAACCCCTTGACCCTCGTCCATTTGCACACCCGCCCATGTGGACCGAAGGACCAGAGTGGACGGAGCAGCGATGGCAGCCGCAGAACGCGCTCTTTCAAGGAGGAGGAGGAGGAGGAGGAGGAGGACCGGCACTCGTCTCGAATGAGCAGCGGGGTGGGGTGAACCCACACATGTCCTCCTCGCTGTTTGAACAATATCAAACGGGCTTCGACAACTGCGTGCCGATGGCGGCATTTCGGTTTCCCGTCGTGCCCGCAGAAGCCGGATTTCCACCTCCACACGAGCATTTTCGTTGGCCCTCGCAACCGCTGAGCGGCCCGAGGTACAAGTCGATCTAGACCTCTTGGATGGCCAAGGTGCGGCCCGAGGGAGTCTCCCCAGAGTGTCAAGCACGTCTTGACACTTCCCGTCATTATCGAGCGAGGCCATTTTGGTACAGACCAGGAAGTGCGGCCTGGTCGTGAGATCAAGCTGTGATGACAGCAGTCAAGGACGGACAGACGCAGCAGAGTCGAGTCAGCGGTGCGCAGCCTCGCCAGGTGACGCAAGGCTGGGATCACGTGGCCGGGATCGGGCGCGGCGAGGCGATTCACAGTGTGACCTAGCCAGCTCACGCTTTGTACGATTTGTCTCATCAAGTCACTCAATTCGACTAGATTATTGTATGTATGTACAGTAGTATTACTTTGATCATGGTGGTATGATGGGCACGGACAATTTACTCGTGTAGAGAGACAGAGAGAGTGTGTGTGTGTGTTTGTGAGTTTGTGAGTTGTGTGTACAACATGTTGGAGCGTCACGTGAATATTCTCCAAACGGGTGTCACTCACTCAATCGGGATACAACACACCACAACTCTTCCCAAGGAATTTACAAAACCACCAGATAGTTATTCATGTATACAAACAGCGACAGCAACAGTACATGTTTTAATTATGATCATCTACACAGCATGCCTCGACAGCCATTGCCCGTTGCGTTGGGAAATGTTGGACCATTCTACTGTAACAAAGGTACATAGGTCGAGTACTCCGAGATGCGACCAATCAAATCAAATCGGCGGCCGAGGATCTCGGCAGATATCCGGATTATCTCGGGGATAATTACACCATGGTTGTGTCGGATTTTCGTTCGTTCACCGAGTAAGACGATTGTTTGTTATGAGAGAGTGTCCACAGCGCAACAGGCACCTTTCTGGCTGTCTACGGCCGTGTGCGTGAATGGAGAGAGACCTTGAATGGTCGAAAGGAAGGGACTGTTGCCGCCGCCAGCCAAGGAAAAAAAGAGAGGGAGAAGTGAGTGAATCGAAGTGATGCAAGTGTACTATACTAGACTACTGTTCAACACGGTGACTTTATAGTCTATGCAAGAGAATTTTCATGGGACTCTCATCATCGTGACACTTCAGCAGAGGGAGAGGGAGAGGCAGAGGCAGGCAATGGCACTTTAATGTTCATGATGCCACTGGGAGAAGGCGAAAGTGGGATCTCTGCAAAAGCCATGTTGAGGCTTAGGAATTCCTCCCCTTTGACCGAATGGTGAGCTAGACTTGGTCGGTTTTTGGCTTTCTTCGGTTCGGAAAAGTTTGAGAGCGAGCCGCTGAATCCATGGCGGATCCTGAGCATTTCGAAAAATCGACGGCGTAGAATCTACTTGCACTCACTACAAGGCTCCGCAACAATTCCTACTCATTCAGTCGCAATCGGATGCGCTCAGAGTTATCGGCCGAGTAATAGCTGCATAGCTGCTCCATCACCGAATGCTAGGCATCGCTGAAGTTGACCCGGAAGCTGAAATTGAATGAACCTTTGAGGAACCCAGAGTATGTTCCGACTCCACCTCCTAGCCGACGACGACTGACGAACTCGGCGATTTCACTTTTGGATTCCAAAATCCTGATTAGCCATGCTTTGCACTCGTCATCGCCGTTGCTTTCGGCAATCTCATCGAAATACGTCTTGAAGGGAGATGTCTTCGCCTGAGACATGCTGGTGGGTGGAGTTTCCCTTTGTCTGTGAGAACTGTTGAGACCTGGGAAGATGGAAAGGGCTCTCAGGAGTTGATGCCAAGGAAATGATCTCACGTGATCGTGAAATTCGTTGCTCTCCCAGCAGGAATTCTGATCAGTTTGAGCATAGCGAAAAGAGAATCGAGGCATGAATATGATCAGGACCTCAAATCATGAGGATCATATTGATAAAAATAACCCGGTCAAGGACTAGGAAATATGGCACAGAGGGCTGCGCGAGTGAGTATGCGAGCGCGGGCAGTGACCAAGATGGCGCTAGTCCCAATTGGGTTGACGCAACATACTGTATGTGCGTGACAGTTCATGCATGTGTAGGTAAGCCGAGACAAAACCAGGAAGTCGGGTTTCTGCGAGTTGGGTACTGTTGATATACTCGAGAGGCCGTGTGTCCATGTAGACGGTCTATCTGTGTGTGAGAGTGTTGTGCGGGTGGACGTCCCCGCGTTGCATTGACTCCGCAAGAATTGGGAACCTTTCAACCATCTGCTTTTCGTGTGAGGCCCCATGCCACCTCAGACGATTCTAACCCCCGTGCAACGCCGCCGCAGACAGCCTTACGTGAGAGAGAGATGCATTCTCACAGGACCGAGGGGCCGGAAGGACGCGCAAGGAACCCCCCTGCAAAAGTCAAGGCCAAGGAATCTCTTCGAACCTTTGTTGTTTACAACACAAGCAGCATGAGAACGAAGAGTGAGTCGTAGATAATCAAGATTCGCATTCACTATCAAGCACCTATACCAAGAGAGACTGCTGTGAACTGAGACCTTATTCTAGCCGGCACTTGCCCCCAAAACCAAATCGCAATCACCAAACATAACGGAAGTGCTATCGGAGTCAGTCTTGCAGAGCTAATGTGGGCTTTGGACATGTACGCACCAGATTCTGCTTGTCAGTCAAGTCCTTGAAATCGGTATCAGCATGCACCCTCTCGCCAGCAGCAGCATCACGAGCATCGCGGCGCTTGTTCTCGTACGAACAAGATACCATGTAGAGCGCGATCGTGATCAGGGACAGGATGTACGCGCCCAAGATGGCCCCGAAGCCCAGCGGGTACAACGGTGCTTGGCTGGGCTTGAAGAATTGGGGACCGATGATGTTCGAGACCGAGTACGAAACAAACATCATCGCATTCACGACCACCTTCTTGGAATGCCCCTGTCGGAGATTAGCAAAGATTCCGACGCCCAGGGATTCACAACATCAAAAGACCTACGGCAGTGTTTGCTCCCACCAGACTAAGACCCACGATGTAGGGGCCCAGGTAGAAAAAGGACATGAACAAAGCTGCCAGTCTTGAGTGGTAGGCCGTCAACGGGAGCGTGTACAGAAACGTGGCAGAGATGAGTCCGACAATGATCCCGAACATCATGATGGCGCCTCGGACATGATATTTGGGTATGTACTTGGCGGCAAGGAATACTCCTCCGTTGCAAATGTAGCTGGAGGCAGTCTGAACCACGCCGTTTGGAATGGTAAGGAGGGCAGAGCGTTGTGAGCTATAGCCCAGGCCCTTGACGATGAGAGGCGAGAAGTTGGTGAGGCCGCCATTGGGGATACTGATCCAGATGTTGAAGAAGAACATGAGCCAGACTCGGACGTCGAGGAAAGCTTCGAAGAATTGTTCCTTCTTGAAGGTTTTGTTCTCAATGCCTGATGGGAATGTCAATATCTGCATATGACTTGGACCAAGTGCGCAATAGGTTACCCGTCTGGTTCACTCGAACACGATCGATGGCAATTGCCTTTTCCCTCTCATTCAAGAATTTGGCCTTGACAGGATTGTCTGGGAGGAAGATGCCGACGACAATGCCATAGGCAAATGTCATGGAACCGCATATCCAGAAGAAACTCTGCCAGACATGGAAATGAGTGGTCTTGATGAAACCGATGCTGACGGACAGGATATTGTCAGTTCGGTCCCGAAGCGTCAGACTATGACATGACTCACGCATAGCCGATCGGCCCGGTCAAACATGTCGAGAATCCAGTGTACATCAGGCCGTAGCGAAGGGCTTGCTCCCTGGTACAGTCAGTGGACGGCGGCAACACCTGTGGAGTCTGACGACAGAGATACTTACGGTCGAGTGTACCACATTGAGAGTATCAGCATGTTGCTTGGGACGACCGGCGCTTCCAACAGGCCGAGTAGGAAGCGACATGCCATCAACTGAGAGAAACTGTTGACAAAGCCAGACCCTATCAGCAGCACACCCCAGAGCATCATGGCAATGGAAACCGTCTTCGCGATGGGAAGCTTCTGCAGGATGGATGCCGAGGGAAAGCACCAGACGAGGTAGCCGAACTGAGAAGAGGTTGTCAGTTGGGGCTGAAGTCACATCTCAATCAAGGGCGCAGTTGGGATTTACATAAAAGACCGAACCAATCCACGAGTATTGGTCTCCATGAAGATCCAAATCCTTCTGCAGGCCATAAAGCGCAGCTGTGCCGTGACTGACTTTGTCCATTGCAGGCAGCACCACGTTGAACCACAAGATCGGAATGAGGCGCAAATCGAGCTTCCATCGCAAGCGCCGGGCTTCCTTTGCTGTGTAGCCATCTCCTCCTTGGAAGATATCTGCGAACTCGGCGCCGACGTCTTCTTTGGCCAGATCATGATGAAGGTGTTTATCTTGGACGTCGTAGACTTCGCCGACCTTGCTGCTACCGACGGTGTCGGAGGGTTGAATGGCCGTCATGGTCGGGTCGATCTTGTCAGTCATGGCTGGTGGAATGATACAAATAGCAATGCAAAGGTGCAATTAATTGGCACCTCTCACGCGCAACATGAATCATGATGGTTTTATATCAGATGGACAATCGTCGTGGTAAATCGGGATCATGTCGAGGCATGCGAAGCAGGAAGATGCATGCGTCGCCTCTCGGACTTTTCGCAAAAAGACACCCGACAGGCTCAGTAGATTTGGGTGCGTCGGTGTTTTCAGGGTTTCGGGAAGTGTGGGAGTTGACCGTCTCCTGATAAGACGAGGACGATGGCCCCAAGCAAGATGGCCCTTTCAGTCCAGAGGGAGACTTCGACCTTCAGAAGGAAATGCGGGGATTGGCCATCTCCTGATAAGAGCACGATGGCCTTGGGAGATAGCCGTAGTCAATACTGGGGGTGTCACAGAACAAAGATAACAAAAGAGGTGTCGCGAATTCATTCACAGGTCAGCAATGTCGTCCTCTTAACAAAGATACAATAATCATGTCTTTGGACGATGACCAGAGACCAACGCAGACTACGCAAGGAGGGAAAGATGAGTGAATACAGCTTCACACCCTGAACAACCAAGCCTGCGCCTGACTGTCACAGGCTCCCAGGCATCAATAGGCGTGGACTTTAGGCGTCGCTCGCCTAAAGGCTGGGTTCTCAGGGGTTGCTCTACCATATCTTGCCCCCTAGTCTGACCCCTAAGGCTGTGAATCTCAGGCGTCCAAAATGACTTCTATGTGCTCCGCAGCATTGGCCAATAACGCCCTGGCAGGCCTACTGAACTGTCTACCCCGCCTTTATCGTCCCTGCGACGAGGGTGTCCCCAGTCACCAATGACGGACCATTTCATTATCAAACCAGCTCCACGACGGCAGCGGGAACAGGGGATGCACGACTCCAATATAAATATATTGACAGCATCCCTGGTATCGCACTTTTGACTCTCCGACACCCCTCAAGCAACGACTACCGCTTCCTCCCGCCGATCTTGGTCCACGGCAGAGCCCTATCAGGGCAACCATGGCGCCTTCGGCCTCGGATCTGATCCCCAGCGACCGCGACTCCCACTCCGACGGAACCTCGTTATTCCCCTCCAAACGGCAGAGGATCCTGGCTTGCAAGCGTTGCAGGCATCGCAAACAGAGGGTACGTTGTCCCTCAGTCATGAGACATGTGCTACAGATACGAAACGCGTGAAACAAGCGAGGCGCAGTCCACTCAGACAAGAGCCACGAGGTGGACGTGGATTGTTCACTGTAGAATCGCGCTCGGTGGTGCCCTAGCCTTGACTTCTTCCTGTGCCTTGCCGTCTTTCTTGTGGATGCTCCCATACTAAGTGATTTTGTCTAGTGCGACGGAGATGGAGAGAACCCGTGCTCCAACTGCACAAATGCCAACGAGGAATGCTCTCCTACCGAGCCCACGATTACACGAGCGCGATACAAGGCCGATTATGTGCAGTCTCTGGAGCAACGTCTGGGCCAGCTCGAACGCCTTCTCCCGCATGAGAGGCCATCTCAAGAGGTCGGCAGCGCAAATGAAGCCGCCACCACCGCCACTGTACTTCCACAGGAAGCTCCTCCTCGGCCCTTGGGGACCAACTCTTCCAATTTGAGAGTCGAGAACAGTGTATCTCCAACGCAAACCCATCGATCTCACAATACCCACGTGTCCACTTCAGGCACGTCGGCTTCTCCATCAACACATGTCCTCCAATCGCTTAGCAGTGTCCACCGGCCTCCACGCCGGCGGGAGAGTAACATAACCGGCCTTGTGGCCAGTCTGCCATCCGCTCGCCTTCAACACCAAGAAGTGTCGCCGCCATCCGTCACTCTCGAACATTACCTGAATCAATTGGCTGTATGGCCGGACGGAAACATCCCCCCTGAAATCGAAGACCACCTCATCAACGTCTACTTTGACAAATGCAATCGACGATGGCCCTTTATGGTGCGGACAACTTTCGATTCATGGCACGCTTCCTGGAAGACCGGGCCACGCGAAGGGCCTTTTGATGACGAATGGGAGGGGTTTTTCGTAAACATGCTATTCGCTGTCTCACTGCTCCTTGACCCGAAGAATCCGCTCATCGTTTCGTACACGTCCCAAACATTCTACGAACAAGCAGTCAACAACTACCTCCCCGCGGTCTTGAGGCAGCCTAATCACCTGCTCCACGCCCAAGCGTATCTCATGATGTCCTGCCATGCTCTGTTCTCACCGTCGGCCGAACAGATCTCCCTGATGATATCCTCGGCGGTCCGATACTGCATCGTGGCCCGATTTCACTTGATTGAGTCCGAGCCGGAACCAACCGACGCCGCAGCGAGGTTGGAAATACAAATGAGGAGGAGAGTGTTCTGGGTCGCGTACGGTCTCGACAGGCTGGCGTGTGGTGTCTTGCGTCTGCCATTCTCAATATCGGACGACAACATCACGGTGCCGCTGTTCGACGACATAGATGATGCTGAGCTTTTACAATCGCCCCTGATCCCTCAACACCTGAACACGTCAGTTTCCTCGGCCTTGCACAGAGAGAAATGCTTCCAGATCCAGTCGGAGATTCTCAACGTCACGATGAGGGCCGACTTTTCCAAGAACTTTGACTCGTTGTCTGACTGGAGATCTTACATTTTGTCGAAGCTGGAGCACTGGAGATCCCAATTGCCGCAAGCCGCTGATACCGACACGAAGAGCCCCACAGACGAGAGATGGATCCTGATAGTCTACAACCACTGCCTCCTCTATCTCTTCATCCCCACGAAATGGAACGTCCGTGGACCTGCTGGAGACTGGTCGGTCAGAGCCAGCACTCAGACAATCCTGATATTCCGCAAATTCCAGGGCTACCGAACCGTCCCTCATCCTATGCTTGGAGTGAGTTCCTCCAGTATCGTACACCGCCGCTAATAATCCAGTGTGCTAACCCGTTCACAGCTCATCAGCCAGTTCTCCATCGGCACCACCCTCCTGTATTGCATCTGGGCGACTCCTCCAAAGTTCAGGGCCGAGCCCTACAACTCCAAGAACGTCTTCGAGGCAGTAAGAGCCTGCTCCAACAACCTAGCCATCATTACCGAGAGGTGGGAGAGCACCAAAGACCTCGCGGATACCTTTGAACTTCTCGCAACCGAGATCCCTCTGGCCGAAACGGTGTCGCGCAGTGGCGAAAGAGCCGTCAGACGAATCAGCCCCGAAGCGGCCGAAGAGATTCGTTCCAAACTGCCTCATGTGAAACAGCTGGTGCTCAATCGGGAGATCATACGCATGATAGAGGAGATGGCAAACGAAGACTTCCCGCGTGATGAAGATGCAGAAGTGGAATCATACCCGAGCATGGCGGAAAATCTCTCCATCGGCGGTCCACCGGTGTCTGGACAGACGTTGTTCACAAACGGACTTCCTCTGTACCAGTTTCCGAGTCAATACCTTTCCAACGACAGCTTTGTCGACAACTTCTCGCCCGGCCAGGCGCTGGAGTTCCCCGGCAGCCTATCCGGATTTGATGTTTTCTGACCAGGGATCAAACCTCGAATTTTCAAAAGTGCCTTTAGTAGTCAGCACGAGAATAGCAACTAATATTGACGGAATGATTGCCTCGTGCAATGGCTTGCTGTCCCGTTTTCACTACGCAGTAGAACATGCAATTTCCTTGACATTAACTCGGAGAGCTCCTCCCGTCCTCCCAAGTCCAATAGCTTTCACGCAGATCAAGTGAAGTTCCATCCAGCAGCATGTCTCAGGCGAAGACATCTACCTTCAAGACGTGTTTCGAGGGGATAGCTGAAACTAACTACGACGATGAGTGCAAAGCATGGCTAACCAGGACTTTTGAATGCAAAGGTGCAATCGTTCCAGACCATGGTTGGACTGGACCAGGGTGGATGGGTAACTCAGTCGATTCTACAAAGCGGCGAACATTTGAAAAGCAATGGGGATCGCATTAGCAGACCATAATATATTGGCTGTTTCAACTTTCAGACATAGTCAATGCAACAAGCAAGCTACTCTTCCCTGAGGGTAGCAATGCGAAAAACGGGCCCTCCAGGCGTATAACCCCGCCAATGTCTCAAAGCCCTGGAGACCCTTACCATCTCTAGCTCTGAAGCGAGCTGTCTGGCCGATCTGTATGCTTGGGTCCAACATTTGTGGATGATGCGGCCCAACCATACATCGTTGGTTGACGGAAGCCTGTTGCGGCGTGGGCAAGTGTACATGTGCTCGGGGGCCCTGGAGTCTGCTGTCAAGTCGTATGTGCATCTGTGCCCAGTTACCACCTCATACATGACTGCACCAAACTGTCCAATGTCTGTCAAAATTGAGAAACCAAACTCATCGGTCCCTGTGAAATCCCATTCGAGAGGCATCAAGGCCGATTCTGAAAAATCACAAATCTTGACCTTTGTAGCGTCGTTTTTGTCGAGGAGGAGATTTTCAAGGCAAAGGTCGGTGATGATGGTGCGATGTTCGTGGATGTATGCCATGGTATGTGCAATGGTGGCCAACCAAGCCAGCCGTGTCCCCTGCTCGGGTCTGTTGTTGGCCAAATAGTGCCGGAGGTTGCCACCCATCAGTTCCATCTCTATTGAGATATCGGTTGATTCGAGATTGTAGCAGCGTACAATCCCGTAGTGGTTGCCCAGTCTCTGGTAGATGGCCTTTTCGTATTGAAACACTTCAGTAAGAGGAGGACGGGCACCGCATTCACCTTCATTGGGCGTCACGGGCTCGACATCCACGGGCACTCCATCAATCTTGGTGTATCGTATGATGCGAGGTAGCTTGACTGCATACTGTCCTCGCTCAACTACAATGCCATCCTGGCCTCGCCCAATGACCTTCTCGATGACCGGCGTGCCGTCCAGATGTAGCAAAATTGTCTCGTTCAAGGAAAAGTGCAAGGATCAATCCATAGTGGTCTGTTGCTGCTCTGCTTGCTGTGGAAGGGGTGTGGAAATGTTATTCGAGTTTCTGGGAGCACTACGGCCGAGTGTCAACGATCAAGCACAATGAGTGAGATTCTGGCCAACTTACGTGATTTGCCTGGAAGATTCCATTTTCGTGTGATTTGTGAGAAGCAGGATACTTGGGAATTCTTTTGTCTGATCAAAACGTTGTTGGGCTCTGACTACACTTGTTTTCTCTCCTGGAGGAACAGGAAAAGGGAAATGGGCATCAGGTGGAATTCATTCGCAGGGAAGCGGCAAGTCTGTTAGACAGGGTGCAGGAACAGGCACTCGTTAGAGACTAAACAGGATAAACTGGCAAGGTAAACCTGTATGGCTAGGAGGTTGTCTTCTACCTATTTATATAGGTAAAAGGAATGAAATTCTCTGCCTATTGGAGGCATTCTTTGTCGTGGCATGAGGTTCTCGAAAGACCTAGTTTGAGGCCCTCTTCGATGGTCGTCCTCTGTCACAAGCAAGCGCTCCTTTTGACAGAGAGATATATATAGCTAAATGAGTGACTGAATGAGACGGCGAAGAGAGTGACTGGGCCTAGTCAGACTAACAAAGTGTCTCATCCGATAACGAGTATTGTAACTGGAAATGTAAAAGTCTGGTTGACCGAGTATCCTGCGGCTCGGCCGTTCAACAGTCAATGGGGGAGAAAAGGGGCGTCTCAGAATACTCAGTATAGTGCCTAGATGAGTGAAAGCTAGCAACATGTTATATTAACATCTTTTAATGATGAGAGAATTCTAGTTATCGATCACAATCTTAAATGATTCACGATACTCTGTCTCTTTCTACCATCTCCACAGAGATTGAGTGAGCATCTATCTCTGCAAAAAGGAGGATTATCTATGATCGCAGCAGGCTAATAGTAAGCAACTTTGAGAGGCTGCAAACGCATAAACATTGGCTCGATTCAGGTCTGATATCATCGTGTATATCAATCTATTTATAGAAATATGGGAGCGTTCAATCCATGAGAAGTGGAGCGTCGATGGGAGCGCGCTTCGTCTCAAGGGAAGCTCGGAGCGGAGGCGGAGCGGAGGAGCCAGCTCCCGTCAACACTGGGCGCAGCAAGTTTCCACGTCGAGATAGACCATGTCTGCACAAGCAAGCTAGTAAACAATATGCAAGTGATGGTTTTCTCATTCTTGCATGGATCCAATATTATACTGTGCACAGTCATCCTACCATACAGCAACAACCATGACTTCTGCAACCATCCTTCGTCTCGCTATTCTCGGAAGCGATACCCCGCCAGCCCACTGCAGCGAGGGCTCGATATGGATATCGTATCGTGGCATGCTGCGAAGCTCTACCTCTCCGTCGCGCACCAACTATTCCACCCGTGCTCAAGTGAAACGTCGACAGCCGAGATGCAAACCACCTACCCAGATATCGAAAACCGGTGGCAAGGCGAGGGTTGTGTCTAGGATCTTGAGTTTGCCCATTTTACTCCCTACTGGGATGGCAAGCGACCTTGTAAAATATCTAACTGACGCGGGGGCGTGAGACTCAACCCTTCCAACAGATATTGACGCTGTCCGACTGATCACCGCCCTGAGCACACCCTGCATCCCCATCTACTCCTGTTACTCTATCACTGGCTAGAATGCCGACCACTCTGCTTGCTTGACCATTGACACTCGGCAGTAGTGAAGCTTTGTGTGGGAAGCGAGTTTCAGCTCTTGTGGTCTCGAGACAATGCAGCTGACTTGTTACATTGATCATGTCTGAGACTTGAGAGTCAAAGTACCTATAAGCGCTGCACTATGTACTGCGTATTGAAAACGTGTTTTAGGTATTCATTTGGTGCTCAGCGAATGCTCGGCACGTCACACCTTTTTCGATACTTGTGTCATCAAGTTTACCGTGAGTACGAATGAACAAGAACTATCTGACCAGCTGATGAAAAGATACGATGGTAATCTGAACGGCATTCCCCATGTAACCTGTCGTGTGTGGGTGATGAAAGTCTTAGCGTTGCTTGTACAACAAGGACTTGCGGTGTGCTCTGATTTGCCCGGCCTTCCAACAGGATGTTTCAACTTTGGAAACCAGTACATGGCTTCTGCCGCCGGAAATCACCAACCACGACCAGTTGTGGTTTCAACCAAGTGTCGCTAACCTGTGGGCTGCTGCCGCTGGGTATGACTTGTACCCTTATGGCTGGAAACTGTCGGACACCATTTCTTTTACCGCTTGAAGCATTTGTGGACAAATCACGCTCAGTTGTGTAAGGATATACCGACCCGGGCAGGACTCACAGATATCGGGTGTATAGGTAGGTAGGACTTTACTCTTTTGGCTGCTTGAAACACACTCGATTATATACCCAACTTGGCAGGTTAGCAGAAAGTTAGGATTGTGTAGCGGAGGATCTAGGATATTCTCGATCATGTACTCGTTTTGCAGCGATGCTATTCTGGCCAAACACTTTCAAGCACTGTTGACTGAATTGCTCACGAAGGATAATGATGTTAACTGAGACGATTAAAGTTCTGATCTCCTAGAATGTTATCAATCTAGTAAACTGCACCTGACGTGCGTTTAGACTAATCACATTCCAATGTAGGAATCAACAGTTAACGAATTCAACGCAACATCACATTCAAGCTCCGTGAGGTACTGATTCCCGCCCAATGATAAAGCCACTTGATACCACCAACTGTTCCTCCCAAACCTCATTGCAGTTGTGAATTCCCAATATTCAGGACACCAGCCTGCGGATTCCCAGTCGAGAAATCCAGAAAGATGGCCCTCGTCATCAACCAAGATATTATGGGCTTTGAAATCTCCGTGCGTAAAAACCACTCGATGAGATATCGCTAAGATACTTTTTGCCTTATTTAGGGCTTTGTCGTAATCTTCTGTCGAGTTAAAGCCGTGGGTTGAGGCCGTACTTAGAAGGTACTCGTGAAGCTCTTCTTCACTCTCCATATGTTCAGCGTGTCCACGAGGATACCAGAAATTCTCTATATAGCTTGAAATCATGCGTACCGGCGCCGGAACTTTGATCGACGCCACCCAGTCCATTGATGGTACCACTGTAATTGTAGCTGCAAGCGAGTGCATTCGGCCCTTCCACAAGCAGGAGGAATCTCTGGCCGCTACATATATACGCAGCTGCCTGTTGACTGAGACTGAGAGAATTCCCACACCACTACATTTGCACCCACCTCGAGACTTCTTCCTTCGTACACAGAAATTCTGTGTTGTGAAGGACGACCTGATTACTAAGGCATCCCCGCGACAATTCCGCCAAAGCCTTACAAGGCCCCCAAGCTCTGTCGACCCAGAATTCATCGATCCTTGACCTCGGCGGTCGACATGATGGACGTCAACAAGCCCATCGAACTCATCCACGACGTCCAGAAGCGACGATGGGTCGAGCGAGTCAACCAAGCTCGCGTTGCAGGCCACATAACGAGCTGGATATCGTCCTTGCACCCCGCAAAGCTTGAGTGTAGGCTGGACCGTGATTTCCTCAACGGTTCGTACAACCTGTGCCAGAAGGTGCGCTTTTGCGATGGCACCACCTGGCTGCTCCGCATGCCCATCATGGGGAGCGTCTGTGACGAGTACGCCGACGAGAAGATTGCAATCGAGGTGGAGGTACTGAGTCTCCTCCGCGACAGCAAGATCCCCGTTCCAGGTATCATTGCCTGGGGCCTGACAGCCGCCAACCCTCTCGGCCTGGGGCCTTACATTGTGATGGATTTTATCCAAGGGGTCAGCGTCAACACGCTGCTCCGGCAGCAGCACAACACCAGATTGCTTAGGGACGACATTCGCGATGACGATGTCAAATTCCTCTACCGACAGTTCGCCCGGATCCTCCTGCAGCTTTTTCAGATCGACTTTCCTGTGCTCGGCAGCCTCCCGACCCCCGTGACCGGATTTCACGCCCCTGTCCGGCCCTTGACTTTCAAGGCGCACGACATCCTGCAAACCGGAGGAGTCGACACTTTTGGTATGGCTATCTTGATTTTTTGTTTCTTGTACTTGGTTTCTTTCTGTTTTCTTATTCGCCATCCCAGTGGGCGAGATTCTTGCTTGCCTGGCTTGAGAAACAAACAAATGACTAACTCCATGGCTATTCTCAGGCGACCGTACCAAAGGCTTCTCTGACACCGCCGATTATTTCCGCTATCTGGCTGATCAAGACTGGGCCCAATTTCGATGCCAGCCCAACTCAGGTGGCGGTTTCAGCGTCACCGAGGCCAAATACGCTGCTCTCCGCGCACTCCAGGCCGTTGCCCCGCAGCTTGTAGAACCCAACTATGCGTCTGGCCCCTACAAGCTCGTCTGTGACGATCTCGGCCTCGCCAACCTCATCGTCCGGAGCGCAGACGACCTCACTGTGGTCGGGGTGGTGGATCTCGAATGGTCGTACGCGGGCCCCGCGCAGCTATTCGGCTCCGCTCCCTGGTGGCTGTTGCAAGATCGGCTGAACAACTACGACACTTTCCTCGACCAAGAAGAGGCTCCCAGGGTTTTGGGGAGGTATCTACGGAACCTGGGCGTGTTTAAGACCGTACTCGAGGAAGAGGAGGCGCCGGATGCCAGGTCGGCAAACCATGGATCTATCCCGCCTGGTGAGGCACTCCGAGGAGTCAGGGAGCATGTGGCTGCACATGGTGCTGTCTTGGGGGTTCAATCACCCGGATAGCCTACCCTTCTCGCAACTTCAGGCGCACCTCGGGCCCAGGCGGTGGAAGGAGCTAGAGGAGGGCCACCACGGAAAGGAGGCAAGGGAGTTCACGAAACGGAAGGTAGCGGAACTGGACAAGTATGACGAGGTGGTGGAGAGGATGGAGTGCCTGCAGGATGATGTGGAGAGTGGGAAGATGACGATACAGACGTTCCTTGCGGTACTAGGAGAATCAACCGGGTTTCGAAAAGCCTGATGGAATTACTACGTTTATGGTTTTTCTCTTTTGGTTGTCTCCCCTCTCGCACACTTTCTCCAGGCCGCAACACGAAGACTACTGCGGACGAGAGAATGCAATCTCGACTTCGACCTGTTGAAAGGGGTAGAGATCACGAAACGTTCAGGAGTCATGCCCGAAAGGACTCATCACCCCACGAAGTATTTCGCACAAATGCATTCAATGAATAAACCACGGCCGGAATTTCTCTCTACTGTGGACGAGGGCCTCTCCGTTGGGACCAAGCTTGATCTCAAACATCATGATAATGGCGGATTGTGAGAAATCAACATCGTCGAGTACAGAGACTCGATTGACTGCACTGCGCACATTCTTCGTCCGGAAACTTGACATTGTGGAAAGCAACCTGGCGGCTGGCTCATGAGCTCATCATTCATAACGTTAAGACCATTACATGGGTTCCCTCTCACGCCCATCCCTTGCAACATCTTCTTCCCTCCCTGGGACTGGATCAATCAATGCAACACATAGTCCTGGGCCTCAAAGGACCGGAAAGATTGGGGATTGAGGCTGTCTATTGGCAAAGATCGCGGGGCCCTGTGCGTCCCCTTTTCGACGATGACCAAGGGCACTGAGGTGTTTAGAGCTCAATCGAGTGACGGCCGATACCCAATGTGGAAACACAACTGGACTTAACATCCTCGGTGCGTCTCTTATCCATCGCTGTCCGATTCCGGTTGAGAGGTGTCTAGACCCATGGTTTGATCTCTTCCTTTGACAAGTCGTTGCGGCCAACATCACCGCATACGACCTTTGCACGCTGCTCCATGCCGACTGCGCCGTCCTCTGCAAGTCAACTCCTCCTTGAAGCTGTAACCGCATCCACCATTGTCAGAGTTACCAGCTATGCCCACTCTTCCGGGCTTGGTGTGATTGCCTGGTTGGGGGTGGGGGAGTCTCGGGCTGGTGGGCGCCATCAGTCCTGTTGGCATCTTCGGTTCGTGATTTCGAGACTTTTCGCCGAGGGCTTTGACTTGTAGAGATCCTATCCAAGTCGGCGTCTGCCATTAGTAAGTATTGAGACGAAGGGCTCGTTGATCGGATGAAGTACGACTTCCTCGGCCCGCTTATTTAAAGGTTTGAGTGAAAGCAACGCGAGGCGATGGGGGCGGCATAACTGGAGACGTGAAATGGGCAAAACTCTGGAGTATGGGACGGGCCGAAGAGCAACAGGTGGGAACCTGAACTACCCTTACCAAATTCTGTTCGGGGTGACTCGCGATTACCAGCGTCGGGCGGTTTCAGGCTGGATGATACCAGTCCCTGTGCGCCCGTATACGGGAGGTTGAGTTGGCTGACATGATTGAGGCATGGCAATTAATGTTGGGTGGCCTTGCATGCTCGAATTGCCCAAACCTCTTGACAAGGACTGCGCCGGCGCGTATATCATGTGCATTTCGCCCAGGCTTGGCGGTGGTCCAAAACAAACTCACTCTGATGTCCATCGAAGCCGCATTCCATGTTTAATCATTCTACATTGCTCTCTCCATAAGCTGGGCTGTCTGCCTCCCTCTTCGCATGATCTAGCTTTCTCTGGTATCCTCTGCGTCTTCATGACTGACACGATTCGAGGGGATGGGCTCACCAGGCTTGAAAAGGCCCTAGCATGACTAGCTGAAGACCAACAAGTACTTGACCATGCAAGAAATGCCTTTTAGCGACTCTCCGCCGTCATACAGGTCTCATCAATCGCACAACTCAACTCGATCCCACAGTCCTAACGAGCGAAGCGAGGAAGAGCAACGCCGCGAGAAGCGACCGTGACAGGTGAAAAGAGCGCAAGATAAATCACGTCCTTACTATCAACTTTTGGATCAGGAGATAGAAGAGAAGAAACGCATCCTCGAAGAACATGACAAAGGAACACGCCGCATACCTGTCGGAACAAACTTCGACCGACTTGCACACGAGAATGTGAAAAAGAGCTGGCTGGAGCAGGGCATCTGGAATCACACGTTCAATGAGACGGCTTCTACTGGAAGGTGGAAGCATGAAGAGTCGCCGGAGCCAGGATCAGACGCCGATATAGATGTCGATACAGAGGCGGCACCCCAAATGCCATTTTCTCCTGTGGGGAAAAAGAGCCGAAATGGAGGCCCAAACGTCTGATAAATGGTGAAGAGAAGCGACACAATTCAGAGCAACGAGCGGCACGAAAGCGCGAACGTGAGGCATCACGTCCCTTCTTCCAGTTTATTTGCCAAGTGTCACAAGAACGACATCGAATCCAAAGCTTTCTGGGGTTGGGAGATGCCAGTAGCCCAATTCCCGCCGACATCAATACAAAAGCCTGGCAGAATGTGACGAAAACCTGGATGGAACGGGCCATCTGGGAGGTGAGATGGGGGATTGTACCTGGAATGTCCTGGAAGCATGAACAGCCAGTCGAAGAGCTAATTGAAGAGGATTCTGCCGGTTCTCCTCCTGCGCCTATTCAGGCTGATCCATCTGGGAACGGAAGATATGGTGCAACGCCTCCCGCACGCATCTTGGGCCCCCCTCCTTCTGTCCAGGCACATCAACCACAAGACTCCAGCGTAATAGACACGTCTCTGAATCGATGGTCTACGAATATTGAAGAAACTGGATTAGTGGCAAGTGGCACTGAGTCGCCTTCCCATTTGCAAGGGAGACGCTCTACGACGAGGCAGACAGCGCAGCCAAAGGGGCGAAGGCACATTCGAAAAGATGGAAATATTCAATCCAATACAAGCACGTCTCTTGCGCCGATGCATTCATCAAAGGTGTCAAAAGCAGCCATCCAAAAAAAAGAGACTTGGACTCCGGAAAGCGAACGCTGCCAACGACGCGGCCTCGGGTATTTCACCATTGGTACCCCCAATCGAATGCTCCCAGACCACCCAGCCAGACTGCCAGCGTGCCACCGCGAAGAAGCAAAAAGACGATTGGAGGAAGTAGAATCCAACATGGCGAAAGACTCGAATGCCATTGCTCCTGCGAAAACACCCAAAACTTGATCCTGATCGGCGCCTAAGCCCACCCCTGTGTTGGGTATCCCGAAACGCACAGGCTCGACAGTATCCAAGCGAACACATTTACATACGATACGACTCGCGACTTAAAGATGAGGGTTCTGATGCCGGACGCAAGCGTGCCGCCTTCAGAAACTCACTATTTTTCCATACAAGGCGCTCTCAACATTGGCCACATCCGCTCGAAGCCGGGAACCAGGACTCTTGCGACCCTTAGGCCGTGGCGACACCGACATCTTTGTCGCAGGCTCAAGCATCTCGAAGATTCAGTGTTCGTTCGAGCTGGGATCCGGATGCCATGACCGTCATGCTCTATGACAGGTCCCACGGCCAATCTACTCAAGTCGCCGGTGAGAATGCCACGCCGTTCGAGGACGGACGCGTCCGCAAAATTGTCGTGCAGCGAGAGCCTAACACGATGGTTGGAATGGGCGGCGAGAGGCGGGATCTTTGTCCAGTTCGCCTTGGAATGGCACCAAGACGGTTTCGATGTAATGGATTAAAAAGTCACTGACCGAGAGAAAGCTGCCTTCGGTTGTGAAGAGAATCCCCGATTCGCTCGGACCATCGATGAGACGGACACGGCCTTGCCCTCCCAGCGAGCGACCAGAATCCACACGCCAGGAACTCGGCAATTGACGATGAGATACGTGAAAATGGACTTTCTTGGATCCGGGCAGTATGGGAAAGTGCACAAGGCAATCAATGTGGATTCGGGCAAGCTTATGGCGGTTGAGATAATAAAGCGACCTGTTAACGCCAAAAAACAACAACTGGAACATTGGGAACGGTCTATCCATTATGCCCTGAAGCGAGAAGTAGAAAATCTCGCCAATATTACCCATGTGAGTGAGACACTAGACTCTGTCTAACCTACACTAATTAATGGCAGCCGCACATCGTCGACTACATCGTCGACTACATCGTCGACTACATCGTCGACTACATCGCGTCGCAAGGTTAGGACGGCCCAGTGGTGAAGATCTTCATGGGCCTGAAAGAGGGCACATTGGAATCATTAATTGAGAGCGAGGGCTGCCAGCATGTTGCCGAAACTGTCTTCCATCAGGTACTCCAAGCACTGGATTGCCTGGCTTTGCATCACATTCTTCATCGAGACGTCAAGCCGGCGAACATTCTCTACGTAACGGGACCGAATAACGAACACCGATTCCAACTCGGAGACTTTGGCCTTTCCAACCGTGTTATTGACGCCAACACTCTTGTTGGCAGCCCGCTCTACATGGCTCCTGAGATGTTCCTGATAGGGGAGGAGACCTACAAGGTAGACATTTGGTCACTCTTTGTCACAATGCTACGGACACTTGACGTCTGGGGATTTCGTCGGAATTTGAGTGCGCTTAAGTCTCCCGGTGAAGCTCATGAGAAAATCCTGTCAATTGCCTCCAAGGAGGATGCTGTTTCAAAAATTCGAGAAATGGCAACCTTAAACCCAGTCAAGCGTGCCTCCGCGGCTCAGATGCTTGTCAAATGCTTCGATGGGGCTGGTCTCAGCACTCCTCGCAGTCAGGTTCCAACGCTAAATACCATTCCCGCAAGCCCTGCCGCCAAAACTCTGCCTGGAGGGGGCGTTCCCATCTGGACAACCACCATTGCGCAACAAAAGCCAAAAGGATCTCAGAAGAACGGGAATCCAGATCTGGCTACCGGCCAGTACCGAGTCGAGAAGACTCGACACCCTATGCAAGGTCAGTTGCCGAAACAAACAATCCATCCCTCGGCTAAGAAGCGTCTTGCCCACACCATCGCTCCTCCACCAGTGAAGGACCTTCAGATTCCTGGGTCGTTTCCAGGCGTCGAAAACAAAGGAACCAAAAAGCGCAGTTAGCTTGAAGAAATAGGAAACTGGGGCTCGCTATGGTGACTGCGCATTGTTCTTTTCAGCATGCGTTGCGGTGTTTTGTTCATCGGAAGGGGTGAGCTGCTCGGACTTTCGATTGTGAAAGAGTTGCGTTTCGTGCATATGGCAATCGGGTTCACAACGATGTACCATGAAGCCAAGGCCAGCATGATGGCGACGGGCGGCCATAGCCTGACTCTCTGGCCCAAAACCTTTGATGACATGGTGTGACCAATGGCTTTGAGCCCAGACAACTCTGTCACTTGGTTGATTGAGGCTTCTCTACTCTAGGCAGTAGCCTAGGCACTGGGGGCGCCTGTCGTGACAGAACCTGGCCACCGTGCAGAGTTAGAATCAAGGCGGGCATCGTGATAGAACCTGGCCACCTTGTAGAGTTTGTGGTTGGCATGCCTCAGGACTCAATTCCAAGCCAGCCTTTGCTTCTCCTTCAGATTTAGGTGTTTGGCTAGGAGGGGATTGCGGCGTCTCCAACGATGAATCTGCAGAATAGCCCACCCTGCCGGAGAACTCTGAGCCGGAAAGCGACTGAGTCTCTCCTCTTCGTCTCCTTTTTCGACCTCGAAATTCTTCCTCCGACCAGTCGTCCTCATCGCTGTCCATACATGATTCGGCTGCTTCTGCATGTGGACGCTTCCTCGGACTGGCGCTACCAGATTTCCCCCGATATGCCGTATATCTGGCGAATGCCTCGCACCGTTCTGGACCACATATCTCTATCGTTTCCTCGTTCTCCACCCAAAGGCGAAGCTTCCTATCAGTGTCTGTTTCCAAGAATGCTCGCAGGTGCGCAAAAACTGTGTACGCAAAGCGTGCTAACAGATATTGGCTGCGCGCGCGAATTCTGTGTACTTCGACGCCATGATGAAGCCGTTCGACTTGAGAGCCAAGTGCGGTGTTCATGCAATAGACGACTAAGCGTCCCTCGATGGGTACAATGGCGAAATTTTTCGCGTCAAAAACCGTATGGATATCGCTTCGCAGCCTTATAATGTTTTGGGGGTCTTTGAGCTTGTCTACCCTTGTGGAGGGAACATACACTCCCATCTTGTTGTTGATCCACCATTGCCTTTCGGCGTGCGGTACTAGGTGTGCGTCTTCGATGGCGTCTTCGAATTGCGTTATCCGGCAACTGGTGTCGCTATCGGGTCGCGAAAGTTGCTGGAAGGATGCGATATCTCGCCATGAAGGAGGGAGATTGCCATGCGGGAAGCGCCAGTGTTCAAAGGTGGGAGTTACTGCGTAATTCGGATCTGTTGCCATGAGATGGTATTCTAGTGGTTCAAGAGACAGATGTATGCTCACCTTCCAATGACCGCGCGGTCTGGAAATAGTATGTTTCCTCTCTCAATATCTTTTCTGATGTCGGGACTGGTTGTTCACCTTGCTTGTCCAAGGAGAAGAAACCATCCCAACTATTACCAACGAGAATACCGCAGGCAATTCGTACTGTCTCGTGGTGAAAACCGCCAGCATCCAGAGGAGGGAGAGTAAACAGAGGTGCGTCGCTACCGGGGTGTTTGATGTAAATTAGCTCGTACCGATAAGCAACTTGGGCTTTATCGGGATGTGAGGGTGGTGAGTAAGGAGACCATACGATGCGGTCATTGACAGCCTGGTTGCTAGCCATAGCAGTTCATTGCGGCTAGGTAGAAAATTGATGGCAGGAATGATTGATTGCAGGAATACCTATATAGATATATATATATATATATGTGTGTGTGTGTGTGTATGTGTGTGTGTGTGTGTGTGTTTGTGTTTTAAACGTATCTCTTGAGATTTTTAATGAGTCGATTGTAGGAAGAGTCGAGTGCAGGAAGAGTCGAGTGCAGGAAGAGTCGAGTGCAGGAAGAGTCGAGTGCAGGAAGAGTCGAGTGCAGGAAGAGTCGAGTGCAGGAAGAGTCGAGTGCAGGAAGAGTCGAGTGCAGGAAGAGTCGAGTGCAGGAAGAGTCGAGTGCAGGAAGAGTCGAGTGCAGGAAGAGTCGAGTGCAGGAAGAGTCGAGTGCAGGAAGAGTCGAGTGCAGGAAGAGTCGAGTGCAGGAAGAGTCGAGTGCAGGAAGAGTCGAGTGCAGAAAGAGTCGAGTGTAGAGTGCAGACGAGGTGTCACAAACAAACCATAAGGAAGAAGTATAATCCGATAGTCAAAACATGACGTTAGTATCCCTTTCGCCAGACCTTCCCTCTTCATCCCCGTACTACAGGCAGGCTCGGATTGAACGGGTTGGCTGAACAGTGCTCGTTGACTCGATTGAATTCCAGGCAACAGTGTCTTAGACAGAGTCGATCGGTGAAAATCGATGTCAGAAAGAACGTCACTGTATGAGCGAAAGGATTTACAGCATTCGTCAAGGTTGTGGCTGTGACACGCGTAGACAAACGCGTACTCCGTACAGTACGAGGGACGTCTCCAAACTGCGCTACTCTGTAGCCTGCGGAACGAGCCTCAAGGATTCTTATCATTAGGCGTTGTACGTACATAGAACCTCCAGCTTAAACGTCTGCCTGAACGTCACCAGTCCGTGCCGACTCCAGATCCACACTGCACCCGTCAGCTAATTCAATCCGTGTCGCTCATCTCAAACGTCCAATCTGGCTTTCTTTGTGCCTACAGCTTACACCTCGGCCGAAGGCCGCAAGTCATCCAAAACCTCTGCTCTCTATGACGGCTTTGGCAGAACTGAAGCAGCTGTCCACGATCACAACATGTCTTATCCCGCTCTTACCGGCACCGGCGGCACCGGTCGCAACATTGACATGAGCAAAACAGAATCCGACCTGGCCGTCAACATCCGCAAAGCTACCAGTATCGAGGAGACGGCTCCCAAACGAAAACATGTCCGAAGCTGTATCGTCTACACTTGGGATCACAAATCTTCCATCTCTTTTTGGGCTGGAATGAAAGGTATGGCATGACGCTCACACCCCCGACCTGCGCAGAACTCACACTCGCTCCAGTGCAGCCCATCCTCGCAGACGAAGTCCAGACCTTCAAAGCCCTCATCACCGTCCACAAAGTCCTACAAGAAGGCCACCCCGTCACCGTCAAAGAGGCCCAACAAAATGTCAATTGGATCGAGAGTTTGGCAAGAGGTGTCACCGGCGAAGGTCTACGAGGTTACGGACCGCTCATCAGAGAATATGTCTTTTTCCTCCTGGCCAAGCTGGGTTTTCACCGACAGCATCCCGAGTTCAATGGTCTGTTCGAATATGAAGAGTACATCAGTTTGAAGTCAATCAATGATCCCAACGAGGGTTATGAGACCATTTCAGACCTAATGACCCTTCAAGATCAGATCGACACCTTCCAAAAGCTGATCTTTTCCCACTTCCGCGGTGGCGCAAACAACGAGTGCAGAATCGCAGCCTTGGTCCCGTTGGTGCAGGAAAGCTACGGCATCTACAAGTTCATCACGAGCATGTTGCGCGCCATGCATACCACCACCGGCGACGACGATGCTTTGGAACCTCTGCGCACTCGCTACAACGGCCAGCATCACCGTCTGATCAAGTTCTACTACGAATGCTCCAATCTCCGCTACCTCACCTCCCTCATCACCGTTCCGAAGCTCCCTCAAGATCCTCCAAACCTGCTCACCGAAGACGAAGAGAAGCCCGCCTTGCCGAGGCGGCCACAAAAGGAAATCGAGCGAGCCCCTTCTCCGGTCGCACAGAATGGCACGCCGGATCCGAGAGATATGGATGATTTCTGGTCAAGAGAAGCTCAAAGACAACAAGAAGAATACGAGGCCGAACAGCGCCGCCTGCAGCAACAATGGGAGGACCAACAGCGACAGCAGATGATGGCCCAACAAGAAGCTCAGCGCGCCTTTGAGGAGCAACAGAGAATGCAGGCCGAGCAGCAGCGACAAGCACAAGAACAGCTGATGCGCGATCAATATGCTGCACAGACTCAAGGTCGCATGGCCGACCTGGAACGAGAGAACCTCAACGCTCGCGCGCAGTACGAACGCGACCAGTTGATGCTGCAGCAGTACGATCAGCGGATGAAGGCGCTCGAGGAACAGCTCCAGCAGCTGAACAACAATTTCCAGATGCAATCCTCGTCCAAGGACGATCAAATCGCATCCCTGCAAGAACAGGTCAACACATGGCGATCCAAATACGAGGCCCTGGCAAAACTGTACTCCCAGCTTCGACAAGAGCATCTCGATCTGTTACAGACCACGAAATCACTAAAGTTGAAGGCAGCTTCTGCTCAAGAAGCCATCGACCGCCGGGAACGATTGGAACGGGAAATGAAGACTAAGAATCTTGAACTCGCCGATATGATCCGAGAACGCGATCGAGCTCTGCACGAAAAGGACCGTTCGCAAGGCGGCCACCGCGAAGAAATCGAGAAACTCAAGCGAGAATTGCGCCTGGCCATCGAACGGGCCGAGAACGCAGAGAGATCCAAGGGCTCCGAACTGTCTTCTATGCTGGCCAAGTACAATCGCGAGATGGCCGATCTGGAAGAAGCCGTCAGGACCAAGACGAGACAACTCGAAGACATCCGGTCCAAGCACGGTGAGCGCAATGAGGACCACGAGGCTGTTCTACGTGAAAAGGACGACGAGATTGAGATCTACAAGTCTGGCATGGAGCAAGCGTTGGAGGAATTGGAGGAGCTCAAATTGGGTGGTGGCGAGGCCGACGGTGCTCTGGACGGTGCCATCGACGAAGTCATCAAGAGCAATGTCAACAAGATCAACGACATTATCGATTCCGTTCTACAGAGCGGTGTCCAGCGGGTGGACGACGCCATCTACGAACTCGATTCTCCCATGCAGGCTGGTAATCAGAACGCGACCGCCCCGTATGTTTTGTCTCAGATCGAAAAGGCGTCTGCCAGTGCGACCGAGTTCTCTACGGCCTTCAATAACTTTGTGGCCGACGGACCAAACAGCGACCACTCAGACATTATCAAGACCGTGTCTGTATTTGCGGCGTCAATCGCAGACGTCCTTTCCAACTCCAAAGGTCTCACGCGGTTTGCGACGGAAGAGAAAAAGGGCGATGAATTGACCCATTCAGCTCGGCAGGCCGCTTTGGCCGCCATCAACTTTTTCCGATCTCTGCAATCTTTCCGTCTCGAAGGTCTCGAGCCCATGCAAAAGTCTGATGTGGTGATCAATAGCAACCACGATGTCTTGATGAAATTACAGAGACTATCGAAACTTGCAGACGCGTTCGCACCCAAGGGCAGCAAACTCAGCACGACGGGAGATCTGGGCGACCTGGTTGATTCGGAACTCACCAAGGCCGCTAACGCGATCGACGCGGCCGCACAGCGTTTGGCACGGCTCAAGAACAAACCCAGAGACGGATACAGCACGTACGAACTCAAAGTCAACGACTCGATCCTGGACGCAGCTATTGCGGTTACAAATGCCATTGCACAACTCATCAAGGCGGCCACAGAGTCACAGAATGAGATTGTGCGCGAAGGACGTGGCAGTTCATCACGGACGGCATTCTACAAGAAGAACAACCGGTGGACAGAAGGGTTGATCTCGGCGGCCAAGGCAGTGGCCACTTCGACCAACACGCTGATAGAGACGGCGGACGGGGTGATCAGTGGGCGAAACTCGCCTGAGCAATTGATCGTCGCGTCGAATGACGTGGCGGCCAGCACTGCTCAATTGGTGGCCGCGAGCCGTGTCAAGGCAAGTTTCATGAGTAAGCATCAGGACCGACTTGAACAGGCTTCGAGGTCTGTGGGAGCGGCTTGCAGGAGCCTGGTCAGGCAAGTGCAGGACATCATCAAGCAGAGACAGAGGGAGGATGGGGAGAGTGTGGACTATGGTAACCTCAGTGCTCACGAGTTCAAGGTTCGAGAGATGGAGCAGCAGGTGTGTATTCCCGGTTTCTCTTTTCCCTGCCTTCGTCCCTTCCTTTGTTTCTCTTTGCTCTCCTCTCTCTCCTCCTTTCGTTTGCCTTTTCTTTCTGTTCCTGTTCCTTCTGTTCGAGTGGATTGAGTGGGCCGGCTGACCTTTGGGGGTGGGGTGGTTTACAGGTTGAAATCCTACAGCTCAGAAATGCTCTGGACGCGGCACAGGCTAGATTGGGCGAGATGAGAAAGATTTCCTACAGGGAGGACTAAGTACGGGGGTTGTTGTCGAACGGACCCGCTGTTGCAGTTGCAGTAGCAGCGAGAGACTGGCACCCCGTACAAGGCGAGCGGACAAGGGCATGGGCATGAGCGAGGTTGTTGAGAGTGTTGGTTCTCTTGCCTCGGTGCTCTGGCCTCCTGACTCTGTGGATCTGGATCTTTCGTATCATGCAGGCAGAAGTTGTGGTTGAGTGAGTTGAGTGGTTGGAGGGCGTGGTTTGGACGGGTCGAGTGGGTTGAATTGGCTTGGGAGAGGAACCAACTGTTGCAATCTTGACCGAAGTCGAACTTGTACAGTGCATCTCCAACCGAGTACGAACGAGGTATAGGAGCCAGTTATTTGTGGTTCAGAGGTTGTTGCATCCACAAGTCATATCGGCTGTCTCTATTCCTCGTTACGAGAGTGTTCTACAATGTCTAGATAGCCGTCAAGTCGAGTCTGGGTCGAAGTGCAAAGCAAGCAGAGAGTTCCAATGACAAGTTGCTGTGAGTCCGTGTGTATGTGCGTGTGTACCATACTTTTGCGGCATGGGTTGCATATTCTGTGGGCTGGCTTGGAGTATCAGTGGCACACAGTATACGAGGTGTGTGTCTCATGTGTGTCTATGTGTGGTGTGGTGTATGTGTGCCCATGACCGTAAGCTTCATTAGTCCGTATCCTGCACGCATGCCATGCTTGAATTGTTCCTTTGGATTGTCCTTGCAAAGTATCAAGGATTTCTCTCTATCACTACCAAAAACCACATAACTACCTTCAATACGTGCTGGGCCAGCAGACGTTCAGCCCTTTTTCCACAAGCCCCTCTCGGCCTAGCTACACAGTCCGCCAACATACTCCTCGTACCTGGTTGTCGGTCACCCGACTCACATTCTTTTCCAAGAAGAACATCTGCATCGGCCACATGGACAGGAAAGAATTCACAACGTACAAACAGCCGCAGTCTGACAAGAAGACCTTGTATACCTTGGAGGCCAGAACGAGGCAGGCAGGGAATACAAGTGTCAACAGGCCTAGATGGCTGCGAAAAGTGTGGATGGACGCGAAGACCTTGAGCCAGCTATCCTCTTCTGGAAGGAAAGCGCAGGAAAGAAGACAGTAGAGGAGGTTTTCAAGTCGGCTTGATTCCAAGCATGCATCAGTCACTGTCCGAATCTGATGTGCAAAGTTGGTTCGAGAACCATCGTCGAAGCCGGCATAGAGAGAAAGGAAGTGTTCTCGAGAGGTGTCAACTGGTCCCCGTTTCAGACATGACTTGGAAAGGCGTGTTGTTCAGCGTAAAAACAGACCTACACTGATTCCAGCAGTGAGACCAAAGCCCAAGAGCGCAGGGATGGGAATTTCTGGACAGCATTGGCAAAAGTGGATATACGCGGCTGCTTCGCATCGGATCTTTTCATCGACGTTGTCAGGAAAACGCTCCTCTCTGATTCTGTATGGAAGCACTAATCACGGCGGCGGGGATGGCCTTTCCGGTTGACATGGATAGGAATGCACAGATTGAAACTTCCATGAGTCCAGTCCGAGACATGCGAAAGATCACAGGCAGTCGTTTTGACGTTTGAGATGCTGTGCCGTAACATGAAGTATCTGGCTCTCGTCTTCCAGAATATGGACTAGCAACTCTATCCGTTTCTTTGGATATTCCAACATGTGGAGGATGTTGTCTTCATCGCCAAGGGCGTCTGATAGCTCGATCTTCTTTCCGATCAGTTTGAGCCATTGAGGAGGGGATGGCATGGGTGCAGGACTGCTGCGGAGGAATGTCAGGGGATGGACAATAGGTTGCAGGATTTTGGTCCAACTAGATTGATCAGTCCCCAGAAATGTCCTCGGCCGACCAGAGTAGAGAGAATAGGAAACTTACTGGGTAAACATGGCAGAGTATGCTTCACCTCGCCAGACCTTCCCTTTTCATCTGCATACCACCAGCAGAACTGTTCTTACGTGTTGTGTTGTTGATCCTTTCGCTCACAACGACTTGACCCTTTCTTCACTCATCCTTCTTCCTCACGTTGACTTCCTCAGCGCCGAAGGAAAAGATCCGCCTCTTCGCCCCAGCCTTGCTGGATGGAAACCTCCCGGTCATGCGTTTCGGGCCCAGTGCATCTCACTGAACGGAGCCGGTTGCTTCGGAAAAGGATTGCTGGTGCCTTCAACACCGCACGCATTCTGACTCCAACAGACGTCCACGGACCTTGTTCGCCTCCCTTTGCTGCTGCTTGAGCTCCGACATGAACCAGCATTTGGAGTATAGGCTGTTTCACCTTTGGTTGAATAACAATTCATCGCTCAAGGCCTACTTACAGCGTTCTCCAGCTGCTCAACTGTCTTCACATGTGGCATCTGCTTTGAGGCCGACCTCGTTCCGATCATATCCAAGTCTGCCTCTCTGAAATCGGTGTACCACGACACCGCACCGTGGCTGGATAGTGATATCGTTCTAGGAGGTGCCTGCATAGCGGCTGTAGGAGACTGCAGCTGAGCAGTGGACGCAGCTGTGTTGACAGGTCGGTCTTTGTTGACCGTGTTTATGTGGCGTAGCATTGCATACAATGTCTGTATGCGCGGGACCTTCACACCAGCAAACTTTGCAAGTTGGATAGGAGCTCCTAGGGGTCGCTCCAACTCCAATCTACTACCTCACTCTCACCGGAGGCCCGCTCCAGTGATATTGATAATAGATGAGTTTGTCATTGATGTGGCGTAGCATTGCATACAATGTCTGTATGCGCGGGACCCTTTTCGATCTACTGACGGCAATGATCACCGGAGGCCCACTCCAGTGATGTTGTCGATAGTGGTCAAGGTGTTTCAATCGGATGCTTCAATCCAGTGATGGCAAATCCCACCGGAGGCCAGCTCCAGTGGTATGGGCGATAGGCGAGGTCTTTCTGTGACCGTGTTTGTATCATCGGATTCCTGCTGTTTCAACCGTGAGACGCAACTTGTTAGCAACAAGAGCTTGCTGAAGGTGTGCCTCGTCGGGTGCCCGAGCCATGGAGGACATGCAACTGTGCCTACGGCTGTGGCGCCTGTGCAGAAAGGCCAGGCAGGACGTCCTCGTCCTCCCGCTTCGCCCGATGGTGTCCTGGGTGGTTCGGACAATGGACAGGAGATTGACACACTGGTCAACATCCTTTTCCCATTCAACGACTAAAGGCGCTTTCCCCCGGTGGCCCCCTGGTTTCACGCCCGTATCAAAGCAGCGTCTCATGACGTTGAGAGATTAAAGACTTCTGTTGAAAGCATTTATAAATGTAACATGGCCCGAGTGGCTTGCAACTGTTATCGGTTCTTGACGGGCGTCTTTACGTGGTTGCCCTTGTGTGTTTGGGAGGATATTCTCTGGGATCTTCGAGGCTTCTTTATTTCTTGGTCATCCCCAGTCCTCTGTCTGGACTTGTCGATTGAGCTGGTGGTCGTCTCACCACTTGCTCAAGTCGATCCATTTCAGGTAAAAAGGACCCTCTGTACCCATCGCTAGTGTTGATTCGGTCTTCCTGGGGGGCCATTGTTCTTGATGTCGCTGAGGATCCGTTCAAAGTAAGCCTTCAAAGTTCTCAACCCTCGCAGGGAGCCACGGTCAATGTGAAGGAGTGAGGGTGGTTGTTGAAGGAGGGATTTGAACTCAAGGCCCCGTGGTAATTGGTCGGGCATCTGCACAAACGTATGATGGATGGGGCGTTTGCACCCAGGAAGTATTCATGGCTCTCCGCGGGATGCTGTTTGGAACGCTTTTGAGACGCAATCTTGAAAATATGCAGTCCGCCATGACGAACTGTCGCTATGAGCAGGAAGGTAACCTCGTTCCCCCTCTTCTCCATGTGCCCACGTCTTCTGGTTAACCTTGACAGTCAGGACGGCCGTATCTTTGTGGGAGGGATGAAGGAGAACAACGGCGAAGTCGACCTAGAAAAGTTCGACAAGTATCAGCGATTCCTGCCGAAGACCAACGTCATGTGGCCTTGGGACTTGGTAAACGATCCGTTGGTGAGCAAGAGGGGAAGGCGGCGGTGGTGGAGGTGGATGGAAGAAGTGGCACCGCTAGGAGACTGCAAACGGGCCTCTGGAGGACGCTGGAGGCGTTATCAAGGGCAATGATTTTGGTTGCATTTCTAGGGCACGCGGGTACCAATGTAGCGGGCACCGTCGAAAGACAGATCTTGCTGGATTGAGCTGGCATAGATCTGACACACCAACACCTCAAAGATTGGTGATGCAGAAGCGAAGTGCTTCGCCAGAAGGTGCGTATGGGATAACTATATCCAGCTGCAAACGCCCGAGTCAGTAGTGATAGGAGCCATGCCGACAGCTGCGTTGTCGGAGCTAGTAGCTGAGGCAGAAGAGCTGGCCGGCGAGATGTCGCAGAACCGGATTCAGAGGTAGAATCGGTGGATGAAGGTGCTGCGGAGGAGGTAGAACGCCCCTGGAAGGTTGGAATGGAAAGTAATTGTTTCATCGGATGTGTATAACGTTTGATGCGTGATGAAGCCATGCGAGAAGGACTCCGTAAGAGGTATGACGGTCAGATTCAAGGGCAATATGACAATGGCAGTGGAAATGGCAATGGCAATGGCGACAGCAATAGAAAGAGCAACAGCGTCTACCTAGGTTGTAAGAGTGGCGTGCGAGGCAAAGGCAAGTGCAAGTGTGTTGGACTATCACAAACCACTGAATATTCTACTCGAGGAGCATGATATGTCCAGTACATCGATGACAGAAGAGCGAGTGTAGGCAGGAGAAAGCGTAGTCGAGAACAAGTGGAGCCATATACCAAGACGTCCCTACCCATGATGTGAAGAAGAGGAAGAGGAGGCTACTTGACTCTTGAAGCATTTATGAGCAGCAACTACTCAATTGTTCGTACTATTCACAGTGAAGGTCGTGAGTGTCACTTCTTTCTGCAAGCAAATATACACGTACACGAGCAATGAGACAGGTTAACACCACCAGGCGTTTAACACTGAGTGCTCCATGCTGCTGAGGATGAGTGTATACAATAGAGTCTACAAAGAGACGCTATTTCAAATCATGAATGGCGCGTGACATGCCGAAGAAGCTCTTACAAGGAGTCAAAGTCTTGTACTCGAATCATCCAGCGACGATCCGAGTCAACGAATAGTTGTTCAAGCTTCAGCTTATATCTTTGAGCTCCTTTTTCTTCTTCTTCTTCTTCTTCTTCTTCTTCTTCTTCTTCTTCTTCTTCTTCTTCTTCTTCTTCTTCTTCTTCTTCTTCTTCTTCTTCTTCTCCTTCTCCTCCTTCTCCTCCTTCTCCTTCTTCTCCTTCTTCTCCTTCTCCTCCGTCTCCTTCTTCTCCTTCTTCTCCTTCTCCCTCTTCTCCCTCTTCTGCCTCTACTGCCTCTACTCCCTCTACTCCCTCTACTCCCTCTACTCCCTCTACTCCCTCTACTCCCTCTCCTGCTCCTTCTGTTCCTTCTACTTTTACTACTCCTACTGCTTTTGCTTCTCCTTCTTCTTCTCCTTCTCCTTCTCTAACAACAGCGACTGATACAGAGTGTTCTCTGATGAAAAGCCCCCGAGTCAGTCAACGTCAAGAGAGGCGGTAAAATAGTTCGAATGTCGACCCTTTCAGACTGACCTTTGTGTTTCAGAGTCCTGCTGATATTCTCTCTATCATTTCCTTACTACAGCTTAGTGTCATTTCACGATTAATACATTGAACCTTTTGTAGGTTAGGCTGACATGTGACAGACGATGAGGGGCCACATGACGTGCCGTGACGCCGCGAGCCAGCTTGACAACGTTATTCTTCATCGCAGTTCCTCAGCAGTCACGTAGCCTGACTTATCGAAGATACCATTCCGACTTTCATGTGGTTCCCTCCGTCAAATCCAAAGCCCCTTTTTCTAGCGGTCGGTGTCTTTCTCATTCTACATTCAGCCGATCTGGCCATCAGCCCTAATGGCCCAGGCACAGTGAGTCAAACGAGCTCACAACGAGAGTTAACTTGACACTAAAATTTCGTAGGTGTCCATACACTGAAGGTGGTGCGATAGCCTTGAACGTACAATCCCAAAGTTGCCAGCATACTATCAATGCTCGAATTGTCAAGGTTTTGGCACCTTTCACACTTTCGGCAGTGATGGTGGTTCAGCTTTCCGCGCCATTCCCAGCTTTACAAGGAAACATATTGCTGAAACTGTATGACCGCCGTTTCGTAGCATCATATAGGGAGACCTTTGGTATAGATCCCTGGACACCCCAGGTCGAGACACAATACCAACAGTTTGTCCGTTGCGGCAATGCATCATCTACCTTCGTTGAGAGATTGCGGTCCGACACCGATTTTCTCGATCGAGAGGGCGAAACCTGGGACGTGGCACAGAACGAAGCTTTCTTGGACCACGAGATGTGGTCGCTTTACGAGACAGAAACAGAAGTATACCGAAGGGCTCACAGCCTTCAGGGACGAGACATTCCACGACTACTACACCACGTAAGCCTAGCTTCGCCCTCCGACGCTACTCCACCAGGCTTCAAGTGCCCGGGAATCCTACTCGAATTTATCCCTGGATTCAGTCTCGCAGACATGGCTGGAAATGCGTCCAACGAACACTGGCAACACATTGGAGAAGAGGCAATTCGAATCGTTCACGCCATTGGAAACCTGGGTGTCTTGAACAAGGACGTACAGCGGCGGAATTTTATCGTGAACTGGGATCAACTCACCAACAAATTCAAAGTTTTGATGATCGATTTTGCCTTGGCCACATTTCGCGACAGGGTCAAAAGTGAAACAGAATGGCGCAAATTGAAAGCGATTCAAGATGAAGAGGGGGCGATAGGGTACGTCTTGCAGGGCAAACACTACCCGGACTTTATCTACCGGCGGTCAGAGGAATACAGTCAATTAGACACGGACTTTAAAATGGAATAAAGGGCCCTCTTCCCTCCGTTTTATCGCATCACCGAGAGGGGGGAGAGAGACACACACACACACAGAGAGAGAGAGAGAGAGAGAGAGAGACAGAGATCGGCACAAGCAAATGGCTTGGAGAGAAGTCTTCGGCGATCAGCTGAGCCAACGACTTCTCGTGAATGAAGGCTTTACTAAGGCACTCCTGATATCTTCGATACTCGCTCGAGAGATCCTTTGTGTGGGTGTTCGTATCGTACGCTGTCGCGTCGCCTCATCGCCCGAGTTAGAGCAGTTACTTTTGACCAGCCCAGGTTTCCAGATGGACTTCCGACACGCGCGGTTGCTTCTGTGGCAGAGGAACAAAATGTCCTTCATGATAACTACCTGAGCAACTCGTTCATGTGCGTCGTCCTGATTGATGCACACTCTAAAGTCCCCTTTCAGCCGACACACTTGCGACGTCTTTTTCTTCGGTCTTTGAATGAATCTCTTTCCTCCCTTCTCGCATCACATTCACAGAACAAATCACAGACCGAACGTCTCCCACCATCCACGCTCCTACTACAATACACTGTCGTTGCCTTCGACGCCCCCCTGCGCCCCCCTGCCAAGGTCTTCGCTGACTCCATCACGGCACGCTTGGCCGTGATCGTGGGCGGCTGGCTTGCGACGGACCGGAGATACAGGTGCCCAAAATGGCGCTGCTCGCTCGCCGACCTGGGCTTCTTCATCTTCACAGGCCTCGTCTACTCAATCTCTTCTCCCTTGTGTAATGAGGACCACAACACTCACCAGGAGAAGCGCACCAGTCCCAACACAATCTCGCGGCTTCGCACATTTGACGCAAGCTTCTAGCATATGAAAACTTTCTTTTCCTTATGCTTTGAGTTCTGCAACTGGGGCATATCTGGCTAGGAATACTTTACATTTCATTTCGGAAGACCATCACTCTGCCTACTCCTCAAGGCATTCCTGACAGTTAGTCTTTGGAAAACAACTCTCATGGGTACGCGGATTGGGTACATCTCTCTTCTCTTAACGGGTTACTCTACCCGACTCGTTGCTCGGCCTAATGTCAAGATCATTCCAAGATCAAAACGTAACAACCGGGCTACGAGGGAGATACTTGATTAAATAACTGGACCCACACTTTTGATTGTTCTCTGGCTTGATTCTTACAAGTTCTATAGCCTGGGGCTCAAGGTACCTGACGTATCTGACAAGGCCCACTCGTTCCTATGCTTCTTACTGCGCACCCTGTCAGCTTGAGCAGCCGTAACGCCCCTAGCCTCCACGGCAGGATTATATCCGGCCCACGACGCTTTCGCGACCTCTGCATTACTGATAGACTTGTTCTTCGCTCCATCGGCTCGTTTGTAGACGTTGACCACAACAGCGCCGCCGAGTCCCAGGTTGTGCTGCAGCGCCACAGACGTGTTCTCGACAAGCCTGTTGTTTGCCCATCCACGTAGCTGCCACACCAGCTCTGCACACTGCGCCAGGCCCGTCGCGCCCAGAGGATGCCCCTTCGAAATGAGACCACCGGACGGGTTGATGACACAGCTACCGCCGTAAGTAATGTCGCCGCTCCGCACCATCTCGTGCGCCTTTCCGGGTTCGCAGAGCCCGAGGCCGTCGATGGTGATGAGCTCATTGGCCGAGAAACAATCATGCATTTCGCACACGGTGATGTCCTTGGGGGAAACACCGGCTTCTTCCATGGCCACTCTAGCGGCCTTTGCCGTCGTGTCAAACCCGACCAGGTCCATCGAACTACCGGAAAACAGTCTGGTTGAGTCGGTGAGGAGACTCTGGCCCGCAATCAGGACAGCCTGGCTCTTGAGATGTGGGCGGACGTCGAGAAACCTTTGCGACACGATGACTGCGGCGCTAGCTCCATCGCTGGTGGGACTGCACTGAAGCTTTGTCAGGGGCGGATAGATCATCGGTGAGTCCTTGACCTCCTGTAATGAATACACACTCCTGAATTGAGCATAAGGATTCTTGGATGAATGCAAGTGCGAGACACGGGCGATCTCGGCCAAATCATCATCAGTCGCCCCATACCTATGAGATTGTCAGCATACGTGGCTGGAGATGAGGAAAGCGAAGGTTTGTGTACATTTCAATATATTCTTTGCCGGCATTTCCAAAGTACTGTTGATTGGGAGGAGCGTTGTTTTTCCCTCTCGTTTCGTCCATCAACTGCTTGCTCCTCTGCAAGGGACTCGATCGATCTGCCCACGCGCTTCGTATACTTCCCCGTTGCATCTTTTCGAATCCAACCACCATCGCACAATCAATGACGCCGCTCCTCACCAGGGTTCTCGCCATGTGCAGCCCGGTTGACCCGGTAGCGCAGGCATTATTGGTGTTGTAAATGGGGATAGTGGTCATGCCAAACTGATAGAAAACACGCTGACCGCAGGTCGAGTCGCCAAAGCAGTAGCAAGCAATACCTGTCTCGACGTCGTCGTAGTTGATCTGTGCATCCAGGAGGGCCTTCAAGCCCGCCTCGTAAGCCATCTCCGGATAGTCTCGCTCACCACCTGGCTTGACGAACTTTGTGAGGCCGACGCCTATAACGTACGCTGCTTGAGACATGCTAGGCGTTTGGTTGGTACCTCCTCACGGGGACTGCTGGAGTGACCTTGTAAGGATCGGAACCAGTATCTGCAGGTGATTTCTTGAGAAATGTATTGGACAAGAGAAGCGTAATGTCACTTTAACAATCTTGGTTCAGAGGAGAAATTGCTCGTCTCATTGCATCCCTAGCTACTAGTTGAGAGGCCATCACAAAGTCCGAACTGGGCGGCGCCATGAAGAATGTATGCCTCGGAAGGAAACTAGGTGGAGCCATGATCGGATGTTCTATTGTGCAAGATGAATAAAGCCAAGGCATGATTGTCCATCTCGTGTAGTCCGATGAGTATGTGATTTCTGTTTCGACGCGAACTTGTCTTGACAATTCCTTTAATCCCCCCGGAAGTTTTTGTACCCTAATACTAACCTCCGGTTTGTCGAGTCTAGCCTCCGAGGTCCGATGGATACCGTCCTTGGTGCCAGAATGTCCATAATTCCCGGCTTGAAAACAACCCGGGCGATTTTGGCAAATCAAGAGGTACGAAGCTGCTGAAAGCCCGAACCCCAGGCCAGTGGACTCGAAAATAAGCCGTAAATCAAGTGCCAGCCTCCACAGATCGAGGTCTGAAAGTAGACTTTGGGGGTTAGATTTTAACATTCACTTGCTCTGCTTACCAGACGAGTCCAGCTCTTGGACATTTTGTCTCTCTAAGTGCGGCTAAACGTTTCCCATTGCGCTCGTTTGGGAGACCGTGCCCATCATTTTTCCTACCGAAAGGCGGTCCAAGCTAGCAGCCACGGATTATATCAGTGTCTCAAATCATGAGGATCATATTGATGAAAGAAACCAAGTCAAGGACTAGGAACTATGGTGTCGAGGGCTGCGCGAGTGAGTACGCGAGTGCAGGCAGCGATAGATATGGCGCTAGTCCCAATTGGGTTCACCCAACACGAGGGCGTGGACAGATTAGCTGATGCGAGTTTAGCACCCACAACTCTACAAGACGCAGGTCATGGCACGATCGAAAACATCAAGGCGGAGAAGTACCATGCAGAAGATGTCACCGCGGAAGAGAATCTGGTTTACGACAATGCCGATGAAGAGCCTGAGCTTCATGCAAGCACCTACGTTGCACTTGCGTCTATGGTCCTTCTCAATTTTGTGCAAGTCTTCGCGCTTCAAGGCCCCCCAGCGGTAGTAAGTGACACCCTTTGGAAAGAATCGAGAACAGGACGACATATTGATCACAAAATCTACAGTTGTCATACATTGGAAAGAATCTCAACAACACGGCAGCCGAGACATGGGTCCCTAACTCTCTGTCGCTGGTGCAAGCCGTACTGGCGCCGGTCATTTCTTCAGCCTCGGACACCTTTCAGGTTCGAAAAGAGCTCCTCGTAGGCTCCTGCGCTATCGCCTTCGTTGGATCCTGCATTGCACCCGGATCTACGAGCATCTACCGGCTCATTGTCTCACAAGTCCTCATCGGATTCGGCTTTTCTACTGTCCCACTCGCGTATTGCATACCCAGTGAAATTCTTCCCCGGAGATGGAGGCCAAGTAAGTACAACATCATTTGTCTCGGCTGTTTGTGCCTTTCAGACCTGACAACGGATTGTAGTTGCCCAAGCATCGATCAATGTTGCTGCCGCACTGAGTGCGTGCGTTGGCCCTCTCTCCATCGGCGCTCTCACGAAACAAAACGCCCATGAAGGTTGGAGAAGGTTCTTCGTGAGTGCAACTTGGTTCCCTCGCTTTTCATTGCTGCCATCTGACTCATATTAGTGGATCCAAGCAGGGTTTTGGGCCGCTCTTACTTTTGGGATCCTTTTCAGCTACAGGCCGCTCAAGAGACATACCTCCCTTGACCACCTGTCCGTCTTTCAGAAAATTCGCTGCCTCGACCTGCCTGGCTTCGGGCTTCTCACGGCCGGCCTCACACTCTTCCTAACGGGACTCAATCTGGGAGGAGGTTTGTACCACTGGACCAACGTCCATGTGCTAACGACTATGGTCATCGGGCTCGTCGTGCTCATAGCCTTCTTCATTTACGAGTGGAAAGGCACTAAAACAGGAGTTCTGCACCACGAACTTTTCCAGGGTGGTAAATCGGCGGGAAGAACCTTTGCTATTTGTGTCGGCCTCATGTTCACAGAAGGGATCATCCTGTTTTCTTACGTGATCTACTACCCTGTGCTGTAAGTGGTTTCATTCCTCGTGATCACGACATACTAAGGCATAAATGTGTAGGACAAAATCCCTCTTTGAAACAGATCCTTTTCTAACCGTCGCTCGAGAGCAGCCATTTTGGATCGCATGCGGACTAAGCACTGTTCTATGGGGATATGCGAGCACCAAATTTCGAACAATTCGAGAGCTTCTCTTTGCTGGCTTCTTAATCCTCACTGCAGGTATTGTCGGCTTTGCCACAATACAGCCCCAAGATTCTACCAGAACCATTGTCTTTTCTGGCCTCTCAGGCATCGGGTTTGGAGCCCCTCTCATTCTTATCATCACGGGCGTGCAGCTCTCGACTCCTCACCACCTGATTGCGACCGCCACCGCTGTCACCACCTCTGCACGTTCAGTTTCAGCCACTGTATTCACGGCCATATACACCGCCGCATTGAATACCAGCCTGCAACGGCAGTTGCCTAATGATATCTCCAAAGCGGCCATAAAAGCTGGACTTCCTCTGGGTTCGGCTGAAGCCTTCGCCCTGGCGCTGTCTGGAGGCAACGCCACTGCACTTTCTACTATTCCTGGAGTAACTCCTGCGATTATTGCTGCAGGTATATCTGGGTTGAAGCAAGGGTTTGCAAACTCCATTAGGGTTGTCTACATCATTGCCGCCCCGTTTGGTGCTTTGGCATGTGTTGCTTGCTTTTTCATAGGAGACGTGAGCAAGCAGATGGACTATCGGGTAGATGCGCCCATCGAGGATCTGCATTCTAGGCACCACAATGTCCAAGAAGATACTCAGCCTGCTCGGTATCGGGTCTAGGTATCTGTCCAGAGAAGGATGAACAGTGATTGCACAGGACTTTGCAGATTCCAGACCCTATGACCAAGCAGCAGTTGTTGAAACCTCAGCACCTCAATATTACCCCTACGTGAGTTCCAAAGTGGCCAGCAAGGGGCCCGAATATTCTTCCTTGGAAGCTCAGTGCATTCCCCTCCGCCTAACGGCAGATTTAGTATTAGCAGTGAAAATTGTCCACAGAGTCTGGGCTAGGCCCTAAAGGACGAAAAAGACAGTGGTAGGGTCTATGAGACACACTGATATGGCGAGCGCATAGCTATGAGAAGCTCATTTCCTTGACCAGCGCATGTGTAAAGTCTCCTTGGTCACAGCTCAAAAGTTTGACCGAGAATAGCCTGGACGCTTCCCGGGCTTCGAACAACCTCGTTGGTTTTGCACTTAAATGTTGAGTGGCCGAGAATCTCACCATGCGAAGTGATGTAGGCCCTTCTCAGGCCTTTGGCTACTTTGCTCCGGGAAAACACTTTTGTCGACGTCTACTCAGCATGGGAAATGAATGAGCATAGACTGATGACTTGGGATCTGGAGAACGAAGAAGACAGCGCTTAGCACCATCGGTTTACCATCGTGCTACGTATGCAAAATGAACAGCAGTAGTACCCATGCCTTGAGGCATATCCTTGACTTTTATGCTATTGTCGTAGGTGGTCCCCCCCAACATAGTAGCGTATATTTAGATGATGTGAGGCCATCTTGGTATGAAAAGCGACATCAGGCAGGCTACCCCGAGGCAAAGCTATCGTCGTTCACCAGTAGATGAGTTTCCATCGCGCCGAGATGCGCCTGAGTTTCTCGCCAAAGAAAGAGAGAAAAACGGCAGATAGCATTACGGCGATGAAAATCCCAGCAAGCGCGCCGAATGACTGTTTGACATGGTCAGAAACATTCACAGAGATTGAGGTGAATCTATTGAACCTTACCCTTTCGAAGCCAGATGAGACAATCCATGGGGTTATGCCATGGGTGTAACCGAAAGCCACTACGTTCTTCAGACCATTGACGAGTAGGAGAGCCTCCGGTGCAACCGGAAAGCAGCTGTCGGAGACATAAATCAGGCCGATGGTTGCGACACTGGCAACTCCAACTGCGATGAAGCCATTTGCAACGAAAAGGACGATCCAATGCAGATGAAGACTTGCTCCAAATCCAAACATCAGCAGACCGGTCGGGACTAAGAGACCGGGAATGAAGAGCAGCATCATTCGGCTCTCGGGCCGGAATCTTCCTCCGTTTCTCTGGGCATCCCAGGTCGAGTAAACGTCCGTCAGGTAGCCTCCAGTGAAGCCACCAAAAAGCGTGCCCACTATTCACAAGAGTCAGCCTTTTTCGGATGCTATAGATAGGGCCAAAAGGAGCATACAAAGAGCCGGAATATTGACCAAGCCACTGATTGCGGGACTGAAGTTGTAGGGAGGTGATTGGAGCACGAAGGCATTAAGCGAAGTCGTGGTAACAACGCAAGCCAAGCTGATCGAGTCTGGATGCTAATTAGTGCAAGTTAGGGGGTGTATCAAGTTCTATAGTCTTACAGCTGATGGTCGACCATATGACCGCTGGATATGCTATCATGAAGATAGGTCGCATGAAGAGCCCAAAGAAGCTTTGGTTTGGGACGCCAGACCACAGGTTAAGCTGCTGGGCATAGCTCTTCTGTCGAGAGCTCGCTGCATTGCTCGAAGGCTGCTCCAAAAACTCTGCTTCTATCCGCCTATCGACAGCGTTTTTGAGGATTTCGTCTTCCGGTGGAGCGCTGTGAGCCTGGATTGACGGTTGCCCAGCTCTAGCCAGCAGCTCAACCCTTTCAAATCGTGTCTCGGGAACAAGAAAAAATATCGCCACAAAGAGAATCCCGCAGATGATTGTGCAGAGCCAGGAGAACCAGCGCCAGCCAAGGGCAATACGGAAGTCAATATACGATCGTTTCCTACGAGCCATTGCGGTACTGACCGGATATTATGAAACCAGAGCACAGTGGACCTAGCGAGTTGCCCGCAGAAAGCAGGATCAGGCAGACGCCCATCATAGCCCCCCTCTCGTGGAGAAAGAATAGATCCTAAAATATCATTACTTCCTGTCGCCGAGAAAGCAGTCACTGATAATGGATCTCACATTGACAAGAGCTGCCGCGAGAGCTTCTGTGGATCCTCCCGCGAAGGCCAGGAGAATGCGGGACCCAAGTAGGCTCCCGTATGTCTTTGCCACGGAAGACCAGATACAGCTGACAAAATATATCAAAGATGCGACGACAAACACTGGCCTTTTGCCAAAGTATAGGGCTAGCGGAACCCAAATAAAGTTCTGAGCATCTCAGGATTAGCAAGATAATCTGCGTGTGGAGGCAACATCACTGTTCACACTTACAGCAAGACCGAGAGTAAGTATACAGAAAGAGAGGAGGTTCGTGATAGAAGCAGTCGACTGGTTAAATTCCTCTCTCAACAGCACAAAGCCCGTGGAGAGACCGGTGATGACGTAGCTGACCATGAACGCGAAAAAGTTCACGAGCACGAGAGGCATCATCTTCTTCCATCTGGGCCATCTCAATGGATCGTTCGGGTCCTCTGATGGCTGCGGAATCAGGACCAGGTGCGGATTGTTGGGGTGTTGGTGAACGCTTCCCCCTTCTAGAGCAACGAGAAGTCAGGCTTTGACTGATCGACCAGGAAACACCAGTTTGAATGCTCACCTTCTATCAACTGAACGGACCCGTGCGTCGCGTCGAGTTCGTGAAGCGCACGGAATTTCATGGTGATGTCTACGCAACCAAGAGTACCACAATGACATACGCTATAGTTTCTCTCGTCCGAAGTGGAGACAGTGGCTCACTGTAGTTTTCCGGGCTTTCGAAGACTCGAGAAGGGAGAAGATGACTATAGCTACTTTGTTTACAGCTTTATACAATCGTAAAAGTTGACCTGGCTTGTCTGGCAGGAATACTTTGCGGGGGAACTACAAATCCCGGGGTTGCTCCAGAACCCCAGGTACTCCACGGCTTGGAAATCAATCCGAAGGATAGAGCAATCAACTTTCATTCCGACCTGGATACTCTATCAGTAAAATGGAGCCACGGTACCTCAGGTCGCCCCGAGTTCGACAGCGTTCGAATCCATCACAGCATGTAATTGGTCTAGAAGCTCATCAGTTGAAGCTTCCACAAAGGTAGCTCGACCGGAGAGAAGTTGAAACCACAACATCTGCTACCTCCGATAGCTGGAACACAATGCCACCCGCCATGTCCTTGGTTGCTGAGTGTAAAGTCAAACCTTCGTATCATTAACCACAAACTATCCCCACCCGGGTAGTCAAGGAGGACGGCCGCACATGGGACTTGTATGAGTTGATCATTGTAATGACAATTCCAACACAATTTTGTCATCCACAGGGGCGCAGGGGGTCTGACAGACTCTCACCCGTCGTGCTAGCGCTGTCCAGCGTGTGCAGATGCTCGAAACAGCAAACTTTCCGCCTGGAGTACAATGATTTAAGTCCCGGACCCGGAATTTGTCACTAGGCGAAATCACAGAGGTGGCCTGAATAGCGCCGGCATCCTTGGGTGGGAAAGAATTGGCCGAGTTCGGAGTGGATCCGTCGGCTTCCAGCTCTGATCCAAAGGAGCTGCAGCCTGATCAACAGGTTAACCCACCGACTTTTATCTTGAAGGAAGGTGCTGCAATTGTCGACTTTTGTTCTCGCAATCAGCTTCGACTCCCACTTGTGGAAATGGCTGACTCGGAATTTATCGAGCAATTGAAAATCCAGTCGCTGTTCACTCGGTGCATGTACTACCGAGATTGTCATCAGTGGGAAAAAGTGCTCGAAACATACCATCCGGACACATCTAAGACGCTCTGTGAGCTATCCTGGTCGGTTCACTACCCATCCGCAGTGCCATCTCACACCAGGTAGAGGGCAAAACAAAAAGCAACTAGCTGATACCGTTCGTCTAGGATCCGTGGCACTGTGGTGGACTGGGTGGAAGGCTGTAAGAAGATCGCAGCGGCCCCCCATACTGCGTCCCATCATGTCATCCATCCGATAGAAGCGGTGATCAATGGCGACCGTGCGCTATGCTTTTCGACTGCCGATATGACGGTGCGAGCTACTATCGAGGGTGTCGAAGTTGACATCACCTCCTTCGTCCGCTTTGTCAACCGGGTTGTACGGACCACGGTGCCCGGAAACAGGAAAGAATGGCGCATCCTTACATTCCAGCCGACCTACGTCAGCGACAACATCAGCAAGACTGGACTGGGCTCAGGAAGCAAGGAGCTGACCGTACAGGTGGACGACAAGGCTAGGCCCACGTACAAGCACCTCGAATGGGTCTTGAGCCGGAGAGGCGTGCAGGTTGGAAGGGATTTGCCAGGCGTCGATGTGCCCGAGAGCGCAGAACAGGTTGTTAAGGCGGCAGAAGCATGGTTAAGGGAGAGTGACCAAGAGTAATGGAGCAGCGTCGGGAAATTGGCCAGCTGAGTAGAGTGACAGGAGGCTGAAAAGGTTTTGGAGCATGCTTGATAAAATGAAAATCCACAAGCTACATTGTGAACGAGATTTTTGGTGAATTTAAGGTGAAAGTTGAATATTGCGGTTGATAAATAGCACAGATTCAGCTTGATCGTGGAGCTGGACGAATCCCACCAACTTCGCTATCTTGGAAAGGATGAATAGTCCAAGGCTATTCGCCGGTCCTTTAGCAAAACAGACCAGATCTACTGTGCAGCGATAGATGACATTTATGGATCTTGAAAAAAGCAGCTTTCATCATGCGGTCTCCCAAACCAGATCAGTATCTACGACTGTTCATATCAGCATCTAATCTGCGTCTGGATGTCAGCCCTCTTCGTCCTCCTCCGTTTCCTATGTGCACAACACCTCGATTCGTGCTTCTGAGAGTTCCATAACAGTCATGGTCGACATCCGAGCATACATAGCACTGTCACGTGAACTTCAATATCCTGGCAATGTTACAGGATACACATGTGCAGATGGTAGCGGACACAGTAACTCCACGGCCTCGTTGGTCTGGGCGTGATAGGTACTTATACCTTTGTAGGTCGTCCATTGAGTGAAGTTTGAGGCTGTAGAAGTTTGTATCTTCAACAATTGTGGGCAACACCACTGGCCATCAAACGCTCCAATGTTGCAACCATCGTCGGACAGCACGGCCATGGCATTGCTTCAAGCTCGACCTTGAACGCAGTTAGCACCCGCCGGCTACTATAGGTCCGACCGTCTAGGGCATCATGGGATTTCTGATGCGCCCAGACCACCAAGCTCGCATGAAAGACGACAATCGGGAGCCAGATGGGGCAGAGAGCCTCCGATGCGGATGTAGCGTTTCGTGCAACTGCACTGTCCAATACCTGCCAAGCTAGGCCTGCCGCCTGGTCTGAGACGTCAGGTGGATGAGTCGTGGCGCGGGGTGCATCAACTGTCAATCCGTATCCGGCCATACGCGGCAGATCCAGGATTCGTTGGCAGCAGAGATGAAGCCTGATGTAAAAGTAAAAGGCCATGATATCGGAAGAGACATGGGACTGAAAATGACGTATCCACTTGTCCAAGGCCCTCGACAGGGTGTCATGCATTTTATTTATCTCACTCTGCGGTGAGAGTGGAATGAAATGTTTTGTCGGAATAATTTGGCCTGCTGAAGGGGAGCGATGACTGGAGCTAGCGAAGGGTCCTAAAGCCCGTTGAATGTACACAAGGTCTGACATAATAGCCATGAGAAGAAGAAATCCATCGTTCGAGGCGGACATGTCTGAAGGAAGATGCCACGATGACTGGCTATCACGCATCAGATTTTGGTACTGCTCCTGGAATTCGTAGTTTGAACATGGCATCTTGGTCCAGAGCTCCCGGGAAGAGAAACCGGTGACTGCCAAGTCGTGATTGAGCCCATACAAGATGTCGTTCAACCACAAGCACCAAACCATTATGCCCCGGCTTCTTAGATTCTCCATGGCTGAGGTGCTCGCAGACGTGGGGGGTGAATCGTCCCTGTTTGCGATAGTTTCCAGGTGAATGGGATCGTGGACGCGGAGTCGGCGTGCAATCTGTCTAGCTAAGCCGCCCGAAGAGCCAGACAAAGTCGTTTGCACTTACCGTCAGGGATGAACATATCAGAAGCCCTACCTGCTGCTCAATGGCTCCATCAATGGCCATAACGCCGTACATGCCAAGGAAAATCATCTGAGTCAAACATGTCAGCTTCGCCGCACAAAGAGCCTCCCGATGATGGCCCTACAGTCATCAGCATCTCAAAAGATCGGGCTTCTCGGTTATCCACCTCAGCTATCACTTCTAGCAGTGCTATACCAGCTCGGAAGAGGTTTCGTGACTCCTGATCCCATCGTCTGGCGTGCATCGATGCAAGGCAGGCGGCAGAGAGGCTAAATGGTGACGGGACAGGCTCTCTTGCGGGTTGGGTCAAGAACAGATTCTCCAAGAACATGTGCCTCGTACAGGACTTGTAGAAAATGTCATGGAGATGCGATAGATTATCCTCACATGAAATTTCCGGAAAATCCGAGAAGAGCACCACTGGATATGTGAATTGCTTCTCTGGATTCACCTATATTTGGGTTGGGGCATCAGGTCTCAGCTTGGCCTTGCCGCAGAGCCAACTCACATCAGCCGTAAGGTCCATGTGCAACAAGTTCTCGGTTTCCAGCCCACCGAGGTCAGCCAGCAAGGCCTTTTTGAAGGCTGCAAGGAAAGCCGGCTCCGGAATTTCGTTCGCCACCTCGACATCTCGTCGAGAAGGGGTTCTCTCGTCCGGCAGCATCATCTCTTGTGATTTCGTATGTGGTGTTGCTTCTGCCATGCCGACAGGATTCAACGTGGACTCGGACATAATATAAAGAAACGAACAAGATCTCTAAGATTGAATGACCGCAGTCTGAGTCCTCAGAGGGGAGAATCTCACATGTTCATCGGTGGCCAGACCTAGCCATTGACAGCTGGCATTAGCTTCTCTGCCTTACTCCTCCTCAAGGCTCCGGTCCTCGGCTCTCATCTTGATTCGCCAAAACTCTCCGGTGGAGGTGGGGAATTCCAAGCTGAAATCACGCCCTCTACTGCTGGAATATAGAATCATTCCATCAAATGTGTCATCGTACTGAATTATCTTCCTTAGGACATCCCGCTAATGTCATCCCCGGAATTTGCTGGGGTTACACCTCTGGTTGGCATGAGTCAGGTCGCGACATCGTCCAATATACCTCTGAACCAGCGGCCAATAAAGAAGGTGAGCCACGCGTGATCTTGAGGCCGCATCCTGCAAAGTCGAACAACAATTGACCGAACCCTCAGTGCGATGTTTGTGGCCGCGTATTTGCTCGACAGGAACATCTGGTGCGACATCGTAGAATTCGTACAGCTCCCTCCACCTGTGGTAGAGGCCTTTTCTGACCTGTCCATAGACACCAGTGAACGGCCATTTCGTTGTCCTGTGTGCCCCGCGGATTTCCCCCGCCCCGATGTTCGAGACAAGCATGTAATAAGATTCCATCCTTCCGAGGACGCGGACCGCTCAACGTCAGCCACGACTGGGTTTGCTCTGCAAGAGAGATCGAGAATGGCCTGCGACCAGTGTCGCCGTGGCAAGTTGAAATGCGATAATCATCTAGAACCGTGTCATACCTGCCGAAGGAAGCAGATTACCTGTACCCGGTCGGTACCCCGCAGACGATCAGGAAGACCGCGACGTCGCCAGCTCCCCGATGGTACGGCCTCTCCGTTAGGAGCCAACCCAAGCTCTAAATACCGTGATATAACGTCCTATGCCACCTGGATGCCGGATATTGGTGATAATTTGGCTGTCTCAACTGCGCAGGATCTGGCTACTCCAGATGGTGGCGTGCCGTCCGTCGATTGGGATGGCACTGCGTGTCTATCATCCAACCTGGCCGAAACAACGGTGTTGGAAGAGGAAATGCATGTCTTTATACAGACCGCAGACACAGCTCCTGACGCCATCCCTAACAGCAATGTCGCATTGGCGAACGATGGTTTTTCTGGTGCACATGAGCCGCCAATGGGCCTGAAAGATGTCGACTTTGATCTCGTCGACAAACTGTGGCATCTCCCCATGGTAAATGTCTCAATACACAGCTTGTGTTCTAATTTTGCTTATTGCATTCATAGGACGTATCGGCGTGGTTCGACGACCTTGACCAATCCTCGATTGCAATGGTCGAGGACAACTTTTCCTTCCAAAACAATGGGAGCTCCGCGCCAGAAAGCCTTGCACCTATTGACAAAGCGACTGCCATGATGATTGGATATTTCCGGCAGAGGGCCAGAGCCGGAAATCCGACCGGAGCTGAGACTAGAAGATCCTGGTACTCGAATCCACCGCTACTTCATATGTATGACGAACAAGTCATCAATGTCTTACTAAACATTGGACGCGCACATTTGTCTACTACATTTTCGGTATTTTCCAAGTTTGAGGCCACGGAGCAAACTAGCAAACAGCTTTGCCTTGCAATGGCCTCGGTTGGAGGTCTGTTCTCGACGGTAGAAGGGAGTGGTGCCGTCTCCAAGTCGTTGTACAACGACGCGAGGAGACTCGAACTCGAAGCGGCCCTTCGACCACGGCAGCCGTCCTTCCAGTGGTCTTTGAACTCCGCCAAGACGTTCCTTCTACTGGAGATCTACGGGCTATGTTGTGGGGACAAGAGGAGCTACGAGTTTGTCGAGGCGCTTCATTATCAGACTCTGGAAGCCTTCAAGTCCTGCTGGCGAACGAGGCCTCAAAACCTAGATCTGGGTGAGCAAGAGCAGCTGGTTTTGCTCGAAGATGCTCTCGGCGTTCTTGATAGCTACCGAGTGCTAGTGTTACTGCTGCCTCCGTGTTTTCTGTCACTATCCGACCATGTTGCCGAGGGCGCCACGGTCCACAATGACCAAATCGTCCCCAACACGACATTAAAGTCACTACTAATGCCGCTCGGCCGAATTTCAGCCAACGCCATGACGAGGAACCTCTCCGTCATCAGCGCGTACGTTTGGACATCAGGTCCTCACGGGCAGGAAGGCTCCCGGTCGCAGCAATTGTGGAGACCCGAGTTCGTTGAGCTTGCGTTGGAGCGTTGGATTTGTTGTCTTCCAGAATCGGCACTCTCTGGCCCTCCGCTTTCACAGAAGCTTCTTTACCATCTTGCCTTTCTCAACCTATACTCAAACCTGGCACTGCTCAAGCGATGTGCTCACGAATTCAATTCGCCAGAAGCTGCTGGTAGAGGCTACAAAAGTATCCGGGCACTGAGAGAATGGATCGGCGGACCCCAGTTTCCCGTCGCACTTTGGCATGCAGAATCCATGCTCAGCCTTATCAGAGAAGCAACATCCCAGCAGGCCACAGACTCACGATTCCTCGAGCCTCCCCACACGTCGTACTGTATATACTTCGCCACACTCATAGTCTGGTACAGTACAACTGTGCAAGATCGGCCGCAGTTTTCTAGGCACGTGGCCATCGAGACTGCAACACATTTGTTGTCAAAGTTAAAAACGCCTGTTTGCAAGGTTTTGAGTGCCGCTCTTTCTGAGCTCTTCCGGAGGGAAACCTAATATTCTCCTTTACATAGTACAAGGATTTGAGGCACCTCAAGACTTCAAATCTACCGATTCGCACCAACTGTCATCCTCCTGCTTCTGACTCTTCTCTTCGTCGTGTACGCGACACACTGATCCATGTTCCGAGGTGCATTTAAATCTTCAGGGTCACGGCTACAGTTCCTAATCTCTCACTAGCACAAGTAACGAGAGCCACCTAGTGTCCAAAGTGGAGAGATATATTCTTGGTTGTGCGGGAGATCAGTTCAAGAGACCATGTAGCTAATCGTGTATTGCATTTCCATACGAACCGTGGCTGTCATGGTTCGAGCATTAGTACTGGCTCAACTTCAGCTTCAGCAAGTCTTTGGTAACGATCTCGTCCCTTTTGGAAAAGAACTCTTTCATGTCCCAACGAACATCGACGTATCTGTCAGCCAACCTGTATTGTGTCAGTCAACATGGCCCTGTAGGGACCGTGCGTAGCTGGGTTCTCCTTACCAATCAAGCCGTTGTTGTGTCAACCAGACAAGAGTGTCCGCAGGTAGCTCGGGGGTGTCTTGGAGCATAACATGTAGGTTTTCTGGCATGGCTGAGCTAAGGTCGGTCTTTATCGCACCGGGGTGAATGGAAAACACCAGGAGACCCTATTTTCAGCACGTCAGGTGTGTGCCCAGTCTATCTGCATTGCCTTTTGGGATTCATTCGTACCTGATCTCCATACTCATGCTGCAGATGGTTGTTGAATCTCACCTGAGCGGTCTTGGTGCCTTCGTAGGCACTTGCACCGCTCAACGTAAACCATGCACCGGCACTCGACATGGTTACCATTGTCTTTTGCTGGCTCGCCAAGACGAGGGGTAGAAATGCTCGAGCGATCAGATATGTTCCTTTGATGTTGACTTCCCAGGCTCGCCACCAGTCGTCCGGATCGGAGGCACCAATTGGCTTCCACACTTCTAAATAGCCCGCATTGTTGATGAGAATATCAATGCGGCCAAAGGTCGATTGTACCTGAGAAGCGGCCACCCTCACCGACTCGACCGAGGTAATGTCGGCCTTGATTTCAAGGAAATCAGGAGGTGTGTGTCCGGCTGCGAGGGCGGCATCCCTTGCTTTTTTGACTGTCGATGCTACCGTTGATCGAGCCAGCAGACCAATCCTCGAACATCCTGCGCGTGCAAAGGAAACAGCAATTGCTTGCCCGATGCCCTTGGATGCCCCTGTGATAAGAATCGTACGTCCTTGAAAAGCCAGTCCAACCGACTTGACATACTCATACGTGTCGTGATGTATGGTGGGCACGAAATCGCTGGCCGCGGGATCAGTCGGCGTCGACATATTGACGTCGCCGCTCAATCGAGAGATCCGACAAGGAATCGCCTAAATATAAACCTGTCACGCTCGGCGGGACCCGTCTGGGTAATCCGAATTCCGATGGGGTAGCGTTTCGGTCGTTGGCATTTCCCCATCTCAATCATTGCTCTGTCGCTCATTCTGACTTGGATATCCTTAGCACCACAGTATGCTGGCTCATTTGTTACAAAAGACTGTGATTATAGAATGGCCTAGTTGGCATATTTCCTACCAGCATTTCATTCGACCTAGTAGCAGATATCTTCCCTTAGATAGCATCTGACGAATCATACTGCGGCATTGGTTTTGAATATTTATAGCACGCGTCAAGCTTCCTCTTCCCTATTCAATCTGCTCATGGTCGTTTGAGCTCTAACGGTGGTAGGCAGTACAAGCAATTTTCTACTCGTTGTCAAGTTACCGCGTGTGTTTTTCTTTCTTTCTCGACCTCATTGTCGACTTCCAATGTTGTGGATGTCTTGAGCATTTCTGTTGTTACAGCGTCCGCCCAGGCAAATCGAGAAGGTCTAGTAACTCAACCAAATAGCGAGAAACTCCAAGAGTTTGTGGGGTTCAGAGACCTCAGCGTGCGGTAGACGACGATTATGTTGAGGACTTTAGTCGTTGTTTCCTGGGAGCTCAACGCTCTGGTTTGAGGAATTCAATTTAGACAACGCTATGTACCATCTATTGGATGCAATGCACTTTGATGTCAGCACATCTTGGACATGCATCGTCCCTGGTCCTCAGGCTCGAGCTGACTAGTCTGCGGTCGGGACGAACCTTGTCCGAGGCACGACTTGATGTACAACCATTTGAGTCATATCCATGCTTCTTCTTATTCGGCTTGCTCGCTCAAAGCGTGCAGTATGCCATTATAGCTGTTGCTGAAATCCAGCTGTGCGACACGTTCCTTCAGGTTGGTGGTTGGTACAGTAGCTCGAGTGCCCCAGAGTATTCTGGCCGTGCGAGGTCTGCGGACACTGTCGATTTTGGCGAGGGTCTCCGGTATATTACTTCGGGCAAAGTTGGGTCCGAAGAGGCGGAAAGACTCAGCATCTTCGACGGCCATGTTTCCACCTTGCCCCTGCATTGGAGTCATGGCATGAGCCGCATCTCCGATCAAAATGGCTCGCCCTTTGTTCCAAAAAGGAATTGGGTCCAAATCTTGCATGTCCCATACCTTGATGTGCGTTCCAACCCTACATTTTATCAGTAACCAGTAGCAGTGGGAGTGTGACAGCTCTTACTTTACAAGCTTCATGATGTCTTCGTCAAAGTCGTGGAAAGCATCGATGATCTCGGCTCGGTTTCCGTCAGCATGCCATGATTCGCTTTCTGCGTCCCCGTGTCCAGCACCGGTAGGTAGATGCAATGAGATGTGAATCCAGTCAAATCGATGTAGGGGATAGGTGACAATCAGGCGATTGGTGTCATCCAGGGATTGATAATAGGTAGCATATCCATCTCCGTGCTTGTCAGGTTTCATGAAATGGGGAAGCTCGTTGCCCAAGACCTTCCTAGCATTCTCAGCAGACACAGCCACTCTAAAGATTGTCAAACCCATCTTCTTGGCGGTGTACTTTGGATCCGGGCCCAGAATCTTTTTGCGAAGGCGAGAGTGGATTCCGTCCGCAACTGTTTCGCCCAGAGTGTCAGACTTGGCTCTGGGCCATCAAGTGAGAGCAATACTAACTGATCACAAGATCGAACTCGAGTGTCGAGCCGTCCTGGAGTGTAACAACAGCGTTTTCAGGGTCCACGTCTTTGACTGCGACATTATAGACCATCTTCACTGAGCCGCACGCTTCAGGAATGCCAACCTCTTGCGGCGGGGCAGTTGCCAGACGGTAGAGCTCGTCACGGCAATCCGATCGCAGCTGTGACCACATGTTTGCTCCATACCTCTTCACATAATTGAGTTCCTCTCTAGCGATAAGATTGCCGACCTTGTCGTAGGTTTCCAGGTAATTGTCATGGCATGGGGCACCTCTTTCCTCGTCGTAGCCCATACTTTGCAAAATCTTTACAGTTCCCGGAAAGAAACATATACCTTGGCCACCGGTAGCATTTCCAACACTCGCACGTTCGTAGACAGTTACATCGTGGTGTTCTCGCAGAATGCGGGCGGTTGCCAAACCGGCAAGACCAGCTCCCACGATCACGACTTTTAGTTTGCTGCCTTGTGCCATGTTGAGAGACTGAACAACTCGTTGATCACGACAATGTGTGTTTATCTGTGAAGACTTATACCGGTAGTTTATGGCTCTATGTCCGCGCGGTCACGGCGGTTTCCCTACATATTTGTTCTGCACCGAGGCCGAGATACGGGCTTCTCTCAACGAGTTGACTTTGGGATTTTGGCGGCATCTCGGACGTTACCCAGATTACCCAGAGAGTGTATAGACAATGCCTTAAAGCTCCGCAACAAAGCATACTCTCAGCCAGGCATACCGTCCCGATGTTGGAGTACCACGAAATTCCGACGTGAATCCATGACTTTCATTACGGCCACTTGATGGTCTAGCCGAGCTCTGCAGGGAGGATCATCACGACTCCACCTCGGGATGTTTTGGCAAATCAGATCGGAAACCGAAGCTAAAAGCTGATGGGCGAAGGGTCGATCAATCCGCCCTCACTAGGAGGAGAGAGTCAGTCATTGCCACAATATGAGGGTTTGAATGTGTCCTTTACCAGGTCCTGGACAGCCTAGTCACAAATCCCGATCGCTAATTAATGTATGGTAAACCTGAGGGTCGGCTGGCCCCCCCAAACTCCCCGAGGTGGAGGCCCGAGCAGCGAAACAGGTCAACTCACAGCTTCACAACTACCCTATCTCCTCAGTTCAGGATCAGCGCTGTCTTCCTCGGATATTGCACCTGTGTTACCGATCAATCTAGCATGCCAAAAAGACCCCGGCGGCCCGCTTGCTTTTTATCCCGTCGTCATTACGAGATGAAACCGCGCGGTACGTACTACGTAGCGCCAGCACGAGGCCGAATCCAACAAACACACACTTCTGAGCCCAAGACTGATCGTCAAAACGGCGATGGATTGCAATTGAGAACAGTCGGTCATCTTATCTCCTTGCATTCTTTGTCTGAGGGTAGTATTGGCGCAACTCCCTTTCACACTGGCCAGCATGTCCAGTGCCACTGATTCCAACTGTGACGAGACCGACGTCATCATTTGCGGAGGTGGCCCGACAGGGGCATTACTGTCCGCCCTGCTCGGTCTGCTGAAAGTTCCCAATGTCGTACTGGAGAGAGAAGCCCAAATCACCACAGACCCTCGAGGGATTGCCTTGGACGAGGATGGCATTCGGATGATTCAGGCAATCGGCGCCTATGAATCGATCTACACCAAGATCGGAAGATGTAACACTCTCCATGTCTTCTGGCAAGTGCCTGGGCTGACTGTTCAAGCGATGGGCTGGCTGCACTTTGTCAGTGGAACAGGTCATGACCTGATGAAGAAGCCATTGACGAGCGTTGATTTGGATACCCTGATAGGCCCTACGGCGCATGTTGGATATGTCACGCATAAGCAACCTGTTCTAGAGCAGATAATCCGTGACATTATCGAGAGCTGTGAAGCATCGAGTTTTCGATCCAGCTGCACACTGACCGGGATCGAGGAGTCCGATACAGAGGTAATGGTGTCTTACGACGATGGCCAAGGGAATTCACGCTCGACGAGAGGCAAATACCTAGTGGGCGCCGATGGGAAGACAGGCTTTGTGAGGAAGAAGTACCTCGAACCAAAGGGGATCGAGATGCTTCGTTGCGAAGGGTGAGTCAAAGCCTTGACGAGAGATTTCATGAATCTATCCTCACCAGAATTCTAGCACCAACTACGACGAGACCTGGGTGGCACTCAACTGGACCATGAAATTGCCCACGCCCCAAACTCATCCAAACTTCCCGCTGTGGCCACTGGGCTATACACCCGAGCAAGTGTTCGAGTTGTTCTTTCCGGCTCACTTCCGCTTCCTCTGCAACCCCTCTCGTCCATCGGTTTGTGGGAGATTTGGGCCCCCGGAGGACCGTTTGTGGAGATTCGAATTCGTGGTGCAAAAGGATGAAGACCCTCAGAAAATGGCTACCCCCGAGGAGGCTCGGCGCATTATCTTTCCCTACATCACCCACCCCGGTAGTCGCTATGGGCTCACGAAACCTGTACAGTTTCCAGAAGACTGCATTATATGCCTTCGTTCTAGACCGTTCTCTTTCCTCGCTCGCAGTTGTAACAGGTGGGTCGACGGCCGAGTAATCTTAGCAGGCGACGCAGCCCACGTTTTTCCCCCGTTCGGTATGTTGATATCATCGTCCTCACATTTTTGCAAGATGATTCGGCTAAACGGACTCTGCAGGTGGCCAAGGTATCGCATCTGGATTCCGGGATGTCACGGGTCTAGCTTGGAGGCTTGCTTATCTGAGTCAAAACCCTGACATTGGCCATAGGCCGGTGTTGAAAGCCTGGTACATGGAACGGAAACAGCAGCTCGAGCACTCTTTGGCAAAGACGGTTCGTAATGGTGAGTACGTGACAATGAGCGACCCGATCAAATCCTTCATCCGAGACTGGAAGTTGTGGGCAGTCCAGCTGATCCCCGCCTGGAGACTACAACTGGAAGAAGGAGATCGGACGGTCCCGGTCAAATATAGCTATGAATTGGGGCTTTCTTTCCTCGGCGACATGAACGGAGGCGCACTTTTCCCCCAGGTTTTTGTTTATGAATTCGACAAGCAGAAAGTGGCGCTGTCTGACGATCTGGTTTTTGACAACGACAAGAAGGGACTATTCCAATTAGTCGTCCTCCCTAAGACAACAGCCGAGATTCCAAAACTCCTCAACAGCCTGCCGCCCGTGGCGGAGCTATCCAAGGGCCTTGTCGTTGCCGACGAAATTACCGTCTTGGTGCAGGACGAGACTGCCAGCCCCCCGATATCAGCCCAGATCGACCCTGACGGACGAATTGCGCGCACCGCCACGGCCGTTGAATTCATGGCTGACCCCGTCCTGTCTATAAATCGCAGCTGGCCACGGAAGTACGATCCTCATCGCGTGCACAAAACTGTTGAGTACAACTATGCCATTGTCCGGCTTGATCGCTTTATCTACGCCTCGTGCTCCACGGTATCTGATCTTGAAGACTCTCTAAGACGACTTCGACCGACTTTGAACGGCGACACATCTTCAATGGCTAAAATCTGATTTGTTTTAATACAATTCTCTATCCCTAGTCTCATTTTCGAACGAGGGAGGCTTCTAGGAAACTGGGTCTCAGAGAATCTCCCACCCTAGTCAATACTACTAGCTAGCTAAGTTAAAAAGGCCCTTTCTCTCCAGAGAAGTGAAGGGCGGTGCGGTTACACTCGATGTAGGAGATCGACAGAATGCACACATTATGACTCTCGCAGTTCGAGGAGTCGTGAAACTGTTTTGGCTTGTGAAGCGCGAGAAAGAGGCTCATCGAGAGATCCGAGGGGGTCCGCTGTCACTTTAGTGTCTCCGGCGTTCTTGGTAGGCGCCCGGTAGCGCTGGTGCTGGTGATCAGTGCCAGAACGAGAGGCGAGGATCGAGTGTGAACGTAGTGGGATGTATCGTGACCCCTGAGGATTGATATCTGTCGGCAGGGTATCATGTCCAGTCATCAGGAGACATTCAACTGAATCGTGGGCTGCGGGGATTGGTGCTCCATGCATAAGCATTATCTCTGATGTCGGTTCATGCCGAGTAACTGTGTTGTGGCAGTGCGGAAGGCGCGGGGACAACGTGGAAATTTGTTAGCTGGCCTTGTGCTGCCATGGTGGGCACTTGTAGATAAAGCGACGAATACGAAAGGTCACCCGCGGAGAAATGTCCTAAAGGTTCAGACCGGGAAGGGCTCTTTGTGCTCGTGTAGATCTTGCAGGATGGTGTGCCTGGCGACTTCTTTTGTGAGACTTGTGGCACATGATGCTTGACAATGACATCTGTGAAGGAAGGCTTTGTAGCGGACGACAGAACTTTCTTTGAGAAGCGAGAGGGCGGAGACTATGTTTTCACTGCTCCACGGATGGAGACCGGCCAGCGTTCCTTGACCCAAGCATTCTTTAGTCAGCGATTGCAATACTGAGTCTGCGGGTAGGTAACGACACTGACATCATGAGCATACCGTGGTCCAGATTGAGGTCGTTGTCGACAAGGATGTCCGGGAGATGACTGGTATTGGGTTTGTGACCAAAGCCTTTAAATGCTCAAGAGGTGTAGGTGGGTTCAACGTTGGTTGACAGCGGAGGACAATCTCTTCCACATTTGTCTCCGTATTCCTCACTAGTGCGTGAATCTTGGTCGATAAAAGTGGTGCTGATGACGGGAAGGGTAAGGTATTGAACGACTCAATCTTTCTTCTCTGCGTTAGTTTGACGGTCACTCGTAAGCTTGGCTAGGAATCATTTACTGGACAAGGGAGGATCCAAGGCAGCCTTCATCTGGTAGAGGCTTTGTGGAACAAGCGTTGTCCTTCTGGGAGGAGCTTTCACCATGTTGAAAGAATACCGATCCGGTGTGCAAAGGCGACCGGCCGGTTGAAGCTCGAGGCTGAGGAAAGGAGGTAGCCCGGATTGAGAATGGAATGAGCCCGCGCTTGACTATTCTGTTGTCGATGACGGAGTAGTAACCCAGGAAGGAAATCTCGAGGACGATATGAAAGGCTTGTTAGCGATCTCGTTTGTTAAGCACGAGGTACAATATGCCGTGGAATGAAATTGCAGGCGCAGCCACGTGAACAAGCTAGACCACGTTGGGAAGTCTATCTCGTGGTGCGGTATGGTATCACAGTAAAGCAAAGCAGGGGCAGGCACGTTTGAAACATGAAAATCCCCATTGACTGCGGACCAGCACACTGACGGCTATTCAAAGCGAAATCCGATCTTACACACGATCCAAGTAACCCCGTACTGTCAGGGACTCGATATCTCCACACTCCTACTTTGGCTTTCGGCACATGCGATGGAACCCATCCAAATTCCCTACTACGCACGCCCCCTACTTTTCACACATGGTGACCGACAGCGGAAAAATATCATCGTTAACCAAGATGATTATAGCGTTGCGATAATTGACTGGGAATTTGCTGGCTGGTATCCCAGTTATTGGGAATACACCCGGGCAATGTTTGCCTGTGGCCGTTTCGACGATGCTTGAATTGTGGTCGCAGTCTAGCTTGTTCTAGGTGGCTGATGATCCAGATAAAGTACGAGTACGGAGTATGAACGGAGAATTGCGGCCAGAAGTAGAGTCGATTCTTCCATTCTAATGAATGATGCCGAGTCTCTGCTGTCTTTTGGCGGGCTTTAATTCGACGCCCAGGTCGCTTGGTTGATCACAGCCCTGTGCACCTACAGAAAAATTCCAACGAAGAGAACCTCCACCCTCGACCAGTTCAGCCAGCGACGCCATCTTAAGAAAGTGCTGGAACGGGAAGTACCACTCGGTAATGACGCTTTTGGGGGAGTGTCCAGACGATGGTGGGCATGGTAGGTCCACGAACGAAAGTCAGGAATGGTTGGAACTACGACAGTCAGAATGCAAGAAATTCATCGAAAGTGGCTTTGTGAACAGTTTGAAGAGGGATTGAAATGGCGTGGCTAGAGACTCCTGCCCCTTCTCGAATAATATGTCTTTCTCCTGTCCGCGTTTGGCCAAAGAGGTTCATGAGTTGCATCTTGCCACCTACGGGCCTCATTCTGCAGGTGTCTAGCCATCTCTTCAGCAGCAGCAGCAGCAGCAGCAGCCGGACGGACGAAAGAGGCCACTAGTCGCCATCACTCGAGTATACCCAGTATTGTGCAGCGTACTGCACTGTGAACTCTCCGACCTCTTGACCTTCGCACGTTGCCGGCGCAGATCCGCTGGCGGTGTTCAAGCGGTAAATGGCCTGGATGGGCCCCTGGCTGCCGTCAACACGGTTGAGGGATAACCAGGGCACGCAGGTCGGGTCCGCAGCAGGCGACTTGACTCCCACGCTCATCAGGCCCAGACCGAGTTCCGGATCGTCTGACTCGGTGAAGTCAAAGGTAGGAACTTTGGCCGCGTTGAAGAAATGGTGACCCGCTCGCTGGAGACGCTGATCGCCGACCACGAGAGCGCACTCGGGGTCGTCTGGGAGAGGGACGGAGAGCGCTTGTGCGGGTAACGAAGCGAGCAGGGACGGGTCTTGCGCGGCGACACACGAAGCCTCGTACAGGACGGCGATGGCCCCTGTGGCGACCGGCGCGGCAGTGCTGTCGTTTCCACACGTGTAGTTCTGTGTGCCGCGGCCGATGACGACTGCTGCGAGATACGTCGAGTCTCCTGGCGCCGGAAGAGCGGGGTTTGTTCCTGCGATGGGCAGAGTGACGTTGTCGAGGGCAGTCGAGAGGTCGCAGTCCGGCGAGATGGCGCGGCGAATGTACTGCTCTGGCATGATGAGGGAACTTGGACTTCGTTTGGCGGTGGGAGCAGCAAGAGCCAGAGTCAGACTCGTCAGGGCGGCGGCGAGGACGGTGGTGGTCTTCATGGTGAGTGAAGATGTGATGCTTGTGTGTTTGAGGGTGTGCTTGAGGTGTGCTTGAAGATGTGCTGCTTGTGTGCTGGAGGTATGCCTATATCTTGATTCAGGTGTATGCAACGATTGAAGATCCGACCTGCGGAATGCGAACGAGTGAACAACAGAGAGAGAAAGGAGACAAAGAATGACTTTTTTGAGTTGGAGGGAACTTTCAAGACTGCAGACCTTTACGAAGCACCCCTCGACGACTTATATACCACCACAATCAGTCTCTAGTAGTACTGACCACACGGAATATACTCCTAGTATATCGGCCTTGGAAGAATTGCCGTTCCTTGGACCCCAGAATGCGATGGAGACTCTGTTCACAACATTCGGCGCGGAGCTTTCACTCCTCTGCAGGTCTCTCATGAAGCCATCCGCGATAGCTCACTCTCGTAACGGCCAAAGGGTTCCTAAGGAGGGCCTAAGGAGGTTGTCGTCGAGATCCCTTTGACAACCCCTTGCATAAACTCTGAGTATTGCGTGTCAGAGCAGCGACCTAGACACGTTGTCTATACTCTCTGCTCTTTAGCGCAATGTTTAGCATGGGGCCGCAGATCCATGCGATGGCGGCGTGGGCAGCATGCATAACGATAAATATTGAAATCCCATGTACTTTGTACTACTAGTACAGTACATATTCGATCTGAGTGGGACCGAGCAGCAGTACCGAGTGTGTCATGTATCATCACTAAAGGAGCACGGGGTCAAGGGCGAGAAAATTGTAGTGTTGGCGAACTACCTCGTTCGTACAAGTTGCTGTGAGTAACTCTAGGTGGTTAGAGGTTTTGTCTATCCCCGTACTTGGCCACGTCTTCTTAGTACTGTAGGCCTTATACCTCCGTCTCCCCGAACGTGGTAAGCGGGAAGCGAAAGAGGATTCCAAGCGAGATCATTCTTGTTTTCGCCCTACGGGGCAGCGCGTTGTATGTACAATATACTCCGTACCGTGTGTAGTTCTTTTCGAGGTGTGTTTCTCCGACACTCGCGTGTTTGAGATTGAGCACTTGGTAAAACACCGAACAAACATAGTTCGTCGGCTTCACCGGCCTTGTACAATTGTCCTCTGTCTACGGAGTACGCCATTTACAGAGTCCTCACAGTGATCCATTCATTCTCCGCGCCTATTCGGTCGGTACTTGAAGGACTGTTCCTCCGCACCTACAAAAGGTTCTTCCTACTCTGTACCTCCTTGTCTATATGTAAAAAAGTGCTAGGCAGGTTGAGAAGTCGACAATGATTTCTCACCATGTACGGAGCATCTCCGCCTATAAACAGGTTGGCTGAGCACTCACTCCTCAAACACCCCCATCCAATGCACCATATACCTGGTCGTTTTCCCCGTTGCCATTTAGGCCTAGAAATGGGGGGCGCACGGTTTAACCCGCGGGCTCCTGGGTTACAGTAGGCTGGGATCTTGGCGGGTTGTCGCCCTACAACATGTATCTCTAGGGAGCCCGAAACCCCCATGTGGGCGGGCCGAGGAAGCCTACACGTATAATCCAGCCCAACCCACCCCCATGTCCCATCACACTTGATGAATTATAATATGAAGCCATACTAATGAATGCAGAATAGTCAAAGTAATCAAAATTGACGGTGAGATGACACTAGAATAATATCAAAAAGAAGAACCAAGCCCTAATAACAATGCCGCTCAACACAAGCCCAACTAGGAAGCCCATCATGGGAAGATCAGAGATTGTTGCGGATGTGCTACACTACACTACGCTACTCCGTACAATATCACTCCAACCACTCGAAATGGCTCTTCATCAACCGATCCACCGTCTCCGGCCTGTCAGTCCCGGCCAACTCCATATCGGTCTCGTATCCACGCAACCCCAAGACCCACGCCAGGCACGCATAGCTCTCCCTCCCGCCTTTGGTGAAGGTGCCCAGACTGCGCGTGTCGCCACCGGGCGTGACGGGCGTTATGGTGTCGCGCTCGTAGATCGGCTCCAGGCCTAGCATCTTCCACTCATCGCCCAGCTTCTCCAGCCTCGACACGAACCTCGCCCAACTGGTCATTTCGTACGCCCTGCCGTCACCTCCGAGCTTGACGCGGATCGTGATGTTCCCGGTAGACTCGGAGACGGCGCGCTTCCGGTCCTTCGAGAAGTGCACCTCAACCGGCGTGAACAGGTGTCTTGCCACCGTACCGCTCGAGGCCATCTTCTGCGACTGCGTGACGAAGGAGTCGGCGTCGCCCTCGAACCAAGATACCTTGATCAGAGTGCGCGATGCGTCAGGGTGGTACGAGGTTCGGAGCTTGGCCCACTGTGAGCTGTCTCGGTAGTATCGCTCGCGCGTCAGGAGGGATTTGACCTCGAGGTCCTCGAGCAAATGGTGGTGTTGTCTTGTCGACGCCATGGTTGATCGCCTCCTAGCCTGCGTTCACCCATGTCGACCTGGTATCCTGGTGACATCCTCTCTTATACCTGTCGGGCATTCTGGCGGCGGTCAGGGTTGTTCGGTCCTGTCTCGGGGTCTTGAGCGTCAAATGTGGCAATGTCAATGCCGACGAAAGGAAGTGTTTCCCGTCATAACACGCGGGGGTCAGGTATTAAGACAAGTTTGTTGCAAGGCATGGTCACGTGGCCCGCAGTCACCTGCTGAGCGAGTCTTGGCACTCCTTTACCTCGAGGGTGTTGCGCGACCATAGATTTGATCTCCTCGTAGCAGAGAAAAGGTCTTTTCCTGCGTCTGTCTGTACATCACAAATCACACGAATCGGTAATCGACGTTGTTGTTCTCTAGCTGCAGTACAATTTTCTGATGTGAATCTTACAGCACCTATTTGTTGATCTTGAGACAAAAGCACATGTTCTCGCCAAAAAGCCTTTCTGAAAACCACTTTCAACCCGTCACAAGCACTTTGCCCGTCTCGTACGTCCAGTCATCTCTATGGCACCACTCATTCATGAGGCGAGTGAGGTGCTCGTCCCAACATCCAGCATCTGTTGATCGGTATCTTTGTCTTCCTCCGGATGTGGGGATTCCAAATGAAGAAAGATGAATCCCCGGGGGAACTCGGCCTAGCGAGCTCCGAACGGACGCCCATGTCCAAAAGGGCAAGGCTGCTGATGTAGTCTGTTCTGCCCATTTCAGAAAGACATTGATCGAGATATGAGAAGACCGAGATGCTTGTGTCCCCAATGCTGATGGCGAGCAGGATAGTCGTTGATCCTGATCTCGGGGAAGTTTGTACGACTCCAGGTCGGTGCTCGAGGTGGAATCAGTCGAAGTCCTCGAGTCACGGAGCCTTTGGTTGCTTGATTGGAAAACCCCGTGGGGCAGGACGACAGGGTCGGGGTCTCGCCTTGTTAGACTTATTGGGCAAGATTTCGGACATATACAATCATATGTTAAGCGGTGTAGATCTGAAGATAAAATGTTCTCTGCTTCTTTCCTACTCCATTGCCAATGATCAGCTCCCTCGGTCAAACACTCCCTTGCCGCTTGCACCAATCACCACCCACAATGGGACACGATAAAGACTTGGAAGGGCACGTCGAAATCGGTCCGATCGCCAACGTTGAACTTGAAAATGCAGCTGTGCTGCTTGACCTCGACGCAGCCAAAGTTGGTATTGGCGGTAGAGCTCTGAAGCTTGCAAAGGATGGACACGTAAGCAAACATGCCTAAAGCCGACTGAATTTCAGGAGCCATCTGTTGACTGACCGACTGCCCAGACGATTCTCGTTCCACAGCCATCAGATGACCCCAATGACCCTCTCAACTGGTCAGAGACAAAGAAGAGCGCCATCTTGTTCACCATCAGCGCTGCAGCATTTATCGCCGACTTTCAAGCCGCTCTTGGAGCTGCTGATCTTGTTCCTCAAGGCGTAGAATGGCATATGACGCCAAACAAGGTAAACTATGCGGGAAATTTGAATGTCCTCTTGGTGTAAGCTCAGCCCCTGTGCTCCCAACAACAAGTCACAACGGCGGCGACTGACCTGCTGGTCTCAGGGGGATTGGTGGCTTGTTCTGGCTTCCTATCATCTCAATCTGGGGACGTGCCCCTGTTTTGTTCTGGGTCATCTTGACTGGCACCTGTTTTACGCTTGGATGCGCCTTTGTGAAAGACTTCATGGGTTACTATGCCGTCCGCGCGTTGATGGGCTTCACATTGACAGGCGGTCAGACCATTGGCCTCGCCTTCATCCAAGATATGTACTTCTTCCACCAGCAAGCGCGCAAGATCGGAATCTGGACCGCCGTGTTTCTTGCATCACCATATTGCGGCCCTCTTTTTGGTTACTTCATTGTTGCCAAAACTGGTGAGTGGCGTCCCACATTCTGGATGACCTTCGGGCTGGGCTGTGCGATCATGGTCGCCATCTTGCTATTTGCCGACGAGACATGGTACCGTCGCGATATTCCTCAAGAGCAACAGCCCAATCGAGGAAGCCGCATCATGCGAGTCTTGGGTGTTTGGCAACTCAGCCACCGCAAGGATTACTTCATGCCGGCGCCTCAAGCATTTCGACGCACCGTCGTCTTGGTGGCAAAGCCGATTATCGCCCCAATTCTGATTTTCTAGTGAGTAACCTCGCTTTTTGGACCCCGGGACCATACCGGAGCAGCATTGAACGCTGACCGCTTTTACAGTTTGATGAATTTCATGTGGGCAGTTGGCATCAATCAAACTTCTTCAATCCTGTTCGAAACTCCACGAGAGGAAGGGGGTTACGGGCTCGGGCCTTTATCAGTAGGCTATCTATGCTTCACACCAGTCGTTGGCGTGCTGATCGGCGAATCCATCGGCCACTGGTTCAATGACTGGCTTGTCAACAGGTACATCTACACACACGAGGGTATCTTCAAGCCTGAAGCGCGATTGACAGCCATATACCCGTCGCAGGTGTTCATGGTGGCAGGTCTCGTTCTTGTCGGCCAATCTCTGAAGCATGTCCTCAGCTGGGTTGCTTTGGCGTTTGGTTGGGGGATGTATGTGGCTGGGATCATGATCGTCTCCGTCGCCATCACCGCATATGCCCTAGATTCCTACCCGAACGCCCCCGGAGAGCTTTCAGCCTTCGTCAATTTCGCCCGGATCATTGGTGGCTTTGCTGTCGGATACTTCCAACTAGAGTGGGGTGTGCGCAGTGGCTTTGACGTCTCGTTTGGCGTGCAGGCTGCGGTCGTTGGGGCATCGAGCATTATCATCGTCGTCCTGCATGTCTGGGGCGAGAAGATTAGAGCTAAAGGCGGCAGCCTCAACGTGTGATGCCTATCGCTTCGCTGACAGGATCTCCCCAGTAGACAGCATCGGCAAGGGGCCCAGCAATAGCAAAGGAGTGGATATGGCGGAGAAAATGAGTGGTGGTGAACAGCAGACGTGTGGATGATATATGAGTATGGTGTTTCGAGTCCTTTGGTACGAGAGGCGTCGTAAATGCAGATATTATGTATGAAAGCCATCTTCTTCAGCACCGATAAAATCAAATCATTCAAGCTACTTTGCACCTTTGCCATTGGCGCAGTGAAATCATCTGGCGGGCAACAAGACCTCGAATGTAATGTGGTCTCCTGATCAAGCGTGAAGGGCCATCGTCTTCGAGTGTTGCGAACGGCGGCCAGGAAGATCCTTTGAGCCGCAAGTGTGTGGAGCCGCTTCTCGGGCTTGTGCGCTCGAATGCTTCGCCTGATGGCAGACCCATGATCAAGTAGCACTACGGTGTTTCGGGGTTCGGCTGGTGTATACCTTATTAGGAAGTCACGATGACCGAGCTGTGATTTGTTTTAGGCCAGACCACGGGGTATGGCACCAGGTTGCAGGCTTGAGTAGTACTGTGTTCATATATCATAGAGGCATATGTTGCACTTCTGGACGAATGAACCACTACTGTGAACAAGATCCGCTATCGTGATGGCTGACGAGCAAGTTGTTGATGTTCCTGTCATCATAGTTGGTGGAGGAGGCTGTGGTCTCAGTCTCTCGTGCTTCCTCTCTGACTATGGCGTTGAGCATTTTCTGTTCGAGAAGCACCATACGACATCCATCTTGCCAAAAGCTCACTATCTGAACCAAAGAAGTATGGAGATATTCAGACAGCACGGTATGGGGGACGAGCTCCGTGATAAAAGCTGTCCAGCAAGGAACATGAGCAAAGTAGCGTGGATGTCATCTTTGGGTGGGACCGGCCCGACTGATCGAAAGCTGATTCACATGGCAAACTGTTTCGGAGGGCAGGACGGATCTACTAGAGGAAACACTTACGCGTGCGTCACACCTTCCCGTCTTATGGGCATGAGCTGATACAGGTTGCAGTCATGATGCCCCAATGAGATCCGTCAACCTGCCCCTTTGCAGGATGGAGCCAATTCTGCGGCATCATGCACAAGCCAAGAACCCAGGTCGAGTCCTTTTCGATACTCTCGTGGAAGACTTCCATGAAAGCCAGATGGGGGTCCAAGTCACTGTCAAAGACATCAACGGGCATGTCACCAAGTATCGCGCTCAATACCTTGTTGGAGCTGATGGTGGAAGAACGGTCGGACCACGAGTTGGCATTTCCAGACAGGGACCAACTGGTCTTGTCGATATGGTTTCTGTACACTTTCACGCCGACCTCTCGCAGTACTGGGATGATCGATTCTTTGCCTGTCATTTGATAAATGGAAACGCAGAAACGGTTTTTGCCAGTGGCGCTATCGTCCCCATGGGACCAAATTGGGGCAAATTCTCGAATGAGTGGATCTTTCATTTTGGCTTCGCGCTCAATGATGAGAACAGGTTTCAGGAAGACAAACTCTTGGAGCAAATTCGTAATCTGCTCAAGATTCCAGATCTGGAAATCAAACCCATTGCAACGAGCCATTGGATCATCGAAAGGACATTGGCTGATACTTATCGAGTCGGCCGAGTTTTCGTCGCTGGTGATGCTGCGCACAAGCGGCCTCCAACAACAGGTCTAGGTCTAAATACTGCAATCGAGGTAACCTGGTGTCATGTGCGAACTGAATGTTGTGGCTAATATGTGCAACAGGATTCCAACAATCTGGCTTGGAAACTTGCGTTGACTCTAAGGGGGCGTTGCGATCCTTCGATACTGGACACCTATGAATCAGAACGGCGCCCGATCGGAAAGCAAAACTGTGATTGGGGGTTGTTTACATTCCAAAACTCGACAATCATCAACACTGCCATTGGCCTTGCTGCAGGACAAAGGGAGAATAACGCGACTCGTTTCACAGCGCTTTTTGAGGACTCACACGTCGGCAAAGCTCTTCGAGCCCAAGTTGCCAAGGTCTGTGAGCTACAAAACATCGAATTCTCGGCACATAACATCGAGCTCGGATTCCGGTACTTCGACGGGGTTCTGCTGGATGACGGCACGCATCCCCACGACGAAGACCCATTGGGACAACAATATGTACCAAGCACACAGCCAGGCAATCGACTTCCGCATGCATGGATCGATGTTGACAATAAATGCAGTACTTGCTCAACGCATGACTTTGTTGGCTCCAAATGTTCTTTTGCACTGATCACAGATGAGTTTGGCGGTGAATGGGCCTCGGCGGCAAAGAGGGCCTCAGAGCAGACTGGTGTCGAGATTTCGGTGGCACAAATCGGGGCGTTTCCATACATGGGCGACTGGGATGACGACTGGTCCCGATACAAGGAGATCCGCAAGGGTGGTGCATTATTAGTTCGTCCCGACAACTTTGTCGCATGGCGCTCTTTCGATCCCAGCAAGAGTGGAGGAGAAGAACTCGTGCAAGCCTTCAAGAAGCTTTTGAGATTTGACCATCAGTCTCTGACAGGAGTGGGAAAGGGCAGAGTCAATGGTCATTGTAACGGTGACGCTAGTAGCTCTGTGAACGAAATGTAACAAGTGAGAGTTGGTATGGCAAGGTAGAAGCGTGGAGTTGTATTGCGTTGTATGCTGTCAAGGTAGTCAGAAGGAGGTCTACTCAGAATTGCTAGCACTAATTGTAATGTGGAAGGTGCACCGAGGCATCTACGGAAAGTGCGCCGAGGGCTCAACAACTCGCCCTATGCTAAGGCCTACCAGGAACACTCAAATCTCCTACTCCTACCACGGATCCTGTCACGATATTGGTCTTTCTCTTTCTCCGCCGACAATGGAAAAACAATTCTATCGAAATCCAGGACTGAGAACCGCGTACCGAAACTCGATTCTTGAGCTTGGCCTTGTCATTCCTACGCGCGAAATGCAACCTCCCCATTGCTCCCTCGTCCGTCGACCGCTGGATTCCTCTGTGCTGTACGCACTCAACCCCTCGCGATACATCAGCACCGAGTACGATGGAGAACATGCCTGCTGAATGCGCCAGACTCGGAATAGATTAGCATTTAGCTTCCCCTTTTGGCTTTGCCGTCGGGAGGAATACATTGTGTGTTTGTTTACTCACTTCTCCCTACGATGTAGATGTTGCGGACTTCGGACTTCGGTGTTCGGTGACCTTGCCGTCCTTGAGCCCATTCAGGCCAAGTCCGTTCTCTATCAGAACCATCATTCCAATACGACGACTTCTCGCTCACCCCGGACCGTATCCCCGTCCTTTGGCGGGGTGAATTTCCCTGCCTGCTTCCTGCTTCAGCTCTTCCCCGCCATTCTGGCAGCTCCAATCCCACGACACCTCGACGATGGCACGACAAGCTGCAGCCCATCAATGTTGGGGTCCTAGCAAGGTTGACCTCGAATCTGCCTGGCCACTCGACGGCTGGAATCAGACCTCCATTTCGAAGTCCGGACGTTGCTACGAGTTATCATCTATCCCCTCTTCCTCCGCAGCCGCTGCTGCATTTGGCGTTCCGTGAAAGACATTCCTTCCAAATTGACGGCGGATGCCCGCCGTCTTTACCCACGCTGTACGAAGGACATTCGTTCGCACTGGCAAGATGCAGCGCACTTCTGACACCGCCAAAACTACGTTGGCTTGCACAGCCTGCAGAGAGCGCAAAGTACGATGTATGGTCCTAGTTGGTCCTAGTCTCACTTCCTAGGTTGGCTGACCTTTGCAGGTAATGGCGCGAACCCATGCGGCAATTGTCTTCGTAGGTCGAGCCAATGCGCTTACCCAGCTTCACGTCGTGGCAAGGGAATTAGAAACACCCTGAACGAGTCCTCGAGCGAGACTTCAGTGAACATCTCACAAATTCAAGTGATTCCTTATAAACCACCTCCGACCAATCGAAGGGCCAATGCCAGGAGCGGCTACAGACCGCGGCGAGCCTTTCCCATGCATTTTATATCGTCGCCAGGGCCTGACCACCGAGGATCGCAAGAGTCTCCTAACGTCACTTCGCTCGTTCGTCACTGTCCATCCGCATCAGTTGCCGGACTTGACCCAAACACACTGCAAAGCTCGTACAGCGGTTCTCCCAGCCTTTTGCCGCCGCCATTATTGCTCCAAGCCCCCCAGATGGACTCACAAAGGTCGTTGCTGTTGAACGTTGAGCAGCCGGACCTCGAAGGAAGCACGAGACCGACACAAAAGGCCTCGTGGGAGTACCACGGGCCCTGGTCGTGGATGTCCGTGTGCTCCAAAGCCGGGGTCAGATGGGTGTGCGACAAGACGCTTGCCGATGATTTTGTTGAAATGGCCAGTGACCTCGCAGTGTCGTTGAGCCGAAGAATGAAATTGAAACGAGACCAGGTCAAACCACGCCATTCGACAGAACTCGACGAGGCTACGGCGTGGCAATATGTAAATGGTGAGCGAGTGCCCGCCAGGCTTTGTGGAAAGTACGAGGCTGTTAACCTTTAAATTACCAGCTTACTTCGAAAATTGCTACGATGGAATCTTTGGAATAGTGCACCGACCTTCCTTTGAGGCTCGCTTACGCACTCACTTTGCAAGCCCGCAGACGAATCAGGACGGCGAGGAAGACGCCGCATGGTACGCCTTACGCAACATCGTTTACGCCGGCGGTTGTCGCTGTGTCCTCGGCCAGAGTAGCTCCACCACGTTCGTGGAAGCGCAAGAGGAGGCCTTTCGGTTTTTCCAGAATGCTCTATCTGTCTTCACCGAACTCACTTTTGCTTACACCGGGCTCACAGCGGTGAGGGCGTTGACTCTAATGGTGAGTCCTCTAATATGTCTCCACAGTCTGGATTACGCATGACATCAATCAGAGTTTCTATGCGGAAGGCATCGGCTGTCCAGCTCTTGACTATCCCCTATGCGCGAACGCAACACAAGCGGCTCTGGCCAAGGGGCTACATCGCGAACCCTCCTATTCATCTGGCCTTCAAGAAACAGAAATTATTAGCCGTCAATGGCTATGGTGGACAATTTACTGCCTCGAGAAACAGATAGCCTTCCGAAGCGGTCGACCATCGCTCATAGAGGATGATAACATCTCCACAAAGATTCCCACGGTGCCATTGACAGGCAGCACCATGGACGTCGATGCCATTCGATTCCTCATCCATCATGCCCAGATATCGGCGCAGATCTCGAGCCGTATCATGTCTGTGAAGGCCTTTAAACAAGCTCCCTTTGAGACTGTCAACGCCATGGACGATATTGATAGTCAGCTGAGGACCTTGCTGGGTTCACTTCCTGCTCATCTCAGAATCGCATGTTTGCCCAAGAAAGAATTTCCCGAGACTATACCTACAATAGGTGCGTGTTATCTCCACTGTGCCATACACGGCAGTCTGATGGCCACCCATATGAATCTGTTCTATCCCTGGATGTCTCTACGATTTGGGAAGGACACCGACTCTCAATACCGGGATCGAATTGTATGGTCTGCGGAAGCAATCGCTCAAGCCGCACGTCAGATCATACTGCTCTTGCGCGCAATCAACACTGACGTCTCCACGCCCGCATGGCTTTCATTTTACTACCCAATGTATGCGCACATCAACCTTTTCGTCTATACCCTGCAGTATCCCAACAACATCTTGGCGCAGAGCGACTTGGCATTGCTCGATATATCCGCGGGCCACTTTGGCCACTTGGAGCACATAACTTCCTCGACAATTGCATTTCACTTTCCTCGCGACTCAGTCGCCCTCGCCTCCAAATTCGTGCGATTCACAAGAACCGAGAAACCCACCGACACGGCTGTGCACGAGAGAGCCGGCTTGGCGGCCTATGGAATCGAGACCGGCGGTGCCAACAGTCCGGTACGGCCGTCGAGCCCTGCAACAGCGTCAATGGACCCCAACCCTGGCAACGTCGTCGAGGTGAGATCACCATTTGGAGCAAAAGGAGTCATGCATGATCAAATTGGACCCCAGGACATGTGGTGTCCCAATTTTGACCTAGACATGGATGTTTGGAATTTCTTCCCAATCTGTGACAATGACATGCCATTCGATGATTTTGTGCTTTGAAAAGGTCTTCAAAAGGATAAATAATAGTGCTGGGCCCGTGTCAATGCCTAGGTTCGCCGTACATCTACGAGCATCACCTTCATTTTACAACCCTGCCTAGATTGCCAGTGAGCGTCCATTCGAGCGTCAATACTGCATCGTGTACCGCCAATTGACGCTCCCTTGGAAAGGAAAACACAGAGAGTTGAGTGGAACAAAGCATGCACTGGGTGGAGCAAGCACAACTGACATGCTCAATACAGAATGACATAGATTGGCGGCAAAGCCCGCCGAGCCCGATACCTTCATTTAACGTCTGCACTCAAGAGCAGGTATGATTCCGATGTGGACACTCGAAAGATGGACAGTTCGTCAAGTGTGAGAAACACAAGGGAAAGGAGGTCCACAGGTGTTCCAATGCAATCATTCGGCATCAAGACGTCAAGCAGTCCGGCCACAAATGCCGCCGGTGTCTCACGAGCGGTTGAACATTGCCAGCCGTGATTCATTTCGCGGTGCAACGGTTGGGAAGGAATACAACCATTGAGAACTGCATCGTCGCAGCCACGTTTCTTTCGTTCTATTCATCGAGATCCGATACCAGACTGATCACGCAAATGATTCAACAAGGAATCCAGCGCATCCTTTGCCAACTGCGGAGTCTTTTGCTTTGCCATTTCAAAGTCGAATATTCTTATCCCATCTCTGGTCTTGATCCAATTGTAGCGGTTTGGGTCTCGGTGGATCAAGCCGCAGTCATGCATCCGTTGAAGAAGCCTCTCGCATTGCGGCAGGTCATGCTCATGGGGGTGGACGCCTTGAAGATACTCCATCAAGAAACCTATCACCCTATCCTTAGTTTCTTCGTAGACGTAGCCATAGAACTTGGGAGCGCCAGTGAATTCCCCTTGCAAGAGCGTGTTGTATGCTTCCAATTCGCACCGCAAATAGCCGATCTCATGCTCAAACCTCGCGATCTTCATAATGTTTGTTCGCCCCTCGCACTCAACTCGGGAGATCCGATCACTAATGAGTGTTGTAACAAGGATTGTAAAGACCTAGTTTACTGAGTATCTCGCAACTCGACCGTCCCACAATTGCTGAACGCATGCTCGACTCAGTGTCACGAACTCATACTGCGTCTACCGAATCGGGACTGGTGCATTCCTCGAGCACTGCCTGCGCTCGCCTACTCACTCGCGCAGTCCTCTGTACCCTGTTCCTAGTCCTTAACTAAACCGGTCTTCATCCATATGATCCTCATGATTTGAGATTCCGATACTAGGTCATCTAGCCACGGCTTATCGTGCACAATGTCGACACGAATTTGTATGTTGTAAACCCATGGTTTAAGGGATTTGTCTGTCTGATATTCATAAGTCTTCATGGCTTCTCAGCAAGACTCAGAGGTCGTCGCCCAACCAGGTCTTCTGTACAATGACATGCTTCAAATGCTGAAGCTGGCGAAGCCCACCGCACAAGGATGCCCAAGTGCAACTTCCTGCGATTACGTATCGTCGAACACCGAGATCAGCTGCTCCTTTTCTCACTCCAGAAGCTACAGCACCCTGGCGCTGAAGATAGGTCTCCAAGCCACCCTAGACAAGTTTCAAGGCCCCGACGGAATCGAGGAAGAATTGCCCCTCTCTACGATCGCTTGGACGTCTACCCAACTGACGTCGGTGAGGGCCGTCGGGACCAAGTACAAGATTGTCGGAAAACTGGTTCACGGCACATTTTCAAGGGCTTGAGGCAGGCAGGCTCCATCAAGACGACTACTGACCACACCAATATCTCGCTCAAGAGCCTCTTCGGAAAGGTTTACGGAAGATTCAATCTACTATGGACGAATGAAGCCCAGGCCCAAGGGCATCGGAGACGTGCTCGCGTAGCTCCCTCCAAGCCACCGGGAACAAACAACCATTACAGCACTGAAACAGAATGTTGAGGTCCTCCACAATAACATCACGCAGATGAACACAATATCTTTTCGACTTCGCGGTAACGTGGTTGACGCTGGAATCTAGAGTCTCACTACTCTCTCAGCTGCAAGCTGTCACACCGCGACTAAGGAGATCGTGACTTTGTCAAAGTTGCCTTTTCTGGACTGGATTACGAATTAGAAGCTATTCAAGAAGAGAAAAATCTAAGTCTTTAGTAGAGGTACGAATCAGAGAGACTTGACTTTTAAGCCCAAATCTTCTACAGAAAAAGGGCTTATTCCAAGGCGCCTAGTCTAACCTGTGCTAACAAGGGGGCATCAGGGGCCTTTCAGTCCCACTCGCCCGGATCTGCTGGGATCTCACCATTGTTCACCTCCGCCAGCAGGTTCAACGAATCCATCGTCCATGGTTCGTACTCGTAACCCGGTGGTAGATTTGTGTTTTTGAAGGGTGTTCCGCTAACAACATGACTTGTTGCTGCTTGCCACATGTCGTAAACATATTGTTCCGGGTCGTGTTCGCTGGTCCAGCGGCCTACTGACTTGGCAGCAGAGAAAGGGTCCTTCCGTATCAGGTCAAAGTCCTTTTCCCATTTTTCCTTGTTCCTGAAGCCTTGTTTCTGGGCACATGAAGTTCTTTCAAATCTAAAAGAGCGGTCAGCAATGGTCCTGGTGAGACCGACGAAAGAGAGAGCTGTGGACCTAAGCTTCGTATGAACCCTGGTAGCCAGAGCGATATTGTTCTTGCCAGAGAGTCTCAAACAGGCTGCCAGAGAAATTCCGTCCTCCATGGCTTGTGTTGCGCCGTTGGTCGAATTCGGGATGAATGCGTGCGCCGCATCACCGATCTTAACCACCCTCCCCCTCGGTGACATCCACGCAGGATTAGGATCTCGCCAGGTAATTTTGTAGTCGATGATGGTGCCTGGTGGCGTTCTTCTCATGATTGCTGGTATCTTCTTGTCCCACTCGACTCCAGTTTGCTGGAGATATTGTAAGGCGAGTGAAGAATCCTTGCTCGTTGTCCACGATTCCTCTGCCTCTCCTTTGTCCTTTGCACCTAATCAGCATGAATACATGCCCTGTATAGAATTTTATAGGCTACATAGTAGTTCTAGTACTTACCTCATGAGTAAAAAGCCAAGTGGTGAGCTCGCGAGACACCAAGATGATGACTTGACCCTTGGGACTCATGAAAACATCACAGTAATCCGGCTGATCCTCCGTATGAAAGGCATAGTATTCCGAAAGGAGAGGATCTCCTCGGAGGACCGTCGTAGGAAAGGACACGCGAAATACCGACCATCCACTACTCACGGCCTTTCCTCTCCCAGGGACAATCATTCCTGCTTTCGTTCCAATTCCATCTGCGGCAACCACAACATCTGCGTCGAAACGCCGTCCCTGGTCGTCAATTGCGTAGGCCTTGTCTTCAGACTCGCCATATTCCACTATTCGCTTCCCAAACACGATCGGTATGCCTAGCGAAGTAGCGTAGTCATATAGTGATCTGACCAGTTTGGGCCGGCTCACTGGAACTGGTCGCCAATGTGAAGCTTCGGAGAGCCTGAGCGGTCCCCCAATGAAGGTTCCATCGTACGTGTACATGATCATGTCTGGGCGGTAGATGATATTTCTGTACGTTTCAGCCATGGGAGGCCATTTCTCAAACTGATTGATGGCAGATGGTCCAATGCCGAGAAAGTCTCCTGTGTTGGAGGTGGTCAATCTTTGTCTGGCAGAATCGAAGGCTGTATATACTCACCAACCCCCTCGACCTCTTTCCTGCCTTCCACCACTCTGGGGGAGTGGCCTTGCCTGTAACATTCAATTGCCGCAACCAACCCTCCCATGCCCGCACCGACAATCAGTACATCAATATTAGATAATGGTTCCCGTTGCATTACGACGAAGCAACTTAACGTAGTAGTCAGTACTAGTTCACGCTCGTGCACAGCTTGAACTTGCAGGAGAACTAGAAAACGCGGGGTTCAGAAATGCTCCTTGTCAGCCCTGACTATCAGAATCCTCTAGACAACGTTTTGAAAATGTTTGGAGACACACTGAATGTGTACACTCTGTGTACCTATGCCCTTCGCTTGGTACAGTACTACTAGTGAGTGGACGGTAGAGATCTAGTCCCTGCCCTTTATCAATGATCCCCATTCGCATGTAAAGGGAGGACGTCTTTCTAATGCACGGAATCCCATCTGACGATTTCCGGCGCAGGGGAAGTGGGCTTATGCAGAAATCTGGAGTGAAGCTACCACCATACGGGGGAAAACGACCCCATTGTTCGCTGGCTACCAAGGTACCTTTTCCACGAGTATTCGTCGGCGCCGACAACTCGTGGTGACAAATGCCTGCCCTGTAGCCTCAGATGACTCCAACCAGCATCGGCGCCGAAGCGCGGCGTCTACGCGGACACACTTGAACAAGAACTAGTTGGCTACCTTAACTCAGAATCCCTACAAGTCTTGTCCCCAAGATTCACGCGCAACTCAACGGACAAGCGTCGGTCGAGTGCTAGAGGCCTCCAAGATGGTGTGGGAAGGGTCTAGCCACTGGCAATGAGGTTAAGGCCGTATTACAATCTAACGTGGATCAAACTTGGTTTTGTTGCATCGAAGCCTTGTTGGAATGCTACTAGTGTGTGAGACGGTCTAGGGGAAATAGGGTCATACAATGTAGTAGCAAGTAATCTCTTTTAGCCCTACAATCTCGTGCATTGTATGGTCGGAGGGATTATTGCCAGACAGCGTCACCTTAAGTCCATACCAACACGCTTTCCACAATGGCAGCTGTGCTACTGGTAGCCTTGTGGCACACATTCGAGTACTGGCATCGTGGTCTTCAGTGAATCTTCCAGACCAAGTTCATCGACGCCGAGAAGTCCCTCTACGATGATTGCTCGTACGCATAATCTCGAGTCCGATTCTGTCTCTTCCGGCCCAAAAGTGATGGCCCACACTTGTATTCAGTGCAAGTGGCTCATGCGGTCTTCACTATTCATTCGAAGCCCGTCTCCTACTTTGGCCAACTTGAAGTCGTATTGGAGTTGAAATTGAGCATTAGGGTCATCCTCAAGGGGTAGGAAATCAACAACCAGGCTGTTCCTAACAGCGAAAACGCTGTCGTCAAAAACGTGCTTGTCCCGTCTATCGAAAAGCTCTGTAATTATCGTCTTGTAGCCTGGTGCCTGGATCATGAAATGGATATGCGCTGGCCTCATAGTCTGACGATCCAGGAGCTGCAGCAGGAGCCCAGCCGGCCCATCGACGGGTATCGAGTATGTGGTTGGTCGAAGGCAGTAGAAGTTATATGTGCCGTCCTTTCCAGTGGTGAAAAGACCCCTTAGATTCATATCCACTTGATCGGGATCTTGTTGCTCGTACTTGCCGTTGGGTGCTGTCTCCCAGATATCGATTATGGCACTTTCCACCGGCTCGCCCGTGCCGGCGTCAAGAACGCGGCCGGACATGAAAGTGAAATCACCATCTTCAATACTGGAGACGATACTGTCACCCATCTGGCGTTTCGGAGCGTTGTCGCGCCAGAATGGGCCCAGCACCGTAGGCTCTGTGGCTCCATCCCCGGCAACTACATGGCTAATTTCATCTACCAGCGCTTCAAGCCCTAAGACATTGGCGAGTAGGTTTCCCTCGTTTCGCTTGTCATCTGACATTTGTCCGGACCAGTTCAGCTATACAACCGTTCAATATTTAGTGCAGGTTCCATTTCAACAGCATCTGGAAGCTAGCCAACGGGCCGGCGAGTAACATGTGGTCTCTGTGGTAAAGCAAAGATGGGCGAGCAACCTACCAATTCAATTGCTTTCCGAAAGTCGTCGGCCGTGACGAGATTCTCTCTACAGAAGTCATGAAGGTGCCTTGTTAAGCTGGCCATGATCTTTCGAAGCCTCGCATCGCTTTTGGGACCTGTCGCATTGATAACAGTGTTGGTAAATTTGGGGTCGAAATGGTATTGGCGAGACATGCTTGGTAGCAGCAAGCCAATTCCCGGTACTTCGTAAGAGTCCTGATGTAAGGCGCCGTTAAAATTATGTGTGATGGTAGATCTGATCAGATCGAATCAAGGTCAATTCTCCTTGGTTGTATGTACGTGCGTAGCTCGTGGTCGAACGGTGATATGAAACTCAGGTTTTGTCCTCGCGAGTTGCAAAATGTCCAAGTGTCGGTGTTGTAGGGCTTGAATAAGTGTACAATATCTTTCTTGGAGTCTAGGCCATGAAAGCGCATTCGAATGTGGGACGTTTGTGTGTTCAATTGATCATTGAGAGGTAGAATGCGAGTATAGCCAACTAAGCGCGGAACGCTTCGGATTCTTCGGCGCCGAAACCATCATTAGACAAACTGCAGGTAGACGTGACAAAGTACCCAATCTCAAAAATGATCCAGTCAGTCCACCATTTTGAACAATGAATTTGATTCCGAGAGCTCTAGAGACTTGTGTCTTTAACTGGTAGATGGCCGGAGTTGCAGAGTCTTGTTCATGTTTCACTACCAACCAAGCAAAATCATTGTCATTGGAAGATAACATACAAAGTAGTACATTGACAAGGCACAATGCCCGGAGACAGAAATATTCAGGCAGACTTAGAAATCCGTTTCACTTCTGTGCATTGCTAGCTTCCAAAAAGCCGACTACGCCATATCTGGGAGTGAAAGCGACTACATCGGATACCTAGTTAGCAAGCCCACAGAAATCCGGACTGATCAAAAGCATTGATTCGGAATCTGTGGTGCTCCTGCACGGAAAGTGCTATGTATCAATAGATTGAAAAGTTTCCTGTTTTGCAATCACCTTGTTCTTTGCCAGGGAGGTATGCCAGGCTTTCCCACTCCTTTGGAAAAATTCATCAACTTGCTCCAATGTGAGCCGAGCATTCTCGCGCACAATCAGGAAAACAGTGACGAAGATGACCACCTCCACGGCGAAGTAAAAGTAACCCACGTTAGCTCCCCAGTTGCCGTAGTCGGGATTTACTCTATGGGTGTACGACGAAGATTGCCCTTTTAGTGTTCGACGAGATGACTCTCTCAGCTTCGACTGCTGATTGCACTTCTTTGACCTGGCTTATCACTTCAATAGAGTCGAAGTTTTGTGGTAGTAACGATCAAAGGACTTTGCGCTCCCTCTTCCCTGTTCCAGAGTAGAAGCCACTCAGGAAAACGAAAAGAACAACACCATACACCAGCGCATTCGGGATCTGGCATAGGATAGGTGTCTTCCAGGACCAATTGCTTGAGAACGAGGAGGAGCCTAGACAAACTGCGGCAAACAGCAAGCTGTCCCACGCATTGGCCCACGGCGAACAGAGCAACCAGGGATCCACGCATGCTGGGCGGAGTGACTTCAACGCCGTACATGGGTTCTAACGTCTGGAGTTGGCCCATACCCACTGAGCTGCGTCGATGCATTTACAGACAACATAGGCAGTGTAGTTTCCCGCTGTTCCAAGCATGCCTGAAGCGTCGACGATCATTATAAAGCAACCCTGCTGAAGGGCTCCTCGGCGGCAGAGATAGTGGCCTGTGATGCCGGAGATGGCAGCACCCAAGCCCATGAAGAGCATGTAGACCGAGCCACCCATGCTTTGAGCAGTGGCAGAGATACTACAATACTCGACCATAACAGGGGCATCTGGAGGAGCACCTGTGATTGCATTGGCGGGGATAGGCTCACAGTGACCGTACGCCTTGTTGAAAGCCTGCATTTGGTACACGGTTCCGGTATAGCCAACGTCGAAGTTGAGCATCCATCCCGATAGAGCAGTCCATACGGAGAAGAACATTAGGAAAGGAGTAATTCTGGTAGATACGTCCTTGCTTTGCATCGGATGCTCATGAGTCGTGATGGTGGTGTTAGTTGCAATCCGTTCATCGTGTTCTGACTTTACGCCATCCTTGTCCGCCCATGTAGCTCGTAGTGAAGGTGGACTGAATATCTTCTAATTTGAAAGCTAAGTTGATCAGAAGATGGAGAACTCGAATATTTATAGCCAGTGAAGTCCAAGAGGCACTCGTCAGCATTGGGGACAAGACATCTTAATCATAACAAAGACTATCCCACTTTCCCTGGGTCTAGACCTGAATTCTGTATCAGTGGAACACCGGCTCGAGCTTATCGTCTCTAACGAAAGGGGTTCGATCCAATCGGCCTGTTCTTGAGACTTACTGCCAGACTCCATATACGGTATCCAGACATCATCTATCTACTGGAGCCTAGAATCACAAAGTCTCCACTTGAGTGTAGGTTGGTATGTGTACGTCGGCGCCGATTTATCTCACCCCTCAAGCACATATTCACATAATTGCAGAGCGAGAGAGACTCCCACATATACAAGGGTCGGTGCCGGTCTTGCTGAGTCGTTGGAGACAGCTTCACCGAGAGCTCCCAAACATCCTTACCTCGGAACAAGACAGTGTTCATCAAACATATATCCGCAACGATCCAGCAGATTCTGTAATGTGCACATAATACAGGCACTTCCAATTCACACATAAGGTCCAGCTCGACCATGGGTTCAATATCGCGGCATTACTCGGTCCCTGCTGAGTCCAAACGGGCACTAAAGGACGTGATCCTGAATCATCCTGGCCACAAGGACCTTCCCGTTCAATGCCACAAATATTTGGATTTGGTAAAGTTCAGCGGTCACGACGAACCCCGCATGGCCATCAACTGGCGCCTCGCAGAAAGCATATCTTCGCTCAAGGGCCTGGAGGCCATTCTCATTAATCATTTACTTGTCGAAAAGTATGGCATTGCACCTCAGGAAGTCCACATAAACACCGATCACGCACAGTTGTTCCTTATGTCCGCAATTATTTGCGAAGTCAGCCCTGAAGATGAGAACGGCCCTATCCAGCCGACAGAACTTCGCGAGCTCAACAAAGCTCATTCGAAATACTTTCCAAGCTGGGACTTGCATGATCAGGTGTCGTCAAATTACCGCAAGTCGGTGACAAACATTTACAAAGCACATGATGGTCGCTGTTTCCATCTACATGCCAGCTTGAATCCAGATCCATCACTTCGAGCAATCGGCCTCCCGAGAGATGTCCCAGACCTCAACACTGTAGAGTCATCGTGGGGGCCGTTCTTCGAGAAGATAGCAGAAAAGGATGCGACCGAATGGGATCAAGAGCTGAATGAAGTTGCTAAACAAGCGGCCACGGTCTGTTGGACCGCTGAAGAATACGCCAATACTGCGCAAGGCAAAGCTACGGAGCATATCGGTCTGTACCAGATTCACCCGTACCCAGACCCCTCATTGCGATCTGGATGGTGGAAGCACGTGGAAAGCACATCAGTCAAACGTCCACTAGCAGGTCTAAAGATCGTCGACTTTACAAGAATTGTTGCCGGACCCTCAATCGGGCGCAGCCTTGCTGAGCTTGGAGCAAGTGTGATGCGCGTCACTGGACCACACATTGCTGATTTCTCCGGCTTGCATCCTGACTTGAATTGGGGTAAGTGGAATTGCCATCTTGACCTACGGGAGCCTAAGGATAAGCTCAAGCTCAGAGAGCTTCTTTGGGAGGCCGATGTGGTCGTCAACGGTTATAGGCCTTATGTTCTCAACAAGCATGGGGTCGGCCATGAAGACATCTTTAATGTCGGCAAAGAACGAGGTCGAGGATTCATCTACGTTCGTGAGAATTGCTACGGCTGGGCCGGGCCATGGTCCCACCGCAGTGGTTGGCAGCCGATAAGCGACGCATGTTCTGGCGTTTCGATGGGGTTCGGACGAGCCATGGGCAACGACGAGGCTGTCACCCCAGTGCTACCTAACTCGGACTACTGCACAGGCGTCGCAGGCTCATGCGCCGTCCTTCAAGCTCTCGTGCTCCAAGCAAAAGACGGGGGCTCATATCTCGTTGATACCGCCTTGAATTACTATAATCGTTGGCTCGCTGAACGCATTGGGGAGTACCCTCGAGATGTTTGGGAAGAGGTTTGGAGTCGCAATGGCCGCGAGGTATTTCGAAACCACCACAACATGAATTTCACGCTGCCACACTACATGAAGATGTTTCAACGAGAGGGTCTGTTTGATCTCAATTTCTTCGAGGTTCGAACCTCGGGTGCCTTGGGAGGCTTGAAATTGCGCGTTCCTAAACCCGTCCTGCAGTTTCCCCCTGAGACTGTAGCACTTGGCTATAATGTTGGGACCCGTGGAAATGGCGTCGACCAGCCGCGATGGCCTGAGGATTTGAATACTGAGGTGGTGAAATGATGATGAACAGTTGCATGCCTATGTAGTGGGATCGTTTGCCCATACCATCCTCTTTCGGGATGAAGACTTTACAGAGTATAGCGTGCTAGGTCTAGCTCAGCTGTTCCTTATTCAAAATACATTGAATCTGTACCTGGAAAGCTGCAGCAAATACTCCCTGGTCGTACGTGCGCGCGGCGGCATTCGAAGAATACCGTAGGTGAATGAACCCCTCCCATCTCAGCTGATTCCTCGGAACACAGGGATTGGCGGGATTTTTGCCTAGGCTCGCCAATGACGGTAGCCAGATATATAAACTTGATATAATGACGCAGGACTCCTCTCCTTTGTGTAGAGATTTTCATTTTCACTTGCTCAAGATGACTTCCTCCCACGAGGCAACTGTGCAGTTTATCTGTTCCATTCTTCAGCGAGACTATTCTGCTTGTGATGTAGGTAATGTCACAAGGCATTGGCAGCTCTCTTGTATCTATTAAGCTGATTGGCCTAGATATCAGATGCACTCCTGAAACTGAGTATCCCTGCTGCAGGGTTCCTGGTAGATCTGGGTAGGTTGGGCTTCTGGTAGCTTTAAGGAGCTAATTTTAGTGTACAGCTCCTATCCAAGGTCTGTCACGCAACCCATATCGGATTGTGGCACCGGTCAGCACCGTCATACTGGTGCCCAAGTCGTGGAACAATGCATCATGTTTTGCCTCCCCATTGCCACAGACGTCCAATATTCCCCAGGGAAAGAATTGGACCGACTGTCCGCCCGAAGGATCTATCGTCCTGATACAACAGCCAAAGGAGCACATCTCTGCCATACTGGGGGACATAATGGTCACCAGACTGCAGAAGCGTGGAATTCGGGGTGTTGTGGCTGATGGAAGAATACGAGACTTGAAATCCTGCCGGGAGGTCTGTGAAGAGGGATCATTTCAAGCATGGTCCAGGGGCGTATCTGCTGCACCACCATCATTGGAGGCAAAGCCGTGGGCATATGACATTGCCCTGAAGGTGGGCAATGTCACGGTCAACCCCGGTGACCTTCTTTGTGCGGATGAGGAGGATGGAGCGGTCGTGGTGATACCTAAGGCACATCTACAAGCCGTGTACGAAATGTTGCCCGTTCTCAAAAGAGCAAGCGAGGGTGTCTTATCAGACGTCCAAAGTGGTTTCAGCCTGCCTGAGGCAGTGCAGCGACATCCAGATTTTTACAGCAATTACAGATGAAGCGTACTCGTCTGCTTGAAGACACCTACTTGGTATGAATTTTGCCTTTGACCGAGACAATAAGCTTTACATGTTGGCCGACACAAAGACGTAGACAGGGATTTTCCTGCACCGAAGATGCCCAAACTCAAGGCATTTGGACCAGGTTTCGATCTTGTGGAGCCTGACTTTCCTTCGGCGCCGACGGTTGGCGCATATTCCGCTATTACGAGAAATTTGTCAGCCGGAAGCACCGACCACCCCATCTTGTCTTAGGGCGAGGAATGGGAGCGGCGCCGACATCAACAGCCCCAACTCGATGACTTCTCGAGAAAATGAGGCTGCATCCGACCAGAATTGCGCGTGTACCGAATCCTGAGAGGCCACCGTACGCGATCTTCGGCGCGCCGTCGATGAGTGGATTACGCAGCATGGACTCCATCGGTCCAACTGACCGAAGTACTAGTGAAGCCAGAAGACCTCGAGCTTGTGTTCCTTGTCACGAGCGCAAGGTCAAGTGCAACGCGAGCACTACTGGACTTCCTTGCTCACGATGTGTTCAGCACGGTCGAGTTGTAGCGTGTGAATGGGTCCCCTTGCCGGACCGATCTTCGGCGTAAGTGATGATTCCTCATCCTGCTTGCTGGACTCTGATTTGGAGGAAGGAGACGAAAGTCCCGCAAGAGACCGAGGAGCGGCGCTCAAGCAGAGCAACGGCCGTTGTCAACGGTGAAACGTGTTGTCTCGAATCATGCCAGTTCAAGCTTTCTGCCTGACGACCACAGCCAATCGAATTCTGCCGCGTACAGTGCACCGACTACCAGTACCTCTGCTACCAGCTTCCGCCAGCTTGCTGACGGCGAAGGCGTGACAGAAGAAGATAGTCAATTAGAAACATGCCTACGGATTGCTAGCGCTGAAGATGACCATGCTGATCCGGCTACTGAGTCGTCGACATCGCAAGGGCGAGAAGTCTTCACATATCATGGTGGCGTCGACCCGACTACGATCCTTGGTCAGGCGTTGAGCCATCAGAGCCCGCGTAGATTCGTGCGGCTCTTGTTGCGTGAATCTCAAAGAGGTGCCAGGCCTAGCCCTGGAAACGCGCCTGACATCAAATCGGTAGAATATCTACAAAGTGTGGGTGCTTACGCTCTTCCACTTCTGCCAACATGGTAAGCAGCAAATTTTCTTTGCACTCATTGTATTACCTCTAACCAGGTGACTGCAGTGAGAAGTTGGTACGGCTCTGGTTCCAGCGATTGTATCCATATCTTCCTGTTTTGGATCGGCTATCGTTCATGAAGCAGCTGTCGGGAGGAAGATGCTCAACGTTCTTGCTGCAATGTATCTTTGCAAGCGTTGTTCCGTATGCTTCTTCAGAGCTACTTGCTGAACTAGGTTATACCGACCGTTCTGAAGCCCAAAAGTCGTTGTTCCTCAAGGCCCAGTTGCTTTACGATCTAGGCGGCGAAAGATCGCAGACGTGTATACTCCAAGGCTCTTTAATTCTGACATCTCAATATTTTGCATTCGGGCTAGACAAAGATCTACGATACTGGTTGAGCAACGCCGTCAGGATTGCCACGCAGATGGGACTTCACCGCAAGCAGATTGTGCATCAGCTCGATCCAGGGAGGAGAAGTCTATTTTCGAGAATCTTCTGGGTCATGTATTCCCGAGATATCATCATGGTAATGGCTGGACGCTTGAACGTTCGTGCATTGGATGATCGATTTCTCGACATGCCTGACATTACTGACGAGGACTGGGAAGACGAGTCGGGCGACCAATTGACTCAATTCGGGCTGTCACCAATATCCTCACTCGAAAAATTATTCCTCGTGCACTACTCAAGATTGGCTCGAATTTGTATGTCCTTTCTATTTGGGTTCGAGACTGACGCTGATTCCATAATTTACAGCTGCCCGATATGTCGAATGGTTTCGACGTCCAGATATCACACCAGCGAGAAACTCGTGCGACGAAATCGAAGCATGCATAATACTATGGCGAGAAGGCCTGCCTCTTGAGCTTCGACCCGAGACTGTCGTCCGGTGGTCGCGGGATAACATATGGATTCTCGTTCTCCGAGCCCTAGCCTACCGCTTCGAATGTCTGTTTTACCGAGATGTTTCGGGGTTGCCAGGCGACCAGCAAGATGATCTCAAGGGGCAAGCTGCCCAAAAACAACAAAACGCCATGTTGGAACTTGACTCAATCCTTCGTCGTGTCATGCTGTATGACCTGATCGAGTTTTGTCCGTTTTCAATGTCTGCCACTCTCCCTCAACCTTTCTTTTCTCTCGAAGCTGACCATTCACTGATATCTCCTACAGAACCACATGTGCTTCCACCATCATTGCGATGCATATCGAATATGTCTTAGGGTCCAAGATCAACCAAATACAACGACAATTGAGTGTAACGAGTATCCATAGTGGGTTAGCCTTTCTGAGAGCGAGCTCAAAGCACTGGGATAGCGTCAGATGGTCATTGCGCATGTTTGATGCAATCGTTGCTCGAGCACGGCTTCGGCTGGCTTCATCTGAAGATCCGCTGCCAGACCAATCAAGTATGAGCAATCTCCCTCACCAGTCGACCACAAGCGTCAGCTCCAACATTAATGAGCAAGGTTCACGACCAGAAGGGGGTGAATCAAATCTTGCTCCTGATTTGGATGACACAAATAGGTTCCCCTTTCCTATGGACATATCTTTCTCCGAGAGAGAGCCTGTATTCCAATTCGAGTTGACAGCACAGGACGCTGAACTGGAGGGCAGCTTCGATGAGATCATGATCGAAGACATGTTTAGTACAAACTCCTTGCAGACATGGGCTTATGGGCTATGAGAACCCCAACTTGAATGCACCCTTTCGCCAGAAGTGGGTTCGCACGGACCACAAAGACCTACTCTATATTTGTATGTTCTCAAGAACGGCTGGCCAGAGTATGCAAGGTAACCAAGAAATAGCTGATGAGCATCGAGTGCCCAGCAGAGCTTTCCCGTTCATAGGACTAGGGGTGATACATGTGTAATGACTGCCTGTGAACACTCAAGCTGCTCTAACGCTTCACCATAGCTCCATAATTCGTAGCTACATTGTAATGTAAGTCTATCGGTTTTTGTTTCGGCCTTAGTAAAGTTGGAACCATGGTCTTCTCAGTTCGTTTCTTGCCATTTTTGGTCATATCATTCTCCGCGGAAGGAATCAGATTGTACTCACCCTGCCTATCAAGCGACTCCACACCCATTTTGCGGACTATCCCGATTCTAAGCTGGTCGGACTACTTTATACTAAGTATGACAAATGTCCAGTTCCCGTGGTGATTATTCAGCTGATAAGACTACCGAATCTTCTCGGTGCCGGTAGGGAAACATTCCGCATTAATTACAGAGACATTCGAGCGTGTTTGAGACAGTTAATCTTCTCAGGGGTGACATGTGGCCAAATGAAATTCGGTCGTATAAACCACACAATGAACATATCTACAAGTAGCAGCAACTTTTTACAGAATTCTGTGTCAGATACGAGTAGCGCAGAATGGCAATCCCTCAGACATTTCTAGTAGCAGGTGGGACAGGGCGTCAAGGAGGTGCTGTGGTGGATGCGTTGCTCGCCGAAAAGACGACACCAATAAGCCCCCAAAACATCTATGTCATCACTCGAAATGCGACAGGGACCATGGCTCAGGACCTTACCACACGTGGCGTCAATCTTGTTACAGGATCTCTTGGGCAACCGGATTCCATCCTCGGCGAGCTCCAAAATCAAGGGGTGGACTTGAAGCGAACGGCGGTCTTCATGGCCCAAGCACACGGACCAACCGAGCTCGATGACGCCTACGCCTTTATCAATGCTTCGGTCAAAGCTGGCGTGCTGTATTTTGTCTATTCTTCCGTTGATCGGGGAGGAAAGGAAAAGAGCGACCGCGATCCATCGTATTGCAAGACATTTGCAGACAAATTCCATATTGAAAAGCACCTCCTGAAGACTTGTTCCACGAAAACAGAGGCTCAGACAGGATTCACTGTCCTCCGACCTGTGTGGTTCGCCGAGAATGCCATATGGGGGTTTCCAGGCCGGTTGTGCATGACAGGCTGGCGAGATGTTATGCGCGGGAAACGCTTGCAGATTGTGGTGGCCAAAGATCTGGGAAAGTGGGCCGTCGAAGCATTGCTACGGCCTGACAGAGTCGGGCTTCGGAACACGGCCATTAGCATTGCGAGTGACGAGTTGAGTTTCCAAGAAGTCGACGAGATCTTTCGACAATATATAGGTCAGCCTGTGGGTGTTACATACGGTTGGTTGGCGCGACTGATAATCTGGGTCACGCCGGATCTGCGGACAATGTTTGGATTCATCTCTGAGAGAGATTACGGCGCCGATCTAGAGAGGCTGGCCGAAACTATCAAACCGACGACGTTTCGCCAGTGGGTTCAAGAGAGTGGCGACGTTCAATCAAATGCCTAGGAAGGGAACTGATGCTCCCGCGTATGAGAAGTGATCGAGCCTGGAATCTATGTTTCTTGTACAGGCCATGTTGGCCCTTTTAGTTATTTGTCCGCAAACCGTAATGTGCCAGGGTAACAGGGTCTTTTGGTTACCTGTATCGAACAGCTCTTGCTTTGTATATGTGACCTCCATACCTTCATTTGAGTCTCCTTTCCATGTGGTAGTTTTTCTTCTTATTTTCCGACTTGAAGCTTCTGCGTAGCACATCTGTTGAAACAATGGCACCTACTTCCAGTCCCAATATCCCGGAAGGACTGTAGAACAAGGTGCTTCGGGAAGTACGGTACAAAGATGTTGCTCGAACGGGTGGCCTCAGCAGCAGACGGTGACATGGTCAAGTTCAATCCACTTGCTTTATTCGATTATGCGTCAACAGGTACCTGGAGGTGCTACTATCTTAGTCACGGGTGTAATCTTCCTCTTGTGAAGCGATTCTCAAAGCACCAAACGGCTCGTCACCTGACTCGCTAGTCCTAATGTGATGCCTACTTATTCTCTCCTTCCTTCTTCTGTTGATTGAGACTCGCGTGCAACCGGTCCCAGAATCTGTCTCCTTCTCAGAGAGTGAAGAAAACGCAAACTCCTTCGAAGAACCGATATCTTTGGCTTTTTCTTCCGACTCAACCCACGCCCCTTGCCAATGGATGCGCCAGCCTTCTCCAAGGCTTCACAGCTTAATAGGAGGGTTATGGAAATGCTTGAAGTCGCTCTTGAGGAAAACCCGGAGGTCGACCTACTCTCCGTCATACCTTCATCGTACAAGGACGAAATCTCTCCGTCTGCACGCCCTCTTTCAACCATTGCAAAGCTCAACCAGTGGACGGTACTGAGGATGGCAAGACAGTTTAGAAAAGAACCCGAGAGCGACTTTTCCTCACCATTTCAAGACTTTTACCGGAAAGAGTGGGATCGCCGTACACTGGACCTCGACCTTTCCACATTAGAGAGGATGTCGAAAGAAGCAAATGCGGATATCCCCTTTACACCTGCTGATACTCTCGAGAGGCTTAAAGATATACACGAAGCAACTGTTGTCTCTCCGCTCTCTGATACTGTTGTTGATTTGCTGAATCAGGACATATATTCGATCCCTCTGAGTTCGGACCCAGATCAGTCACTTGCGAAAAAATTGAAACGCATCTTCCAAGGCTCCACCAAGATTTACGAATCGACTGTCCGAGGTGCTGTATTCAAATGCGGTGACGAGATTGTGGCAAAGGTTGTGCGCATGAGTCGTCTCGATACTACCGAACATACATCCCTTCAGTATCTTGCACACCATGCACCCGATTTCCCGGCACCAAAACCCCATGGCCTCGTCACCCTTGGTCGGTACAGTGTAACATTCATGTCTTATGTACCCTCAATGTCTCTGGCAAAGGCTTGGCCGTCGATTGCATGCGATCAGAAAGCATGGGTTCAACACCAGCTTGATGATATCTTTCGAAGACTGAGGCAGCTGAAACAGCCAGACAGGTTTCCTCTGGGTGGTGTGGCCATGGAGGGCGTGAAGGATCAACATCGAGGTGACTAAAGGAGTAATAATAACATTATTACAGGCGCTGGTTTCGAAGATTGGAAGTTCTCGCTCTCCAAGTTTTCGACCGATCACTACATCAAGTTCCTCCGCGGCTTTCTCCCTCCTCCCGCTGCCGAGTCTGTCTTTACCCATGGAGATCTGAGACCCGACAATATCATGGTTGATCTGAATAGCAGTGGTGTTTACTCGGTGACAGGAATCATTGACTGGGAAGACGGCGGATTCTACCCTTACTACCATGAATGCACCAAAGCAACGAACTTGTTGTTTTCAGATGAAAAGAGCGACTGGTACCAGTATCTGCCGCCCTGTGTTGCCCCCCATACCTTCCCTATCTGGTGGCTTGTTGATCGGCTCTGGGATCGAAACATCTTATACGCTCACTGATTCCACTTTCACCTTCACTAATTTGGATGTTGCTGAGATCCGCTGGCCTCAAACATCCTGCAATACTGCGCTTGATGGCTTTGCATCTTGATGAGGATGTTGATAAAATCCCTTTTCAGAAGAGACGGTCTGGCCAAAATAGAACCTGATTCACAATATTGCCCGCGCGAATGCGGCAGAAACATGTATAATTGTCGGAGGCCACAGGCAATGGAAAACTGTATCAATACTTGAGCTCTAAGGCAGTTTTCTGCCGTGTGAGACTCGGCCCCAGCATACACAAGATCCAAATGATTCAACCCATTTTGTTCAAAGTAATTTACAGTGTATAGCCAGTCTCTTCATCATTTCGAGCGACCTGGCCCATGGATTGATGGACTGGTAGGCTGATGGACTGGTGAACTTGTAGTGTATGCCTAATAATAAGAGTCTGTGTGCCCTGAATAGCAATCACTCGTCAAAATCAGTCACCCGCCCTACATACCAAGCTCCATCACTGACAACTCGAATTACCTACGTTAGATGTGTCTTTCTCAGTCAGATACAAATAAATTTCCTTTCTAGATATGGAGTGCCACTGTGCTGCCGCCATCCCTGCCATTGTCAAAGTTCCGAGTCGTGGGAAGTTTGCCCCGGGTGTCCCGACCTGTGCCATCTGTTGTCCATTGACGAAAGGCTACATTGGACTTGGCGACCCTGTTGTTTCAGAAGATTCTATTTACCGCGTGGCCAAGGAGTCAACTTGGTCCTGGAAACATGGCTTCGACACCGTTGCCGACCGCTCCAAGATTCACTCCTTCAGTAACGGTACCGTGTCTTTTCATTCAATAGTCCTCGACTTCTCAAACGCCTATTGAGCAATCTGTACTGGACATTGGCCCAGATGGTGAAAAAGAGTGCCAATGACACAAGCGCCACGATGACTGTCCATCCCACGCGGTACAACGGTTTGTCACCCTGCTGGAATAACTGGCTGCCAACAATGCCGGAGCAGTTAGCCGACATGATGAATATCGCTAGAGTGATCGATCTCTCGCCGGCAGTATGCGCGTTCAAAGCCATCCAGGACCCGTTGACGGGATCTAGTATCTGTAAGTCAGTGCTTGACTTGCCACCTGGAGGATGATGGAAACTCACGCCAGATCGAGCCAAACGAAATCGCCAGGGTCAGTAGGGCAAACCGTTTACGAGAGTCATTGGAGTATATCAGGAGGCGACAGCTTAACTACTCCGATGAGTATCTGGGGTGTCCAGGGCTCGGGGTTCAATGGACTCACTGCAAAAACCCACCAAAGCAGCATACCCAGGAAGACCAGAGGCCCACGTTGTCCAAGCCTGTCGCTGAAGACTTAGATCAGTCTCGGATCAACCAGAGGCTCGAGCAGTGGGTGACTCACGCCAGGAAGCCCCAACTGATGTTGATCACAAGCTGGATCCACTGCCCGATGGACACCAGCGCATTTGACCGAAGTCTTTCATATCCGAAAGAATTCACCAGAGTGGGCGCGTACGACCACATTGTCGATGAAGGAGCGAGGCCAGCAATCGTGAAAATGACGTGGGGATAAAGCCTCCAGTTCAACAACTGTACCGAGTCAGAAGTCAACCCCGGATTTAGGGAAGATCATACCGTTCGCTTGATCTCGGCTCCAGTGATATTCTTATGCAGGTGGTGCTTGGTTGGATCGTCTAAAACCACTCTGCGCGTCAGGATCTGACTTTCACGCTCGTCAAAGTACCGTATGCCGATCAAACAGGTCGGGTTGGAGGTCGATCTGGGACACAATGCGGTAAAAAGGATGCCGACCAGGATGGTAAAGACGCCTTCAATCTACGAGATGAGTTGTCAGAGAAAGCACCTCGGCGCAGAGCCTCTCTATGCATACGATGAAAAGCCACTGCCATCCAGCCAACCCGCCAATTCCTCGCATTTGCAAGCTGATGGTGGTGGTCGTGTCAGCAACGGGTCGACGGCTAGATATATCTCCCCAAACTCACACTCCGTATGCAATCAGGCCACTGACCGCTTGCGCAAACATGTTGCCGACGAAGAATAGCGAGAATCTCTTACTCGTTTCGTCCCTCTTGTACCACCTTGTGATTGTGTAAAGACCAGCAGGGATAAACCCGGATTCACACAAGCTTTGAAATATCAGCTTCTCGTCTGGTTGGTCGTCAAGGAGACCCTGGAAAATACCCTAGAAGGAGCCTTGTCACCAGGAACGCGCTCAGTCCTTTCTGCCATGCCTGGAATGTGGCCACGAAACCCCTTGGATACGGTCAGCGTTCACCCTCACTTGGACGGTGAGAAGTGGTACCATGCAATGATTTGACCACTGATCCAAAGCGAAGGTCCAATTCGGTATAGGACATAATTGCTTGGAATCTATTCCCGATCAGAATCATCGTTGTGTGGACAAGAGATCCTCCCACCTCTAGAAGCACAATGCCCAACGACATCAACTGCTGTCCGACGTTGAACTGATTCTGCGTGATTCCCACGTCCCGAAAGAAAAAGTCGGTCAAGGCATTGCCACTTAACATGAAGTCAGAGAAACCAACGCCTCAGATTTGGAGGTTGCGACGACGGACATGTTGCCCCGGTCCAGCTGGAGAGCGAAGAAGCTGATCATCAACAGTGGCATGACGAGACGATCGATCCTGATCCATGTCACAGTCAGCATTGGACATGGAGCAACGCGATGGCTTTTGAAGTTTGGTACCTTCGCCGAAGCCTGGTTTCCTCTTCTTCAGTCCAATCTTGAGCGAAAGTGGTATTGTCCTCTGTGATGGGAGTGGACGGGGAGGAGTCCTTCTCGTCCGCAATGGAATATGGCTCCCCTTTGGGAGATTGTACGGCGCTGGGGAATGCCATGGCTGCTTTGATCGGGCACTTAGGTATGGAAGGGTCCTTGTTTGTTGAAAAAGCTTCTTGATTATCTACGAAGGGGTCCAGGGAAGGGTACCTGGGCTATATAGGTAGGCGAGGATAGAGGGCCGTGGATGGAACGAGTACGCAGGAAGCGCCGGGAAAGCTCTCTGTTCTGTTCTGACAGTCTTACTGACTGGCTGCTTCAGCTAATTGTGGGAATCACGATTCTGCTATCCAGAAAGCCCATGGCAGACCTAGCCTACGGTTGAAGACAATTGTTCTGCGGCCTGACTTGTCGCCGAGCACGATGGATTCGACTTGATTGGATAGAACTCTGGCTCCCGAACACAACAACGGCTGATTAACCCACATACGCCTACATTTCCCCGCTTATACCTCGCCGAGACACAAGGACCCAGACTTTGCCTTGTTGTTGTTGCTGATGCAATTGCATACCAACCTCGCGACATGTGCGGAACAGACCAATCAGATGAGGCGCCCAGTACAGTGATGCCATCCGCTCCCCAGATAACACCATTCTCCAACGCACGCTCTTCAACGATAGTATCCATCAAATTCGGATCTCTCGTCAAAAGCCGCGTCCTGATTGGAAGCTTGAGAGCGGGGAGACACGGTGGACGGTGGACGCGGCTGTGATACTGGGATCCAACAGCCACCACGAGATCCTCTCCTTTTCGGTGGCGAGACACGACGTGTGCCGCTTGTCCCGAACACTTCATGCATGGCCGGTATATCGAAGTAAGAAAATCCTCGGGTGATAGGGCGAGACCAGTTCTTTTCTAATCAGTTTTGTCTCTTCAAAATGTCTGACCATTTCTGTTGATGTTTCTGGATTCCAGCGAGTGTTTTCCCCTCCAAGAGAAATGGCCAATTTGCAGGCTCGCAAACACATCTCGCCCGATTCGGGCTTCCCTGTCACCATCCATCCAGCTTTCAATCCCAAGATCAACGCCCACACGCCTCCTGAGGCGGCCAGGGAGGAGTTCTCCCCCGAAAAGGACCGAGCCTCGTTCGCGGATCCTGAAAAGAAGGCGCTGTTTTCGGTGGCGAAGCGCGTGGACCTGACCGAGTCGATCGGCACTGTGCTCGAAAATGTCCAGTTGTCGCAATTGAACAAGACACAGCTGGATGAATTGGCTCTGTTGGTCACGGAGCGAGGAGTTGTGTTTTTCCGGGACCAAGATCTCACGACCGATCAGCAGGTCAAGCTCTTTGAGCATTACGGCACGCTGGACCGCCATCCTGCACAGAAGGTAGGGGCCCAGTCCTTTGGGATGTGTCGAGGTGATCTTTTGTGCTGATATATATCATGACCAACAGGATCAAAGGGTATTTATTGGCTGAAACTGTTTTGACGTTGCCTGTTGAGCCTTTCTGACTGGGAACAGCACGTGATTATCAAAGGCAGTCGAGAGGACCATCGAGAAATCTTGTCCTACACTCCATGGGTGAGTCCTTCTGTGTGTTTGAAGTTTCGAGCAAGGCTCATGTGAGGCAGCCTTCTGGGGATTTCCATGCCGACACATCGTTTGAGATCAATCGTACGTTCATCTGGCAACCTTCTCTAGTATAACATACTGATCGTCTAGCGCCGTCATACTCGCTTTTGAGGATGGAAGAGCACCCCGATGTCGGTGGTGATACTGCTTGGGTGAGATGGATAAAGATTGATTTGCCATGTCGCTGCTGATCCACCGTCCAGGTGTCTCAATACGGCCTGTACGATGCTCTGAGCAAAGCATTGCAAAGCTTCCTTGACGGTCTTCATGCTGTCCACACTTCGAGGCTACAATGTATACCACCTCCCTCCTGACCTCGACGCTTGCTTCGTTTCCACCGGCTGACCATGGATTGCGTACCGTTAGACGATACCATCATTGACCTCTGGGGTGTCGGACCAAATCGCCCCCCAATCGATACGCATCATCCTGCCGTCCGTACTCATCCCGTGTCGGGTCTGAAAGCACTGAATGTCAATCCAGGCTTTGTCACTGGATTTGCGGAGCTGAAGAAGAAAGAATCCGGTACGCTTTTACTCTGCCGGTCTTTCCCATGACACTCCTCTTCCTGCTAACCCTTCCGGGTGATGTCGTGGACAGACAAACTTCTTGAGTTTCTTGAATATCACATTCACTCAGCCGACGACCACTATGTTCGGTGGAAATGGGCGGTTGGCAGCGTGGCCATGTGGGACAATCGGTCTGTATCTCTCGCTGCTGGAATGGCTTTTGTGGGATGTTCCTGACCGAGGACGTAGTTGTACTATCCACCGAGTCATCCCAGGGACATACGAGGGGCCTCGCAAGGGCATCCGTACCACCGTCTTTGGTGAAAAGCGTAAGATGCTAAACCATGGCCTTGTGGGGAAGCAGCACTGATCGTAATGCCGCAGCATACATTGATCCGGCCAGCGAAAGCCGTAGTGAAAGAGCTCTTCGCTTGAAGACGGTTGCAACGAATGGTATCGCTAGTACTGACACCGGAAAGGAGACCAAGTCGTCCGGTGTGGATGTGCCAGCGTAGCTGATACCTGGGAAGCAGGCGTGGTCTAGTCGAAGTAGTGGCTAAATCAACGGCGGTCAGAGTCAGGGGGATGTTTTCTCCAAGAAAAAGCATCATTCGCGGAACAAAAGCTGTTGCTATTCTTAATTGGGAGAAGTCTGGTTTCTACCCTGAATACTGGGAGAACGTCAAGAGCCTCTACAAACCGACCCGGGAGAGTGGCTGGATCAAGGACAAGGTCACAGATGAGATCCTGCGCCCTTGTTATACTGAAGGAGCAGTGATGTTACATGTTCATAAAATCGCCTGGTGAGGAGCTCAGCCCGGGTTTTAGTGATGAACAAAACTGTCAAGGGATATATTGGCGAAACTCGGAAATTTCCGGCCTCTGTCCAACGTTTGACCAGAAAAGGTTGCGGCTATCTTGTCACTAACTTCGAAGGTTGCGCAGATTACCGGTGCTCTGCCAGGTAGTGCTAGTCCTCTTCTTCGTAGATGTTCTGCCGTGTTATTCAGGATCAATAGGAGACAAATAGTGTCATGGCACAGCCTTGACTCAAGCCCCCCAAAATAATGTTTTGCGGAGGGATCGTGGCTTGCTTCCTGTTCCAAGATGTACCGAATGTGCTTTGCTGACTCGGTGAGACCGTCGATCTGCAGCTCTCTGCGTTTGGAGTGGTCATCTAAAGACGCCATGTCGAACCATTGGTTTATAGTCGCCCGTTTAAATGCTGACGATCGCCGTTTCTGAGCAGTAGGAAAAACAAACCTCATCCCAGCAAATGGTCTGACCACCAGATGAGACCCCGGTGCGCAATACTTCCCTTCCGAATGTCTCGCCGTTGCTTCCAAGGCCGTGAAGGAGGATGGCCGTGTGCGTATGTTCAGATGTTGGCTGAATAACAAACGAATCTGGAAATATGTTCCCAGCCATGCTTGACTTGCCACACAAGTCTTCATCCGATGGATTTTGAGATGCTATGTGTTAAGGTTGATTTATCCGAATGCAGTCAATGGTGTTGGGTGCATGACGGCCACGGTTTCGCTCCCGTACATGATGCACTCACTGCAACGGATAGTAATGCATAGTATGCAACCCGTGCGTGCCATTGCTGAAGAAATTCACAGCATTTCTCTGCGCACTGACTACTTAACACCAAGGCAAGAAAGCTGCGAATTTCCTGAGAGGCAAATCATCGGCTTAGTCATTGAGATAAGCCATAGATTCTGATGAGGCAGGTCGCCCGACGTCGCGACTATGTCGTCCATCACACGCGAGACACTATCGAGTTCATAAATCGACTATCACCAACAGCGAACACTTGCTACAGCCGTCGCGGCTGAAGGCGCTTGAATCATCTTGTCCAAGAGTAGAACAGAGATCATAACCCCATCGGAGTGCCTGTTGAATATGGAGATCATGGGCAATCTTATACCAGCAACACCTATGGATACAATTTCAGCAAAGCCAAATTTTTAGCAGAGTACATTCAGACATCTCTCATGCCCAAGCAACAAAGGTCTATACAAGGCCGACAGAGGAAATGTTTTGATCAACTCCGGAACTTTTCGGGGCTATTCAAAAACACTCATATGTAGGGCATTTCCCAAGAGCTGCTTCACATGTCACGCTTTACATGGACCACAGGTGGAACGTAAGAAGCTCTACCCCAAATCACAAAATAAATTGTCGCAATGATCAAAGAGCCGCCCAACATGGTACTCGACCAGTTCATGTTGATAGCCTTGACCGGGGTTGTAAGCGGCCAACTCAGGAAGAAGATCAACGGCATCAAAAACAGGAGAGCGACGACGTTGATAGCGAGGCCCCAACGTCCAAGTGACCAACGTCTCGGAGGTAGTTCAGGGCCCGTGATGCGCCGGTAGAGGATGCATGCAATGGTGAGGAAGTATGAGATCAAAGTGGCGATGGCGCCCAGCGAGGTAATGGCGTTGAGGGCGACGGTGGAGCCTATATTGATCAACGAAGTAAGTGCAGAGACCAAGAGCGTGATGGTAACAGCGGGCAGAGGGATGTTCCAGCCAGGAGAGATCCTGGAAAGCCATGACGAGCCCGGTAGTCCCCCATCTCGAGCAAATGCCCAGACCTGGCGCGATGCAGCAGCGACTTCCGAGACGGCGCACGCGGCCATCATGACTATTATGATGGCCGTGAGGACGCTGGTGCCAGCTAAGGAGCCAGTCGCGTTGTACAAGACCTGGATGAATGGGTAGCCGGTCGCCGAAGCGGCAGCCGAAGCTTGGTCGCCGACAGTAAAACAAAGGGTCGTCACGACGACAAAGACCAGAGTGATGTTGACTATCACGGAGCCCATGATCGCGCGAGGAAGGGTGACGGAGGCGTCTTTGATTTCTTCGGCTGAGGCAAAACTTTAGCATTCTCTGGAAGGCGTTGGGGTAGAATATGGCAGGACTTACACATGTGAACGGAACAATCGTATCCAATCAGTACCGCCATCGGGGCGAGCAGACCGATCATGGCTGACAGGCCATTGCTCGACCAACCTCCGTTGTTGGTGAAGTCGAGCAAAGCGGTGTGTGCATCGGCACGAGGAGCCATGACCCAGAGTGTGATGACAATAGCGAAGAAACCCACAACGTGGAGGATCAAGATCATAGCCTCTGCGAAACAATTAGCTTGGACAAGAACTTGGTGTCGCCTCTACATGATCGTTCCATACCGATGATTGGCAACCGCGACGCAAAGACGGTGTTGAAGGAGATGCAGAACACGGTTGTCGACATGGACAACAAGGTTCCGTGCCACCGCTTGTAGATATATGTCGGATCATTCAGGACGATCAATCCCTGGATCATGGTACCGACCAAGAAACACACGCTGGCATTGTACACCTGCCAGCCGATGGCGGTAAGCCAACCTGAGGAAGATGAATCAGTGCTCAAGTCCAGACGGGGGGACGGGATCTTCTACCAGAGTAGTAGCTGAGTACCTTGCGCAGCCGTTTCGGAGCAAACTCTGACACCCAGTGGTATTGACCTCCAGCTGTAGGTGACCTGTTGGCAACATGATTAGCTTCGATCGGCAAAACGAGGATCCTGCATCTTCCACGTGGTGGTGGCCTTACATGGAAGCCATTTCGGCTATACTGGCGTAAACGAGCGTTTGTCCGATAGCGCATGCGATAAAGCCCCAGAACAGTAGGGGAAGGCCGCCGTCAGTCAAAACGAAGCCGAGATACCTGTGTGTCGATCAAAGTCAGACTACGAGACGTGCATGCAGAAGGAAATACCTACGTGAGAATACCCTCCCAGCTAGCAATGCACGTCGAGGCAAATCCGAGCATGGTGACGAAGTTGAAGTTACGCTATTGTAGACGATCAACGCAACGTCTCGGGGGCAGGTCAACACGGGATTCACCTACACGCAGGACCTGCTTTTTGCCCATGACCATCATGTCTCGCTTGTCGGCCGAAGTGCCACGAAACTTCTCGGCCACATGGCTAACGCCCTCGTCGAAGACGTCGAATTCGTCTGGCGGCGAACCGGGCTCGCTGGAGGGCTCGGCCGCTCTCATCTGCTTGCTATCAAGGTGAAGGGAGGCCATGTCGTTGAGTTTTCGCAACGTAGAGCAACAAGAAAGGCTGGGGACAATCCGGACAAGGATTTTAAAGAGCTATCTCGCAGAGTAGAGTGGAAAGAAATTTGAAGGGGAGAAAGTTGCAGGATGGTTGAAAGACCTGTTTGGTCTTCGGGAGAACGAGTGGCAGACCAGGGAGGTATTCTACGGAATGGTGGCAGACACGCTTGGAATCGAGAGCTCCAGGGCCCTGAGGCGAGACGCCACCACCCTAGCTACGACCTACAGTACGGAGTATGATCTACTGATTAGTACCGACTGTGGATATCTACCTAATTAGATTTGTACAATACTACCTACTGTGAGTACTGCTAGCCATAACTGCCTTAGTAGCTCCGGTAGTATTCTGAAGTTGCGAGTCTACTCCGTACGCCCTTTGCCCCTTTTGCTTGCTTGACCAACAAGTATTCTTCAAGTCAGTGTCAGGGACTGGTCATCGAAGGTGCACATGGCTCCTTGGCTCAAATCCAGTACCTACTGTAGAGTGCTTATGTACGTACAGAGTAGCAGTTGGCAGGCCCTCTACATGGATCCGCCACGGGATCGACCCTTTCCGATCGAAATCCCGTACGGATACACAGACGCATCCTCCGGGATGGGTGGGCTGCCGTTCAGAGTACTGTACTGTACTGTGGTTGGAAATATAGCCTCGTCCCTGCGGGGGTGGTCTCTAGTCGTTTGTTGTCCACCCAGTGCCACGGTGCATTGGTTCTCACCACCTCACCGAACAAGCCTTGCACCGGAACAGAATCAAAGAAGGAAACATGCCGGGCCTCGGATCAAGAGGCGAGAACCGGAGGGGCTGGGAGTACAGTACGTACAGGCTAAGAGGGGGAAAGCCCCGCTCATTTGCAGATCCTGGGCATGACATCTGTCCTCGTGTTTTAGCCCCCGACGGTCTCCTCTTATTATCCAACGAACATGTGCACTAGACTTGCCGAGGCCACATCCAAGAAAGAATCCAAGTCGAGGTACAACGTCAACTGTATAGAGTACGTTAGAGATACCAGTATCACCGTCGTTGTAACAGAGTACTACGAAACCCTAGGAGGTCCTGTCAATCTCAGCTCCGTCCTCGAAGCAGAGAGCCATTTCGCCTCGTTCCTTCGGAGGGGGCCGTCTCGCTGTCCTCGCCGTACCATCGGCCCTGTAGATCCTTGACGTCCATACGCTAGCAGAAAGCTTGAGATCCAGGACGGGAGACACTCATACCACAGAAGCTCCCGACTCTCGACTCCTGACAGGACGAGAGGCGAAATGTCGCAAGGACTAAAGGTGATCATTCCTTTTGCGGCCCCTCTTTCCCAGACATCCGGCGTGCAAGTCCCTTCTTTCTCCGTTTAACTTTCTCGTTCGAAACCACCGAGGATGAGACAGGACAAGCACACCATACGGTACAGTACATGCTTTCTCTTGAGGTTTGAGATAAGGTGACATCTCTATGTACTCAGTGACTACTGCTCACTACCGGCCACCAGTCAACGCCCACTGTCCAATGTCGACTGGCCCTGGCCTGTGCCATGTCCCTGTTGACGATGCTGCGAGTATAAGCCCTTGGATCTACGGATCTCCTGTCGACTTACTCCTGATATCCAGGCGGTCATCTTTCCTTCGCATTGCACACTACAATCAGCGCCTTTGTCCATCAACTCGGAGCTCTTGTTCGGCACCGTGCTCACAATGAGCTCTCCAGCTCAAGCCGCCATTCCACCAGGGCATTCAGCACCCTTCGCAAGCGTAACACCTGATGATCACGAAGCCTACATCTTGATCTCAACAGCATTCGGCCTTGCTTGTTTCCTCTTCTTCGCAGCCATTCGAACCGTGGTCCGCACCACCCTCGGCAATGGAATTGGCTTCGACGACCATTTGTTCTTTGCCGCCACCGGCTTCGCCATCATTCAGTCGGGGCTCGTCCTCGGGGCATGCTCCAAGGGTCTAGGAAAGTCACTGCATCTGGTGTCTCCGGATGCAGTGCCGGAGGTTCAAAAGATGTACTACGCCAGCAACCTCTTCTTCATCCTCGTCATTGGCCTCTGCAAGATCTCGGTCGTATCTTTCCTTCACCGCATCTCGCGCATGAAGCAGCATAGGCTCATATTCGACATAGCTATGGGCGTGCTGGCTGTTTGGACGTTTGGCGCCTTTCTGTCCATCGCCCTCCAATGCAACCTGTCGCATCCGTGGTTGACGGTGAATGAAAAATGTCCTGGAGTGGTAACACATCCCCTACTTAGTCTATGAGGAATCCATATGCTCATGATTCTCAAGCTTGAACGGTGGCAAGCCTTCTGTGCACTGGATCTTGTGACCGAGGTTGCCATTCTCGCACTGGTCGGCTACTTGGTTCACGATCTCCGGACAACGCTCGCGAGTAAAGTGACGGTCATGTCAATCTTCAGCGTCCGCCTCTTGTAAGTCTCCCCTGTGATCCATGTTACGGACCAAACAGAGTAGCTAACAGCCCCGACGTCTCATTGTCTTCATTGCGCTCCGATTGCACACTTTTGACCAAGAAGCGTATACGACGAACCCCTTGCTCCGAGAAGCCACCTTTATTGCCTGGACACAGGGCCAGATGGCTTCCTCGCTGATCACGGCCGCCGTCCCTACCTTTCAGAATTTTTTGAAGAGCTTGAGCACAGGGTTCGGCGGCATGGGCGGTGCTAGCAATGGATACGGATACGGTAGTAGCACTCGCAGCCGCCATCTACAGGAACACAGCCACAAGAGCTTCCAACTATCAACGCTGAGATCCAAGAACAAGACTGCTGTGATCTCATCGGCACATGACGGCCAAGAGGAATACTCGGACCACGCCAATGTGTTGATGACGGAACAGCTTAGGTGCGCTCCTACGACGTCTACAACGGTGCAGTGGTCCGGTGGTCGAGGACCAAACGGGGAAACCACAAGCATCAACAGCGATGAAAGTCAACGCTACATGATCAGGAAGGATGTCCAGTGGGAGATTAGAACAGAACCAAGGGAATGAAGGGATGTTTTGTATCACCACAACAGAACCTGTATCTTAGCCACCATTTCCCCTCCCCACGTGTCCATCCTCTGTGCCATCTCAACGCGCCGTCTTGACTTGATTCCGAGGTACGTCAACGCATTATACTGTATCGAGTGTAATTGAACGCCACAGCCACCCTTGCGGCAAGATTCGTCGACCGTTGCCACAGTATGCTACGGAGTACTCGTATGGAGCCACAGAGCTTCAAAGGCCAAGTCAGGACTTTGCTGCCAAAGTTCCAATCAACGGTCCGGAAGGGCCTTTGTGAGACTAGTAAAAGGACTCGTCTGATAATGAGTGTTGCAACGGGGATTGTAGAGATCGATTTGACAAAGTATTTCGTAACTCGACCGTCTAACGTAGAGAGACCGTCAAGTGAATAAGCGACGAAGACGCGACATCACAATTAAATTCAAATCTCCAGGGGTATCATTGTTTGTACAGTATACATATCAAGCCAAGGTTTGTTCCTCGTCATCATTGTCCCTATCTTCCGTGGTGCTGGTTCGAGTCTCCATCCGACATCGCATCACCGTTGCTATTCGCTCCTCTTCGGAATGGTGACTTTGATATCTGAAAATTCTTCTTGACCTCCTTACCTCCACCTCATTCTAGCTGTCTCCAATCTTGAGAGCAAGAGCTTTCACCATACAATTTTTAATTCATTGACACGACTCCCTCCACCCAGCGTAATTGCCATACCCAATGATGTATCGACTCTGCCTTCGGAGCCTATTGCTAAGCGCAGGATCCGCTACTTCGGATACGTCACGCTAGTTTGATTGATTCTCTTCTTTCCAGACGCTCTGAGACAAACGCTTGGAGTCCATTGACAACTTTCCGAAAACGTTGCGCATTGATGATTTGAAGAGATTTCCAGTTACATCAAGTAATGGCAGGAATCCCTCGAATTTCGATTTCAGAAAGTTCAAGTCCGCAATCCAGAACTTATCTTCGGCTCGGAGTAACTGTGCAGCTTGGGTAGGATCACTAGATTCACCTTGAGTAACTGGAAAAATGTGAAGCGGAAGCAATCGTCGTCTTTGAATCACTGACAGCGAAGCCTTGGCCAGGAAGGAGTCTAGAGCGGGCAACACATTCTGTTGTAAAAGCCTGGTTCGGTCAAGCTCTGGTGTTGACTCCATGCCTTCAAGCTCCGAGAGTAAATCGTCAAGTCCTGCATCCCTTACTTTCAAAAGGGTCTGGAAAAGATGGTCACACCTGCGATAGAGTTTGGAGAGAACTTGCACCTTCGTGCAAGGAAATGAGGCCCTCCAGACACACTGGTGTGGCAACACCCACCCGCCGGGGTCGACGTATATCAAACTTTCGGTATGGAAACTCGCCCTGATTCATCGCCGTGAGCAGCTACCACATCCCAAAAGAGTTGAACTCACAGCTTTGAGCTTTCCAAGGCCGGATATGCCGCAATGGCTTTGTAAATAGTTGTACACGTTTCTCTCACTCGCCCCTGATCATTGCTTTCTTTCAAAGCTCGGAGCTGTTTCACAAAATAGTCCGGCGAGAGCTCAGTCTGTACTCCAAATTTGCGGAGGAAGCTCCAGTCCGTGTTTTGTGGATCAGCCAGCTGTAGAACAGGGAGAAGACCCAGGCTAACAGGCGACAAAGACGGTAATATCGTCTCGCACAGCTTCTGCACACCTTGATCCGTGCTTACCTTAGTATTGCTGATATCCACTGTCAGTGTTTGAGCTTCCCGGGTGTGCGAATCTCCAAGCATATGGATACCATAGCCCGAACGATATTGCAGCATTAGAAGCCAGAGAAATTCCTTTGATCCATTTCTCATCAGAATATACCTCATTGCATCAGAGAGTCGTCCACCAGACTGAAGCGGAGGCAACTGGTACACCCCTTCTACGGAGTGTAGGAATTGAAACCATTGTTGTCTCTCGCCTTGCGTTACTCTATCTTCGTAGTCTGGATGTAGCCAAATGATACCAGCAAAGTCGTCTGCAAAAAGCCGTCTGAGATCCTTTCCTTGTGTCCCAAATGGAAGGTGGATTGTCTCCCGGTATCGAATAGTAAGATTGGAGTCAACGAGGCGCAGGCGGAGTGACTGTCTATCCTCGGGTTGGTAGTGAGCGCGGAAGATGTACATCGCATGTGAGATAAGGATTTCCAAAGGTGGCCAAACTGCCATTGTTGCATGGGAGTCGAGTATCATTTTGCATATCTCTGTCTCATCACATGGTTTGACACCTAAGAGTCGGTAGAGCCGTCTGCGGTCACGATCATCGGCAGCCGACGACTGAACGAAGCAAAAGTGAAGGCCAGTGGGGAGGGCGATGCGGCGACCCTGATCCATAAAGACGTTCTTAGTTGCGCAGGAAGCGCCAGATGCCCATGCGCCGTCATCCAGCGGGATGATCCGCAGGGATTCGAAGGCCCGAAACACGGGTGGTTAGGGCTGATATCGTCCGCTCGAGAAATGACTGCAGAGAAGACTCGCGACGCGGGAGTGCCATGCTGTTGCCTTTGATGAGAAACTTGCCATATGCACAGAAACATATTGCGCCAGCAACTCCACGAAGTGCGAGATCTCGAAGGGAGTGACGCCCAGTCTGGAGAGGATCGTTGCCGAGTTGTAAGAGTAGGCATTCGATCTCACCCGCTGTGCGTATGTGCCCTCGGTGATAAGAAGTCCGCCAGTGGCGTCACGAAACTCATCTGACGCAGTCAGACAATCCCGAGGTGCCAGGAAAACACCGTCTTGCAATTCTGTCTGGATCAAAAGCTTCGATCGCAATTGTTCGATAGTGGAGTCAGCAACATTTCTCATAAACGGATCGTGGATAAACCCCAGAGAGCCCAAATATTCGGGCCAACCAAACCTCATTTGAGTTTCCGCCGATGTTGCCAACTGTTCAAAAGCAGAGCAGAGCGCTCCGGGCAAAAGTCTCTGGAGGGATGTATTCCATCCTCGGTCACTATCAATGCCTTTTCGATTGGCAGTCAAGACAAAATCAGCATGAATGATAAACTGCGCCACTGTTAGGTGTCAAATCGACCCGCAAGGGCGGTAATGGTCCTACCCGAAAACCAAAGGAATTGACCGGTAGGTATGCATAGGTCTTTTGGCCTTCGGCAAGCGGTTTGTGATTGCGGTGTGGAAAAGCAAGCACAATTGTCGTTCTATTGCTGTCGGGTTGATCCTGAGCGCCAGGTTGACGTGGAGGCATGCCCTGATACTCGCGTCGGAATATGACATAGTCCACCATCGCATCGGGACGGCCGTCGATCCTTGTCTCTATTCTTTCACCATTGGGTGCCAAATGTTCGTCCAAGCCTCTCAAACGGCTCTCCATCTAAGACCTTCAACTTGATCACTTTGATGTTTCGGGTAAACAGTAGGAAGGTGAAATCGAATGAGGCTAGGTGCTGGCGCAACTTGGACACGTCAAGGTCGGCCCTGAATTGCAGGCAGATTGATGTTCCAGGGAAGTCTTCTGTTGTGTCCATCCAAATGGGCAGAACCATGCCAACGTTGCCGAGAGGCGGTCGCGTATCCAGTTTGAAACTATATACACCTGATTTAATGATGACGACCTCTGCAATCTTGAAAATTGACTTGAAGCCAATGCCCTTTTCCCCAATCGTGTCATTCTGGCCGGCCTTTGAACTGTAGCCCACTGCACACAGCGACTCCACATCACCCCTGGTAAAGCCGATTTTGTTGGTTCTGTAATTCAGAGAATGACTGGTCAGGAGGAAGTCGACGCGGGGTGTTGTAAGATATTTGCTGTCATCCGCGTTCTGGAGCAATTCCCAGAAAAAGTGAGTGAGATCACCGTAGAGGCCATCAGAAAGGCTGCAAACTTGGTTAGAAGGAGTCTCTGGGGCGTTGATGCGTGGAACCACATTTTCAGCCCATTGGACAGGTCGCGAAGATTAATGTCATTCTCAATATTGACGGCATCTCTGGCGATGTGACGTCTCGTCCAGAATGAATTGATATGTTCTTCTGCTTCTGCGCGAGTGGGCATGACTGCACGGTGAGCGCACGAGGAAACTCGAGAGAAGAATGACAGGTAGGCTCATCACACCACGCCGTACTGAAATGTCCGAACTGAGCCGACCATATATGTGGGCTTGCCCAAAGCCTGCACTTCAGGCGAAGAGGCGAATGGAGAGAGCATTGCCAAGCAAACATTGTCTGGAGACCTACTATGTATCACTCGGTCTCCTTCCCACCAAGACGCCAGGTGACGTACTGATAAGGCACAAGCTCCTGGTTTCAGATGGTGCATATGTGTGGTAGGGATCCAAATCTTTGCGCAGACTACTTGCTCGTTAAGCTTGAGTCCTGGACAAAAGATAAGAGTACTGCATTCGAGATTCGTCCATGTGAGCATGCTAGCCAGCCCTCGCCTTGTGATGGCCTTCTAGCCCCTAAAGGTGTGGAGTATAGGCAGCCACAGGTTGAGACCGCATATCTTGAGACGACTGCTATAAGCGCCGACAGCTGTATTGGATTGGGGTCATGGCTGAGGCGAAGCCGGCGGAAATTCACGGCCGAAAGGATCGTTGACAGAGTATTGCACGTTAGATTTACTCGTGAAAGCATCTCCGAGATGGACTTGAAGGATGAAGAATGTGTCGTGTGGTAAAGTGGTGGTGGATTGAAGTCCATGCCGGAAGGCAAATGTACAACAGGGTCTTGTGGTCAGAACAGGGTAAACGGCATTCGGTTGACCTGACCCGCGGAAACCGGTCGCCTCGTCGCGCCCGGAAAATGACGAACCCAAGAACCACGTCGCTAAACCCACCCCCCTTCTTTTGTGGCTGTGGGGACTGCCGACTCGTCAAGCGTCAAGCAGGAATTTGTGGGTACTGGGCTCCATCTTCACGAAAGCCCTACGGCGAGCACACTCGCTTCTCGGTGAGTCCTGAAGGGTAGGTAGGGAATCTGCAAGGTTCCCTGACGCCAATCGAGAGGCAGATGTAGCCGATTGCCAGGGCGCCTACAGTATTTTGGCCCCCTGGTTTGAGTCTCAGGGAGTGCCTAGGGATGAATTGTGCTTTGACCCTGGCCGCAACCTGGCTGGGAATGGCTTCTGAGCAAGGGAATCGACACCGGTGAAACGAGGCAGTCTTGTGGTGGCCCTCTATGCAATAATTGATCTCCAGGAGAAGCGGAGGTGAGACAGTGAACGAAGGCGGCGACCTTCATTGTCATCGCAAAGCGAAGATAGCGAATGCAAAAGAGCTGCCCCATGGTCATGGGATTTTCCCTCTGTGATCACCCAAGTAGTCATTCGTTTGTAACTCATCTCCTTCTGTCACTTCATCGTAGCATTGGTCATGTGGATTTCCGTCACTGTCAAGCCCAGTAAGATGAGTCTCGAATTGCATACGATCCGCAAAAGGGTGATGACAGTGATGTAGCGACCGAGACCATATACTGGACACAAGACAATGTACAAACGACCATCGTAAAGCTGAGACCAGCTGAACCCTGATGCTGGTCACCAACAGGCCGCAGTCACCAGCCAACCCATCCAGACAAGAACCCTTCTCAGTCAGTCACAAAGTTCCTTCGCACCTATCGGCAGCCTGCGGTATCGTACCTGCCGATCAGGCTACTCAGAACTGGAGTTGTTGTCGCTAGTTTCATTTGTGAAGGATCTGAGCTACTGAACAATCTTCATCAGAAACAATGTCATAGGAACCCATGTTTCTTAGATATGACAGAACTGAAAAACGTTGCAGGTTGGACAATGAAGTCCCGACTCCGACTTCTGCCAATTCTGCGGAGACTATAAAATAGCCCTTCTGATGTCATTACGTCATCCATCTTCAAGCCGCGTCTCGCGAATCTATTTGCATGTTTCCATGAAACAAACACCAAAACATCAGTTGAGTCCTTTGCAACAACATGATTCAAGACTCAACCTATTCGAGCCCGCCGATTAATATGGCCAACAAGTCACTCTAATCTTCAACCTCTGTCCTATGACTTCAAACCCCCAGTCATGAAACGTCGCCGACATGATAACCACGCGCCTCATTCTTCACAATACTATCCATGGACACGTTTCGAGTTCGCCTCAACTGCCTAGACCACTACCAAGCTGTCCCGATTGACGAGTTCGATCCCCCGCTTCCTCAAGATGCCGCCACTGCAAAGGCAAGGGATAGGCCGCGAATCTCCGTCATACGCGTCTTCGGCGCAACAGAGACGGGTCAAAAGGTGTTGATGCACATTCATGGGGCTCTCCAATACACATACATTGAGTACAGTGGTAGCCTGGCTCGACAGGATGTCGACGTGGCCATTCGCACCCTGCACCTCTCCATCGACCATGCTTTGGCCGTCAGCTATCGCAAAAACATATACGAGGGAAAACATCGATATGTGGCGCACATTTCTCTGGTCAAGGGCGTGCCCTTTTACGGGTACCATGTCGGGTACAAGTACTATCTCAAGATATACTTGCTCAACCCATTACACATGACCAGACTTGCCGACTTGCTGCGTGAAGGTGCGGTCATGAAGAGAGTCCTACAACCCTTTGAAAGTCATATGCAATACCTGGCCCAGTGGATGTGCGACTACAATCTGTACGGCTGCGGCTACATCGACTGTGACAAAGTCAAGTTTCGTGCACCCATCCCAAACTACTTTGACATGACCAATGCCTTCCACCAATGGCACGACCATTCCATCCCGCCGGAGAATGTTTCGGACGACATGCTCGCTAAGCAAAGTCACTGCGCTTTGGAGGTAGATGTCCATGTGGAGAACATCTTGAACCGAAGAAACGTGGAAGCCCGGCCCATCCATCACGACTTTATCGAACGACTGCATCCGATTCCAGCTGATGCGAAGTTGGTACAGAGCATGGCGGGTCTTTGGAAGGACGAAACCCGACGGAGGAAGCTCAGATTGGGTTTGAAAGATCCAAAGAGCAGCCCCTTTCCCGCTGAAGTCTTGATTTCCATGTCGGCAGACCCAAGAAACTCCGCTCCGGGAGGCTGGATTCACGAAGATGAATACCGTGCGAAGTTAGGCCAACTGATTGTGGAAGAACACGAGAAAAGTGATAAACGAAGCATGTCCTTTGACACTTTTGTCAGGTCTACTGCTATGGATTCTGATGTACAGACCGCCCTTGAAAGCGTCGAAGACTTGTATCCCAGGAAACTCAATCGATCCATAATCAACAGCAGAGAGCAAGAAAACTCGGGCCCCTACAACCGCAGCCGTACCGGCGAGGTGTTTGTTGATGAAGCACGCGCAGAAGATATGGCAGACATGAACGATGCTATTACCGGTCTAGAATCAGTCTCAGCTGAAAGTGGACACCGTGACTCTGGATCACCTGCGACTGATGAGTTGTCCGGCAGCAACGGTGTTGTCCGCGATGGAGTATCGTCTCCGATCAGTTCTGCAGAGTATGAGAAATACGGCATTCGTTCGGTGGGGGATACGGCTTTCCATGCCGAGGATGCCTTTGAGTTTCCTGGAGAACAGCAGCTACTGCAACGGCATCCTTCAAAGACGCCCAAACGGGCCAGGTTTGCTGAAGTACCCACGTTTCAACCGAGAAAAAGACGGAGGCAGCTGGTCGATGATAACAACCTCTTGCCAGATATCAGCTTCTCTGGCTCCGAAGAAGATTCTGATTTCACCCTTAATGTCCTCGGTGGTAGCAGGAGACGCGCATCAACTGCAGCCAAGACAGATCTCTCTGTACACCGTACAGACAACATCTTGCCGGCAAGTGGTCAACAAACTTCGATCCTGAAGAACTCGTCGCAAGAATGCGCAAACCTGCTGAATGTCTCGCAGCAATCTTCACTGGGCTTCCCCGCGGTCAAGAACCCCAATAATCCGGAGACGATTCTGCGTTTGAGTCAGAAAAGCAATCCCTCTCAAAAGTCGCCCCAAACCGACTCGGACGAACAACACACCTCTTCTACCATGCCCAAAACTCCTTTCAAAGGCATCCCGACTTCGTCACAGCAGACAGCCGTTCATCACACTACAGGCAGAAGCAACAGATCAACTCAGCCATTTGAGCTAGACCTCACCGGCCTGAATAGACCCAACAAGCATACTCTTCTCCTGACATATCAACCACGCCCACCAACTTTTGACGAGGTCAAGACAACCATGTGGCAAGAAGGACTTCCCGATGTCATCTATCAGGAGGCATATTATAGTTCCGAGAATGATGTCCCTGAGCTACCGAGAGAATACGCCGGACGGGAATTCAAACTTGGAAGTGACACTATACCATACCTGCCTGACTTTGATCTGACTGGCACATCGGCAGCAAATTTTGGACGACGACCCCCAATGCTAGTAGACTTTCCGGCAGAACGAATAAGGGATAACCAGAGACGAAAGCGATGTAGGATCCGTGAATGGGTCATAGCGGATGCACCTCCTGGGAAAGCGGATGTACTGTCATGGCTACAGGAAGAACACCTCGCAAAGTCTGACAAAATATTTGCTCTGCGAACAAATCCGAAGAAACACCTCTCCCAAATCGATTGTCCAACCCAGAAGAACCGCCATGGATTCAAGTATTCACAAAAACAGCCTAGCACGAGCGTTCAGCATGAAACACAATACATGAGCATTATGGCTCTTGAAGTGCATGTCAACACTCGTGGCATGCTTGCTCCTAACCCGGATGAGGACGCCATTGCGTGTATTTTCTGGTGTGTACAAACCGACGACGAAGATATGGAGAGCAAAGGCAGCAGGAATGGCATTCACAAGGGCATCATCACCGTTGCCGATGACTCCCAGAAGGCCAAAAAGGTCGGTCGCAATGTGACATTTGATGTCGAGGAGGAGTCAACTGAGCTGGACCTGCTGACCAGATTTGTGGATATTGTGCGCTCTTACGATCCGGACATACTGACGGGATACGAAGTACACAACAGTTCCTGGGGTTATCTGATTGAAAGAGCGCGGGTCAAATACGATCTGAACTACTGTGACGAGCTGTCTCGAATGAAGGCTCAATCTCACGGCAGGTTCGGCAAAGACGACGACAAGTGGGGCTTCAACCACACATCGACCATTCGTGTCACCGGTCGTCATACCATCAACATATGGAGAGCCATGCGTGGTGAGTTGAACTTGCTCCAGTATACTATGGAAAACGTGGTGTATCATTTGCTCCATCAGAGAATACCGCACTACAGCTTCGCGGATCTCACAAAATGGTACCGGAGCAAGAACCCTCGTGACCTGGCCAAAGTCATAGACTATTTCTCAAGTCGAGTCGAGATTGACATCAGGATCCTCGAAGCCAACGAACTCGTGCCGAGAACTAGCGAACAAGCACGATTATTGGGAGTCGATTGGTTCTCTGTCATTTCTCGGGGTTCTCAATTCAAGGTTGAGTCTCTCATGTTTCGTATTGCGAAGCCAGAGAACTTTATCTTGGTATCACCCAGCAGGAGGCAGGTAGGAGGACAGAATGCGCTAGAATGTCTGCCATTGGTCATGGAGCCTCAGAGCAATTTCTACACCAGCCCTTTGCTGGTGCTGGACTTCCAGTCTTTGTATCCGAGCGTGATGATTGCGTACAATTACTGTTATTCGACGTTTTTGGGTCGAGTTGTCGGCTGGCGCGGAACCAACAAGATGGGATTCACGGATTATCGTCGGGAGCCGAGGTTGCTGGAACTTTTGAAAGACCATGTCAACATTGCACCGAACGGGATGATGTACGCAAAACCTGAAATCCGCAAGTCACTATTGGCCAAGATGCTCAGCGAGATTCTCGAAACCAGAGTCATGGTCAAGAGTGGAATGAAAGTCGACAAGGACGACAAGACCTTGCAACGTCTTCTGAACAATCGACAGCTGGCACTCAAGCTTATTGCGAACGTCACTTACGGCTACACGTCCGCGTCTTTCTCGGGCCGGATGCCATGCTCAGAAATCGCCGATAGCATTGTACAGACTGGCCGAGAGACTTTGGAAAAGGCAATCGCCTTGATACACTCGGTGGAGCGATGGGGTGCCGAGGTGGTGTACGGCGACACCGACAGTCTTTTCGTTTACCTGAAAGGTCGAACCCGAGAGCAAGCCTTTGACATTGGTGAAGAGATTGCCGAAACCATTACAAAGATGAACCCCCGTCCTGTCAAGTTGAAATTCGAAAAGGTATACCACCCTTGTGTGCTACTTGCAAAGAAACGATATGTCGGGTTCAAGTACGAAAGTCGGTCGCAGATCGTTCCCGACTTTGACGCCAAGGGTATCGAGACCGTTCGTCGAGATGGGACGCCGGCTGAACAGAAGATTGAAGAGACTGCACTGAAGATGCTTTTCCGCACGTCGGATCTGAGTCAAGTCAAGAAGTTCTTTCAAGCCCAATGCGCCAAGATCATGCGTGGGAGTGTGTCGATTCAAGACTTCTGTTTTGCTAGAGAAGTCAAGCTCGGAACGTACAGCGACAAAGGGCCTCCTCCTCCAGGCGCGTTGATCAGTGCTCGAAAGATGGTCGAAGACCCGAGACTAGAGCCTCAGTATGGCGAACGGGTTCCTTACGTGGTCGTCACGGGAGGTCCCGGAGCCAGACTTATCGATAGGTGTGTTGCTCCTGAAGTACTACTCAACGATGTGCATTCGGAATTGGACGCCGAGTATTACATTTCCAAGAACATCATTCCACCGCTCGAACGGATCTTTAATCTCGTGGGTGCAAATGTGCGGCAGTGGTACGACGAGATGCCCAAGTATCAGCGGATCAGGAGGGTTGAAGCAGGTGGGGAGAGGGGTGTGACCAAGAAGACGACGCTGGAGTCGTACATGAAGTCCTCGACGTGTTTGGTCTGTCGCGGAACTTTGAGCGGCGATAAACACAGACCGTTGTGCGGGAATTGCTTTCAAGAATCCTCGACGAGTTTGTTGAATATGCGGTCGAGGTTGATGAGGGCGGAGAGGAATGCGATGCAAATGAACAAGGTGTGTCAGTCTTGTGCTGGTGTTGGTGGTGGGAGCGGGCAGGAAGAGGTACGTTGTGACAGTAAGGATTGTCCCGTTTTTTATTCTCGAACGAGATACAAGGCTGCATTGGCGAGTGAGAGGGCGGTTTTGGTGCCGGTCATTGAGACTTTGGAAAGAGCCGAACCGAATGATGGATTGGACTGGTGATGAAAAGGGCTTTGGTTTGGGTTGGTTGGTGCATGGCGATTGTGGGTGTTGGGGATAGCATTTGCTGCATTTACAGGCTTGGAAAGACGATTCATGAAGAGATACCCCTGGGTTCAATGGGAATGGATATCATGATTGTCAGGAATGATGCGATGCCTTGGACAGTGGAACGGACTACCAGCTGGGGAGGGATTGATGTTCTCGACAACTCCAAGCGGTTTAACGTGGTCTTACATATATATAGCGTCATCGCACGTGACTCGAAAGGGCAAAACACAAACAAAGACACACAGCCGCAGACATGTGCGGTGTCGAGACACTGCGCATCGCATCCAAGATGGATTCACAAGCCTCGAGCTCCCGGCCAAAGCATGGAGAATCGCGCGAAACATGCCTCGCCTTCCGTATCCTCCACCAGAATATATTGATAGCGCCGCCTCAGTGACCTTTCCGCCACGGCAGATTCAGTTTCGCCATCCTGGCTACGACCCTCCCAGCGACCTACTCTTCGTCCTTCCTGGTGCGGACGAAGGCGGGTCGTTACACCATGAAACATCGCGTCTGGCCTGCGCCTTGATAGCTGGAAACCGTCTGGATGGTTTCTTGAGCGAGGACCGTGACGGAGAAGAATGACTTCCCTCTGACACTGAGTTCAAACTTCTTCGAGGACATTACTACACCAAGTTCCAAAATTGGGAACAACAGGTATGTCACTTTCGGAAATCGTGTAGAACAACTAGCTCATCTCTCCTAGGTCTTGAAAAACACTACGCAATCTTTCCTTCTTTTAGGGAGTGGTCACCAGAAACCGTAGCAGAATATTGGACAGCGTGTACCATCCCTCTTCAGCCACCATATCCTCTCCCTGGAGCGTTCGACGTCGCGTCGCACGACATAAGCTGTCGCATGACGCAATGCAAGGAATTCACTGAGACAGCACATCTCATACCAACATCGGAAACGGCCTGGTTCAACTCCCATACTATGTCGCTCTTTGCCGACATGCATAGCCCGGGAAACGCCACCTTATTACGATCTGACGTCCATACCCTCTTTGACGCAAAGAACTTTGCGATTGTGCCCGTGCGAACGGGTGACACGTCAAGATTGGTCACACATGTATTGTCGAGGAAGGCTTCAGAGGAAGTTTTGAAGCTATATCATAATGTACAGCTCCAGCCGATCTACGGAATTCCTCTGGAGATGCTATGGGCAAGGTTTGCGTACACAATCTTCGAAGGTATCAAGGTGTTCTTGGAAAATGGCACGAAGAGGTGGCTTAAGATCAGGGGAGACGATGGCGCTTATGAAAATAGAATGTGCGATCCAGATCAATGTCGATCTTATGCGGTTCGGCCTCGTAGTACGAGTCCGCAAAACCGATCGCGAGTTGGGACGAGTGCACTAGGAGACGACGAGCAGACATTCAGAGAGCGAAGGCACGATTCGACATGTAGTCAGGACTCTCTGGCTACATCTGCAGCGGCCGAGGGCGGAGGAATATTTTAGTGAGGCAAGAGGGCGCAAGCGAAGGAGGAGCTGGTCATCTGGCGGTTCAACTCAGAGACCTTGATGTGGCCATCGGTGGCCAACTCGACTTCCGTCGAGTCTTCGACACCAGACGACGGAATATTAGCATCGAAGGAACAGCAGGGGAAGAGTAGCACTAGCAATGCGAACGGGCTACGTACACTGAATTCGACCTCAACACCATGTCAAGTCATAGCCTAGCGAGGTGAGGTGTGGGAAGCAGGGGCTTGCCTTGGTAGATCGATTAAATGCTCATAGCATGACTACTGCACTCCGGGAAATCGTGAACGTCTTTCGCAAGGCTAATCGTGCTTCGGAGGTGCATGGGAGGTATTACAGGTGGGTCATTCGCACGGAATAATTGCACATTCCGCTCCAGTCATGTCCCCAAAATGCATGCTGATATAAAAGGCGGAATTGTGCAGCCATGCCAACGGCATGTTTAATTGATAGCCAGCGCCTTTAGACGACTAGCCAGTACTTTGAAACGCCGAAGAAGCCAGTCAGCACAGTTCAGAACAGCAAACCTCGGTGTTGTCATGTCTGAACCGTGGCGAAACTTCCGCTACCCTTCCAAAAAAGTCTCATGGGTCAAGAGAGATGTGCTCCTGTTCGCGCTCTCAGTTGGAGTCAAAGCAGATGACATCCACCTGCTCTTTGTAAGTTTTGCCGCCAAACACATGATGTGGTCTTGGTACAAGCTCTGAACATTTCTTTTCCGGCAGGAATCGCATGAAAACTTCCAAGTTCTGCCTTCGTACCCCATCGTTCTCTGTAGGGAATGAGATGATCTTGTCAGCAAAGTGCTTGCTAAATTTTTAAAAGCCCAGAAAGGATGCAACCACGACCTGGTCGACTTTTATGCAGAATTTACGAATTCCAATGCCGGAATAGCCATCCCCGGTGTTCCAAAGCTCGATGTGAAGAGGATGGTCGACGGTGGACGAACCATGATTTTTCTAAAACCTATCCCAGTAACTTCACTGAACCGGGATTTCGAGCTTCAGATGAAGCTTGCAGATGTCCAGGACAAGGGGAAGCCGGGCACTGTTCTGCAAACCGAGACGGAATTGATCGATACTCATAGCGGCGAGGCGTATGTGAGGATTATAAACAACAACTTCTACCTGGGCCAAGGGGGATGGGGCGGCCCTCGAGGTATAACGCTTGTTTCAGTTTCGTATTGCCACAGCCGTGTAGTAGATCTGACCGACTTCTGTCCTGTCTAGGGTCCAAAGCTCCGAACTATAAACATCCAGAGAGACGACCTGATCTTACCTACGACTTGGTCACGACCCCAGAAACTGCGTTACTCTATCGGTGAGTCTGCACTGATCGGCCTTGTAGTCCTGTATGTCTGTAAGGCTCATCAATTATAGTCTCAATGGCGATTCGAATCCGCTCCACGCCATCCCAGGGCCAGGGCGAGCCATGGGGTTTGACGGTGCGATCATACACGGCCTCTGGACATATAATGCTGCTCTGTACGCACTTTTGAGAATCTTGGGAAAAAGTCAGGCATCCAGCGTGAGGAGGTTTGAGGCCAAGTTCGCATCGCCTTTGAGCCCAGGGGATGCGGCCCGCATGGAGATCTGGCGTCTTAGGGTGTTCGACAATGATGGGTATGAAGAGATCAGGTTCATTGTTCGGAGCACAGGAGGGAAGCTGATCCTTTCAAATGGAAGGGCATTGATCAAGACTGGTGCAGTGTCAATGAAGCTTTAAAATGGCTCAAGGCTCCCGCTGGAGTGGTAGTTCAAGATCCTGGTACACGATTCACGAGATTATCCGTCGGCTCGCTCATGAATCATGTCGGAAACAAAGCAACTACTCTGACAAAGCGCGGTTTGACTGTGACTCGGAAAAAATTCAGGGCTAAATTATTCCGAGCTGGAGATCATTCCGCAAAGCCCCAAGTATTAACGACACTCAATGTAGACGGTGAATTTCAGGATGTGTTCTGGCCTAACAAGCTTTGAAAATTATTTATTGCCGCTCCGATTTTTGTTTGTCGTGTAAACTGTTGGCATTTAGGTTCATTGGGAGCCTCACCAGCCTGAAGCTGGAAGGTAGAAGCCCCAACGTCCCTCGCCAGGCGCTTCTTACAACATCTGCTGGTCATCTATCAATCGCCGCCCCAGTTATCCGTTCAAAAGTCCATCGCTTACGAAGGGGTTACTTCAGCAAGGTCACTTGCCACATGTTGATCTACGTGCCTCGCCTTTGCAACAGATCCTATCGTTTAGATTGCGGGCTCGTCGGTACATCAGCCTCCTTCTCTCTCTTCCACTTGATGTTTGGTCGCTGTGACGACTGTTGCACTGTTGTCATGTCGTGAGACATAACACGGCAGCTTGCCATGGTCATGGCGTGCAAGTCGACTTTCCGTCAGGCAATTCTGCCTCCACGGTGAGCTGAAACCGGAACAAAACCAATACCAACATCAGGCTAGGGGTAGGGGACATTTCTTTCGCGCACAGTCTCACCAGTCGCACCTTTCTAACTCCGCATCACGAGCCGTTTCCTACCTATATTGCCTTCGTCCAAGCCGTCCTGGAGGCAGCCCTGCGGTCCTTGTTTCGCATCCCGATTGTATCGGCCGCAAGATTTGATTGAGACAAGATGAATTCCAACTCAATCTACCTGAGACGTATGTGTCACCGATCTGCTCAGCTTGACCGGCCATCGCGGTGCCCACCCGCAATTCGGCTGCGACTATCCGGTCAAGGCACTTCCACACGAACCTCTTGACACGCCGCTCCAGCTTGACGGGTCCCACCGGAAGACATCGACACAAATATTCCAAAGCACACGACAGCTTGACAGGGTCGCACGGCCGGAATATCGACGAGGGACAGACGTTGATACCGCCGTCACGCAGAGATGTACGTGTAGGACGGCCTTCGCGTGTCGAGAATATGGTGTCCGTTCGCCATCGCATTGCTCTTGTGTGATCCCAGACACCGGGATGGACGGAGGCAAGATGGCTGTGATTGCCCACAATAATCTGATACCCCGGACAGCGCTATGCTATTTTAAATGGAGCCATCGTGGATCGATACACACACCACTATTTTGAGGAAAGAGACCCTGGAAGAAGGAAGAAGGAAACGCTAGCTTGATCACACTCGTAGGATCCGCCGCCCGAATCCCTTGCATCTGAGAGTACCCCGTAATGCTCCTCTGAAGTGTCCTCCTCCTGTGATTCAGAATCCCCCCGTCGCATCCATTGCCACTGTTCGTACGGAGTACGGAGTAATTGAAACGAGATGCGCTTGGATGGGTCGATACTCGTCTGTCGCCCAGTTTTCGTGATTGCTTACTGGAAACCTCCGGCCACTGGGCGCATCACCACTATCCGCCTGATGCTGGGCCAGGACCAGTGCCATCCATCGGAGCCCGCTTCATCGTCATCACTAAGCCAGAAGGAGGATGAGACGTGGCACACGGGCGTCTTTGGGGAGAACATCGAGGCAGCCTGGCAGCTGGGGGCGCAACCATAGTCCCCAGCCAGGAGGCCAGGGAGACCAGGAGCCCTGGCAAGCCCACTATAGCGGCCAATCACTTCTCCTGGGCCGACGTGACACATCCAGCTGCGCAGAAGTGACACCACCAGACCCAAGCACCACTCTCCGCTTCCAAGCTCATCCCTTTGCATTAGCCCGTCAGGCGTCTCCATGTCTTCGTCCCGTCGTTGGCGTTTAAAGAAAAATCACGGTCCGTTTGAATCGATGCGCAGCCATGAGGCGTAAACTTCTGTCCACTGTCTTGATCAGACCTTTTTGAACACACCAACCCTGACCCTTCGACCCAGGCCTCGACCTGCCACTTCTTCGACCTCGTCTCTGTGTACAGCACCCAATCGATAAATTCGTGAACGAAGTCGCATATCACTGTTGCCTGCGGTATCGTTATCGATCGCTAGAATAGAGCACTGACTTCATCCCTTCTCCCTTGATCGAGCCGCACCCTGGTCAAACCGCCAGCCCGCCTCGTATTTCCTGCAGTCAACCCATCATCCTCCCTTGCATCAACGGAAAAGCCTGGAACACACCTGTAGACCTCTCACCGCCATACCGTGCGTTCTGCCCAAGCAGAACAGAGACCTAGACATACCCTTCTACAATCCCCGGGTTGGACGACCGTCTTTCTGCTTCACCCATGGTTGCGTGGACTTCACTGCATGGGAGCACTTCTGGAGGAACACCACAATGAGCTTCGATTTGCAAACTGCGAGCAGGCCCAGTTGCCTTCTTCTGTTTTCACCAAAGTCCTCGAAGCGACCCTGTCCTAGCACCTTCGAGGCGGGTTAAATCGTTATCATCTCCAGCGATAAGTGATCCTTGACTGCGACGCGGCCACATCGAAGCATGCTTTCCATACCCTACCGATCCTCACATACGATGGATACCATCAGAGACCCTAACACCTACCTCCGTCGCCCCTCCGGAACTTCTCGTCAGTATGCAGTCCCTGCCGAATCGACCGTATATCGACATGATCAAAATACTTCGATAAATCTAAGTTACGCCGAACATGAGATCGTACGACAGCGCAAGACACCGTATGGAAAGCTATCGGAACAAGATACTGCGGCATTGGACAAGAACATTCAGTATCCGGCCTCGAAACACCTACTCCTCTCTTCTTCACCGGAGTTTCAAACGAACACCCCCTCGTTCTCGTCTCGATGGGCAACATCAAATCAGGTTTCGCGGTCAGGTACTACAGGAGGAATGGACCTTGGAAGAGATGGAAGGCAGGAAAGACAGCGTAAGAGTTTCGGAACCTCTCAGCCGTACTCATATCGGCCGGCATGGGAGTTTCCTGGCGGCCTCGACTCCATGCTCAATCAATCTCTTCCACTGTTCCCCACGCAGAGATACTATATGCAACCGGGATCCAACATCCCAACGGTGCTGCCGGCGACGCTTCAATCTCAATTCGGTCCTACCGCCTCGGCGGGTCAAGAGTACTACGGTCCTTACTGGCCCGATGGCACCTATAATCCTTATCGTCCGGCTGCCATTCGTGACTCTCGTTTCTTCCCTCCTGCGCCGACGGAGAGATTTCCTCTTGAGCACTTTCAGCACCCTCGAACTTTTCAACAGACACCACACTTGCCTATCGCTCGGAACAATGCTTATATGCAGACGCTCCCACCCCAGCTTCTGGGGATGCCTCTTACGACAGTCGAGTCGCCCGCAGCAAAATGGAACTCCTTGCAAAATGGCTACCAAACCACACAGTTTCCCTTCCCGCAGCACTATTCGCCGCCTGAACACTTGATGACCGATCTGACAACTGTTTCCAGACCACTACTATCCTCGATTGTCCCAGGCCCCAGCTCCGAACGCATCGCCTTTAGAGACAGGACTTTTGCATGGGCCAACAAGATCTATACCGACCTTCTCCAGACCATTCGGTGGACGGCCAAGGATCAACGCGTCTCGGGCGGTAGTACTTCAGATTCAAGGCCGGTGCAGAAACCTGTCATCTTCCCTAAGCCACCTAGACGATCCGGATCACATTTTCACGAGACATCATTGGATAGAATACCAACGAATCCAAGCACTCCCACATCCTACTCACACTACAATAACGACCATTCCGCATCTGAAATCCCTAGTCGCCCTCAAACAGCCATCTACCGGCCGCAGCAGGCACAAGCTGGACTGGGAAACCAGCGCCTTTCAGCATCGACCAATATTCCAAACACTCACTATCCGCCAAAAGACCGAATTCCTGAAGTTCGGCAAGCTGACAACCCCTTGGCCGATGTTTACACAAGGCCACCATCATTCGAGTCCGCAACCTCGGCTCTGAGGACGATGGAACTTCTGTGTCATGAAGCTGATACCCCTTGGGTAGATGGAATGCTCCTAGCCGGCTGCCTTGCCTACGGGCTCGGGAACTACGCCAAGGCTGAAGAGTGGTATCAAGCCGTATTAAAACAGGAACCAGGTCATATTGAGGCAATGTCCAATCTCGCTGCAACCTGTCATGCTCTCCATCGGAGAGAAGACGCGCTCAAGTATTGGTCCGATGCCGTGAGCTTGAGACCTAGCTACTTTGAAGCTGTGGAACACCTCATTGGCCTGCTTTGTGCAAGCCATCGAGCGAGGGAAGCAGTCAGCGTTATTGAGTATGTTGAAAGCACCTTGCGTCTTCCCGCAGATGATGGTCATGCCTGGAGCGAACTCAGTGATGCTGAAAGCGATTCGAAAAGCCATACATCTAGCATAGCTACCGTTGCATCCTACGATCATGCACACCATGATTTCGACTTTGACCTTTCGCAAGCGTTTGGATCTGGGTCTGAGACTTTGCTACCTGGGTTCGGATCGAGCGGTTTCGCTATCCCTGCACTAGACAATGGTCGAATTTTGGCGCTCATTCACGCGAAAGGCAACATGCTCTATGCTCTGGGCAATAATCACGGCGCCGCTGCTGCTTTTGAGGACGCAGTTCTTATCTCTACAGGACACCGGAAGCAGGGCATCAAGGGTCTCATCAAGAACATTTTAAGAGCCTGCCTACGCAACATCAGAGACCCAGAGTACGTTCGATCAAAGCTGGAGGGCAAAGACCCAATCCTGCTAGCGCCTGAACACGCCGAAGCGACTGCCAGGAACATGTTCCCTCCAGATGGTGACCTTCCCGGACTTGAGCACGTCACTCCTCCCTTCGCGGTCCAAGCGGCCGTGTCTACAACAAGCAACTCGCTATTGTCACTCGCAAAGATCTACCAAGATGGGATGTCCAATGCTGTGGATATCGGGACTTTGAAATCGCCAAGCACCAGGGAAATTCTTGCTCTATACTACCTATCTTTATCTCTGCAGCGCAGTCCTTCGACGGCCAATAACGTCGGCATCCTGCTCGCAGGAGTGCAACAGAGCGTTCACCCTGCTCATCTGGCTGAGCCGCACTTCTCCCAGATTTCGAACATCCCGGGAGTGAGTGCTGGAAGTGGTATTTCTTTGGCATTGATGTACTACAACTATGGCCTCAACATCGACCCGAAGCATGCTCACTTGTTCACCAACCTAGGCAGTCTCCTCAAAGACATTGGTCAGCTTGGCGCCGCGATCAAGATGTATGAACGTGCCGTCAGTTGCGATGGTAGCTTTGACATAGCATTGGCAAACCTCGCTAACGCAGTGAAAGACCAAGGGCGGGTGGCAGATGCCATTGTGTATTACAAGCGCGCAGTAGGCGCAAATCCTGATTTTGCGGAAGCTGTTTGCGGACTTGCCACGGCCTTGAACTCAGTTTGCAGCTGGCAGGGGCGTGGCGGTGTTTGTGCTTATGATAAGCTGCGCGACCGGCTTCACGTTGATGACACTGGCATGAAGCACGCACCCTACCGGCCTTACGGCTGGATCAATCGTGTGGTCGAAATTGTCGAGAAGCAGCTCAAGGATGGCGAGCATTGGGGATGTGGCACGCTCACCTCGAACGTCATCGACTCGCTTTCAGCACAGCTTACCCTCCACAAGCTTAGCTCCCATGACAGCATCCGAGAGCAGGCCATCAATACCTTGCAACAGGCCCTACGCAGCTGGTCAGGACAGAAGTGGGAAGGCTCGAGGATAGTACGCTTGGTCGAGCGGGCAATTCGCTACATTAGCTGGCAGTGGTACCAAGACCGTTACATCAAGCGTAAAGAATACCCGGCACGAAAATACTCGCGGCCTCTTCTCCCAAACACGATGTTGCCACCCTCGGCGCCAACCGTGCTTCCGTTTCATACCTTTACCGCACCTCTGTCAGCGAAACAGATTAGACAAATATCACAGAGGAATGCACTTCGAATCTCAGTGTGCACACTTCGCTCTGCATGGCTTCCGGCTACTGTATTTCCCCCACCAGCGCCACCAGACCCTTGCCTCAACGTCGGTTATGTTAGCTCAGATTTCAACAATCATCCACTGGCACATTTGATGCAGTCAGTCTTTGGGCTTCACAATCCTACCAGAGTCCGAGCCATTTGCTATGCAACAACGGCATCGGATGGCTCGATACATCGACGACAAATTGAGCGTGAGGCTCCCGTATTCCATGATGCTTCATCGTGGAGTGTTGAGCGGCTTGTCCATCAGATTGTCAAGGACAATGTACACGTATTGGTGAATCTGAATGGCTATACCCGAGGTGCGCGCAACGAAGTTTTTGCAGCTCGGCCTGCCCCTATCCACATGTCCTTCATGGGCTTCGCAGGGACCCTAGGCGCTGAATGGTGCGACTATGTCTTTGCTGATACAATCTCTGTGCCACCCGATACCCTCTCTCCATGGAGACGGAATGTGGACATCGAAGACCGTCTCCGACCTGACGCCTTGGTCGAAGACATGGAGGACTGGGTGTACGCAGAGAACGTCATTTTTGCGCGTGACACATTCTTCTGCGTGGACCACAAACAGAGCGCACCAGACGTGAACAAAGGGCCACCCAATTTTAAGGACTCATTGAAGCGTCACACCGCTTGGGAGGAAGAACAAGAAACTCGCTGGAAGTTGAGGAAAGAATTATTCCCAACTCTTTCTGACACAGCTGTCATTCTTGGCAATTTCAATCAGTTGTACAAAATCGATCCCGCAACATTTGAATCCTGGCTGCGGATCTTGAAGATGGTGCCGAATTCCGTCCTCTGGTTATTGCGATTCCCAGACCTGGGGGAGCAGAACCTTCTGAAGTACGCGCGAGAATGGGCAGATCCGGACGTCGCTTCGAGGGTCATCTTCACAGACGTTGCAGCAAAAGGCGCCCACATCACACGCGCGTCAGTGGTGGACTTATTTCTCGACACGCCAGAATGCAACGCACACACCACAGCTGCTGATGTGGTATGGTCTGGCACCCCGATCGTAACCTGGGGTAAATGGAAGTACAAGATGTGCAGCCGCATGGCTGGGAGTATAGTTGCAAGCGCTCTGCCAGATGGACGTGCTGGTGAAGATGCTCGACGCGAGCTGCTCGTTCAAAGTGAGAAGGAGTATGTCGATACTGCCATCGAGCTCTCCCGAGAGCTCAAGTACCCGTCGCAGGAATCGGGTGGACAGAAGATGGGGCGCGGAAAAGGCCGTCTGATGGATTATCGACGAATGTTGTGGGAGGGACGATGGTCCAGTCGGCTTTTTGACACGCAACGCTGGGTCAGAGACCTTGAGGTGGCATACTGGTCAGCGTGGGAAAAATGGGAGAAAGGCGAAGGAGGAGACATCTGGTTATGAGTCGACCTGAAGAGCATGTCAGCGTAAGCTGCTACGACATTGCACAATACATACTACTACCACGGACATTTACGTGGAAAATATTGACGGAGTTCTGTTGGACGACGACCTTGATGATATCACGAACGAAACGAAATTTGCAATTGATCGATACCAACCTACAGGTTTATCCGACGAAATGGGAACTCCCTCCTTGATAGGGAAGGGAAATTGGGACAGGCAAAGAAAAGTTGATTCTATTACTGGGAGCTGGGTGTGAGAAATCCTTGTATCACAAGCGAAAGGTTTAAAGGGACAGGGTCATCAGCAAGCGAGCGAGAGAGCGAGGCACGGAGATCATCGTCTCTCGTGTATGATTTTTTTTTGAGAGAATGGACTTGATTCGTACAATGCTTTGAGGGTGGAACCCACCATCTACTGCCATGGCAGATGTGGTGGACTTTAGCACGACTGCTTTGTTTGTGGAAAGGAACTGGGGCTGGGAATGGGGTTGGACCTCTGCATGTGGATGGGCACAGTGGCTTTTCCCCTTGACGATATACGGGGTGTATGGCTTTTTATTCCCCTTAGACATTTTACTGTATACCTACCTACGGAGTATCTATGTGGAGGCACCCAAAGCCCATATAAAGACTGGTGAGGTTATTCTCTCGACTCGATATGATTTGATTCGAGCTGCTCTTCTATTTCTCATTCATTGTTCTGTCAATGGCATCCCTGTCTGGTGTACACCGTACGAGGATCCTCATCAACCTGACTAGCAAAGAGAGCGTTGTTCTTGGCGCGGGTTTATCTATCCCCAGTTTACTGGAAGGTCTACTTTGTACCGCTATGCCTTTGATCGCTGCCATTCTCCCACGTTCCGGACTGATACTGGCCATCTCCTATTCGTGGCTCTGACCTCGGTATCAAATCTCATGGGTCTCCGGGAATAACAACGCAGTGCGCAGCCTTGGTTACATGATAACCTCGGGATCTCCAATATCAACTCCATATCCGTACGACTCCTTTTGGTATTGCAACAAACCTCATTCGTTCTGTTGAGCTATGACAGACAAAAGCTATACCCATCAAGGCTGGTCGAAGAGTCCATTCGGGCATTGATGAATGTCCGTCACAAGATATGGAGTACCCCAGAAGCGAAATCATCTACTGTACATATCTTGCGGGGCAGTTTGACCAGTCTATACTGCCCTCGGTAGGGTAGTGGTTATGAGCCATGTTGAAGCCAAGCTGCCAAGGGGGCATTAGGGTAAGCATTTCGGTTGATGCGGCAAATTAGCAACTTGTCGAGCTTGTTGACGCCCCCTTGGCAAGCTTCGGCACATCGCTATACACGGTTTGCGGACGGAATAGCCCACTCAGCCTGGTACGTTGGAGCTTTGGACGAATAGGAGCTTCTATCATTCCTTGCCTGTGCCCCAAAGCCAAGCAACACCAAGGTATGCCAGCGGGTAGCTTGCTGAACCAAATGGAGGCTGGCAAAAGTGCTTTACTACAATATCCCCAAATTCTGATGCTCACCACCCCGAAAAAGGTACAGTACAGTACATTTGCTCCCACAGGACCGCCCCATCTTGCGGGGAAGATGGAGGGAAAAGATGGAGGCGAATATTGGGGCCCGACGTTCCTTGTGGCCAAGGAGAGATCTGATATATGAAGCTGGAGCATCACCGTCCTCCCCTGGCCCCCCGGGGTTCCTTTCGACTTTTCCAGCTACGACTCCACGTATTCCACCCTTCTCCGATCTCACCTCTCTCTGAAAGTCAATGCCCTGCGTGCAAGAGGGGAGGTAAGCCGAGAGCCAGCAGCAAAAATGGGTATCAGCAAAGAGCGTGTCACGCCGCTCAAGGACAATTGGAAGTGCGTCCTCATCTGCCTCGCCGTGTCTTTGGCCAACTGTCAGTACGGCTTTGATACCGCTTCGGTCGGCGGTTTCCAGAGTATGGTCGGCTTCCTAAAAATCTTCGGATACCGCAACCCAGAGTCCGAGATAGGCTGGAGTATCAGCACCAAAGTCCAACAGTTGATGACATCCTTTATCAATGTCGGCACAATCGTCGGGGTCTTTGTCACCGCGCCATTCGCCCGATATTTTGGTCGTCGCATGGGCATCTGGGTGGCTAGCGGCATCAACTTTATCGCCGCCGGAATCCAGGTTGGGACCACCTCGCTCGGTGGTCTCTATGCTGGTCGTATATTGATCGGTCTGGCCAATGGATACTTCATCACCTTTGCCAACGTCTACGTCGCCGAGGTAGCCCCTGCACACTTGCGAGGTCTCCTGGTCTCGTTCTTTGGTGTCTGGGTCAACATTGGCAGCGTCTTGGGCGCTGTCGCCGACAACTACTCCAAGGAGCATTTAGACAAGCTCTGCTATCAGATTCCGTTGGCGTCGCTGTTCGCCGTCCCTGCACTTTTGAGTATCTTTATGTTCTTTGTTCCAGAATCACCTCGGTAGGTTGTCGTCATCCGTCATTGTCACGATCTGAGGCTGACCGGGGGTTTTATCTAAAGATGGCTCCTTGTGCATAACAAGCCCGAACAAGCGAGACGGTCCCTTGAACGTCTTCGAGGAAATTCCCTGCAGCCGGAATTCCTAGAGGAAGAATACCTCGAGATGGCTCGCGGTATCGAAGAAGAGAAAGAGTTGTCTTCGTCCTCGTCCGTCTTTGATATCTTCAAGGGTACAGACTTGAGACGAACCATTATCTGCTTTGGTACCATTCTTTCTCATGCCGGCGCTGGATTGTGGCTCATCATTGGATACGGGGTAAGTTTTGTTTTCTTCTCACGAGCCAAGGGGCAGGCACAACATGGGGGGCTTGGCTGATTCAGTGACTTGCAAAGACCTTCTTCTTCCAGATTGCCGGCATCGACAAGCCATTCCAAGCCTCCATCATCTCGACGTGTGGGAGTTTCGCGGGTGTCCTGATAGGATTGTACTTCACCACGAAAGTCATCGGTCGTCGAACGTCGATGCTCTTCGGGTCCGCGACAGCTTCACTCTGCATGCTCGTCATCGGTATCGCGTACACGACTGGGGGGACGTCACATCCTGCAGGAACGGCCATCGTGGCTTTCATGGTGCTCTACGGCTTCTTCTACAACGGCTTTTCGGGAACGCTCAGCTGGCCCGTGGCGACTGAAGTGGTCAGTTCAAGATTGAGAGTTCTGACCATTGGCGTGTGCACGGGGGTGAATTATTTCTTCAACTGTGAGTTGACACGAGGCGTTGCTCCCTTGGGATGCGCATGAGTGGTGTGTATGTGTGTAGCCAGCGACTGATACTCTTCCAGGGCTCACATCGTATACTGCACCGTACTTTATCAACCCCGCCCAACTCAACTGGGGGGCGAAGTACGCTTATGTCTGGGCCGGATCTAACGCCTGCGTGTTCAGTAAGTTGCGCTTTCTTCTCTTGAATCCTCCAGGTTCTCGAGAGGTTCCATTGATTAATGTGTGAATGTTTCTCCTAGTCTTTTTCTGGTTCATGCTTCCTGAAATGAAGGATCGGTCTCTTGAAGAATTGGACGAGCTGTTCCAGAACCGTGTTCCGGTCAGCAAGTTCAAGAGTTATCAATGTGTCAGCTCCGAGAGGGCGAGGGAACTTGCTCACACGGAAATGGTTGGAGACAACAAGAGGGCTGGTTCGGCGGTTGTTGAGACTGTCGAAGATGCTTCTGACAAGGTTTGATCTTAGGATGGACCGAGCATTTTAGCCCCACTGGGATGAGATGGAGGGGTTACGATGACGGCGACGACGGCGACGACGTGAGAGGAGAGATACGTATGTGGTCTACTCGACACTGCGTAGAAAGAGTACAGAGCATGATAGACCAGTTGTAAAGGAAAGGAGGCTTTCATATTGTCATACTACTTACGGCTTACTTGTAAGCATGACAATATATTGAGATGGATATTGAGATGGATATTGAGATGGATATTGAGATGGATATTGAGAGGGGTATTGAGATGGACAAGTTATTATTATTACATTAACGATACTCCCGAATTCCACTTTGGTCCATTAGAGAAGACGAGTGTGCTTGCCTGTCATACAGATGATGCTGGTGAGAACTTCCTGTTAGAATAACCGATGACAATCTACTGTAGCCAGCTCAAACACCTTGGTGACCCCCACGTGGCTATGGATGCATACTATAGTCAGAGACGCAAAAGACTCGCTTGAAACCACAAGCGGGTGGCCGACTTTGGAATATTTGCAAATCCTCGCCACTGGTGTACTGGTCCGACTACAAGTAACTGGTCCCATCTTGTCTCGTTGTGGTGTGGCCGATGGTTGGTTAACAATGTCATCTTGATAACCAGCGCCCGTAAGGATCAAGGATCACGCATCGATTTTTGGCCTTGTTGGCTTTGGTACTGGCGGCATGATGGTTCACGTCCAAGTAGACCCATCGCGGCAGTGAGTGCAATGCTGGAATAAGACCATCGACGCAGGAAAACGCGAGTGGATGCAATGGATCAAAAAGGGGGGAAGTGGTGGTGGTGGGGGTGGTGGTTAAACAAGCGCCGGGGCGACAGGTTTAAGGAGGTCAGCCTCGTTCGAACTGTCTACCCATGTAGCTACATATGTAGGGTTTCGGACGACCTACCTTACTCTGGTTCATCGAGGCATTCAGGTGGTTTTCTTCTTTTTGCACTGCATCTCCCTACGATCTATCTGGACTCGTCTTGTCCCGTGTTGATTTCAAGGCTGCTCGCGAGGAGAATCCATGGGTAACTCGATGCTGAGGTACAGATGCAGAGGCAAGGGCAAGGGTGAGGACGCGAACCGAGACTTCATGGCTTACACCTCACACCTCGAGGGCTGACTTGCATCGTACATCTTACATACACAGCAGGTAGGTACGTAAGTAGGGGTGAGTATCCAATACCATAGACCCCCATGACGCTCGAACAGTCAGAGTGAGATGTTGAATTGGTCTTGATAGTTCTCGCGAGAATCCTGAGTGCCCCTTCTCTCCCACACAGCGACCGTGTGGGCTGGAAGACATTCAATTGTATAAATACCTCGGTCAGGTCCCTGACTATTCGTTGATTCTTCACAAACACCAACAACAGACACGAGGACTCATCCACCGGCACCTGTTCAGTGCCATGCCAGTAATACCGAAAACATAATACATTCAAACCAGAAGACTAGAACAAGAAAGAACCCACCGAAGCTATCGAGGGGAAGGGTGGAAAACAAAATGCGCATCTCAACGTCGACCTCAACGTCAACCTCAACGTCAACCTCCTCCTCCTCCTCCTCCTCGTCCAATTTGACCATCTCGTCTCTCACGGGACTGGTACTGATTTTCCTGGTCCTCCAAGTCTCCTGTGCCCCATTGATACAAGACCAAAACCGGGGTACGTTACCCCTTTATTCTACATTCCTACTTTCCTGCATTAGACCTCTCCTTCCCACCCATCAAAGTCACCATGGGCTAGGATCTTTTACAGTAGAATCATCACATGTCCTTTTTGCTTTGCAAGGCTTGTTTCACGGGCCGGTGTACTCGACCCAGAGCAGCACACCATCTCTTCCGCAATCCTCTCCTCCACCCACCCCCCTCAAAACTAATACCTACCTCGCCCTGAACTGTATGGGTGCCATATGCTAACTCTCCCATCTACATTTTCAAAGTCCACACCGCTACAGAACGACTGTAACCTCCCAGCAGGCGACGTACAAGGCGACGACTGTGTAGTGGTAGCCAGAATCATGGCAGCACGATCTGACACTCATACCCCCAGTTGCGTGTCAGGAGACAAATAGAGTGCATGTATTTGGGAAAGTCTGAAACATTGTGATAAAAGAGACTGTCATGATCATAGTCATATTCATGGTCATGTCACTGGCGCATCCTTCAAATGCCTGTGGTAGATTGGCATGAGCACGAGTATGAGTAAATGAAGAAAATGATGGGCAGCACAATCAACGAACAACTAAGCATCTACATTCTATGTGCGAGATTGGGAATCTTCAGCTCACACGGAATGGTGACCCAGTGGGACCCGATCCAAGGGCAAGGATCAATGGATACCACCTATGTTCCTCCTGTTGTTGTCATTGTTGTTGTTGCTATTGCTGCCGTCATGGTTTGCTTCCAAGTGATAGGAGCTGTAGGATACTTTTCACTCAAATTAGTTGCTGACGAGTCTGCAATTCAATTCTCCACACCGCCGTGATTAGCAGACACCGGGTCATGTCAAACCAACACTTGTACAAGAGGCAGGTCCTCAAGGGGAGCCCCAATCTCGCACCTAGGATCGTATCGTGCGATAGGCGACCGACTTCACGTCCCGCCATCAACGAGGTCACGATAGCAAGTTGCAACAGCAACGGTGGTGAAAGAGTACGAGCAGCATACCTGATGTTTTTCCCGCAGCGACGTCGTAGAATTGATACAACGGAACCAAACACTCGCCCAGTTCTGCATGATTTGTTGATTTTTTCTCCGATCGTTCCGAGGCCGACCATCACAGCATCAGCGGCACCTCGAGTACCTACTAGTAAATCAAGACATGCACAACAGCCTCGCTCGCCGTAACGTATCATCACAACCTATCTACCTACCCTTGTCTCATGATTGACCAGCGACGGGAACAGACAGGGCCTTCTTACCCTTTTTTGCAACGGGAATAAAGTCTCAAGGTCCCGTATCCCCAAATCACCCATCCGAATTTTCCATTTTTCAATAGCCGGTGTTTGCGGTGTTCTCAGAGTCTCATCGTCCTCCTGTCTGAGCTCAGTAGATAGCACCGCATGGGTAAGATAGGCCGATGAGTTCAATCACAAAAACACATAAAAGCCACAAAAATACATCGGGTCCACCCGGATCAAGGATCCAGAGAGAAGGTACCGAGTACTTCCGGCATTTCCACAAACTGCCGGCTGCAGACACGAAGAACAGATAGCCACAAGGAAAAGGAAAGCAAAACCCAAGATGGAGTCCTCCAGCTTAGCACAATCTTGTCGTGCAACGGATCAAGGAGGATGTTTCAGCTGGGATGTGTCCCCTTGACAGTCCACGGGTAACACTGACCATGCAGAACTGTGTACTCCGGAAGGACCATCCGAATACGAGTGGCCTGCCCACCACACCCGAGAAGCGACAAGTTCGCCTACCGTGCATGTGGCTTCGGCACAGAGGACCCATCCTGGTTCGACCCTGCAACAGAATACGAGTGCCGAGTACTTCGTAGCCGAAATGGTGGAGGTGGTGGCTTATGCCTTCAAAGCCTGGTTGCCTGATGCGTCTTCCCAGGGAGACAAGGACAAGGACCGCCGGCGAGGGCAAGTATTGAACAAACTGGGCATGTCGTTGCGAAGTTCCTATCGCATGGCAAAATGGGTAGGTGTACCCGGGCAACAGCGCAGACACGACGAACACGTCCATTTTGCTCCTCCCCTCCCGTACGCAAGGCGAAAGGTGCCTGGAGGTGTAGTCCCAAAGGCCAGGCAGGCAGGTCTTGCATGCTTGGTCTGTCGACTAAGTGAGGCTGGAAGCCAGCAAAAAGAAAAAAAAAGGCGAAATGCTGTGTAGATTACTGTGCAGGGTTCATCTGCCAGAAAGTTGCTGTCGATGTTCAGTAGGTACAATACAATATGTTCGTGAGCAATCTAGACCCTCAAATCTAGATTCTAGATTGGGACTCGACACGAATCCGTCCAGAGCTTGGACGACACAGTAGTAGCTGAAGTTCGCGTCATTGACAGAGTAATACTGTAATGACAGTAGCAACAACATTGGAATGGGCGGGTTAGAGGGAGAGTTCGTAGAGTATCGACCGTGCTGTACCTTTGCAACAGGACAGTCTGATGGCCCTTAGACCACCAGACTGCGGGTGCGCGTCAAGGCGGAGATTCGGAGACCACGCAATCGTCAGATGGCCATTGATAGGTGACCCTGACGAACGAGTGGCTCGTGAAGATGCAAAGGTGACGGCCGTTGCAGGTTCAGCTGCCCCGCCCACGAAGAAAGTTGAGTGGCATGCAGTACTGTAATTTGGGCGGCCAATCTGTGACGGTAACGGTTGGACGATTCGAATAGGTAATAACAATACCTGTCCCAAAGGAGGGAGTGGTCGTGCCGTCATGATCATTTGAAAAAGAAAAAAAAAACGTTGACAGGTGCATGAAGCTGAAGCCTAAAAGGTGGCACTTGTGGCAATACAGTCCAGTGCAATATTGTACAATAGGAGGCCCCCGGGAAAGGGAAGACTTGAATTTAGATCGTCGGTTGTGTCCGTGCGATGGGGGCGAAACGGTGAAGCCAACTGTTTTCAATTTAGCCAAAGACCGGCGCCTTTGATTTCCACTGGCGTCAAAGCAAGATGTGTGGGTTGTTGTAGCCCACGCATATGCAATGTATGGTGTGAGTCCTTCCTTCTAGGAACTCGTACACACACCCGTCAGTGTAGGCCGTGGCTGGAGTCTTGGGGGATGATGGGCCCATTGGTGGGCAGGCCTCGCTTCGTCGCTGGCCGGGCGTGCATAATCTCAGGCATGGGATGGTGGATATTGTATCATTCTAAGCATGCCCGGCTACTAGCCTGAGAAGAGAGACCTTCAAATCAATTGAGATCTGGTCTGGGCCGTTCGTGAATATACATATACAATAGGGGGTTGTTGATCTGGCGTCGGCACCCAAGTCCTCAAACGACAAATGGCACGGACAGAGCTCGTACATCTCCGAATCGATGGTCTGTGATGCTGAGGACGATGGGACAGACTGCTTGATGGATCTCACTAGCTGTGACAGGGACTCTTCTCCAATCTGTCGGTAAAGACCAACAGGAAGTAACTCCCAGTAACAGCGATTGGTAGAGCACAGACTTCCAGGCCGTTGAGTAAGTAGGTTTGTCACACGTCAAGCGGGAGGCAGATTGACGAGAAACTATATCTGGCTTGGAAGTGGGCCACACTCTTGTCGTTGACAGCGCCATGATGATTCGACACCTTTTGGCAGTTCTCGCAGTGTTTGAGACACCGAATCCTGGGTGTGGGCTGCTACCACCTGCCTATGATTGATCCATGCTTACCAGGAAAACAGCAGGATTGCCTCGCGGACAGCCGATGCAAGTCGTCTGTAGATGATTTGGAATGAACCCCTCGTGTTGTTCCATCCATGCCTTGTAACTGTCGCGTACTCGTACCCAACCTTGGTCCGCAAGCAAAACAACTGTGAAGACCGTGTTGCAAACCTTTGGAGATACAATACGGTCGGGCTAGCACGATTTCGGGATGGCAGAGCTAAGGCGTGCTCCCAAGCGAGCCACCGAGCATCCTTTGGCGAGAACGTAAATGGAAGTTTCTCTCGGTCAAGGGGTGGCTGAGTTCACTGGCATTGCTTGTTTCGAAAGGGTCAGGCGTCGTAAGAAGTTCAATATTCCCTGCCCCGTATGCAAGCGTCAATCAAATAATGTGCTCGGACAACCGACCCGGAGGAGTATCGAACGACCAGGCCCAGTATTGTACAATATGCCAACTTGGCGGTCCCGATCGCGCTAAACATTCGACCCATGCAAGGAGTTTGCAGGATCGAGGCCACTCACAGGTACTTGGTTCGATTTTGACCATTTCATCTCGTTCGGTCCAGGTTCGGCCCAGGCATTCTGTCCGTTTAAGGCAAGGAGGGTGTCAGCAAGTGCAGAAATTTTTCTCTTTTGCATATCCTGGAAACGCCTGCATTGGGGTAGTAATTAGCCCACACAGGTACTGCAGTGGCCTGCATATTAGGTACTTGAGGACGCCTCTTGGTAAAGCCTAGAGGCATAGGGATCACAGATCCGTCTGCCTAACGGACTCACGGCCTGGGTGGAGAGCATTGGCTTTCGGCAGATCTCTCTTATTCTTCTTCTTCTTCTTCCTCCTCCTCCTCAACGCCGAGATTGATTAATCCAGTCATTTGAGTTTGGAGCGGCCGCATAAGCACACCCCTTATGATGCTGTAGGTCAGGATCAGAGTGAGGACCGCCAGCGTATGTAGGCAGGTGAGGGTGTGAAAAGATTCTGACGCTGTCAAGAGAGACATGGTCACGCTTACGAGAAACCCTCGTGATCGAGGCCTTGAACAAAATTGATAGACGACAACTCCACCCCTCAACCATATGAGGATGGGTGGTTTGCTAGGCCTCGAGGCAAAAGTCGTAGCCTTTTCGTACGGCACCCAGAAGAAAAGGTGGATTTGACTACAGCCCGCAAGGGTGCATTGCACAGTCTAGCATGGTGCACCAGACCTGAAAAAGCTGGAGAACCAGTCTGCGTTGGAGAGTGACATGTTGTAGTCGTGTGATGCCTGGTAGTTCCCGGGTCTGGGCCTAGTGGTGAGGTGTCTGAGAATAGACGACGGACGCCAAGTCGAGGATCTCAAAAGGCCAAGTAAAGACGACTGATGAAGCCTCCGAGGGGTGGCAAGCGAGAGTCGAGACGCAGTGTCTGATGCTCTGAACATGGCCACACAGTATGTTGAGACAACCTTGGGATCGAGCGATCGGCACGTCTGTTTGCCCGAGAAGCCATCGATGCGACATCTCTGGAAGACAACGTTGTCAGTCTCTTTAATCGTTATTGCACCTCTAGCCAGAAGCAGACGCAGCATTGGCTGAATTGGAAGGTCGAGGGCGTCAGGATGTACCAAGGCGTCTCCACACCTCCCGCCGTGTCACCACCACCACCGTGATGAGGCACTGGGACGGCCTTCTTCCACGAAAGCCACGTCTCGCGCTATAATGTAAGAGTAGTAGTAGTAGAGATTGATTGTCTGATGGTGTCTACCAGGATACAAGCGAGCTGAAGCAGGGTCAGGACCAACGGATGATCTTGGCTCGGAAGTACCTTACATACGTTGCCAATGAGCAACATACACACGAGGTGTAGTGAATGTATGCCTGGGCTGCATTGTCCTTGGCGAGGGTTTCTTCAATGCGGGAATCATCCACGATCTGTCTACCAGGACAAATGTTTCAACATTGTCGGGTTTGCTACGATACCAATACCATGATCCTGCTTGACAGCTCTCATACAGTGTGGATCCCATGACTGCTCAGATACTCTACGCCTTGACCAACTAGTAGGTGTGATTGAAAATCAGTGCCGTCTGCTTCCTTTGACTTGACAGTGACCATCAACGAAACCCGAGGACTGATCTCGGGCCTGTCCAAGCATACGTGAAAGTAAGGTGGCTACTGCACGGCAGCTCGATGTTGTAACACGAGGTGGCTTTGTTTTGTACGACCATGTCCTGCCCTGTGGGATGAATGCAGCTGTTTGACTGGGTGCCAGTGACAGCCCCCCTTGTCATATCATCCGCTTATACCGAGATTTGCAACGGCGTAAGATGCGATCCGGTTCTTCAAGTCACCGTCATCATCCCTGTTCTCTGGTGTGACTGGCGTGCTGACCGCTTCACTTGTTCCTTTCTGGCTGTACGCCATGACTGCGTCCCCACCCTTGGGCGCTTTCGAAGCACCCTCGGTGGGCAATTCTCTTGATGGATTTGCGTGCGCGGGACATGGCCAGCCAGCGGGTCGCGCAGCAACAGCAGGTCGGAGGTTCCAGCGTTTCCGGCGGTCAGAACTACCCCTATATCGAGCTTTGGTGAGTGCCGTTCATGTCACTCTTCTACCTCGACCCATTTATGTCTACCGGGAGGCGCCTCGTATGGCTCCTCCTGCCATCTTTGTTTGACCGCTGATGACATGCATAACAGCGGCATAATATCCCAGAGTAAGTGCGTCTCACAAGATGCTTTAGAACGAGGAGGCTGCTTAGAGATTTCTGCCATGGGCACAATCCAGTTGTATTGATCCCTGCCAGGAGCGGCAGGAAGTGCTCAATGTCCATGCATCGTCCTTTTCTCGGGATCGAACACTGGGCCGTGATTAATACAGGAGTCTGATGACAAGGGGGGCGATCTGGTGGCCGGTTAACAGTCCTAAAAGTTCATCATCTTCCGATTTCGACTGAACGTTCTAGTATGCAATTTTAATCAATGTCCTGTCCTCCAACAAACTCTGCCAATTAGGTCATGTCCTATTCCGTATCCAATTCTAGTCCTCCTCTCGTATAGCTATTGTACAATTCATTCAACTCCTGTAGCTGACCCAGCGGCTTCCTGGGTATCATCAACATAACCAATCCAAAAGATCCATGAGCTCCAAATCATCCAAGGCCATTAAAACATCAGGGACAACCCATGTGCAGAAAAAAAGACTGCTCAATAATGTAAAAGCTACAACCTCGCTGTGCGCGCATTTGGTGATGCCTCACGTTGACAATAACATTGTCTCGCCGTGAGGTTAGTCCAGTAGACGCGATACGTCCATGCGAGCATCCTTTGCCGCCAAAGCTTGAGACCCAATCGTAGAACCTTTCGATGGCCTCGAACTCGCCCTGTGGAGAGACAACGGGGGTTCCAGGGCTGGAGACAGCGGCGCATTGAACGACGTAAGTGTGTTCAGAGGTGGTTGGCCCACTGAGACATGCCCCTTGTCTTGTCTATATTCTGCTAGGTCAGATCTGGCATCTTGATAGCTTCCCCTGCTGAAGGGTCGCTGCGTCTCGGACCACAACTGTACCGGCAATGGGTTCGATGACTGTGTTCTAGGTCGGGGTGATGGCATAGTTTTGGGGGAAATCGAACAGTTGGATTGATTGTCCGATACTAGAGACGGTGCTTGTTGGTTTGAAGTATGAGAAGCTTCCGTTGCTGCCGGAGATAGTACAGGCGGTTCGAGATGGGTGAGAGGCGGCAGGTGCCAGTCGTTTCGATTCATTGATGGAGCTGAGGAGCAGGGCCGCAATCTAGGCAGGGAAGGGGCGAATGTTCCTTCTTGTCGAAGTTGGTTGGACGGCTGAGGGAGAAGTATGCTTTTCGGTAGGTCTGTATAAGGAGAGTTTGGTGAGCGAAGATGAGCCAGCGGTCGCTGAAGGCTACTTTGAGGTGAATGTAAGAGCCGATTTTGCGTTAAGGGCGCATAGACCGTTCCCAACTCATAGCTGTTAGGCCGCTCTTCGCAAGAGGTCGGTGGCTCGAGGGGGTAATGGTCTCGGTAGATATTCGTCGAAGCGATTCTGTGTTGCTGTAGGTATATCTGCCTCAGAGAACCTGAAGCTGGGATAGGTTGAGTACTATAACCGACAGCTGTGCTGCCTCTGCCGGGATGGATCGAATGTCTTCTGCGTCGATTCATACTGCCATTCCACCAGTTTTTTACCGCATTATCACTTCGATTCCCCAGCCGCCGAGCAATTTCAGCCCACCGTTTGCCCATCTCTCCGACAAGCTCCTCGATGAGCTCTCCCTCTTCAGTAGAGATGGGTTCGTGGTTGAGACTAGGTTTCAAGTTCTGGTGATATCGTTCTCTGCACTGTTTTGGAGACCGATGCTGCATGTGCTGCGAGATTCGCACCCAGTTGTTTGGGCCTTGGGTTTTTACAAGACGCAGTAGTGTGGCATCCTCCTCCGGTAGCCAAGGGCCACGTCGACTTGATCGAGACATTGCTAGATAGTCGACGAGTGCAGGCTACCTTGGAATAGACTGGCGTGGAACGAGGTGTTGAGCGTGTGAATGCTTCCTCTATGGGGAGAAAAATGGAATGTCGAATAGTACGTGTCGATAAGATAAAAAAGACCCGGCGGGATGTTGACCATTCAAAGCATCATCGACGATGCATTTGCGCCCTTGCCTTTTTTGCCTTGTCCCGCTAGCGAGTTCGTCAAAGACCACACGCATTTGACAACAGAAGGTGACGCTATTCACATATGAGGCAAGTTAGAAGGTCGGGAAAAAGGCTCGCTCTGGAGAAGCTTTCAGCTTGCCGCCAGTAAATAGGTGGATTGATGCGGGTAGATCGAACGAGGCTATCCAACGGGTAGAAATGACAGAAGGTGCCCTAGATTAAATTCTGGTAGCCTGGTCTTTGGGACGGCTTGCGAAGCCTGCTGTGTCCGAGCTGAGCTGAAAAGGCATGAGCAATAATGACACGGGCCGGAGTCTCGAAAGGAAAAGGGTGGTGAGATGGGAATGGATATGCAGGTAGTGTACGTACAAGTGGGTGCGGTATTGAAGTCAAGAGGCCCAGGAAGGGAGGCGCTCAAAGCACGAGCTAGCATCGGGCCATCAAAAGCCTCTTGAAGGTCATGGACGTCCACTTTAGGAAAATTTGTCTGGATCGTCAGGTATATGCTGAGCAAGGTGTAAGCCTGATCTTCTTCCAGCCCATGTCACCCTGCCAGGGTTTAGCGCCTCGACATCGACAACGACAGGAGTGAAGGGTTCTGAGAACAAACCTCTTTTGGTTTTACTTCACGAGTCCGTTGCGTGACCCACGAAGAGGAGGCTCCGTCGCCGGATAGAACACTGTAGAAGCGAACAACAACTAGGCTTGAAAGTCATAGGTCACCGATAGAAGGGATCTGCCTTCCAGCAATTTCGCCGTGGTCTCTAACCCTGAGGACTAACTACAGTGAGGAGGGCTCTCTGCGTAAAAGGCCGACGAAACAATCATCCTCGCAAGTTTCGACTCCATCGAGTGGCCCCACTGGATCGATCTGTGGACATGGGTGCCCCAGTCCAGATGACCAGAGCGTTGAGCCAGAAGTGCACCAAAGGGAAGGTTTCCTGACAAATTTATTACCCTGGTGCGGATTGGAGATCCAAGGTTCACGCACGACTTGTACCGTCTGTTACAGGGTGCTCTATTTGATGCTTGCTGGGAGCTTTTGGGCCTGGCCACCCCTTTTGCAAGACAGTCACCCTATGCGTGGCCGCGAGGACTTTGCGTGCCGTCGACATTAGTAAATGTGACAAGAGCATGGATTTGATCACGCCTCGCCGATCTTTTTGCCTTGAGAGAAGGGGCCATCTCTGAAAAGCAGACAATGATCCATATTTGTTAGAGAGGACGACAACCAGGCTAACGTAGAGGATGCTCAGATACAATACGAGTGCAAGCGAATGCTCGCGACAATTTAGTGCTAGTGTGCCTTGGTACATTCATAGTACATAGGTACCTCGCTCGCCGGTGTGGGCCGGGGTCCTCTTTTTTCACGTCAAAGGGTGGGTGAATCAGATTGCGAATACCGCAGGCTGGAGTCGGAGCGTTTCGACCGTTGGAAAGTCCCTTGTGAACAATCGGGAGGGGTTGACCATGTCGCTAGTTGAAGTTGATCATTGGCGGGGCCTGGAGAGAATGCTCAGCTATCAAAGATTGCGATCGAAGCCGGATCTCACGCCAGCGTGACCCAACACATGCGAAGGTGCAGACTGAGACGGCTAGTGCAACACCCGGTGGACGCTTTGGGTGTGAGACAGAACGCCACAGGCATGTCCATGCCTCAAACAAGCTGAATCGTGGTCAGGACGGGATATACCCTGCTCATCACTCGCCGCGTACCCACATCTGCGCGGTTCCAATTGACTCAAAGTATTGATCTTGGGACCTTTGGGTGCAGGCAGATCATCGCCCCAGCAAACATATTGAGATCCTTTCCTGGCAGTCGATTTTGATGGAGGATGGCCTACCAACTCACAGGGATTTGTACCGGGTATACACCATCATCAGCGGTATTGATGCTAGAATGAAATGCCGCCTGAATCATTTCACGCGAACAACGGAGTAGGACCACCCCCTCATGTCCAATGGTCTCTGCAAGATGTAACGGAGGTACAGTATTGACGAAGAGACCTTCGGTCTTCTGCGGGTTCCCTGTGCTCGGTCCAAGCTAGACAGTCGCGGAGGCAAGGTTTTGCGGCACACCTCTATCCACCTTGGGAAAAGGGGGTGAGCTTTACGGAGTACCTAGTGATGAAACTGTGCCGAAGCGGATTCTTCGAGAAATCGTGGCAAGAGGAGCCTAAATCTGTAGACGATGGCTACAGTGGCTGTACTGTAGATGTTGGCGTCGAACTAGACCCCCGTCTTTGCACTGATTTTTCGTCATGCGGGCTTCCACTTTCATGCAGAAAGTGAGCTCCTCCTTAGCAAACCAGCCTCGACAGGGGATTAAGCCGAAGGCCTTCCAGGAGGGCATTTGGCTGGCAAGGACCGAGGTCAATGCTGCAGAAACAGTGCGTGTCACAGCGCGGTAAGTCCTGTACAACCAATCTTTCGGCGAGAAGCGTGTGCGCAATCGAGAGCTGGGGTCCTGCTTTGCCTGAAACACAGACCCGACCATGTCGCCGGGACCGCCTATCTGGCAGGTGGTAGGACAACGCATCGTTGACGTGACGCGAGTACGAGCCGCCCCAAGCGAACGAGCAGGGGAGAGCCCACCCAAAGCGCGGAGCTCCAAGTGCTACACTAGTAGTACTCCGTAAATGGCAGGTAGGTAAAGGGATGAGATGAGATGAGCTTCCTGCATCCTTTGCAATAGTTGGTTGATCGTATGGCTCGTCGCTGAGCCAACATACATGTAGTTCATGATGGAGATCGCTGGTTCTATCAGGTCTTGCGAGTGAAGAAGAGTATTGTATCTTCAGCACACACCAACCAAGAAAGACCAGAACGAAGAAGGACGAGAACAAGGTCCACCGAGAACGAGTACAAGTACCTTGTGCCTAACTAGTACAATATCTCGGACCCGTTACTCTACTACTCCCTTGCTGTATCGAAACTGTTTCCCGGGGGCACTCATTCATCTTTTCCTCGTACTGTGACGAGCCCCTGTCCCCGTCCCTGCCCCAGACACGAATATCTCCTGGTGCATGCCGTAACCCGTGTCGAATTCACTTTCAGGGCCTATATCGGCAGTCAGTCGTCTTGCCCCGACAGCACACAGCAACTTCAACCCCAGCAGCAGCCTTGCCCAAAGTCCACGCTCGGTTTCCGTGAGCAGTAGTCAGCCATCACCGTCCTCAGTTCCCCGTAGATCTAGTCTCAACTGCCACGCGGTGTAAATAAACAGAATCATATTGCTAAGTTCAGCGGGGATGAGCACCAGATCTACAACGGTGGAAGATCATGGGCTTCGCTAGAGCTGAAAGGAGGTAAGGAACAAAGACACAACCCAAACAAGATTTCTGACAGTCTGCCGCTCGTGCAATTAGATTGACTACTATTGTTTTGTGACCCTGTCTACCGCGGCTCCAATGCCGAGTATCTTGACAAAATTGACAGCTGACAGCTTGACTTCGGTCTAGCCAGATAAATTAGACCTGTTCCATACAGTAGGTATGTACTGCAGGAGATGGAATAACACCAGTCGTCGCATTGAACCATAAATCCTGGTGGAGGGGGTGCAATAAGCCTGGCTGAATATGTCCTGCCTCACACCTTTTCGGTGTCAAAACCAATATTACTGATGTCGACCAAGAGTCCAAGACAAGGTGCTAGGCTATCCCTGGAGGGCCATCGTGTGAGAGAGGGAGAGGACAGACGTTATCTACCTAACAGCATGTCTTTGGGAGAAACATGCTCTGCACACCCTCTTAGTCCGACATGTTGAAAAATCTGACACAAGTGACAAAGTGCGCATCCTTCTGACCAACGACCTTAGATTCTCCTGAAACAGCTGAACTGGATATCCTGCAGGTAGCGCCGGTGCAGATCGGCGGAGCGGCAACTCTGGTCAATATTTGATTGCGAGCATCTGGAAAACTAGCCTCCCCAATTGAAAAATGTCGCCAATAGTCATCCCTGGGTCATATTCGCCGGAAGTGCCTCCCCTCCGCTGGTTTATTGGCAATCGACCATTGACGAAATCGAAGCCTTGAGACAAGCTGGCCTTCAGTAATGGCAAAAAGGAGTTTGCCACGTCCAGAGGGCATGGTCCTGTCCCAAAAAGGGTGAACCGACCAACAAGCAAGTGCCCATCACCAGGGTGTTTTCAGACATGATCGACGGAGCAGTTTACGTTTTGGTGCAGGCCAACAATAGTGACGATGATCCCATACGTCAGGTGCCGCCCAGCCGGTCTTGCAAGCTCGCCTAATAGTCGCCTTTGGGGTGAAACAGTGATGGACCCAGTCAAGCATCATGACCCAGATTGTCGTATTGTTTTGAAAAATTTGCACCCCAAGACAGTAGGAGAGCACATCGACAGGAGGGTTGAATGCGGAGGAAGACAGACATCAGGCCACAGTAATGAAACCTCTCTTAGTTCCCCGGGTTGCAGTCACTTGCGTGTCCAGCCATGTCGATTCGTCGACATAGTCGCTCTCCCCCAACTCTCTGACCCGCCGGCCCATCACTCGCAGTCCAGCAAGGTTGAATCCAAGATCATGCTTCTGCTTCTGAAGTGTTGCCCGAAGCCTATCTCGTATCTCTTCAAGGGTCACTCGTAGGGCCTGGCTACTGACAATCTGCTTTTGATGAGTCTTGAGCATGAAGAACAGGATTCTACACGTCAAAGGAATGTTCCGTCCTTCCTTGGCCCATAGACTTAGGAATGTGAACAGAGAAGGCAGCTGTGAAAGTGACAAGACCAACAGGGCATCCTGCAGCGAGGCAGAAGGTACTTTCTGAAAAGTGTTCAGGACGTAGGCAGATGCAGAGATGTTGTTGTTAGCCAAGAAAATAGCATCTCGCGGCGGCGGCGCTGTTTTGGGATTGCCTCGTTTCGCTTGCTCATACTGCTGCATGAGCTGGAGATCTTCGAAGCCTATCTCGAGTGCCTCTGAGATCTTCTCTCCAGCCATGAGGGTCTGAGCAGTCTGCTTTCCAGCTGCGGTTGCTTCAACCCCGTCCATTGCGGCATCCGCCTGCTGCTCGTCTTTCTCAAGGGAGGTGAGGAGTGTGTTCTCGTATAACTCTTCAAGCTCCTTCTCCCTTTCTTCTTCCAAGAAGATCTGCTCGTCTGTCTGCTGCCAAATTCTGATGCTCTTGTCATGACTGGCGCTGACCAGGAACTCCCCAGAATGCGCTATCGCCATTGCCCAAATCTCGCCCTTATGACCATCGAGCTTCTGGATTTGCTCGAACTTGTCTGCATCATAGTATTTGATCGTCTTGTCCTTCGACGCGGAGAAGAAGTGATGACCATTACCTTCGTTGTTGTTGGGAACAAAGAGAACGGACAAGATACTGTCCTGATGTGCGAAGAAAGCCTTGTGGCAATCGCCAAAGTCCAATCCCCATACTCTAACATTTTTGTCTGCACTGGAAGTGACAATGAGCTTACTGTCATAGCTGATATCCATGCTCAATACAGGTAGCTTGTGTCCATATAGCGTCAAGAAGAGCTTGAGGCTGTCCACGAAGAACACCTTGACTGTGCTGTCCAGAGTACTGACAGCAAGTAGTCGCTCGTCTGGGGAAAAGCAAACGCTGAGAATGTCGTCCGCCACCTTCAGCGTTCGAGAATGCACCAGGGTCAACCTTGCATTCTTGCGGGTCGTTCCTAAAACCTCTTCTTGGACGACTTTGAATTGCCAGAATTTGGCACTCTTGTCTGCGGATCCTGTGACAAGCGACTTGCCATCAGGACTCACTTGTAAGGCCCAGATGTCGCGCTCGTGAGCATCCACAGTGTCAAGTAAATTCGAGGCAGCGATGTCGAAGATCTCCAGCGTGCCCTCTCGTGTCCCAACTACAACAATTTTGTCCCCGGGAAGAAAAGCCATACACAGAGCATAGCCACAATCGAGAGTGCGGAGACAACTCTGAGTCCTGGTATTCCATATTTTCAGACTACCATGGGAAGCCGTTGCAAGCATCCGATCATCAGAACTCAGAGCTACGCAGCGGACATCTGAGCGGTGACCGGACATGTCAACTGATAGTGTCCGGCTGTAATTAGGCGTTTCCTGAGACTTCTTATTGTCGGATCCGGTGATGTCGAAAACCTCGAGCTGATTATTCGAAGTTGAAACCAGTAGCCTGATGGATCTGCCGTGGTTATAACTCCAGTCCATCGACCTGACTTTTCCACCCGTCCGTACAAGAACATACGGAACAAATATGTCTGAAATCGCAACAGTCGTCATATCTGCAAGGTCTTCCTTGTCATCTGCCAAATCGACTCCAGAGTCAGCATCTGCCGTTGTTTCCGTCTTTTCCTTCCTCCTCTTGCGCTTTCGTGTCAAGGTTTTGCGGATCTCGTTCTCTGAGCGAACTCGGAGTAATTCGACGGCCTTTTCGGAGCCGTGAATAGCGATGAGGTCTTTCTGAGGGTGGAATTTGACGGCCAGTGGACGATCGCGACCATGTCTATAGATTGCACCACGTTCATGCAGGATCTTTTGTTGTTCGTGGTGTTGAGCACCACCCTCGTGAGTCAAGGCGGACTCATTGATGGACCACACCTTGAGCTCTCCATCATTGCCAGCCGTTATGCAACCATCCCCATCTCTCATGAGGCCCATGGCCCAGCATTCTCCATTTGTTTGTGTGACATGCGTTTCAATGCAGTGCTGCGTCGAAAGATCCCAGACCTTGATCAGGGCGTCTTTACCGGTGGACAAAAGGAAGCTGTCCGAGTCATTGTCAGATACTGGATCGTTCCTGGGTGTAGGGTGCGACAAGAAAGCAATCGAAGTGATTTGGTCCTTGTGGCCTCGTAAGCGGTACAACCCAACTTCCGCAACTAGGTCCCAGAGGGTGATGTCCGTATCTTTTGAGCCGCTTGCCAGTCGGACTCCAGACTTGTCAAACTTCAGCTGTGTGATTGCAGTCTTGTGTCCATTGAATGTAATGATCACCGTCGCCGTCCGAGAGTCCCAGATACGAATCTTGCCATCATCGTAGCCAACTGCAAAGATATCGGGATCAGTGTCACTCCGACAAACGACAGTCACCACCGCAGTGTTGTCCTCAATACTCCATGTTCCAACTCTTTCTGACTTCTTCACATCCCACACTAGAACATCTTCGTTCGCACCAACGTATGCTAGACCTGCACCGCCTCTTGCTGCCGAGTCGTCGCCGCCCGACGGATCCCAGACAACATTGGCGGAGGCTGTACAGATCTGGCCGAAGGTCTTGCTATGCTCAAATTTTCTGTTGTAGTAAGTTAGTAATATATCTTTTTTTCCGGTACCAAGCACTCACAAATATGACTTGACCATTGCGCAGTAGACCTTTGTCGCAAAACCTGAAGCGTTCCGGTAACATTTTTCTGGACTTTATGCGCATGCAAACAAAACAAAACTGCCAAGTGAAATCCAGCCGGGTCGTTCCAGTGGGGCAAGGCTGAGCGTTACTACCACCACCACGTCTGACTTGCCCGCAGTTTGTTGGATCATCATACCGACCAGCAGCAGGCTACGACATTGATCACCTACAGGCGCACGCAGCTTCAAATATATGTTCGAGCTGCCTTCAAACCCAATTCTGTAACTCTCTACGATCTCGATCGCATCTGTGCACACAACACACAATGCTCCTTCTCGACTACCAGAATGTCCTTCTTCAATCCATCTTAACGGAGCGCTTCTCAGGAGCACCGCCCCAGTCCATAGACCAAGTCGTCTCTGACTTCGACGGAGTCACCTTCCATATCTCTACTCCTACGTCGAAGTCTCAAATTCTGATCTCTCTCGCCATTAAGTGCTTCCGAGAACTCGTCCAATATGGAGCAGAAGCTGTCCTTCAGCGCGAATATGGCAATTACATTACCCAAACAGAAGCGGGATATGACTTTAGCATTTTGATTGATCTGGAAAATTTGCCCGCCACACCTGAAGAGAGAGAAGAGCTCGTCCGTCGAATCAGTCTGCTTAAGCGGAATGTGATGGCCGCGCCATTTGAAAAGGCATTCGATGAATTTGCCCGGCTTTCCGAGGAGGCCGCCAAGTACACGTCCGAGTCAGCACCACAAGGTGTGCAGGAAGGAGGAGAGGTCTCAGCTATTCATTATCGTGAAGAGGAGGCTATCTATATCAAAGCCAGCCACGATCGGGTGACGGTCATCTTTTCAACACTGTTCATCGATGCGGTCGATAGGATCTTTGCAAAGGTTTTCTTGCAAGAGTTCGTTGATGCAAGAAGGAGAGCCATTCAGAACGCGCCGCAGGTACTATTCCGAAGCGACCCCCCTCTGGAATTGCAAGGATTGAAGGGCGTCGGAAAGACCGGCGAGAAAGGCGAACTAGGATTCATCACATTTGGTGAGATCGGATTCGATTCAAATCCTGTCTTCCTACTAATGTGCGATAGTGTTATTCCCTCGGCATCTCACTCGCCAAAGACGAGAGGATGTCATCTCACATATTCAGACATTCCGTGACTACTTTCACTACCATATTAAAGCTTCCAAGGCATACATTCATTCCAGAATGCGACGGAGGACTGCAGACTTTCTGCAAGGTTTGCCATATCCCTGCCCTGTGTCTCCAGAGACAAGTGCTAACATTTACAGTCCTTAACCGTGCTAGACCCGAGACGGAAGAACGAGAGAGGAAAACTGCGAGCGGCAGGACATTCAGAGTCCAGGCCTGAGCACTGTGGCTCGGAGGTTATGATGACTACCTGAAGACACTCGAAAAAAGTGATGCGAACAAGACGCGATCGATATGCTCGGCCATGTTAGCCTTTGTTGGACTTTGTACAAGGACGCTGGGCGACTGGTGAACGTCCGTATCAGCCGACACTATTCAGCGCCCATAGCAAGTTCTGGGCCACCATGAAGCATACCTACGTATGTCCTGCAGATCAGCTGGTTCATTGACGAGATCAGCCCCGAAATAGAACGTCTTACAATACCTGCCTTCCCCCTTAAACCCTTGTTTGCCTCGGAAAGTGTGTTTACAGATCAGACCATCTCAGCCACCATGTCGCATCCGTGGCTAGGTACAGTGCCTGGTATCTACGGAGTACAGGGCGCAGGCACGAGCGCTGGGTGCTGCCCTTCTGGATAGAAGAGTCACTTCGAGGTGATGAGTACTGCTACTCATTTCTCTCTTACGCGGCGAGTAGAGGTAAAGATACAACTGAAAGAATGGCGTAGCTCGAGCTACTCCACTACCAAGGCCCATACTTGATCTATTCTTGTGGTCAACCAGCAGTACAGTTGTTATTGTGCTATAGTACCTGTTCTCATACTCCTCATCCCCGGCTTATGTATGCCCAGCCTTGCAAGCGGCGCAAAGCACCGAAAACGACCAAGCGCCTTACGTCAGCCAAGAGCGGAGAGAGGGATGGAGCGGGAAAAGATGCTCCATACTCTGTACTTCCTCCTACTGATTCCCGACGGGCAACCACCTCACGTACCTCGCTGGCCTTGCGTCAGGTCCTGTCTATGCTGTACACATACCCATATCGCCTATTGCCGTACTCCGAACACAGTTGGTGATAGTGTTGGCAATACTGCCCAAGAAGGAATGGACCTTCGCCAAGGGCACTATCCATCTTCTCCACGCCTGATCAACACCACGTTGTCCAACCTTACTCGAATCGAGAAGTGTAGATTGATGACATCGGAGGCTATGTTCCAAGGTTTGGCGAATGATCTCATCCCATTACGAGTATGAGGACTACCCAGGTATACAGACCGTGGGAACGCGTCCCAAGAGCAGCCTCGTCCTCCACAAGCTCTACCTTGTTCTCCACAATCCGAGGAGGATATCCAGATACAGCTAACCGTGGCTTAGAACACGATGGATACAGGTTCAAGTACACGTACGAGTACTAGGGATCGATGCTTGGGTCACCGAGCTCAAACGACGTCACTGTCAACAGTGTATAAAATGAGCAGAACCGACCGAAGCTGCCAATGTCTGGACAGTTTCGAGTAACAAGTCTCTCATTAAACGACAAGCATCACAATGGCACTGAAAAGTACACTAGCCGTCCTGTTGCTCTCTGCTGCCGGCATCCATGCTGCACCACAAGCGCCAAAGTCGATACAGTGGAAGCCATGTCCTGACCTCAACAAACAAATCTTCGAGGAGATAGGCGCCGAAGGTGCCGCCTTCGACTGCGCAAAACTCTCTGTTCCCCTTGACTACACAGATCCAGACTCTAAGAAATTCGAGCTTTCTCTCTTCAAAATTAATGCTACCAAACAGCCCTCTCTCGGCACCGTCCTCTACAACCCGGGCGGACCTGGAGGAACCGGCGCTCAAAACCTACCCTTTGACGGTCCACAACACCAGGCCAACATGGGCGGACAATTTGACCTTGTCTCCTTCGACCCCCGCGGCACAGGCAACACGTTACCCTTCAACTGCACGCCCCTGGACAACTCGACGCTAACGCGGCGTGCGACCGATTCTCTAGCACACAGCAACCTCACAGAGCAGTTTCTCAAGGGGGGATGGGACAACGCCGTGCAGAGAGCAGAAGTATGCTATGCTACGAACAACAAGACCGGCCAATTCCTAGGCACTACATCGGTGGCTCGCGACATGCTCCAGATCGTCGACGCGCTGGGCGAAGACGGTATGCTCCGCTATTACGGCTTGTCGTACGGCTCAGCACTAGGTGAATACTTTGCAGCCATGTTCCCGGATCGCGTTGACCGCATGGTCCTCGACGGGGTCGTCGACCCGAACATTTGGGTACTGGGCCACCGAGGCAACTTCCTCGTCGACGCGGACGCAGCGCTCCAAGGGTTCGCAAAGGAATGCATCAAGAACAAAGACGAGTGCGCCATCGTCAACGCTACGGGCGCCACGAACGCATCCCAAATCTTCGACTGGGCCAACAGCATCTTGGGTCCGTTGGCCGAGAACTCCAGCACGTCCGAAGAAGCATTACTGTCTCTGTCCGCCATCAAAGCCTACATCTACACCCACCTCTACTGGCCAATTGGGTTCCCCGCGCTCGCCGAGAACCTCGTCCTCGCCGCAGAGGGCAACTACACTGCCGTGCTGGCCTCACTGAACAGCACCTCCCCGCCAGGCTACGACCGCGGACAGGACTCAATCGACGGCATCCGGTGCAGCGACGCCATTTATCAAGTCGACTCGGCCGAAGACTACCTCCCCCAAGTCGAGTACCAGGCAGGGATCAGCGAGAGCTTCTCCGACATTGGGTACCAGTCTCTCTGGACCTGCGCGGCGTGGAAGATGCCCAGCAAGGGCCGCTACGAGGGCAACTTCACCGCCAAAACGCACACCCCGATCCTCTTCGTCAACGGCGCGTACGACGTCACAAGTCCTCTGCAGGGCGCGTACAATGCTAGCAAGCTGTTTGAGGGGAGCGCCGTCGTCGCTCACTCCGGGTACGGGCATGGCTTGATCGCGAGCCCGTCAAAGTGTGTCGCCAAGTACGTCGAGGCGTACTTTGTCAACGGGACGCTGCCTAAGAACGGAACTCAGTGTGAGCCGGACATGGGACCGTGGGAGGCCGCGAAAGCGATGAAGGCGGGTCCTGCGTCAGAGACAGGCACTGCGTCTGTGGCTACGAATGGCCTGAAGAGAATGTAGATGCTGCTACATCTTTCCAAATAGTGTTTTGAAGGCGTCAATGTTAGTAGGTATATAGTATCATGGATGGATTTACACTATAAAACTTGTAACAATATCTGTAGCAGGTATATCCTTGGATTGCCTCAGGATGCTTGACTGACTGTCTAAGGGTATCTACTTATACGTGGTGGCTCACGAGTGCATGGACGATTCCATAGAGCGGAAACGCAAGCACCAATTCTTTAGTAGGAGCTTTACACATGGCGCACGAGCACTGAAATTGCTGGAGATACGGTACGTGGACGGGGTGCATAAGCGTATAGGTATAGACCATTGACTTGTACTTCTTGCCTCAGGGGACCTGATGAATACGATATACTTTATACAGTAGTCATGACACTGGCATTGGCATACCAATTCAACATTGGATTCTCGCCATTTCGAACCTGCGTTTCTTCCAGGAAAGCCCAACTTTCCAGAAATGATCGATGCGACGACACCCTCGTCAATTTGCCCGTGATCGCGCGATATATGTCCTCCATCATCGCAAAATCCGTGGGGAAGAAAATGTCGAAATACCCCTGGTGCACATATGGCGTCGTGACTTGCACGTTCCGTCGCTGATACCGCGTCTGCACCACGGGCGCGTTGATCCCGGGCACGGCGTCCGGAAGGAAGTCAAAGTCCGACAACACGAGTCTGTGGGCGGGGAAATACTGGTGCAGAACATCGAAGAATTGCATCAGCCGCGTGGGGATGTATTCTGGTTTCGTCAAGTTGGGGGCAAACGGTAAGGAGTGCCGGAGCCGGCGGAGGAGTTTGGGCTGAGAAATGGGCGTGAAAAAGGGGGAGCGGGCGGCGACTTCGCGGACGCGCAGGTACCGCAAGGCGACGGGGTCGAGGGTGCGTTCGTAAAACTCGAAGAACTCCCCGTCCTCGTCGATCAGGACACTCCCTTGCAGTGGCATCTCGGTGTCGGGGTCGTATCGAATCTGGTCGTGCGGGAAGTTGTCGACCACTTCGAGCGCGAGGACGAAGCATGGCGAGTGGATGTATTCAGTCCAGTCGAAGATAGAGCGGTGGAGGATTTGCGTCTGCTCGAGGTGGCATTCTGCATAGGGGGAGCGTGACAGGTTGGTGAGCTGCAAATCAGCTAGGGATTTTGAGATTTCGACAATCTTGAATTTTGTCCGTTCGTAGACTTCCGGCTCGTTTTCAAAGATGTAATCCAAAATGTTGCGCATAAGAGTCCCATTCCCGGCGCCGAGCTCGTATATGATCAGGTCGTGGTAAGGAAAGAGTGTCATCTTGTAGTTCGTCACGAGGTAGCGGGCAATGGCTTCGCCGTAATACGGGCGGAAGAGTTCGGTGGGTGTGTGCCAGAGCTGGCGGAGCTCGTTGGGCTCGACACTGTCAAGAGCGTCTTCGAAGTCGACGTAGCTTTGGTCAACGAGACGGTTGAACTCGGCGCCGTCTCGGATCGAAGGGAAGTAGAAAGGTCTGGGCGAGTTGAAGATGGTCGCATGCTTGGAGAAGTATCCGTAGTTAGGGTTATATAGACTGTCTGCGGGATGCTGTCAGCGAGCTCGACGAGCACGACGGAGCTAATCTGTTGAGAGGAATTGCATTACCTTCGATAAAGTCCCTTGCATACATTTTCACCCGGCGTGGTCGCTGTGTGCGGTGCTGTAGATCGCGTGCAGTTACTCGAGGGTACTCTTGCAGTTGCCGACTCATGTCTTTCGGGAATGCATCAATCCGTTGCTGCCACGAGCTGCCGCCGTCCTTGTCATCTTGTTTTCGACGAGCCGAGTATGTTCTGTGCTGCTGAAAGGGCCGAAGCGCTGATTGACGAGTGGCATTGCGAAAGTAGAGGCATTGTCGAGAGCGCCGCGCAAAGAGCTGCCGAAATATACGGGTGATAGCTGGCGAATCCATCTATCGTGTCTCTCTCCAGGAGCGGGTGCTAAACTTGCACTCCTGCAGCAAGATGGCGATGACTGCGTATGAATTCTTTGTGATGTGTGAAAGCTGCAGATACTGTTACCATGTCCGGAGATCATGTCCACAACCTTCGAGCGCAGTAACAATTGCGGAGTTTGTGAAATAATGCGCCGAACATTAACCGAGCAGGTGTGTGTCGGTGCTTTATGGATTGATCAAGGCTACGGCAGCCTTGTTGAATCCGACAGAGACCAGTAGGAGCGAGTGAGTAGCCATACCTAAGAGGAGAGAGTCTCAGTCACCAACGAGCATGCAATGGACAAGTCGCGAGCTGTTGCTGGACCTCACCACCGTCATCGCCGTCACTCTGGTTCTTGACCAGGTCCGCCGACATTTTACATCGACATACTTGAGTCAGCCACAGACTCTCTCTCAATACCAAGCCAAGTCTGGCTCCTCGTCGTCACACACAGGCTCTATAAGACCAGCCGGCTCGGGTATCGAATCTACAATTGGCAACACGCCTCTCATAATCATCCCGTCGCTCAGCGAAGCAACGGGATGCACCATCTTCGCCAAAGCCGAGTTCCTAAACGGGGCTGGCAACAGTCCCAAAGACCGTGTGGCTCTCTCTATCATCACGCGCGCTGAGTCTCAAGGTCTTCTGACCCCTCACAGTGGCGATACAATCTACGAGGGCACCTCCGGCAGCACAGGAATCTCACTGGCGACATTGTGCCGAGCTCGCGGCTACCTCGCGCACATATGTATGCCCAGCGACCAGAGTCACGAGAAGAGCAACTTGCTTTTAAAGCTCGGTGCGATCGTTGAACGAGTCACGCCTGCACCCATCGTCGATCAAGCTCACTTTGTCAATCGTGCACGCATTCTCGCCGACCAACATACCGCGGACCCCGCGCGACCAGGAAGGGGTTATTTTGCCAACCAGTTCGAGACTGAAGCCAACTGGCGCGCACATTACGAGGGTACTGGACCTGAGATTCTCGCGCAGGCCGAGAACAAGGTTGACGCCTTTGTTGCGGGTGCTGGCACGGGTGGAACGCTTTCCGGGGTTGCAATGGCACTGAAGGAGAAGCTCGATCACGTCAAGATTGTTCTTGCCGATCCACAAGGCAGTGGGCTATACAACAAGGTTCAGTATGGTGTGATGTTCCACAGCCTCGAGCGCGAGGGGACGCGGCGGCGTGATCAGGTCGATAGCATCGTCGAGGGCATCGGTCTCACGAGATCTACAGCCAATTTTGAGCAGGGACGAGAACTGATCAACGAAGCGGTGAAGGTCACAGACGCCCAAGCTAAGAATATGGCCAGGTGGCTGGTTGAACAGGACGGAATCTTCGTCGGAAGCAGCAGCGCAGTGAATTGTAAGTGTGTAAATAGTCATGCGAAAAATGTGGTATCTCTAACAAACACCTTATAGGTGTTGCTGCATTACAAACAGCGCTCAAACTGGGACCAGGTCATCGCGTGGTGACTATTTTGTGCGACTCCGGCTCGAGGCACCTATCGAAGTTTTGGGCACAGATAGGTGATATCGGAGGTGAAGCACGAACGACCATCGACGACATCCTTCAGGGACGAAGTCTGACGTGAATTGCAAATAACTCGTCGTCTGAGCCTTCGGTTTTGACGTATTGATGGTCCAACGGGCCGTGGCCTTCAGACCGTTCCGCCGCATGCTGAGTCCTTTGAGCGTCACCGTTCTTGCGATGTTTGTTGCGCTCGCGAAACGGTACAAGCCACGACTCTGCCAGTTTGTTGCCAATCTCGGTATTGCTGCGATTTTTCAAAAATTTGGCAAATGTGCCGAGCTCTTGTAATGGTTTCTGGGACAGATCGTCCAGAATCTTTGACTCCTCCTCGGACCACTCCTCGCTTGTGTCTAGCTCGTCATGTCCTGTGGGCGTTCGAAATTTATCATACAAGTCATTGAGAATTGGGGCGGTCTTGCGCGTTCGCAGGACTTTGCTGCTGGCAATCTCGGCAAACGACACACCAGCACCTTCATGCATCTCGACCATCGTTTTGAAATCACACAGACATAGTCTGGCTGTTTTGGGCTTCATATGGCTCTTGGACCGATACTTCCTGATGTATGTTAAGTCATGGATGTCATCAGGGTCGGTCCCGGCCTTTTCAGCTTTGGCCACTAAATGAGACCAATGGTTGAACACTCCAGCTCGGGAAGAGTATTTTACACGGCAGAACGAGCAAATGCCTTGTCTCATCAACTCGATATGTTCGTCATCCTTTCTTCGCTTCCTCGACTTTGGCTCTACATCCTCGTTCCATTCAGAATCATCATTACTGTCAGATCCAGCACGCGCTTCGAGTTGCTCTTGATCGTCTTGGAAATCTTCCTGTAGAGGATCCTCGGAGACTGCTCGGATGCTTCTTCTAAAACGCATCGTACGCATTTGCTGAGCTGTTCTGCGAGGTTTCGGTGGGTTCCACAAAGATCGGCTGTTCTGTGGCGAGACTGGCTTTTCGTATTGTTGCGATGAGCGGCTAGCCTGTGGTGGTGTATGCGATGGCGAGGTAGCTCGCGTGGCCTTCGGCGGAATAACGTTGGCAGGTATGCGCCAGGCAGGTTCGATATGTGCCTCGGCCATGTTTCTCGTCGTTTGTACAATTTCCAAGACTTCGTTGCCAATTTCGGGCCCAAACTTTTGCATAATGTCCACGTCGTCAATTTGGCGATATTCCTGCAGCATCCCTGTCGGAGACTGAATGGTGTTTCTGGGGCCGGAGTCCTCTTGAGGTTCAAGAGCGTCAAGAACCTCAAAAAGAGAATCGGGACTATCTGATCGCTGGGTACTCTCTACCTCGAAGAGCGAGTTGCCGTCCGAATCACTGCCTTGCGACCGTGCAGCGGTACTACTCCTGAGCGAGTTGTGGCGCTCCTCAGAAGACGGTTCCTGTTGCATGGGGGCAAAGAGCTCATCATCGCTATTCAAGATGACCTCCTCTTCGTCTTGGGATTGGTCTTCATCATCGTCTTCGTCTTCGTCCTGATCTTCGTCGTGTATGGCAGCATTTTCGGCAATCTCTTCGATGCTCTGCATAACTTTGTCTGCCCCCTCATTGTCGAAGTATGAATCTGCGGTATCTTCCGCCTCGGTCATTGCCCTTAAAAGTGATCTGCCCTTGTCTCCAGTATCGGTCTCGTTCCTAAGCCCTTGCAGGTGGCCATTGTCTACCTCAACTTCTCCGGTCCACAAATTGATCTCGTCACCTAGGTCATCGAAATTCTGAGAGTATTTTTCAAAGATAGACTCGAATCGAGTTTTCAGTAGGCTATCATTCCGATCGCGCAGCGCATCAAGGTCTTGGTCGAGGACATCGTCTGCGGATTGATCGGCGAACATAGACAGGCGGGGTCTTTTGCGGATGGGCTCGTCCATTCTGGCGGCAGGAAGACTTCATCGATCGTGTTTGCGTACTCCAGGCTGCTCAATGTGCAAGGAGTATAGGATTAAGGGGATCAAGGGTTTTCGTACAGGAGTGCGTGGCTGATGGAGGGAGCAGTTACCTTCCCGAGGAGAGCCTCGCATTAATTGAATTCCGCGGCGCGTCGGGACTTCGAGTAGAAGCGCGTTGTTGGGCACTTTATTTTAATCGTGCTGAGGTGCGTCATTTGAGCCTCACCCACCCACGAGTCAAGGGACAGGAACATTCACTCTCATCACAAGTCACGTATTTTATTGAGGCTTAGATCGGTCGACAACCTACAAAACCCCTTCGACTCTCTATGGTACTATATTGCTGCAGCATGTAGCCACTCGTCCCATGCACAATGTCGCCAACCTTGACGTTATACTGCCAAAAGTGCCGCCAACCGCTTGACACAGACACCGCCATTGAAGACCTCAATCCCGCCTCGTTCGATGTACTGGTTGGTGAGTTATTCCAGTTGTTGGCTAATATCAACAATCACTGACTGTTTCCCTGCCTCGCCAGCATCTACAGGCAAAGCGCAGCAATCTAACAATAGTCGCCCGCATTTAAACTATCCTCAAGAACGGAAAGACCTCTATGATCGTGTCTCGAGTCAAACCAACTCTCCTGCATATAAACGATCCATTCCGGCTCCTCAAGATGCATCTTTCACGAATCCTCGTTCTGTCTCTGGTCAGGGCCCTCGTTCAGGAACGCCTGACATGTCATTCATCGAGATAACCCAATCGCAAGCCATTTTGCCGGAAAGAGACTCACCCAACGGTCACAAAACGAGCCCTAAGAGCAGAAGAGACGGTGACGACCGAAAGGGCAAAAAGAAGCACCCCATGTCTGCAGAGATTGAGAAGGCTCAGGTGCTTTATGAGATCCTATCGTCCCGTTCTGACATCGACCATCCCATCTGTGCCGAATGTGCCGCCTTGCTCCTGGCCACGTTCAATACTCGTCTAGCAAGCGCCAACCGGGAAAGAGATTCATATGCCTCCTTTCTGAAGTCCATTCAACAAACGGCCTCTTCTACGCAGCCTGCTGATCAAGCGAAGACTGCTAAAGCAACGAGAGATGCTCAGCATACCCTCGATTCGACATTTGACCATTTGAAGCGCACCGAAGACGAGTCCGAAGCTGTTGAGAAAGAGATTGGGCACTTGGAAGAGGAAACGCAGCAGGCAGATCGAGAAGAACAAGCATACTGGACTTCCCGAAATGCGATAGACGACAGATTACATGAGACTACTGTCCGACTGGTCTCCTTGCAAGAAAAATATGCCCACGATCGTCAGCAACTGGAGCGATTGCAACGGACCAATGTATACAACGACACCTTCTGCATCAGCCATGACGGGTCATTTGGGACGATCAATGGGCTTCGCCTGGGTCGTCTACCAGGTCAAAACGTAGACTGGGCTGAGATCAATGCCGCGTGGGGTCAAGCTATACTTCTCCTGGCGACTGTGGCCGAACGGCTCAAATTCTCATTTCAGGGTTATCGTCTCAAGCCTCAAGGCAGTACATCCCGTATAGAGAAGTTGGAATATCCTCAGCAATCGCCTAGCGTGAGCCGGCAAAGTATCCAAGATCGTGGTTCGCACCAGGCTACAGGAATATCTGAACCCAAAGTCACGATACTGGATCTCTTCAGTAGTGGTGATATGGCGATTGGAAGGCTTCTGAATCATCGTCGCTTTGATAACGGCATGGTAGCCTTTCTGGACTGCATAGACCAGTTGGCGAAATATGTTCAACGCACATCGAAAGTCGACTTGACAACTAAAACCACACCAATCAGGAATGCAAGCGCCCGAAGACCCAAGGCAAACACCATCCTACCATATGAAATCCAGGATGACCGGATCGGAAATGTCTCTATCAAGCTAGGTGTTGGCTTTCATCAGGATGAGAACTTCACCAAGGCCTGTAAATATGCCTTGACATGCTGCAAATACCTCCTGGCTTATGTGAGCAACTTGGAAGTTCAGGGACTTAGCAAGTGACCAATGGAAGAACCGGGCAGCAGGGGTCTACAGATGAGATTCCAAGCGAGGTCGTCAGGCCCGTCTATCGGGATCGTTTGTGAAGTTCAGAGAAGCTCTGAATGGCGGCACACAAGCTTTGTCAGCTACACTTCGACCATTTTCTCTCGCTTGGAGACGCCGCTACTTTCGAAGAGGATACGGCCGATGCAGGCACATCGTCCAACCAAAGCCCCGCAAAGACATTTTCGTCGCGTTGCGAGAGACTCTCAAAGTGACGCATCTACTACCGATGCTTGACTCTATCCAACATTGCAATGGCCAGCAGGCCATATATGATGGAGCTACGTGGTGATTTGCCAAACAGATGCTTCAGATATGCGTGGGAATCTGACCAATTCGGACTGGAATTTCAGGCCTTCTCGAGAACAGATTGGAACAAAATGGCGCGGCTGGCGATGGGCATTTCGTAAACGAGCCAGGCTAAAAGCAGGGAGCCAAAGTGACTAATGGCTGTTCGAGGTGGCGTCCATCTCCTCTCGAGGTCGAGCTGTATTCATTGTGGTAGAGATATTTGATTTGGTGATTGCGATACGAGCCGTTTAGTAATCCTGCATAAGTCAAGCCACCGATCGAAGTCCTGCAACCATTTCACATGCTATCCCTTTCGTCCTGGTACTACATTAGCCAAATGCTCCTCGGGGCTTGTCTCTGGGAGATATGAACAAGACAGGAGACAGGACAGCCCAGGCGACGGTCTGTTCTCTGATACCACAACGCCAATTTGAAAGAAGGTATATTCACTCGCATTGTTTCACATAACTTCATCTTGTCCTCTAAGTATCTACCAAGTCCAACAGTGGCCCTCAACCAGCCTGCGCATCATGTCGTCGAAGCGCGAACTGCATTTCGTCACTGTTTCGTCCAGCAGGTCAGCCTCAAGCCCAGATCCAAAGCAGCGGAAGTCACTGCGCTCTTTTGTGATGCAAGACTATCTGCGACAGAAACATGATCCTACATGGCACTTCGCTCCAGCAAAGGTAGACACCCGGATCAGCTCACACATTTATCGATTTCGCACCTCCAGGCCAGCGTCGTCATCCACAAACAGAAAAAGGACGACCAGAGCGAGAAGATCACGGGATGCCACTGCTCCCTCAGAACAGCCGAGACGGTTGCTCCCTGCGGATGCTCAGACTACACAGCTTGGGCCTTCCGAAATTCGAGATGATGACCAGAGTCCTCGATCACACTCACACATTCATGACCTCGACATGCTCGACCCCTTCCAGACGCTATCAGTCGATCTCTCCGACTCCAACACAGTCGACCTACTTCAATACTATCATAGTTCGTTTTGGGCCAACTCTTATGCCTGCAACCCTGAAGGACGTTGGATCTCAGTTGCACTCATGGATCCGGCAATCATACATGCTACACTTTGCTTGGTGGCCATTCACAGGAGGGACATCTTCTCGATCAGTCTTTCTAAAGACTATTTCAAGCATCGCGGCCTCGCCATGAAGATCATCGCCGGACGACTTGACAATTCGGCCCAAGCCACAAGTGATGCCACCATCGGCGCTGTTGCTATTCTTTCAAGCTCAGATCATCACTTTGAATGGCCAGTGGACGTGCAAGGAATGCATGCCGTCGGCCTGGCTGAGTTGGTAGCCTTACGGGGCGGTATGGAGAAACTGACCTCGAACAGACATGTTCAGCGTGTTACCGGTTGGGCAGACCTACTACAGTCTGCCATGCATGGTACGAAGCTGCGCATGAAGCTGCCATCATATCTGGACAATGCATCTTCCGGGGACATCAGCACCGAAATTACCAAGATATCTCAACAACATTTTGCTGGTGTCATCTTGTCTGAAATGCACCCTCGTATTGCCCACATTGTAAATCGGCTTCGGCGTCTCGCGGATTTGAAGTCAAGTCTACTTGACAAGCGCAGTGTGGACCTGTGTCAATCGTTTAGCGACTTGCTCTGGAAACTTGAGTATTTTGTCCTGGAGAAGAAGGATCAGACTGGCCTTGAAAATTCTGCTGAATTCTCTCATCTCCATCTCGGGAACGAGCTCACGGATGCGGTAGGCCTTGCAGCACTTATAATGTCATACTCTCACTTGCGAGATTTGGCGGCACCAATACTCTACGACAGGTTAAGTGCACGCTTAAGAAGCACGCTATCTACGACACAGCCTTATGGCACCGGCCTGCTCGTTGACGACGAGCTTGCCGTGCTGCTGTGGGTATTAAATTTAGGACTGCGAGGTTCGAAGAGCAGTCTTGGTGACAGACTCTGGTTTGCCGGAGAGATGGCACGAGTATGCTGGAACAATGGAGTTCTTTCACTACCTGATTTGAATGAGAGGATTCAGAGTGTCGTGCCACAAGCACAAGAGGCGCTGAACCTGACAGAACTAAACTGGAGAATGGTGGAAAATCTGATTTGGTTAGAGTACGAGGAGATATGGTGAACTGTATCACCCCAGGGATGTGGTTACTTTCCCTCCGCCTCTACTTGGTGGGCTGGTCTTAGGGGCCGGCGTATAGGGGCCCGGTGCCTGCGAACCCCCAAAGCCGAACAGGGCAATAGCTAATTAGGATGATGTTATAAGCCTAACAGCCTAAGATTACAGGTATCGACCACCTATCAAGTAGGTTAGTTTTACCCATCTTAACCAGAGTCTACCCGCAGATACGGATCACTACCTAGTTCCGGACTGATTAAGTAAGCTGCCGATCTCAATATACGCGCCTCGCGTTGTCCCGCGTTTTCTCGCGTCCGTCCTCGAGAGTGTAGTCATCACGTCATTATCATTTTGTTCGTGGTTGCATTGTCGAGCACTAGATTGCAATAGATCTTGAGGACCTGATCCTCATCGTCATACAAATTCCAGCTCGATATGGCTCGCGGCACTCAACCCGTTGCTGAACCCTCCGAGTTCGAAAAACAACGGCTTGCCAATATCGCCGAACGTGACGCCCTCCTTCGCAAATTGACCCAAGAAGCGCAACAAGCAGGTCTATACTCCAAGCCAGCCCCAAGTACTCTCAATGGCCAGAAACGGCCAGCTAAGCGAAAAGAACCGCCTGCCAAGAGGGTGAAGAAGGAAGAAGCCCCTCGCCGTGTGTCCTCGCGACTCGCAGGACTCCAAGCCGACAGCGAGGTGGTCAAACAAAAGGTCGAAGAAGCATACGAGAAGGCGAAAGAGGAGGAACGACAGCGTCGACAGCGCGTCACGGGTGATCTGAGTTTCGGGTCCAGCCTGATCGGGACCGACGTACTCCTCAAGGGCGTCGCGAAGCCCTACGAGCGCACGTTTGACGAGGATGACATCCGCGAAACGAGCGACAAGGACCTGAAGGTGCTGCGGGAGCGTATGAGTGGTCTTGAGGTGTGGGACCAATGGGAGCCAAATCGGATAAAGATCACGCCGGAAAGGATATACAGTATGAGTTTCCACCCGGCGGCGACGAAGCCGATTGTGTTTGCTGGAGACAAGCTCGGAACGTTGGGGATTGTCGATGCGTCGCAGACACCCAAGACAAACGTTAAGACAGAAGAGGAGGACGACGACGATGACGATGACGATCCAGATCCAGAAATCACCCAAATCAAACCTCACACGCGCACCATCTCGGCAATGCACACCCATCCCAGTAAGCCGGAGACGATATACACGGCGTCATATGACTCGTCAATCCGCGCGACGGATCTGACCAAAGCTGTCGCGGTGGAGGTGTACGGCCCGGCGGACAAAAATGACGACGAACCCGTGTCGGGAGTCGATATGGCCGCGACGGACCCGAACGTGTTGTACTTTACGACCCTGAACGGGGCGTTTGGGAAGTACGATACGCGACAGGCCGCTTCCAAGGCGGAGGTGTACCAGTTGTCAGAGAAGAAGATAGGAGGGTTCAGCCTGAACCCCGTGGCGCCGCACTACGTCGCGACCGCGTCGCTGGATCGGTTCATGAGGCTCTGGGATCTCCGAAAGATGACAAAGTCGTTACCGACGCTCGTCGGTGAGCACGAGTCGAGGCTGAGCGTGAGCCACGCGGCGTTCAACGCGGCCGGACAGGTCGCGACGACGAGTTACGACGACACGATCAAGATTCATTCCTTTGGCGTCAAGGGGTTGAGCGTCAAGGGAACAGCTGCCTTGGAGAGTATGGAGACGTGGAAGGCAGGGCACACGCTTGACGAAGAGGCCATGAGGCCTGAGACGGTGATACGGCATAACAATCAGACGTGAGTTGGACTCGTCTCTTTTCCGAAGGACTTGCTGAATTTGGTGCTAATTTTGTGGGACTTCAGAGGTCGATGGACAACGATCCTCAAACCGCGATGGCAAATGTTTCCTCATGACAATATTCAGAAACTAGTGGTTGGCAATATGAATCGGTGAGTTTTGTCAAAATGATAGCAACCCATCGTCTTGTCCCATACCCACCCACTCCTTATGCCATGAGTGAACTGAACTCGGTTGACTGGCCTTGCTTCTGACTGGAAAAAATAGATTCGTCGACGTGTACTCTGCCGACGGAACTCAACTCGCCCAACTAGGCGGCGACGGCATAACTGCCGTTCCTGCCGTCGCTGTCTTCCATCCAAGTAAAGATTGGATAGCAGGTGGCACTGCTTCGGGGAAATTGTGTCTTTGGATGTGACATGTAGACAAAAGCAGATGAACAGACAGACAAGCAGTTCAGAGCATCGATGAGATGCGATGTCATGAAAAGGGCAGCTTGGAAAACCGACATGCAAGTCGTCATCTTTGTGGTACAACAAGTTTGGCAGAGGCCCTCACTCCTTACTCAATAGTGATCATTGATTACTGTACATCATATCATATCCACCCACTGAGGACAGGTCGCAATGTCACACAGGCCCGGGTTGAACACTCTTACTATATGTATGTCGAGGAGTAACCCATCTAACAGGAATACCTGATCCCACGAATCAAGATGCTGTACTATTCTATAGGATACCGCTGTACCTGTCCAAGTGTGACAACAACATAAGAAGCCTCACCACTTTCGTCCTTCAACGGCGTCCAATGTGTGACGAACTTTTCCGTGTCCGATCCCCCTGTTCGCATTCGCGTTGACGCTGATGTTCCTTTGACCCGCGGATGATAGACTCAGCGTCAAGGTCAAAGACACAGCGTGCCCCCAGCTTCAAGCTAGATCGGACGCGACGTTTATATTCGTTCCCGAGTTTCGGGAGGGAATGTAAAGATAGGAATTTGAATATGTCCATTCCCACGATTGGCATTCGCGAGGCGATTCTCTCATCGTCTGTGCTGGGCTTGTTACCTCCATGGGAGGACGTTGACAAGAGAGCCCTGATATAAAGTAGATTCCAAAACGGCTCGCCCGTCTTCTTCTGGTTGAGAATCACCTCGACCGACTCCTCTCTCTTGCGTCCTGCATCTCGAATCCCCCGTACTGTCGCCTGATCCGTATGTCGATTCTGCAAGAACCGACAACTTCTCGGGATAATCTCGTTGCGCTCGTACCCTGTCACTTTCACGAATCCATCCGACGCGAACACGATCGGGTTATCCGGCTTGCTTGGGTCCGTGAGGACAAAACAATCTCCCAACCCAGCGTACCTCGCTCGATCTCGATCCCAATCGCTCGTCAAAGCCCGCGCCGCGCTCGCGGTGACTTGATACCGTATGAATTGTGGGTAAATGTCCGCCACGATCAGTTCCTCAATATCACTTTGTGCGTCGACAAACACGGATTCGAGCGGAGGCAGTATGGATGACAGAGCGGATTTGACGTCCTTGTTCGCCTTCACCAAGAGACTTTCGGGAATGTTGATCTGGGTGGGTGCGTTGGTCGACACGTAGTCGCGATGAATCTCAAACATGCTCCTAGACACCTCGCCGAGTAAACTGTGGTACTTCTCGATTTTCTCGAGAAATTCTAGATTCTCTCCGCAGAGTCTTGACTGACTGAACTTGAGAAGTTGGTGGAACGTCGTGGTATTGTGTAGGACGGCTTGAAACACCTTGGGGGCGAAGAAGTCGGGTACCCTTGTCCTGGACGTCGACGTTAGACCAGTGGTAGTTTGTGAGGCTCGAGAGACGTTGCAAATGGATAGCTCTCGTTTGGTCTTTTCATCTCTGGAACACATGTAGTAGTTGGCGTTAGTAACAGTTGGTTGGTGTACATTGTCAAGGTTGTCCTTTTGAGGCGTTGACTGCGAATTCGGTTTCTTCAAACCTGAATGGAGGTTGTCCGTAGCAGTCCTTGCTCATGGTGTGGAAGACTGCTGTACTTGCTTTTATTCGACTTTGCTTATTCTGATCGGTCTGCAAGTTTCGGCCTGTGTCCAGAACTGTCGTTATTCATATATTCATTGGCTTCGGATATCTGCTCCTCAAATATATCCTCCCCAGAAGTAAAATCTCGCGTCAGCCATCTGTGAGGTTCCAACGGTGCAGTAGAAGGTGTCGCCATCTCGAAAAGCAGAAAATCCTCGACGTCTAGCCACATCAAATCACTTATTGCACATCATACTCGTGGTACGAAAAACGGCATAGCTCCAGATCCAGACAAAATGTAGCTATCACGTCAAGGTGACGGAGAAAGCTATTCGTGCAGCAGAATGCTGAGGTTAAAGGAGCATACCGGAGCCTTGTCAAAATTTGACATGCATTTATGCTTGCAGCAAACTTAAAGGCACGGGCAGCCCTCATAACTGTTCAAGACCTGCAAGCACGAGCCCGTTGGTACTCGCAATCGTCACTGTTAGTTGCTTTTATTCCTTGTTGATTTCATCTGCTACCTCGACCATGAAGGAAAAACGATCGATAGAACTAGTGGATATTATGTGGTTGGGGGGCTGGAGATCAACACCATGACGGGAGATTTGGCTGCGAGGGGATCTCAGGGTTTGCACATGCACCGAAATGACGCCTAGATGTCCCTAGTCTGATAATGATGGATGAATAGCTCTGGATGAGTACTTGTCACTCCGCGTCTTCCTGGGTTGGATCGATGGTAGTAGATAGTCTCTTTGGGTACACCTCTTAAACGTGGTGGTCTTCGGCCGTGGTTGGATTGGCATAGGAAAGTGAGGAAGGATACGAGCTCTCATACTCGCATAATTGGTGGGTTCGTTTCCCAAGGGTCGTCGTCGACTTAATGCCTGCTCGTCTCAGAGTCTTCAAAGCTCCATATCATAATCGACATCCTCTCCATCGGCCATGCTCTCAAAAGGAGCATCCATCATGTCAACTTCCCTTTCTCCACGAACTTGATCGGCCTCTCTTGCCTTCTGGCTAACTCCGCCAGCAATCTGCTCTAGACTTCTTAGCTCTGCCTCTGCTCGTCGGCCGGCCTCCTCTAGCGCACCAAGGACTGACCCGAGAAGTTCATCTAGTTTCAGATCCCGAAGCACCTTCTCATATCTTCTCACTTTCGCCTTGTCCCAGGTCTCCTCAAGACGGTCTTGACCTATAAAAGAGTCATAAGGCCGATGGTCGACGTCTTTCCACTTGTTTCGAAACTCTTTAGCTATGCCAATGTAAGCGCGAGTATCGCCAGTGCCGAGAATGTCGTGCAGGGGATTAGAAGCATGGTCGAGAGCTGCTAGAACATTGGCATGGAAGCGATGCGTTGAACCATGAAAATTACGCGAGTCACCGATGATAGAGCCCGGTGGTTGATTTTCTGATTGCCTTGGATTGTCCTGCTCTTGACCCGGTGCCGATGCTGTTATCACAATACCCCAGATACGAAATAGGTGAACCAGCCCCCTTTCGAGCAGGCTGTAGAACTCATAGAAATCGAACTTGAATTGTCGTTCCGCCTCTATCGGATCGATTATCATATCGTAGTTGCCTAGTGATGCTTTAGGCCCGAATGGATCGTGCTCGGTTTGCGCGCCAGGATGACTATGGCCGTTTGTAGTATAACTATGTTGTGACTGATACTCCTGCGCCAGACTCAAGGCTCGGTGCGACCAATGTGTTAGACTGTTTGCCTTCCATGCAAGCCGTCGGAAAAGTCGGCGGAAACGTTGGAATTCGGTGTCTCGAGTAAGGTATAGTCTTTGCGCCGACGTCAAAGGTCGGGCCGGCGAGGAAGACATGGACGGCTGTGAAGATGCATTGCTCGGTGCATGATTGGAAAGAATACTACAACTCGGCCCTGGAGTACCTGTGTGTCGCTTCTGCGGAGATTGGCTACGAGCTGGGCTTTGATACTGTCGCTCACGTCGCACCTCAGGACTTGCCCAGCGGGAAGCAGTTAAATCTGATGACTGCATATCAATGAGAGCGATATGATACCAGTAATGGCGCGTTGATAGTTTTCAATGTACAGCTACCTTGACTCTTCAAAGGCGTGTTTGGTTCCATTTGTGTCTGTCGATGGGGGAGACTTGAATGTGTGATGCAGCGGTGAATTTGAGAAGGCAGGAGCAATTGTTTCATAAAGCGCCTGCCCGTGATACGTGCAAAGGTGCACTTACAGTCTGGCACACGTTGGGCCCTAGATATCCTGGTCGCAATGACAAAATGTCGGCTGCGTTCTTCTTAGATGGGATTGTTGTGGTTAGATGCCTCAGTTGTCGTTGACTTGGCCTACCTCTGGACACGTGACCACGAGGCGACAACGACAGTTGGCACGGAGAACACAGAGACTGGTGAGCATTCGAGTATTCGAGTATTCGACATCTACTACGAAAGAACAAGTCCATCACCTGAAAATACAATCATATTATTACCGCATACCGATATCGTGCGCTTCGCACACAACGCCTTCTTAAATTACCTGGCCATCCCAAGTCGAAGACATCAATATCTGGAGGGTTCCTCGTACATAACCTCATACACTGGGGTATGTTTCACGTCAGTCTAGAGTCCCATCATCAATGTACATGACTAATCATCATCTGTACGGGTTCCTCGTCCTCCCGGATGGCTCACTCGCCCTGTGATATCCTGCCAAGTAGCACCAAATCTTCGGCCTGTACTGGCAAGGAGACCCTCTTCTTCCTCCTCAAGCTCGTCTTCTTCCGCATCTGGATCCGACAATTTCGGTGTGCGGAAGAGTAAAAGGACGAATCCGAGAAGGAAAATGCCCAAAAAGACAAATTGTGCCCAAAAATCAACGACACCGAAGAAGGGGAAATTCACAGTAACTCGGTTAAGAAATGTAGACACCACCGATGGTGTACAGACATTTCTTGCAGCTGGGTTGTCGCTAATTTCAGTGCAAGGAATAATGTGTTGAGGATGGTCCGAGCAGTCGGGCTGTTCACCTGGATGTTTGGGCGGATGATCACAAAATGTTTGCGGTCCAAAGGTCGCGTACTGTGGAGCGACCATCATTGCAATGGAGTAGTTTATGGCCAGTGTCATGAGGGTGAGCATGACTGTTGCAATAAGCAGAGCTTGAGGAGATGTGTGTGCCTTGCGTATTCTGAAAATTGTGATCCAGAGCACTCGAATACCAATGGTAGCGATGCCGATGATACTCGCACTGAAGAAGAGCATCACTAGCAAGAGGAAGATGATATAGTCAATCGGGAAAACCTTGGCTGACTTGACCAGGATCCAATTGATCGGCTGGAAAATATTGATATGAGCCAGGAGATAGCCACAATGTCTCTTGCAGATCGAATTTTTAGCTTTGTCGATACCGGTAATGAGCATACTGGCAAAAATGAGGAGAACGATGATGACGAGGAGAATGCCCAGGATGAGCTTGATGGGTCGAAAGACGGCCTCAATTTTGATCCAAATCTTCCAGAAGATGTTCTGGTCTTCGCCCGAAGCCTCTGCTGCCAGCCTTTGGTGGCGGCGCAGTGTGCGCTCTTCGCGAACTAAGGCATCCAACTCTCGTTGATCTTTGGACGACAGGCCGTCCGGGTTGCCATGAGCACGGCCTTCGAGCTGTCTCTGTCTTTCAACGTTGCTCTCCAATTGTGAGGCGGTCGTTTCGCTCAGGGCTGGTGCAGAGATACCGGGAGCTGACTTGATCAAGGTGAGTGGTAAAAGAGCCAGACCGGCTGCAGTGTAGAAGCAATATATGAGGACCCCAATCGTAATGAGGAGGCCAAGTGCAAAGGTCAGGGCTCGTTCTCCGTGGTTTTCTGACAGTAGATTCTTGAAGAAGTCCAGATCAAAATGCGCACCTTCTCTGTGACGAGCAACCGGAACGAAGAAGCCGACCAAGAACAAGGCGACGCAAAGGAAGATGAAGATCAAGGTGTATTTAAACGCAGCCCAGAACCTGGACCCAAATGTCTGCGATCCCTCCTCTTGCGCAACTTCGTCATATTCTTCATACCAAAAGTAGGTAAACGGTACCACAAGCAGACAGAGCAAGGCATCCAGAGAGTAGAGAAGATAATAGACAATGCGCAAGGTGTATGTGATGTTGTCAACTTTGCCTTGATTCGCCCAATCTTTCCGTCTACCTAGGTTGGAACTTGTCGTACTCGAGACCAGAGCAACGTCGACCGGTAGGAGAAGCACAGTCGCGAGTAGGCAGGTAATGGTGAAGATGCAGACTATCGTGACAAAGAGGGATCGTTCTCGATGGGTCTGGTAGAGATAGACAAATAGACTGGCGATTGATAAAAGAATGGCGACTGCAATAGCATAGACAACCCAGATCAAGGTGATCTGAACATACCCTGCGCTGGCCATAGCCGAAAGGCCAGGCTCAACACCCAGAAGGGCGGGCAGGTATTGCATGGTTAGCGTCCAACCCAGTCGATGCGGATGAGAGTTTCAGATTAATTGCTTGAAGACTCGAAAGGATGTCGACATTAAAACGGTACCGGACCCGGCAGAGAGAAGAAATGAGAATGTGGATGGTACGAGTAACAAAGGCGGAGGCGTTTAGGAATCAAGGCGCATGACTTCAATCCCAGTCGCAATGAAATGATCCTCGGTGTTGCAGCTGGTGGCATCATCGTCATCCTGCAGCAAGTCGCGTCGCTCGTATTCGTTTTCGTACTTCGTATCCGCGGCGGAGCGTCACGTGTATGCCAAGACATGGTCGTCAAGTTGACTTCTGCTCAAACACCCCCCTTGCAAGGGCAAGCATACTACATATACAAACATTCCTTCCACACCCTGGACAAAACAGCCTTGTCTCATTAGTTGCATTGGTCGCAGCACTCGCCATGGATCTTACTCGCGCACCGAATACGATATAATCCTGCTGATGTACCTTGATCTCCAAAAGTGAAAACGCGATTCAAAACATCAACAGCACACCCGAGATGCAGTGTTATACCGAGCTGCTCCCGCCTTCGGGTGTCACTCAATCACTGTCGGCCTCGTTCACTTCTGCAAAGGCGGAAAATCTAATTGTAGCTCGTACATCAGTACTTCAGATCTTCCAATACACACAATTCGAGCATGACACCAAGCTCAGTCTGGTGGCCGAATACAATCTAGCCGGCACAGTGACTTCTCTTGGTAAAGTGAGAATTCCAGACTCGAAAAGCGGTGGAGATGCTGTTCTGGTGGCTTTTCTAGATGCTAAATTGAGTCTGGTCGAATGGGATCCGACACTGCATAGCATATCTACCGTGTCAATACATTACTATGAGCAGCACGATATTCAGTCTGCGCCATGGCAGCCCGATCTTGCTGATTGTGTCAGTCGCTTGTCGATTGATCCTTCTAGTAGATGTGCCGCATACAATTTTGGGATCAGTAATCTTGCCATCATTCCCTTCCATCAAACAGGCGACGACTTGGCCATGGAAGATTTTGATGATGTTGACGGCGAGGAGAAAGGACATCATTCGCCATCCAAAAACCCCGACGACACTATGAATGACCATTCCACTCCTTACGGTCCTTCTTTTGTCCTGCCTCTCACAGTCCTGGATCCTGGCTTGTTTCATCCTGTCGATATCGCTTTCCTCCACGAGTACCGCGATCCAACTATCGGTATAGTCTATTCGACCATGGCCCGCTCCTCTAACATGAGCGCGGAAAGACGCGACGTAACCATATATGCGGTTTATGCGCTCGACCTGGAGCAAAAGGCCTCGACCACACTCCAATCGGTCCAAAAGTTGCCTAATGACATTTACCGTATCCTAGCTCTCCCGCTCCCAGTCGGCGGTGCTCTTCTCATTGGCGGCAACGAATTGATTCATGTGGATCAGGGTGGAAAAGCAAGCGCCGTTGCTGTCAACGAATTTGCAAAGGATGCATCCTCATTCCCAATGACCGACCATTCGGAATACAGACTGAAATTGGAGGGCTGCCAAATTGAGCATCTGGGCAATGCCGCTGGGGATATGTTGATTATTCTGTCCACAGGTGACCTGGTTCTGCTCAGTTTCAGAATGGATGGTCGTTCGGTGACTGGAATCGCCCTTCGCCGTATCGCCGAAGGACAGATGCAAAGCCTCCAGCTAGATGCCGCCTCATGTACCGCAAACCTAGGATCAAGTTGCTTGTTCATCGGCGGCGAAGACTGTGACTCGGTGGTTGTGAGCGTTGCTAGAAAGTCTGGTCAGCTGAAGAGGGTTCAATCTCGAGTAAAGTCCGAAACAGATGTCTTTGAGCCGGACGGAGACGAAGACGATCTAGAAGACGAGGATGATCTTTATGGAGAGATCTATTCCGGGACAAATGGACACAGCTCGGCAGATGCAAGTGGGCAAACTCTACGGGTTATGGATCGTCTTCCTTGTATAGCTCCCATCAACAGTTTCGCGTTTGGGAACTCAAAAAAGCGCAAACGAGATGACACAGATGCAACCGAAGGACACCAGAGCCAAGAGCGTGAACTTGTAGTGGCGTACGGAAAGGGGCATGCTGGCGGCATTGCCTTCTTATCCAGACAGCTTGCACCCACGGTGACGAAACGGTTCAGGTTTGAAGGTGCCAATGGCCTGTGGTGTTTAGCGTCAAAACAAGCTCAATCAGAAGGCGACCAAACACTAACTGACCTTGTCATTGTCTCGCAATATACCAGCGAAGGTGTTGGACTTTCTTCACTTTGTCGACTGAGTGAAGGTAATCTCGATCCTGTTCCAGACTCCGAGTTTGATGAGATGGCCGGTCCAACTGTTTCCATTTCACAACTGAAGAACTCGGGCCACACGATCCAAGTATTGCCCACCGAGATACGAGTCTATGATTCCAAGTTTGCACTTTCGCAGATCTTCCCCATTGTGGATGAGGACGATGGTCAGTTGGCCAAAGCAGTCAAGACCACTTTCGCAGAGCCATATCTTGCGGTCATCAGAGATGATCGGGTGATGACGCTGCTCAAAGCGGACAAAGCCGGTGAGTTGGACGAAGTCGACCTGCCAGGCATGTTCCAAGACAAGACAATATTATCTGCATCCCTGTATCAAGACCGTGGGGACTTTTTTCAGACCTCAAGATTCTATGGCGACGCAGGTTCATCCGGTCCTGTATTGTCCGTCTTGACAACAGACGGTCATTTCTGTTTGCTATCATTGCCCAACATTAGTCTCCAGGTTTTCCAGTGTGACAGCCTGCCGTTCCTCCCTACCTACCTGATGCAAGATTTGCAGATTCCCAAGCACTGGCGCAACAAGGATGACATCGGTGAAATATTGCTGGCAGATCTTGGAGACACGAGCGATCGCCGACCTTTCCTGGTGGTACGAAACTTGACAGGAGATGTTGTTCTCTACGAGCCTTTCGCAATTCCAGATGTTGCTGGAAGCTTCAAATTTAGAAAGGCTGTGACTAAAGCGGCAGAAAACCTTGACGATCAAGCAGATGAAGAGGGTGAAGAATCCTCGCTAGGCCCAATGCAAGTCGTCTCGAACGTGGGAGGTCGCGCTGCGGTATTTGTGCCCGGCGCTCACCCCTGGCTCATGTTACGAGAAGCTTCAACTATGCCGCGTATCTACGAGTTGAAGCTTTCCGGAACGATTTCGATGGTCGGAATAAATACACCCCTGTACCCGCAAGGTCTGGCCTTCTTGGACGGACAGCAACATGTCTGTTTCGGCCATCTACCAGACTCAGCCGTGATCGGCCAATCAGACTGGTCTATCAACAGATTCCCCTTCAGGCAAGACATCAGCTCCATCGCATATTTCGAACCCACGAACTCTTATGTTCTTGCCATGAATTCCGGGATTGACTTCCAACTCCCTCAGGACGACGAATGGCATCCGGAGTGGCAAGCCGAAAACGCGAATTTACTCCCATCCTCCATTCACAGTAGCCTCAAGCTGATCAGCGCAGAGAGCCACTCGGTCATCAGCCAATATCACTTCGACGCATGCGAAAGAGTGCTCTGCATCAAGACTCTCAACCTTGAAGTTTCGGAAGAGACGCACGAGCGTAAAGAAATGGTCGTCGTTGGCACGGCCATTGTGAAGGGCGAAAATGTCACAACACGAGGAAACATATACATCTTTGACGTAGTCGACGTGGTCCCGGAACCTGGCCTGGCAGAAAGTGACCTGAAACTCAAATTGATCATGAAAGAAGACGTGCGCGGAGCAGTCAGCGCGATCTGCGACATCGGCTCGCAAGGATTCTTACTAGCCGCTCAGGGACAAAAGTGCATGGTACGAGGACTCAAAGAAGACATGTCGATTCTCCCTGTTGCCTTTCTCGACATGCGGTACTATGTCCACGTTGCGAAAGAACTACGAGGAACAGGGTTATGTATCTTGGGAGACGCGTTTTCTGGACTGTGGCTGACAGGATACTCCGAGGAGCCGTACAAACTACAGATCATCAGTCGCGATCTGGAGAACCCACCTGTTCTGGCGGCCGAGTTCCTACCCGACGGCAAACAGCTGTTTATTGTCTCGGCGGATGGGGACGGCATGTTGCGTATCTTGCAGTACGATCCCGAGAACCCCAAGGCCGAGCGTGGGACAAAGTTGCTTTTGCGGAGCACGTTCAATGCCGGCACACTGCCGACACAAATGTCACTGCTTCCTCCCCAGATGAAGAATGTTGCTGGCGGGGACGCTGACCCCGACGCGCATATGGATGTTGATGGCGCCGGACAAATAGTGAGCCTCAGTCGGATACTCATTGCTACGCAGTCGGGCTCGCTGTGCATGGTCACTCCACTTCCAGAGTCGGCGTATCGACGCTTGTCCACGCTTCAGAACACACTACTCACGACGCTCGACTTTCAGCCGTGCAGCTTAAACCCCCGTGCTTACCGACAAGTAGAGACCGACGGGATCGGAGGTAGGGGTATCATTGACGGCAACTTGGTCAAGAGATGGTGGGAGACGAGTACGCAGCAGAGAGTGGCGAGCGCGGATAAAGCTGGCGGGAGTGTGTGGGAGGTTCGTGCAGATATGGAGCTCATTAGTGGTGGTGACTTGGGATTCTAAAACCGTGACATATCCAGCAGTTCAGTAGTGCAAGATGGTACTAAGGGGTTGCTTTTGTTGTCGAAGTTGATAGTCAGTGGTCAAAAGCTGGCTTGGGTGTTTTACTAGAAGTAGATGTGTACGAGTACTATGGTACGTATCATGAGCTGAGTATATCATCCATCAATTCTACTTCTCTCTTCCTCTTCGCGTACACGACGGGAAGGGACTCGGGCAATTGGCAATGATTCGTTGGATTATGGCTTTTCAATATGGAATATTGATGGGAGTTGGCTCTTGCGCTTCGCATCCGTTTCCTAAACTCTGAAGGGGTGGAGCGCGACCTTCGTTTGCTACACATTGTATGGGACTGCCCTTGTGTTCTGACATGTGAATCCGTCATAACTCGATCCTGAGTTTCCCAAGGAATTCATCCGAGCGACCAACAGTATTTCCAGCGAGATTGTAAGAGGCGGAGTGAAACGGAAGCGGGCTGTAACGCTCCGCTCCACCTCATCGGAAGCCAACTCCCACCGTCATCGGCTTAGACCTTATCATCAAGTTCCCTTTCGCCCTTGTGTAGCCTAAACACACAGTATAGAATGTCAGTCATGCACATGTGTAACCGGGATTAGGCACTGGTAAGGTGGTGGGGTGGGAAGGAGGTTGGTTTGCTCACGAAAGTACCTCGATGTTCTCCTCTCCCTCGATCAAAACCGCCGGAGCCTTGGTCCGCTTGTATGCATTGAACCATGAACCCTTGAAGAGAGTATCGATCTCTTCCACGCTGAGACCAGACAGTTCCGGCACCGCGAGGTACACATAGCCCAGTGAGATGCAGCACCAGCCGGCGAAGAAGATGAAAGCTCCCCAGTTATCGGTGTTCTCGAGCAAGGAAGGGGTGCCGTACGTCATGGCGTAGATGAATAGCCAGTGGAAACACTGTGACATGGCACCTCCGAACGATCGGATCCTGTTGGGCCAAAGTTCACCGCCAAAGACATATGGTAGTGCGAAGAGGCCTGTGTCTGTGTCAGCTCAAGGGCAAATTCCAAAATCTCCCTGACCCGGAGATTGGTACGACAGTGGTAGGACTACTTGTGAACAAGGCTTTGACTTACCAACCGCATAACCAAAGGCATGGACGAAGATGAGTCCAATCGCCGCACGTGATGATGCGGCCGATGCATCACCCTCTTGCTTGTACTTGATATAAACACCTGACGGTCTGGTCAGTGCTAACACAACGGTGTGTCTACTCGACGGAATTCTTAGGGCTTACCAAGGTATACATCCGAGAGGCCCTGGAAAATGATACCCACAAAGAGAGATTTGCGTCTTCCCAGTGCATCGATGAAGAAGAAGGATGCAACGAGGGCGAACACAAGCTTGGATACTGCGTACATCCCGCTCAGGAAGACATTTCGAGTTGTACCTCCACCCACGCCCATCAGGGTCAGGATTGGTATGAAGTACGATGTGACGGAGTTGGCGCCTGACAACTGCGCGAGTCCATACGACACGAGAGTCTGCTGGACCCGGCGCAGGTTGGAAGGAACCGTGAAAGTCTCCTTGAGAATGCTGACAATGCCCTTATGGTGGTCGTCCCCGTACTGCTCTCTGGCGAGTTGTATAGAGTTTTGTATTTCACTCATCTCTCTCTGCACCCTTACATGACTCACGGGAAGACCTCGAAGCCGAGCCAGTGTTGTTGCGCCCTCGTCATGCCGATCCACCAGCATTAGCCACCGCGGTGACTCGCATGAAAAGAAGCTGGCCACAATACCTAGCCACATGAAGACGCAAGGGCTGAAGAAGACGACTTGGTACTGGAGTCTGCTCGGAGGGATGTTGTTGAAGACTCCAAGCACGCAGAAGTTTGAGGATACCAACTACGAAGTCTCGGTCAGCAGAAGCTCATGCTTGGTTCCGCCGCTAACTAAGTTGACTTGGGGCAACACTTACCGCAAAACCCATACAGACCGTAAACCATGATGTGAGAAGACCACGTATCTCAGCTGGTGCAATCTCCACAAGAGTCATTGGCCCAGTGACGGTCAGACCTCCGATCCCCAATCCAGTGATTATTCGAGCCGCATACAGTCCAGCTAATCCCGGGGCGAGAGTGGCGACGATCTGACCCAATGTCCATACAGCGATGTAAAGCCTGTATGACCACCGTCGGCCTATTCGGTCGTTGATGAAGAAGGACAGCAAGGCCCCGCTGGCCATGCCAATGTAGACGATCGAGACGAAGTTCTTGATAGCCTGGGCGTCGGTACCTGAGCTTATGCCAAAGTGTCGTTGAAAGCCCGGAAGTGACGGCATCGTCGCAGACGAGCCTTGGTCCCATGCTTCGACAAAGGTTAGCTGGGTGTTCAGACAGAGGATGCGAGAGCGACAAACTTGCGGGGATCGCAGACGTAGCATACAGCAGCGCAGAGAGGATCAAGCTGCGGTTGAAGATGACCTGACGAGGCGCGTCTCTGATTCTCCTGCCATATGTCGCCAATGGAGATCGTATGAATGCTTCCTTGAGACCCATCTTCCCCAGAAGACGTGGTAAGGTGAAGGTGGATGGGCACAGGGCAATGACTTGCTAGAATCGCTCCACCAGGAAATGACTCAAAGGGCGCAAGAGCTGCGTGGTTTTTGTGACACAGAGGTCCCCGTTCTTCGCCGCCATATTTATTTTCGAAGCATGAAATGGTGTTCTAGAGATTAGTCTCAAGTGGTAACGAGGATCATGTTCGGGCTTCCGTGCACTTGGTACCGGAAGAGCTGAAGTGCTCGGAAGCCCGAGACCAAGGCAGATCGATAAACCAATGAGAGCGCCTTCTTAGACTTGGGCGTTATCAGACACATCTCCAAGACATGCAACTAAAGTGTTCACCATTGATGAGAAAACGGCTTTTCGAGCATTGAGGAGATCAATGGACCTGGTCGTCACATTGCCTAAGGCTAACCACGCATACCACCGGCAACATCACTGCGAAGTCAACGGATCAGCATTGAGCCCTTGTCGTGATGTCTCGGGAATTCCGAGCATTCTTGGTTGTACTCGGACGAAGTGGATGAGGCCAATCAAAGGCCGTAGAGAGCTATTGAAGTGTACTCTATCAATTTCATTCGTTTGGTATAAGATGCTGCACTATACTTCCTTACGCCGCTCGAAAGAACTCATTGACAAACTTGCCAACTTGATCGCGTAAAATGATATCTCAAGACTCCAAGATCATCATTGTCGGGGCCGGCGTCTTCGGCCTAAGTACAGCCTTGTGGTTGTCTCGAGCAGGGTATAAGGACATAACTGTTTTTGACAGATGCGCGCTCGACACAAAGAACTATAATCCGTCGGATGAATGTGATGGAGCCTCGGCGGACATCAACAAGATCTTCCGCACAGCGTATGGGACGGAAAAGGAGTAGGGTTTCCGACTTTCGACTCTCCCCGATGTATCTGACATTATGACCTAGGTATCAAAACCTAGCGATCGAAGCTCGAAAGCTATGGTTGTCTTGGAACAAGGAGATTAGCGAGAGCTCTGCATCGGACCTTCCGCCCGGCCTTACGCCAGACGATAAAGTCCTGGATCTCTGCGGGAACTTCTTCCTGGCTGAAGGGTCAGAACTGCGACAGTTCTATAAGGACTCTTTGTCTCTCATGGAAAAATTGGAACCCGAATCTCGAAAGCTTCAATTTGTCAAGGTCGGTCAAAACTAAGCTAGCTAGTCGCCTGCAACCCCTTGCTTAATTGCCTGACACAATATCATATAGGGCGATAAGGAGGACGAAGAGCGCCTGCGTCGGATTGATCCCAAATGGATCGAGACCTTTCATGCCATTGACGGGATCAATAACAATAACACAAATGGCTTTTTGGACATCCAAGGCGGAGTTACTCTTGCAGATAAGGTAGCCTGACTTGCATGGCAACTCACGAACGAGATACTGACATGTGCAAGGCCTGTATCTACGCACGTTTTCTCTGCGAGAAAGCCGGTGTCCATTTTGTCTTCGGACGTCCTCATGGTCAACTCCAAAGTCTGCTCATTGCCAATGAGGGCAGTGGAAAACAGGTGACGGGCATACAAACATGTGACGGCAAGAGCCACCACGGAGAACTTGTCATCGTTGCCTGTAGGTCGATTTCTTGTGTGGACCTTCAGTTCGGCCACTAACACAATCTTTAGGCGGAGGCTGGACTGCATCAGTCATTCCCGAGGCCGCCCAAACTGTCGAAACAACAGCTGGTACGTTGATGTTCGTCGACGTACCCAAGGAGCGGAAGGATATATGGGACAAATTCGACTCCAAGAGTTTCCCGGCATGGTCGTACAGGAGAGGTGAAGGTAGTGAGTATGTTGCCTCCACTTGTACCTCTTGTGAATCACACTTGGCTAATGACCGCATAGGTATTATCAAGGAGGCGGAGTAAGTATTCGTTCGACTTTCTTGGAGGCGCCGTTATCGATTTGTTGGTGTAAAAAAGTCCTTTCAGAAGTCTTTTGAGATCTCAGCCAAAAACCTGTGCTTCCATCACGATTTCCATCCATATGACTGACGCAGGTTGATGTGTAGTTTCCCATCACCAAAGAAGGACGGTTGAAGTTTGGCTTCCGCGGCCGCAAGGTATGCAAGGTGTTGTACTTGTTGAGATGGTGATTCTGACTGATGGTTTGATAGTTCACCAATTTCCAAGATCATCCAACCGCCTCCAACCTGTGAGTTTCCCATTGAGCCAGACATTGATGAGCAGAATTTGACGGTCTGTACTAGCCGTGTCTCCACCCCAAGGACGAAATACACACATGACCCCATCAAGACCATACCCCTATATGGTCTCCAGCTGGTGAAAGAAGTCATCGGAAAGGCCTTCCCGGAATTGGCTGAGTTTGGATTCACTGATTTCAGGGTATGTTTCTCAGCGGGTTCGTCCAGCATTTTGTCCCGTGCTAATTCGTTGGGTATAGCTTTGCTGGTATACCGATAGCATTGACAATAATGTGAGTTTCAGCTATTTTTGGAAACTTTTGAGCGAGAAATTGATTGCTTGCTCAATGGCAGTTTGTCATTGACTATGTGCCCGGATATTCAGATACCCTGTTCATTTGCTCAGGAGGCTCGTGAGTACTCCCCATGTGACAGCTTAGACCTAGTCGCCGCTGACGTGAATTGATAGTGGTCACGGCTTCAAATTCTTGCCGATCCTCGGGAGGGTAAGACTTGCTTCTCACTTTATATCGCAAGGTACTGACTCGGTTGGTTCGTAGCACGTCAAGAACCAGCTGGAGCGGATTCCAGATCAGTTTACCAATCTGTGGAAGTGGAGAGTTGTTGAGGAAGGTAAACCATGCAACGGACTGGAACAGGGAGAGTATGGACCAAGAGAGATGTCCAAGGTCCAGATGGCTGAGCGTAAGTGCCACCTTTCGCAAAGAGTATGACAACGCTAATGATTTGTTACAAGCTCGTGATTTTAAATTTTTGCAACCAAACAGCGCAGCTGTTCAGAGTCACCTTTGATTGGTATCCAGAGTAGAAAGACCAGGCCATGGTACTGATTCGCTGAAATAATTATATGCCACCCCAGAGATCAATCATGTCTAGCTGTGATCCATCCATTGATAACATGTCGAATGGCATATCAAACGGCATCGCAACATCGCTAATCCCCATCGCAGATAAGAATTCTCCTGTCATCGGGAAATGTGACTCTGTTAGAGTGCCTGCGATGGGTGTGGTTTCGTATAGTTGCATTTCGCCAGAAGACATTGAGTTCAAGATCCTAGGTTCTGAATAAGCGCGTTACATAGGTAGGAGCGGAGCTCATACATACCTGGAGACCTGAGATGGATCGTTCGACATAATCTCCTCCAAAAAAGTCCGTAAGCGAAGCATTGAGCTTGAAGTGTGACTAGCTGGGTCATCATGAGCCCCAAGGAACCTGTCGGAGAGCTTGTCGAATATCTCGAGAAAAGGAGCCCCGACAGGAAACTGTCGCGTGCACACGGAGAGAGTGCTGGAGCAGGCGACTATAGCTCGTGCAATCCGCCTCGCCGGTAGAATAGTCGACTGGAAAGCCAGGCACTGCAGTAATGTTATGCCACAGTAGAAATTCTGGTACAAGTCAGTGAGGGATGGGTGAGTTTCAGGGCTTATGCTGAGCAGCCTCCCAATCTAGACATCATTAGCTGGAAAGATTATCGATGAACAACGCTTGGAAAGTACCTCGCATGCATCAGCAGCTTTTTCGGCACACAAAAGCAGCAGGTGTTCGTCGACCCTCTGTTGAAGCAAGACCGGGCGCATCGTTAGAAGGACCGCCTGAAGGTAGAAGCCCTGCTTCCTCGTCTGGCTCTGTTGGGGGAGGTTCTTAGGACAGTTCTGGGGTGCTGTTGCTCTCCAGTTATCTAGCTCGGAAAGGAGCTTCTGAACATCTTCGTATGTCGGGGGAAGCGCATGTGGCCCAAACAGTCTAGTCCTAATGTTAAACTTGTCAGCAACTCTGGTGATGATAACGCTTGGGGACGATCATCTTACATTATTCTTGATTTCAAGCGATAAAATTCAAGATGGTGTAATGCAGAGCTCATCTGAGAGGATGTTAACCCCAGAGAGCTAGATGAACAACTCATCTTGCGAAACTCACCGACGTCAGCTCACCCAATTGACAACCATGTTCGCTAGCTCTCTGACGGGATTGAAGATATCCAATTGTTTCCGAATCTGTGCAGTCAATATCAACGTTCACTGGGGTCTACTCACAGAGTCAGCTAATTGAAGGGTCGCGATAAGAGAACAACTTACCTCGGCATCAATATCCAAATCGTGGATGCCAAATGGCCGTCTCGCTATGGTCGATACCAGGCTTTAAAAAGTCAACAAGTGTGCTATGTGAGTCGTCTAGAAATCTCTACCGATCAAAGCAGTAAGCACACCAGAAAAATCTCTTCTGTTGCTCAATCTCGAGGGGACCCATGGCATTAGTCGTCGAAAATGCTTTCCGGTGATAGCCAAGCTCGATGCAAAGGCGCATGATAATGCCGGAAAGGTGCCTTGAACGCGGTAAGTGATACAGGTTTGATTGTAGGAAACGTCTTGTTACCAGACTGATGGGCCACCCTAGGAGTCAATGAGCATGCGTTGAAGGTCGTTCGCTGGCTGGACTTACGGTTGTTCGGAAGTGATATTGGCAAAGGCAAAGCAGCGCTTGAACGGTTGTCGAATTTTGTAGTGTCAAGATTGGGTGCAAATACTTGAGTGCACGCGCGAAATAGGCCTAAACATCCAAAGTGAGTGAGTGTGTATCAGAAGACGCGCGTTTGAAAGAAGTACCTTCGGCGGATACTCCGGGTTTGGAACAAACCCAGCCCCGATGGCATAGATGATCCAAACAAAGTATGCACCTAGAATTGAATGAGCGGCTCTCTGTGTCTTCAAAAGTATGCCACGTGTTAGAGGATCCCTACCAGTTTGGGTGTCAAGGTCATCTTCTTTTGTTGAATAGCAGATGGTTTCCCTACGTTGATGCCACTCACGCAGTCTGACCCAATCAACGATACAATAGCGTGCCTGGATGTAGAGGTAAACGGTCTCGAGTAGAAGACGGCCGACCTCTCTTGACGGAAGCTCAGGCAAAGTAGTCGCCTGCATCTCAGATGTTGTGGTTCCTCCTTGGAGCATGTTGAAGTTTGTGATTTCGGAGGTGGATTCAGGTGACTTTTGCAGGCTGCTATGAGACGATTAGACAAGTGGCTCAAAAGGCTCTTGTGACATGCCTCTCAACAAGCTAAAGAGAGCTTAGCCACTGGAAACACATTTGAGATTCTCTTTGGGACAAGTACCTCTGTGAAGGAAAAGGTGCCGTTTGCGGAGTGATTATCCCGTTGAGAATTTACAAGTACCCTTGCCCTTCGGCCAGGAGAGGTAGAACCTGCCCAGCAATTAGCAGCGAATACGCCAGCAAGCAGTGTGACAGTACAATGGTCATTGAATTGCCTACTTTCCTCGGTGTGCATCAGCTGATCTGGAAGAGACGATACCGTATTGACCCTGCGCAGCTCGGATTCAAGTGAAGCAATGCGAGCTTCGAGAGTCGTAACATATCTTCAGCTGTCTCAGGATGAGTCTGAAGGAGAGGTGATTAGGTGCTTACTCCGAACCTCTAGGAAGGCCATCTGAAGGCACATCGAAGACACAATCTGCGGTTGACGTTGTTAGCGACGCTCACTCGTGTAGTCTGAGGGAGATACCTGAATCCGCCCTGCCGCACGCAGCACATTTGCTGATTGCGTCAGTTGGTGTTGAAGAGCAGCCTCTCGATTCAACTCACTCCTGAATTTGCCCAATGAAATGGCACTTCAGCTTCTTACTTTTGCAGCGGTGGCCTGAGGGCTGAGCATCAGTCTGCGCCGGTCGCGATCAAGCACGCACATCAAGATGACTTACAAGCATTAGTACTCCGTCGCGTCGGCCCAGCAGTGATCTCTGCGCGTCGCCGTTTCTGACTCCTGCCACCGGTATCTTGAGGTCCGCTGGCGCTTTCAGTGACATCCATCATCCTGTATTGTGTTGAGATGGGACGAGTTGGAGGATGGCGGATATCAGTTGGTAATGGTGCCGACTGGTAGGTTGTCCATCACACTCTCTCGGAGTGACCAACAGTAAGCTTAACGCACTATCATTTTTTGGCCAGCGAGGCCCAAAATACCAGGCTTCAATGTACCGACACCCAGGAGAGTCTCAAGGTTGGGGAATCTTGTAGCTCCCGAGGTGCCTAGAGAGGTAGATTGTAGGTGCTGTAGGTACTGGGTTTTAGGCGGGGTTAACGCCGCTCTAAGCAAGATCTCTACGTATTTATACGCCCCTCCATCATTATGAAGTTTGGAGGCACGTGACCACGAACTTCATCCATCGAAACCTTCAACAGTTCCAAAGATCCTGCTTTCTCTCTGGAATTATGAGAGACTGTGCTTCTTGGACGACTTCACTACTGGAATCCTCCTCGTACAAACCGCGCGGGAACCAGATCGGACTATGCGTCGGACTGCCTGCGAAAGATGCAGGGCTCTGAAAACAAAGGCAAGACAAGACAGCCTTGATGCTGTGCATCCTCCAAGCCTAACCAACACAGTGCACCCCGAACAAGCCTTGTCGACCATGCCTTCAATCCGGATCCGAATGTGTGGCTCCTGGTTTGCGCTTCCCTCGGAATCGACAGCCACTGATCGTGCCCGCCGCTGTCGAGAGGCCTGTAATGTTGGAGGAAAGCAGTATCGTGGATCTGGGCAAACATGTGAGATTACCTTGCAAACAACCAAGACCTCTTTGGTGACGAGATATAGCTGCTTGACCGCGACCAAGTAGTTCACCCCTGTGAAAGTATCGATGCCATCCCAGGCAGTCTTGCATTTCGAATTGATCACTCTACCGCCTTCCGCTGGCGTGATGAGTTGCCCTACGAGCTTCCAACTCCCGAAGCACTCAATATGCTGGCGGACAGTTACTTCAACTCGGTCAATTGGTTTATGATGGCAAGTCTGGCAGTTACACTCCGCATCCGGAGGGACAACCTAAGCATAATACGGGGGGGTAGCTGACATCGAATCACAGGTAGTTGATCAATCCAAGTTCCGAGCACGGTCGAGCCGAGCATTAGCAAATGAATACATGAGAACGGCTGACCGCAATTTTGTGTACTTGATGTCCTTGATCTGGGGCCTCGGAGCACATTATTTGTGGACCAACCCTGCGACATCTTCCAGCATACCGATTCCCGCCTCCTTGCTCGCAGAGATGATGAAAGTGGTTGATGTTGCCTATTCAAGAATAATGGCGAGCCCAACCTTAGAGACTGTTCAGATTGCCATTCTGTTGGGAAGCTTTCACTTGTTCAACGGCTTACCATATCTCGGCTTTGCCATCATTGGAAGTGGCGTCCGATGTGCCCAAGGGATCGGTCTTCATCGTCAGCCGCGTACTAGTAGCACGGAAGAGTCTTGCTTGGTTTGGTGGGCTCTGGAAATTTGTGACAAGTTTGTTCCCAGCCATGAAGCAAAGATATTGTCAGGACGCTAATTTTTTTTCAAAACACAAAGGTACGCTGCCGTCGCATTTGGACTACCATGCGGTGTCGATGACTCGGACTGTGACGTACCAGAAATCAATGACAAGGACAATTTCGGCGACCTAAGACCAACATCACAATCACACAATCCCATGTCACCCTTGACGTATCACAAGCTCAAAGGTCGCCTATACAGGATTATGGGCCCGTTCCTCGGTCGTAAAAGGCAGACGAACCAACTTCGAGGCCTCCTTCATGTTCGTCAAGAGTTGAAAGATTGGCATGCAAGCGTACCAGATTGGCTGAAATGTGGCACTGATAGTCCGGAATTCAATCGTCGGCCAGTCCAGGTGCAGGTGCAGGCCATTGCTCTCCAGGTAGCTTACGACAACCTTTCCATGGTATTGTTCAGACAAGCAGTCTTTCCCAAAAATATGCGGGAAGACCAGGATCTGCAATACCATCAAGCCGAAGGGATCAGACAACTCTCCGAGTCTGCAATTCGTACCGCCAGCATCTCAGCTTTTGCGGCTTCCAGACTGATTTGCCAGTCTTCTCATGCCGCGATGCATGTTGCTATCTGCTCGTTCACAGCTGGGGTTATCTTATCCCTGATGATCGCCTCGCAACCAAACAATCCAGAGTCATCAACATGGCTTGGATCCCTGAAGAGCATCATCAGCTTGTTTGAACAATTTCCGAGTCAGAACTATCGACTAGCTACTCAGAGCTTGAGGCTGTTGAAAGCATTGGAAATCCGTGTAGATCCGCAGATTGCCCAAGCGTCAGGTGAAGATATCGGACCGAGTAACAGCCATGCGTTGCTCGGTAAGTCAATTCGGTTCCTATTCTACTCTCTTTGTCGAACCCTACTGATCCAGATTCTTACTGGCACTAGATCCGACCGAAGATGACCTTGGTCATGTTCAACACGCGGCTGTGCTGGGACATGACAACGATACTACCAGTGCTGCAAACAATCTTCTGGAATTCAATTTCGGAGACTTGGGCTTTTCATCAAGTGCTGGCGGTCCCCTTGATGACGTTGGGCAGCTATGGCTGTGGGACGATCTTTCGAACGAAGACTGGATGTCGAATTTCCAATAGGTTCACGAGATCGGATCTCTTCGGCTGCCCAGGAACTCACTCACCTGGCTTTCAAAAATCTGTCGCATCCAATTTATCCTGGCCTTACGATCGATACAGGTCTTGGGCTCGACCAAGGAGGCTCTTGACTGCGGGGGTCTCAACAATGACATCAGTCTCAGAACTAGGGGCTCGGATTGCAATCATTTTTGATTGGAAGCATGTCCGGAAGTGTATTTTGGAGTTGCTGAAATGTACGTGCACAGCTGAGACGATTACTTGTAACGACGGGGATTCCGCCAATCAAATCTGCAGAATCTCCGAGTATGGCACCGCTCATCAACACTTCGCCAATGAGAGTAGTTCTGTGCTATCGACGAGCGTCGACTCTGATGTCAAAACAACTACGATGATTCAGACCCGTGGTGCTGAGGTATAAAACAACCAGCCTGGAGCGCGACATTGGGGTTGGAGATCGTTACGACTACTTACTCATTCGTACTTACTCATTCGTACTTACTCATTCGCCTTTGTCTCGTCTGCCATGGCTGCCAGTAAGTCATCAGAACGCAAACCGGTTCCCGACCAGGCCGAACATGACGCCTGGTTCCCATCACCATTCTCACTGACGCAGTATGTCCCCCCGAAGACCGATTTCGATGGTGCAAATTATCCAAACGCCTACAAGGGTGGTAAATGGCGGATCCTGTTGATTGCAACGCAAGAGCGCTACTTGAAAATGTCTGGTGGCGAGTTCTTTTCGACAGGCAATCATCCGGTCGAGATGCTTCTTCCCGTCCTTCACCTCGACGCTGCCGGCTTTGAGGTCGACATCGCTACAGTTTCTGGCGATCCAGTCAAGTTCGAAATGTGGGCCTTTCCGAAGGAGGATGATGCGGTCAAGAACATCTTCGAAAAGTACAAGGACAAGCTGCGCCAACCGCTCAACCTGGAGCATGTTTGGGGCGATGGTTTCACAAAAGACACACCGTACATTGGCGTGTTCATCCCCGGCGGACACGGTGTCATGAACGATGTGCCGTTCTCGCCGACGGTGGGCAAGATCCTCAGATGGGCAGATGCCAATCAGCGCTACCTGATCTCACTCTGCCACGGGCCTGCTGCGATGTTGGCCGCCAATGTGGGCAAGCCCGAAGGTAGTGATTTTATCTACTCCGGATACAAGATCAATGTCTTCCCCGATTCCCTCGACACTGGCGCCAATATCGACATAGGATACATTCCTGGAAAGATGCCTTGGCTCGTTGGCGCCGAGCTTCGCAAACTCGGCGTCATTCCTATCAACAAGGAAATAACAGGTGAAACACATCGTGACCGCTATGTGCTCACGGGTGATTCGCCCCTGGCGTCGAACAATCTAGGAAAGCTCGCTGCCCGTACTCTTCTCGACGAGCTCCCACAACATTCCTGATTGAAGTCCAGAGGGTGTGCAGTTGTTCTCCTAATTGTACTGGTATCGAGTGCATAGTATAGTTCGATGGCTTGCTTATTCATTCGAACGCGGGGTTGAAAAGTAAGAATTCTACTAGTGGTAGTGAACAAAACAATCTCAATAGGCGCCAGTAGTTATCAGGGATAACTTGTTTTCCCTATACCGGCCAGGTGCACATGTGCGTACTTGCATATCTACTCAGTGTTGCTACCTACAGAAAGGACCTCTCAGAGGGGTCTTTATAGAGAGCTACAATAGTCTTCTTGATGAGAGTTGACTCTTGAACTTTTATTCTTTATGAACATTACGGAAAGCGCAGTCGATTCCGAATCTAATTTGACTTCAAATTATGGTGGTTGGAACAACCTATAAATTCGCTGACTCAAGAGTCTTGGATCTGGTTTGGAGCAGAGTCGGCTTTGATTAAAGGCTGGCGAGTGACTTGGTTCGGTGTTAGACCACGAGTTCCAATTGGAACAGGGCTTTCAAGCAAAACGAGCCTAAGTCAGTTTGACGCCCAGGTTCAGGGATGCATGATAGTCCTTGGGGTCTCTGGCTTGCATGAAAACACGCTCTGAGTGATCGTCAAGGTAAGTCGCATTAAAATAGGAAGTGTTACGCAGCACTGAAATTTCCTGCTCTAGACTAGCGCCCTGCTCTAGTGAGGTGCAAACTTCTTATTTCACTGCGAGTCACCCACCGACTGCTGCGGCTGCAGGCCGTTTAAACCAGCGCGGTCCAAATTCAAGCTTTTACTTCAGTTTGGGTCAGAGCTGTTTTGAAGCGTGTCACAACGAGCAAAGAATAGTAGAAACTGCCCTGAGCACTACACATGACTTCAGTCGGTTGTCGTGAAATATGTTCGACTTGGCTAGTCAGGAACGACTTAGCAACGGGCTTGTTTGGGCACCTTCGCGGGTCGATAAATCGATGTCCGGAATCTGAATAGAATAGGGAAGGACACTTAGGCTTGCATATGCGCTCCGAAAGGCAGGCATATTCTGAAACACTTCGCGAAGTGATGGTGCCGGTCAAATCTGCCGTATGCATCACGAAGAAGCAATTCATCTTTCGTGTAGAACTACACTTTCAACGCTAGGTGCAGGTTCGGGATCCTTGGACGGGGTAGAAGGCAAGTCGAGAGAAGGCAGTCCCTCTGTAACCCCGGCTGTTGCATGAGTATCGTCCTTGCCGTTGGCTCTCTCCGGAACTGCAATAAGGCATTTACGGAGATTGCTGGATCAAACTTCAATGATCAATACACTCTCGCGAGGCTGACAGTTCTTCGGCGTGATCAGTAAGTCAACTGACGGTAGTCGATAGATCCAGTCAGAAGGGAAACTCGTGTTAATTAGTTTTAATCATCTCCACCTGCGGATGTCGATGACCCGCGATCCTCGATCTTTCGTGAAATCGGTCGGTCCCGAGGTTTCTGGATCACATTGGAATAGCACAAGCGTATTATATACATCCAGGTTCGTAGTAATGGAGAAGATAGACGACGTCTCAAGTCGGTACAAAGCCTCTTAGACATGGGTCACAGGAAGTCATATCAGGCCTGATCCTGAAGAGGGCAGCCCCCGGGTTCACGTGCGGCTTTAGGAGAAGCTGGCTTCATGATACTCTTGAAATAGCGGGTCGTCAACTGTAAGGATACTGCTCCTACCTTTAGGATACCTGGTAACGTGGTACTAGTTAGTACTCGGCACAAGCTGGATGCGGTGACGCATGATACAAAACTGCCGCTTACAACTCCCTCCATGGAGATACGGCAATGCCCAGTTGACAAATACTTCCAGTAAATAGTACTCCGTATTCCGGATCCAAGGAGCAATTTAGAAAGTCTGGAAGACGACTCAACATCAGAATACGAGCACGTGGAATGGTACAAGTGGGGTCAATCCACCTTTGCGACCCATGTTGGTTTCTTCGGCGACTACTACAGTAGGTCTTCTCAGAGAAAGAGCATTTTATACTAAAAGCCTCGCTCGCTGTAGAGCGCATCGAAGGAAAAAGTTTTCATCCCCAGCATGCGAGCCTCCTTCAAGCTCCCAGCAAGCTTGACTTCTCATTGTTCACCACCGAGCTGAGCCCGAATTCTACCAGAATGCATCTCCAATTAAAGACCACCGCGGTATCAGCCTTGCTGCAACTTGTGGCCGCCGGCGCGGAATATCCGTTTGGTGAAAACCAACCAACCATAGGAGGAGCAGCATTTCCTCCCTTTCTAGGAGGCAACTCCCCGTGGTTCCCTGGTCCCAATGTCTCCCAGATCTCCCCAGAGACTCCGGCAGAGTGCACGGTGGACATGGCTGCGTTCGTCAGTAGACATGGCTCACGCTATCCGGATCCCGGTGCATATTCTGGCTGGCAGAAACTCTACTGGAAGATTCAGAATGTAACGACCTCCTTCACGGCGGACGAGGCTCTGGCATTCGTGAAGGACTGGCAACCCGTCCTCACACGCCCTGACCGACAGATTTCTCAGATTTCTGTCGGCGGGTACAAGGAACTCTATGACATGGGCGCGGCCTACCGATGGCGGTATCCGCAGCTCTACTCCGACGGCGAGCCCTTTGTGGCCTGGGCGAACCGATACCAGGCAAATCAGCCCCGTGTTGTCGATTCCGCGAGACTGTTCACCAGAGGGTTTGTCGGACCGAATGCCACCAGCCTGGGAAGCGTTTATGTGGTCAACAACACGGATCCACGCAGCCTTGGTAACTCACTGGCACCCTCTGACCTGTGCCCTGCCTACGAGGATGCCGGTGGTGGCTCGTTGGCCACCACATGGGCGAACAAATACCTTCCACCGATCGCCGAGCGGATCAACAATCTCACAACGCCGCCAGGCGTGCTCAACTTCACCACCGACGACGTGGCTGTGTTCCCGACTCTTTGCGGATTTGAAACACAGATCACGGGCCGGACCAGCCCATGGTGCTCTGTCCTGACCGAAGACGAGCTCAGGCAGTTTGAGTATGCGCAAGACATCCGCTACTACTACGGCTCCGGGCCCGGCGCCGACAAGAACAGCACCTTCATGCTGCCTTTTCTCGAGGCAGTGGTGGCACGCTTTCAGGACGGGCCGAGCAAGGTCTATGTGTCGAGTAGCAGCAATGGCAGTACGAGTGGTACTTTCTCGCCGCCCCCGCTCATTGCCACCTTCACCAATGATGGACAGATCAACCAACTTGTCAGTGTAATTGGCGTTTTCGACGACCAGGAGCCTCTCCCAGCGACACATATCCCATTCCCTCAGAAATACATCGCGTCCCACTATACAACGATGCGAGGGACCATCTCGTTCGAGAGACTCACGTGCTCGAACAGTCAGTATGTCCGGATCCTGCTCAACGACGCCGTGTACCCGGTAGTGGCCTGTGATTCGGGTCCCGGTCGCTCGTGCCCTTTGTCTCAGTACGCGGAAATTGTAGCACAGAAACAAAGCGCAGCCGGGTCGTTCGTCGCCACTTGTTTTGGCAATGAGAGCATTGCGAAAACCACTGGACCAGTGAAGACCACTTTCTTGATGGATATAGGATTGCCGTTCGTGGAGCCTGTTGCACCATGATTCTGAGACCAGGTCTTCGCTGCCCCGGTGCCTTTTGGCCCAAGTACTAGGATGTAGAGGGTAATCTAAAACGCAGCCCTCGAGCTACACTCGCCGTGTCTCGGAGTTCCCTTTTCACAGAGCCTCGTCCGGGTGGAGACAATTTCTGATAGTTATTGTACACGGCCATTATCCGAACGCGACCGCCAAAAGTTGTTTGGGGAAGGTGTTTGCGAGGGCACAATATCCACCAATAGCCAGGGTACTAATTCCACGAATATTATTATATGATTCATATCCCAGTTTTCCCTTAGGGACCTAGTACTATAAAGTGAGTGAGTGTCCTTGATATCTTCCAAGTTCCAGTTCGACCTACGGAACTGCTTAAGCAATCATCCCAAAGAGTCAAGCACAACATTGCCTGGCTTTCAAGGTTGTCTCTTCAACATGTATCTCCGCGCGGCCCACGCCGAGTTCAACATCCCAGCGTTGCGTGACTTTATCAAACAAAACCCCCTGGGCCTCCTCGTCACGGCCGTCTCGTCGCCAAACTTCCCAACGATCCAATGTACACACATCCCCTGGCTGATCGACGTGCAAGATGAGTCAAGCGAGACCGAGCTGGGCAGACTGCGCGGCCACATGGCCAAAGCAAACCCTCACACCAAAGCGTTGACAGAGGCCGTACAAGCCGGTGATGCCGGTACGAGTACGAATACTCTCACCGAAGAAGTCTCCATTATGTTTACCGGCCCTGTACACCACTACGTCACGCCGAAATTCTACGTCGAAACAAAACCCAGCACGGGCAAAGTGGTCCCGACGTGGAACTACTCTGCCGTGCAAGTCTACGGCAAGGCGAGAATCTACTGCGATTCCGGGAGCGGGGAGACGGGCGCCTTTCTTCAGAAGCAGATCAGCGATCTCTCGAACCACGCCGAGACGAATGTGATGGGGTACACGAGTAAGCCGTGGACCGTCAACGATGCCCCCGAGAGGTATGTCGAGATGCTGAGGAAGGCTATCGTCGGGATCGAGGTTGAGATCACGCGGTTGGAGGGCAAGTATAAGATGAGCCAGGAGATGGGGGTGGGGGACCGAGAGGGTGTGATCAAGGGGTTCGAGGCCATGGGGACGGATGTAGGACTGATGATTGCGAAGACGGTGGAGGAGAGGGGGGCCTTGAAGGATGCTCAGGCTCAGGCGGCCAAAGTCTCGACATAGTAAAAGCTATGAATCGGAACTTGAAGTCATCATGTTAGATTACCAATGGACCAAGGGCAACAGAAAGGGAGAGAGCACGTAGCTCCTAACGGCATACATGTGTGCAAGCCTAAGGAACTGAAGAAAGAAGACCAATTTCATTCCCAACAATATTACTCCGTTCTGCTGCTAGGTACTACTAGTATTATGATATACCTCATGAACGCCTTCCACCAAGAATTCCCAATCCAACCGGGTATCGCTGAACAAGACTCTGGAGAAAGAGAAGAACACAAGTTCATCCAAGTGCGCCGCATGCATGCGTGAGGTATCATTTTCGTCATCCCGTCATACCTTGACCTTTTTCCTTTTCCCAACGCATTTCCAACCAACGTGACATGTGTTTGTTCATGGCCTTTTACTTCGAAGGCAATGCCGCCTCGATCTTCTGACTCGACGACAGCGCACTCATCCACCCACTCACACTAGAGGCATCGACGCTGTCGCCAAAACTCACCCCGTCGTCCAAAATCACTATACTCGCAGTCCCCGTACCCGCCGTCCCATCCAGGATCACTGCAACCTTGACCGTCTTCTCCACGGGTCGAGCAAACCAATTGCTGTCGCCCAGTGAATGCGCACCGTGCCACGTAGACTTGCACTTTGTGTTTCCCGAGTCCAGCACCTCGAGAATGTCGAACTCGCCACATCCCGACGTCCAGCACGAGCAGTTGCCGTACTGCTGCGTGCGTGGGATTTGAGCGTTGAGCATCCATGCCGCGGGCATGTCCGCGTTGAATCCCGTCTTGCCGGACAAGGGCATCTGGAACTCGGCGAGGAACAACTTCGACGCACACCCAAAGCCGTGATAGGCCACGGATCCGGGGCGGAAGTAGTCGCAGCCGGCTTCGTCTTCGGAGGTGCACTGCTTGTCCGTCATGATGACGAATTCCTGATTGTCGCCGACGAGTGTGTCGGCGAGGGTGACGGGCCCAGAGGAGCCGGAGGTGGCGTCAGCATTAGCGTAGGAGAGCGAGTTGCCCCATGTGTAGTCGAATACCCCGCTACCTGTTCCGCCGAAGTTGTTGAGGAAGACTAGACCTGAAGCAGAGCCGGATTCGGAGTCGTAATATGCTTGGCGAGTCCAGCTGCCGCTACCGCTTCCCCCGCCTCCGGTGGGTGGGCTCGAGGTTGATTGGGGTGCACTTGATCTGGTGGTGCTTGAGGTAGCGGGGGAGAGCTCTGAGGTCGAGGAGCTAGAGACTTCTGCCGGTGACGATGAGGGGGGAAAAGACGACGTTGACGAAGTAGGGATCGCCTCTGAGGAAGGCATCGTGGGCGAGGAGGAAAAAGAGAAGGTTGAGGAGGTAGGAATCACCTCTTCTGAAAGAGTCGTGGAATAGAACGGCGGTGTCGTGGAGGACGAAGGGTTCAGAATTGTGGAGGAGGGCGAGGACGTTATGGAGGTCGACGGGAAGCTGTCGGAGATAGTAGTAGTTGTTGCTGTAGTCTCAGCAGATGAGGTTGGTGGCGGTGATGATGATAATGAAGTCGTTTCCAGTGATGTGCTTGACGAAGTGTAGTCACTTGGGTCTTCCGACGACGACAAGGTCGAGATTGGGGTAGTCGGGATGACTGAGGTGGCAGCATCGGTGGCTGAATGCGCAGAGGATATCACGCTGGTTGCAAATCCCGACGTCGCACCAGGGCCAGGGTACTTGCCGGGCCAGGATGTAACTTGTCCATCGATCGTGGCCGTCACCCAGACTGTGTCGAGGACGGTCTCTGTCCAAGTGCGGGTTGAATACCCATCATTCGGACCTGGACCTCCGCCGTCACCAGGTGCTGGCGGTGTCGCATCGTTCCCACCCACAGGGCCAGTGTCTGAGCCTGGTCGCGGCGAGCCGCCTGTCCAGAGTTTCTTCCACGACGTCCAATTACTTCCATCGTCGCGCTTTGCCTTCTCGGCCACGTTGTCGGCGATTTCTTGCTTGAGTTGATGGAAATGACGATGGGCGTATCGCCCCATGTGCTGAGATCGGCGCTGGTGTTGAGACCGTTTCGTTTTTGATGACGTTGAATCGGATCCGAGGCTGTAGAATGCGAATTGCTTGAGGTGGACTGGCCCACGGAAATGCCATGATACCTATTTCGGCCTTGTTAGCTATTGTTCCTCTGCTAGTAAACCGAAAGCCATGTATGGGGTTCTATTCAGTGAGGCACTTACCTCTTCGTTAAATGGAGCCATGCCACCACCGTAACTGGCAGGTTGGAAATCACACTGTCCTCCGCTGCCCATGTTCGTGACTTGTTGATACCGGCCAGCAGTACCGAAGTTTGAGTAGGAGATGGCATCGACTTGACTGCAGTACCAGTTGCCATTTTCTTCTGCACAGTTTGACCCCTGAGCAGCGGCTGTGGCAGCAGCTGCTGCGAGGGCGACGCCGGGTAACACTACCCTTGAGTATATCATGTTCTTAGTGTAAGGCGGCTTGGGTGTGCTGCCGCTGACAGTGTTTCGCTTTTTCTTTGTTTATGTATAATCTCCAATTAGTCAACCGCAAGGATACGTATGTTGCGATTTGATAACAGGAATGTTTCATAGAGTAGCAGCGGTCGCAATGAGCAAATAGTATTCCGAGTGAGGGGCGCAGTTAGCTAGCACCAAGTAGTAAAGAGTGTGTAAGAAGAAGAAGAGAAGAAAGAATCGACACAAACCCGTTCCCAACGGTGGTGAGGATGGGTTTCGTCGTTTGTCTTATTGTCCCCATTGTTGCGTTTGTCCGGGACAAGTCACCTTATTCAAGTAGGCCTCTGACGGTGAATAGGAAGAACGAGATGGTCTGTGTGCTCGTTTTCAGTTGTGGCTGGCAGCCCAAGTGAGCCCTTCTTACGAACGGTGACGCGGTGCGGCGTGGTGCGCTGGGCATTAAAAGCGCCAGTAAGCGAGTCAGTCAACTTGAAACCTCGTGGTGAGATGCAGGTACCGGCTGAAAACGATTACTTGGGACGACAAAGAACATCGAGACTTTGGGGGCTGACGACTGACATGTGTCCACCGTGGGTTCTCTGCACGCGGGTGTGTGGAAACGCCGCAGCTCACGGTCCATGTCACTGCGTACAACAGCAGGCATTGCATTCGAGAGACAAAGGGAAGAAAAGGTGAGGTGAGGGAGAAGTGAGAGATGCGCAGACTCGGTGGAAAAAGTATGGTCAAAGCGGACGTGGTCGAGGCAACGAGGCTTTCTGTCAGGCGTCGCTGCCATTGGCTCGGTGGCGCAAGGCTCGGACACTCAGGACAAAGCCTCGTCGCCATGCCATGTGCACGGATCTCTCTCCATACCCAGCATGCCAGCCTCAAGATAAAGCCACCAGCCACCAAGTCCACAGTCTGTGGCAGTGTGTGTTCATGTCAAGCAGTGAGTTTACGTACCTTTCCCAGCCTCGTCGCCGCTGACACCATACAGTGATAGCCACCTGCTCATCCTCGGTCGCAAAAATGGCGGATGGCGTGGTAACAGGACGGTGCGCACCCTCCACTGACGCGTTATGGCTGACATCGCTTGAGAATAAAGAAGGTGGCGTGTTCAATGCGAAGGAAAAGGCGTTTGGGCTTTAGAGGAGGCGCCCGGCGCATCGATGCTGAGGTGCACCAGGCTTTCAAAGTCTAAAGGGTCAAGATAGAATTAGTATCAGCACTATAGATGCCGGTGTCGAAAAGGGCCTCATATGACCGGTGACATCTATCGCATATCAAACATAACGTAGGTGACGTCCCTCGTCCTAGAAAGTCACTTGAGGTTTTAAGGTATTGGGGTATCTTGATATCTAAAATACAAGCCGCAAAAGGGCTTCATTCAGCCTTGGCTTGGCTGAGGCAACCTCCCAAACTCCAACCATGCGTAATCTCATCATCATAAACATTCAGCAGGCCATCTACGGGCTCTAACGGCTCTTGACCTTGGTCCAGCCACTCGTTCCCCTTCCCTCACCACCACCAATCTTTCTCGATTGGTCATACTCCTTTCCATCCATCCCACGAGTTCTAACGACGACCGCGTCATCCATCTTCTCTCCTCCATCATCCCACTCCTGCTCATCCAAGAGCTCCCACTCCGCCGTATTCAATTCACCCAGAAGGTGCTTCTTTAGCGGATCCTTGATCATGGTGTACTTGTTGAGGCGCCAGTTGCGAGCTGGATGGTCTCGAGCGGCGGCAGCAGAACCAAGGAATGTGTGAGCTGATGTATGAGAGCCCGAACCAAGACGGCCGACAGTCATACTGCCTTCAGAAGGCGACGATATGCTCTGGGAGCGGCGTTGACGAGCCTGTAGGTCGCGCTGAGTGAGGGTTCGAAATGTTGCTGGTGACTGTGGTTGTGCAAGGATCATCTGATGTAGATTACGACCGATATCGCTTATGTCTTCCCACGATTCAGTGCCTGGGACGAACCCTTGAGAACGGCAAAGCCAAGCAATGTCCCATGCCAGAAGAGAAATGCCCTCTATGAAGAAGTTGAACGCAAGAGGCTCCTTTTTCGCATACTGTGCAACAACTTCCGTGGCGTCAAAGGAACCGATGAACAATGGGCGTGGTCGAGAGAATGAGCTGAGATCGACACGAGACGCACTTGGGCTACTGGGTGCCGACAAGCTTGAACCCGAGCCGGGAAACGCGATGCGGTGTCCAAAGTAAGATGTTTGCGGAGTATTGATGGTTGGAAGGGGATAGTCTCGATGAGGAAGTGTAATCTCAGCAGGCAATCGAACACCAAGATAGTAGGCGCAAAGGAAGACCAGGCGAGCAGTGTTGTCAAGGGCCGCAGTGAGGTCGACACAGCGAACATCTAGTGGTTCTTTCAGTATGGCTCAGATCATGGTCAAGAACGAACTTACTGTTGATGTCCTTGAGGTCGGGGAGAGGAAGCTGTCCAATCATGTAGCAATCCTTGATCTCACCATCTTTGGTCTTCCTTTTTGCATGCCGTAGGCCCAGCAACAATGCAGATTCTCGGCATAAAACCGCTTTGGCATCGATGACTTTGTTGTGAACCATGTCATGCTCAGCCTTGAGTTGAATACCCTTCTCTCTGAGTTCTGCTGAAACTATCTGCTCACGTTTGACTTGGGCCACTCTTGCAGCTGCCAGATTGGCTCTGCGCTCTTTGAGGATGTGTTGCAACGCATCGCGTTTCTCTTCTTTGAGTTCCAGTTCTTTCTGAGCGATAACGAGGTGGCGTCTCATTTCAGATCGTTCTTCGTTGAGGATCTGAACCTCGGAGGACTCGACTTGAGAGTGATAGGCAGATCTGAGGATGGCAAGTTCATTGTCGAGTGGTTCCGCCGGTTCATCATCATCAACAATAGCCTCAACCTTCTTGCCAAAGGCTTCTTTCTCTACCAACACTCGTGCAAGTTCCAGCCGGATTGGGTACAATGCGCTTTGCGCACAGCTGGTGCAGTTTGAGCCATCCTCTTGAGTGAGGTGACTCTGACAGATTCCACAGTCCATATCTTTTGGTTTTGATTTTTCTGTCTGAACACAGACAATGTCCTCGTCGGGGTTCAAGGGATCTTTGATTTCGTGTTCGGTAGAAGGCTCGATGGTCGCGTCCAGCGACCATTCTGGTGGAGTGCCGGGGTATGAACTGTTGTCATGATGTTAGACCCCCGACTTGAATGTGGTGAGGTTGTGCATGAAAGCACGATCATGTAGACACGGTTGTCATACTGAGGCTCACTGATAACAAAGAAACTAGGCATCACATACCTGGAGGAATGTCGCTTCAGCCAAACGGTGGGCCGGAGTCTGGGCGTTGTCGGCCACATGACGAAATGTGCCGAAAAGATCTGTTCACGTGAGTTCGCGAGGCGCTAGTACACGCTAGGCTGTGATTAGACAAGTTCAGAGGACCGGCCCGAATGCCGAAGAATAATCGAAGATAGAGTCAAAGGCAGGATCACTCGAACTGTCCGACCTTCAACGTTCTTGTTGTTAGTGATTAGAGATGTACATTGAAAAGAACAACAAAACAAAGTAATGGAGATGTCAAACGATGTGCGGGAGCGGTCTGTACCTGCCTCACCTCGCCCGGGCGGTGAGCAGACAGATGTGGACGCAATCACCGCCATCAACTCATCTCCTTTGCCAACCAGATCTCGACACGCTCAAACTCTCAGTATTACAAGAAAGAGAACAAACGACGAAGTCTATGAGCCAGTCCAGTCACCAATTCGCAGCCCAACAGCAACCAAAGCATCAACAAGACACAACAAAGTCGAGAGCATGATCAAGTTAGAGTACAGAAACGACGAGCCCGACCAGGATCGACTTAACAACACTGGCAATCTTCATCGTGATGAAGAGCCTGGATCGAAGGCGAAAGCAGTTTCAGTACAAGATGCTGACTACAGCCAAGGAGGAGCTCAAGAAACAACTTGTCATGCATTGGAAGAAGGGCTCGTCAGACGAATCGAGCGATATCAACAAGAACTCCAAGTTGAGTTCGACCAATTCCAACAATCACTGTCAGAGAGAGACAAGACTGCGGAATTGGAGTTTCTAGATTGGGAAGAGCTAGAGTCACGCTATCAGAACGAGATTCAACCGACGATGGCTGCTGAGCAAGACATCATGGACGAATTCCAAGCCCGATTTCAAGCAAGTGAACCTTTACATATCTGACTTCCATGACTAATTGTGCCACAGCAATTCATGCTGTACATGCAAGTATGCAACGAGTACGAGGCAGAACGAGCTGTCAAGAGATTACGAACTCGAATTGCTATTGCTGAGAATGCCGAGTCTTCGTTAGCCAAGAAGCAGGCTCATTGTAGGTTGCCGAGTATATGCCAGAAGGATCATATTAACACAGCTTACAGATTCAAAGGTCCTCCACGCTTTCCAGAATGCAATGGAATTGTTGGGGAACGTTTGATGGGTTACACCAAACAGGAGCTGGACCATCTTACGGCAGATGCTCTCAGGCGCGTGAGGATGGGAGGAGGTGGACTACGTCACATCACAACGCGCGCTCACGCAATTTCGAATAACCGAGTTCTTGTGCCACATTTCCCTCCAAACGACTGCATGATGAGGAGCCAGATGAATAGACGACAGTAATGCCTGATGAGACCACCTCCAAAGCAGACCATGATCTGCTCTCCCGCTTGAATGCTCTCAAAAGATCCACCGTGACCTTTGACCAAACGTAGGCCGTACTTTAGACCAGAGGTAAACTACGCCCAAGCTGATGATAATAGCCCCCAGTCGTCTCGTTCATCCGGTCCTTCGCTACCCGTCGATCCTGCTCCTGCGCGCGACCTACACTCCGAGTTGTTAACGCGATGGAAGTCTCTCGGAGGCAACACTGCCAGTACAGTCGGCGATTCTACAACCTCGGAAGAGAAGGCAGAAGATGACAAGACAGTAGAGGAACTTCTTGCGGATCTCGGCCCATCAGAGGAATGGGATGTTGGGAAAAGTGAGAAGACACAGGTTGAGGATTTGCTAAAATCCGCAAAGTCTGCTCTTGACAATATCCAAGGACAGCAGGCAGAGTCAAGAGAAAGAGACGATACAAGATCAGATCCCGCTCGACTACCTGCTATCGACGTTTCTGTTTTTCAGGCCGAACCCGAGTCTGACGAAGAAGATCCAGCCACAGTGAGACGTGCCAAAACAACAAAGACAAATTTCGACCAAGAGGCGGATGAGCTGCTCGCAAAGATCCTTGATGAAGTCAAACTTGAACCTCCGGATCCAGAAGAGCAGGTCGACAAAGATGATGGTGAGGATTTGGAGAGAGCCAACGGCAAGGACGATACTCATGTAACAGACGGGGTTACAGAGGGACTGCCTTCTCTCGACTTACCTTCTACCCCGTCCAAGGATCCCGAACCTGCACCTAGCGTTGATGAGCAAGACTCGAGCCAGGACGATCATCTAGCCAGCCGCTTTGCAAGTCTTTCACTGCCTTCAGTACCGACTACTATTCGAAGCACAAAGTCGGCAGCGGCGCCAAAATCAGGGACGAGTCCGGGATACACGGATGAAGAAATCGACACATGGTGCATCATCTGCAACGACGATGCAACTCTGCGCTGCATCGGCTGTGACGGTGACCTATACTGCAGCAACTGCTGGATGGAAGGTCACCGAGGCGAGGACGCGGGCTTTGAAGAACGAAGGCACAAAGCCATACAGTTTGTCAAAGGCGGTGGAAAGAAGAAAGCACCCAAGAGGAGAGTCATGATGGGCGCTTGATATGCAATGTCCTCGAATTATTGTACATTACTTAGACTCGATCCAAAGTCTTCGTCGGGCGCCTACACTTGATCCCGGTCGACCCTCTTCTCATCCCTACCCGCCGCGACATTGACGACACGCTCTGGGTCTACACCACCACTTCCCGGCGGCACGACCCAATACACAACACCATGCACAATACTCGCGGCCAGCGGTCCCACCCAATTAAGCCAATGCCACCCGGGGAAATGACTGCCCACAAATACACCAAAGCATCTCGCGGGGTTCAAGGCGGCACCGCCGCTCCCCGGGCCAGAGAAGGCAAAACACAACGCAACCGCGCCGGCAGAGAGTCCGACTAGAATCGGAGCCAACGCAGGCCCAAAGATTTCCTTCTGTCTCGGGTCCAGACCGACCCCGAACGCCATAACCACCAGCAACAAACTGCCCATGAACTCGATGACGAACTGCGACGATATCCGCGTCGAGTCATCCGTGAACAAGAAACACCCTCCTACTTTGAACGACCGGGTCCCCGCAGCTGCACGCAGCAAGAGACCCGCGAGCGTACCGCCTAGTGTCTGCGCGGCAACATACAGGACCAGACGCGGGAAGGTGGCGAGGCGGGCGAAGAAGGTGGCGAAGGTGATGAGTGGGTTCAAGTGAGCTCCTGAGATGGCGCCGAAGCAGTAAATCAGGATGGCGATGAGGATGGCATTGATACATGAGCCAACCAGCGGGCCGAGAAACACGACGGTGCTGAAGACGCCAGATGTAGGTGATGGTGTCGGCGGCCGTGTGTGGGGTGAGAGGGAGTTGTACGCTGATCCGAACACCAGGATCATTGTTCCTGTTGTTTGACCCCGTGTCAGTCGAGGTAGATGCCGGGTACCTGACCCCAGGCACCTCGTCGTGTAGCTCCTCTGCGTATCACGGGATGAACGTACCAAAACACTCCACAAGCGCCGCCTTCCACAGATCACCCTCTCGAAACCCGCCCAGCTCGAACATTTCGCGCAAGTTCAGATTCGGCGCGGCATCGGGTACCTTTTTCAGGGCCTCTGCGTTCGCCGGGTCCGACCTGTCGAGAATGAAGCTCTGATTGCCGCCCAAGCGACCCGCGAAGGGGGCCATGCCCGCCGTTCCTGTTCCTGTTCCCGTTCCCGGTCCCGTCCCCGTCGCGTAGGCATAAGCAGTGGCGTCGGAGTGTCCCCTTCGTCGCAGCAAACGACTGTCCGGGGGACGAGGGGTGCTCGGATGAGTGTCGGCCCGTAGCGTATTCACGTCCTTGTTCGCGTTCGCGTCCATCTTCTGGCGGTGTACCAGCGGCCAGAGCTTTTGTGGACGTGATGCCTCTTTCGAAACCCGTGACTCCGTATCTAGGTGCGAATGATCAAAACAAGGTGCCTGAGGTGTGGTGCCTGTGCCCTGTCGGCGATTGTGGTCAATCTGGGTTTCCTCTTCTTTTGGTCGTTCTCTTACAAACCCCTCAAGTGTCGCGGCGAGAAGATTGCTACGATGGCTCTCTCTTACAGTACGATCCACGTTCGACCACTTCCAGGGGCGCGTAGAATGTCGCCTCTTCTTTTTTTAATGTTTCTGTGGTAGAAAATAAATGATTTATCGATGGTGATCAGAAAACACCTCCAAGTAATGTCTCACGGAAGTGCCGAGAACCCAAGAGAAAACTGTGTAAGCTCTGCAAAAACGAAACACGAAAACGGCTCAAGATGATTGAAATCTTCCAGTCAAAAGGCAGAGTGAGCCATGTGTATGGTTGCACAACAACATTCAATTCAGATGAGGGTTGTGGAGTTACATGAGGTGTGTACGGAGTAGGGATATCTGCTGATTCAGCAATTCCCCATTCCCAGGGACTCAGCTATCCCCTAATTACAAGTATTCTCAATGATTCGGCTACTCCCCGTGCTGTACAGGACTCCATGATTCTGCCTGTTGTTGATCATGGCTTAGTCACTCAAGTTCTCACAGGTGTACGATTGCAAAGACTTGGAGAGCCCAGAGGTTAGGACTACCTCACTTTGTATGTCGCATGTACCTAGTATGTCCTCGATAATATTCCGAATGCCGTATTTACATCAAGCCCTTGGAAAAAGTACATTCGCTCATAGGTAGTCAAACAGACTCAGCCCTATCAGAACTAATGAAATTGTATATAGAACCGAAAAAGAAGGGTTCCATTCAAGCCAACATTGTCACGCTGAAAAGTCCTCTGGACTGTTGCTACCGTTGCCACCTACTCGTCATCATCATCGTCGTCGTCTCTCTCAATATGGTCGTCATCTGGATTCAACAAAACTCCAATCTTCGTGCTCTCATTCAACACCCTTCGTCCCTCGGCAGCATCAGACAACTTCAAGTCAGCCATGACAAGCTGAAGAGTCAGTTCAGGTACCAGGACGGCACTAACATAGCCACCTACGCCCGCAGCTCGAAGTACAGAGTCAGACTGGAGGGCTGCCTTGAGTGTGTCTGTCAAACAATCCGTGATAACTGTAACCATGATCCTCGTCCCCTTTGGACCATAGTATCCCGGCTGGGCAACATCAACCACCCCGTTGGCCAAATACTGCCGGATTGCCTTTCGGTTTCCTTTTGCAACCTTGATCATTTCATCCAGCTTGTCAAGATAGACACTCGTAGTTTGCCGATTGATCAATTTCTTCAGGAGATGCATTTGCTCGGGTATCCGAGACTTTTCAAGGTCTTCCCAATCAATATGGGGGTACCCTCGTTCCTTATACAGATCCTTGGCATCAGCCACTTGGTGCTTGGTACAAAAGGTTTGCTGTTGTTTGAAGCTCAACGAACGCAAATTGTCGGGTACGAAGACCGACTCGGAATCGTGGACGTGCTTTTGACAGATCGGGCAACATACGCCTACTTCGATAGTCTCAAATTGGCCCATTAGATCGGCTTCGTTCTCTAAAATGAACATTGAGTTCGCTGACGATAGAGACGACGTCGATCCCGACCTGTGCCGAGCGCTGAGATGGGCAATTGGTTCTTCAAAGATCGAGGGGATGTCTGTCGCAGATGTAGTGGCTGAAGACGTAATATCGGGCAATTCGGGCATTTGAAAGTCTGAGCCTTTTCGCGCGGATATTGCTGATGGTAGATCCGCGATATTTAACATCTTTCTAGACCCCCTGGTGGCCGTTGTCGAGTGCTTGCCCGGTAATGGAGCGGTGCCAAGGAACTGCCCTTTTCTTCCTGAGCCATCGGTACGCTTCTCGACAACTTCATGTGAAACAAAGTCTTGCTTCCCATCAGGTTTGTCCAGCATCACGTCAAGATCGTCCACTCTTTCAAACGACTTGCGATGAGCGTACGTCTGTTGTAATTTTCTCTTCTGCGAACTTTGTTTCTGAGAACCCGAGGACAGAAAGTATGGATCTTGCATTTCAGACAACGCAGATATATCGACGGCCTCGAGAGACGGTTCGTCTTTCAGCTTTCTGCGTTTGCTCCTTGAACTGGCTGCGGTATGCGCTTGACGCTTCGAGGAATTGCGCGCAGGGGTTATTGTTCGCTGAACGGCTGTCTCAATGTCGGCAGAAGAGCCATCCTCATCGTCGCTGCTGAGCGGCGGTGCATATATGGCCTCAAGGTCATCTTCCTGCATCTTAGCAGTCGCCATGGCAGCGCCCTGGTGGAGGGTATAGGAATCGGAGGCAGGGGCGATGGCAAGAGCAGTGTTCCTTCCAAGGACGGTGCGCAGTAGGGTTGGGCCCCTGTAGTTCTTCCGAGTAAGGAACGTCTTTGAGTAGCTGGCGTTGGGTCGAATCATAAGACACCTGTGAGCATGTTCAAGCTTGTCACAGACATGTGTGACTAAAGGCCTGTGATCGTTGCAACTGGATTCTCTGATTGCTCGGAAAGAGTGGACGCGCTTTTTGAAGGCACCAAAACTCAATGTTAATTTTCCGTTTTCTCATTCACCAAGTCTGAATATTAAGCTGTAATACTAAATTTCGTGAAGATGGCCGGTCACCCTCCTCGTAACTTGGATGCGGAGGTGTTGCAACGCGCCAACGCGTGACTTCTCGGTCCCGAATAATAGTTTTTCCGCCCCCGATAAATGGGTGAATTTGTTCCGATTCCTCCTTTCACAGTACAGAGTGTCGACCGGCGAGCTCCTATTCACTATCTACTGCATTGTATTTGGGACATCTAACGAGATCACAGACAAACGTGTTTTACGCAATGATCCATTTGCACAGCTCCGGCTATGCCTCTATCTCAAGAGCAGATGACGCTCAGGAAACGAGTTCGGTCTTATCCCTCATGATTGAGGGACCAACAACCGCATCAATGGCTGCATGTTGGGAACCTTTTCCAAAGCCCAGAATTCGTCGATGGCCTTCTTTGTATTGGCAGTTGTCAGCTTACCCTCGATGGCCTGATCCTCAAATTTGTCGTCTAATTGCTGCTTCGTCATGGGCTTCTCTAATGAACCTGTGGCATAATCAATGACGATTTCCTTGACTGTCTCGGATCCTCCGTCGCCCTTGTATGTGAACTTCACGACTGCTTGATTATCTCTGAAGGATTCATCGGGCTTAAGCACGAGTCGGTCTCTCAAGGCCTTTACGGTGGCATCGTTGGCTGCCTCATCCGAGAATTGTCTGATTCCGCCCTTTCCGTAGAACAGTCCGACTGCCAAACCGTGGTAGTTGCTGAACATCGTCTCTGTGAACTTTATAGGATGCTTCAACCCGCACAATCTTATCGTCATCGGAGAGACTGTTGCCTCTATTGAGCTGACAATGTCCAGGACATCTTTGGGATTCCGCTTGCCGTCCTTGAACAAGAAAGAGTGCATCTCGATGGCGGCATCAATGAGAGTGTGGATGACGATACCGCAAGGGTATGGTTTGAATGCATTCTCCAGCAACGCCCAATCGCGCTTGCCATTCTTCTCCTCCAGTAGATGCACGATCTTCTGTGGATAATACTCCTCGCCCGGCACACTGATCAGGTTGACCCATTTTTCTAGAGCGTTGGTCGTACTGGTGAATTCTTGTCTCGCTAGACGAGCAGCGAGGATACCATTCTGCGCAGCACGTCCAGCATGCATGATCAGCGTATCTGTGGCGAAGACGTTTCTTGATCCAGCAGCCATACTGCTCGCGTGGCCCATGGCACGTGCCATGCCCGCAGCGTCCAGTTTCATAAGTTTGGCCACCGTGGCTGCGGCACTAAATGAGCCCACGATGCCTGTCAAATGCCAGCCCTTCTTGTAGGGGCCGAGACCTAGGGCTTGGGTAAGTGCCAACCCAACCTCGACGCCCACGGCGAAGGCCAGGAGGAGTTCCTTGCCAGAAAGACCCTCCGCCTCTGCGTAGGCCAATCCAGCGGACAGCGGCGGGCCAGACGGATGACTGAGAGTGGTCAGGTGGGTGTCATCGAAGAAGCGTGCAGTCATAAATAGGCCGTTGAGTAGTGCTGCATCGTCGACCGTAGCCTTTTCGTTGACCGCAAGAACAGTGGCCTGGCGGGGGCTTTTCGTGGTAGGTTCGAGAGCAGCATAGAGCTTTGCGGCGGATGGAAGAGATGACGGAGAGCTTGATAGACCGCAGCCAACACTGTTCAAGATACTCGCTTTGGTGATTTCGACAACGTCGGCAGGTAAATCTTCGTATTTCAGTGCGGCGAGCCATTCGCACAGTTTGAGGGTGAGATCCTCATTTGAGGAGACGGCAAGATCGAGAGACATGGTGGCGACGGCAGTGATGGTTTATTCTCAGCCCCGTTAGTTGTCTGGAATCGAAAAGCAAGAGGCACTCAACAAGTATTAAACAAAATTGACTACAGCGATGCCTTTTGCATATGCGATATGCGCCCAAAAACGCAATGCGACCGAGATTCCCTGCCCTGCCTTGTCGGGGTAAAAATGTCTCCACCTCGGAATTTCCCCAAGTGGTAGAGAAACGTGGTTGACGGGGAAAGAGAATCGACATGTCTGATTTCTGTGTAGCCATCTATTCTTGCATCTCGCATTTGACGTCCTTCTGTACGCCGTGGGCTCAGTACTGCAACATGTACACTGCTAACAAGCTGCTGATGTGTCGGAGGGTACTCGGCAGGAGAACATTGAGAAAGAATCGACCCTTGTGATAGTGGAATTCAGCCTCTTGCTCCAACTCTCGACGGCGGGTACGGCTACGGACATGCCCCCAGTGACCAAAACGTCAAGGCGTCAAGGACACACAAGGCCCGCCCATAGCCGATGTCGGCACGAAGCATGTACCAAATACTTCTCCAATCCAATTGAGGGAATGCCATAATCGATGCTCGACAGAGGTATTCAAGTACATACAGTGGATAGGCACATGGTCTTGTATACACACTCTCGTAACGTTTGCACCAGAACCAGTCTCTGACTCCATAACTGGTATCGATATCAAGCCAGGTTGAGATCCGAGTATCCTCTGGCCGCAACTTCATCGCACCGTCTTCTATACCCCGGTGCTGGTCCCATGTACCGCGCGATGTGCCTTTTCTGTTTATGAGCCAAGTTCTTGTTGATTCCCGTCATCCACGAGTCCACCTCGTTCGTCAAAAGTCCCACGGAGCACTGAGTCACATGGTCTGTCCACTCCTCCACCCCCTTCTCTGTGGCTTCGATCCGAGTGATGGTATTGTCTCGACAATGCCGTATACACTCTGCAATCCATCCGACAGCAAACTCGATGCTTCGAGGTATGTTCCCAAACATCTGATGCGGACCCATGACCATCATCATGTTCGGGAAGCCACGAACGAAAAGACCTAGCTGCGTCTGCGGTCCGTCACTCCAGACATCCTTTAACTTCTGCTTGTCCACACCCTGAAAGTCCACGGCCGTGAAGCAACCTGTCACAGCATCGAACCCAGTCGCATATATCAGAATATCCAGTTCGTGCTCTTCGCTCTGTGTTTTGACTCCTTTCTCAGTAACTCGCTCGATCGGGTCCTCTCGAAGGTCGACCAACCGGACGTTATCCTGATTGTATGCTTCGAAGTAATGCGTCTCCATTGGTATGCGACGCGTACCCCAGCCGTGATCTTTCGGAATGAGCTTCTCTGCCGTCGCTGGGTCCTTTACACGTTCTCGGATCTTGTTGGCGAAGAACTCGCTACACACTGCATTCGCTTGTCTATCGTACGCCACGTCTGCAAAGTTGCTCACCCATTTAGCAAACCCCGGTCGAGAATATATCTCCTCCCAATAGGCCGTTCGCTCCGCCTCCGACACCTCAGTCGACTTCTTCGGCTGCGCTGGGTGAAGAAAACATGTCGCCGATTCTCTGCATTGTCTGAAAATATCGGGATATCTCTTGCGAATCTCGGCCATCTCCTCGGGACTGATTTGGGCGTTCCGTAGGGGCGCAGACCAATTGGCTGTGCGTTGGAACACAGTCAAATGGCCCACTGTCTTTACGATTTCCTGGATGATCTGTATCCCAGTTGCACCTGTTCCGATGATGCCCACGCGCTTTCCTTCGAGTGACACAGGCTCTCGTGGCCACCGTGCACTGTGGAAGGATTGACCCTTGAAGTCTTCGATGCCGGGTATGTTGGGTAGTGTCGGCTTGTTCAATAGTCCCATGGCCGTTATCAAAAACCTTGAGGTGTAACAACGGCCCTGGTCATCGGTCAATTCCCAGGACCGACTTTCATCCTGATAATGTGCTGTCTTGATTTCTGTGTTGAATTGCATATCCCGTCGCAAATCGAACTTGTCAGTGACAAATTGAATGTAACGTAGAGTCTCATTCTGAGGCGCAAAGTGCTCCGTCCAATTCCACTCATCCAATACCTCTTGTGAGAATGAGAAGTTGTAAGAGTAACTCTCCGAATCGAAGCGAGCGCCTGGATATCTGTTCCTAACAAACTCGTCAATCCCAGCCCAACGGTGAAACAGCAATCGAGTAAAGCTCACCAATACCAAGTACCTCCCTCGCCTGTACCGGCTTCAAGGACTCTGGCTCTTAATCCCAGCTGCCGCATCCGGTACAACGAGTAAATCCCACTCAGCCCGGCACCGATTATGAGCACATCGAAATCGAGATGTGCATTCTGCGCCGCAAAATCTGTTGACCCGAGACTACCCATGTTGGCAAGTCTTGTCTCCCAGGCTCAATGTCATGACTTTACGTGATGAACAGAGTGACGGTGGAATAGACCAAGTACACATTGTCGATAACATGAAGCTGGAGTTCTCCGCACGCCACCGGTCAACCGAGGCATGGCGCACGCGTGGATTTGGGCGGTGACTTGTGCCGAGTGCGGAGAAGATACAGATGGATGTGAGGATAGCATAAAAGTACTCGCCGTAGAGAGAGTATCACAAGTTGATCCCGTCCAAGTATCACATGAATGGTAAATATCCATGATGTCACCATTATAGGCCTCTGATGAGGCGGACGAGATCAAAGCAATACGAGGCATCACGGACCAGGGCGGCCGTGAAGATAGTCACGGTCCAGGGTTCGGAAAGAGGCAGTATTTCGACAAGTACCCAGGGCAGCTCAGGTTCAAATTCCCGTTCGGCACTCCTTTTCTATCTCTTCTATGGGTAACAATCACCACCTATCCCTTATTTGTAACAGGCTTAACGAGCAATAGTGGCCTCAGCCTTGCGCTGCCTTCTCCATCTTCATCCGACAAGGCTGGCCCCACGAGAGCAAGATTGACCAGTCACAACAGCCTATTTCGCAAAGAGGATCCGGACGAACGCGGTTGCTTGACGGCCGAAGAAAGCTCCGGCCTGACTTGAGGCCGTCCCTGGTCAAGACGCCCAATGAGCATAGCAGTATGTGAACAGTCTTTCGTATGAGGCACTCCTAGACTACAATTGAAGACCGCAGCGGCGTGCATTAATTTTGGCTGCCTGGAAGCCTGGACCTCTGGGTCAGGTTATATAAGATGGCGTTTGCTAGCCACCAAGATCGAGATCCGACATGACAAGCAACATTCCAGGATCTCGACTTCTTCCGTCCATCTTCACTCGAATCAATCCTCCAAAGCAACCAGTCGATATGCCCGGAAGCTTCCTGAACCCAGTGCACGATGATTACAAGTACGACCCGGACAAACACATCCCTGATCTGTCGTCGAAAGTCATAATTGTCACCGGCGGGAACAATGGCATCGGCAAGGCCGCCGTGACCGAACTCGCCAAACACAACCCGAAACGCCTGTACATGACGGCGCGAAGTAGATCCAAATACGACACTGCAATGAAAGACGTCCGTGCCGCGGCGCCGACGGCAAAGGTAGACTTTCTCGAAGTCGACCTCGCTTCCTTTGCGTCTATCAAGCATGCTGCCGACGAAGTGATCGCAAACAATGACCAACTGGATATCTTGATCAACAATGCAGGAGTGGTAAGTTGTCGCCCGATGCCTTCTTCTTGACCCCATCCCGATCGTCTACGCTGGCTTCAAAACGATGTACTACACTGTCTTCAGGATTGCCCCCTACCTGTATCTGTTCATTTCTCCCTTCGTCTCACTATTACTCCCTGATCTGATTAAGAAGCCTTGCCGTTGACGCACCCACTCACGCTCACATACATAGATGGGCCTCCCTCCCCACCCGACCACCAAAGAAGGCTACGAAATCCACCTCGGCACCAACCACATGGGCCACGCCCTCCTCACCAAGCTTCTCACGCCCTTACTTCTCAGCACCGCCTCGCGCCCCAACTCCGACGTCCGGGTCGTGACGCTCAGCTCTGGCGCGCACAACATGGCCTCGTCGGGGGTGTCCATCGACAAGATCGCCACGCCCATGGAAGGAACCTGGTCGTACACGCGCTACGGCCAGTCCAAGATGGCCAACGTCCTCTTCGCCCGGGAACTGGCCAGGCGGTATCCCCAGTTCACCTCTGTCTCCGCGGACCCAGGACGCGTGCAGACACCCCTGCTGGACGAAAAGTTCAAAACGCGAGACTTGACCACCTACTTCCAGAAGACGTTTGACTTTTTCGCGGGCATGCTGAATGTCCGGGAAGGCGCGTACACGGAGCTATGGTGCGCCACGTTCGACAAGACCAAGGTCAAGACCGGAGAGCATTATGTGCCCTTTGGACATCTGGTGCCGGGACACAAGAAGAGTCGAGACGAGAAGCATGCAAGGGAGTTGTGGGAGTTTCAGGAAACCGAGTTCAAGAAGCATGGCTACTAAGTGCCTTCGACTCGACCAATTCAACCAACAAGCAAGCCGATGACTTCACACTGGGGATGGTGTGCACATTCGGTCCAACGGGTGGTGTACTGCTTGCGTTGCTCTGCATTGGCTACGTGTGTGGTCGAAATAGGATACCAACTATATTTAGTATTGCGGTATTGCGGGATTATGCGCGGCGCAATTGGAAAATCCTTAATCTTCTCTCATTGGCAAATCCGACTTACTCTCCTGCGACTCTCCCCTGAAATCATCCGAAACAATACTGTAAGAGCAACGGCAACGGCAACGGCAACGGCAATAGCATATGAATATTCACTCGAGTGTCGTACTGACGGGACCTGGCTCTTGACGCTCCACTCCTCACCTTGTGAGTGCCCTTTGTCGTCGAGGAGGCGGAGCGAGTCGAGAGCGCAGCGCTGCATAAGGCTCGCAGCGCCGGAGAGCCAGATCCCATCATCACCACTAAAGTTGCAAGTCAGGTAACTAGGCTTGGGAGCTCGTAAAAATACATGTGCTACAGTCCACGGTATATCTGTTGGTATCCGCTCCCCAAACCTAGGCTCTCTGCTGCCGGTTAGAAGTAGGAGCGCCAAAGTGACCCCCTGGTACAGTCCCTAGCCCTGACGTGATGGTAACACGTACATTTCATCAAGTTTTGGAATACCACTCCCAATTCCGCGCCTTACACTGCATCAAGAGCTTCGTATGCGGCAACCCGTCCGTCAAAGTCAAGGTGCCGGCATTCACTTTGACAACGCAATTCAAACATACACAGAATCCATTGCAGTCGCCGCACCACAGGCCCTGGTAATTGCATGCCATGATTGCTATCAACGGGAGTAGAAAGTCAGCACGTGCGCCAGGGCAGAGCAGAGTATGCATTTGCATTGCGTCGTAGTCGCAACGCTCCGCGTCGGACTCACCGAGAGAACATGTACTGCAAGTCAATGTGTTTGTGATTCCAGACGGTGGTCTGGTGACCGAGACTTGATAGACCGGATGACGGTGACGGACACGACTGGACAAGGTGCATTTGGCACAGTATGCCCAGGTGCATTGTTTGGTGAGACAGATGGACCCGCGTTGACTGTAGCATAGATCTGCGAACGGAGGCATTTGTCAGCATCAGATTCGCAGTCAAAGGGGTAATGCGTGCGTTTGAACGAAAAGGAAACCAGAAACCCCGGTAGGATCAAGCGGACCCAGTGCGGCGTATTGTACCAGGTTTTGTCTTGGAGAACTTACAACTCAGACAAGTCATGCAGTTGATGGTCGTGGGTTCGATGCACGCCGCCCGATCTGCGAGCATCCGCTCTCTTTTGCACGTCTGTCGTGCATTCGCGGCACAAAGCTCCACCAAGAGCGGGCTGAGTAGTAATTGCAGGTTAGGATGGGGATGAAGATGTTCCCGACCTTCCAAGATCTCTGGACAAGTCACGGTGTAGCGTTAGCGATCCATTTCCCCATAGATTTTGGCATTTCCTTCGAGGGCAAAAGGTCCTTGCTCACCTTGACCGGGACACAGGGGACAGTTGAACGATATTTTGGATCCTTTGGTCAGCGTGTCTACGCCACCCGACGTCAGGAGGAAATCCGTCGTCATCCATTGGTGCGTCGAGAGATGTGCAGGATCCTCGTGTGCGTAGCAGTTTGTGCAGATGACCTGCGTCGATCCAAACTCGGCCGTGCACGAGCGGCAGTTGTACGTGCGTGTGCCGGCTTGAACAACTGGGGTGGTAGAAGTTGACTTGTCAGCTTCACCAACCGCCGCAGAGAATGGGCCTGCTGGTTTCAACCGGCGTAGGAAGAGAACACTCACCATCATGACACCGCTCACAGTGCACTCCTAGAGCCGCGCTCGCTGGAACCTCCGTACACGGACAATGATCGGTGATCCAGTTTGTCGTCGTGGTCCAGTAAGGAGGATAGAGACTCAAAAAGCTACGATGCTCGGGGTGTTCCGAGGCGTGGGCTTTGAGGAACGCATCTCGTCTTTCAAAGTTGCCCGCGCACCGTCGACAAAGGGATGCCTCGCACTTGTCGCACTGCCACCTCGACTTGGGAGCGTCTTCGGCACAGTGCCAGCACGAACCACCGACGGGAACGCCAGGCAGGTTCGGCAGCCACTGCATCGTGCGGAAGCGTAGGATCTTGCGCATGTGGCGTTCGTCGTGGACGCGGTGGCAGTCTTTACAGATGATCATACCACACTCGGGACACATGAAGAGACCATCGCTGTATGGGATACCTGGATGGCCAGCCAGTATCAGAAACGTGTAGTTGCTCAGAGGAATCAAAAATCCTCACCTGTGTGGCATTGCTCGCAGAATTCGCATTTCAGCGCCGAGATGCGTTGGACCTCTTTATATGTCTTCAACTCTACACGAGAAGCTGGTCAGCAAATACACGATCTGGTGCAGTAAAGCGTAATAGAGTATCAGATTCGTAGAGGAGCGAGAACTATGTGTGTGACAAACCTTCTCCCGCGATATAGCCTAGACGTTGCCCGGTCTCGCACAACGACTTTGCACACCGTTCAATGTCAGCTGCAGTATCGAATCTTCGAAGATAAGTAGCTGTATGAGCACTAATCTTGCCCACGGCCTCATGTTCCGCCAACCCAACCTCGGCAAGGCCGTGGAACACATTGAACCGATAGAGGTATCCCGCGTCCACCATGTGCCTATTGCGCTTTCGGAAGGCATTGCTGGTGTCTTCCGTCTCTGTGACGATCTTCTTGAGAGCATCGACAAGAGACTTCAAGTCTCCAGTCACGTCAGGCCCGGGAGCAGATCCCGTACCAATGCTGACGATGATGCGCTCTTCACCAGGCCAGAGTCCTACGACAAAGCACACAAGAAATCAGTATCCAGCAATCTAAGCAACCAGCAAAGATGGCACTGGTGTGGAAGGTTGCCTGCTTACCTCTAGACTCCTCGTCAACTTTCTCGATGGGATTATTGTGCTTCAGTGCTCCATCAACATACAATCGATCACCAATCTTGATCGGGTCGAAGAATGTCGAAGCCGCCGACGTAGCACGAGCGGCTTCCCAGATTCTACAGTCCTTGAGATCGTCGAATTCCTTGCTCCTGTATGATCTGATCACCACCGCGTCGCTATTGATGCCTTCAACAGCGCAGACAAACACCGCAGGAGAATCTTGGTTGCGATCAGATAGCAATTCGTCCTCGGACAGACCGAGAGACGTGAGCATTTGCTTGACACTATTCTCCAACGGCTCACTCTTGAACCGACCCCGCCCTTGCAGGAAGTCGACGGATTTACTCGCGAAATTCCCGGATCGATGGTTAGGTGTGAAGATCTCCCTCGACATCTCCTTGTATGCTTTGATGCAGTCCGGCACAGACATACGAAGTCTCCCTAGCATCAAGGCAATCAAGCCACCCGTGCTCGTGCCTGCTATCATGTCGAATTCCTGCCACGGTTCCAGCCTAGCACCGCGCACGTCGGAAAGCATGTCCATCAGGTAGTCGACGATGATCAGCTCTGAAAGACCTCGCACTCCACCTCCGTCCAGGCAGAGAATCTTGCGGATTCTCGGCTTCTGCGCATTGGAGTGGACTCGAAGCACGTCTGCCTGTGGATCGGAGTCGCGTTGAGGTGGCTCTGGGCGAGCAAAGTGACTTTGCGGCATGGTAGTCCATTGGTTTGTTCCCTGATAGATTTGCGCTGCCTGGTTCACACTGTGGATCTGTAGTGCATTGTATGTAGGTGTGGCTTGAGAACTAGTAATAGGGACAAGCTGGCCCGAACCACTATTCCATACGGTCTGGGGCTGAGTCATCTGAGTATACTTTGCCATAGCAGCATCATGCAATGGACGTTCAATAGGAACAACTGTTGCAGGGTAGAGTGGGCTATACTGCGACTGACTTGCTTGTGACACTGGGTTAGACACACTTGTACTTGCAGTGCGGATTTCATTCAGAGCAATGTTCATGGAGTCCATATTGAGAGGATTTGAATTCGCGATCGTCCGAGCCGAAGAACCCGGCCCTGTATGAGACTCGCTTGTCGAGATGCTGGAAGTTGAGTTCATCGGTGGGCGAGGCACATGGTGCGGGATGGCCGGCGATTGACTCACACCTGAGGTTGGAGTTGCTGCCGGACCACTGCTGGCAGATGAGGGAACTGAGGTTGAGGAGGGAATCTGGGGGGAAGCACTCGATGCTGGTGTCGCTGCTGATATAGTGGTTGGAGTGGTTGTCGCTGTTCGTCGAGGTTCACCAGACGAAAGCCGTGGAGATCCGGAGGGTTGGTACACAGTTGGAAGCTCAACAGGAGCAGGGGGCAACTTTCTGGCAGGTCTGTCAACGGTGTGCTGTCCATGAGCATCGATGTTGAGACTCGGCTCGCCAGAAAGTTCATAGTAGGTTGTGGTTGGACCTGACGGATTATTCGAGGTGAAGTCGCTCGCTGGCTGTACTTGTACACTAGGCACATTGGACAGTTCATGCACTGCACCAGGGTAAGGACTTTGAGTGTTAGGTCTTTGTGGAAGTGGTGGTGGTACACGTTGATGAGCAGGTAGTTCAGCCACTGGCTGGAAGCTGTTTAAGTTCGAGTGGTTTGCAGGGAGCGTAGGGGGTGCTGAGTATGACGGCGGAGGAGGAGAGTACGGCGACGTAGACGACGCATTGGCAGGGGCTTTAGGCTGGGTTCCAGCACTGTGCCATGGTTGACTGGCTTGTCGTGGCGGCAGTGGAGGCCTTTGGTGCGCGTATTGCTGCTGGTTGCTTATCGGCTGCTGAAATCCATACGGAGGGTATGGTGATGGAGGCGAAACCGGGGAGACAACACCATATGTGTAGTTCGCGTTCGTGGGACTACCGAAAGAGGCTGTGGGGCTGGATGTTGGTAGCTGGCCATGCGACGGTGAGGGAGCAGGCCAGGCATCATGAGATGGCGGTTGTAGATGCCCAGGATAGGCAGGATAATACTGCTGTTGGAAGCCTTGAACTGGTTGATACTGGCCTTGTGGAGGCACAGATTGCAAATGGGGCGAAGCTGGACGCTGTGGATATTGTACACCTGGCTGCTGTATGAATTGATTTGAAAGTCCCGGCGTAGGCTGGAAGCCTTGCGGCTGTAGCAGCGGTCGATCAGTGTTGGATGCGGCTTCGTATACGTCTCTGAGGAAATTCATCGACTTCTTCGCGATGTAAGAAGGCATGTTTGCCGCACGCGAATGCAGTGCATCCGTGGGAGAGGAGGAGGTTGTTACAAAGAATCGGGCCCGCAACTAAGAAGCGATCGATCGAGGTTCAGAAGGGAATTCTCATATGCCTCGGCGTATTCGCTTTCAGATGACAGGCCCCCCGAGGGGATGGACTCGCTAAATCTTTGTCGCACGATTGCTCAGCCTTACCAGTTGGCTTGCCAAATAGGCTACGACACGCCTTGTGCCAGCCAGAACATGTTGTCGTACGAGCACCTTTTCAGATTTTGATCGCGAGGAGTTCGATCACTGTGGAAGGAGTTAGGCGATTGCTCTTAAATTGCTCGCCACGAATCGCTTGTTACTGACTTTGATGCTTGATCAGGTGGTCCCGGTGCACCCTAACGTACGGGGTATCCGTACGGAGTAGACCAGAGTCAATTTTGCAGGTGAAACCGCCTTCTTGTTTAGTTCTGCACCGTCAGGACCTTTTGGTAGTGTACGACCCCTTGGTGGCGCAAGTGGTGGTAATGAGCGTGCAGTGTTGACCTATCCAGGCCTGGGATGCAAGGCTCGACCCGCCGGGAGATCCCCCTAGCGTCGCTATGGAGCTGCTGTCACCTTGACCGTGACCTTCCGGCATCGCACGGTCGACATGGTAGGAAAAGGCTTGTACAACTTACGCATAAAAATAGCTCACAAAGGCTGGTTCAAAGTTTCTAGACTTCCAATGGCAAGCAGCTCCTACACCGGTCCTTTGGTATGACTGGGCTTAATTCAACGGGCGAGTCCCGCACCGTTCCTGGACCACCTGTATCTCGCCAGGACAAATGTCAACTGCTTCTCAGTGTCGATAGGATTATTCATCCTGCCTTTGGCTAGGGCAATAGCAGACCGCATGACGTTCCGGAATTGACGCTGGTAGTCTGTTGGCAAAGTCACAAAGCACGCTTCGGTGGCGCGGATGACGGCTTCGCAAGCCGCCAAGATCGCGGTGCCAGAATCTGCTTGCAACCGGTATGCAACCAGCAGCAGCAGAAGGCTGCCGTGGAGCAGCTGGATGCCGAAGAAATAGGGCATGAAGCTGATGTCAGGGTCGTGTTCGATGATCCGAGTCACACACTGAGCAGCCATCATGGTATGCGACATGGAACTTTTGAACGATTCGGACGAGGTGAAGAAGTCGTCGTCGTTAAACAATGAAACAGGATCCCACTTGCTTCCGACCAGGATTTTCAGGACAAAACATATGTGAGTTGCATAAGCAGAGAATGTGTTGGTAATGTAGTTTGCTTCACTGTCATCCGCGGCAGGCGCAGGGGAGGTCTCCCACAAAGACTCTTGTTCGGATGTATTGTCGAGGACAGGTCTCGAGGTGAATTGGTCGAGGCTTTCCTGGTACTGGTCGAGTTCGTCAAGTATTCTGCGTTCTTGGGATCCCCACATCGCAGAGCCTGCCGAGGCCAGGACAGGGTTGCTTTTGGCTCGATTGTAATCCAGCAGATGTCCGGTGATGGTCATAAGTGGAAGGAAGAACTCGAAGATACCAGGGCCAGAGCACAGTCGCGGGGGTCCATGGTGTCGACCAGTGCCTGCTGGCATTAGCATGCATCTGGGGCCATCAGCGCGAGTACCATGGCTGTGTGGCTGTGCCCCAGACTGCCATGTCACATCGTCCAATGGCAATAGCAAATCCTTGCATTCGGCCTCAAGTAGAGTCAAGGAGTGATTGTAGCACAGAGCGAGATGCCTGTCCATGAGAAACAACATGTACCAAGTCCGTCGCCTTTCCTCGCGGTGTACTTCTCCAATGGAGTCTTCCGAGATATCTTGACCCAGCGAGCATTTGCAATTTACATTCGGGTGAGTACTGCCGTTGTCTTGCTGAACGACGTAAGATTCAACTTCTTGGTTGAGCTTGAGATCTCTGGCAAGACTGAAGGCAACCGACCACCATCTGATCGATGCGGCTTTCTTCTCAGAGCCGGAAATGACGGAAGAAACGTGAATGAGGGCAATAATGTAATCGGTGCCCCAGGCAACAGGAAAGCCGTCTGAGAGTTGTTGGGGATCGAATGCCCGCTGTAGATCCTCATTCGTCCAGCCTGAATCCGGTGCAAATGCTGGCGGAAGACCGAGATCTTCCCGGCTGAGAAGTGGTTCATACCTGGAAGGATTCAAGAGCCGATAAGTCAGAAGGCTGAGGTACTTGCAGACGCGGTCGCGCTCCTGGGGCCCACTGAAGAGCCCAAGGGCCTTGTCGCTCAAAGCCGCAACAAAGAGCATGCTGCCAAGCAAGGCTGGATGTGTCTTGCGAGGGTGCAGTGGGTCGAGGACATCGCATTTGCGAAGGATGAAATTGTGTATGTGATGACAGGTTGGGTGCATTCGACTCGAGAAACTGCTCGAGAAGTATGTGTCAAGAAGATCGCACGCCAGATTGGAGCTGAATTCTCGATCCGTAAATGGCGACAAGTATTGCAAGACCGGATATCTGCAGTGTGTCAGCGCCTGGCTGCTTGGGGTAGGCGCTTCACGCGAGTCGGCCAGCGACGGTAGTTTGTAAGAGTAGGGATCCAATATATGCATGGTGGGCGACACATAGGTAGATTGAATAATGGGGAATTCTTTGCCATCATTGAGAAGAAGTGACCGGGAGTCTGCCTCGGCCGCAAGGCTGAGGCGTAGCATCGCCGTCGTGCTCTCCGGGGAGGAGACAGGCATCGTGGTGAGTGTATCTTCGGGACTGTTGGTAGATTGCAGGGAAAGCTTTCTCGGCTCAACAGGACTGGAGGGAACAATGGTCTCCGGGCCTTCACAAGAAGATTCCTCTTCTTCGCGGACTTCTGAGAGCTGCCTCGGGAGATCTGATGGCTGCGGAGTGGCCGAGGAGCTTGTGGCCGATACTGGAGGCTGACCGTCTGGCCTTTGGCCATAGGAACACTTCATTCCTGAGTGTTCACACCTCGAGCATGGAAGACTGCCAGTGCAACGCGTCTTCAGGCGACGGCAGTTCTTACACGCCCGGAATTTCTCGTTGCTGAGGATTCGATGAAATGGTCGTTGATCAGCATGGCTCGCATGTGTTTTCAAATGCCGGTTGAGTGAATCATTGCGGGAAAAGAAGCGCCCACATCGAGGACACGGTGCTGCAGCGGGTGTCCTTCGTCGCGCGGGCTTCTGAGATGACATTTTCGACTTGGCTGGTTCTGAGCCCATTGTCGCTGCAGCGCATTTTGCAGCCGCTGTCGTCAAGTTAGTGCGCCATTACTGAGGTCGGACGCACGTATGCACCGGTGGTATGTCGAGGTTGGTGTAGACAGGAGACGCAACGACACCGTCAGGTATCATCAGTACTGTGCAAAGATGTCAGGGTCCGGAGTCACAATAAGTCGAACCAAACCTGGTGGAGTGTGGAGGGGGCGCAAGGAGATTTTAAGCGGCCGAAGCCCAATGTGTGCCCATCGAGCCCTTGACTTGCTTGGTCCTCCTCCTCCCCCCTCCCCCGTGTTTGAACTCCCAAATCAAGGCAAGTCAGTCCGGGCCCAGCCCCGCTTTCCACAGGCCCGGACTTGCCGCACGATGCCTGGCGAGCCGACAGTACACGACCAGCCCTTACTCATGGGCACTAAGAAGCCGGGGTCACGAATAGCTGGGGAAATTTTGCAGGGAACGCACACTTGACCTGCCAGCCTTTACGGCACGTACTCGCACGATGTAGTAGCGCCCAGCGGCAGATGCAGCTTTCCAAGGGTCCAAGTAGATAGACGTGGGAGGTAGCTACCGTATTTTACCGTTCAACGAGTTGCCACCACTGAAAACCGTCGGAGATGAGCTCGCGAAATTCGAGGCACCAATGAACCAGCAGCACAGAAACAATACTCCCGCCGGTGAGGGAAAGTCATCGTAGGTAAGAATATATCGATTACAGAATGGCAGCTATTAGTTAGGCAGGTTTAGAGTCTTTACCCTTACTACGAACAGCCCACACCACCCGTTGTTTGTTGTGTGATGAAGAACGCCACCAAGAACCCCGAACCGTTTTCTGACCACATCCACTCGCTGCTACTTAGGTGCTGGTGTGAGTCTGGCTTTGTGCCAGGTCTTCCGCTGCTTGGTGCTTAACTTGTTCGATAGCGGCCTTCTCTTCGTCAATGTTAGCAGACTCGACATGCACTTCGTGACCGAGAGAGCCGGTCCTCTTCTGAACGTCTTCGACGCTGAAGTGCCTCTCACGTGCTTGGTCGACGAGTCTGTCCAGTCTTGAATGGCCGATCGTTGTCTTCCATGGAGGAATCTTTGACCAGTCTTGGAACAGCTCCTCAATCTCCTCCAAAGTCTTGTTGCAAGTTTCGGGGTAAGTGAAATAGAATTGAATCTAAGAAGAGGAAGAAGATCAGTCGGTGTAACTGAAGCGCGTCATGAGATTCGACTTACAGCACCGAGGATACACATGCTTCCGAAAACAATGAACATACCCCATTTGATGTTCTGGAAGCCAGGCGGAATGTAAAGACCGAGTGCGAAGTTGAAGAGCCAGTTGCCTAGGGCTGAGATACCCATACCTGTCGCGCGAGTCTCCAAGCTCCAGACTTCAGCAGCATAGACCCAGGCGACAGGAGCCAACGTCAAGGCATAGACGATGATCAACAGGTAGGAGAAGGCAATGACAGTGTTTGCCTTGGATCCCTCGACCTTGATAAGGACGTTCGGGTTCCCTCCAACACCGCCAGGAACACTCTCGCCAGCGGAAAGAATCCCTCCCACGACGAAATGACAGGCTCCCATGGCCAAGGCTCCGTAGATCAAAAGCTGTCGGCGACCGGTCCGATCAATGTAGAAGAACATGATGGAAGTGAAGATGATGAAGAGAGCGTACTGCACTCCCGAGGCGATGAGGTTGATGTTGCCCGTGAGCCCGGCCATCATGAATATGTAGACAACATAGTAGGTCATAACATCTGGGGAATGTTAGAAAACTGTACCTGCAGTGCTCCGAGGCCGTGTGACATCGTTTCGCCATGGAAAAATGAATGCGCAGGGACCATGCTTCTCACAAAGAGACGACTTACTTGCTCCGGAGTTTTGCTGCCACATCTGAACGGTGAAGCCGGCTAGAGTCCGCTTCCACATACCGTTGATGACAAACTTACGCCAGCCTGAAGGGGCTGATCTTTCGGCTACCAGGGTTTCGGTGATTTCTTCCCACTCAGCGACAACAAGAGGGTCGTTGATTCTTCCTCCAGCCTGAATTTTTGCGAGAATTTTGATGGCTTCATCACCTCGATCGACTTTTGCAAGCCAGCGAGGTGAGCGGGGAAGGAATGGTAGGCCGATCATAAGAAAGACACAAGGGACGAACTGGATACCCCAGGCAGTCCGAAAAGAGGCAGGGCCATCAATGAAGCTGCAACCATAGCCGATGAAGTACATGATGAAGATACCCCATTCTCGTGACACATTAGCCTTGAGGAATACTTCTTACGTTGCAAAGGTCAAACCCTTACCGATTGCAAGTTGTTGAATGATGATGATAGCGCCCCTTTTTTCCTTGCGAGAGATTTCGGCGAGATACACTGGGACCTGAGAACTTGTAATACCGACGCAAACACCGTTGAGGACACGGCCTGCAATCAGAGATCCTATTCCTTGAGTTCCTGTCTGGACTGCGGTTCCAACAAGCCACCTGTATCCTCATAAGCACACTGATGCCCGGCGAGCCAGCCCGAGGAGAATCAAACTTACCACAAGCAAGCAAACATAATCGAGTCTCGACGTCCAATTTTGTCAGAGACTGGACCGGCGATGATGGAGCCCACAACAGACCCTGCAGCGAGCGCAGAGCCGATCGCACCTTGGGTGACGCCTGCAGGCTTGTTGAAGTAGGCATTGTACTGCTTGGTACCTATGATGGCCGACATACTCGAAATGTCGAAACCAAACAACATGCCACCCACTGTAGCAACGAACGCTACGAAGTAGGTGTTGTAGATCTTGGGAAAGGTAATGCCGCCCATTGTTGGCTGACTGAGCAATGGCTCTTGGATATTGCGTATTGATGGTGGATGTCTAAGGGAGGACGACAGGATGCGTAGTCAGGCCTACGTGAAGATATACATGTAGATATAGTGTCTTCACAGTATTTGCCTCCTCCTTCATATCCACACGAATGGACAAAGCCATCATCAGCTATCTGGGGTGTCGTCGAGGAGCCAGGATTTCTGTACTCGTAGAGGTTGTGATCTGCGGCATTTGCATGTCACTGATGGAGTCTCTGCAACACCGATTTGCCGTCTATCGCCCATGACAAAATTGCCATGGGTATACCTGTTACACCCGCCACACGAATGGCTATTTCTGAAAGCGGTCACAATGAAAGCGGGCGGCTCAAAAGGACGGTTTGTCGACTGACGACGGCGAGCCAGAGGAGCTTTCCTGTTTCAGTCTGGTCCAGTGGTGATTCTTTCTCCGTCTAGAAGTGCCGGTGGCAGCAGGTCGAGTGTGGAGAGGCTGGATGACCACCGGTCCTTTGCCTCAGGGAGTTAGGGGCCGAGCGAGGATCGAGGGAAATGGTCCGGGTGGTGTCTGCGTGGGACATGGAGGCGATCACCAGGTGTGTTCGGTTTGGAAGAGGGAAAAAGGGCTTCGTTCGGTCATTTGTAGTTTGTGTGCGTCGTCGTATTGGCAGATGCTTGACCGGCACCCATTTCCTCCCGTCAGATGCCTGGAGCTGAACTTGATCGTCGCTGTTTACGAACCCTGGAAAGCTCGCGTCGTGGAGATATTCGTAATAATGACACTCACCGCTATGAGACCACGACGCTGGCACAACAGCCGAAACGCGTGGCCCTGAACAAGATCCTGGCCGGTGGCTTGACCCTGATGCTTGTGCATGGTGCGAGTCCAGCATCAGCGTGTCTGGTATACAGTACTGTAAGCATTCAACAAGGGGGCACCGGTGTCTTGCCTCTCATGGTAACTATCAGCTCGATGGTGTGCTTGTTTCAACGGTAAGTGACTGGGCGATCTCCGGGGCGTACGGCTGGCTGCGAACCTCATCCATGTTAAAGTAGCAATTGAGTACGGATAACACCCCTGGCCATGACTTTTGAGCCGGAGTGTATTCGGTGCACAGCACTTGTGCGGGATAAGGGGTCAGCAGCTACGGAGAGGCCCCCAAGGCTCCCCACCGTGATGCTTAAAGTAGTACAATACCGCCCGTGGACTTCTACTTTCGGGGCATGCCCAAGTAATTTCGCACCTACAAGTCCCTGAACTGCGGGCTACCTGCCCCGCCTTTCCACCCCCGCTTTCCTCCTCGTTAATCAATCACTCTTCGCTTCTCAACCTGGTCATCACCTGTCGACATCTTCTCACTCCCTACGGAGTCAACCCTTGTCATTTAGATCAAAGACCATTGATACTACTCAGTCACGATTTATATATGTACATACATACATACATACTCTGTCACAACCCATCTCCAGTTTCTCTTCAGTTTCCTCCCAGTCTCTTTCTGTCTGCAAAGATAATTCTCATTATAGATTTACCCTGAGACCTACAGTTGAACCTACTCCCTCACCTTCGTCCGACTTTCACAAGGCATCATGTCACCAAGCTTGGTGTAAGAGGGTTTATTCATTCTATCCAGACCCGTATTGACAGAAACTGTAGTTAACAGAAAAGCCTCGACCGATCTGCGGCGTATCCCTCTCCTACCTGAACCACAACTTCCCAAAGACATCAAGCAGAGTTCTGAAACTACGCGCAAACCGTCGGTCATTGACGCCATCTCAGACAAGTTAACATCTCTTAATAATGAGCGATCGATCAATGCGACCTCGGTCTCGGGCGTCGGCCTTAGCCTCGCTGCAAACATGCACGAGGCTGGCCCCAAGACGTACTGTATGTACAACAGCGAGACGCCAGCCAGCCACGTTGACAACGAAAAGCGACGCAACCAAATTCACTGCTATGAGGCTGTAATCAAAGTTCTTTTTGCCGCGGAGATTGATCAAGATGCGCGACGTGTAAGCGCTCTAGACGGGAAACAGTCATCTTCACCCCAGACTGAAACGGTACAGTACATAGAACCCCAGATGACCTCTCCCAATCTGGACTTCAACATATACCTTACTCATCCTGTGAACAAAGATAGCCAAACCAAGAAAGGATCAAGCCATCGCCATCCAACCCGTACTCACAAGGAGTATCCACCATGGCAACCTCGTCTCCCTTCTGGCGCGACATTGACATCACTCACACCGCGCTTCTTCTCAGCGACGCGCAGACCCAACTTGTGGCACACATGCCCGAGGACGAACAACACATATACCTTACCACGCTGAAGGAACTGCTGGACTTGTTCCGAACCTCCATCTCAGGAACGCGCAACCAGAACCATCATGGCGGCGGTCCATGTATCGTTCACCACGTGGTAGTGATGGACTATGCGACCAGGAATCTCAGCCCGACCAACAAACTCAACAACTGGGCATTAAAACGACTCAAGGCGTCAGGGGCTGGCGGTGCAGTGGGACCAACAGATCCAGCAGCCACAGTCCCATCGAGCCTTCATCCCTCTGGAGGCTGGAACATGGATGAATTCGTCCTCACGAAACAGGCTCCAAGCTGCTTCATGTCGTCGTCACTGCTGAAGATTCTACACGCGAGGGATATCAAGCATGTTGTCCTGGTCGGGTTGACTACCGAGGGGAGTATCTTGAGTTCGGTCTGGCATGGGAGTGATTTAGATTTCCACATCGTTGTGCCCAGAGAGGGTGTCTGGTGTGACGATCGAGAGCTAGGAGAAGTAGTGCTGGAGAAGCTGGTTCCGAGATTTGCTGATGTATGCTCAGTGCAAGATGTCAAGGAATTGATGGTCGGAAGTAAGTAGCAAGGAGTGAATAGTACGCGATCCCTCAGATCTTGCCAGCCTCCACCTCTGTCCTTCCTCCCTCTGCTTCACCGGTGTTCGCATCCACCGTCTCGTCGTGTCCGTCATGTGTGTCAGCATGGCCACCGGGTACTAAACTCTGACCGTCCTTCAGTATCAGATCAGGTAAGAAGAATGCTATCACGAAACAGAGTGCCGAAGTTCCTACGGCCACGTAGGTGATGTTGCGCATCACATCCGAGTACGCAAGGTCCACAGCCTTACGCTGTGGAGTACCTTCCGCAGGTATGTCTGTACTGGTGATAGACTCGAACACGGCGTCGACGATCGTGTCCGTCGCCCCGGACCCAAGGTGATGCCGTAGAGCGTCTTTGAACATGTCACTGTAGATCCCTCCAGCAACGGAGTCGCCTATGGCTGCTCCGACGAAGGCGCATAGCAAGACGAGCGCAGTGACCTAAAGCCTCACCGTCAGTTATGAGTCCGTTGTCGTCCGGCGTACAGTACTGACCTGAGCCATTTCAGCATGAGGAACGACAACTTGGGCTCCGACGATGATGGCGATTTCAATGATCCCGGAACCCCATCCTTGCACAGATTGAACAACAAACAACTCGGCCCAGGAATTGTTCGCGCCTCTCAAACGAATCATCAACCCGAATCCAAGCAGTTTAATCGCCGTACCAACCACCATAAGCCACTTGTAGCGTCTGGTCTTGTACATTATCGCTCCGGCAACAATACCGACAAGACACTGCCACACGCCATTGGTATAGTTCAGGAAAGTCGCATCTCTTGGCCCCATGTTGTGAACGACTGTGGCCCAGGGGTACAGGTAGGTATGGGTCGCTTCGAAGCCCAGCGTATCAAGAAACCCGAGGGAACAGCAGACCACAATGGAAAGGTTTCGGAAATATCGAGCCGGGAGAATTGGATGTGCGGCGACGTAGATCTCGTACGCAACCAAACCCACAAGCGTGACGGCGCCGATGACAATGAGTACGATGATATAGCTGGTGTCCCACCTGCTGGGCGTCAAACCAGCAAGACTGAAAGGAATCAAGAACATCGCGAATCCAGCAGTCAACAGAAATGTCCCACCTAGGTCAATCTGAGAGCAGAAGTCGATTACGGTAATCTTTTGAGTCAAAACAACGCTTAGCTTTTTGGCTCTGCGCTGATAGTACAGCAATGGCGCTATCAAGGCAGCCGCGGAGAATGGCATGATGATGGCAAACATGCCTAGGGTCTGGTTAGTCTGTCAAGTGCGTCGCATGAGTGCTAAGGAGAACAAACCGATTCCCCATCTCCAACCAATACCACCCGGTTTGATCACGTCTTCGACGATGAATCCAGATATCCAAGGCGTGATCAGGAATGGGAAGAAGCTGATACCAATAGCAAAAGCTCTTGATCTCATGCTGGTAATATCGGCGATAATGATATCGTTCAGAATATTGGCTCCTGTCATGCCCAAGTTTGCGAAAATGAATCCTCCAGCGTATACACCAAAGCTGCTAGAGCTAGCGCAAAGGATGTATCCTAGTAGGTAGCATACAATACAAAACGAGTAGGCTTCTGCGCGACCAACGACGTTGGAGATCTTCGCAATGGGCGGTTTGGCGACGGCGAAGACGATGTTGCCAGCCACCGCCAGTGTACTTAGACCGGCGACATTGTTGAAATCAGAAGTCGCGTAGTTTCGGTAATTGTAGAGCAGAGCGTGGTCGAATTGACTAAAGGTCGATCAGTCGATGCCTCACAAGAGAATGGATGCACACAGACTAGACTATCAGCATAATGCAGATACCGAGCCATACTATCAACCTCCCATTCCTACCCCAGACAAGTTGCATTGCCTCTGCTCGAGCTGTGCCACTGGTCACGGTGGAATCGGTGACAATCACCGTCGACTTTGCGAACTCCAGATCATCATGGTCGACCTGAGGAGCATGCCGACCACTCGCAGAACCCTGTCGAGCCGAATTTGGTTCGTTGCGAGCCTCTGTAACCACGTCCATGCCTGCGAGGAATCTATGATCGCTGGATAAGGAATTGTCACATTGGGGGATTCTTTGGTTAAGTATTCTAGTTGTGGCGACATCCGATGGAGATGATAAGCGTCCAAAGACCGAGGTTATGCTCAATGCAGCTTCGCTTCAGAGTATGATCCGTGTAGGAATGGAGGTGCAGGTGGTGCACAGCATAATTTCAGGCCAAGTGCGACCGGACTTTCATTCATTGGTACTGGGTGAAAGGGCTTGGTTGACAGAGCTCGTGTTGTAAGTCACCCATTGGTTACATGCTAGGTAGGAAGCAGAGACGATAGCTTCGACAGAGGACAGCCCTGGGAGATAGCTTTGTGGTCGACTGGGTGGTCGAAGGTGACTCAAACCGTACTGATAAGCCTTGCAATGAAGAGTAGAGTGTAACCTTGCGTGCCCCCATGATGTGTTAGCGATAACGCAAGAACCGCTCCTCATATTCCAGCCAGAAACCATGCGAAGTGGTATCGTAGGTAGAGAAGGAGATGAGCGTTTAGCGATGGCCAGGCATACGTCGATCGATGAGGTGATCCCTCCAATGTCGTTCTGCTCCCAATGACTGATTATCTTGGTGAGAGGAGAGATCAGCCCTTAAGTACATAAGTTAGAGGCACCAGGACAGTGGAAGACAACGATCGGCCAGTCAAGACTGGACAGGGTATGCTTTGTCACCACTTGACGTCCTGCTAGGAGCCGGAAACGCCCCGCCGGTGGGGGTCGCCCAAGTGGTCGATAGCGTTGACAGGCTTCGACCTGGAAAAAGAGCGATAACGTTCTCCTAGCAAGCTCCTGGCCCATCCTCTGTAGTTTTAAGACTCTCACCAGACTCAGAAACGCTGTTGGGGCTCTTAGCCCGTTCAAAGTCCCCAAGACATCCGACGTGAGAGCATGACAAAGTGATTCGACTTGAGATGGAGAGCAAAAGTGCCTGCTTCGAACTGGGTACGGCGAGACGACCACGGCAACAGGGGAAATTTGCATTTTGGCTGGGGTGTATAGTCGCTGCTTCTTTCTTCGGCCTCTGTAGGCGCAATATTGGCAGCTTGGTCGAATCGTTGCTTCCTGGCCCTTACGATTCCAGTCGCGTCCACACGCAAGGTCATAAAGCCTCCTCGACCGCGCAGTTTCGATGGCACGACATCGAACCAGCCGAAGAAATCCTGTACCATGATTGCTACGATGGACTTCAATGTGCTCGCCTTGATGTTCCTATGGACTACCATGCACATGAAGGCTCATTGGATCGAGTTGCTCTGGCCATAGTCCGTCTCCCTGCAAAAGTCCCAGTCAGTGATCCACGGTACGGTGGGCCTATCCTGGTCAACCCAGGAGGACCTGGCGGCTCGGGCGTGGCGAAACTGTTGCTCCATGGCTCCCTGATGCAACAGGTGGCCGACTCTGACAAAGCCGTCGACGAGGCAGCAGAATCCGACAAGTACTTTGACATTATCGGTTTCGACCCTCGTGGGGTCAACCACAGTACGCCCATCTTGACATGCTTTCCGGATAGCTTCGCTCGACAGACCTGGAACCTTCAGACTCTGGCGGAAGGGCTGTTGGGTAGCTCGGAAGGATCATTGAGAACTGGCTGGCGGCGTGCTAGGGCCTTTTCCGTGAGTTGCTCCAGCAGGCTCGAATCAGAGAACGGGACGAACTTCCTCGAACATGTCAACACAACTCCTGCGGCGGCGGACATTGTCGAAATTATCGAGAGACACGGTCAATGGCGCGAGCGGGAAGGTCAAAAAGCTCAAGCTGCAAATGACCTTGAACATGGCCGTGACCCGAATCAGGAAATCGCCCAACGCACCAGGTGGCACAAAGGTAGAGAACCTCTACTCTTCTGGGCCTACTCCTACGGTACGGTACTGGGATCCACGTTTGCAGCCATGTATCCAGAAAGGGTGGCTCGTATGGTCCTGGATGGTGTCGTCGATTCAGAGGACTACTACAACGGCCCGTGGCTTCAAAATCTTCACGACACCGATCGTATCCTGCACAAAATCATGCAATACTGCTCTGACGCAGGCCCAGGCCTGTGCCGCTTTTGGAGACCCGGAGGTTCGCAAGCTATACTTGCCGCATACGAATCCCTTCTCCATGATATCTGGAATGACCCGCTGTCTGTTGTTGGTGACCAGCGCCGGGGTCCAGAAATTATCACATGGACAGACCTCAAGATGGTCGTCAAGGATGCTCTCTATCAGCCCATCATGCTCGGTCCAATTGCGGTCGAACTGTTGCAGGATATCACAAACGGCACCGGTAGTGTGTTCGCCGAGTACAAGCAAAATGGACGTACACCGAGCTGCCGGTCTCAGCAGTGCGAGATTGACGGACCGTACTCAGAAGAATGCGTCTCGCCCGGCTGGAATGAACTCGAGGCCACCCCTGCGATTTTGTGTTCCGATGCCCAGGACATCGGCAGCTTCACTGAGGACGAGTTCCGGTCCTACTGGCGGCTGCTGCAAGACCAGAGTAGCTCCATGGGTGACTACTGGGCTCAAACGAGACTCAGTTGTGCGGGCTGGAAGGCTCGGGCAAAATGGCGGTTTGCTGGACCCGTGTCCGGAAATACCTCGCACCCCATCCTGTGGGTTTCAAACACTTTGGACACCGTGACGCCACTTCGTAATGCGAAGAAGATGAATGAGAGGTTCCCTCGTTCAGTACTCTTACAGCAAGATTGTGAAGGTCATTGTTCCATCGCGGCGCCGTCGCTGTGCACCGCGAAGGCGATCAGGCGGTATTTCCAGACTGGAGACATGCCGGATGTCGGCACGCTCTGTGAGACTGATGCGAAGCCTTTTGAGAGCCAGGCCACCAGAAACAGTGTTTCGAGAATGGATGCAAAGGATGCAGAATTGCTGGCAGTGTTGAGACGGCTAGCCGAGTCTCCAACGAGAGCCAGGTTCCTATGAGGATTTTATCTTGGACAGAAGAAGAACTAGAATGTTCGAAGGAAGACGGTCTGATGGAACATATCTCACAATGCCCTTTACGAAATACAGCTTTTACGAGTTCTATACCCAACCTTGATTGAATCCTTGGGCGATACAGTGAGTATCCCTCGACGACACAGAATCAGTAGCATAGTGAATCACTCAGATTTCTCTTGACGAGCAAAAACTCATCCCATAACCCCCCGAGGATTATGGGAATAGAAAACGAGGAAACCTGATTTTTAAAGAGGCAACGCTGGGACTCGAACCCTCTACCAAGCACTCCTCTCCAACTTTGCGAGGATTGCCGCTTCAAGTGCTGCCCAAGACCTGCTGCCAGACGGGGGAAGCATATTGGTATCCCCCGATCGCGCCGGTCTGGTCACTTATGCAGCACTTGAAGCGGTCGGATACTGGAAGGAGTGCCTTTTGCGGTATAGGACTCGAGTCCCATTGTTGAACAAAATTTGAAAAACAAGATACATCAAGTGAACATTGTCTGGAACTGGATATGTGGATATCGATTGCGCCAAGAGGTGTTGTATCGCGTTGTGTTGTGAAGGGCGGGACTTCGAGCAGTACAGTACCGACCTCTAGCTCACTCACAGTCTCTCCGTCCTTGCCCACTACGCTCTCTTCTTCTCATCACCAGCGGGCACACTTCTCAAGTCCTCGATGTGCGCATTGATGAAATATCCCCGCAACTGCTCTGGCGTCATGTACTTCGCACCACGAATCTCACCGTGACAGGACTTTGTCCCGCACAGGCACTTGAAGGATTGCTGCATCTCCCACTCGGTACTTGGATAGAAGAAGGTCAATTCGTCGCCGACACTGAGACCCTTGGGAAGACCATTCTCATTGACACGTGTGGCCACGCGAAGCTCGATGACCGGTTGATCGGATGAATCCGAGATGACGTGGAATTCCAGACTTGGTTCACAGCTGTGGTTGATGAAGACCAGGTCGGTGTTCAATTCAATGTGCTGATTCTCGGAGACTTGCACGGACGACCAACGCGCTGTGGGCGTGAGTGTCATGGGTGGGCAAGTGGTGCGAGCGAACTGGTAGATGTCAGTATTTTGGCTGGTCATGTCAAGGCACCTGAAGACGAGCTACACAAGATCATGTCTTGAACGGTCGAGGGTGATTTGTGCTGTTTTGTTGCTTTGGGGGAGGCCGACGGGGACTTACGAGAGCACCTGGACCAAGCGAGACGAGGGACGAGCTGTACGAGGTATGGAAGCCTTCTCGTTGATTCACTCGCATGACGGACGAGAGGTTTGACGTGGTGTCTTGCATGATGATTGTGATTTGGTGAGCTTTGTGATTTGGCGCTGTGTTGGTGATTGAGGTTTATGTTGGGCAAAACAAATATCTACATATAAGGTCCTGATCTGTGGTAGATGTCTATCTACAGGCAGTGGTAGTGACTGAGTTGATCGCAAGGCAGTGGTGTGAATATTGAAGTATCGTGAAAGGCTGAGTTTAACAGGAACCAACATTGGGATACGTGAAGTGGCCAACTCACTTGGTACACGCTTTCTCTGGCCGCGCCCAGCTCATGCCGAGGTTTGAGGGGCATTGCGAAGAGGTCTTAGCGTTGTGGACGAACCTGACGACCAGAGTCCTCCACAGCTCGGGCCCAGACGGAGTCTGTAGGGGCAGTCTTAGCTATACCGTAGAGGTATCTGCAGAGCGAACCCGCTCACCCGACTGAGGTACAACAGAACCGGCCAAACGCTCGCACAGAGGGGAGTAGCTACTCCGTCCTCCAACGTGGAAAAGGCGAGAACAACCCTGCTGTCGACATTTGTCCGTGCTTGTTAGCGCAGCCTCGTCCATGCTGCTCACCAATCTCGAGCTTTGTGGATGGCACGATTTGACGAACCGAACGATCCCCTCGCGAAACGTCAGCAACACCCCCGAAAGCATGTGCCTTTCCCCGACTGGATTCTGCTGCCGCTAGAGAATGCATGGCCCTCGGAGTCGTGAGTGAAAACTCTTCCTCAGTTCTCGCCCAGGTGTCGTGCCATCCTGGATCCAGTTAGCGGTGTGAAGCTTGACGCTCTGCCCAGGGAACCTCACCCGCCATAGGGGTTGGGCTGGCGACTAGGCCAGAAAGTGTGCGAGGGAGACGCTGTTTTACTATCTGGCCCCCATTTGACTCCGGCAGGCACTCGGCAAAAGAGCCTGCTTAGGTAACCTCAGGTCCCATGCGAGAAGAGCGTATTCGAAGCCATGCCGAGGGGTTTGCTTACATATTGTACAAGTACCGTGCTGGCAACCGGCTGACCACTTATCCGCCCTTTGCACGTCATGCAGATTGACTTTGGCTCACATCTGAGAGCTCACTCCGCTGGACTATATTACGTGCTATGGCTTATCTACTTTCCAGGGTAAGCAACCAGTAGTGACACGGGACGGACCACTGTGTCTCTGGAAAGGAAAACTCCCCCAACGACCTAACACAGATATCCCTTTGAATCAATTACCCTTGCAGGTTGCAGGGTTGTATTGCTCTACTAGTTGACGTGGGCCTGGAAAGCACTTGTCGTCAGTGGGCACATCGGACTGTTCTAGTACTCCAGATTCCGAGACCACCATGTCTCCGTCGAAGCCATTTGGCAAGTTGCCAGCGAATGCCGCCTCAGAAATTCAAGCATACGAGCTGCATGTCCCCGATGCAGATATCAAACAGATGCAGGACCTGCTCAGACTCAGTCCTGTTGGCGCTCCCATTTACGAGAATTCCCTCCCAAATGGCGACAGCAAGCTGGGCCTCCGACGAGACTGGCTGATCGAAGCCAAGCGTGTATGGGAAACGGAGTTTGACTGGTGAACTTCCCCAAAGCAATCACTTCATTCGAGATCTGACGCTTGATACTCAGGAGAGCTACCGAGAACCGAGTGAATTCCTTCCCGAACTTCCAGGTGCCCGTCGAAGACAAGATTGGGACATTCAACATCCATTTCGCCGCGCTGTTCTCACGTAAACCAGACGCTGTGCCTGTCGTGCTCCTACACGGATGGCCGGGATCCTTTCTCGAGTTTCTGCCCATGTTCGAACTCTTCAGGGAAAAATACACACCTGAAACTCTCCCATATCACCTGGTGACCCCTAGTTTGCCTGGATTCACGCTCTCGGGAATTCCGCAACTGAGTCACGATATCAGCCAGGTAGACGTGGCGCGCATTACCGATAGTCTAATGAAACGAATAGGGTTTGGATCCGGATACATCGCTCAAGGTGGCGACGTGGGATCTAGAGTTTCTAGAATCATAGCGGTAGACCACGAGGCGTGTAAAGGTGAGATGCTGTTCATACTCAATCCCAACTTTTCGCTGCTCTTGGAATGCTGACAATCTTCGCAGCAATACATCGTGCGTTTTCTCCAGTCCACCTTTCTCTGGATGCTGGGGGTCGTACTCGCGCTACGGCTCATCGCAGCGATATGATTCAATATCTACAGAACCCAACCTAACCTCGTGAGTGTAGTCAACTTCTGCGCCATAAACCGCCCTGCCTCAGCAACAGACGACACGAAGTTATCCCTAATCGAACAAGACGGAGTCAAGCGTCTGGAATCCTGGAAAGCAACCGAGACGGCATACGCGCTCGAACACGCCACGAAGCCCAGCACGATCGGGTTCGCGCTGAGCAGTAACCCTCTCGCGCTCTTGTCATGGTACGTCTTCACGTCCCTATTGACTCTCTACAAAGTATCCACAATACCGGACTGACCAAGTCACACCGCAAAACAGGATCGGGGAGAAGTTTCTAGCTTGGGTGGACGCTCCTCTCTCCTTGAACACCATTCTCGAATCGGTCAGTCTGTACTGGCTCACTAGATCTGCGCACAGTAGTCTATGGTCATATCGTCATGTAAGTTCTGAATCTACTCGCTCTACCCGATCCAGCCCTGCCCCGTTTTAACGAATTCGATCGCACACATGCTGACCGCGAGGTGGTTGTGATTGAAAAACAGTCATACGGACCGAATCCCCTCCCTCACGACGATCCGAGATATTACATCAAGATACCGCTGGGTTATTCTTACTTTGCAAAGGAACTCATTCCGATCCCGATAGATTGGGTCGCCACCACGGGAAACTTGATCTGGCGCAGATTGCACGAGCGAGGTGGCCATTTTGCTGCGTTGGAACAACCAAAGGTGTTCATGGAGGATCTCGAGGCTTTTGTCGGTCATGTTTGGAAATCTTAACGCGAGCACAGGTACATAACAGCCGTTGCTGCCATCGCCACAACTGACCTCACCAGGGCCCGATTCTGTTTCCAAACCTGACTGTATTGGCCTGAACGATTCACCTTCCTGAGCCAGCATCTAATGTCTATGGAATCTCTGACTGGCGGCCCCTTGATCACTGGAACGACTTCTTCCCAGAGACTTTTCCCCAGCACAGGTTGTATGAGCTTAAACTCCCAAGGTTTCTATTGTAGTCTCTCAAGCCAAAGTTTTGTTCTTCGACGCCTCCAGTAGTCTTTTACCCTACGGGCTTAACCATTATTGCTGTGACACGGCGCTAAGAGTTCCTACTGCTATCTATAGGTGACTCATCCTATTCGTCGCAATTTTCGTAAGAACGCGGGGACTCGTCGCCTCACTTCCTGGCTCGGCTCGAGGCGACAACGCACCTCTGAAGTTGTAACCTGCTTCAACTTCTACTACATCCACGTCCTCCACCACTCTTGGTATTACCTCAGTCAGGACTGCACATTTTTGCAGCCTAGTCTGCCATCTTCCAGCAGGCCCGCAGCTGAAGAATCTTGAAGATGCACCTATTGAGCTTCGACACAAATGGTCAGCCTCGTCTGACGCCGTACTCCGAGCTCAAAGCACCACAGTACGCCGTGCTCTCGCATACGTGGGAGGCACCGAGCAGTGAACTCACATACAAGGAGATACTGGAGAACTCCGGCAGAGAAAAGGGCGGATATCACAAAGTTGAATTCTGTAGATTGCAGGCACAAACAGACGGCCTCAACTATTTCTGGATCGACACTTGTTGCATTGACAAATCGAGCAGTGCAGAGCTTTCAAAGGCCATAAATTCCATGTTCAGGTGGTATCGCAATGCTGAGAAATGCTACGTATACCTCACAGATGTTTCGACGACATCGGGTGCTGACCGCAATTCGTGGGAATCAGCATTCCGCAAAAGCCGGTGGTTCTCAAGAGGTTGGACACTGCAGGAGCTTCTGGCACCCCGAGTCGTCGAGTTCTTCTCCAGAGAAGGTCAAAAGTTGGGCGACAAGGGGACCTTGGTAAAGCTTCTCCATGAGGTAACGGATATTCCGTCTCTGGTCCTGCAGGGCATCGATTTCAGACAGCTCAGCGTCGAGGAAAGGTTTCGATGGGCGGCCAAGCGCCACACAACAGAACCAGAAGACAGAGCTTATTCGCTCCTGGGTATCTTCGACGTTTTCATTCCCCCGATGTATGGAGAAGGCGAGAAGCATGCGCGGCGCCGGCTGCAGGATGCCATTGAGGAGCGGTCAAAGAGCGTGGAGCAAGGTAAGCTACTACCTGAACTCCTCATTTCGACATAGTAACGAAACTCTGACCGGTGAGGTTCAGATCCTCTCGATTCTCTTCGAGGAGAGGATAGCTCTCAAGAAAGGACAAATGCTGTTAGAATGTCAATACCCACGGACCCGACAGCTGACTGCGTAATCCACATGAACATAGGCGGACCGACCTTATCAGACCTCTTACATCAGATGACTGGTGTTGCGTTCAGGGTGGTAGAAGGGAAGCGACAAGTCTTACTGCCCAGCGGCGCCACCATAATACCAAATCCCACGGTGCGTATAGATGGGTTCAATGAGGCAGGGGTGAATCAGGTATGGTCCGAAAATATGGTGGCTGCGCTGAAGGCAAGCAATCTGTACAAAAGGGAAATGGCAGGAGAGCATGTTGTTCAGTCATGTGTGTCATTTCTTGTCCCAGCCGATCAGACCTTGGACGGAGTTCTGGAACTCACCATGGGTCGCGAGATGGGTGACAGGATTGCACTACAGCTGTACGCTCGCTGATGAAAGGCTGACAGAATTCATCATCAAAAACCCCTTGGATTCTGTTGACATGGCCAAGAAAAAGAGTAACTTCGAACAAACAACGAACTTTGTTCCTAATGGTTAATGTCGTCGAACATTATGGGTGGAAAAGAATATTCGTTGTTCATTGCTTGGACTAACTAATTCAAGTTCATCATCTGGCCTCCATACATGATATCGAGATCGTAGCTTTACATACTCTGGACTTCCATGTCAACCCAGTCGAAAGCATACTGCTCTGCGGAAAGCTCTTTTAACAGCGTGTCGATTGAATTTTCGTCGCAGATGCTTTCAACTTTAGGACCAGCGTAGACGTGGTCCGCCATGGGCTCAACATGAGGTATGCGGAAGGATGTAGAGTTTGCGTCTGCGGAGATCGACTGGTCTGGCATCTGTAATTCCGTCGAGGCCAAGTTTGTATAGTATGAGTTCTGGTCCGTCATTATCTCGTCGAGAACGCCGAGGAAAGCTCCATCGGTCATAGGATGTTGCGCTTCTGGTGCCGAATCCATAGCCAGCGGATGCTCGGGTCTGGCCTCGACGACGAGCATCTCAATTCCTGGATCGCTGGATGGGTTGTACGTTCCATCAGGGTAACTGAATCGATCCGACATCGACACGTTATATAAATCGAGTTCGCCGTCATCGTTCCAGTTAGACAGTTGCGTTTGAAGGCCTTTGAATTTGAGGGCACTGGAGTACTCGTGGAAGTCTAGGACGCCGCTCCATGCTGCTGCACTGAATACCTTTCGATAGGTTGACCTAACAACAGAGCCACTCTCTAAGTAGCTTTCAAGTCTGCTTAATCCGGAAGGAAGTCTCGCTGTTGATATCCGCCTCCCATGGACAAACCGCGATACAGCCTCGGCGGTCAAGTGCAAATTGGCAACAGCGGGTAAGACCTTCTGGCCATCCTCGGCCGAAGAAGTAGTGGGACAGTACCGACAATGCCTTGAAAGTTGAGATTTCCACGAACGAAGTTTGCTCAAAGAGCCACTGAGTTTGACTTGGTCATATTTGAAAGGACAAAGGTCACACACGGAATCGTTCAAGATAGAAAGCAGCTTCACATAGTGTTTGAAGATGCTGAGTGACCTTAGTGGGTTTTGTAAGTTTACATCTCCCTCGATGCTTGCACTGAAGTCATATCTTGACGAGCACTGTTCCCACTCATCGGCCTCGCTCTCGTCATGTTGCAAGGTTAAGCCGACTTCTTGTGATCGAAGTTGAGGGGTTGTGTCGGATCGCGCTGCAAGAATGGTATCCATGGCAAAGGCTGCAAGGATCGTTCGCAGGAAACTTGAATCAAGTACACTATTTCCGTGTTTATCTTGACATCGTCTCGGAAATTGGAGTATAGCACGAATTGCACGGCAGAGAACGAGGAATGCGGGTTCCCATCGTTGCTTGCCGATGTCCAGCGCAGCCAGCTGAACGAGCGCTTTGACATCGTCTGGATCTAGACTCGAGGACCGCCTTGAGATGCTGTTCAAAGCCTTGTTGTAGTATCCCTCTGACGTTGATGTTGTCTCCTGGTCACGGCCATTTTGCTGCACGGAGGCAGTCGCAAATACAGCCCAGAGAAATGCCATCTGTCGTGAGCTACATTTTCCCTCGTCTTGAGCTTCTGTTAGCTCCCGAACAATGTTGTGTTTCTGTGTGATTGGCAGTCAAGAGTGACCGAATCTAAAATATGTCTCCACAAGTTTCCAGGCGTTGGGAGGAAGTGGTCCATGGACATCGGCAAGAGCGTCATGTGGTATAGCGAGCCCGTTGCGAACGCTGGCGTCAACAATCGCAAAGTCAAGACAATTTTCGGCGTATTTCGCGTTTAACATATTATCCAGGACATCAGCAGACATTGACCACGGTCTGAAGTCTGATCTTCGAGACATAGATGGTCTCTGATCCGTTTCAGGTTCAGGCTGTACTTTGTCTCGCTCGGTAATTCTGTTGTCATCTTCAAGATTGGACGCCAGCTTGTCTATTTCATGTCTAATTGAGCGCCCCGGCCATGCCTTGCGAGAGTAATCCACCTTGTCGAATTGCAGGTTGAGGAGGGTAGCTTTCCCCTCATCGTCATACCTGATACTTGAGTGTTGTAACAATTGCAAAGTCATCTCCTGACTGCCGGGCACTGCTTTGAATACGAGAGCTCATAACGCCTCCACGATGTGCACATAGCCTGTAGCAAACCCACGCTTCTTGTTCTGTCTACCATAACGACAGTCGAGTGATGCTTTTGTGCATGCCTGGCAGGGACGACCTGAATCGCATCGTTTCTTCTGAACTCGACATTGGTCGCACGCTCTTCGTGCTCGCCTGACAGGTTCGCGGATGGCTACAAACAGTTGTCTGTATCTTCGACACCATTCATCCGCTGTCTCTCTCGAGGTTTCATGGATTGAACACGTTTATTTTCATCCGCCATGTTTGACGATGTGGTAAGCACTTTGTGACAGTGCTTCCAGCTCGTGTAGACGACACAAGAAGTTTTGTCAGACATAGACATTGCGGAAGTTCATGGCATATGGGACTATGATATGGTTCTTCGGAGACTCTGAACTGGATACTATGTCCATATAATACCGCATATGGAAGGAATGACGTCCCGTTTCTAAGCATCTTCTTAAATTTTGAGCCGCCTATACGTCCGGAGAAGTGGAGCCAGAGAGAAGACAAACCTGGAGTCTGGGCGGGTCCGGCAGGCCAGGGGGTATCGACTTGCGGAGTCGCCCGGGGCAAGTATGAGAAGACAAAATGAATAGATGGGCTCTGTTCTTTCTTCCGCTCTGAGACAATGGTATCGTGGAATTGGCCCGAAGAATGTAGTATTGGCCGCCGGAAGTCCTAGAGTCACTCCCCCGGCCTGAGACTTTCTACTTCTTCTTCCGGCACAAGCATCTTCCATCATTCCGGTGACAAAGTCTATGTCGAGTAGTCCCGACATGGGTAAAGCAATATGGTCGGATGGGTGGGTACATTTCCATTTCGGGACCGAGAACCCCCCGTTTAGTATCGGAGCTAGCAATATCGGGCAGAGGTTATCGCGAGTGCGCTACACCTCGCAAGAACTGCAGCTGAAACCCTTGCCATGGACGAGTGGCTACAGACTCAAGCTTTCCTCTGTTGAGTATATCCTTAGTACAGAAAAATTGGACCAGGCTGACTGACTCGCACAGGAAGCCCCCACCGGTCAGGTGATCACGAAGGGATAGACACGATCACTGTACCCTTGTAGTAGAAATCAGATCATACTTGGACTTTAACAATTGTGCACGTCATGTGAGAAAGTCATAGCTAGACTTCATTCAGTAATCTTGATCCTGTTCATCCCCTTCTCCAGTATTACCAAAATGCGTTCCCCTTCCGTCATCCGTTGACTGGCGCTACACCTTCTCACCCGCAACCCTTCGCACAATTAGCCCTACTTCCTCTGGTCGACTCACAAACGAGCTATGGCTGGCATCCAGCGTGACGTCGTGCATCCTCCCATTTGCACCTCTCTCTTCAACCGCGCGCCTCACATTTGCCACCATCTCCCTCTGAAAGGCCACAGGCATTGCATTGTCTCTCTCGCAATGCACGTACGTGCTATCTACATCCATCCAGGCAGCATACGAGCTCTTACTCCAGAACGCGCCGTAACTCTGCGGCTTGACGTTTCCCACCAACTCCGCGAGGACCTTCTCATCGTCGATATCGTTGTAAAACAGCTCTGCAGACGTTTCATCTGCAAGTTTCGACGTCTTTCCGTCCTCGGAGAGATTGAACCATGGTAATGGTTCACCACCGAGGTTATCCATGACAGATACGCCTTCGTCAACGGCATGCGCAGAGCAGAAGATGAGGTGCTTAACGCCGCCTGTTTTGCCTTGAGCCTCACGATCGATCTTCAGAAGACCCCGACAAGCGGAGCTGCCTGGTATCCCACCATAGGAGTGGAAGAACGCAACGATGTCCGAGCCCTGGTCGGCGTATTTCCTAATGGTTGAGGCTATCGCGTCGACATCCCCGTCGAAGTTGGGATGTGGTGGAGACGAGTTAACCGAGGGCAAAGATATGCCTTCGACAGTGTAGCCGTGTTTGACTAGATAGCTTGCTAGAGGAGAAAAGCAAGAAGGTTCGTGCCAGGCTCCAGGGACGAGAAGAATGACGGGTTTTGACATGGTGAGCGTGATAGGTGTTGGCGGAGGCAGCTGGATTGCCCAGGCTAGTACCAGTGTTACGACAAGTGGAGGTTACGTTCCTCGATACCTGTGTTGCGCTCGAAGTGGTAGGTTTCAGGCTCAAGCCTCTCTTGTCAACGGGATCTTAAGTGATCATGATAAGTCGGAGTGATCTCCATGACGTTGATAAGTCGACTGGAAACATAGCTATGCTCAGGCATGCTCACAAAGCATGCAGACCAAAGGTCTACAAAGTCACCGATGCTTTTTAAGCATTGTTAGCATCGATAGCGCAGCGAATGCGTACTATCAAGAAAAGTACGCCCATGACAAGTGTACGGAAAAGTACTTTTCCGCCCTGGCCGGAAAGATGAGTAAACATGCAGTATCGGCCATAGACCCACTAATAATGAGGAGCCACAAGGGGCTCCGTTTGTTATTAACACACTCATCTTCGAATTAGGCCTGATAGTCTTACTTCCCGTCGAATCAGAAGCCGACATTTCGCGTCTCAATATCCGCGATTATGTTCAGTCCCTCGACTCAATTTGTAGGAATCTTTGTCCTTGTACTGTGCAGTGTTCCAGTTCTTTGCGCGTTGCTTTACCCAGTCATCAGCATTCAGGAGAAGTTCTCCGGAGGATTTCTCCAGTTTCGCCACGTCGTCCTCCAAAGGATACTCAAACAGATCCCGCAACTTCACCTCTGAATTCGGTCGTGAGAAGTAGACGACGCTATGTCGCACAGAATCGCCTTGTTTTCCAGGAGGCGCGACAACGCGATGAACCGCACTATACAATCTGCCTCCCAGCAATTTGATCAGGCTGTCACCCAAATTGATCACTGCACACTCGGGGCGAGGACGCACATATTCCCAATCTCGCTTGTTGGGAGCAAGCACCTGAAGTCCGCCAAGCTGATTGAAGAGGACAGTGACACTGCCAAAGTCGGTATGTTCACCCAAAGTGATGGTTCCAGAAGGTTTGATTGGTGGCGCACATGTGACTCGTGCCTGGTCGACTGAAGGTCTCTCGAGCTTGTGCAATGACTCGAGGAGACCCGCTGGCAGTCCCAATGATTTCCCGAGAGAAGCCGTGATGGTGTATATTACGCTGTGACACGATCTCATAAAGGTTGTGAGCTCACCGAAACGATCCAGGACTACTTGTGGTTGGTCGTGCTTCAACGAAGTCGACGAACTGGTGCCCGATGATGCCAGTTGTTGGATACCCAAGAACTCATCTTTGGAAATGTTGTAGAATTCACTGTGGTCCTTTGTGCCTTTGTCGTCGACGAACATGGCTCCAGATCTCTTGTACCCGAAATAGTGGCCGGTGGTTCCCATGTCGTACTTTAGTTTTTCGTCGAGTGAAAGAGAAAAGACGGCATCGGCGAGGTTGAACATGAAACGAGAGTCGACATGGTGGTTGGATAGATAGAAGAAACCATAGTTCTGGCATGAGTCCAGCAAGATCCGCGCTTGCTCTGGGTCACCTTTGGACAAAAGATCGAAATCGACAGTAGAGATGTCGGCTACTGGTACGTCGGAAGGGAATGGAGAGATGTTTTCAGACATGCCGAAGAAGTGCGAGACCTTGAGGCGCTGTATATCAAGACGAGTATGATGACGGATGTGCCCATATGATCTGAAAGCCAAAGAGGCAACTGTTGTGGCCAGTCCTCGGGATCACAATGTCATCGGCTAGAAATGAAGGGTAATGTCCAAGATCCCCTCTCGACTTCTTTACCGACACGAGGCGTCCGGGTGATTACCCGAGACCAGTCTTCTGTACACGCCGTCCCCGCCACTGGGGTAGACCGACCCACAATCAAACAAACTGTCATACGAATACACTGGTCACTCTTGCTAAGGGACAATCACGGACTGGTGGGATCTACTCCATTGTTTAAATATATACCAAACCCAGCTGCCTACTCTCCTCGGCTTTCCCTTGACATGTACCTATTGTGGCACTTGTGCTCCAGCATCCCTGTAGCCAAGACGCAACTCCCCCATACCGGCCGGAGTCATCGTCGGCTGGAAGACCGATCATGGAGTTTGGTATCGTGTAAGTCAGATGCAGTGGGCGATGCTATGGGAGTGGCATGATAGATGTGGGAGTGAGACCAGCTACCTTCTGGGTGTTTGAAGGATTGAGAAAGAAGGTGCTTCAAGGACCCTGTCTACCACTGGAAGATACCATCAACCCGACAGGTATGGCATGTATTCCAACTTCAACCAGGATTGTCACAAACTCCAGGCTCCTTGTACGGGTTTCGGAGTCTGCTCACCATCATATTGTCCTCTCCTGTACGGACACGAATACTCTGTAAACCCCCAACTTACGGAGTACAGTGCCTACAGAATGTGCCCCCACTCATTAAGCCCCCATCTTCGTCTCCACCATCTCCTTCTTCCCCCGCACATGTGGACCTGATGGCTTGATGATCAGCGTGCAACAACACCAAGGTTCTCGACCCTATGAGAAGTCTGATTTGGTAGGATTCTCCAAGCACCTCAAAGCTTGCTAAGACTTTGATGGATACGAGGATGCTACACAGGCAGACGGTTTCTTAGCATGGAACGCCACAAAGCTCTAGTATCGTCATAGCCTCGTACCGCCTACAGGTTGGGTCCTGATGCTCCGTCCCTCTCGCTCGGACAATGCACCGACATAGCCGACTGTCGTTCATCTGATTTAATTACTTATGATAGCCCTGGTCCTGGTCCTGGCCTGGGCTCTGCGAGGATGAGTTTCTCTTTTGCTGGTTCTCACTCGGTATTTGTAGCTTCTGTTCCCTGCTTGGACAACACTCATACCGTCTTGCCGTCAATCGACGAACCGACTCGTTACTGTGCCCAGTTGATACGTGTCGACGGTCTTCGGTAGTAGTTAGTACTGTTGCCACTTACTCGTACAGACACCATGGACACCAACACGCCCGACGACAAGGGCATCTCGACCCAAAACGAGATCGAAAACATGAGTCTCCCACCAACGAAACATCAATTCCAGTTCTCATCCAAGTCCAAGAAACACGACGGCGACGTCGCCTTGCAACTCTTCGCCAACCCCGACGACCTTCACGACCCGATCGATCGACTTGAAGAAAAGAAACTCATTCGAAAAGTCGACCTTGTCATTCTCCCGCTCATCGCCGTCAACTACGCCTTTTTCTACATTGACAAGACCACGCTCTCGTATGCGGCCATCTTTGGTATCAAGGAAGATTTGAATCTGCATGGGACACAGTACAACTGGCTTAGTAGTACGTTTGGACACTCTCCTCCATATGCTTCAACAGTCCTCCATTGATCCGTCGACCACGACTTGTTTCATCTCTGTCTGACATGTCGACGTGTTTCGTGCGCAGGTCTCTTCTACTTTGGCTTTTTGGCGTGGGCATTTCCCACCAATTTCCTCATGCAAAGACTCCCATTGGGAAAATACGTCGGGTTCAAGTACGTTGCCTCTGTCTTCTCATCTCAGATCTTCATCCCACCAATAGAAAAAGTACACGATACTAACGTCTACATGACCACTAGTATCTTCATGTGGGGATTCTTCTTGATGCTCCAAGCCGCATGCAACAGCTTCGCGACCTTGAGCGTCCTACGAGCCCTGGCTGGTGCAGCTGAAGCATGTTCCGATCCATCATTCATGTTGATCACACAGATGGTACATAATCACCTTCCCATGTTTCACTGTTTCAGTCGTTCCATTACAGCTAATCATACATGCCTGTTACTGTGTAGTGGTACACACGAAAAGAGCAACGTAAGTTCTCTCTCGCCCCGTCCGTCCACGCCGGATAATCAAATCGATACTTGCAAACATGCCTCACCTTTCCCGACCTGGGTATCTTGTTCAACTGACATGATGTCGATGCTGGGACAGCCCTAAGGATAGGTCTATGGTACACGGCCAACGGCGCCGGTATCGCCCTAGGTGGCCTCCTCGGGTACGCCATAGGCCACATCAAAGGCGCCCTCGCGTCGTGGCGATACGAATTCATCATCATCGGCGCCCTCTGTTGCGTGTGGGGTATTGTGATTGGTATCTTCATGCCCGATTCCCCCGTGACTGCGAAATTCTTGAATCAACGAGAAAAGAGGATCGCCGTCGAACGACTGAAGAGTAACCAGACTGGAATCGAGAACAAACATTTAAAGGTTCGCTTGACCACATCACCCTCAACCGACACACTCCCGCGCCAAGCAAACCTCGACCGTTTTCCACCTTGAGAATCGTTCCGCGCGCGCTGACACCCACACTTGACGCGAACAGGGATATCAAGTCGTCGAAGCCTTTACGGATATCAAAACATACCTACTCTTCCTGGTAGCATTGGTCGGAAACATACCTAATGGAGGGATTTCGAATTTTGGAACATTGATTATCAAAGGTTAGTCAATCACACACCCACATACTCATTCCATGTCAGACACACACCCCGATCTTGGATATCAGATTAGGGTGAATACTGACACCATCCTCCTCTGTGTGTGCCTTTTGACAGGCTTCGGCTTCTCAACACTAGTCACAACACTAATGCAAATCCCCTACGGCGCCTTCATCATCGTCTCGATCCTGACCTGCGTCTTCTTGAACGACCGCTTCGCCGACAACAAACGCTGTCTCTTCATTTTGATCTTCCTCTGCCCCAACATCGCCGGCGCGTTCGGGTTGAGGTTCGTCCCCGAAAGACACCACGTGGGACGATACATCTGTTACCTCCTCACCGGACCGTACAACGCGGCCTTTGTGATGATCTTGTCGCTTCAAATCGCAAACACGGCAGGCCACACGAAAAAAGTCGTTACCAACGCCGTTCTGTTCCTGGGGTACTGTACGGGGAACATTGCCGGTCCGTTCTTTTACAAGACGAACCAGTCGCCCGCGTACCCGCTGGGGATATGGAGCATGATTGTCAGGTGAGCCTCAACATCCGCATCGAGGAACTGGAAAAAAGAGCTGCCAACTAAGATTTTGTTCTCGGTCAGTCATTTACTCGAAGTCGTCATCGTGATTACGTTTTGGATACTGATGAAGATGGAAAACGCGAGACGGGATAAGATCCAAGCTGCACAGGAAGGGGGGCTGGAGGGCAGAGATCTGGACGCCACTGCGTTTGTGGACCTTACGGACCGCGAGAATTTGAACTTTAGGTATATTTATTAGACGCATAGGATTGGTATATCTTGCATATATCGTCCCAAAACAGTCGTCGCGGTTCAGGCTCAGGGCGTGAGCTGGAGATTTGGGAATATGTTGCTCCAAAACCTGCTTGCTGGGTAAGGAGCGGGCGCAAGCGGCGCACACCACCATGGTATGTTCCGTGTCGAATGTTGGTTTCAATGTTCGCGACCTTTTGCTGTTATTGCGGTCGTCTTCCGGGGTAACATAGTCAGCAACTGCTACCAGATAGACAGTCTTTAACTGGCTGACTCACCTGCATGTCTTTGAAGCCCGAGTTTCGCCGCCTAATCAAATCTTGCCACATCTACCCTTCAAGGCGTGAGGGAAAGGGGGTGTGGGAGACCATCTCATTGATTCATAACGTGTGATGTGTTTGTAAGTGGTGCTGTCCATGTGCCCTAACCCGCCAGCCTTGTCGACCTGCATGGTTGGCTTGCCCTGAGAAGATGAACTGCTGTCCAATCGAGCCAGGGACAGAAGCCATAGTGCTCACCGACGAGTGTTCTGGTTGTTGTCTGCCCAATTGAGGCTGCAGATACAATGCAAACGTTCAGCCTGGGTAGTATGGCCTCCAGCTTCACCGCCTTATTGCAATCCCATTGCATGTAGGGATGATTATCCTGAACTCCTTCAATGCCTCCAAGGCTCCAAACCTTATATGCTACAATCCTCTTCCCTCTCTCTCAAACCACACTTTCCAAACCAACTTTCTTCAGTACCTCTCACCTCAAGCACGTACCGCAAAACGAACGATCGCCATGGTTACAGTAATTGCCAGCGGCGGCAGCGCAGCAGGTGCCATTATGGCTCTTGGTCCTAAAATTGCTGCTATCACTGCTAGCGTCGTGTCTGAAGGTGCTCTTGCTGTTGGTAGTGCAGCCAGCACCGCCGCTGTTGCCGAGGGTGCACTTTCTACAGCTATTGTTGCTGAAGAGGCTGTGATATTTTTAACAGGAATGACAGTTCCGAATTTTTGGAATCCAGTGGGTTGGGTTGCCGGAGGCGTCCTTGTTGGTGCCAGTCAACAAACATCGCAAGTTGTTACTTGGGGCTGCTACAAGCCTATTATTGGCGAGGTTGATACCAAAGACACATCGACCAAGCCAATAACATTCGCAAATCTAGCAGCGCATCCACAGGTTCGACGGGTGTCTGTCTTTGCGAGCGCCACATCCGCCAATCTCCCCGACGTTGAGGTCGAAAACGCATCCGGGCAACGCTATCTCCTACGAGGCATTACCTTACCGTGGGGTTCAGCTGCATATCATGCAGAGCGAATCGATGGATCAATCCGTGTTATCCCCTCAGATGCGACTTCGCAGAGGTCCGACGTCTCCGGCGAAGAGGTTATTGATGTCTGAAAGAGCCAGGATCACTTTGATGGGAAGCCCACAAGGCAGATGAGCATGCGGGGAAGCCGACGAGGAGCGTTCAGGAACATTGCCACTATCACTACGTAACCTCGAAGGGGTTGAATTGCTTCAAGCAAGTCTTGCTGCACTGATGGAGTTGGAAGTGTCCTCGGAGTGCCACGTCCACCGGCAGGCACTAAGATACCAAGTGCCAAAATCGACATGTCGATAGTACGGGGAGGCCTAGGACGTAGATCACATTTCCATGGGCTGTGTACGGTCGTACCGGAGTAAAGAGAAGTGCATTGCTAACTATCTTGAATATGAGAGAGGGACTGGCCGCTATATGTCCGTTAATACCACCTAAACCGCAGTGTCTAGCAATCGGAAAACAAGTATCTCGGACCTTTATCTGTAGATTGACGCTAAAATCACAAAACCGCCTCGCTCCTGGTCCTGAACGACAATGGCAAGGGGCAAAGCACGATTCGGAGCATATACACTATAGAAATTCATATGACAAACTTAGGATACTATCGAGTGGATATGTCTACGTGATGGGACGGTGTGATGGTGGAACTGGTCAAAGGCGTATTCGCGAGGGTATGACATAAATCAAGGCAAGTTACGTCCAAGTGGAAAATGCGTAAGATTATGGTGATTAACGGTGCAGAACGAGGTATCTAATACATACCCAAGTAATCACGAGTTGCAGGCAAAAGGCTGGGTCGATCGCCAGTTGATATGCAGAGATATTCATCAGGTAGAAGCTTGGTACTGGTAGCATCCTGAGGAATGAAAAGAGCCTGCCTGCGAGTGTGAAAGGAGGACGGACATGTATTATACTTACCTGTGGTAATACAAGATACTACAACCAAAGTACAGTACTATTTCTCTCGTAGAGTCAATGTTACCACTACAAAGGAAAGGAAGAGTACCGAACACCAAGCAGAAAATCACTCGCCAAATGACCATTTTCGTAAAACTCCAAAGGATCGTCTGCCTTTGTACTATCAAACATTTTTAACACTACTCATCGTCATCAACAACAAACAAGACCCCAACCAGTAGGCAGTCGCCGTGGAGCCGAGTCACTTCCAGGCCCAACCCTCAAACCTTGACCCTTTCACCCTCTTCACTCCCACTGGTAGTACTACCTCGCACATCACCCTTGCTGAAGCCACCTCTCTCGGCAGCACCGGCTGAAGCCATGGCCTCTGCCGCACTGATATGTTCGCCATCCTTTCCCTCCAAAGTCATACCCGGAGCGCCCGTGGAATGACCCGTGTTATGTTCGACATCCTCATACGGTCTCCAGAAATCCTTCTTACCCTTGGCCGCACGCGTGACCCAAGGTGGCAAAATGCCTCCTTCAATCTTGTACGTCCAGGGATCCTTGTACTCCTTGTCTGCGGGCTTGATGCGACCACCAGACACCTTCTCGATGATCCACACAAACGTATTGAGAACGATGTAGCTTATGATACCGGCGATCAAGCCGTACGCGATACTGTATGTGAATGGCATGATGGCGATGGTCAAGAATGCGGGGATTGCGTCGCCGATGTACCGCCAGTTGATGTCCTTGGCGGCTTTGGCCCTGTAGAACGCATCGCCGTCAGTCCCGTCCGAGAAGAGGAAGAGGAAAAAGGGGTGTGACAGGCAACACTCACATCAGAGATCCGACAATGATAAGAACACATCCAGTAGCATAAGGCGGGATGGATGCAAAAATGGGTGCGAAGAAGATGGAAATGAAGAAACAAAGCCCCGTAGTGATGGCTGTGAGGCCGGTGCCACCACCTTCGGAGATACCGGCACCACTTTCGATACTGTAGCAAGTGTTGTCAGTATGCAACTCATCAGGACCACCAAGCGGAAGATGAAAACTCACTATGCCGTAACGGGTGGAGTTCCAAAAAGAGCGCCAATAGAAATACCAAAGGCGTCAACCAGGTACGCCACGGCTGATCCTTCGAAATCTTGAGTCTTTTCATCAATCGCACCGGCGAAACGAGCCATCGAGTACAAGGTACCAGTACAATCCAGAATGTCGACGTAGAGGAAGGTGATAAAAGCCAGACCGAATTGACCTCCATACCCTGAAATGTTCCACTCCTGTACCGTCAAGATTTTCTCAATCGGATGGAACGTGACAACCTTTTTGAAAAAATCAAACATGCTATCACCGAGCTCCGTGTATGGGAAATACGTGACAGGAGTACCTCTGGGCCAGGAGATGATGCTGACCAACAAAATCCCGAAAATGATGGCACCCTTGACACGGAACATCATGAGCATGACGGTCAAGATGCCGCCGCAAAAGATGCCGATCCACATGGTCGGGTTTCTCATTTTCTCCGACGAAGGACACAGACCCATCTCATCTTGAAACTCGGGTTTGCAACCGGCAAGTTCGAGGGGAGTGGATTGAGCGCCGACAACGGCACCGATACCAGCGCTGTAGGTCAAGCCGATCAGGGTCAAGTACAATCCAATACCGACGCCGGTAGCGAGTTTGATGGACGCGGGGATCGCTCGAGCAAGCCATTGACGAAGACCGAGAATAGTCAAGCCGACAAACACGAAACCTTCAACAAACACGGCCGTGACTGCGACCTGGTAGGGGACGAGACCTGATCCGTGGTAACCAACAACGGTGTATGCGAACTGCAGAGGACACATAGTCAGATTGATGTCGTCCGCCCAACCGTGACATACTTGGACTTACATAAGCATTCAACCCCATACCCGGGGCCAGAGCAATGGGCATGTTTGCGAAAAGACCCATGCAGAACGTGGTCAGGGCAGAAATCGCAGCCGTGGCAGTGACCAGATCTCGCTGAACGCCAGCCACACAAATCATATACTCCGGGTCGCTATCACACAAATCCGGACTGTCGGGTGGACAAACGCATGTTCCGCCGGACTGAGAGACGATTGTTGCGTTGACGCTGATGATGTAGGCCATTGCGAAAAAGGTGGCCAGCCCAGCTCGGATCTCAGTGAAGAAATAGGTGCCCTTTCGTTCTCGACGATGCCCTGACCCGTCGAGTCGAAAGCGCTTGCCGACGAACGAGCGCGCGACGGCCAGGTTGGCGTTGTGAATCCATTCGTTGAAGCCCATAGCTGCGTCTAAACTGACACAGTGCGATAGGTTGATAAAAGACAGGAAGTTCCGATCAGCAAAAGCTTGCTCGTACCCGGGGGTTCATCGAGGTTGATATAAATGTTGTACCACTTGTCGTTTAGATACAATACTTGACCCCCTCATGAGATGCTCCCTTTGGTGGCGGAGAAGGCTAAGAAGTGCTGATAAGAAGCCATCTCTGCACACACTATGAATGGACACTCCGTTGCGAGTGTGATAATCGTTGATTGTCAGTTGCCCCCGAACAGCGCCTCTCAGTGGCCGGAGTCGACACAGCAGGGCCATCAGCCAAGACAACAGGCGGGTTCCGCTTGTCCTAATGGCGTCCAGCGGCCCTTGGCGAGGCTTTTTGACGCTTGGCCGTCTGATAGCTGCAGACATGATTGTTGGTCGAATCGCCTGGGTTGGTCTGTGGTGCTTCGGCAAGCGGCGATGTACTGGGACGTCCATCAAGATCCAGCCTTGGTAGATCTTCCTTTTGGCCAATATCAAGGAAGTCAATCTGATATCGTATCGGACCTGCGCGTACCCATTGGACAGCAAAAGGGGATTCCGCCAGACCCCGGCTGCCAAGACTCCCCGGACACTGGCGATGGCCTTTGGAGCGATGATCTCTCTGCAGAACGGTGAACGTGTACTCGCATCTTCTCTCATTTCTGCAATGTACGTGTGCTCCATAGGTACAACAGGTACCGACCGTTTGCAGGTGGAGATGGCGATTCAAAAGACCCTGGTACAATAGATTGCCACGGATCGAGACCCTCATTGTATCTCTGGCATCCACCAGACCCTCGTGGTTTCCTTTGACGATGAATTGTGTCATGGCCGTTGATCAGGCTGAGCCATACTCCGTTCTCGTAGCTCTGACCACCCACAGTGCAACCCTATGAGAATTTTCGCGTCTCAAGGTGGAGAACAGGCTGGGACAATTCGAGTCGGCACGGCAGAAGCAACTTCGAATTATGCCGAGGTTTGCTTACTCCCAGGACCTTTACAGGGGCATAGGTTGCGATGCATAATTGGCATAGATAAGAAAGCGATGAGAGTAATATTGTAAGAGTAATCATATCCTTCTGAAACAAATCAGTGAATGGTACCTATGTACGTACATTTGGGAGATGAGTACTGCAAACAGTACCTTGGGTAAAGTATTTGGGTGTGTGGGAAGCGACATTTAGACGCTAACTACGCTAGGCTAGCCCTGGACCCATACCCGGATTCGGCCAACTTCCCTGCTATGTACATACCACAATGCATTGTCCTGATCAATACTCCATCAGTGACGTCTCAATCATGCCATCGCTATACTCGTATGTGCAGACCATTAAAAGACTATGTTCTCTGTGTGTGCGCACCAGCACCAGCACCACCATAACAATGCTGGCACCGTCTCAGCCGCCAACTGACCTTGCGCCTCGTGAACCATGCCGCCGAATCCGAGCCACCTGCTCATTCATCAGGTATGTTTCACCTAGCATGCCCGTTCGTCTCGGCCTCCATGTCGAATTCCTTCCTAATAGCGACGCCGACCTTCTCGACCGCTTCTCGCATCTTTTCTGCCGGAGCAGCTGCGAACGTCATGCGGAAGAACAGCTCATGATCCGTCCCCCGTTGCGCTCTGAACCAACTTCCCTTTGCAATCAGCACACCCTGGTCGGCACAAGTTGTAAACACACTGTCCTCGATCTCCAGAAGAGTGGCATAGTCGATGTTCCCGCCTTTCGCCTTGTACAACGGATGACGAGTCAAGTCCACGCCGATCCAGTGGAACATGCCTGCCTTTGGGGGTACCCAGGAACACACCTCCGTCGGTAAATGTTCCTCGCACGCATTGACAATGATATCCCTTCTCCTCGTGTACTCGGCGCGAATGAACATCAACCAGTCCAAAAACCCCTTGTGTCCCCAGTTCTCTTCGAGCAGGTTATACAGCGCAATCAACGAGAACCCGGAAGGTGTCTGAGCGCTGACCTCGTTATGTCGCATGAACCGCTCGATGACCCGAGGCGCACCCGTGACCCATCCTGCTCGACTGCCAGGGGCAATGATCTTGGAGAACGAGTCCATTCTCAGAACACGTCCTGACGTGTCGATTGACAAGTACGATGGGACAAGACTTCTCAGGAATTCCTTGATGGGAGCTGGCTTGAAAGGCGACGAGACAGTATGTGTGTATCCCGACACGAACGGTTCCATCTGCAGGAAATAGTATGGCTCATCTTCGAGGATGAACAAGTCGTGTTTCTCGGCGACCTTGTAGAGTTCCTTCCTCCGCTGTAGAGACTGTGTGCTCGCCGTCGGATTTTGACCTGTCGGCACGGTATACACGAGGAATGGTTTGGGTGCTCGTCGTGTCTTCTCGTCCCAGTTGCACAGGGCATCATCAAGGTCACCAGGCAGCATTCCATCCGCGTCCATCTTGATTCCTAACATCTTCGCGCCCAGTGGTGCGATGGTCTCGATGGCACTGCTGAATGTATACTCCTCGGTGATGACGTAGTGTCCGCGCTCAACAAACATGCGCAGCGCAATGTCCAAGGCTGAAGTGCTCCCGGAGGTCATGCAAATGTCCCAGTCCGAGTATGGCGGGCTGTGCACGATCTCGGTGTGTTCGGTGAGGTATCGCATGAGGGCCCCGGGACCCATGGACTGGCCGTAATTGAGTGCGATGGACAGGTCGAGAGCAGACTTTCCGTCTCGTGTGGCGTCATACTTGCCAGAAGAATATGTCTTGCCTGACACTGCCGTCTCGGCCTCTGTAAACTCCGCTGGGACGGGAACCTTGGCGGCCAGCTCTTCGAAAGGAAAATAGTCGCTGGACGGAAGTCCGCCGCACAGGCTGATTGTGCCGGGCTTGTAGTATTTCATCGCGCCCTTCAAACTCGAAGGATTTCTCGATTTACTCTCCTCCGTCAGTCGATGGGAGAAATCCTTGGCCGTGGGTTTGCTGAAGCATCCGTTGCTTTTGAACATGTCTGCACTCGAGAATGCAGCCACGGTTGCCGGTGGCGGCTTTGATGCTTGCCGATGTGGCAGTACATGGTCAACGGTGAACACGGGGTGAGCTGCTATTTTTGATTTTGCGTCGTTCACTACGAAGGACGATGTGTCCGTGGCGGCGGTAACCTCGGCGTGAGGTGCCATGTTGTGAGACTGTCTTGAAGCAGATTATGATGTTCCAATAGGGCCCCCTTGAAGCGTAGACCAGGTCCTCGTATTAGGATTAGTATGCTTTTGGCAAATGCTAAGAATGCTCAACCTTCTTGGACAACAAAAGAAAATAGCAAATCTCAATGTTTTCAATGGATAATCACCTTCAATGTACCCTAGACGAGAGGCCGATCAGTAATATGATCCTGTGACACTCGGGCTCCCGCAACAAGAGAAAAAAAAAGACCACATCATATCACCAAGGACCCAGAGAAAATTATGTAAACGAAAGGCGATCAAGGGGGTCGATAAAGGAAAAGTGCGCTTGACGTCGGTTATCTGCTTATCATCGGCTGCTCCGTCTCCATATCCGCCAATCACATGACCCAAATGCACGTGCAGCCACCAGGCCAGTCCCAATGCGTCATAATCTGCCATTGTAAGGGCGTGTTCAGCATTTCGCCCTTGCGACAACATTCAATCAACAATGACACCTCATAATCTGCTGCTCCGGCTTCAACGGCCCAAGCGGCCCCTAACGGCTTTCCAAATGCCTGCAACGTCGGCTCAGGTATCAGGTATCATAGCATGTCATATCATGGTAAAAGGCAACTCTTCATATTCCAGCTATTAATCTCAATCGATGCTTCATCCTCGTACTCAATGTCCTCTTCATCACTCTTCCACCATCAATGATCGTTTTCGTCCCCAAGCCCAAATCCCAATGCGCAGTGAAATCTTGTCATAGTCAGACAGCCCCCTTTTATTCCATCCCATCCCATCCCAATCCATTCATCCATCCCTTGCCATCCCGGTATGATTTCACTCGGTTTCCTCCTCTCATGTACAATCATCGAGCGCAGAAACAAAAGAGACATCTACCTCGTGTCTAATCACTCTCTTCTCACCTCCCTAGTTGTCCACAACGCCGACCGACCTAGCATCCCCCAAAGGCCGTGCCCGAGGCACAGGCAGATGGTGCACCCTGGTCACTTGCTGACCCGTAGCCACCTTCACTCTTTTTCGTCTCGTGGACTTTCTGGACTGGACTTGCTCTAGAAGTTGTCGCTGGAGATGCCATTGTGGCCGGTGGACACGGCGCTGGGATAGCCGTAGGCGTTGGTTGCATCGTGCTCGGTCGAGTTCAAGCCGTGGGTCGGATTCAATAGTTCGCTGGCATTCTCGCCTTGGCCGGTGAAGCCTGCAGCGCCGGAGGTTGAGGCAGAGCCCTGGACACCGCCGCCACCGCCGACGGGACCGCCGTAGCCGCTGCTGGTAGGTCTGGCCTGATTCTCGCCCCTTGTGGATTGGGTCTCATCCCAATCAGTTCAAAGGTTCAGACTGAATACCCCGTCGAAGTGACAAAGGAGAAGAAGGGGAGGAACGGGGAGGGACACCAAACTTACTTCGCGATACTTGGACAGGTAGATCTTGAGAGCCTCTGCGTAGTTTTCGAACCCAAGCGAGGTCATGGCAAATAGGATATCCTCCCCATTGACCGTCTTGCGCTTCTCCTGTTGACATTTCTCGGATGCTGTGCAACGTTAGTCAGGATGCCCGACGCCCTTCTCTTGGGGCTTCTGGAAGGAGTCTTTTGTAGCTCCAACGTACCTTCGCTGGTAATGAAGCTGATGAACTCGCTGACGCATTCCTGCATACACTCTTTCGCTTCTTTGGCAATTTTGGCGTTGTCGGGGAGGGCTTGTTTCATGATTCGGGCAACTGGCGCAAAGTTTCTGATGTTAGCATCTGACATAGCTGAAGCAGAAGCGGACAACGAGGGCAACGAGCGCGCGCCATGATGGCGGGACGACGGTGGACGTCTGGGATCCAGGTCCGCAGGCATGGTCAAAGGATGCTGCAACAGTTTCGCTGAACAGCAATATGGCCAAAGTACTCCGAGTGGTCCAGGTACCGCACCAGTCAGCGCAAGGCAGAGCTGCGATGCAAATCATGGCTTGGGAAGAGGAGGAGCACGAACGAATGAGGTGAGGCTGGCTAAAGAGAAGGTGCAGCGTCGCACACTCGGATTCGCACAGAGGGGTCAAGCAGCGTTCCTGGCGGCACGCAGACACGCATGACTGTAACGCAAGGGTCGAACAAATCAAATGGCCGCGGCCATACAAGAGGTTGTCGTCGCACGGGCGCGGGAGAAACACAAAGACACAGGCAGAGGGATATAAAACAAAACAGCACCAACCATTTGCGATGGGAAGCCATCGGTCTTGCTCCTTGACCTCGAAATCACCCAGACCGGTGCCAGCTTGTCCTTCTTGTTCGCGATCCATATGATCCTGCTCTTCGCCAGACTGTGCACTCTGTTCGACATCGGGCTCCTTGGGTGGGGAGGTCGACATGATGTAGTTTCAGGATAGCCGCAGCGGGCGGATGGCAAGGCGAGAAAATGTTTGGTTAACCTTGACCACGTCACACACCGACGCAGAAAGCCTAATGGTGGCCTGCGTCACTCGGGGGGGAGACCCGTTGGTCAGACGATCGCCTTCTCTTGCGTTGTTCGTGCCCAAAATGATTTCCAGTCGGCAGGCTTCCCAAGCGGACTGGAGGCTGGTGGGTGGACGGGGGCTGCAGGGTGTGGGCGACGGTGGCCTTGGGAGAACAGGGCGAGTGCGAATCGAGGCGGTCTACCACGAGACACGAATGACGAATTCGGTGGCAGAGGAAGCGACAGCCAGAGACTCGGCGAGGGTGGATGTGTACAGCGCAGGTTTGCGACGCGCGATGCGACGAGGATCGGGACGGACAGCTGCAGGAGGCGGATGCAGATGCAGACACAGATATCGCGACTGGCGGACGGTAACGGTCTGCAAGTCTGGTCAGCCGGAGAGAATGCTTATTGTCTATTGACCAGACGGACCCGACTAGTATCGAGATCTAGGGTAGTGGTATGGCGTGTGTGTGAGAGAGAGTGTGTCAACATACAGGATTGATGCACCTGCGAAGACACCTAGGCAAATAAGGCGGAGGTGGGAAAGCAGCGAGACGAATGAGCTGGATGCTCTGACTGCCGCAGGACGAGCGATTGGACAGGCGGAAGATTTAGTCGGCGTCTGTTGCCAGTCAGTTGGTCCCATAGCGAGAGCCACCGCATCAAATCAGGAAACCAGACGACTTACCGGGGGAGGTGTTGACAGTACGAGGTACTCGGGACTAGGTGTTGATACCGGATCGAGTGCCAACAAACACCAGGCGATGTGAATGGACAGGATAAAGAGATGGAATTAACGGTACGAGTAGATGGTGTGGTTCGGTGTTTGGTGAGAGAGTGCAGAGTAGGAGAAGAGCGACAAATGGTTGGCTCGAGGGGGGGAGGAGGAGGAGGAGGAGGAGAGGAGGAGAATTACTTGTGTCGGTAGTTACGGAGTATTGCTGTATTGGTTACGGACTAAAGAACAATAATACGGAATACACCTAATGGAACTTAGTCCGAGTAGTTCAGGGTACTGTAACTGTACTGTACTGTACGGGTTAGCAGAGGGAGGGGTTGTTGGGGAGGAAGAGAGACGACAGCGAGTACAACCTACTGCCACTATTTACAGGGGTCCCCAGCAGTCACTTGGGCTGGCACAGGCTTCAGCAAGAGTGCCCATGAACAGCAATACAGTAGTGATGCCCAAGTACGAGTACGAATCGTCCGTAGTGACTTCAATAATAGCTTCACTAGCCTAACTAGAGGCCACTAGGTGTCTGTGCGTTTACCTCCCAAGAACGCAAATTAGTAGCTAGTTAGGTGCCTAAGTATGGACAGGCTCTTAGTGGAACATTAGGTACTGTACTCCGTGGTTAGGGGAACATACATTAACTGTATTATTGCCCGGACGAGTTAGCTACCTACCTAACGTATCTACCCAAGGTACTGTACAATACGACTTCGAACAGAGTACAGAGTGGCCAGGGAGGAAGGATATCGTATCCCATACGTATGTCCATGGACAATGATACCATGCGTCAGCCATCACACTATTCCATACTCACCTCACCAGAGGATACACCCTGTTCCGTACCCATGTCCTCCCTTGCGCATAACACATGCATTAGAACCTCTACAAACTACGCCCTGATTGACGGCCTCGCTTCACAACCATGTCGCATCATGGACTCGTCTGCAAGCCATCAGCCTCGCCTCCCGAACCATACTCCTGGTACGTACAGAAATTGGTGACAATGCCAGACCTCAACCTCGCTCTCGCTCTCTAAATACCTAATAGAGCCATGGTCAATCATGAGGAGGCATTACGATCAACCGACTGATCAGCCCTCAGCCTCTCGACCTTTGCAAAATTGGTTGACCGCCTGCCTTGGACCTTGATGCCTTGATCCCCTTGACAGAGAGAGGCAGAGAGAAAGAGAGAGACTCCATCCTTCATGCTCCATACTCCGTACTCCGTAAACAGACGGCCGCTCTAAAACTCGCGGTGAAGCCACCGCCATTCCTGCACCATATCCGGAAATGCAAGAAAGAACCAGGTTAATCTCCTCCTCCTACGGACCCGGGATCCAATGCTCCTGTTCTCCGTCCTAGGTCATCGAGGGTGAAATAAATACGATGACAACAATGACGACGATGGTGGTACTCTATAACAGGAGTAAACAAAACATGACACTCCTCAATTTCCCCTGTAGTGACACAATCACCAACCAGCACCAAGTACGGCCCTTTGTCACATGAAGCAGCAATGACGCATTCTGAATGCCACCTTCACCATCAATCGCCCGACGGTCAAGCGACAGGTTGTGCAGTATTGGGTGGTTCAGTACTCTCGCGAACTACGAGTCCGCTGTCGGGGATTGAACGAGTCCTGCCATGCATAAGCGCCAATTCGAGTCCTGCAACCCTGCTTCACTTTCCTCACCTAGGTATAGGTAGTCGGCCACCTCAGCCAGCGTGGGTGTGGTCGCCCGTGGGCCGTTTGCCTTGCGCACCCTGTCCTGCCCATGTCTTCCCTCGTTACACGGGCATGCTAGAAAAAAAGGATTTCCGCCCGAAGTGATGATGATGCATGGTATAATCGACAATCCGGAACCCGATACTTGTTCATCGCTTCGACCATCACGTAACAGGGGGAGGGAGGGTGGGGAATGCTTTGTATTGCCTACCGTGAGAAATTCAGAACCGAGAAAAAAGAAAACACGATGCGGAACCATGCAGCTTGCGCCTCACGTTGGGTACCTTCGCATATCTTCTCGCCTAAAACCGCTGTGCGTGCTATGCGTGCTGTGCGTGCTGTTCGTGTGTTGTGTCCACGTGCAAACATGGCGATATCACTTCCCCCACCAGTTTACACCATTGCACTTTTTGCCGTCACGAGGACCAGGGTGTCATCACCTCGAAAACATCTGCTTCATTGCACAAACACGGAAAGAAGTTTTCGGGGGTTCGAGAGTAGTATGCCGCCGCCAGTCAAGACATAGCTCAACTTTCAACAAAGAAAGCATGGCGAAAAGTAGTATTATTGATTAGAGCACCCTAGGGGCAGTCAAAATGCACTGCACAGTATAGCACCAGAACAGAAAGGGGTATCATAATAAATCAATCATCAAAAGTAGACCTTTCAAGCTCCAGCATTCGAGCCTGTGTTCCAAATGGCCACAAACCATGACAAACCCAATCACCGCGCCAGTGTACCCGGTGGGGCTTGCTCCTCCGACCATGATGGGAGTCCTTGCAAGCAGCATTCACAATGCTCGGGATGGATTCAAGGTGCTTCATAGCGACGTCCCTGGTATAGGGTCTCGTAGAAGACTTCACCATCATCATCCGCCACAACATGGGTTTGACGGGGCTCATCGATAGGCTCAAGCACGCTATAGCGCTCAGTGGCGGAGGGAAACCCACGTTCCTCATAATGGTAACGCATACGATAACCGCCGTCATGAGCTCCAGCATCTCGGGGACCGAGGCGAACGACCTCATCACCCGGCATTCTATCATCAATGTATCGTTGATGCTCGATGTAAGAACGCCCTCTCTCGTCTCGGACCTCAACGTACCGTGCAGGAGGTTCTTCTGCCGGATACCGATATCCTTGTCCAGACAGTTCCCCAGACGTCTCATACCGACTTAGTCGCCGCGCATACCTACCCTCAGGGTGGTATCGAGCCCCTGTTGGGGTTTCAGCAGGCGCCATTACTCGCTCATACATCTCCCTGGACCCGTCGTCATGGTGCGTTCCGTGTGGCAATCCAGGAAAGTCATCAGCATAGTCACCATGTCCGGTCCGGCTCACAGGCAGATAGAGTGCAGAGTCCTGGTGAGGCGCTATTTCAAAGCTACGGGGTTGAGCTCGGTCAAAGTTATCCAACGTCGGTCTGCCACTCCCACCCGTTGCTAGAGCGGGCGTGTTCATGCGCTGTAATGGTCCGTCACTTCGGCCAGCTGCATCAAGCAATGGACGACGGGGAGGCTGATTCCTAGAAAGCCCCGTGCTCAGTCTAGAGCCAGGCGTTCCCGGAGGTCGCGACCCGGTGCGCGTCGCAGACAAGAAAACGCTGTTATCTTCAAACCCAGTGGCACCTTGAGCGGTTGTTGGGTCAAAATTTGCGAGGAATTCGGCTGCTGCAGACGACCCAGGATCATCACCTGCAGAATCTTGTGGTGCTGAGTACTGCGAGGGCGCTGATAGCTGAAACGAATGACGACTTCCAGCTTTGCTGCCAGGTCGAGCTTCTGAAATGGTGGTTTCACTATAAGCTGTCAAAGGCTCCCGATATGACCATTTTGATGATTCGTCTTCGTACGAATAGATCATGGAGTCTCGGGACAAAGGCCCTTGACGATTACGCGTCTCCCAAGCAGGGCTGGACTCAGCTACTCTAGAGGGGTATTCCTGGTTAGATGGATGTCTTGCGCCAGCTGTAGGTGCAGGTCTCTGTTCATGAAGATCGTGTGGTAGGGGAGAAACGACAGCCTGGCCCTCCCTTGGATGGCTGTGGAGCGCAGCAGGTCCACGTCTCTGAGGATCATATTCGTCTTCCCGCGCACTGATAGATTCTTCCGAGCGCGCCATGTATGGCCGAGCACGACCATCATATGCACTAACATTGCGTGTTCGAGGTGGTAGTGGTCCTATAAAACGTGGATCATGTAACGGGACTGCGTCGAACCGCGGAGCAGTATGCTGTCCCATGTTGGCATATGGTGGTCCGTCTGCAAAGTGGTTTGGGAAAGCTTCTGCAATGACCTGAAGTTTATCCTCATCAATGCCTCGCGAGTGCCGCAGAGCCATTATCGCCGCACTACTCGGAAGCAGGATCATATCCCGTGTCCAATCCAACCCCTGCACACCGTGGCCGGGTCTTTGGGATACTCCATGGAAACTGAGGTTGCTACTCGATGCGTCTGGGTCGCAGTGCGCGGATTGAAAATGGCTCAGTAAGTTTGGAACATCATGCTCGATTCCGCTCCCTTCACCCCGTCGGCTCGGTAGGGATCGCAAGTTCTCAGCGCAGATTGCGCAACGGAGTCCAGACAAATTGCGCAGGAAGTACAGCTCTGATCGATTAAAAGAGACATCTCGAAAGAGCGGAAGTCCAAGTTGGAAGTTGAACATCCGCCTGAACCTGGAGCTAACGTGGTGAATGATAACATAAAGTCGGACGGAGTTTGAAAGGTCCCAAATTCCATCAGTTCTGCGCCAGTATTCAAGAGTAAGGTTAGTGACGTCGACCGCGGGATTTTGGATGGCGACATGTTGTTGCAGTCTGTTTCGCATACTATTCGGAGGTTGCCAGGCAGGTGACTGCGGTTGCTGCTTTGTCTGCTGCTGAAGGTTGTGATTCTGGTCTTGTACCCACGGGATGTTTGGAGAGGGATCAAAAGGCGGATCAACGGGCCAGTCAGCGTCCCAATAGACAACAGCGTTTCCGTGACTTAGCTCGTGGGTGTGCTTAGCAGCATAATGTTGGATGACTGATTCGAAGGAGAACAGCTTCTGAATGTTATCGCACACGCGGCACAGGAACAGGTCTTTTCCGAAACGTTCAGTGTGCGGTTTGACAAGCTCATCGAAGGTCCACTTCATATCTTTCAACTTCAACCTTCGAAAGAGTAGGGATTCTGAATCTTGTGGGAATGCCATTCCTTTCAGCGCAAGCATCCTATCTTCGCCTGCAAGGTCTTCACCAAATCGTTGGCGTACATGACAGAGGACTTCGGCTGCAAACTTGCTTGCTGTTGCTTTGGTAACACCCCGACCATCAGACCACGTTTGGCGAATGAATTCCCGAGCATACTGCTGAATTCTGTCTCGGGAAGGAATCTTTAATTCAGACCACATATTCGCTTCATTCTCTTGTGCTACACGTTGCTCCTCTTCGAACAGTGCAAGTTCGTCGGGCTTCATGGCTGGATTGCGAGAGGCAGCATTTTGGCGCTGTTCCTCACGTTCTGCAGGGACACGTTGTGCTAGTAGACGTGGCTTTAAAATTTCCCAAGCACTGTCATTGAGCGGCATGGCTATTTTAATCGAAGCTTTGAAAGCTTCCATAAATGCCAGAGTCGATGGCATTATAGGTGGTTTCATGGTCAGGCACCGCTTTTCAATTTCTTTTCGACGTGTGAGCTTGACCTGCTCGGCATCATCCTTACTTTTCTCGGTTCTCTGTTTTGAGGCTTGTCGGAAAGAGGTTGAAGTGTGCGATCCTGCAACAATTCATTAGTAAGAGTTGTCTCTCTAGTGGAGCGACTGAGACATTGCTGTGTCATTTTCAATCAAGAAAAAGGGCTTACTAGTGGTGTCAATCTCCATAGAGCCTGAGCTGGGCGAGAAGCTCCCCGATACAGATGGCAGCAAAGTAGTTGGTTGGTTGGCCTGCATCGGTTGAGTCTGTGCAGAAAGAGGCCGATCTTGAGCCTGAGGCATTATAGTCGGCTGGGGAGTATCGAAAGCACTACCCGCTATGGGTACGGCGATCTTCGAGAGGCCGTCTTGAAGTTCCCATTGCTCTAACCGTGCAGCGTCCAGAAGTTTCCCTCTTCCCATACTCTCCAGCCCCTTGTACCACTCTTCCAAGGCAGCAGTACCAAGCGCCTGGACGTTACTACGCTCGCCTTGCATTTCTTCGAGCTGAGCTCTTAGATAATACTTTACCAGCTGAACATGAGGTGGTGGCGCCGTTCGCTCGAGGATTGTCGAGGGAACATAGTCCAACGATGAAGTCAAGATGGCATAGGGCAATGCAGGTAGGAGGACGGATGAACTTGTAATCAATACTTCCGTTTCCTGATTGGGTCAGTGGTGTCCAGCATCAACAACCATCACCAGCTCACCTTGATGACTCTCTTCTCCAAGCAGCTGCCACAAGTTCTTATGCGGAATGGCCAAATTGTACGAACATTCCCTGGTCCGGGACCGGCGTTCCAAGGAGACGTTGAAGTCTCCGATCGTTCTTTCTTGAAGACAGTACGACAGAACTGGCATGACCGGCCTCGAATGAGTCGCCACATATCCAACTCTGTCAAACCCTTCAAGGGCCTTGGAAATCCTTGCAGAAATCGTTTTCTGGAGGTAGTCCAAAGATTATCCTGACTTTGCAATACACTTTGGCTCGACGAAGCCAGGTCTTCTGGCAAGGGGTTGCTAGGGTCAAGCAAAGAATGGAAACGGCGATTGACACGAATCAATTGCCCCAGGGTTATAGGATGAACAAATGTGAAAACATGTTGTAGGATTTTGTCCGGTAAATCCTCTAACGTCCGCTTGATGCTCGACGACTCATCTCCCGGTCGTGGTTGAGAGAAGCCCGGTGGCGGCGAGGAGAGCTTGGTCTTCTTTCTAGGCAGATTATCATGGTTTGTTTGGGTGATCAATGCTTGTTCACTTGACAATGATCTAGATAACGGACTGCCGGCAAGTCGATCTGGGGTTCCTGGAGTCCATGTCCTTTTCCCTGGAAGTTTTGCATCTCTCTGATGCAATGAGTCGGTAAAATCCATGCCGGATGGCCATTCAAGCCATTCGTATGAAAAGAAATGAAAACAGACAAAAGAAAGCTAATCTTTAGCACATTAATATCAGCGTTTTGCGGCTGTTATCAGAATGTGCTACCCAAGCTTGATGCAATAGAGACAAAACCGAAAACATCTCGAGCGATAGATGTATTCTTGAAGAAAGTACGAGGGCGAGTCAATCGCCGCGAATGCAACTGCGATCAGGTGCGAGTTGATGGATCTCGAAGCATGAGCAAAGCCAGAACAACGAAAGCCAATCAGCAGATAGAAATGCTCAGAGTAGGGGCACTCGGAAACAGACTGCTTCCGGGTGTACGAAAGAGGTTTCAGAGTAGCCTTTCAGCCGTGCCCGTTCTAGCAGTAGCTGTGTGCGCTGATAAAATGCGCACGTCGAGCGTCGGTCGAAGATGTAAGGCGGTGTGTCTCGACGAGCATGGAAGGTGTATTGGAGGGAAGGCCAATTCTGGGGTGATCCTGTCGGCAGGGAGAGCAGGAACACTTGGTCTAGTAGGCAGGCAGTCGATTGTTCGAGATCAAAAGCGGATTCTGAAGCGATATGATGCCTGGGAAGATGCGAAGATGCACATACGAGTATGCGGTGGTCAAAGTTGAGCGCAGGCGCAGGCAGTCCTAATTAGAAAACCATGCTGGTCTGACAAGTTTTTTCTGCCGAAGCCCATATAAATGTACACATTTTTCTGTCAGTCATGATATCGTCCCTCATCTGCCCGCTTTGTGCCAAGCCAATGATGACGGAGACTGGGCTGCGCCGTCTCCAATGTTGTGCCGCTGCTACGGAGACTCCAATGCGTTGAACTGGTTCCTTGAATAAAGGTCTAGTAAGCTGAATTTAAGACCTCGTTTATTGCGTTCCCCTGCACAAGCCTCCTGTTGAGTGTGAGTGTGAGAACCAGGAGAACATCATTTCCCACACCCTCCACTACCCTTCCGCAGCCTCAACAACCTATTCCAAAGCTGCCCGTCTCCCACGGTACACGTCAGGCAGCCAGGTTCCGCCCGGTCCTCATCCCTGCTATAGCCCTCCATGGCCTCCCTCAACACTTCTACCAACGGCCCTTCGATCTCTAAGAGCTACCAAGCTATCGTCAATGCTCCTGCTCCCTCCGGGACAGCCGCGAGCTCCCCAACTTATGGACAATGGGCAGTCTTCTCGGTGTCAGCTCCCTTAGCGAATGCTTTCCAACAGGATTCGGCGAACAAGGAGAGTGTCCTTAAAGTTCAAAGTACTGGCGAGGGAGAGCTCATTGATTTGGTGGACGAGTTCTCAGATGGGCGGATACAGTTTGCTTTTGTCAAGGTCAAGGACTCGAACACCGGTCTGCCCAAGTGTGCCTTAATCGCTTGGTGTGGAGAAGGAGTACCGGAGAGAACGAAGGGGTATTTCACCAGCCACATGAACGCCGCTGCGAAACTCTTTCACGGTTACCATGTACAGATAACTGCGAGATCTGACCGAGACCTAACGCCCGAAGGCATCATTCAGAAGGTCGCCGATGCGTCTGGTTCCAAATACTCCTCCAGCAGCTCTGCCCCTCCGCCCGTTGCAGCCTCCACGAAACCCTCTGTGGCTTCAAAACCTGTCTTTACTCCAACGCAAAGCAGCAGCGTATCTGGAGGATACAATCCCGCGGGGCGAACTGCACCTAAGCGTGACACGAATGTCGACGAGGATGGCTGGGGAGCTGACGCACCCCCGGTAGTTCGGACGCAACTAGAAAAAGTCCAACCAGCATACCAGCCTACAAAGGTTAATATGAGGGACCTTACATCTCAGCCGACTTCATCGTCAACTTTTAGTAGCACCCAGGGAGACGATAGACCCGGCGTTGTCAAAGGTGCATATCAGCCGGTAGGAAAGGTCGATATTGCCGCTATTCGCCGCCAGGCCCAAGAGTCTGGTCAATTACGCGATGATCGACCAACGATCGTGAAAGGATCCTACGAACCAGTTGGTAAGGTTGATATTGCGGCCATTCGGGCTAAGGCACAAAAGCCAGAAGACTCTCCTGACTTTTCACGGCCTGCACCAGTTTCTGCCTCTTCTACCGGCCCATCTGAAGAACCAGAACGGCCACGCTCGTTGGCCGAGCGATCAGCTGCCTTTTCTCAGGGCCCAGAGCGCCTCACGTCTTTGCCAAAGCCCAAAGTGGCCAACAAGTTCGGCGGCGGCTCGTCGTTTACAGGTACAAAGGCACCAGTCCCAGGAGGCTTCGAGGCTAAGCCTCTTGCTCCGGCGGCTCCAGTGGGAGCAGCCAGCAGAACGTTCGCTGACCAAGGAGGCAAAACGCCTGCCCAGCTATGGGCTGAGAAGAAAGCGCGCGAGAGGAGAGTCAGTGGGTCCGGAGAGCCACCTCTATCTCCATCTGGGTATTCCGGGGAGAGTCCCATCGTGTCACAAAAGAGTGGTGAGGGAGGATGGAAGAGCGGCTACACCGGCAAAAGTTGGGCACCGGTGCAGACAACACACACGGGCCGCAGCAGCATCGGCCAACAAGTCACGGGCGGAAGTGCAAGCAAAGAGCAAGAAGAGGAAGTCCCTACTTCACCCAGTGGCGGTATTGGATCTCTTCGCGATCGATTCAGTGGTGCTCCGCCAATGGGTGCTCCGGCCTCTTTCGACAGGGCACCACCCCCTGCACCTGAACCAGACACAAGCAACAAGCCTAATCGTGGCATCCCGATCCCAGGTCTATCTATGCCACGGAACGAGCCAGAAGAGGAGAGCGCCCCTGCGCTGCCAACTCCACCTCCGCAACCTCGGAGTCCTACTCCTCCCACTCCAGATATGAGAGAAGCATCGCCTATCCGGGTTGCAGTGCCAGTCAGTGCGTCGGCAGCCCCAGCCGAGGTGGCCGACGCGCATGACGAGCAACTATCTCCGCCACCCGCCATGCCAGCCGCGTCCATGGCCAGGGCCATCCCTACACCTGCTGCGGAGGATGATGAGCCTGCGCGAGAACCCGACTTTGGCAGAGCTGCAGCACAGGCAGAGGCCGCAGCAACTTTGGGCCACGAAGCGGTCGAAGCTGCACCCGCCGCGATCCCTGGAGGTGAGCGTGCGAGGGCTGAATATGATTACGAAGCTGCGGAAGACAATGAAGTCTCTCTACGTGAAGGTAAGCACGAAGTCTTGGCCCCAATCACGACGATTTACTCATTTCTACAGGTGAACTCGTAAGCGACATTCAGCGAATTGACCCTGATTGGTGGCTGGTAAAGAACGAGGCTGGACAAGTGAGTGACTTCTTTGCACTACAACTCATGGCCGCCGTGTCACTAATATGTACTGGTAGACTGGACTCGTCCCAAGTAACTATCTCACTCTGCTGGAGGAGGACGAGAACCCGGCCGCTGCTGCTCCACCGGCCGCATCGTCACCTGCAGCAGCTCCATCGGCACCCCAACCTGCTGCCTCACATGGCGCCACAGCTACAGCCCTTTATGACTATGAAGCAGGAGAAGACAACGAGCTGTCATTCCCTGAGAATGCCGTGATCACCAATGTGGTAAGTCTGGGTCCCTGTTGGAAGAAGGTTCAAATTAGCTAACAGATCTCCTCCAGACATTCCCTGACGAGGATTGGTGGCACGGCGAGTACAATGGACAGTCAGGACTCTTCCCAGCGAACTACACAAAGCTGGACGAATGAGGCTACCTAGACGTACTCTGAAGGGGTGGTTGGCAGTGTTGACGTTGGGGTTGAAGGAAGAGCCTTGCTGGCCAAGTCAATTAGAACCAAAAAGGATGTTGTTTTCTCTCTATAAATGGCGTGGCACATTCTTTGTCGCCTTGCGGAATAAGCATGCGAACGAGTGTCCTAAAATATCAGCTTCGGCCTCAGAAGCATGACGAAAGTTCAGAGTATTTTCCTTGAGCGCTACGCAGCAGAGGCTCTTGTCCAAGCAGATGAAGCAGCGCAGACCAGGTTGTTTCATCAGGCGACGTCCTCTCTTGGTTTAGTCGGGATGAGCAGCTGCAAGCTAAGAAGATTTCTGCCATTCACCATCGTCTTTCCCCAGAGATTTCCGGCGACCGCTGGTCAACTCCATTTCTCGGCCGGCACACGACCAGGAAGAATTTTCTTTTTTTTTTCTGTGATCTGCTTCCCATGCTGAGATGATAGGAGGGAAAGAGAAGACGATGTCGAGGACAAAAAGAGGCAAGATGGGTGGTTGTAGTAGTGCGGGACCTTGCTCTGTGTTGTGTGGGCTGTCTGAGTGACCTGCCTTCGTCCAAATAGATACATACCACAAGAGTAGCTCCAACCTCAACCCAAAAATCGCACTTCTACTCGTATCTTGACCACATCCGATCCCAAAGTCCCTGCTCCGATCACTGTGGGTGTTTGCTGGAGCTCTACAGATCGGGCAGCCTCAGTCTCTTTAGTGTCTCTCTCGGGGAAAAAAAGATTCGAGCTTATCTATTGGTTGTAAGTTTTTTGGCTTCCCGCGCAAACACCCTCACAATTTTTGGTGTCTGTGACTCTTAAATTCCTCCCCGTCGACCTTTGGACGTACTTACATTGAGATTCCCTGCCGATGTGGTGAGCTGTTGTCTGCCCTGGGAGCTCACTCAATCTTTGGTAGTGTCTCTTTTTTGGCGGCGAAGGGTGCACCATGGCCTCCTCCGCTCGAGTCCTCCAACAGGCCAGTGGTATTCTGCTGCGAGACTGCGCACCTAAACCATGTCTCTCACACCGAGCCTTCTCACTCCGTACTCGCATTGCGCCAATTGCGGCTAGACAACACCTCTTGAGCCCCAAGACACCCTCGTGGCAGCAGGCCAGGAAGTTCACCAGGTCGACCAAGCGCTATGCTGCCGTCGACACCGCTCCCCGCCCTGAGGCTTATCTCGAGAGTGGTGCTGTTGAACCAGGAAAAAATCTTGTGGGTGTGTCAAAGGTGATTGTGATTGGGAGTGGTGGCCTGAGTATTGGACAGGCAGGAGAGTTTGACTATTCAGGTGAGTTGAGCTCAATGCCGACCCTGAAGTTTGCACCAGCCTTGGTGGCTGCGATTAGCATTTCACAAGAGTTTCTCGCACGACGAGCATAGAAACTAACATTTTTGTGACAGGCTCTCAAGCACTCAAGGCTCTCAAAGAGGCTGGCGTGAAATCCGTCCTTATCAACCCGAACATTGCTACCATTCAGACCGATCATAAACTCGCAGACGAGGTCTACTACCTACCTGTTACTCCCGAGTATGTTACATATGTGATCGAACGAGAGAAGCCCGATGGTATCCTCCTCACATTTGGTGGCCAGACTGGTCTCAATCTGGGTGTACAAATGAACAGGATGGGTATCTTTGAACGATATGGAGTTAAAGTGCTCGGTACGAGCATCAGAACATTGGAAGTCAGTGAGGATCGAGACTTGTTCGCCAAAGCATTGAACGAGATCAACATCCCTATTGCACAGTCGATCGCTGTTGGCACCGTGGACGAGGCTTTGGATGCTGCCGAGGAGGTTGGTTATCCTATCATCGTCCGATCCGCATATGCTCTCGGTGGTCTCGGCTCTGGCTTTGCCGCAAACCGGGAAGAATTGAGCAATCTTGCCTCGCGATCCTTGTCCCTCTCCCCTCAGATCCTCGTGGAGAAGTCCCTGAAAGGATGGAAAGAGGTCGAATACGAAGTCGTCCGTGATGCCGAGGACAACTGCATTACAGTCTGCAACATGGAGAACTTTGATCCCCTTGGTATTCACACTGGTGACAGTATTGTTGTGGCTCCCAGCCAGACTTTGAGTGATGAGGAATACCACATGCTACGAACGGCAGCCATCAAAATCGTCCGACATCTTGGTGTGGTTGGCGAGTGCAATGTTCAGTATGCACTACAGCCAGACGGGCTCGACTACCGTGTTATTGAGGTTAACGCCCGTCTATCTCGATCCTCCGCCTTGGCCTCCAAAGCTACTGGATACCCTCTCGCCTACACTGCAGCAAAGATCGGTCTTGGACACACACTGCCTGAACTCCCAAACGCCGTGACCAAGACAACAACGGCCAACTTCGAGCCTAGTCTAGACTACATTGTGGTCAAAATCCCTCGTTGGGATTTGTCCAAGTTCCAACATGTCAAGCGCGATATTGGTAGCGCCATGAAGTCGGTCGGAGAAGTCATGGCCATCGGTCGTACTTTCGAAGAGTCTTTCCAGAAAGCCATCCGCCAGGTCGACCCCAGATATGTTGGCTTCCAGGGCGACAAGTTCGAAGACCTTGATGATACGCTGCGAAACCCTACCGACCGACGGTGGCTAGCTGTAGGCCAAGCTATGATCCACGAGAACTACTCCGTCGAGAAGATCCACGATCTGACCAAGATCGACAAATGGTTTCTCTACAAGCTACAGAACCTGAAGGACACCATGACCGAGATCCAGGAAATTGGGTCTCTGGCTGAAGTCAAGCACGAACTCATGCTGAAGGCGAAGAAGCAAGGGTTTTCCGACAAGCAAATTGCCATGTACACCAAGTCTACCGAGGGCGAGGTTCGAGCTCGACGACAAAGCTTTGGTATCAGACCGTGGGTCAAAAAGATTGACACACTTGCCGCCGAATTCCCCGCTGACACGAACTATCTCTACACCACTTACAATGCATCTTCTCATGATGTTACCTTCGAGGACCATGGAACACTCATCCTCGGATCTGGAGTTTATCGAATTGGTTCGTCAGTTGAGTTTGACTGGTGTGCTGTCAATGCCACTTTATCACTGCGGAACATGGGCCAAAAGACTGTCATGATCAATTATAATCCGGAGACTTACAGCACTGACTTCGACACGGCAGACAAACTCTACTTCGAAGAGTTGTCGTATGAGCGTGTTATGGACATCTACGAAATGGAGGGTGCAACCGGCGTCGTGGTCAGTGTCGGTGGCCAGCTTCCTCAGAACATCGCACTTCGGCTCCAGGAGGAAGGCCATGCGAAGGTGCTCGGTACCGACCCCAAGGACATTGACAAGGCTGAAGATCGCCACAAATTCTCCCAGATTCTTGACTCGATTGGGGTGGATCAACCTGCGTGGAAAGAGCTTACTTCTGTGGACGAGGCTGAAGTGTTCGCTGATTCTGTTGGCTATCCCGTCTTGGTTCGACCATCTTATGTTCTGTCCGGTGCTGCCATGTCGGTCATCCACTCTCAAGCCGAGCTGAAGGACAAGTTGGAGTCAGCTTCTGCTGTTTCTCCAGATCACCCCGTGGTGATCACCAAGTTTATTGACGGTGCACAAGAAATTGACGTGGATGCTGTGGCCTCTAAGGGAGAACTTATCTTACACGCGGTTTCGGAGCACATCGAGAATGCCGGTGTTCACTCGGGTGATGCCACCCTGGTTCTACCCCCTGCTAACCTCGACGCCAGTGTCATGAGCCGAGTCAAGCAGATTGCCGAGAGGGTCGCTAAAGCTTGGAGCATAACTGGTCCCTTCAACATGCAGATCATCAAGGCCGATGTGCCTGGTGAAGCGCCTGCTCTCAAAGTGATCGAATGCAACCTCCGAGCATCTCGATCTTTTCCGTTCGTCAGCAAGGTTCTCGGTACCAACTTCATTGATGCAGCTACAAAGGCTTTGGTGGACAAGAATGTTCCCGAGCCTCGTGACCTTATGGCAGAGAAGCGTGACTACGTGGCCACCAAGGTCCCGCAATTCTCCTGGACTCGTTTGGCCGGTGCCGACCCCTTCTTGGGCGTCGAGATGAGCAGTACCGGTGAGATTGCCTGCTTCGGTAAAGACCTCGTTGAGGCATACTGGGCATCCCTGCAGTCAACGATGAACTTCCGCATGCCGGAGCCTGGCGAGGGTATCCTTCTAGGTGGATCGAATGAGCTGCCCGAGTTGCCAAAGATCGTTGAGTACCTCAGACCTCTGGGATACAACTTTTATGCTGCGAGCAACGAAGTGAAGCAGCATCTTTCGAAGTCAGGGGTCTCGATCGAGGTCATTGAATTCCCCAAGACAGATAAAAATGAGCTACGAAAGGTCTTCCAGAAATACAACATCAGGGGTGTGTTCAATCTAGCAAAGAACAGGGGTAAGACATTGGTTGATGAAGACTACGTGATGAGGCGGAATGCTGTTGATTTCGGTGTGCCATTGTTCATGGAGCCAAAGGTGAGTTGTCGTCACGTTCCGTTCCTTTCTGCGCGTGTGCAAAATTAGCTAACCCCTACACTACAGACTGCGTTGTTGTTTGCTCAATGCATGAACGCCAAATTGCCACGAAAGGAAGGTATTCCCTCGGAAGTCAAGAGCTGGAGCGAATTTGCCGGTTCCAAAATGATGTAATTGCTGGACAAAATAGATGGTAGAAAGGAGGTCAGATTGGGATCAGGGACTGGTGGTTATTGATTGAATGCAGCGTTTGCGCGATTGAAGAGATGTTTTATTCATTTCAGACACCAAAAAAGTTTAGAAAAGACTGACCTGGGCTGGTCAGCAAAGATATGGTCACAGAGTATGCAGGGTCTGCAGAATTGACTTGGGAGATTGGCGCAGTTCTCCAGCCTGAGTCGAAATTGGCTCAATCTCTCGTACTGCTTGTTACTTTAGTAAGGATCTAAATGAAACGGTTTGTGGCGACTGGAGAATACCTTGTTTGTGTGTCCTTCCTGAGTGTCTCGTAGAGCACACGAGCGATTACATGCTCTGGGGTTGATTCCATTCTCCCCCAGCCTTGTCTCCAGAGCCTTGTCGCTTGACCTTCCTCGGCCATTTTTCAACCTCTACGCCATCATCACTTGCATTCTCCCAATGTAAGTACGCTTTGTGAAGGTTGGGCGAATATGACGAACTCTTCGTCTTGCCAGTAAAGCGCCTACAATATTCTAGGAATTGACGAAAAACTCGCCGGCGCAACACAGCCATGGCACCCTCTTCTCAACAACAATAGCGATTCACAATATTCATCCTCCCTCCCTTCGTCTCCCTCGTCTCCTTCCAACCACCCAAACCTTGAACCACCATGACCCGTCATCGTAAGGTGAAGAAAGCAGAGTCTCCCTCACAGCCAAACGGCACACCACAACCCAATGGCAATGGCTCCGTTGTTGTTTCCTCGCCGTCGTCGAAACAACCACGACCCAAGACCACCCCATCTCCCGCAGTCAGCACATCGTCCAAAACCACCTCAGTCCTCTCCATCTGGGCGCCGACCCTCGTCCTCATATTCGGCGGCTGCTGCTCCAACGTCTACACATTAGAATCACTGATCAAGACCTCCCCCTCCTCGGGCCCACTGATCACAGCGTTTCAATTCCTCCTCGTCGGCCTCGCCACGTTCCCACGACACTTCTCCCCCTCGCGCGGCTGGCGCCATGCCTGGCTCCGGCCCCGAGCGATCCCTCTGCGCAAATGGCTCATCTACACCGCGTACTTCCTCAGCATCAACATCCTCAACAACATGGCGTTCAAATACCGCATCAGCATCCCCTTGCACATCATCCTGCGGTCCGCGGGGCCCGTGACCACCATGGCCGTGGGCCGCATGTACGGAGGAAAACGCTACCCTACACACAAGGTGGTTGCGGTGTTCTTGCTGTTCGTGGGCGTGGTCCTAGCAGCCTTCTCGGACGCCGCGAGTAAAGAAGCACACCACTCGTCGGACTTTGAGCCCTCACAAAGTGCGGCGACCGCGGCGTCACGACAAGCACCTGGGTTCGCACTCCTGGCGTCCGCCCTGATCCTGTCTGCTTGCATGGGGCTCTTCACTGACAACATGTACTCTGCCCACGGTCGCTCGAGCTCCATCACCTCCGAGACGCTCTTCTACAGCCACGCCATGTCCCTTCCTTACTTCGCGAGTCAAGTCAAGCCACTCATGCACGAGTTCGCCATCGTCAAGGCCGCCGCCATAAGCGACTACGAGTACGCCGAGCACAGCACGAGCACCTTTTCATTTTCATGGTTTCAGAAACAGAACGCAACGGGTGCTGCTGCTGGTGGAGGGCCTGTTGGTTTTGGATCATCCCTACCGTCATTATTATTATCATCATCACCATCAAATTGGTTACTGGGTCTTTCACTCGCCCTGCACGTTCCTCGACCCGTGCTTCTCCTCCTCCTCAACGCAGCCACACAGCTCCTCTGCATCGTCGGCGTGAACAGACTATCTGCTCAATCGTCAAGTCTGACAGTCAGCATCGTGCTGAACATTCGCAAACTCGCCAGCTTGATCCTGAGCATTTGGTTGTTTGGCAATGATCTGCCCAGCGGCGTCATGGTCGGTGCCGCGATTGTGTTCCTAGGCGGCGGGCTGTACGCTATGCCTACGGGATCAGGATCTGGGTCAAAAGCCTCTTCGAGTCCAAGACAGAAAAAGGGGCATGAGACAACGAAGAAGAATGTGTAAGCGTCACAAACAAAGGCGAGAAGGTTGCAAAAGAGGCTCGACTAGAATAGAAGGTAGACTAGACTAGCGTAGACTTATAGAAGAGAACCGTCGAAATCCTCGGCGTCGAAAAGACGGATCTACCGACGACCTACAAAGGGTATATATATCCCATCCTACACAAATCAAATCTTAGAAACTAGACTGTCGTCTCCAGCAACCCAACATTTCTATGCACAAAGACGAGAAATCCACACTGGGCTCTATCTGGGCTCTAGACAATCGTTGTGTCAGGATGGGAATGCTGCCCCCCTTCATCGTTTCTATACCTAGGTTTATGTTTTCGTATCGTTTCTATACCTAGGTTTATGTTTTGGTAGGGAAAAGTGTCTTCACATTCCCAAATGCACGCATATAAAAATACCCGCCCGAATCGCACGCGCGCACACAGGCACAGGCACACTTGTACACATGCAACAATCAAATGTCCATAAAGGTGGTTCGTCCTATCTCCAAACCCCTGCCCCCCCCGTATCCTTGTTCCTTTGGAGGGCACTTTGAATATGCAACGTGGTTCCCCTGTTGAGTGTGGAAGAGAGAGGAAAAAAAGGAAACCTTTCCATGCGCGCCCCGCCCGTCCCTCGTATAAGACCCCGAAAAGTACTCCCTAGAAGTAGCAACAAAGCACACAATGCAAGAGAGCACCACCCCCTTAATCATATGGTATAATCAAGTCACCAATCACTCCTTTCTTCCCCAGCTTCCGGAGTCGGGTACTTCCTGCCCAGCCTTCCTCATGTCGTCCAGGACCAGATTGAAGCTCTCCGCCATCGTTCGCAAAACCTCTCCACGATCCCAGATGCTGCGTGTCGTCCACAACGTATCCATAAGCACGGAATTCACCTGCTCCAACTGCTCGACGGAGAGATTGGTCGACCGGTCGGTGATCTCGGCGATGAAATTGTCTAATATCCGCTCCTCGACCTGCACAAGGTTTGGTCGCGTCATTGTAGCCGTTGTCGTGGTGGTCGTCGGCGACGGCTCCGAAGGGTTCAGGAGTCCGTATATGCCAACGGGGCCATTCGATTGTGACGGTCGTCGCTGCTCGTTGAACTGTGGCACTGGTGGCTGTGAAGAGGATCCATAGCCTTGCCCCTGGCCCTGGGAAGGTGAGGACGAGGTTCGGATATGGACAGCGCCAGCGAGTGGGTCAATCACATCTTGAGAAGCGGGCACATTTCCTACGCAGCCAGAAGCGATTAGCTCGGATAACAAATCACGCGTTGTCATCGACCCATGTGATCTAGAGTCATGGGAAGACTCAGACCTCGTAGGAGGTGGACGAGTGGAAGTCGACGAAGCGAGAGCTGCGACATTGGGAACACGGGGAAAGGGGGGACAGGTCACGGTCGGAAGAGGGCCTTTAGGCGGGATGCGCGTACCTTGGGTCGAAGGGATCTGACTACCTGCTGCAGATCGACCCTCTGGGAATTCGAACAAGTTGGGTCCTAGTTCGGGTGAGGTATGCCGATCCAGGTCACCGGACGATGTCTTCTTCTCGGTTGGGGTTTCTGTTGTGCTTGCGTCGTTCTGGAGATCAACAGCCTGGCTGCCGTGAGGCATGGGAGTGAAAGGGCCAGTTTGAGATCGTGGTGCCGATATTCCCGATTTCTTGAGCAATTGCTGCGAAGGTGCTGTCCATGTATGAAGTGGTCTAGGCTGTGCCGACTCACGATGACCATATGAACTCGTTGTATGCGTTCGCTGAGTGTCATTGGTCTTGTCGTTGGACGTGGGGTGAGAATCAACGCCACCCATTGGCGTATCACCTTCGGCGTCTGCTTGCGAAGCGCCATTGGTGAAGTCATTCAGTGCAAGATCCTCATGGGGGTGCAGGCCGTTGGTTAGCACAGAAGCAGATTCTGCGCCATCTATTGTGGCCGGGGCCAGACGTTGCGCGAAGTCACGGCGTCGTTGCATCGGCTCGCCCAGAAGAACAGGCCCGGTGGATTCTGTGGCAACAGAGGGACCGGAAGCGCCATGAGCCACGTTCGAAATGATTTGAGGCGGAGGCATCTCCTTGTTCTGCGCATTCATCGCATTTACCTTGTCCAACACCTCTTTCTCTCGGGCAAGTTCACGCTCATAGACTCGTTCACATTCAGCGTTCAGAGCGGGCTCGCCCATTTCGATGGCTGCAATGTCAACCTCAACGTTGGCAACGAGCTCATTTGCCTTGAGTAATCGATCTTCGTCACCAACCATTTTGGCGTCTTTCGCCAGCCGCTTTATATCGGCAAGAAAATCTTTCGGCCGCTTGTAGTAGCCATTGCTCAGGCGCTTTTCAATGGTCACCGAATCAAGGTTATAGTAAAAATTGTCATTACCTTGGTCCACAAGACCCAACACCCCATGAGCGTCCTTGCCGATTTCGAACGGTCTGTACGAGGCATGAGCTAAGACCTCGGTTTGCAGATCAGAAGTGACAGTGGCCGGGTCCGCCTCGTCGTAGAGATAGCGAATCTGGCTTTCGTCAATGACTCCAGTTCGGAATTTCTTGTACTTGGTCCGAATTTGATCCATGATCGGCTGCAAACGGAGCTTGAGCATGTTGAGGGTAAGTCGATCTTTCTTCTTCTGTGCCTTGAGTTCCTCTTTGGACATTGGTGGCTGTCGTTTTTCTTCCACAGGTGCCACTTGTAATCTTTCCAGTTCACGCTTCTTACGATGCTCTGGGTCAGGGAAATCATCCGGAGCAGTCTTGATGTAGTCCTTGAGACCACGGAAGAACTCATACCGCTCATCTCGATTAGGAACTTCCAGCTGAAATTGGTTCTTGGGAGAGTATCCAAACAGGACGCGTCGCATGCCCTCGTCAATCTCGTGGGGATCTCCTTCAATGTAGCCGAGCAGCAATACAGGATCTGTCGGTTTGACTGCTCTCAGAAGACCCAGAAATATTGCATGGACAGTCTCTCCGACCCGATCCCACCATTCCTGAACATTTGGAATGTATATCACACTTGGCTTGTGCATCTTGACTTCGGTAAAGAGCCTCGTTAGAGTGGATTCAGCCGAGCTTGTCGTATCACTCAGCAACGTGGGTAGGTCAAATGCTTGCACATGAAGACCTTCAAAATGATTGAGGAGGGCAGCAGCAAGGTATTGTTGACCCATTCCAATCTTGCCCTGTATGAGCAAGCGTGGACGAAAGACTCGAGACGTCTCGAATGCTTGTTGCATCTTTTCTCGACCAAAACTATGCCCATCAGCGACATCTTCGTACTGGGCTTCTTCCAAGGCGGTAAGCCGCTTCTTTCGGGGTAGCGCATCAGCCAGAAGTTTCTCTATCTCTTTGAATTGGTTCCTCAGCAGTGGCTCTACATTAGGAGGCAGCGGCGAGGCTCCAGAGGACGTTGATCGCTCGGAAGAAGGGGTCATTTTCTTCAATGAGATCATGAAATCCTTTGGTGTGACCTCAATCGTCTTGGGATCAATGATCAGCTTTTCTGTCGAGCTGTATATCTGCGGATAACGGCGCTGAACCGCATTGAGAGCCGCTTCAGTGCATAGTGCACGTAGGTCTGCACCGCCGTAACCCTTTGTCAACTCAGCTAACTCAGCCTTGATAGGTTCCGGGAGAGGGGGATCCCAGCCTCTAGTATGTATGTTGATGATGGCTTTTCGGGCATCGGTATTCGGCAGGGGGAAGTAGAACTCTCGGTCGAATCTCCCAGGTCGTCTGAGAGCAGGATCGATTGAGTCAGGTCGATTGGTCGCACCAATCACTATGACTTGACCTCTTCCATCCATACCATCCATTAAGGCCAGCAGAGTGGACACGATGGAGGCATGAATTTGCTCCTGTTTACTAGACCGAACTGGGGCGAGGCCATCAATCTCATCAAAGAAGATGATGCTAGGCTGGTTCTTTCGAGCTTCTTCAAAGAGCAACCGTAGTTGTCTTTCGGCTTCACCAACCCATTTACTCAATGCGTCTGCGCCTTTCCGCATGTAAAAGGTGACTTTTCGCCCTTGCGAGCTTACGCTGGTGGCTAGGGCTCGGGCGAGCAATGTTTTACCCGTTCCAGGGGGGCCATGAAACAAAACACCACGAGGAGGGGTAATCTTGAAGCGTGTGAAGATCTCTGGGTAGAGGAGAGGCAGGGCTACCATCTCCTTCAATTGATCAACGTGACCCTGGAGGCCCCCGACGCTGTCAAAGTTGACGTTCTGGTCCACGCCCAAAGGATCCGCATCTGCAAGTGCCTGTTTGTCTTTGAGCTTGCCCAAGTTTGCCGGAGTGCCACCAGCCGCTTGCGCAGGATCTGCATTGTGTGTTTGCGGGAATAAATTGAAGGCACCGGCAGCTGTTGGTGTCATTCCTACTGTACCACCCACAGGTCTTGGGCGCTTCATGACCTCCTCGTCACTGCTGTCTGAATCGACGTCGCCTTGAGCTCGTGGAGGACCGCCTCCAAGGACCGGCGCAGCACCGCCGCCTCCACCAAATGGCCCGTAGGTGTTGAAGAGACTTCTCTGCCATCCACCGCCTGCGGCCCTTCGTGGTCGTTGTGATGGAGATGGCGCAGGCTCTTCCTCGTCTTCAATGGGTGCCAGATTCCTAAGTAGGTCGTAATTGGGCTTCTTGCCGCCTCTTCGCTGCCGTGGCTCGAGAACAATCTCCTCTCGTTCGCGGCGTTTCTTCTTTTCGTCTCGCTTAAGCTCTTCAACTTCTGCAGCAAGCTCATCAGCATCACTCGCTTCTGATCTCTGACGAGAGACTGCCTTGCTTCGAAGACGGGTCGATCTACGCCCGTTGTTGCTACTATCATAGCCATCTGGCTTTTGAGGCGAAGCTTCAGACCCGCTACTGCTGGACAGTTCGTCTTGGGCTGCTTGTTCTTCTTCTGGGTCGAAGTCACTGCTTTCTGCTTGCGCCTTGCGCCGACGACTTTGAGATGCCGCTTGCTTTGCTCCGCTCCGTAAACCACGCCCACGCAGGCGCCTCGGCGACTTTTCAGGCTCGAATGGAGGGGACTCGACCTGTCTCTTAGAGGCGCCTCTAGTCGGACGTCCCCGAGGGATCACATCGTCCTCGTCCTCGTCCTCATCCGCTTCCTCTTCGGCTGGGGCCTCCTCTTGAGTGGCAGGGGCCTGTTCTGCTGCAAAGTCATCATCGCCGTCACTTTCAGCTTCAGCGTGATCAAAAAGGTCTGACAGCAATTTGGGCGGGGCCTGGTCAGCCTCCTCCTCTGCACCCTGAGCATCACTCTCAAGCATTTCATGTTGCGAAGCTTCGATTTCGAGCACCTCTTCACCTACAGGCTGGACTTTTTCCCCGGCATCTTCCACCTCCTCGCCCTTCACCGCTGATTGTGATTCTTCATCAATTGTACTCTTGGATGGGTAGTGCAAGCTCTTCCCGCCTCTTGTCGATCTCTCGGGGACGGGGTCATCTGAATTGTCCGGGTCCCGCGAACTTGCTCGAACGACTTGAGCGTGGTGGCCCGAATCCGTCAGAGCGACCAGAGGCTCTTCCGGGTCATGGGAAAGACGGCTGCTTCGTCTCCTATGAAGCTCTGGTGGTTGTGGGGCAGATGTCGACGGCTGCTTTGCGCCGTAGTTTCGACTACGCGTAGATTCCCGTTTCGCCATAGGAGTTGTCTTGAGGGTCACAATAAGGTGTTTGCTGGGTTCCTTTGGAGGCGGGGTTTCAGGTTGGCTGGACGATTCTCTTACCAGCTCGTCTTCAGATTCGTCGGACTCTTCATATGTCACAGTCTTCTTTGCACTTTTCCGAACCGGTCGACCTCTTTCATTTTTCTCGACCTCTTCTTCCGCAGATTCTTCTTCTGCGAAAGAGTCTTCGTCAGAGGAGACTTCTTCGCCATCAGTGTCAATGTCCGAGCCCCGGTACCCACGTCTTTGCTTCTTGCGCGCTGGCGGACCCGCTCGACGAGACTTGCTTGGACGAGGTCGTGACGGTCTGGCGGCACGGTCATCGTAGTCGTAGTCCTCAGGGTCTTCGGCCATGGCGACCTCTTCGAGGGTTCGCTTGTTGTTGTTGTGGCGATAGCTCGGCATGATGGAAGATTGTAGAGGGTCGGGGTTGGGCTGTTCGACTCAGAGAAAAGGGGACGATTGGCTGCGGCGCGTTACGAAAGCATCACAGAGATGACTAGTGACATGAGAGCACGGTGGAGGTAATAATCAGAGCCTGAAGCTGCGATTGGGGTGTGAGTCGCACGGTGAGAGCAGAGATCGCGCGTCTCGTCGGTTGAAACGGTGGTTGTGACCGAACGGGTACCGGAAGAGTTACGTCAGCTCGAATCTGGGCGGTGAACTGCGTTAGATGCAGCAGGTAAAGCGTCGGATCACAGATACACCAAGACAAGATAATGATGATTCTGGATGATGGTGATTCAATGGACCTTGACGGCTCTTTTGGGGGCGGGCGTGTTTCTCAATCTCAGGCGCAGGCGAAGGCCGCGCGCCAAGCATCGACCTGCGACCCACTCTTTAACGGCCGCCACCAATCATAACCAGTCAATATGCTTCCTTTGACCGGCAGACGATTGAATCTCAACAGCGCTTTCGAAGTGATTAAAAATTCAATCTCTCAACAACCACAACGTCGAATGTTTCAGGACTCAAATATGTGCGGAATGGGCACCGAAACCTTGCGCGACAACGCTCATCGAACTTGTGACCCCCCCGACGCCCCAGATAAACCTTGCCTCGAGCTCAAAAATTTGTAGAAACATTCAACTGGTGAAGACGATGCCGCAGAGATCGACGTCAGATCTCGGTTGTGCCTCGCGGAGAACCTTATCGTCGGTGCAGGGGTTGCAAGCCCTCCGCACGGTACTTTTGATAATCACGTGATGCAACCTCCCTGACAGCGATATCCGCCGAGCATGGGCGGTGTCTTGTAGTCAGGAACTAAGGCATAGTGTGGCACTTCCAGACATAGAGGAGGACTCAACAATAACACAAGATACTATTCTAACCCCTCCGCAATCGAATGCTCGGTCTGATCAATTCTTCTTGTATGTTCTACCATTAAAACTGCTGTCCAGAACAACAGCGGCGTCATTCTTGATGCATATCATAGACTCCCTCCTCGGCCTCATCTGGTGAATCTATAGCATCATCTTCGCCTTCTGTATGCCCCTCGTCTTGCCAGAACACTGAAGCCTGCCGGGTGAGCTCTGCCAAAATACTACTTTGCCTGCGAGCAGTTCGTCCCTCGTTTTCCTCCTCATGTCCGTCAGGTCGTAGACTGTCGGGCTGTCTCCTGGCACGGAGAAGGGCTTCTTGTGCTTGTTGTTCATGAACGGGATTGGGCACACGGTGACTATCGTCGATAGGTCCGCCGCGGCGCAGGCCCTCGAGAATGATTCTCTCAACTTTCATGCGATTTGAGATGAAGCGAATCTTGGGGAAACAACTGCGTTGCCCAACACGGATCATACGATCTAGCCGTTGTGGACTTGGGTCGCTCAGGATGTTCCAGTAGTCACTCGCAACTGTTTTTGGCCAGATGGTCACGGTGCCGGAGAAACGTTGCAACCATATTTCGCTCCAATCCTGACCCATCGGCCTCGGCAACAACTCGAGATGTCGCAAGATCTTCAGGTATTTCTGCAAGTCCAGCTTGACAGATGTTTCAATGGTGGAGCCCAGGAAGCCACCTCGCCAACCACGACCCTTGCGATGAGTGACAGGTCTACCGGGTGAACCCCTCGGTGAGAAGAAGAAGAGGTTGATATGCGGATTGACTTGCGAGACAATAGAGAAGTTGACATTGAAATGGAGATTGAGCGCTTTCAGCGGAATGTCAGTGCGTAGGCTTCCATCTTTCCATTTGTTGCCAAAAGAGTACGGAACCAACTGGCCATCGCGTGTCTTTCGCATGAGGACGATGGGATTCAGAATTCCGGGCACAGCGGCAGAAGCAAGTACAGCGGACCAAATGACGCAGTCGGGGCTCGTAATGTGGTTGTTGAGAATTGTAGGGGAGTGAGGATCGGATGGGACACATGAGACGTTCAGGATGCGACCAGTTCGCTCGAAGGCTTCTTTGAAAGTCAGCGATCCCCGACAGAACCAGCTACATTGCTTGGCCCAATCGACCGAGTCAAATCTGGCGCCAGTGCGCCACCATCTGCGAGCCCACGTCGCAAATCCTTCATGGCAGGCTCGAATGCGGTGGGCAAGAGCTGGAATCAAGAGTTGTTTCAATTCTTCATCTGTTCTGGTAGCTACCAAAGCCGCAACTAGGGCACCGCCTGATGTACCGGTGATGATCTCAGGTAGCTGTCCTGCATCGAGAAGAGCCTTGATGACGCCAAAATGGTAGTAAGCGAAGGTGGCGCCTCCAGAAAGGCATAATGCTGTTCGTCCATAGTTGAGCTCCAGATGTCGAAAGAAGACAGCTTTATCTTTGTCCGTCAACTCTTTCGAATCGAGCACCAATTCCAGGCTCCTCTCCATCTCATCCACGAATGACTGGATCAAAACCTTGGTGCCGATGTAGGTCTCACTATACAAGCGGGGATTTTCGATGCCCACAAAGTTGTTCTTGACGCAGCTTTCGAGTAACGCTTTGAGCTCATCGAGGGCAGTAGAGCCGCCGAGCCCATGTCGGCCTTCATCCGATTCAGTCTCGGCTTTTTGTCGAAGCTCGATCAATTGGGCAGTGACTTTGCGAACTGTCTGGTGATTGTAGTAAGAATATTGATCGTCTTGTTTCCATTCCTCGTTCCTGAGGTATGCGTCAAGCTGATGAGCAGCATTTTGCCACTCGTCATACGTGTTGGCTGTTTGTAGCTGCCGCCGTAAAGTTTCTCGCCGGCCGGTCCAGGTGAAAAGGTGCTCATATGCATAAATGTAGAATCGAGTCAGGTTGTAAACAATGAATAAGAAGACGATCCAGGCGCAGACGACGAACAACAAAGGGTAGTAGAGTAAGCTGTACACAAACCCTTCCCTAGTCTCGTCCTTGGACCTTCTTGGCGCTTTACGTCTGACTCGAGCTCGCTTCACTCTCTGCCGGATGGGTCCCCAGTCATTGAGAGCTACCAGGGGCTCTGTGGTCGGTGCTGCAAGCGCATTTGCGAATGATTCAAGGTCCTTGCGGTCGATGAAGTCGTTGTCGTAATCGGGTAAAGAGGAAGGATCGTATGATCCATTTCCCGTTGCTGGGGGGCTTCCTGGTTTCCCGTTCATCGCGAAATATGCCACAGCATGATGAAATGGGAGTTGATGTTTATCAAAAGGGATATTGTATCTGGACAAATATTTCGCGCACACGAAGAGAAGTCGAACATGTTGAGGTGGAATGCTAAGCTGCAGACATGATGTTGGGGGACGACGACATCGCCGAATCGCCCCCAACCCAGGCCAATAAATTCCGCCACAAGCTTGGCGCCATCTGTACGGGCACCAGCCACCTGGGAACGCCACAGATGTTCTCGACCTCAAGACCTACGGAGTACCCCAGATCTCGAACAGGGAAGAGAATTCTAATGTTCGACCAGGGGCTATACGAGTACCGACAGGCTACTCAGAACTACGGGCATGGTCATCGTTCGACTGGCGCAACCTGACAGGATAGTAGCAGTGTGATGTATACTCAGATTCTCTCGGTGGTAGTTCTTCGCTTGTTCGTCTTCAACGTGGATCGCGTAAGACGGGAGTTTCTCTTGATGGGTGTAGCAATCTCGGTCGCGTCAATTATTCCATGCGTCTTGGTGGATCAACCCTTGATTGTTGTGGTTGTTGATCTGATTATACGAACAGTGTACTGAGCGTTCCTACAAACACCGCGAGGTAGAATGATGTCATAGACGGACTGCAAACCACCGAGGCTCTTTTGGGCCCTTGGCTGGTCCACCCACATCCTCTTCATACTCGTACTGTACATACACACCTTTCGCCCAACCCACCATCCTCGGACGCGTACTCCTCCAAGGACGATCTTTCGCTCCTCGGCGCTCCTTTGCGCTTCCACCCTTCCTATTACTCTTTTCATAATCCTGGCTAGGGTTTATCACGAGATTCACTACCCGTAGTTTGCGGGATTCTGCGGACCTCTTACGTGCCGAGTGGCCCTAAAACACGTCTCGGGTCGATCCTAAGTTCCTAACTCTCATGATACATATCTCTCCTGGTCAAAAGCCATTACCGAACCAAAACCCTCTGTGATGCGAGCAATGGTCAATCAACCGACGCGTCGCTCGGCGAGCACAAGAGCTGCAGACAGGACTTTTCCAGATCCCAGCCATTCCTCAAGATCACCTCGGTCGTGCAGAAGATTGTGCCGTAGATCATTTGTCAAGACGCTTGAGCGAGAAGAACATCATCTGTAGCGAATACTGTGGGGGTTAGGTTTCCCTTGTTGCCTCTTTGAACGGCCAAACGTGCATGGTGTTGTGATGCGTGCAACATCAATCCCACCAACTTGCTGCAGCTAAGCCTGACGTACATGGATAGCCTCAAACGAGCGCTCTGGTCAACTAAATTTCCCACCTTAGAGCGGGCGCTCATGTCCTCTGTCTTCCGACTATTTGCCCGAGAAGGCCTCGAAGGACGGCGAATCTGATTTTGAAAGGAGTCTTTACACTGCAAGTGTATCCCGTGTGTATGTGGCTCAAATCCTCAAGAGCTGGAGACACCGGTGGCAATACGTAGATCTCTGTCAACGACACCTCCCGTGACCCCAATTAGGTATGTGACCCATCGCGACAATGGGCAGACTCACCGCTCCCGACCTCATGGTGGTGGCCACAGCCGCCGAAGAGGGAGATGGCCTCGCGTCGATAACTTCTCAAGGAATGAGGACCAAAATCTACAAACATGTGAAAGATACTGCTGATTCGACATGACCTTCTTAGCTCCGTCGAATGTTTACTAGCAACTCACGGTGCGGTTGACCACTTACTTCACGGCGGCCCAAAAGACTGTGCTCGATGGCATACAGGTATCACAGACTAGTGGCTTTAGGGAGCTTTGAACACCATGGTCGGAACCAAACCCATCCTTACACTGCATTATGACGGCAGCAGACGAATGGAAAGCCTCGTCTTTGGCTCGGTGGCCGGAGTATTTAGCCACGGCTTCAGCAAAGCCCCGGCAGAGCATTGAACTGCGCTCGAATAGCCAATGGGCAACAACTCCTAGCTGCAACCACGATGCAACACAGCAGCACGGCTACATGCTGCGCGCATCTTTGACGTATCGTCTGCGACGTGGCACGAAGAAGTCGAAGCCCGGTGTCGTGTGTCGAGTCATGTTCACGAGGATCATCGCATTGATGGCGACAAAAAGTTCATACAGCCTCGAGGGTTGGACTGCGGAGCACTGCCCATCTCCACAAAAACACGAATGCGAGTACTATCTGGCAGTTCGTGTCATAGTAGAATCCCATTGGAGGATTCAAGTATATCAGACGGATAATCCATCGGTCATGCGGTCAGTTGGACATGCAGCCGCGTCGCCTACCGCGTACGTAGGCCGGACGAGGTGAGCTGAACACATGCAGCACTCCGAGACGCTCTTCCTTCGACCGGATCCAGCTCACACACCCATTTCGCGAGCCATGGAATGCTTCACGAACGGTGAGACGACTCCTGCGCGCGTCCGTGCGGCGGAAGGGGTGTGACAAGACGGTCGTCTCGCATGCCTGTTGACTCAACTGGTCGAGACTAAAAATGCCTCCTGCGTAGCCTGTAGAAAGGAGAAGAGCGGTCAGAAGCCTGGCCAGACGATCGCCTCAGCACAGGCTGTTGACCCTGAACGTTCTGGACTAGCGCCATCTGTCAGGCGCTTGGTCTTTGTGACCTATCATTTTCGGCATGAGCACGAATGAAGGACGCTGAAGACACTCTGAGGCGAATAATCCAAGAAGCGGCAACTTGACGTTGGGTCAGTGCCGCTGGTGTGTGCCGACCTGTGATTACCCCAAGGTGTCCAAGACGATCGTCCGCAAGACACTGACTTCTCATTGCAGGAACGATGCTGATGGTCGACATTGAGGTTGTGGTTGGTGGTGGTCCTCAACCCTAGGGTCCAACTATGGAGGTGGTCGGCTCGCACCTGACCGAGCTTAAGAACTGAAACCTACAACTCTACTGAATGGGGAGGGCCCAGAAGACTGAAGACATGCTCAAGGGAGTGGTGCATGACAGGTCCTCCCGTATGGGCGATGACCACACCAGAGCACCCAGCTCGCCCATTGGGCCTAACCTTGACGGATGGCGTAGGTCATGTTTGACATGCAGGGCATCCTGGGGTCTTTGCCTGCATGTGGTGGTAGGGGCATGAACCGAAAGCAGACCTCTCAAAGGGTGTTTTAGGTGGCTTGATCTGATGAGTGATCTCGAATTGGCAGCAGTTTGACGAGATGCGAGACCCGCTGAAGCCCGCTGTGTCCGCTGAGCCCGCTAGGGGAGGGGCTCACCATGCGTGGAGGGGCACTGCCTCTCACAGTACAAGGATGAGTGTTGTTACTCCGTAGGTATGCTGCCAGGCTCTGCACCATACAAGCATGAGACCCTTCGATCTGATGATCTTGAGCCACCAAGGGCCGAGCCTGCCTGCCAGCCATGGACGGCTCGTCAAGGGTCGTATGATGACATGTGCATGGACGAGATGACCGCGGAGGGCGAGGTGTAGTTGTTTTACGGAGAGCCAAAGGATGCATTGAGCGCGCGCCCTGACGCTGAAAGATGGTGTGCAGAAATCTCCCAGGAGGGTGTGTAGGCCTTGCGTTTCTGACAACCGGGAGAGGGAAACGTTCTGGCTGTCATCTCAATCCTTCCCTGGCGATGCCGGGCCTCATCGAACGAGCACAGAGGTCTTTGGTCTGTTGGTTTTGGAGATGTGTTGATAGAGCATGCTAGCGGGGTGGTGCTCGGCCTGAATGGCTTGGGGCAGAGGACGTCGTCGTCGATCCTGAGCACTGGGCTCGCCAGGCAAAGAGGATCCTCGGATCTACTCGTACGAGGACCACCGGTAGCACCAGTATCGCGAGTCCTCAGAGCAGTCAGGTGCCGGTTAGTGGGTATTGAAGACAATCAGTGGCGTCCGGTGAGCCTAGTGAGCCTAGTGAAGCTACTGTAAGCTAGATACTGGTACGGAGCAGGTAAAAAGGTAGCTTGGTGGTAGCCGAAGCCTGGAATTGCGCTATCAGGAGAGTCGATGTATGGAGGGTTTGTGAGTGGGTGAGGTGTTGTTCGTCAGTGATATTGTATGCTTCCCGCCGCCGCCCATGCAGACAACTCGTCAGTGTTGCGCCCTCCAATCTAACTTGATAGCAAAACTTTGCACGCTCCATCCCGCCGTCAGGCTAAAGAGTTATAGTTGGAACTAGGCCTCCGTCCTCCGTACCTCCCACTCGCCTACAGAACACCCTTCGTCTGTTGTTGCTCAGCTTTCCACCCCTCCATCTCCTTCTCCGGCTGCTGGTATTCTCACCTGCTATACACACCCTTCCTCGACATCTCCTCCTCCTCGAAAGGCTCACCTCACTGCTGACGGTCACGCTCTCGCCTGTCTTGTTATCACGCAGCCTCCTTTGCTTACACAACTGCCTGGGAACACCGGGCCTGAATTCCCCCAGCATACACAGCATCCTAGTTAATCTCCCGGGTGGGTTTATTGTCTTACCAGTGGATCACGCTGCAAGAAATTCTACGACAACACTGCACATATTCTCTCCACGGCTACAGACCTCACGTCGGTCGCCGTCGGCCTCTCTTGTCGAAACAACTCGGGCTCCTCTATACCTTCTAGATGCCACGATGCCCTCTTTACACAAGATTGGTATGTTCCAGCCCTTTCCCACGCGGTACTCGTACACGGCCAACTGGTTCTGACACATCCTCTCAACAGGCTTAGGATCGCGCAAATTCATCTCCCACATTCCTTTACGATAGGCGTTACCGTTCGGATTTCCTTGAATTCCTGCATTCGGCACCTCGAGCTGGGACGCTGAGGTTTGCCCAAAGTTAGGAGATGGAACACCAGCAGACAGAGGATGGACACCACTTCATTCGAGTGAGTACTACACTTCGTTTCACACACACAACCCCGCATATGTCAACCGCAGAACGAACGCGAGGCAAGGTGCACGGGCGTGGCGTTCGAGCAACTAGAGATACAAGAACGTTGGCTAATTCCAATCCTCGTGGCTAGTCACTGGCGCAGTTCATCCGCCAACATGAAAAGGCTCTTGCCAACAGCCTGCAAATGTCTGTCCACAGACGGCAGTCCTCACTGACTTCCACCGCCTCAGCCGCCTCGAGCCATACCTCTGGCACCTCTCCAGCAAGCACGAGCACCTCCACGAGTGCCCTTGCCGCCGCATTTTCTTTTGCTGGTCTGAACTTCAGATCTCATGCAGCAAAAGCGGCCTTGCTAACCTTGACACCTCATCATCTTTTCTACCTACTGTCGCGAATGGAAGAGCTGGATATCCTTGTAGGCGCCATGAACATACGCCTGGAAAACCTGAATACAGATCCTTCTCCGTCCAACTACGTGTCATTCCTCCAATCACACAAGCCAGCCAAAGGCCGCAGTGACAGAGACTCGATTCATTCCGTTTCCAGCATGCGGAGCGTCATGTCAGGAATGAGTACATTTTGGTCGTCTATCGGCCTGGGTGGTAGCACGTCAAAAAGTGAAAAGGCAAAGGCACTTGCAGAGGCTGATCTTACGTATCTCTACTCGGCCTTCACCAAACTTCCATCGCTACGACTGACCACCGATCATCGCGCTAGGCTCATTCAAGGGTATGAAGAGTTTCCATTTGATACTGCTGTTCCACTCTTCGCGTTCAAAAATCTCCAGCAGCTGGATATAGTCGATCTTGACTTCCGTCAATTTTACGGTTGGGATAGACTGGCCGAGCAGCTTACCCTGCTAACGGTCAAACGCGCCAACCTAGATGATCCCGCCGAGCTTCTGACCAACATTGTATTGGATGACGCTGAGAAGCGTCGAAGACGTTCGACCAAAGGTGGTCGAGCCTCGCCAACACCAACAAATTCTTGGACTGTGCCTTCTACTCCGCAAGCAGGATATGCACATTCGCACTCGGATCCAGGATCACCTGCCGGAGCAAGTCTCGAGCACGAGGATCATGTCGAGTTCATACCTCGAGACAAACAAATGTCGGGCAGCGTGTCGCCGAAACGACCTAGCCCAGGGCGGCCAACAAGCTCATATAGGCACGTCCGCACCTACTCCTCCAAGGTGAAGAGATCCGGTTCGGGAAGCTCCAATTCGAGCGAGTACTCAGTTCAGCCCCATCGTAGCGACAGCACTTCCAGCCTCCTTAGCCTGAACATTCTCGCCCCAGCCAAATGGCAGCGGTTGAAGTATTTGTCCCTAGCAGACAATTCTCTGACAACCATTTCGGCCAGAAGCCTGGCCCCGGTGGCCACCACACTTCGCTCCCTGAATCTTTCGTCGAACCTGTTTACGGAGATTCCAGATAGCCTTGCTTCCCTTACAAGGCTTGTGTCGTTAGATCTGTCCAATTGTATGATCGGGTCTCTCCAATCACTGTCTAAGTATCCCCTGCCGGCTGTTTTGACTGTCAACCTGAAGGCAAACCGCCTTCGATCTCTAGCAGGCATCGAGAAGCTCCTGTCGTTAGAACAGCTGAACATCCAGGACAACAAGCTTTCTGATCCCATGGATATGGCAAGGCTCACCTGTATTCCGAACCTGAAGCGCATTTGGGTCAAACGGAATCCTTTCACCAAAACATCGTCCGACTATCGAGTGCTTACCTTCAACCTTTTCCGCAAAACGCCTGGCTACGTGGACGACATTGTGATTGATGAGTCTGGCCCCGGATATTCGGAGCGGAAGCAACTAGTGGACCGGGTTCCTGAACTGGAGAGGCAAATCGCACCACCATCGATCCGAATAGCCGAGTCGCCACTCGTTGTACAGCAGTCTGATCAGGCACAACCGGGTCACAACCATCAGATGGAAAGTGTGGTCAACACTACGCGTCGGAAGAAGATTCCTCGACGACGCATAGTCGACCTAGCCAAGGACGAGACTTTTGCGCGTCTTCCTGATGAGGACCTTGCGGCCACCATCCCTTCGACGTCTCCTCTCGCTCATCACGAAATTGTGTCAGCAGATGGAAATCCACGCGTACCTCTTTCACCTCCGGGAGAAACCGCGGAAGAGGACATGTACGACGGATCCACGCAAGTCGCATCTGTGGGATCAAGCACTCATGCGATCCCAGAAGATGATTATAGGGCCAAAGTCGAAGCCTTACGGCAAGAGTTCGGCAGTAACTGGCTCAGTGTTCTGGGAGATCAGAACTGGCACAATAGCCACCACATGGAAATAACACAGGGACAGAAGAATCTGGGACATCACTCCCTGCACCGTCCCGGCCCAGTCATTGTAAGCGGCGGTCGAACACTGGGTTGAGAACAGCAACGAAGGGCCACAGCCTGGTTGCTGCACCTACACGACACCTCTCTGTTTTTTACGCCTGCAAATTGGGCATTTTAGACCAGGTTGTTTTTCTGATTGATTTGGGAATGGCTTTTGATGACTGCATTTTTTATACCCACTCGTTTGCGTATCACTGCAAGACAACGGAGGCATTGCGAAGGACCATGGTATGGGTATGTTGTTTGCATATGTTGTTGCGGTTGTGTCATGAAAGATTTGCGTTTGATGCATAGCGATGGTGTTTCGTGGTTGGACTGGCTGTTTGATACATTTTTGTTGTTGCAATGCTTGATGCATGGGAGGGAAAAGACGAAGTATGACTTGACGGACGAGATGTCTTGAGATGCTCCCTTCTTCCTCGATATAATTTTGGCGCGCATGGGAAATATGAACCTTCTCTTTCTCTTTTGACGCGCAACTCTTTGATTAGTGACAGTATTGACCTTTCCATCACTCCACCCTGGAAGTCCCGGGCGCAACCTAACTTCTTGGGTCAGCCAGCAGAGTTCTGACACAGCTCCATCTGATTAGGCGTTTGTCTCACGTATACAAGGAGAGGCGCATGTCTGTCGATGGAGATGACAACGGCACCTGCGGATCTCAACGTGTTCCCCGGAAACGCGTGGAAATTCCAAGATAGCACCATCTCTCGGTCAGATGCCGACTCGTCAAGTTGGCGACAGCAAGAGGCCCAAGAAGCCAAAAAGACCACTGGGCATGGGATGGTATGGGCGCAATGCGATGGCGCTAACGAGGACTGTCGCGATTAGCCTACATTCCTCTGCTGCTGGGTTGGCCCGGTTGTCGCCAAAACATCAGCAGGGTGGACATGTTCTGGTTTTTAATTCTTTTCACTTTTGGCAGATCTCACGTTAGCGTTTCCAAGAGGTAGACGCGGGATGGCGAGGCTGACGCTGAGTCAAGAGACGATGTTCCAGACCGTAGGGTAGCTTAGGTAGAATCTGAGATCGACATCTCGCGAAAAAGGGGAAAACGACTCAGCCGCGTTGGAGCTTCGGAAGAGAGGGTCTTAGGGCAGCCCAGGAAGGCCCAGGGAGGGTTCGCAGTGGTTCAGGTTGGGGGGATGGAAAGAGTTGCTGCTGGGCGGTACGCCCCTCCCCTGGGCCCTCTTTTAGGCGCATTGTGCCTCCCTTTGTTTAGTGAGGTACCTAAAGTAGGGGTACGTGCCGCCCGGTAGGTGTGGTAGCCGTAGTGAGTCTGAGGGTTTCGCCTCGTCGATTTCGCCTGCTCCTCCTCACTCACTCTCTTTGTCGCCAGCGCCAAGACCAACACCGCTGCCAGGATTGAAAATAGCAAATCCGCCCTCCTCATCCCGCCGTCGACATTGCTTTACGCTTCCCAAACTGCTCTTACTTGTACTCACTTCCATCTGCAGCCTGGCATTAGTTACCGTCGACCAATTTCCCGTCAAAGCTGATCCAAAAAGAATCGCCCTTGCCGTCGAAACCGCTGTTCTGCGCGCCGCAGACAATTGGGGCCCCCTCAGCCTGCTTGTTCCACAGACTCCCGACGCGATAACAACATCTCAGACTGCTCCAAAGTCGTCACCCTGCGCACAGCCATCCATCGAGGCTCCAAGTTTTCTGGAGGTGTCTTTTAGCTGAGCCGTCTGCAGGCTATTCTACAGCACCTCTTCTGTACCTGGTACGTTTCACCCTGACATGCTTGTGACTTGCGTCAGCTTCCCCTCCTCGACGCCGAAATGATCTCGAATCGATCCTGATTGTATCCAGATAGACTTGTGGGCTTCTCGTAACATCCTACGCGTATCGGTTTCCCGTTCCTCAGTTCTCCCGACCCTATCTGGTCGGCGCCTCTCCTCCTTCCTCCCTACCCCGCCCGCGGCGAGGACACCATGGCAGAACAGCATGAGGTGGACTTAGACTCTGTCATTGATCGGCTACTCGAAGTCAGAGGAAGCAGACCTGGAAAGCAAGTGCAGTTGCTAGAAACAGAGATTCGATACCTGTGCACAAAGGCGCGGGAAATCTTCATTTCTCAACCCATATTGCTCGAGCTAGAAGCTCCAATCAAGGTATGATTACGGTTGCCCGCGACGATGGCGATACATGAGAGAACGACGCTCTGACTGACTCGTGCTTTGGTAGATTTGTGGCGATATCCACGGCCAGTACTACGATCTTCTTCGCTTGTTCGAGTACGGCGGGTTCCCTCCCGAAGCGAACTACCTCTTCCTCGGAGACTACGTGGATCGTGGCAAACAATCCCTCGAGACCATCTGCCTGCTCCTTGCCTACAAGATCAAATATCCAGAGAATTTCTTCGTCCTGCGAGGAAACCACGAATGTGCCAGCATCAACCGTATTTACGGCTTCTACGATGAGTGCAAGCGCCGATACAACATCAAGTTGTGGAAGACTTTTACGGATTGCTTCAACTGCCTGCCGATCGCTGCCATCATCGACGAAAAGATCTTCACCATGCATGGAGGATTGAGCCCTGATCTCAACTCGATGGAACAAATACGTCGCGTCATGCGTCCCACGGATGTAAGCCACTGGTCTCCTCTATGTTACACAAAATTGGCCCGACGGTCACCACGCTGTTGCGCTTCCCGCGCGTATCATGTTGAAGAAATATACTGACGGATATAGATCCCCGACTGCGGTCTGCTCTGCGACTTGCTCTGGTCCGATCCGGACAAGGACATCACGGGATGGAGTGAAAACGATCGAGGTGTTTCCTTCACATTCGGCCCCGATGTCGTCTCGAGGTTCTTGCAGAAGCACGACATGGACTTGATCTGCCGTGCCCACCAAGTAGTCGAGGATGGTTACGAGTTCTTCTCCAAACGACAGCTTGTCACGTTGTTCAGCGCGCCAAATTATTGTGGCGAGTTTGATAATGCTGGAGCCATGATGAGTGTCGATGAAAGCCTCTTGTGCTCGTTCCAGGTATGTCGCGGACGGTGATTTCATTCCCATTCATACCGTCGATTGCTGACCCCCTGAAACAGATCCTCAAACCTGCCGAAAAGAAACAAAAGTATGTCTATGCCTCTAAGAGCTCAAGCAGGCCTACTACTCCGCCTCGCAAGTCCAAAAACTAGTCTCTCGACTTGGGCTGATACGAGATCGTGATAGCAGATTTGGAAGAAGATAGGATCGCCTTCTACCTTCCCCCACGAAACGGTAACCGGTGTCTATTCTCCTCACGGTTCGGCAGCGCGCGACTTGACAACCTACCTTTTCCGAATCTCAGTATTGGTCCTGTAGATGAGCTTTTGCCAGTTCTAGCCTCCTCGCCTCCATACGTTGACGAATTCCCTTGGCCGAGTACGATTGTTCGGCGACATCATACTCGATGACTTACACCACCACAACAATAACAACGCGACGAAAACATGTATTTGCAAAACCCAATACCCTCTCGAAACAAGGCTGTCAGGCGGGGGTTCGAGTTGAAACCAGGCACGGAATCTTTCATGCTTTCACGAGTCATTGACAAAGGCAAATGGACAGATCGACTCTCTGGAATCCAGGACTTTGGGACATGGGACATGGGCATTACTTTTTTGGCCTTGGCGAGACTAATTCAAAGATGCAACCCTCGTCTTTTTCTCCCGCGGTGTTAAAGTGTGTGAGCAAACGAAAGAGAACTGAAGATGATGGGAGATGAATGCGGGGCGGCCAGGCGTCGGATACGCATCTTCTCAGATCCTCCTCCTGTAACATGCAAGATGACTTTTTTTGTGTTTATCTCTCTATCTCTCTCTCTCTTCCTCGATGCTTGATGCTTGATGAGTCGGAGCTTTTTGCTTCGACCACACGATGACCGCGCGCAAGTTCTATTTTCAGCATAGCAATGCCAGAGAGGTTATGAGTATGTTTTTGCTTGACTTGTTGAGAATGGTTGAATATGCGCTTTTCTTTCAGCTTTTTCTGTCCTGACACGACAACAACAACACACATACAAAGACGAAGCATTCTGTTCTCCGATTTACCTCTTGTGAAGGACGGTTCGCAAAGTGCTCTTCTGGTTGATCTCTTGACATTGACACTGACACCCTAGACTCTCTTGCTCTCTTTTGCATTTTCCCCTAAACGCATCGCATTTGCAATCTTTTTTTGTGTTGCACCAAGAGACTAATGGTGATAATGTTGATTTTGTCCCATGTGGGTGGGATTTGCCTATAAAAGAATGATTGATGTACCCACCCCTTGAACGAACAGAAACATCTCGCCCTCCTGTTGAAAACGTGTCGAACAGGACAAACTCGGGTCTCCTTTCTTGAGAGAGAGAGGGGGAGGATGAGGGAGAGAACAAATCTTCCTCTATTTACGACCAGCGCGGAATCTCTGTCCCATTCCCTACTCTCGTATTGTCACTTGATACCTTGATACCTTGATACCTTGATACCTTGATACCTTGATACCTTGATACCTTGATACCTTGATACCTTGATACCTTGATACCTTGATACCTTGATACTTTGATACCTACCTACCTACCCACCTACTTGCCTACCTACCTACTCTAGTCCATGTAGGATAGGTATTTACTTGTATCTGAAAAGGTGGAAAAATGTGTTGATGCCGCCCGGGGGAGGGAGGGACCAAGTTGTGGCGTGTCAACGCCTTTGATACCCCCTCCTGTTCTACTCTCCCTTCCTTCCTTGAGGGTGTGAGAGATGGAGTATGAAGGGTGAGTTGTGAGCTGAGTATGCGTACAGTGTACAGTGTACAGGGTGTAGGGTACAGATGTACGGGTAGTTCGTACACCACGTACACCACGTACACCAAACAGCCACACGGAAATGACACGATACAACATGACACAACACAGCATGGACATGACAGGATATATTGTATCATGACTTGGCATGACATGACATGGCATGGCATGAGATTAGTTACAAGCAGATCAGGGTGAGGTGTATCGACCGATTGGGGTCTACTACTACCTTGGTTAGAAAGCGTTTCACAATGGCCTCGTCTTTTGTTCCAGTAAAGTAGGGAGAATTGTGCGTTGGAAGACTTGTAAGTCACCGGGGTGGGTATACACGGTGTATAGGGTACGAGAGCACAAGAGCACAAGAACACGATGTACAAGAGAACTCTTTCATTTTGTACGGTCTCAATCTCTCAGAAAGACTAAATGGTTAGCAAGTGAAGATCTGTCTTGCCTATAAAGAACCAGAACCAGAACCAGAACCAGAATCAGAACCAGAATCAGAACCAGAATCAGAACCAGAATCAGAACCAGAATCAGAACCAGAATCAGAACCAGAATCAGAACCAGAATCAGAACCAGAATCAGAACCAGAATCAGAACCAGAACCAGAACAACATTCTTCTCTAAATAAATAAAGTGTATTGGATTTCGTGGTCTGACATTATTTGGGTACTTCAGTTGTAGGTAGGTAGGTATAGGTACTTTCTTCAATGTGGTGGGAAATCAGTCCATGGCTTGTACGCAAACACACACACACACAAAACACACAAAAGAACAAACAAGGCATTTTGCTGGCAGACAGGCAGGCAGGCAAAATAAATGCATTGCTATTCATTGTGCATCCAACGGATTTGCTTGGACTGGGAATTCTTGTTGAGCCCACCTTTCTCGAGCTTGAGGGGAGATCAAACATATAGTTCATTGACACCAAAGATTGACCCAGAGCCCGTCTCGACCTTGTCATGGGATGTAACAACACTTGCTTTCCCTGTGTGTGCGATTTACACATACTGGGCCAACCATCGGATACCTTCACCGTAACCTGTAATTGTATAACCGTGTCAGAGTTGTTGCGTTACTCGTCCAAAAGACCTTTTTATTGGGTTTCTTTTTTTTGGCAACAGGAAAAAAAAGAGATTGAAACTCACCTTGTCTCATGACGACACTGCACATAAACACTTCAATAGGTCGGATTCCTTCCAATGGCACCTTGCCCTTGCCTGTCGTTTGATATAGGCCCAACTGATGTCTCAATTCATCCTCTGACACGGCGTCAGGGTGATCGATCTTGTTACCGAGGATGAGGAAAGGAGTCTTTGCAAGGTCTTCCATGGCGAGAAGGGCGTCGAGTTCTGCTTTGGCTTCAGGGAGACGTTCATGGTCTTTGGCATCGACGAGGAAAACAATGCCAGACACTTCGGGGAAGTAATCACGCCACAGACGGCGGGCTGCAGAGAGTTGCGAATGTCAGCCAAAAATGAAATGGAAATCTCCTGCTGTTGTTTGCGCGCATGGAAAATCACATACCTTGCTGATGGCCACCCAGGTCAAAGGTAGTGAACCTGTTGTTACCAATTGCCAGTTCTTCGGAAGCTGTGAAATCATAGTTAGGAATGACAGAGTCGAAATGGCCGCGGAAGGGAATGAACCGTACTAGGATGTAGCGTAGGTTGCAGAATTGCGACTCGGTCGTTCTGTGAATCCAATTGTCAGCATTTTGTTGTCCCCTTGACGCCATATGTGTCTCTGTCTCTCAGTCTTTTTTCGATTGGAGCCGTGTCCTGCGTGCACCGTACCTTCAGCATGTGTAATAACGTCGTCTTTCCGGCATTGTCCAGTCCGAGGAAAAGCAGTTTGGCATGTTTGTTGAGTAGGCCAAGCGAGGCAAGGATATCGTAGACTGAGAAATAACCATATCAGCTTTTGTGGACAATATCCAGGACGCAGCATCTCCCACATACACCAGTTGACGATCCACATGATGCGGTCAGATTCGAAAGGACTCGCAAACGACTGTTACGACAATCTCTATCACTGACAAAATGCAGCGGAAATTTGTTGGCTGTGAATTGGAGCTTGGTGGTATCTCTTGTTCTCAATCAATACTTGTGAAAGGCAATGGACAAGCGGCCAGATGTCATGTCATGTCACGTTGTTGGGTGATGAGCCAAAAACGCAGGACAACCACCTCAGGCCGCATCGGGTCATGTCGCGCCAAGTCAAATCACGCACGTGACTGGAATATGTCGATCGACTTGTTTCGAGGGAAACAAGACGCCATGGTTCTCGCCTCAACAGACATACAGTATAGTACACATACACACGGAACCGCTGTAGCAGAATTATATCATCAAAGAAGGGATTCTTGTCAATCTGGAATTTGTGCATTCAGGCTCTCGATCGAGTCTTTGCCCGAGAGAAGCTCTGTATTCAGAGGACCATGCTGATGGTCATATGTATCTACCATTCCCCACGAAACGCCCAGTGCTATGCTCGGAATATGGATGCATGCTCAATGGAATAATGCCGAGCCGAGGCCAACGTGGACTTCTCAGGAGTCCACCAGTAAGTGAAAGGTCATCATGCCATGGTGCGGTAGGCAACCCAGGACGCTACAAAAGAAGAGGGCCAAACACCCATGAAGAAGTCGTACAAATAAAAAAAGTATATGTGCAATGCTGGCACAATGGCCATGCATGACAACAGGTGATTGCAGTAAATCAAAGCGAAATCACCAGTTGAGTTTGTTGGCCGACACCATAGCCTTTCATACGCTCGGCGCATTCAAGACCAAGCTCCCTCATTCTTTCGGCACCACGGCCACGAAGAGGTTTCCGTTCGGCTTGTTCTTTTGCTACCTTGCGACAGTGTTGACGCCAGAACTTTTCTTTTCTCTTCTGGCGCTTCTTCTCAAGACCAATGACAATGTCGACTGGGCCTCGGACGTGCAAATCGGCCCGTGGAGGTTCCTCAATAGCAGGTGTCACAGCTCCAGAAGCAATGTTGGAAATGGATGCACTTCCGACCTTGAAGTTTTTGAAGAATGGGTTCGGGGTGTCCGGAAGAGAAGCTGTACGCTCCATGTTGGGCCGCTGAGCCAAGCCCCTCATATGCAGCTGAGGAGTTTTGATACCAGTCGGAGACCCTCGTGGTGAGCGTAAACGGGCAGGAGGAGGGGGCGACCTCATTCTCGTAGGAGAGTGTCCAAAGAGCCTTCTTGGCGGAGGAGAGCGAGCCACCATGTGCTTGGGCGGCGGTGACCGGTGTAACCCTCGGCGAGCTGGATATCCGTGATGAGGAGAAGGTTCCCGCGGCGAAGTCACGGAAGTCTTCCGGTGTCCGCGGATATCTTCAAGTGCACCGAACTGCTCTGTGAGCCAGCGAGGCTCATCCGAGCTAGGCTGTGACTGGACCAAGTCATCGACCTCATCTTCCTCTTCCTCGGGATCGGTGGTTGGGAAACTCGGGTCGATGTCCTGGGGGATTGGGATGTGCCTCGCGCGCTTGCGTTGTTCACGGCATGAGATATATGCCGCTTCCAACGGACGGTCCTCGTCGAGAGTACCACAGACGAAGTCAGTGCTGTCCGGAAGCTCTGGTGTACCAGGTCTCATCTTGGAAATTCGGTGGCCATTACCATGGTACTTGCCGAGTTGCTTTCTAGCCGAGAAGAGTGGAAGGCCTCCAGAATGTTCATCGGAATCGATAGAGCTGGCGTCCGATTGACGGCGGGAGCTGAAGTGAGTGATGTGCATATTGTCAATGCTCGTGTTGCGGGTGGTGGTTCTGGTGGGTGCCCAGAATTGGTACTCTGACCCAGCATCACTTTCCTCGTCAGAGCTCGCGAAACCGCCTTCGTCGTCGGACTCATTTCCACCGTCCGACTCCTCATCCGAAGGAGCAAAGTCGTCAACATGTGCTTCATTGTCCTCGAGCTCCTCTTCGAACTCTTCTTGCTCGCGTTCTTCCTCTTCGGCCTCCTCTTCGGCTTCCCGACCGATCTGGCGGATCTTATTTTCTTTCTTCATGCAGTCATCGAGGGTCAGCTTTTCCCTGTGCTGGTTAGGCCTGTCAATCCATGCGTCGGTCTCATCGTGTGAGCTGCCGAACTCATGGAAAGTTGCCTTGGGGGAAGGAGGGTTGACCCTGTTCGTATCCGCGGAGGCCGCAATAGTAGTCTCGGCCGATCGACCGGTGAGGTCGACAGAGTCTGTACTGGGTCTGCGTCGGGAAGTAGGCGCCGGTGACACACGACGAGGAAGCTTGTGCTCGACGCGCAACTTGGAAGGCTGGGGTTTGCCTTCACCGGAACTTGTGCGGGTAGGACAAGCAAATGTGAGCATGCATTTTCGCTTGGGCATCTCTGTTTCTGCAGCTTTTTCTTTCGGCGACACGTCATCCTTGCTCTTTTCGGTGTCAGTCCCAGCGCAAGCGAACATGATGCAGCGCTTTCGGCCCAGACTCTTCTCGACCGCGGCTTCACCAACACTTGCAACGCTTGGCCTTTCATCTTTAGAGTTGGGAGCGATGAGGATCTTGGAGGGTGTGGGAGAGGGCTTCTTGCCGTTCAATAGCTGGGTAAAACGACCAGGAGGAGGCGGCGGACTTGGCGTGGCCGAACGTGAGGGACTAGTAAGGTCTCCGTCACTTGTCAACTCGGCGGTAGAGGCCATGCTCGCCGTACTATGGGAGGAGGTTGTTGACAGGCCACGGGTCGCGCAGGAGGCAGGAGAAGGTTCGTCGTGTTTTGACTCGGCCATGATGGCACGGGTCAAGAGAGATTCATGGTGAGTACGCGGTAGAGCGACGGAGCGACTTCGAGAGGGCATCTTGAGAGATGCGAGGTGATTATCCGGAGGTTCATCTGCCTCAGCGCTGACTTCTTCGTCGGACAGAGCAACAGTGGGAGCAGTGGAGAGATTCAACATTTTTAGAAGGCTCTGCATGGTTGAATTTCTGCGGGCGTCTGTTTGATGTCTTTGGTGGTGTGCCATCTGAGTCTATGGGTGGTGATAGTATGATGTATGGGGTGTAGGGATTCTTGTGAATCCTTTTCTGAAGTAGTTTCGTCCGGCACGACAAGAACACGAATCCCGTCTTCAAGGACTGGTGTTTGTTTGGTACGGTTGGCCCTGAGGACCGCCGTTGTTATAATTGATTTCTCGACATGGTGATGGGATGTGAAAATGGTTGGACTCGACTGAAAACCGGATACACCGTAGAAGAGAAAGCGAGGAAGAGGAGAGCGTCCGACGACGACTCAGATGATGTGTAAAAAGGTCGAGCAGGGTGGGTGGCGCTGTACGGACTGCGCAAGGACCGGAAGCCGTAGGAAGGACGAAACGCTAGACGCGATTCAGAACGGCCAAATATATGCGAACAAGCACGAGATTGCTTACGCAAACTCCAGATGAAGCGGAGAGAAGGCGATAGAGTTGAATCAACAAAGGGAAGAGGACGGAAGGAGAGAGAGAGGAGAGTGGTAGGTAGGTAGGTAGGAGGTGGTGGTGTGGTAGGGTTGGAGGGAAGAGAAGAGAGATCGGGATGGTGGCTGTTTTGATGAGGGAAAAGTGCGGGCAACAGCGAAAAGGCAGTAGAGCCAAAGAAGAGAGAATTGGAGATTTGTGAGCAGGTCGGCAGTGCGGCCAGTGAAAGAGGCGAGTGTAAGCAGGGATTTTGACATCGAGAAAGAGTCTGACTGACGAGGGAAAAAACAGGATTTTCGCTGGTGTGGTGGATACAGCTCGGTACCTGGATACGGGCGACAGTATTGGCACGAGTGCAATAATTACGAGTCAGGTATACGAGACAATTTCGTCCGGAGGGCCACCGGTCGATCTTTTTAGGCGTGGGTGGGCAGGGAAAATCCTGTTGCGCCGGGAAATTGTATTCTGTCAGACCGGGACAATTCTGACTTCCTGTGACGAGCTCCCAATCCAGTCGGAGTCGGCCACCAACAAGAGCGATGTTGTTGGTACTAGTAGGCCCCGTAGGAGGAGATGCCCTAGGCGCAGTCCTCATTGCTTTGGGGGGCCTGCCAGCAGCCCGGCTCCCTGCGCTAGCCCCTAAATTGGCAGCCCACGACAGACACATCTTTTGGCTTTGTCGGGGGGCGTTAGAGGCGCCTACACTAGCAGCTTCTCCTCCGTCCAGCCCTCGTACTGCATGGTCCAACAAACCACAACACTACGGAGACTCTACGAGTAATTGTAGGCATGTCCAGTGTCTACGGAGGATGCCAAACGTACGAGTCCGAGTACCAGGAAACTCGCATGCTCATCCAACCAGCACCCCCGTTTCTCCCTCGACCTCTTCCATCCAAAAACACAAAAAACCCACCGACGTCCTCGCCCCCTTGCTCAATGCCATGGATCGAATCGGATGAAGGGCTGAGATTGTGGCCACCCACTGGCAACTCACCACGGCCTTTGATCGGTGAGAAAGGAAATGGTATGGTGATGCTTGCAACGTAACAGCATGGCAAGAGTATCGCTGGAATCACGTCTGACCATCCCATACGAGTACTCAGCTTTTGTGGACAAGGCCCTGGTCCCATAGTAACGACGCAGCTGTTCTGTATACACAATCATGGCAGCTAGTGATGTCTTGTCGCATCAATGGTTTGATGTGCATGTCAAAGCCACGCCGATCCCTTTGGCATAAAACAATACATCAGGTTTCATTGTTGCTTGGACACTACGAGTACGACTATGTACAAAAGGGTCCCATGAATGCCTTTGTGCCTGGTGTGCCAGGCAACGTCACGCTTCTATCACCGGTATTGCTGATCAGGGTTCTTGTAACCAGCGACACGAATAAGGGCACTCGTATTCTCGTCGTTGACGTATTCGAGTATAGGTTGCCATGTACTCGTACGAGTAACCAGTACTTCAACCATGAATTCCCTGGGCAACATACTGGAGACCCTGTTCGGCAAGGGCGGCAGTGTGTACTCGCATCGAAGGGTATGACCTCAATCTTGATGTCCTGGCGAATGTACGAGTACCGATGTGCCAGGGAATCCTTGGTCCTCTACGACGCACGGCTCGCTTGTCACTGTTCCCTTCTGCCGCATCTCGAATCAACCCCATGCTATTGTACTCGTATAGTGCAATGGTCTCCGTATTGACCCGTCATCACGGCGACCCAATCGTCGAGTATGCCTGCGATATCCAGGCCAATATACGGACTACCGTTGTCCTCCGACCAACGAGTCGCTCCTTGTAGGCTGCGTAATGCCAGAGACCTGACGCAGACGCCCCAATACCTGGCTCTTCAGGTCCTTGGCACCTGAATCCTCGGTGCCTGGGTCAGGACACCAAACACCCCAAGTCTCATCTACACGCGTCATACCTGGCTGTGCCCTGCAGCGCACTATGCCGATGTATCCTGTGTATACTGCTGTACATCTCTCCAACATCTACTCGTACGGAGTACTCCCAGTGCACCGAGTACTAGTTCCTGTATACTGAAGACGAAGCTGGGATCTCGACCTACTGTACAGTACAATGTACACACAGAAGTGAGATGACGTCAACCGCCCCGCTACCAATCCTGTCACTCGTGTATACGTCCATGTCCTGCTCCCACACAAACACATACTTGTATGCGCATACACACACTCGCAGATCAATTATTTTCAGCTCACTCTGGGCTCAGGCACACTTTGGCGATCCTGCATGACCTGTTGATCTGACCGGCTCACAATCTTACCCACCTCCTCGTTTCCTGACGGGCGGGCCGTGCAGTGCGAACACACCTGCGGCATACGAGATGCAGATGACTTGGAATGTGCAATCATAACCCAAAATGTGACCAACGCAATCTCCAACCCTCGATTCTTGCTGCACCTGACCCTTCACACCGTGCATACCTATGCATGCAGGCTCATCCAGCTTTGGCGAGCCCACCATCCGTCGTGTACACGCTACTCGCATTGCCAAACGCGATCAGAAGGTGTGACCGGAGGACAGTTTCACACAGAGCTCCCCACAACATGGCAAGAATCCACAGCGGCCCGTGTTTCGAAGTCGTCAACTTTACTCTTTGCTGCTAAGCTAGCACTCATTAAACACAAAGATCACGGCGCAACGACAGGCGGTCAACAAACGGTCAGAACAGTGCTCAGACCTCTAGATTCTAGAATGGATGCGTAATGATTCGAGAACACGGTCTGTGGTGTGACCAGACGCTCGGACAGCCCACGAGCTGACAAGTGACATGCTCGAAACCAGTACCAAACGCGTGGGAAAGGGTCTCCTGCGAACAGGTTCAAGGTCACTTGTTGGAGCACTTCATCCTCAGATGCGAGTACTTGTCGATTAGCACCTGGGTGCATGCAACGCTGGTCTATTCCACTATTGTAAGGAGGCAATGCAATTAGCAGCTGCACCCACCTTCGACGACCTGTGTCTTGCTTGCCGAAAAAGTTAGCAGCAGTCTACAGTACAATATCTCATCTGGACGGCCACGGATCGGTGGGTTTTGATGGGTTTTGAGAGCATCGAGAAGCAGCGTAATTGGGTGTGAAGAGGCAAACAAGTTGCTGTTGGAGTCGACGAGGTGGACCATTCCCTCGGCAAGTCGACAGTTTACTATGAGGCATTTTTCCCAGGACGAATCACAGGCGACATGAGCTAATGCACTGCTGGCTCAAGCACTTCCCCCCACGCTTGGATAGCGGCATGCAGCACCTTTTCCTCTTCTTGCGAAATCTTCCGGTGCCAGTGTCATTTCCAAGGGTCATCACATTGCAAATGCAAACACCACGAGGATCGCCTTCGACCTGATGATGGGTCAAGCGAGGTCGCATTTCGAGGGATGTCGTTTCCAACCAATTGCCGTCGCATGTAAGGAGTGTGCAAACCCCTTCTGAGGAGGCACCGCATTAGGATCAAGGCTTGCCTAATTCAGAGGATCCTGCAAAATACGTCGACCAACACGCACGTACAAGCCAACCAAAAGGCCAAAGCATACTTGACGCAGCAAGGGTTTTTTCCTCGTGTGTTTAACCGCCTAAGGAAGCTGCACTCGTGCTGTACTGTACGGTGGTCTACTACGACGATGCAACCAACGTCTGCGCACCTCGCTTCATTTGCACAGAGTCGCACAATAGTCTTTGTGCTTGTTTTACGAATACGGTTCTTCACCGCGTTCTGTCAACCCTAGTTCTGTTTCAGAGATCAGCAGCAAGCCGAACGCAACCTACGTACCATGCGAGGAGCATTATACATACTTCAGCATACGAAGCAATCTCCGCCTTCATCCCAGCCCGTCCCTCACATGATGAGTTGATGCTCACCGCATTTTCTTCCCACAAATACCAAAGGGGGAAGGTCATACACGTCTCGACCATCTTACTTTTTGGTAGTGGATTGCATGAACGTGACCACTGAGGATGAATTGTTCCCAGGCAAAGTCGGGCATCACTCTCGCTTAAGGGCCACCCCAACGTCAATTTGTATCAGATTCAGGAGCTGCCGATCTGTTGTCTCAAGCGAACACTAGATGAGCTTAATTCTACTCTACCTACGGAGTACAGTGGGTAAGTTTACTCGACCAACGTGATGTGGAACGCAAGCCATGGAGCCAACTACAGGTCATTATTGATTGATACAGCACATTAATCTACGACTTGAGGTTTCGCGGAGGTGTCGAGGTATCTATTGCAAGTAGAGCTTCGACTGTGTCTCTCAGGTAGGCAGGTCTTTTACTCAATATGAGAACCCCGAAGAGCAAGGCTTGTGAATCCTGGCCAAGGCGAGAGGGTAAGCTCAGCCCGCCAAGAAAGAGCTTACTTACTCGTACGTGGGTACCGACTCACCCGCAGCCTTTTGTCCCCCCTGAAAACACCCCTTACGAGTACTCGTTAACAGTATGCTCTTAAAAGGAAGAGATGTACTGTACTGCAAAAAAATGGCCTTGGCGATACGTAAACTCATTCGGGCACAGTACTCTTATGAGTCCGCCTATCGTGGCCAAGAAGCTTAGAGCCTCGAGGTTGAGAAGATCAATGGTGATCAGAGACGTCTTCCACATCAGTATCAACGCCAACTATACACAAGACACAGTTCAAGCCTGTCTTGTATCCTTGGCTTGTGAGCTTCGCATGATACCTGCCTGCCTAGGTAAGGGATTATTGTGCATTGTAACGCGTACATGTACGTGTACGTTTATGTGTACGTGTACATTCTGTGTGTGAGCCGTGGCCATGGCGGAAACAGTCCTCAACAGGGGGTTCACATGGAGCCCCAGGTTTTTGTTAGGTGCAACTGACATGTAAGGGATTGTCGATGTACACGGTAGAAGAGTAGAGGTAAAGGGCAAAACGACAATACTATTTTCATTTCATCTACAGGACACGAGAAAAGGCGGTTTGTGTGTGCACACATCTATCAGATGAACGTAGGCACCAAAGAGCATTCTAACAAATACCCGTAGTCTGAGCCTCGTACTGAGCTTGTTGTTGACCTGGACATACCGCATCGTGGCTCTGGCCACCCACATCCAGACCCAGACTCATCGTATTCCCGCCATGACCACCTTCTTCATAATCTTCATAATCTTCATAATCTTCGCCTTCATCGCCGTCTTTGTCGACATAATGGTCTTCTTCGTTCTCACCGTGGCCACTGGCCACCATCACCATCACGACCATCACATCCTTCGGCCCCCTCGAATCCTCCGCCCATCACCTCTTGCGGATCTTGAGGGTCCGCTTCAAGGTCGCCCATCGCATCGTGATATTGTTCGCCCCCATGGTTCTGCTCATAGCCGTGGCTGTGGCCTTGGCCTTCAACACTGCCGTGGTAGGGATACGGTTCGTGGTCATGGTGTCCGGGCATTTCGCGCATACTGTAACCCTGATGGCCTCCTTGCTCGTGACCATGCATCCCGCAGCCTTTGTGCTCGTACCCGTGGCCACCGTAGCCATGGCCATAGTCGTATTCCTCGTTGATCGTGCATATCTCCGCCACCGCCACCTTCACCACCGACAAAAATGTCTTTGACGAGGTCACCGACTGGTCTGAAAAGACCGGCCATTGTGTAACTTGGTTGAGACGGAACTATGACCCAAAACGCAGTGAAGAAACAGCTCTTTTGAGGAAACAGAAACAGAAACAGAAAAACCACCAGTTCGCCGTATTTAGGTGACAATGGTTCTTCTGGGATACAAGATGGATGTTGAGCTCTTGACAAAATACACCACCTGCTGAAACCAGCAAATACAGTCTGTCAGGCCCCTTTTTGCAAGGGAGACTTACCAAACATGCACTCACGACCAATCCAGAGCCGGAATGTTCATATTTTGTGATTGTGACCACTTTAGAAACACAAGCTTAGCTGAATATTGCATTTGCCCGTGTATAGATTAGTAGCTGCGTTGGTGTTATCAGTGTAGTCAGCCATGATAGGTCTGTATCACCTGTCATCACAAGACGAGTAGCTCCTTGCCTACATGTAATTCTGAAGCTGCAGCACAATGTCGAATAGTGGCCGACAAAGATCGTAATACGGCCGACCATGCCTTGATATCGAGAAGAGAAAAATCTCAACTCTAGGGCCCTTTGGCATGTCGAGTAAAACCCGAACCCTCTGGTCTGGACACTGGACTCTCCAAACCCCCGTTCGAAGCTCTGTTCCCAGGCGGCCGGCCATGTCCTCGGTATCGATGTACCGCAGATCAATACAATGTGAACTAGGGTGAACGATATCTGGCATGAGTACATTACCTTCTCAACGAGTCATGCCGCGTACATTAGACACGAAGAAATTTCTGAGAATAGGGGCAAATGTTGCTCTCCGTCGTCAGAGTTCCCGCCGTATCGATGAGCCGTATGGGTTTCTAGAAGCAGCATGGATGGTTCGAATGAGGCTTTGCCCATCAGTTCGTATGGGCAAGTACTTAGCCCTTAGCCAGGGTACATCACCTTTTGCTAGTGGACGTTGCGCGTTGGTATCACGAAAAGACACCATGAGATGTCGGTGGCAGTGGTGAGTGGCGGTGGAGTTGTGCACATACTGTAGCATATATGTACGCTATCGTGATTCTTCGAGGCCCAAATAGTAATGGATAAGGTAAACACGTATTCCGCATCATCATTTGAAGACGAGGAAGACTGTTTGGCAATTGAGTGATGTTTGGTGAGATCCCAATACGGACTAGTGTTGTTATAGGTGGCCCTCTTGCTTATTGTAGGCTTACTGTTAACAGGCCAGCCTATATAATAGTGGCATAGGGCTCTCAACAGGCGCCCTGGTTGATATTCCTTCACACCCTCATACTTAGATCAATCAAACAACTTAGCTGATATGAGGTCCTGGCAAAGGCCTCATATGACGGGCGAAGAGAGCCAAAGTTGGAGCTTACGGTACACCCCTTCAAAGATTTGATATTTCCCCGTGAAGCCTACCTTCTCTGGGCACTCCATACGGTGGTGGCCAGCCAAGGCAAAATGGACACTGTCGGCTGTCTACAATACGAGCCAGTTCTTGGTCTGTCTTGTGCGTTGCCACAATTTCTATTTATTTAATTTGATATGCAATCCAATCAAAATAAACGCATAAGCGTGTTGAGGACCTTTTCGGCGTCCCTTTGAGGAGACAAGCAACATCTTTTCAGCTTTTGACTCGATCGATACAGAGCATTCACGATGTCGAGGCCAGCTTTCTGCCGTTCCTGGTAGTTGGCGATATCTCTCCTTTTCCGGTGATTGCCTCATCGAATACCCCTTCCACCAACATCCGAAGATATTCGCCGATAGTCGACTTCGATTAAACGTCTGACTCGGGCCGTGCAGCAGCACCTGGTCTTCCAAGCTTCAGTCTCCAGACGATAGCTTTATGCCACAGTCACCCATGATGCCGTCCGCAAATAGGCCTGCAAACGCACAATTGGTCGTGGCTGAGGAAGAGCCCATCATTGAGCCCAAGCTGTATCGGTATGTTACTTCTTTGGACGAATCACCGGCTTGCTACACACGCTTCTTCGATGCGCTGTTGATACAAAGAGATTCACGTGCTCAATTCTTTCGCGACCTGAAAGCGTTCCGAGAACAACCGGTCATCATCACATTGCTCGAACCAGGCACCAGAGAGGGCTATCGAACATGCACACAGAAGTTCGTCGCTTCTCGGTTTGCCCATCCTTGGTGTCGAATCAACAGCGACTTCAAGTCCGGCTGGAGCCGGGCAACCTGGGTCGGTGGCACGAAGAAGGTGAGCAAGGATGACAAGAAGGAGGAGGAACGCCTGCATCGACTCCTGGTCCCAATCTGGATTGCGTTTCAGAGGCGAATGTTCCCAGATCAGGAAGTTCTGGACGAATGGATCGCGGAAGACGATGAGCACCAGAAGCAAGTGGCCGCGAAGAGGAAGGCCCGGGCAGAAGAAAGGGCCAAGGCACAGAAGGAAACGGATGAGAGCCCGGGTGATCCAACATCTGACACGGCGGCAACGACAACAACTGCGTTCCCTGAACTTGGCTTCAAACTAGCTGACGATGCGACATCGTCGAGTCACCCAACGACTTCCCCGCCACCTGCATCCGGCGCCGCCACTGCGTCCCAGGTCTTTCTTGGAGCTGCTATCGGTGGCTTCGTCATGAGTGATAAACGAGTCATGAAGTACGTCAAGAAAAAGCTCAAGAAGAAGTGAATGCCGGTCTAGCATGGTGTTTCACGCCGGCAATTTGACTCAAGATTTATATGCACGGCTCCGGTAGCAGATATGGTCCCGTACCTTGGGGCATACACCGCAGCGCGATGCTCGGAGAGGAAGAAGATGCCCTGCTATCGGAAGATTCGCACGCTTCCGCTTCGACGATTGCATCATGGCTTAGAGGCACGCAGCTGGAAATGTCAGCCATTGTCGTCAGAAAGGGGCCTTCTCAGGTCCGAGTCCACCCTCACATCATCTCGACAACATTGTCAAGACCTAAATGTAACAATCAGTGTCGGCGCAGCTGCCCATTGCTTCTCAAACGTGACAGAAGGACGGAGAGGGAAGTGCCACACAACCTTTCAACTCCCCCAGTCCCAGCTTTATCGGGTTTTATCAGAGCTAGAGTGTAATGTACTTCCGAAGAAGGGATGCATGTTTGGCATTATAGTTTGGGAGATGGTATGTTCTCTGAATGGCATATTCATGTAGAAAGACAATATATTTTCATTCACGAGTAACAAAATCCCGAGAGTGAGTGCCTATGTTCTCGAGCACTGCATCGCATCGCTTCCTCTCCAATGTCAACCTCATGGTCATCTCAATTCGTCTTTCCATTCATATCTCTAAGCGTGACCGTTAGTGACCTCGTGACGAAACCCTCGTTTCTGCCCAGATGATTCTCACAGTCAAAAAGTCTGCAAGCGCCCCATACTCACTGAGAGACGTGCGCTCTCCACAACGAGCTCGGCTACATGAGTCCTGAGCGGAGGTCTCATCTCCATCGGGATATCTCAAAATCCATCTCGAGTTAATTGTTGGTCGTACTTCGCCGCTGAGCCGTATGAGGTATCTTCTCGACGATACGACATGGCATGGTACAGTACGGGACGATATTGCACGCAGCATAAACGTCACAAGTACAGTGCTCACTTACAATCCTCACACTCTGTCTTGGACTTCTCCTTTCCTTCTTCATCACCGTGACCACCACCACCACCACCAATCTCCTGACTCACGCCGTTTGCACTGCCACTCTTCACCATCTCCTCGGCCTGGCTTTCTTGCTGTGACGTCTTTCCCTTCTTCAAACTCCTATCGATATGCCCTAGATCTCTCCCTGGCTCGATGATATTCCTGACTCGGCTCTTGAGTTCTTTGGTCTCTGGGAATCCGCCATCCATTTTGCGGTCCCAGAGTACTGTGTCCGTTGCCGCCACCGTCACTGGTGTCGCTATTGTTTGCGCAGGAGAATCCGAGCCTTGAGCCTGGAAACCGCTCGAGTCTGTTGAAGTTGCAGCAATAGCATGGGTCATTGTCACTGTGAAGATCCCCCCTGTCGCTGGAACAAGTGCGATTTCTCCTATACTTGTGCCGAACGTCTGGAGAAGTTCTTGGGCGTACTGTGTGCCCAAGTCAGCGCATGTACCTTTCCCATATTTGGGATGTCGTGATTGCAGCAGATATTCCTCCCAGGTTCGGACACTCGATGAGTACGTACACGACCCCGTAGAAGGGCTCAAGAAACATACTCCCTTGTCGTATGGGTATGTCATGCACAATTGACTGCATGCATTCGTGCATTCATACCACACGAGTAGGCGACCTACTAGCCTACTCCCACTCCCACTTCCATCAGGCCTCGATAGTTTGGGAAATGCCCATATACACACACACACACACACACACACACACACACACACACACACACACACACACACACACACACACACACACAGAGAGAGAGAGAGAGAGAGAGAGTATATGGGATAGGAAAAGGGGGGGCGCGCAGGATCACTCACGTAAGCAGCTCTTAGATTCCATTTACATTGTGTACAGAACTTGATTGCTATCCTTGGAATCTGGACAGTTGTCATGGCTTGTTGAGTCGTTGACGTCGAGCCTCCTGCTTGTGTTTGTGTAGCCATTTCGTTTTGTATCGTGACACCTCGTTTGATATGGACGTGAAGCCGGAATACCACTGCTCGGTACCGCGCACCGTGGGAGAGAGATGTCGTTGTTCAGGAGACCTAGGTCAGCGTCGCAACGCAATGGTTGACTTGAGCCGGAGGCGCAGGGTGTTTCCACGTCGGCAGAAGACAAAGCTGGTATGCCTATTGCTCAAAAAATGCATTCGATGAAGAAAGCTTTGATGTGGCTTGCTGTTTGGGAACTGAGATATTTACAACCATGTCATCTCGGACTATGCTATGGCTGAGCTCTGGCCACCAACTTGCCTTAGCGTACACTATCATAACTTTTCTCGGAAATCTACCTCCGTCTCCCAGCACCTTTATATAATCTCCTCACCAACATAGTCGAGCAATACTCATGACATCTTCGCCTACGATTACGGAAGCCAAACAACTACGTTGATATGGGTTTGAATTAGAAGATAATACGGAGTATGCTCAGTTGACGTACTGCGAGCTGTAAACACCTCCGCGCTCATCTACGACTCCATCGATCGCGTTCTCCGGTGGGCCTCTCAACATAGGATGTCTACATTCGTTTCCATCTTTGGCCTTTCAAGTTGAGATCTTAACAATCTGACGGGCACTTGCCTCGTCAAGATCCAAGTAACCATCCTTGTTGGTATCGTAGATGTTGAAGAGCTCAGTCAACTTTACTTTGACATCCGAGGCGTCCATATCCATCTTGGTTACTCCTGGTCGGACAACGTCGGGGTTCGCAAGAATTTCGGCCAGAGAAACCTTTCCGTCAAGGTTACCGTCCAAGGCGTCGAGTTTGTCGATGACACACTGTTCGTCGGTGACTGTGAGTCCGCACACCTCTTCAGCATCAAAGGCACCAGGGAATGGTGGACGGCCATGGCCCCAGTCGGTCCAGGACCTCTTGGTAGACGCCGTGATACACCCTCCGTCGCAGTTGCAGCAGAAGATGTTGCAGCTACCATATGCACAGCATTCCCATATGGAGCTTTCGCTCCCGTCGGCGCAGCGTGCAGGGCTTGAGCAGCAGTAAGCTGACACCGTCGTCGCGGTGCCTGCAACAAGGAGGACTGAGAATAGCTTCATGGCTGTGGCTTGATCGAAAGCTCGTGGAAACTCAAGAACGAGGGAGGATGGGATCCGAAATATCTGGACTCGGAATTGCTCAAGAAACCTGGGAAGTGATTGGGATGCTGGAGACGGAAAGTCTCTCACCTCTCTCGCAGGTTAGCAAAGCATTCTTATACGTTTTTCGCGTGGGATTGGTGGTCAGGTCGTCGTGTCTAGTGAGCCTCGCCAGCGACTTGGCAATATACCCAATGCCCTGCCCAAATAGGAGGTATAGGATCTGAATCCGTAACGACCTGGAATTCTAGCCGGGTGACTTTAACCTCGTGAGGAAGGAGAATTGAGCTCTGGAGAGTCATCGCTCAGTGAAGACGAACACGAGCAAAAACATCCAATGTATAAGTAGTTGCTTCTCGTGTTCACGGGTGTGCACAGACAGTCGACTTGTCCTCAGCGCACGTTGGGAGAGAAAATGGCTGACGGCCAAGCATTCAATCAGCGCCGCACTGGACACTATTGACAGAGCAAGAGCATGAACCGTTGAAGCGACAAGTCTCTGGCAGACATGAAGACCACGGTGTGTATCTGGACTCATTTCCGCCAGATGTCGGCTTCGAGTTCAACAAGACGGTCTGTATCTCGATGTATTGCTGGCACATGTTGATAGTTCCAATATTGTCGCTTCTTTTCTTTTCAGTCATGACCAGCACCACCAAAATGCTCACCAAAGGACCAAGGTATAGTACTCTACCACTTCCGTATCGATGAACTCATAAGTACAAGTCTGGTCTGGCCCTCACACTGTATGCCCATGTTACCATTCATACGGACTCTCTCGGTTATTTAGACTTCGATGCTACTTACGGTCTATTGCCTTGCAGACTTACGTCGTTATCCTCGTATTTCGCCAGGAGCTTTGCACTCAATCCGGCGTTCCGAGCCTGTACTACTGACAGGTGTCATTCCATGTTTACATGGTCGAACTGGAGAACTTGTTGAAGCCACCCGAGTGAAGGGCGAAGGTGCAACACACGAGAAGAATTGATCCGTGGCTCAATCAACAGGGTACCATGCCCACGACCGCTCCCCCAAATTCTCGTGGCTATATGTCTCGTAAGGAGCCTCTCCGGTATGGCCTCGACTCGATCAACACTCGGACTTGATGACTTGCACAGACGCAGTCTGATGATAGCGTCACAATTGTGGGGTTCTCCTAAGCGAAATGCTTTCCAGATTGAAGAAGATAGAGATTCATATGGGCAGCAGCAACCTCACGAGGATTACATTCAGTGGACCCTTTCAGCCTTCAATCTGGCCAGAGTGCCCCTTCAAAGATATGAGCGAACAGAACACAAGTATCTCACTTCGAAACCCCCAATTCGATCCTCGGTCCAAAACTGGCCTGGTACTCCATGGCCCTCGTGACTTGTATGCTCTGTGCGATCGCCGAGGGAGTGAATGGAGTTTCAGCTCCCTCTTCTTGATTCACCTGCCGTGTGTGTGGGCGGTGGTCACATCAATGTCAATGGTCTGGAACAAGATCAGTATCTATATATTAAGACGTTCAATGGCTGAATCAAGTCAAAAATCACAACAAGTGCAAACGATTAACCCAGTAGCGAGACTGTGACTCTGTTTTCTTTTCTTTATTTTGAACTACGTATGGTCCCTAGCCCTACTGAGGGTCTCTTCATAGAATGTTATGAACAGGAATGACAAAAGCCTGAATATTAGGCCGAGCTGAAAAGCATAGCAACATTGGTTGCTCTCTGGCATGAAAGAATTGTCGCTGTCGAAAGGTCCAACAAACGCCATATGCGCCGTATGCTTTTTTTCGAATCACACTTCCTATCCGTCAACATGATCGATTCATCTTTCTTGGTCTTTTCTTGTCGCTCAATAAAACTCCATTACGCTCTATTACATGACTGAACAACAACCGTCACTTCCGCCAGACTGAGGGTTGTAAGGATCTTCTTTTCGGTCGACATGTCCCCAGACAGAAGGCACCATGTAATCTCGGGTCTGATTACAGTAATTGATAAGGCTGTTGAAATTCCAACGTTAGCAAACCCAATCGCGCAGTAAACTCGAAGCTACTAGGGGCAACTCACCTCATTGATGCTTCTGCAACCTTGACACGCGGCCTCTCGAGATCTTCCTTCAGCCTTGAGTTGAGCTCTTGAAGCCGTCTAAGCTTAAGATCTGCCATGCTTTGTTTCTTCGTTTTGGCATCGCCCCCATCCCGCACCGCATATGCTGCTGGCATGTTGGGTTTCCGCAGGAGAAGAGCTCGTGGCGTTCGTAGGCAAAAGAGTGGTAGTCGAGGATGTTCGCGACCTCGAAGTCACGGTTGTATCCTGACGGTGGAGGAAGATTACCGACTCGGCGGAGGGGCGGGGGAGGGATGGACTGTCGCTTTGCGAGCACCTTGTTGGCTTCCCAGTAGGCCTTGACGGTCTTTGCGACGCTGTACTTGAGGAAGTAGTAGGGCTCGAGGCGCAGTTGTTCAGGGTGAATGCCCAGATAGATCAGTTCCTTGGTGTCTGTTCGGTTTTGGTTAGCGAGGAGACGAATTGCAGAAGAACACAATTGGAAATCAGGGGAGCAGGGACGGAACTGGTCGTACGAGGATCCATTCTGGAGGATTGTCCCAGGATTGGTAGGTGGAGTGATGATGCTAACGCTGTTTGTCTTAGCGTTGTCTCGTGACACACAATGGTGAGGGTTGATATATGACCGGCAAATCTTCGGAATAAGGGAAGTCTCAATTCATTGCGGTGTCATGTGACCGTTTCACTAAGCCGCAACTGGGCGCACCTCCCTTCACTGCACAGCGACGAAAATCGCCAGTCTTGCCAAGAATTGGGTTAGGCACAAACTGCACACTTGCTCGTCGACACGCCTTTGACCATCAGCGGCCATCTTTTTGTCACTGGCAATCTCTAGGACAGGCTATCATCAGAGTCTCGAGAGATCATTTACTTGATCATCTCCTTTATCTCAAGAGTCTCTAAGCCAACCGTCAAGATGCCTCCACCACCACACACCCGGCCCGAGAATGTGCTCAGAGTGAGTCGATCAAGCCTTCAAGTCCTTGGGTCGATCTCGCAGTATGACTGACAAAATCCTTCCAGCGAGCACAAGAACTCATCGCCGTTGAGCAAACTCAAGCCGCTCTCACCGTCCTGCACGAACATGTCACGTCGAAACGATCCCGAAATAGCCCCATCGCCTCCTTGGAGCCGGTCATGCTCCTTTTCGTCGAGTTGTGCGTCGACTTGCGAAAAGGAAAGGCCGCAAAGGATGGCCTCTACCAATACAAGAATATTGCGCAAAATACCAATGTCGGAACGATAGAAGTAGGTTTACAGAGATAAAGAACTCGCACCGGGTATACTGATACTGACATCATAATAGTTGGTTCTCAAGAAATTCATCGAGCTAGCCGAGCAGAAAGTCCAGGAGGCACAAGCAAAAGCCGATCAGGTCCAGTCCAACATTGAGAATGCAGCAGCCTCAACAAACCTCAACATTGACGATCTCGAGGCCACCGAGACCCCCGAAACGATCCTCCTTGCCACCGTTTCAGGCGAACAATCCAAAGACCGAACAGACCGCGCCATTGTAACGCCATGGCTCAAATTCCTATGGGAAACCTATCGCACGGTTCTGGAGATTTTGAAGAACAACGCTCGCTTGGAAGTCATGTACCAGGGCACTGCTCATCAGGCCTTCGACTTCTGCTTGAAATACACCCGAAAGACCGAGTTCCGTCGTCTTTGCGAACTGCTCCGAAACCACGTTTCGAATGCCGCAAAGTATTCGTCCCAGATGCACGCTATCAACCTCAATGAGCCTGATACTCTGCAACGCCATCTTGAAACTCGTTTTCGACAGCTGAACGTGGCGGATGAACTCGAACTCTGGCAAGAAGCTTTCCGAAGCGTCGAGGACATTCACATGCTCTTGACCTTGTCCAAACGACCTGCAAAGAATGTCATGATGGCAAACTACTACGAGAAACTCACCAAGATCTTCTTGGTCAGTGACAACTTCTTGTTCCACGCCGCCGCCTGGAACAAGTACTACAACCTGTTGCGTCAGTCTGCCACAGTCATGGCGTCCGGGCAGGCCGCCAAGCGCGACAATCCAGTTGTCACTGAGGAATCTCTCACGAAAGCTGCTTCTTTCGTCTTGTTGTCTGCGCTTGCAATCCCCGTTATCAGCACCTCTCGTTCGCGCGGAGCCCTCGTTGACGTGGACGAAGCACGCAAGAACAAGAACACCCGCCTGACGAACCTTCTCAGTATGCCCTTTGCTCCCACTAGAGCTGGCCTCTTCAAGGATGCGTTGAACAAGGGCCTACTGAAGAGAGTCCGCCCTGAGATCAGGGATCTTTATAACATATTGGAAGTTGACTTTCACCCTCTGTCGATCTGCAAGAAGATTTCACCCATTCTTGCTCAAATTGGCTCAGACCCTGAGATGGAGAAATATGTTCTGCCTCTACAACAGGTAATCCTGACGCGACTTTTCCAGCAACTTTCACAGGTGTATGAGTCTGTGGAACTTGGATTTGTTACCCGACTGGCTCAGTTCCCTGCGCCATTTGAAGTCACCCCTGCTATGATCGAAAAGTTCATCATGAATGGCTGCAAGAAGGGTGATCTGTCAATTCGCCTTGATCATGTCTCTGGTATCCTTGCATTCGACTCCGACGTCTTCTCATCCGCCAAGGCAATTCATTCTGGCAGTGCTGCAGGCTCTGCAGAAAGCGAAACTGGCTCTGTTCAACGCCTCCAAAATACTCCCGCTGAGATCGCACGCTCACAGCTCACCCGCCTCGCCAAGACGTTGCACATTACATGCATGTATGTCGATCCTTCATACAACCAAGCTCGTCTCGCTGCCCGAGAATCTGCCCTGGCTCGTGCCGAGGCTGGTGCACAAGAAGAGCATGAGACCATGCTTGCAAGACGCGTCCTCATTGAGAAGAGGAAGGAGGAGGCATCTGAGGCGTTCTCAAAGAAACAGCGGGAGGAGGAGACTCGTCGTCGCATCCGAGCCCAGCAGCAGGCCGAGGCCGAAGCCCAACGTCTCCGTGAAGAGACCAAAGCACGCGAGCTCAAGCGCGTTCAGGACGAGCAGGCCCGTATTCGCCGACAAGAGATTGAGAAGCAACTGCAAGAGCTCAAGTCTACGACTGGAGACATTGACCTTGAAGGCGTCGATATCGACAACTTAGATTCCGTTGCCATTCGGAACATGAAGCTACAGCACTTGGCGAACAACAAAACTAAGAAGGATGAGAAGGTTGCAATTACTGCTAAGCGTATTGATCATCTCGAGCGTGCTTTCCGTCGGGAAGAACTCAAGTACCAAGCCCAAGACTACGAGAAACAGCGTGAAGAGGATTTGAAAGTCTACGAAGAGACCAAGGAAGATACTCTGAAAGAAGCCCAGGAAAAACACAAGCAAGGCTTGGCCCTGAAGCACCGCCTCAGCAGACTTGTCAAGCACTACGACTCATTCAAGGGACAAATAACTGAGCGTCGCTCTGCCGAGTTTGAAAGGCTGCGCAAGAAGGCCGAGCGCGAGTTTGAGGAAGAGAAACGCAAGCGCGTCAGGGAGGTTCAGGAGAGGAAGATTAGAGAGCGCGAGGAGCAAGAAGCAGAAGAGCGCCGCGTTCGTGAAGAGGAGGAGCGCAGAGCGCGTGAAGAAGAAGAGAAGGCGAAGGCTGAAGAGGAGAAGAAGAGAGTCGCCGCTGAGCGACGAGCCAAGGCTGAAGCCGAGCGTGCGGAGCGTGATGACGCTGCACGCCGTCAAATGCAACGGGAGGAAGAAGCCGCAGCCAGACGAGCAGCCCGCAAGGGACCAGAAGCTGAAAGGCCTGCACCATTCAGCCGTCCTCGCGAGGCAGTCCCCATGGACGATCGCACAGAGTCCGAAGAAGGTCGCACAGCGCCTCGTCTCACCTTGGCTGGCAAGGGCGGTGGCGGCTGGCGTGAGCGAGAAGCAGCTCGAAAAGCTGCAGAAGCATCTGGTCAGGCTCCAGGCGAGCCCGCCCAGGCACCAACCCCTGAACCCGCCTCAGCCCAGCCTACCCGCTCTGGCTACGTGCCTCCTCACATGCGCCGAGGTGGTGCTCCTCCAAGTGGCGATCTGCCACCATCTCGAGACCTGCCTATGCGCGGTTCGTCTGCCTCACCCGCTAACGGAGGCCCTGAACGCAGCAAGTACGTCCCTGCACATATGAGAGAAGGAGGCCGCAGTTTGTCGAGAGAAGGTGCCGGTTCACCTGCACATGGCAGCAACGAGGAATCTCCAGCGTCCGCACCAAGAAAACCTGCCACTGGCGGAGGCAGGTACGTGCCCCCCAGCATGCGCAACCGTCAGTAGAGGCAGAGCGCGGTGCGGTGTGTGCAATGTTAGCTTCATGGAGAGTCCTCGTTTTTCCACAAAAGCTGTTGGTGTGTATTTTAGTCTCCCTCAAAATCTGGGTTTGCGGCGGTGTCTTTAGTAGTATCAAATTGCCTCGTGGCACCACTGGAGTCATCCAGTTAGGGTGGTGTGGGCGCTTGGCCAGAAAATCAATAGAATTGATAATTGTTGGGTGAAAAACAGTTGAACGTGGTGTAGTAGTTACAGCTGCATTACTCGTACATGTACGGAATTGAGTCTCATCGCTTCTGCCATCGATCACAAAGTGACTTCCAACACCACCCTCCCAACGCCGGTATCTTTCGTTTCCAGCAGTGTCTTACTCTTCGCCTGCTGAGTTGTAGCTTCACTTAGAAACTCGTCGACGCCGCCCCCGACACCGAAGTACACCTTTTTCGCTGCCACCCAGGCCTTTGCACTACCCGCCGGATAGCGACGTAGTAGGCTCACCACCGTCTCTGTGAAGGGTTTGATGGTAGAGGGTGAATAGATCGTCTCCGACGCCAGGATGAGTAGATTCTCGGATGCATCCGTGTCGGGACCAGGGATAAGCTCGAGAAAGGCATCGCCCCATCCTCCAGATACGAAATCGAAAGAGAGATTCCGTGATTTTAAGTCGTCGACCGTGGTGTTGATGAAAGCCTCGCCTAGCGCTTCGATGTCAATCTCGCCTTCGTCTTCGTCCTCCACATCTGGTGCGTGGTCGTTGGATGATGACGAGCCTTGCATCTGGGACAGGTGCTGAAGAGGATGGCGGTGGCGGGAGTGGTGATGGTAGTTCAGAAAGACATTCGGCGCCGTGCACAGTCTGAGCACGTCTTCGTTGTAGTCGCAGAGCGTGAATTTGAGGTTTCCCCGTTTCGATCCCTGGTGGTCATTGCTCGCGAGGAAAGCAATTAGGAGTGATAGACTGGGCACGGCACTGCCGGCGCCCAACTCGATGATGTGCCAGTTTTGGCTGAAATCAAGACTCGTCACTAGGGAGGCCAGGTCGAGTGAGCATTCCCAGGTCTTGAAGCCGCCTTCGTATATACCAGATGACAGGTCTCCGTTCTCCAAGCCCGAGAGAAGAGTGTCTGCTGCGTCGTGCGTTTCGGGGTTGGCTTCGGCCATAAGTTGGGTTCGGATGTCGAACAGTGAGCGGCGTTGAATGGTGATGGTGCTAGGTTGTTGGGCGGATGGTGACTGGTGCATTGAGTCCCCCGTGGGAGGATAGGACGGTATTACGAGGGTGTTGTATGACATTTGCGAAGGTACAGATGATAACTGTGCTCTTGTTAGAAGGGGGCATGCTTGGTGGTAATGAGATTGATGTTTCCAAGCAGAACCCGGGATATCCTCGTAAGAGGGCTACCTGTAATGGCACAGCTGGCTCAAGGGTCGCTTGGAGAAGCGAGTCCATGTTTCTCGAGCGGGCGATTCGACCTACCAGGTCCTCAAATGAATGCCTCTTGGGCGAAATACTTTGTGGTTGCGAAGCATCTTTCTCGCTTATCGTACAGGGTGAGATTTTCCCCGTGAAAGCAACTTGGGCTTCTTGGTTGCCGTCGTCGTCTTCAATGTCATCGCCGCCAAACCCGAACGAGAATGACATATCTGTATGGATGTATCAACTTGAGTCGAGAAAAGGTACGTCGTACGCGACAGCAGATTGTCTTGCTGTGGTGTGAAAACTTTGGCTGTCGAGGAGAAACCACAGGAGGGGGAAGGCTGTGAGGAAAAGGGAACAATGATATCCACATCTTGGCAACACCATGAGCATTTCTATTTCTCCCTTTTTTCGACACGACATCCACGACTTACCGCAAATAAACAAGAAGCTACGAGAAGAAGTCTACAAGATGGGCTTGGAAGTCTTCAGGACAAGAAGGGTATGCAAGCCCAGAAAAAGGCCATCACACGAGGAAATGGACCGGAATATGCATCAACTTTTAATTCGACGCCAACAACTTGGTCGAAGTAGCTGTCGCATGTCCTGCTCAGCTTCGGTCGAGGTCAGCTCTATCTATGGGGAAAGTGGGTTTATTCTGCATTTCTATCTCTTCCATCCTCTTGATCTCCTTGGACATCAAAGGGCTTCGCACATACTTGAGCTTATGCAAACACCACGGGGTTCTTCAAGGTGCCAATTTTGGATATCTCAACCTCCATCTTTGTTCCAGGCAACAAATACTTTGGAGGATTAAACCCAGCTCCGACACCTATGACTAGTTAGCATCTCTATGATCGAGGGTTGCGCCCGGTATCGTGGGTGCTCCTGAGTCGCGATTCTGAGAACCTACCTCCGGGGGTACCAGTCATAATAACACTTCCTTTCTGCAAAGTCGTGCCTTGACTCAGGAATGAGATTAAGTAGGCGCAATCGAAGAGTAAGTCGGACACACTCTCATCTTGCCTAACCTCGCCGTCGACGATGGTCTTCAAATGCAGCTTCGAAGGGTCTCCGATGAGTTCCGACGCCACCAGACAAGGTCCCAAGGGAGCAAAAGTGTCAAAGCCTTTGGAGAAGCCCCATTGAGGTACTCGGCCCGCTAGGTTTGGATCTCGCTGAAGCTTGCGCGACGATACATCATTACCTGCGGTATATGCGGCGACGTAGTCAAGAGCATCCTCTTTCGAGACGTCCTTTGCATCTTTGCCAATGACCATGCACTTGAACTTGTTAATCCGAGTGAGTAAACGTAGCATGGGAGGACGTACCAGCTCTCCTTCATAGTCTGCTTGATCATCCTGTGCGATCTTCGGGATTACCACGGGGGCACCGTGGTCCGTGACAGTGGTATTGGGCTTGAAGAAGATGAATGGAAATGGAGGCGGCGTCCTGCCTGCTTCCTTGACTGCTCACGCACACTTGTATCAACACTTTGCCACACACAAAATTTCCGGCCCTTGCACACGTGCAACGGAGAGGCAATTCCAGGAGGTCTGCCAACTTACTGTGCTTCGCATAGTTCAGACCCACGCATCTCAAGATTGGTACTTCGTCTCTCGCCAAAGGACCAAGCAGAGTCTTCACCGTGACAACCTCGTCGCTCACGACCGTTTTCCCAGTGGTGTCGAAAGGGTCATCTCCAACAATCACCTTCGCTTTCAGCTGGTCTGCTTCGGTCACTTTGCCGAGATCATACTCCTCACTGGGGAGTATTGGCTCGCCGCGCAGCACTCGCCCGTCGGCGGTCGTAAAACGAATCAGTCTTGTCCAAGGTACTTTCATGTTGACTGCAGACCCAAGACAACTCGTGTTCGTCTCTGAAAGAACAAAAATGCGAACAGACTCGGTGGTTGACAACAGATGAGTATCGTGGGGGGGCTACAGGAACGGCCGCCGGCCTGATCGCGATCCGACTCCACAACCCGGAACTTGGTCTGTAACTTGGCAACCTCGTCGGGGAGACATCGGAAACCTCAATCCCAGTGGTCATGGCAATCTATCCATCGATTATTGAACGGAGTGAGTAGGCCTGCATCGCAACGATTGTGTTACGAGCAGAGAGGCTGTTTGGTCCGGCTGCGCAAGTGACTTCAACATTGCCTCGTGTACGAGCGTGAAAGAATCGAGCTTGGATCTGGTGGAACGGGATATCCATGCGATTCCTTGATGTGGCCGCCTCTGTATAGCATCCTGCCAACAACCTAGGGCGTTTCATCATTTATCAACCATCGATACCCTCCCGATATACCCTGCATGGCCACATACTACAGTACACATCGGAATCTGATGACAGTGAAATCCACCACGTGACTCATCATTCCACCCTTTCCTCAGTTCAGGCTGTCGATGTCGAGTACCATGGCAGCACCTCACCCGCGGTCTGATTCGCAAGAGGCGACCTCTCCGCCGCCGTCATACAAACGACGTAGGATAGCGCTAGCCTGTACTTCCTGCAGGAACCGGAAATCACGTTGCAATGGGGCAAAACCTTCCTGTAGCCTCTGCATCGAGCTTGGGTTTGAGTGTGTCTACCAGCAACCGGCTGCCGGCAACAGCAAACCCATCCAGGCACCCGTCGGTTATGATGAACGTCTCCGCGCCATAGAGGATACATTGCGACAGCTTGTACAGCAGAAGGACCAGTCGCCAGGGCATTCAGACCTCTCCAACCACCATGCTGAAGTCGCGAACCGACAATCTCGCGGAAATGCCGAAGGTCTCCCGACTCTACTCGACGGCGAAGACGTAGCCATCCTTGATGACGATGATCCTTCACAACAACATGGGGGCGAAGATTCGGTAGATGGCATGGCCGCCATCACTGACCCAGAGGAGAAAGAGTCTCGATTCTATGGCCCATCCTCCAATATATCTCTACTGCGCGAGATATCAGACGCGACTTCTGCCTCTCTCAAAGCAATGGGGCAATCAAGGCATGCGGAACATAGTCTAACGGCCGACATTGTGTCTCGGGCAGTTTCGCCGATGACGACTCTGCCATCTGAAACGAGCCCGGTGGCCCGGCAAAGCATCAATATACGGTCATTGCCGCAAGAGAATAAAGCTCTTTTGTTGATAAGGCTGTTCTTTGCTGACACTGGAATGCTGTTTCCGTACATCCACGAAGAAAGCGTCCTTAGGACTTATGCAAATGCCAGGCGCAACCGGTTGACAGCAGTCAGTCGATCCTGGCTGTGCCTACTTAACGTCATCTTTGCGTTTGCTACATACATCAGTGCAAAGCCTGACCAGACGGCGGAAAAAAATGCGGCAGAATCAGATGTGTTCATCGAACGAGCACAGGCGCTGGCTTCTGAGATAGAACTGAAATCCGCCAGACTCGAAACAGGTGAGTACGGTTCTATTCTATGTATGCCTTGTAATCAGTGAGCATCATATTGCTGGAACACATCCTTCTGTTCTGGGTTCCTGAAGAGAGTTGCTGGTATCGTACCCGTGCGATGATGACAATTCTCCCCGACTGTGTCCATTTCCGTCTGGCATATTACCGGGCTCGAATTGCTAACATGTCCCAGTACAATGTCTCTTGTTGATGGCACAGTATCGGCAAGGTACACAAAGATCTGACCAAGCCTGGAATCTCCATGGATTGGCAGTCAGGGCAGCTTTGCAACTGGGTCTACATTCACGATCCGCCTCGGCCGACTGTTCTCTGCTCGAAGCAGAACTACGCAAGCGAGTGTGGTTCGCTTGTGTAGTTTTAGACAGGTTAGTGGACCTTATCTATGTGTACAACGAATTTTGTGTTCTGTGAAGGTGGTCAATCACCTCAAGCTGTTGTCCAACATTGGAAGGTCGAAATGCACCATGCTTGGAAGTGCACACTTGCAACGTTCTATTAAACCACATGACAAGGGAGTCTTCTCTCTGGCAAACAGTCGTGATATCAGTCGTATAATATGAGCGCTAATTTTCAGTAGGACATTATGTATGACATTTGGCCGGCCATCAACTATACCAAATGAATACATAAAGCTGGACCTTCCGGTCAATCACAAATTACAAAAGCTTGCAACGAGCTCGATTGGAACTATGCCAGCCTTGAACGAAAGCTTAGAGCCGCCCGACACTGTCTGTCTGTATATCGCTACAATGTGGGTGAACCCCAGCACTTCCATTGATTTCACTGACGCCATGGATAGACAGCTTTACTACATTCTGGGCGACATTATCACTCAACTCTACGGCTCGAATGTTGACTTCGACTCAGATATATCCATGCTTACCCTGATAGAACGAACGCTGGCCCTGGAGCAAAGGCTATCTGCCTGGAAGCGAAACTTGTTTCCCCAGCTTCAAAGAAGGCCTTGGGATACTTTCGACTCGGAAACGATCTCAACATCTACCTGGGACCCGATCTTTGATAGACTAAGTGTCATTATCACTTTAAGGTATCTGAACACTCGCATATTGCTGCATAGGCCGGTCCTTAGTGCCTTCTTGAGAAAACGAGCCTGCTACAGGGCAGCAACAGTTCAAACAGAAGGTGAAGACCCATACTTTTTGGATCTTGCCGAGAAAAGCCTTCAGATCTGCGAGCAGTGTGCCAAAGAAATAGTGCAGATTGTTTACAAGACAAGCAAACCTCCTACTTTGCTCGGAGCATGGTGGTTCTCCGCATACTATAGTAAGACTTATCCTTGGACAAGGTCATCAGGTGACTGACAAGATCTTCTCAGCCTTCAATGCTGCCCTGGTTATTTTTGGCTGTATTTTGCTGAAAATCACAACTGTCAACAAGTGGAGTCACGGCGGAGCGACTATCGCAATATCAGAATCATTCGACTGTGACAAGGTCATTGGAATGATCACTTGCCTTCGCCGAGCTGCAGAAGCACTACAGCGGTTTGGTGAGGGTACTCGATCATCAAAGAGGATTCAGAGAACTTTGGTAAAACTTGTGCAAATCTGTATGACTCTTGCACAATTCAGTCCGGAGCATGGCCCCACGATTCTGTCGGCTTTCTCAACTTACCAGAATCCTTCCGACCCTGCCCAAATGCACGCACAGCAAGAGGCAAGAATGACGACGCAGAATGTTCCTGGGATAGCCGCACCTGCGCTGCTCAATGGTGCAATGTCGAGCACAATACAAACAGCAGACGACCCCTTTGCGATGTTTGATATGCATATGCCTCAATACTGGACAGATGCGAATTTGGATCTCTTCTCAGACCTTGTTGGTGTCGACACTGGCATAGCGGCAATGTTGTCTGGTTGAGGATGCACGAAATCTGTCTTGACTGGTGTCTTTCAAGAGTCTATGTGCTGATGCTGTGTTGACCGTTTGGTAATGCGTACAACATTTATGCACCAGATACCAGTTCTAACTACTCGTGCAATCCATCGTCGGCGACTCAGGCTGTTTCAATGATGCGTGTACCAACGAATTAAGATGGATGTAATGCAGCTGAATGCGTTGGCTATGGTAGCGCTATCTTGAACCCCCGGGAAGAGTCACACGCGACTGCTCAACTATTCACCTAATCCAAGTTCCGGTTGCGGCGACATGTACCCAGAATGCAAAGCGAGGGATCAGGACTTCCTTGCCACGGCCAAGACCCACTGGCTCACCTCCTGGCCCCTCGAAGCAGGCGCACAGTGATCCCCCTGCAGACTGGTGACGTCGACCTTTCTGCCACTTTCTCTCTCGATCAATGCGATGCCTTTTCGCTGATTGTCAGGAGGAATGCACAAGTCGTTCTCACATACTAGATACGACACTGGAATGTCCTTGTATCCGGCATGTGTTAGCGGTCCTCCGAAGCTGACCGATGAATGTCGTGGCATGCGTTTGATCCAGGCCTGGCCTTCTTCTGATGGCAGATCCGTGAAGCAGAGCTCAGCGGCTCTTGGAAAATCGTCGTGGTACAAGAATCCTTTCTCCTGGCGCATGTGTCAAGACGACGAAATCAAATCAGGGGATAGAGGCTTACATCGATCTTCAAGTCAATTCGCTCTTCTTCCGGCACGTCTCCCAACACTTCCGCTGCTGTCACTCCTACAGCGGGCACCAGGCAGGTCATGTATGCAAGTCGTACAATTCCACCGGACTTCCCTTGTGCTTGTCGCTCTGCTTTCGACAAACCCTTGGTGGACTCGGTGGTCGGTACACCTCCATAAGAGTGAGGTATGAGGATGATATCTTTGCCCTCGTCTGCGAGTTTTTCGACCGCTTTGGCAATCTGCAGGGTATCAAAAGAATGTCAGCGAGCAAATTCATCAATCAGGTGGAAAGCAGGGGCGAAGCCGGAACTTGTCGTCTGCAGCGATATGTGCATGCTTCTACCCAGATTTCATCCACAACACTTTCAAACCCAATGATGCAAAGATGGAAAATAACGAGAACGACTTACGAACGCGGCATCATCGTACATGCTTGTCGGTACTCTGTCAACGGGACCAGGGGCTGGGCCGACACTGGGGAGATGAAGACCTTTGATGTCGTACCCTTCGGCTCTCACGAGATTCATGACGTCGTCATAGAACTCCGGGATTCCCATGGCCCCAGGGACGATGATGATTGAAGGCTTGGACATTGTGAGCGAGTTACCACCACGTGGTCAAGTACGGTCGACGGGTGTTGAAAGTTGAAGATTATCGGAAGGACGTCTGTCTTTTGCCCAAAGGATTGATCAGCGTTGATGGTGTTGAGAAAGTCTACGAACGACGGGCGCTGCAGACCTCTCTCTTATACTCTACCGTTCTGAGGAGCCTTGCACGCATCTCGCGGAAACCGGTCATGCTTCAGACTCTTGTGCTGAATAATATCTAGTATGCTCTACCCAGCAAAGGGTCGTTTACGCTAGCCCGATTTTCACTCTTGGACTGGGGAAACGGCCTTTCTCGCGGCACAAACACCAGAAATGTAGACCCGTCTGATCCAGGAAGAGTAGTAATATGGGTCGCCTTAAGGGACTGTATAGGTAATGTCGACGTTCGGCCGTCTTGGTTCGGACGAATTGTCCTCCCGGATACGTTCTGGGCCGTACAATAAGCGGCGGATAGCCGACCTTCGCTCATGCTGCTGGACTTCACCATAGTCCGTCCGTACTTCCGTTCTCGCGAACCGCAACATGGGATGGCCGATTTTTTAGACGTCGACATGCTTCGAGTGGTTACGAAATAATGTCTGTATTTCAACATGGCTTCATCACTATCCCTTCACCCGTTACGTGATTTAGTGATTGATCATTCGGAGGTATACAATGGACTACCCCTAAAGACATCCTGTAGGGGGTAGGACCCCATCAAGAAGAGGACGACGTCTAAAGCCCATTAGTTACCATTGACGGCTTCTTCAAACCCACAAAAGACTTCTTGATCTCCCACTCGGCATCATACCCATACGTCCAACGCTGCGTCGTGGGATCACTCCACTGGTTGGGGCTCGTGACATACTCGCGACCCTCGACTTCAGGCCTCATAGCCTCGTCCCGAGCCTCCTGCAAGGGCCCGTCTGGAAAGTGCCACAGTTTGCCATTGATCAAGCTGGCTTCCTGCATCTTGTCGGCCCTGTCCTTGCGAACGGCTTCCCAGACACGCAGGGCCCGCGGTAGATCCTCGATGCTCTCAACGTGATGCAGAGCTTCTGCGAGCGCGGCCCCGTCCTCGACGGCCATCGCTGCGCCCTGGCTCATGTATGGCACCATGGCGTGCGCGGCGTCTCCCATGATCACGAGCTTGTTGGACCCTGACACCCACCTCGGCAGGGGCGAGCCGCTCATCAACGGCCACTTCAGCGTCGTGTCGATCATGTCGATGATCTTGGTGAGCGTGGGATCCCAGCCTTTGAAATGCGCGCGCATGCCCGACAGGATCTCCTCGGGAGATTGAGACACCCATGTGCCAGGGTCTGTCCGGTCGGGATGCGATAGGACCATGTTGAACGACTTGCCCCCTGCAATCATGTATGTCATGACGTGTCTCATGTCGCCGACCCTGGAGTCACGATCTTGTTAGAAACGAGAGAGAGACTCCCAAAAGTGTGTGGAAGTTGGATTTTGTTTATGCTCACCATAGATTCAAGTTTGGCTTCGCACACACCTCTGCAGTGTCAGGGTGTGCTTTCATCTTCTCCACGTCGACTGTCGCCCGGTACGCTGCGAAGCCTGTCCTCTTCGGCGCCTGATCGACGCCACCGAGCACTTTCGTCCGCGCGTACGACTTTAAGCCTGCCCAAGAGAGTCAGCCGAAATTATAGCAGTGTGTCAGGACGCGTTAGAGCTCACCATCAGACGCAACGATCAGATCTGCGAAATGCGTTTCCCCGTTTTCGAGCGTTATGGAGGGAGCGTTCTCGTCGTAGTCGCGTACTTTGGAATTGATCTTGATCTCAATGCCCAATTGAGTCGCTAGCTGGTACATGGCGTCGTGGAAATGTGCTCGGTGCACCACGTAGTAAGGGGCATCGAATTCCCGCTCAAATTGTGGGATGAGCTTGGTCATGCCGATGGTCTTGCCATCCTCCCATCTCCGGAAGGCGATGTGGCCTGGCTTGACGATCTTGCTGGCCAAGAACGGCTCGAGGCCCCATTTTATCAGTAACCGAGTCGAATTCGAGGGTATTTGTATACCAGCTCCGACCTGCCATTGATGATAAGTCGCTGAGAATGCTAGCATCCAAGCCAAAAAGAAGGAGGCGCTCACCTCTCCGAGTTTCGGGGCCTGTTCGAAGATGGTCACTTTGTGGCCCCTCCTGGCGAGTGCGATAGCAGCAGCGAGACCTCCTAAGCCAGCACCGACGACAATGATGTTGAGTCGTATCCGTGAACCGTCCTCACCATTGATCAACGAGGAGGCTCGCATTGCCTTCTGCCGTTGCTCTTCTTTCCGCTGAAACTTCACGAGAAAGTCCAGACTTCCCGTAGGGTACGAAGCTGACTATCATCTCATTAGTTCCCTTCTGGCGGCTGGATGATCACTGGCATGCATTACCTCTGGGATGTGGATGAAGTCCGCCTCCGCTGGGCCTTGGGTATCTGGTAATCCGGGCATTCTGATGATTCCGTTTTGTTCCTTTGCGGGTGAAGCCTTCAGATGTGCTTCCTTGATATGTGGGTCAGTGGCCAGTATACATCTCACAACAGAGTATGTTATAGTGAGCTTTCGTCAGCGTAGATCCAGCGACCCTGAAGCCCAAACATAATCCGAACCGATATTAACCCATCTCGATCCATGGGACGAGCCCCGAAAGTCTTGATCCATTTCGGTAAGCCGTCAGAGACTACGTGGACTGTGGTGGGGACCGACTTGCCGTCGGGTGTGTATCGGCTCCCTCATTCCTCTGCCTCCCCGCAACTGTTTCTCGACAAGAACCTAGTCGGAATTGATCCGAGAGATGTTTCCGGCCCTTGGGTCGTTCTATTGCCCTGTTAAGGACATGCTACATCTTAGTGTCATGGTATATAGGCGTGGACTGGATTCACAGAGCCCAAGATCCGTTTAGCACCGACGGCAAAGTCTCGACGAAATAGTCACACATCAACCATGGCCACCGCAACTCAAACAATGACACAGGCCAATGGGTCAAAGGACCCGGCGGAGGAACTCGTGCAGAGCGCGCTCAAAGTTAACACCAAACCACTTTGGACACAGATGGCCAGGTTGAACCCGCCAGAGCCAAACCCTCAATGCATACCGTATATCTGGCGATACGATGAAGTCAGACCGAGCCTCCTGAAGGCAGGAGAAATCATCACAGAGCAACAAGCAGAGAGACGAGTATTGATGCTCGTCAATCCTGCCAGAGGTATGTTCCTTTTCCTTAGCAAGATTCGCGGACAAGGGGCTGACGCTTGCGCGAAGATGCCCCATATACCACCGATACATTGTACGCCGGCCTCCAGTTGGTGATGCCCAACGAGACGGCCAAAGCACACCGACATACTGCCTTCGCCATGCGCTTTATCATCGAGGGACAAGGCGGCTTTACTGCCGTCCACGGCCGACGCATCACCATGCAACGAGGCGATGTCATCCTTACACCGACCTGGAACTGGCATGACCATGGCAAGGACGGCTCGGGGCCTATGATCTGGCTTGACGGTCTGGATCTGCCAAACTTTAGACACTTCCCCGTGCATTTCGTGGAGCATTTTCAAAAGCCGAGATACCCTGCTGAGGATGTGGACTCAAACGACTCACCTATCGTCTTTCCTTGGAAGGTGATGCAGCAGAAGTTGGACGAGAAGAAAGGCGACTGGTCCTCGGAAGATTACTTGAAAAAGGACGGACGACCTGGTATGTTCCCCTGAAGACGCATGTTCTGATGTTTTTTAGTTCCACGACAGCTGACTCTCTCTTTGCTTCCAGTATCGAAAATCTTAGGAGGTTCGGCCGAGCGGTTGAACGCAGGGTGCACGTCTCCGGCTGTACGAGAGACTGCGTCCTCGGTATATCATATCGTGACTGGCAAGGGATACAGTGTCGTTAACGGCCAACGCATCCAGTGGAAGCAAGGTGACACCTTCTGTGTCCCAGCATGGAACAAGTATCAACACACTGCTGAAGGTGATGAAACGGTCTATCTGTACAGATTCCATGACAAGCCAATGTTGACATCACTTGGCTTTTACCGGGTCGAGGGATGTGATGTCGAGAGCCTGGTCTCTGATTAGTATGTAGAGGAGATGTATGGACCAACAAACAACATTAGGAGGTATGAAGGTAACGGGAGTAGGCATCGATTGGGACCCGATCATTTCGTTCAGGCCATGATAGCTTCGTAGTAGCAACAGCACAATACCGAATCTATCACTAATGCCTAATATGCCCATAGTCCTTGTCACTGTCATTGTGTACTTGCATTTTGAGATGTCGATTAAGAACGAGATAGCCACACAGTATATCGTCCACCAAGAAGAGACATCATAAATGAGATCGATTTGGGCCCGTAGGAATTTCGAAGAAAAGGATGACACTGGGCGAGCTCATATGAGAACAGGCTGTAGGCAGGGCAACAAGATTTTCCCATAACCTTCTAAATATCTCATGTCCATATCATTCTGTCTTCGCTATGCAAACCCCAACACCAATGCTAAATGTCAGTAATAATATCAATGTCGGAACCTCGTGCGGCAGATGCACATAATCACTTCCGTTTGTTAGCCATGGCAAGCAGCCTCTTCCGACGCTCTTCCTTTTCCTTCTTCAATTGGTTTTCCAACGCCAATTCTCTCGCGTCTTCCATCTTAGCAGCCCGAAGAGCTTTATCCTCTTCTTCATCTAGTTCAAATGCTCCCGCTTCCATATCAGATGAAACGTCCGATCCATAACCTTCTTCCTCCTCATCTCTACCATAGCTGCCAAGATCTGAATCGTCGTCTTCCTCATCAGTGCCAAGATACTCGTCGTATCTGGTGCGCTTACGCTGCGCCTGTTTTTGGGCCCTTCCTGAAGAGAGACCCATTGTGCCTTTGTAGCCGGAGGGTGGAGCATGGAGAGGTGGACGGGGAGCCTTGACGACTCGTCCTTGTTCTGCCTTCTTCGCGGGACTAACGCTGCGAGAGTTACGCTTTGTGGCAGAAGGGCGTTCACTAAGTCTTCCTTTCGCGACCTTTGCCTTCTCCTCTTCTTGGCGCTTTCTTTCGGCCACCTTGGAAACTTTCTCCCGGTTCGTTGCCTGGTGCTTGATCATTCCAACTTGGCTCTGCATCCTTGCCTCTTGCGCTTGTTTCGCCCTGGCCATGATGTCGGCGTAAGATCCCTTCGCGGGGCCTTTCGCAGCGGCAGTTGTTGGCGTCCCAGGTGGTGTTGGGCCTGCTTTATGAGAGCTGGCCGTAGCATCGATCTTCGGTCTCGCTGCTGGTACTGGTTTCTCGAGAGATGGTCTGGGTGCGTGGAGAGCAGGGGCAGCTGGACGTCGGGCTACGTTGCTAGTCAAGCCAGGTGCAGGGTTCGGTCTGATGTGCTTCTCGGTCGATCTCGTAGGTCCATCTTCAGCTTTTCGCTTCAGCCCGTTGAGTGGCGAAGCTGCTGACGACGGGAGGCCAGGTCGTGACGCAGCCTTACCATCGGCAGCAGGACGATGTGGAACTGTACCGAGGGGTCGGACTGGGGGCTTTGGTGGCGCCGGTGACTTGTCACTGCCTATTGAATTGACGATATCTCCCAGGAAACTCATGTTGAGAATCAAGAGCTCAAGTGATATACTGGAAGAGAGGTGGTCAGGAAGTTGAAGTTATGTAATGGTCGGGAAAACGATACAGCATGTTTGCTGCTCTTGGAAGCCGAGAATGAGACTTGAATTATAATTAAAGAACGATATACGAAAGAGTAGGGCGCTTCAACGATTCATGGCAAGAGCATCGTAGTCAATAAGACAGATTGAAGAGAAATAACAAGAGAAGTTATGAGTCGTCCCCCGCAACTCACCGTGTTCAATAAATGGTATGTCCGGAAGAGGACTAGTGAGGCCTCGTCCTCGGCAGACTTGCCCTTGCAAAATTCCCACACAATTTCAAGTGTGCGCACAACACCAAATCGCACTTTCGGTGCCTCTCACACACATCACGAAGGAACATCTCCAGAACTTGACGTGCCAGTCTCCGCCCAATTCGCGGTTAAATCGATTGTCTCTCTTGTTCGACCCTCCAAAAAGTCGTATGTTGCGCAAAACACTGGTCCACCGGTCTTTATTAATAGTGTTCGCAGACAAAATCAAAAATGAAGCATCTCGCAGCATACCTCCTCCTCGGCCTCGGTGGCAACAGCGAACCCTCGGCGAGCGACATCAAGGGTGTTCTCTCATCCGTTGGCGTTGATGCTGACGATGAGCGTCTGGAAAAGTTGATCGAAGAGCTCAAGGGCAAGGACATCAGCGAGGTACGGATGATACTCTTATGTGCATGGAAGAATAGATTCTAACTATTTACAGTTGATCTCTGAAGGTTCGACCAAGCTTGCGTCTGTCCCAAGTGGTGGCGCCGGTGCTGCTCCTGCTGCTGGTGGTGCTGCCGCCGGCGGTGCCGCTGCTGCTGAGGAAGAGAAGCCAGCTGAGAAGGAAGAGGAGAAGGAGGAATCTGACGAGGACATGGGCTTCGGTCTCTTCGACTAAACTATCGGTTTCGAAATTCTACCAACTCAAACTGTTGATTCATCCGAGGCTGGTCAGTGTCGGACGTAGAGGCAACTTATGGCTACCGGAAAAAGCGATGCAGCAGGGTTGTTCCAACAGGCTGCTTGCCATCATGAGTTAAGGTCCTTGCTGTGCGCAGATCGAGGCGCCTAGGTTTAGACGATCAATGACAATATCAAACCGAGTCCAAATGCAATTCCCGTCATATTAAGTTCGTTCGCTGCCTCAGACGGGAGAGAATACTCATTTTATCGTCGCAATTCCGCTTCTAGAGCCGACTATGTAGAATCTTGCAGCATATTTTGTCCCTCGCTATGCACCGCTACGAACTGTTTGACCACCGCTTGCAATACCTCTCACACATGTGTCGCCTTCGAGTAATTCATTACCGGTGCCCACGTACGTGCCAAGATTTTGTATCACGTGCGTACTAGGTGGACTCCCACAAAAATGAAATTCCGCAGGCGTGCCAAGCCTCAGAGACTGAATCTCGACGTTGGCTGCAAATCGTAGACACACTGACCGACCACCAACTGCACAATCATCCACCCCTCGCTTTTCGACAGTCACATCGAAAAGCGAAAGCGCAGTCCATCGTAATCATGGCTGACACCGAATACGTATGTCTCGATAGCACAAGCAGTCTGCCTACAGGGACTAACAGTTGCGATACTAGAACGCCGAGGAGGCCGCTGAGCTCAAGAAGAGAAGAACATTCCGCAAGTTTTCATACAGAGGCATTGATCTCGATCAGTACGTTTGCCCCGATGACAATCTCGTCTTTCGTTGCTCGAGGATTGACATTTGAAATCTACAGACTGCTCGACATCCCCTCCAACGAACTCATCAACATCCTCCATGCCCGCGCCCGCCGTCGATTCAACCGAGGCCTCAAGCGCCGCCCGATGGGTTTGATCAAGAAGTTGCGCAAGGCCAAGCAGAACGCAAAGCCCAACGAGAAGCCCGATCTCGTCAAGACACACCTCCGAGACATGATCATCGTGCCAGAGATGATCGGCAGCGTCATTGGTATCTACAGCGGCAAGGAATTCAACCAGGTCGAAATCAAGCCTGAGATGGTCGGCCACTACCTCGGTGAATTCTCCATCTCGTACAAGCCCGTCAAGCACGGTAGACCCGGTATTGGTGCTACCCACTCTTCACGATTCATCCCATTGAAGTAAAGGAGGAAAAGGAGACGGGGGACGATGGTCTTGTATGTTGCCATATTTGGGGAGTTGCAGACAGTGATAGGGCATCGTATGAATGCCGCATGATGCATGAGATCTGGGTCCATGGGCGCTGTTCACAAGGCTAAAAATGCAATGGACCTAGAAGCCAGCCATGACCACCCGCATCGAAGGGTGAGGGGTGGTCAGAAGCTGTAAATGAAAATCAATCGAATTTGAGCAAAGATTCCATGCAAACATCAAAAGCCCGCGTTCCTGATTTTGATGAGGAGTGGCTACTTGGGCCTATCTTTCCTATTGTGTGGGTATTTTGATACGCCTTAACGCCTTGTTGATCGCTGCCCCCTAGCAATCCTTCCTTAACAACTTGGTCGTGCCATTCATACTGGAATGACACCATATGACTTGACCTCCAAGAAATACATGAGTTCAATCGCCCGAGTTTGTATCGTCTGTCGTGGAGTCGTTGACGGATCCTTCATTTGAAAGGGGACTATTAGACTCTGTAGACGAGTCCTGAGGGCTCAATGAACCATCTTGATCATCCCCAGACAGGCCCAACAACCCATTCAAATCTCGCTCAGCTTCGCTAATCCCATTCATGGGCCTGAGATCCCTACTATCCGCCCGTTGGAGGATATTCTCTCTACTCAAGGGTGTTCCTCGCTCCGCAACGACGATTGCCTCTCGATGTCTTCGTCTCAGGTGCTCTTCTTCTTGGCTTCTTTCGACCGACCGTTGCCTTGCAGCCGAAATGGGTGGTAGAATCCCGTCCCAGTCCGTCAGATCATCTCTGACCTGACCCGCCGTTTGCTCCCCTCCGACCATGGCGACGTCGTCATCACTATCACCTTGATCCCAGCGCTCTGTGACCCAAGCATTGTTCCAGCTGTCATTCATTAGGTTCTCTCTGTAACTGCTCGCCTGTAGACCGGCTTCGCGCATCTGCTTGCGGCCCCGTGGGTGGTGGACAATCTGGAAGATAATGCCAGCCATGAGATGATCATCGCTCTTCCATGCCGAGCGCTCAAAAAGCCGAGCAACATCCGACCGCTTGAAGTTGTACCCTTGGTTTTCTGGGAGAGCACATGGGAAAGGGTATTCCACCAACCACTTCGTTACAAGTCCTGCCGTGAGTGCGGAGTAGATGGGCGGCTCATCCATGACATTTCCAGAGGTCTCTTCTGTGAGCATATAATTCAAGATCACCAGCAACGACTCTTCCTGAGCCGGTCGGCTGGGGGGCAAGATTGGAGACTGTGGTAGACCCGTTTGGTCTTGACCGGGGTTCTCGTGCAACGGCAAGACATTGACCAGGGCTTGCACGGTGGCCTTGAGGCGTTTGGCGATGTCAAATTCCGCAAGCAGGCTGCTGCTCCTACTGTGAGCATGCTGCTGTTTCAGCAGCAACAGTAGTGCGTTTATCGCTTTGTCGCGACGCTCGTAGTCCTTGCTGGCCAAGTCGCAGAGTAAGAGGTCCTTGGCCCGCGAATGAACGGTTCGGCTGTTCACGATTTTCAAGGCTGAGGTGCGCAGCTCATAACTATATCCATCTGCTAGAGTGCGTAGGGTGTCGATCTTTAAAGAGTTCTCGGAGTCCTTTTGAAGGCGTTTGCGTGGAGGCGGAGGATCGGGGTCTGGTGCTCGGGCGGCATCTTTGACTTGTTGAAGGCTAGGGACTGAGTAACAAATCGTGCCGAGGCCGAGTATGAGAAGAACTGCTACGAAGCGATTAGAAGAGAAGAACGACATATTCGTAAGAACATGGTGGATGTCACTATGATGAATTGGGTAGGAAAGAAGGAGAGCGACCGTGGTGCTATATCAACGAATAAGGCCGTTGGCTCGAAATGGTAAGGCTGAACGAGGCTGAAGAAAAACGACCACCCAGGCAGTCGGTGGAATATTGACAACCGTTACTTGGTTCTAATCATTACAATAGACCATGAGAGTTCGTCACGAACCTCGTGATACAGGCTTCTGGCGCTTCATATGTCCTCTCGCATGACTAAAAACTCAGTCATGGTCCTCCTCGGTCAAGCCAGGGCACCCTTCCATTTCTTTGTCGGGGTATCTGAACTTGCACCAGAAACAATACTTCCATGTTTCTCTGAGGTATGCAACAAGCCTCGCCAGTCTTTCAGAGACCTCCAGCGTTGCGAACTCATCGAGTTCTTCGTCCTCTTCGTCGATATCTACATCAACCTCTTCCGTCTCAGCCTTCCTGCCGAGTGCCATGGCGTCTTCCTTCTCCTCGTCCGGGTCGTTGTAGTCCGGTCGCCTTGACAAAGACTGCTGCAGGTCGTACCTCATCCTCCGGTCCCGCTCCTTTATAGCTCTTTCCTTGACCAAGGTGCGCCACAAGACATTGACACTCTTCAATGGCTTTGTTCGCCTGGGCTTGACCGCGCCGCCATTCTCACCAGAAGAAGCTTTGAAATCTTCGTCCTCTTCCTCGAGTCTCTCACAGACCTTCATAGCACCCCACATCTGCCCTTCCATCCTCTTTTCCTCGCGCTCTTTCTGCTGTCGTTCCCGGAAATCTCCTGCTTCGACCTTCTGCTTTTTCTCAACCTCTGCTTGCGCCTCGATTTCTTCACGAAATTTGCGCTTCTTCTCCGCATCCGCACCGATACCGCTGCGCGAGTCCTTCATCTCAAGACCTATAGGCTCGAGCAAGCGATCATCTTTGGCCTCGCTCTCGCCTGGACGAGAAACACCCAGCGCAGTTCCAGGCTTGTACCCAAGCGCTGCCATCATCTTGAAACCTTTGTTGCTTGTGTCTAACGTTGTAGAATTCAATGCTGCGTCTCTTTTCTTGCGCTCTTCCTCTGCCAGTTCCGCTTTCGATTTTGGCCGTCCTTTAATCTCTGCTTCTCTTGCAAGTCGCTTCTTGCGTTGAGTCAAGGTCTCGCTCTTTTTCGTGGCACCCGGATCCTCGAACGTCATATTCATGTAGTCATCCTCGTCGTCTTCGATACTCGTACCGTTCTTGGCCGCCATGTCTGCGGCTGAAGACAGTAAAGGTAGTCAACGCTCTAGCACTTTCAGTCAAACAGCGAGAGTGTTTCATAGGTGGTAAGCTAGAGAAAACCGAAGGAGAGATAGGAAGATTTAACCTTGGACTGGACCTCACCTCGCCTGCGACATTACATTTCGTCGACGCAGCATTCTCAACTGATGTTCGAAGTGGCAATTCTAGGGCATACAGGGCATACAGGGCGCAACGCAGATCTTGAATCACGTGACTAACCGAGGATTATATATTAAAACCCTCAAAAAATTTCTCAATTTTGACGCACAAGTCGGGAAGATAGGGCTTCCCCTCGGACCAGCCTTGTGTTATTAATATCGGTCCTGTGACGCAGCAGGTTTAGCGTGTCGTTCTTATATTGTATGCTTGCATCCTTTATGAATCTTTCGAGATATGCGAAAGTCGCGAGTTCAAATCTCGCCAGGACCAACTCTTTTTTTTTCTCTCCCTACGGCTGGAAGCTTATGAGGATGGCAAAGCCACGATAGCGAGGTACAGAGGGTATCATACATGGGTGAACATCAGGAAGTAATTGGTAGGGCTACATTTTTTGGCATTCGTCCACCGCGTGAGCATCGTCAGCCAGGACTAAATACTCAGACGCTCGAGACGTGGCAAGCAACAGAAGCGAGTGTCTCTAAGCAAGAGAAATTGAGAGCAACAGACACGGTACCGGCTTCAAGATTAGAGATGGTTTTACTGCATCTACACTATGTCTAGAATCGTCCCTGTCTTTTTTTCTTCTCCCTGTCGTAGTCCTTTTGCTCTCGACCTTCCTCACCTTGAATCTCGGCGACCAGCCTCTTGAATTTCTTATCGTACGCAGCATCCTTCTCCTTCTTCTCTCTGAGTTGCTCCCGGGCCATGAAATTAGCGTCCTTGCGCAACTCACGCATTGCTCCCTTCCGTTCCTTCTTGTGCTCCGCCTTGAGTTTCGAAAGCTCAGCTCGTTGTCTGTCAGGATCATAGTGGCGATCTGGATTGTAATTTTCGATAAAGGCTGGGATAGAGCTCTTGATAGCCAAGGGTCGGTGGTTGTGCAGAAGCAGAGGTTTTCGTGCCTCGATCGCTGCCGTCTGGAGAGACTTTAGATTTTGTAATGTGGTTGAAGCAAGAGCAATGGATTGCTTGTGAAGCTTGCTAGGGTGGGACACGATATGGACAAGGGCTTGTATACAAGGAGAGATCAGCTCTGGAAAGGCGGTTTTGTGTTTCCATAATTCGGCAGACTGTGCGCAGATGCGAATGAACGCATTCAACAGAGCCGTTCGTTTCGAAGAATCATCTTGGGCCTCTGCATCCATCACAAGCTCCTTGAAGGCCAACTTTTCAGGAGCATCTGCGTTTGAGCTGATTCGCAGCGGGGCACGTGGTAGTCGGGCTGGAATGTTCAGTGGCCGCCCATCCTTGTCTTTCTCGGGCAACGGTACAGGCGCCAAAGCAGCCAAAGCATTGACAATGTAGGTAACCACTTCAGGTATATGTCTCTTTGCCAGTCGTTGGTAACGAAGAGACAGTGAGCAGCAGTATGCTCCAGTTCCAAGATCCTGTATATTCTGGATCGTGCTTTGGCCTAGATACCGGCCAAGCGTTAGCATGGCTGGGGTCACCACAGCGTGAAAGTGATCAGAAGTAGGGAATATTGTCGAGACGCCCGTCAGGATGATCAAATCCCCTGGAGACAGCTTGAAAGCTCGTTCTTCAGCTATACTCTCGAGATGTGCCCGGAACGCAACACCGACTGCTTGTGGCGAGGCTTTCGCCATGGAATGAAGATGCCGTAGTAGACTTTCCAACACTGAAAAAGGCACGTCGTTCTTGTTGTCGGCGAGCCATGCGACATGCTGTGAAAGCACCCCGGCGAACACATCCAGCTTCTCTTGATTGCCTTGAGCAAGGCCTTTGTGGTAAAGGGCACGAATTCGCTGGACGATGGTTGGCAGATCGGTGAACTCGGCATCCTTTGTTACCTCCAAAAACTCGTCGTGGGTTTGCGGGCATGGAAATGTATAGGCTAGGTTGTTGCTGATGGCCACCTTTTCCGTCGGGTCCGTCTTCGACTTCGGCTGTTTTGGTAAAACCAGGCCATTTATGAAGTCGTCATCGCCATCATCTTCCGGCTCCTCTTCAGATTCGTCCTCATCCTCGTCCTGATCACTGGCCATCTCCGCTTCAGAATCAGAGGCGACCAAGTCATCGTCGAGGACAAATTCGTCTTCGTCCTCCACGTCTAAATCTTTTCTGGGAGCTGCTTCTGGGGCAGCCAAACCGAAGGCTTCTGCATCGTCTTCCTCAAAATCCTCATCTGGACCAAGCTCGGCATCGTCTTCATCTTCCGAGCTTTCCGCTTCGCCCTTCATACGTCGCACACGTTTCCTTTCCAATTCTTCAAGCCTTGCAGCTTCCTCGGCAGCCTTCTCCTCATCTGTCTTTGTCCGAACACTAGGTTTGGAGCGAGCCTCCAGTTTCAATTCTCTTAGGTTCGCCTCGTACTCCTTCTCTGCGTCTGCCCTGCTCTTGCCTGCCAGCATCGCTGCTCGAGCGGGGTCCATATGTGGCTCGGCTTCGGTCGCTTGCGTCGTAGCTTGCTGCTTCTCGGGTACTTTATGCTCACGAAGAGCCTGATAAAAGTCGGACATTCCTTTGTCTAACTCGGCTCGTAAATCATCGTCGTCTGCCTTGGCCGCTTGTCTTTCTGCTTTGTACATTTTGGACTTTGCGATGATCTCTTTCATGACTTCGTTCTTGGTTTTCTTTCGCTCTGGCATGTCGTCATCTTCTTCACTTCCGTCATTGAGAGAATCCTCGAGCCGCAGCTTCTTCCTTGGCCTATCATTCTGCCCCTCGAAATCCTCGACGTCCTCATCTGATGCAGCAACATCACCCTCGTCAAAGTCATCTTGGGTATTGCCGCCAAACTCTAGTGATCTTCCACCATGTGTAAGTGTCATCTCTTCCTCGCTGTCGTCCTCTAGATTAAACATTGACGTCTTTCTTAACTTCCGCTCATTTTGACGGGCGAATCTTTCGGCTGCTCGTTGTTCAGGCGTCATGGAAGGATCGTTCTCTCCGAATCGTCGATCGAGGAGGCCTCCGACTTTGTTCCGGCTTTGCATCTCTTTCAATAATGTTTCTCGTCTTCTCTCTTCGCCCAAGCCTCTTGTGACACCTGGACGGACCGATGATGCCTGTAATTTCCTGCCGCTTGCAACCTCGAACTTCTCCCTTTTCGGGCCCTTGACCTCGAAAGCATTGAATCGTTCCCGGATGCTTTCGAGGGCAGCATGGCGCTGACTTCGCTTCTGGGCATCCTTGCCTGTAGCCTGCCGTTCTTTCTTGGACTTTTGAGGACCGCGTATGCCATGCTCGCGCAGGGAGGCCTTTAACTGCTTGAGCTGTGAGGGCGCCATACTGGGCGTCTGTTGGAAAGAAATGGATCGCTTCCTGCGGCGAAGAACCCCAGACAAAAAAGTAAATTCTCAGCCAAGATTTCGGTCCTTATCGATAAGGATCCCTTAGCCGCAACAGGTCACATTGCTGACTACCACGGACATCCGCCTTGCGTTGTCTTCGTTACTCAACACATCGAACCTCAAGACTTTCGCTCACGTAGAGACATTTGTGACAAACGAAAGATATGGCGCCGTTGATTGGATTGCTCAGCTGATGGGCAGTCTTTCGCCGGATTCACCGCTCATACTCTTCTTGCAACGCAGTGCTTCTCAGATCGCTTCGTTTCCAGTTACTTGGTTTCTTTACTTTCACGTTGTGAGCTCGGATGAGCTGTTTCAAATGTAAGAGGCATGACATCCACTAGACAAGGCTGGCTGTGTGGTCTTTGTACTAGGCTATTTGGCGGTCACTGGGAACACCGGATTGTGAGCACTGATGGTGAAATCGGAAATGGCTTGAGTCATTCTCGTGGCAAAGATGCAACCGGCGTCGACAAAAATCCAAGTATCCCGGACTCTGAGTATGGTCGTGGTGCACCAGCGATACCGATGAGGCCAGCGAGACAACAACAAAGGCGAATGTGGCAGCACCGTGATGACCAGTCTACCCAGTTTACTAATTTTAGACATCACAATGTATCTGAATTGAAGATCTCTGCCAGTAATGGATGCCATCTTTGCAACTTGATACTAGATCAACTACCTATATTCCAAGCTGGTGGAGAGGGTAAATTCCATGAGACTTGGAGGTTTGCGAAGGAGAATCCAGAGAAGATGTTTGGCATCGCTACCATCCTACCGCATGGAGATAGCGAAGATTCTTCTGGTCTTCTACGCCTGGACGTGTTGTATTTCCTCGACGGAGATGTCTCCAAGCAAGGGATTCGTCCGTGCTGGGTCTCCCTCTACCTGATCCCGACCCTTGGTAAGTTTGGAACGGGCCCCGTGTGCTTTCAGAAGAGCTGACTTCGAACATACCATAGTCCCGAAGCCCCCAAAGGCATCCCCTCTGACGTTCAAAAGCGCACACTACCCGAGGTCGATTCATGGGTCAGCCAGTGTAGGGAGTCACATGCCGAATGCAAAGCAGTGTCTTATTTGCTGCTACGAAAGCCCGCAAGGCTCATCAATATAGAGCCTCAAGCATCCTCAAATCCACTACTGAAACTAGTCGATGGGTCTAGCCTTCCCAAAGACGCAGAGTATATCACCCTGAGTCATCGCTGGGGTAGTACAAGAATGCCGGCACTTCGAAATGAGAATGAAGTCCTTTATCGCAGAAGCATTCCTTGGGAGGTACTTACGACCACCTTTCGGGATGCCGTCAGCTATACCCAAGCTCTTGGTGTTGAATATCTTTGGATCGATGCATTCTGCATCAATCAAGACAAATTTACCGATTGGCTTGAAGAAGCGTTGTCCATGGCCTCGATATTTTCGAATGCTCTGCTGAACCTTGCAGCTACATGTTCTTCAGATGGAGATGGTGGCTTGTTCTCTGCGAGTAATCCGTTTCTCACTCGAGCATTTACAGTGAAAGCCCGTTGGATAGCGGGTTTCTCCGCTGGTCGGTATGCGGCATTGGATGATGAAGCGTATCGTGTACGTATTGACAATGCTGTGTTGAATCACAGAGCCTGGGTGTTGCAGGAACGATTACTATCACCTCGAATACTTCACTTTGCAGCCGATCAGGTATACTGGGAGTGTCGTCACCTTCGAGCCAACGAGACCTGGTCAGCGGGAATGCCGTATGGCCAGATTGGTGATGGCAATGCGTCTATCGCTTTTAAACGGTTGACATCAGAGTTGAGAGACCAAGCAAGGCTGCACGACTGCTGGCTAGGGATTGTATCGAAGTACTCGGAATGTCTGTTGACTAAGGAATCGGATAAGCTCATTGCTCTTGCCGGCTTAGCCCAGGTAGTCCAACAATACATGGGGTGCCCAGCGACGGACTATCTTGCTGGTTTATGGAGACATTCGCTTGTGAAAGATCTGCTATGGTCAGCTTACACTGGTAGGCAGGAACGATACGAGACATACCAGGCACCATCCTGGTCTTGGGCATCCGTCATGGGAAGTGTTGATTGGTCCACGTCAGGGTCACGTCTTAAAGACTGCGACTCTTTCTCATGTGAGTTGAAGAGTGCGAATGTACAGCTTCTCGATGCGCAACGTCACTTCGGGCCTGTAGTGTCAGCATACATTGAAGTTGTAGCACCATTATGTCAGGTCGAGCTCGGAGCGGCCGACCTGAGGCAGCAAAGGTTGGACTATCTCACCATCAACGGACGAAGATTCACTTGTGATGATGCTCTGGCTGATAGATTAGACGACCATCGTCTGTACAAACAGATTCCAGAGTGGTTGATCAACCATACGGCGTATATTTGCCGTTTTACCACTGTAGATTCACGCCTCGAAGAAGGGTTATGGATGTCTGATGGCCTCTTACTGGAACGATCCGCACAGATGGACAAGGGTCACTATAAGCGATTGGGATGGGTAAGACTGTTTCACCGTCAGAGAGAGCAAGAGTTTGACAGGAACTGTCGTTCGGCAGCGGGACTCAAGCCCGAAGAGATACTCTGGCGCGAAGTTGATGGGAGGTATGGTTTCCGCATCATCTAATGCCTCTTACTGTTGCGTTGAAGAGCACTACACGAAAACACGACCTTCTTTCGAGAGAACCAAAGGTATGGAAGCATCCCAGCTTTCACGAATGGGTCACATTGTTCAACCACCAGCCCAGCTCGACGCCCAGCTTCCCCGGCTGATCATACATGATTAAATGTCCGGCTCCATCAACGAGCACTGCATCCCTTGCATTCAGCTTCTCCTTCAACTTCTCCGCCGTGTCAAAGGGAATCCATTTGTCCTCCTTTCCCCAGATGATTCTGACAGGCATCCTCCTTCCCACTTCCGAGTACTTGCCCTCGACTTCCGCTGTACTCCGACTGTTTGCTTGCACCATCTGCCTGACGAAACCTGTCTTGCCCTCTTTGGTCGATATCCACGGTTTCTTCAACATGTCCATCGTCTCCTGACTGAGTTTGGTGTGCGCGGCGTCCCGGATGTAAGATTCGACCACACCCTCGAACACCGGGCCTGTCAAGGCATTGAACACTCCTTCGTTCTGCGCGACCAACTTGAACAAAGGTTGCCCGAACGGTCCTACGGCTACCACGTCGATGAGGCACAGGCTCGCGTATTCGCAGCCATGCAGTATGTTCGCACGCAGACTCATGAGACCACCGTGGTCGTGAGCGATGACGTGTGCTTTGCTGTTCTCGGTCGGCCAATTTTGTGACCAGTGCTTGAACAACGCAGCAAAGACTTCTGACTGCTGTGCAAGGTTCGCGTCCAGAGCAATCTCTTGGGTGATTTCGTCCTGTTTGCCTGGAAGCGGCTGTCCTCGGGGGCTCTCGCCGAAGCCAGGGTTGTCGAATAGGTATACGTGAAAATATCCGGCGAAGGATTGTGCGTAGTCGTGCCAAACACGGGAAGACCAGGGCGTGCCATGGACAAAGATCAGGGGTGGTAAGGATGAATCGCCCAGTGATGTCCAGCGGATTTTGAAGCTGTGTGTTTCAGTAGAGTAGGTGAATGTTTCGGAGAGGGTTGTATCAGAAGATGGTGGTGATGATGATGATGATGATGATGATGATGATGATGATGATGATGATGATGATGATGATGATGACGACGACGAGGGAGCCATTCTTTCTGTGCGCTCGATGAGCGTTCTCCTTCAGCTAGGCGTGATCTAGTTGTGATTGTTGCTGCTGTCTTGTTGCTCTGCTTTCGTATTGGAAGTAAACATTGACGGGTGTAAATGGGTGATGGAGCAGCTACTCAGAGTCATATACATCTAGAACTGCTTCTCAAAGACAAACTAAGCTCTTGGACCATGTGTGACGCACTCTCTTCAAGGACCCATTATCGCGTATATACATTTGTAAGTTTCCCCAATCGTTATCTTAGGCGCGGTCGAGGAAACAGGGTTTGGCTTGCGCTTTGACGTCCGCACTACGTACGAGGAGCTTCGGATCGTGCCCAGTGGTTGAATCATGTCATCTCTATCCGCTCCCTGAGCAATCGACTCCAAAACTACTGCTACCGCTAGAATGGCCGAGGAGTCCGTTCACGGCGTTGAGAGGCCTTGAGAAAAGGATTAATACGGAGTAAACAAGCACCAATCAATCCGTGGGTGGAAACATCGGTGGAGACCAAGTTCGCTGGTTTCCCTCGATACAGTTTAGCGTTGGTAACTTACAATATCTGTCTCGACTCCATATACAATAGAATAGGTCCATGCTGTAGACATGATTTCTGCCCCGTGGGCCAAAAAGACCAACTACAGGAAGTGTTTTCTTCACAGATTTAAAGCCCGGTCAGGATCCTTGACATGTCTTGGGTGCCACCTGGACATGAGTCTAATTTCTGCAAGGAGGGTCCGCAAGTGCCCAAATTCACGGGGTTAAGTTGACCTCTCTGAGAGAATGGGAGTATTGGTGGAAATCCGTTTTATCTCCCTGGAGAAAGGGGGGAAGATGAGTACTATAAAGGCCCAAGGCAGATCCTGGTAGTCTGTGTTGCACTTGGATTATCACTTCACCCATTCTGACAGCAGAAGAACCACTGATATTTCACCCCATTTCCATCCCCAGTCGTGGTCCATTCACCGTTGCTCAACACCAACACCACCACCACCGCCACAATGGGCAATTTGATATCTCAACAGTTCGTCCGACTTCCATACCCGACAACATCCTTCTCCGGCAAGACCGTCATCGTGACGGGAAGCAACACCGGGTTGGGCAAAGAAGCAGCCCGGCACTTTGCTCGCCTTGGGGCGGCAAAGCTCATCCTCGCCGTACGCAACACGGCCGCCGGCAACGCCGCGAAGAAAGACATTGAAGACACGACCAGCTGCGGGCCATCAGTCATTGAAGTCTGGCACTTGGACCTTTCATCGTACGACTCTGTCCGGGCGTTCGCCAAACGAGCCACCGACGACCTCCCGCGGGTCGACGTCCTGATGGAAAACGCAGGAATAGCCACGTTCAAATGGGACATTGCCGAGGGCCACGAGCGCACCGTGACGGTCAACGTGCTGTCGACGTTCCTCCTTGCCTTTCTCATGCTGCCCAAGCTGCGCGCCACGGCCAAAGAGTTCAAGACAAGCCCGACCCTGACCATCGTCTCGTCCGAGGTTCACGGCATGAGCAAGTTCCCCGAATGGAAGGAAGCCAACACCTTTGACGCGCTCGACGACCAGTCCCAGACCGACTTCAAGGAACGCTATCCGACGAGCAAACTTCTCGAGGTCCTCGCCGTTCGCGCCATGGTGCCCAGAATGCTGCAGCAGGGCGGAGGAGGAGAAACCGCCGGCGGGTCAAGCGTCACGGTCAACTACCTCAACCCGGGCCTGTGCCATTCCGAGCTCGCGCGCGAAGGCGGACTGACGTTCACCATCCTCAAGTTCTTGTTTGCGCGTTCGACCGAGGTGGGAAGTCGGACGTTGGTGGCGGCTGCGGCGGCCGGACCCAAAAGTCATGGCAAATACATGACCGATGCAAAGGTCAATGATGGCGCTTTGTCCTCGTTTGTCAGGAGTGAGGATGGTAAGAAAGCTACAGAGAAGGTGTGGAAAGAGTTGGTGGAGATTTTGGAAAAGGCCGAGCCTGGTGTCTGTAGGAATTTGTGACGGTGGGGAGGGTTTGAGGGTGATCGTTGAGCTCTAGCTGTGTATGTGTGTGTATGTGTGTGTGTGGTGTTTTCGATGGTAGTACAGCCTCAGGTACAGGTACCCACCTATTGTGCCTACCCAGATGGGGTAATCAAGTCCCCCTTTGATCTTTGTGTTTTCTCCATATCTGGTTCGTCGGAGCGTATTCATATGGAGTAACTGTAGTACTCTGGGACCGATCTTTCAGTTCTTGTCGATCGATGTACCTGGCCGGATGACTTGTTGTAGTACATAGATCTAGTGAGCCTCGTACAGTAACGAGCCTCTGCGGACATTGGCGTCATTTGACTGACCCCTTGGCTTTCCATTCCTTGGATCCAGAAAATAAATACGCATCAGCCTCTTAAAAGGTAGGATGGTCTTTCTCGGGATTTGGATGTTTGAATCCTTGGATGGATTTCTTTCACAGTTCCCACAACTAACCCTTTTTTTTATATACGTGTGCGAAAAATTCCCCAATCAAGTATTTAAGTCGATTGACTACATATATACAGGTAGGTACGTACGTGAGGTTCCTCGCGCGTATCCACGATGCGGGATGAGGTTACAACACCTACCACATACTCCACGCCGTGTGTCCATATGAGCGTATACCAGGGACTATAAATATAGAGGGTAGGCTCATGTTTCTCCGTCGACAAGGAATACCCCCCGTTGGTGCATCTATCAAAATCGAACGAGAATCAACTTTTGAATACCCCCTTTTTTTATTTTTGTTTTTTTTTAAATTTAAATACACATCGTTTTTCTCAGAAAAGACAAAAACAACCATGGCCAACGACACCGACCTTCCCATGCCCACGCCTACAATCCCCAACAAACCTCTACCCTCGTTCAAGACACTGTCGTTTGACATCTACGAGACTTTAATACAGTGGGAATCCAGCATCATTCAACACCTGTCCCCTCTACTGTCCTCGCTTCCCGAAGACTCACCCTTCAAGAACGCCGCCACCACAGACCCTGTCGCCCGTCAAGCCTTGTCCAACCTGTTCGCGACACACGAAAAGAAGCTCCAATCTACGTTCCCAACGAAATCATACCCGCTGATCCTCGAACAAGCATACATCCGTACTGCCAATGATGTTCTCCTCAAAAGCAACAACAGCCATGCCGACCACCCCGGCACCACGCCGGACTCGCACCCAGATAGCGATCTGGACATAGAGACGCTGGCACACACCTTCGGTCAGAGCGTAGGATCCTGGCCTGCCTTTCCCGACACATTGTCCGCCATGACCCGCCTCTCGCGACACTACCGCCTGATAGCCCTTTCGAACGTCGACCGTCGTTCCTTCCACCAGACCCTCTCGGGTCCCCTTGCTGGTATCCCATTCTGGCGAATCTTCACAGCCGAAGATGTGGGATCGTACAAGCCGTCCCACGCCAATTTCGAGTATCTCTTCAACCACCTCGAAAGAGGCCATCAGGACGGGGACGACGACCAAAAGGAAAGTGGTCAAGGTGGACAAGGTACAAGTACAGGTGCCAGTACAAGTAGGTTTGACAACCTCCACGTCGCCCAAAGTCTACATCACGACCACGTCCCATGCAAGGCCCTAGGGGTGCCTAGTGTCTGGATCAATCGGTCCGGAGCGGGGACAGGACGATCCGAGTTTCGACAACTCCACGAGAAAAGGGAGGTAGGGTACGGATGGAGGTTTGGTACGTTGCAGGAATTCGCGGATGAGGTTGATAGGGAGTACGCGTTGTGATGGCACGTTCACCATCGTCGTTACCATTTACCATTATCACTACGTTATGTGGACGTCGAAGAGAGAGAGAGAGAGAGAGAGAGAGAGAGAGAGAGAAAGTACTTAATGTACTTTAGAGACTTAAATACTCTATACTTAATACTCGAACCTCTTTCGTATTGCCATAATAATCTCTATAGATATCTTATACATTGATTACATGTTTTATTTCTTTTTCGCAAAGTAAAAAGAGAGACGGAGAAAGGGAAAAAAAAAGAAGAACCATCGTTTTCTTAGAGGTTAATATATAATATCACACACACACACACACACTCTCTCTCTCTCTCACTCACTCTCCCCCACATAATGTTCACACACACACGCGCATCAAGATCCAACTCCATTTTCTTCCGCCATACTTTCCAAACTCCCTCGACCTCCATTAGAAGTACTTCGACTACTCCTATGACCTCGAGGTGGTCCCGTCGTACTTGGGCTGCTGACTCTCTTTGCCGCCGTGCCGTTTTGAGACGGGGTCGTGCTGCGGTTTACCGTATTCGTTGATGATGACCCGGTACTGTCGGCACTGTCCTTCTTGACGCTGGGTGGTGGTCGAGAAAACATGGCTGTCAATGCTGCTTTGGCCTTGGCCTTTTCCTCCTTTGCCTCTGCTGCCTTCTTGACCGGGTCTTCTTTTGCCTTTTCCTCGGCGTATTGCTTCCACTTTCTCCAGCCGTCAAAATCAATCAGGGCTTGCATACAACCCCATTCGGTGACTTTACGTTCCATCCATACAAAGTTGACCGGCTATCTCTTCGTTAGCAGGGCGGACCAGAACTGTACAACATTACATGGCAATCTCTCACCTTTGTCAAAAAGTCGTTACAGCCCGCAGCCAAAGCTTCGTGTCGATCGCTTTGTAAACTGCTGGCCGTCAAAGCCACAATGATGACCGGACTCTTGAAAAGACTTCGGTCAGGCAAGACATCGGCTTCTGCCGGAGTTCCCGTGAATGAGGTGATTTTGGAATGATCGTCAATGGGACTCCCGCCAAAAACGCCGATCCCATTCACAGCCTCGAGTCGCCGGATCTCTTTGGTAGCATCCAGTCCATTCATGACCGGAAGCTGGATGTCCATCAAGACCAGATGGAAACCGCCTTTCCTCCACATGGCCACAGCCTCTTTGCCGTTCATGGCCGACTGCCACCTGACCTTGAGTCTCTTCATGAATGCCTCCAGCAATTTCAAATTGATGACATTGTCTTCGACCAGCAGCACGTTGATTGGAGGGACGGTGCCGTCCAGAAGAGCCGCCGACGCAGGTTTGCTGGACGACGAGGGGTCGCCGTTGGATGAGCGGTTTCTGACGAGATTCCGCCGTTGTTTTTGTTTTTGTTTCTGCCCGGGATGTGGAGAAGAACCTCGATTGGGAGGTGTGATGGATTGTTTGTGGTCACCTGGCGCCGGAGGGGTAGGAAGGGGAGGAGCTGTGGGAATAGTGCCATTCATCTGCGACTTGGACTCTTTTTTTTTTTTCGCCTGTCAGTATATCATTTCGGGAGCAGACGGATCCCACGCACCTATTACCTGCCCGTTTGGCTGGACCGTATGTAGAATGGTCGGGCTGCTTGTATGTTGTCTGCCATACTTGGGCCTGCCGTGTCGTCTGCCATGTGATCCGGGACTGGGCAACGGTGGCAGCTGACCTGTGGTCAAGACGGACATGGAATGTTGAACAGCGCTCGGGTGCGCCACGGTAGAGAGGTGAGGAGAGTGCAAGGGCATGGGAGGAAAGTACTCTCGAGCATCGTCGGGAGGTCGGTATTGATCCTGATAGTAGTAGGAGATTTGGTGGTTGCCCCCGCGAGGAGATGGTCGAGGCGTGCGTCGGGCAGATGCCACCTCGATGACGAGGGCTTCGTCAACCGTCTGGCCGCCGGGATAGTAGGAGTCGAGCGTGGCGCCGATAGGTTCTTCGGGGCCCAAGGCACGCTCCAGCGGGACGTTTTTGTTTCCTTGTTCGCGACTGATGATTTTCAGAGTAATGTCGGGAGCGTCGATGCTGCGGCCGAGTGAATTGGCGTATTTGTGCAGAATGACATCGCGGACGTTGTCGACCAGATCATCTTCGGCAATCTCTACTCTGGTCGGGGATGCGCCGGGCCGCCTCACCCATAATTTTCTCTGCATTGCTCCGTGAGGATCATATCGAGGACATGGCTGAGCCGGGGGAAGTGACGGGACGTTCGGGGTCGAGGGTCGCTGGACGAGGACGAGGGGGGGTTCGTGGTGACGGGAGACGGAGGATGTGACGAGAAGGGAGGATCAAGGGAGGGACTGTCGATGTAGACACCAGCACCGGCAGCAGAAGCAGAGACAGCGGCACTGTTGATGGACGCCGTCTTCGCTGGTGCAGGCGTGGTCGAGATGGGCGTATCTGGCCGAGACGACTTCGCGGAAAACGAGGTGGGTTCAGTTGCTGGCGTTGGCGTAGGAGGAGGAGGAGGAGAAGCAGTCCGAGGAGTTGTAGGTGTGGCTGGTGCACTTCCCGGCTGATGCTTGCACCCATTGGCCTGGCGAGCCCACCCATCACCCAAGTCGCCAGGCGGTCCGGGGGAGCGCGCTGCGTCTTCGCTCTGGCCATCGGCACTGCTCAGGTCTAGCTGGCTTCGCCGCTGATCCTTGGACCTGGCCCGATCTCTGCCCTTCCATCCATCGAGGTTGCTGTCGCTTTTCCCCTTCCCGGTCGATTTCGCTCTGCCTCGTCGACGCGTGGTGATGCTCGCCAGTGTAGATAGGGTGGGCAGCGTGAAGCCCAGATTGGAAACCAGTGAATTGCCGCCGTGATGTCCGCCTTGATCGTCTTCTTCAACCGTGGTCGATTTGGTACTGTTGCCGGTGCTGCCCTTGTGTTGGTTGCCAGTCGTACTGGAGTTGGTGTGCACGTTTGCGTTACTCGCGCTCAGACTTCGGAACAGGGACCGAGTTCGGGATAAGGGCATCGCCAAATTGATGTCGAGGTGGCCACCATCTGAAACAGGACTTTTGGTAGCAGAGACTATTTAGGTGTAGGCGAGCAGTTGAAGATGGCGAGGGTAGAGACCAGGGTGTTTAGGCGTAGCCGAGTACTGAAGATTGGGAGGGTACGGAGGTGGAGGAGTATCTAGGCGTAGACCAGCATTGAAAGATACCAGAACCTCAAGTCAGGTAAAGAACGCAAAGGTGAGAGAATCAATCGATCAATCCATCCATCCATCCATCAATCCATGCAACCCTGCTCGTACTTGTACTCGTCGTTCAGGGTATATGGAAGCGATACGAAGTCACCACTAGTATCCGCACGGATACATCGAGTACCAAATAGTAATTCCCACTTGCAAGGCACGAAACTTCAAGAATGGTTTTGAATCTCAACAATGCCCAGTCTGAACCTGATTAGCTTGTTCAGATGAGAAGGTTCTATTCGTACGCTCTGTACAGGATTACAGGGCCGGTAAAAAAGGATTTTGAACTTGGATAGCATTTTGCAGTCTGCACTCCGTCCGTAGACCATGGTGGTGTTACAAAATCCTGAAGCGAGATTGGGTTGATGCCCGATGAATGAATGTCTGGCTCCCTCCCATCCTTTGTAAGATGAGCTTGTACACTGTACAGATAGGCGCAGGCCCTCAAGCCTAAACATGCAGTACAGGACCGACAAGTAGATACGCCTAGGCTGGCTGGGCTCAAAAGACCAAGTTGGCGCGATGACCATCAGGCCTTTGATACCTCGTAACGGAGGGATAATTGGAAGGACAACGTGAAGCCATGCCAGGATCATGGGTGAGACAGGATTTACAGACACCCGTACGGAGAACGACTAACTACTATCTAGGGAACCCTGGAGACCCTCGGGTGTCAGTTCCCATCTCACTCCCTAAATCATCGAGAATGCCTGATCGTAGGCAACTCAGCGCTTCTACCGACAGCAGTGGTGCTTCCAGTCATGCCCGCCTTCAACTCACACTCCGTACTCGTGAGAGAAAGAATGCATGCCTACATACTTGGCCCCCCTACGCTGATTCAGATCGTAATCACCCTGTAACAAAATCGCCGTTACAGTCCTCTAAGCCCTGGGCGTTTCTTCCTTTCAATGTCAATTTGATAAAATCCTTGCTTGCAAATTCCATATCCTAAGTATACCTAACCCAGAAAATGCATGTCATCCAGTGCTACCAGCAGATGGTGTAAACCTAGGTATATATGTGCTCCATGCATAATCATCATCGTCATCATCGCCGCCCCCAGATATCACAACAACAAACCAAAAACAAAAAGAACAACAACATATCATGATGCCTGAATAACCCTTCGATAATGACTGTGCCTTGTTAAGCGTCCCATCCTGTGTTCATGCTTGCCCATTGCAGCCCTGTCAACCGCCGGCCGCGTGATAGTGATATGAAACGCCATGTCGCTTGCCTGCTTGCCCACCTGACTTTGCTTGCTGTCCGCTGAAAGGGGGAATCTTGTGATTGAAAAAAGCCCAAAACGAAGGAGAGAAAAGGAAGGACAAAATCCAATCGAAATCCAACCACCGCAACGCCATGTTCTTCTGGTCGCTTGAAAAGCCCAGTCTAGTAGCAAACATGATGCCATCGCCCTTCACGGGAATGTCTTCATCCCTCGTGATAAAAAAATGCACCCTCGGCAACTGTCCTCCGCCCCCCGTCATGAGAGAGCTCAAACCTTCGCTCTTCTTCCTTCGTAACGTGTCCTTTTAACGTCCTAGCATATAATCAGGATACATGCCGCCCATGTTCTGGTTCGCCGGGCTGTTGTTCATCCCCATCGCTCGCAGATTGGGGTGTGGCCCTGCTCCAGCAGGAAATCCTTGATTCACAAAAGCAGGCGGCAACGTCCCATTGACGCCCGGAGGGGTCATGTTCAAGCCTGGAGGTGCAGACAGCCCTGGTGGGGGGCCGTTCGCAGATGTGAACCCTCCCGGGGCGAGACTGCTGAAACTACCAAGATTGACAGGCCCCGTCGCACTGAGCGGTGTCGCTGGGTTTGAGCTTCCGGGTTGTCCTGAACGCACACCTAGTGGGTTCTTGGAAAAACTCAGTCGGATGCCGCCCTTGACGCTATTATGCAGCTGAGCGCCGTACAATTCATTCAACGCCTTGGTGGCGAATGAGATGTCCTCGAATTCGACAAAGCACATGGGGCCATTCTGTTTGGTCCGGAAGCATAATCTCTTGTAGCCCCTCTGCTTTGAAAACATGGCCTTCAGCTCGTCTTCGGAAGTATCGACGGGCAGATTGCCCACGTACAAAGTGTTGCACGGGGGATTTTGATCGGCCGGATTAACAGGGGGATAGTTGTGCCGAAGATAAGGTTGACCCGACGACCCATACGACCCGTTCGAGCTGATTCCTGGAGAGAACTGCGAATGCGGTGTCCGACTTTGCGCAGCCGACCTGGGAGACGCAAAGTCATTCGATGTGCCACCCATGTTGGTGTTCAGGGACAATGACTGAAACGCAGAGGTAGGAATGCGATTGTTTGCAGAGTTCCGCCCTGCGTGGACCGTGGATGAATTGTTGATGTAGGCCAGGGGATCTTTGAGCAATTCCCCAGTATCGTCGTCTCCTCCATCTTCGTCAATGACCTTCTTCCCACTGACCCGAGACCGGTCGGTGACCATGCTGGCGATCGGTGATTGAGGAGAGAAGATGGACTGCATCGCTGTGCCGGCGTCGGCGGAGGAGTAATCTGGTGGTGATCCAACTGGCGGTGGGGATGACTTGTCCAGCGACTGGAATGTGCCGTTGAACCTCGAAGACCTGTGCGAACTAGCGAGCGGTGGCGATCTGGACTGTGCGATCTTGCGGCTCGCCATGGGGTCCATGGTATTTCGTCGCACCATGGATGCGATGGCGTGGTTTGAAATGATGTTGACAATCATTTTCGCCTGCCCGGCCGTGTTGGCTTTGCCGTCCAGCATGGCTTGCGCTTCGGACGCACCAGTCATGGAACCAAACCGTGCGACTCCCGTGGCGAACCCGGTATCCTCTTCGTATTCGTTGGGGACTATCTCTGCGTCCTGGAGGTCTTTCGCAAACAGTAACATGGTCCGTACAGCCTCGGGAGTCGTGTTCTTGGGCAGACGGCGCAACATGACCGTCGGGAGCGCCATGAGACCTTCGTTGGCCGTAGACATGCGTCGTTCGGACGACGGAGCATCCAAACCAGCAGGATGGATCGGCATGATGTTGTACGGGTCCGACAGCGTTGGATGTAGCCGGTTCTCCAGAGGGCTGAAAGCGACTGCGCTCATACCTAGAAAGCAAGAAACAACCGAAACTGATTTCGCCTATCACGAGTCCAAACGCGGACGGGGCCAGACAGGAGTATTCTGCGCTCGCGGTACCGTTTCAGGTGGCGTCAAGGGCGATAGGGCTCGTTGCTGCCCGGACAAGGTGGCGGAGGATGTGGCCTAGAAAAGACTTTGCGACGAACACCCTTCAAGGCGCTCGAACTGGCGGTTTCAACGTACACGAGGTTGAACCACACACAGTCATATTACGCATTCGCCGTCGTTTGATGATGCGATCGTGTGTCGCGACCTGTGGTCCACGACGCTGTCCGGAGCGATGGTGACCGAGTGCGACGGCGCCTTGATGATGATGATGGTGGTGGATGACTTTTGTCGGGATGGGGATGATGTTCTCATTCCAACAAAATCGAGGCCGCGGTACCTGAAAAGCGACACCAGTCACCGATAGCGGGCTCCACACGCGATCAAGTCAGTGCCTGGGTCGCCAATGGGGAGACGCGACGAATGAATTATCGGGTGTCAGACAGATCAAAACGGTGTCTCTTGGGGCGTCGCGTGAGCGTAACGGTGACTTTGAAAATTAGACAAGGTCAAAGATGTGAAAAGAGTAAGATTCCGAAGGTGGATGGAGGGAACAGATACGGAGTAGGGGGGAAACGGCAGCCTAAGCACCAGCAGCGAGCGTAAAAGGAGAGCAAGGACCAGCACCAGAGGGGGAGAGGGAGAGAGAGAGGGAGGGAGGCTGAAAGAGAAGTCCCAGGTCGGTCGCAAGAGGTGGGATAATTCGTAGCGTGGTGCCTTGGGACGGGGAGTATTTTGGCGGGCGTCGAGTGGCCCAGTCGATAGGAACGATAAGCCAGAACAGGCCCGTGTATGGCAATTCGCCAGGATGAGCAATCGTGCCAATCCGGCGCTGCGGTGGCTTGCAGAAGAAGGGGCCCGAGCAGAGCAGGGTGGACAAGGGCTCACCAAGTCTCAGTGCAAATCGCGATCGCGCGGCCACCGGATGGTGGAGAGTCGGGCGGCCAGGGCTTAAATAGGCTGCATGTCAGAAAGACTGTTGGTAGCCGGCAGAGGGGTTCGGACCTGATATTGGCCTGCTGGCCTCGAAGTCGCACAGGAAGCAGAGATAAACGCGGAGGTTGATCAGTGGATACGCCCTGCTTACACATGGGCGAGACAATTCATTCGGCTTTGGTGAGGAGACGGTGGTGCGAAGATCAACGCGTGTGGACAGAAAAGCCAGACAGACAGACACGCAGTCCTTTTGCCAGATCAGACGGCACACCCGGGATGGCCAGCATGGTGTGTAGATCGAGCCGTGGGTGCAGGAAACACCAGCAGCGGTTTGGAGGAGGTGGTTGGTGATGTGATAACATGGTAGGGGGTGGTAGTAAGTTGGTATCAGTCTCGTAGTCGTAGCGGTGATGGTGGTGATGGTGGTGGTGGTGTTGGTGGTGGTGTTGGTGGTGGTGTTGGTGGTGACAAGTCAACATGTACGGAGTAAGTCTGGCAGGGTAATTCCGGCCGTGATGGGGCCGGCAAGGGAGGAGAAAGCAGGGTTGGTGATACTCGGACGCAGTAACAAGTACATACGGACACTGCACTGTGTTCTTACTGTACTGAAGATAGTCATGGCGATGGCGAACATGAGAAGAGGTCCTGTCCTAGTAAATGGAACTACTGTACAGACTCCTGATATACGAGTACGAGGAGGAACTATCCGGACTCTACCTACCGTTTCCCTCGTTATTCTCCCCTTCATTCCGCCAAAGCAGACAAGGTCCATTCTCAGTCCAGACTCCTGGTGTCTTCCATCTTCATCAGTCATCACTCCACCATACAGAGAGGCGCGAGGCACTCTAGGAGGCATCGAGCCTTTAGACTCCCCGTCAAGACTCTCCGACGCAAGGATGTAGACAGTGACTCGACACATAATTGGTAGCTGTCTGGGATCTCACTCCCTGTCTTCAACGCGCTGGTTGGTGATTAGGTATACACCTGCTCCATCCATTCATTTCGGTGGATAACACCAGAGAAGGAGGAGGGGTAACATTTTTCGTTGTAAACGGTAAGTCTGAAGAGTTGAGTGAGAGGGAGAGAGGGAGCGACAGGAGAGAGACAGACAGACTCCCATCCACACCCTTCACCTTTCACCCTTCACCCATCACCTCTCACTTTTGACCTGCCGCCTCCCATTCCTCCCCGTCGCTCACCCATGCCTCGTTTTACTCGACAGACCCCCAAACACATGCCGTCTCTGTCGGCTACAGCAAATGGCTCTGACTGCGTACGGAGCGCAGAACCCCATTGACTGATTTCTCTCAGCCCCCCTGGACAAGAACGTTGCACTAGCAGCAGCAGGACTTATGCTAGGTCTTGTTCAGCCCAAGCAGCCACTCGTCACTGGTCTATCCAACTGCGCTCCATTTGGAGATGGAGGGTCGACAAGATACTGGAGGACGGGATCAGCTTTTGTTCCAACCACTGACGGGCTGCATTCTGGACACCCCCCTTGCCGAGCATGGCGCACCAAGCTTATGGAGACCCTCGATAAGCCCAACGTACGGAGTACATACTCTGTACACACAGCAGGAGGCATTGTACTTTCCAGTACTTGGTCCGAATCAGCGACCGAGTGCCCTGAAGAACGGGATCATTGCTCCCCCCCCCCCCCCCCTGCCCGGAGGCGTCTAAACTTACTTGGAGCTTAGTGAGTCTTGTGCCCACACTCGATCCCCTACAGTACAAGTACAATAACATCCTCTCGAGGACTCCGTACGAGGAACTCACAAAAGAGGAGCTACTGTGCCTGCTCCCGGACTCAAGCTAGGCAGTGGGCTCACTAGACTGTTCCTTAGCCTGCGTCGACAACGGCCTGTCCTTGTTTTCATGTTTTTGCCGGCATACATAGGGCTTTACGCCACACTCCCCCAGTCTCCATATCCTCTGGCTCCGTGCGCCCAGCGTGCCGGCACTAGGCTGTATATTGGCGGACGCTTGAGATACAGGACCGGACAGTAGTGGCCCTTCAGGCCGCGCACTATTCCCTTCCCCCGACTACTTCTGATAAGCACGACCTGCATCGGCGGCCTTCAGGGAACATCCTTTCGTGCTCTTTGTCTGCAATTGCGCTTCCATGATGCGCGAGGTAAGCGACAGTACGGATTACTCATACCGAGGACCAAATTACTTTCATGGGGGCGGGCTTGCAGAGGCGTCAACTAACCGACTGCATCATGCACTCATACGCCTGCGGGCGAGAACAAATCTTCCCCTTGTTACTTGACCAGACGTTAAGCGTGGCTCCATCCTCATGGTTCTACAATATATTGTATTGTCGCACCGCACCGCCTGAGCCCCCTGCAATTGGACCCGAGTTCCTCATGTAAAATGCTGGGCAAAGAATGGCGCCTGGTGCCCCGACTGGAGCCCAGGCGTGTTTGCCCGCCATCTGGAAGATGCATCCTTCTTCAGCCCTGCTGAACTGAAGTGGGAACGTTTGGGAAGTGCAACAAACAGTGGTGCCTTTATTAAAGACTGCTAGTATGGACACTCGCACAGGAGTTGATAGCGATAACCCGGCTCGCTGGTATAGGGATCGACATGCCAGGGAAGCCCATGGCCTGGGGAAGTCTGCTCCTACTTCGCGAAACCTCACCGCTGGGTTTTTCCAGAAGTCCGTCACCTGGGGCTGCTTCGCGACCTTGACATCCCAGGCGCAGGTGTCGTAACCCCTCTTTCTGGACTGCTCGTCTTGACGGGCCAAATGTCCTGTTGTTTTAGGTGTTGATAGGCTCCCGGCAATGACACCTGCATTTCCGTGGCAGTCTGGGGCCTGTCGCTCCTTTAGCCGTTGAATCTTCAGCTCGAGGTCATTGCCATTGGCCTCCTTTCTTGGGGGGCAGTGGCTAAGCAACTACGTATTGTATTGTACAGTGCTGTAAGCTACCCGTAGTAGTATAGCTCCACATAGTCCAAGAGCAGACACAGCACAACCTTTACCTGCTCCATACACAAGACCAACACAAGAAATGCTTCAGCGCCTCAAACGAGTCACGATGCTTATAGGTCTACGAGTCACTCTAAGGACACGTCAAAGTGACGCTGCATTTGCGAGCGCACAAATACGGGCATACTTGTACTCGAACCAGCCACAGCGTGCCAGTGCATGTGGTGGTGTAGAGAGACGTCAAGTCTGGTTGGGAACTATTGGTAGAGTCCATTGTCCATTTCAGCAAGCTGGGCTCCGGTGCCCTGCAACCGTTGAGAAAGTCGGTCTTCTAGTCATCTGCGTCCTTCCCCCAACTGTCCGCACGTCCGCATCCACAAACGTACTTTGACCAAACAGAGCTCGTACGAGTGAGCCGTCAGTCTCTTTTGGATGTAGCCAAAGACCCGCACATGATGCTTTCTGACAATCCAGTAGGCATGGAAGTATCGCCAGCCTCACTTCGGATCACACACAACGGCATGTCCTTAAGAGCAATGGGTGCGGGATAGAACTTGTCACTTGGATCATCAAGTGTCCGCCTGTTTTCTCAAGGTCTCTGGGGAAACATCTGGGTTCAACGGTCTGCTGTGCAACCCTCGAGACATCGCCGTGTGCTACCAGCTGGGAAATCTGTCAAAGCTTCCGCAATCTGTGTAACTCACAATCCCTAACAGCTTCTACCCTGAATGCTCTACATGCATAGGGTCGTCATCTGGATTGGCTTTCTCATCGACATCTGTGGAACCATCGCCCCCATACTTTTGCAGCATTTGTTCCGCGTGGAAGCCAATTTTGTTGCCCCTTCGCTCCTGCATCTCCGGCCTGCCCACAGTCTCTTCATATGATGGTGGTAATTCCGGGTGGAATCCGTTGTTACCTTCTCTTGCTCGCTTGGGCGAAGGTTGCCCCTCTTCATCACGAATCCCAGGACTTGAAGTTGACATTGGCGTAAACTCACGCACGGAACTGCTCGACCCAGTCTGATCAATCAGGGGCACATCCTCAAACTCCGTTTCGACCTCGTGCTCGCCAGAGTCGTCTGACAGGGTGCCTTCCTCCTCTCGTAGTTCCTCGACAAATGCCTGGTTGTCACGATCCACGAAGTGTCGGAGTGGAAGGCTCAATTCACTGCCTTTGAACTTCATGGCGTTTTCGTTCGCATAAACCAGCAGGATGGATTGATGCGCACTCTTCACCGCTTCAAGCACTTCCTTTTCGCTTACTTTGGATACGGTGTACTGGCTCGACTGTTCGTCTTCTATTGAAGTGCCCGCGGTGGCAGTGGCTTGGTTCTTTTGGGCTTGTTCGCGAGTGACAGGCCCAGCTACTGGTGCTGGTCGCGCTGTGCCGCTCTCTTCTTGCAGCCATGCCATCTCCCACCATTGGCTCTCCAGGTCTTCATTTGGAGATTCTTCGTCGTCGAGTCGTAACAAGTCTTGGTTTGGTCGGCGGACATAGGTGATATTGGGTGTCGTCGATACCCCTTGCAAGGTGTATTTTCTCCGCGGGAAATCTGGACTATCGGAAGTAGGTCGTGTTAAACGGGACGCTATCTGGCGCATTGCGAGCCGAAGCTGTGTTTTTCTCGACTCTAGCTGTTGGAATTTCTGCTGAATGCGTTGAAGGACACTCTGCAGCTCTGACCGGACTGCCTCAGCCTCGCTAGAACCCACAGCATTCTCGTTCATATCCATGCTGTCCTGACCACCGTAAAGCGCATCTGAGACTGGTTTCTTCCCAGTCACACCTAGGGACGCTTGACTAGCAGCATTGAGAACGTCTCGAATCATCAGAACCCTATTGTCAGGCAACCTCAGCACGTCACAGCGCCTCTGGATTGCTGTGCATTGTTCAACTTCCCAGTGGAGCTTTCGCAATTCTTTCCTAATATGCATGCTTGCTTCCCTGCATTCTTGCATATATCGATCCGGATACCATACAGGATCCAGGTGCAAGTTCATTTCTGTCTTGCCAGTATTAGGATCGCGAACGCGGATTGTGAAAATTTCGGCCGCGTGATCAATCCAGACATCATCAATATTACCCCTCTCGTCGTCCCAGACGGTGTTATCCAGCACATCCACAAGCGTTTGACCTAGTGACGGGTTGATATACGGTTCCAGACAGACCATCTCCTCCTCCTGTCGATTGTTATCGGAACCATTCTCCTTCACCGCAGTAGAATTGAAGACCTGTGTCAACTGTTCATTTGGATCCTGATGTAGAGCCGCGGAGCTCCATGCTTCCATCACCCGGACAAACGAAGAAGGGCCGTTGTTGTTCCGAACACGGTGAAGATCAGCGAGCGCGTCAACGCTACCATAAGCACGATTTGTTTTGTCGAGGAATGCCATCAAACACTGAATCTCGGCGAGTACATTACATTCGTCTCGGTCGACGCGTAGAGTGTTATCCGTCGACAAGGATTTCGTATTCTCATCGTTTGTGCCTGACCACCAACTGTTGTCGTGGCCATAAGCATGTATTTTGAGACCTGGCATTAGTAACGCTTCACGAGCTAGGGGAATACTGTGGTAGATGGTTAAGAGCGGAGCGAGGTAATCCGTTTCTTTGGATCCACGTAGAAACGCAGGCTGATCATCAATACGCCGCCGCTTAGAGGGAGGAGGATGATCAATGATCTCTCGCGCTGTAGAGAAGGTAGTAAGGGCCCAATTTGAAGGGTCATAATAGTCTCTGTTTGCCGGTCCAAAATGTGCTCCTGTGCCAGTAATCCCATTTTCTTGTGCAGGTACGTTTGGACGTAGGGATTCGGCCATCGCACGTTGGATTTCTGGATCGTTCATCTCCTCCTGTTCTCTCAAGGTCTTTGCATCTTTCGCACTGGCTATGGTTGCGTTAGTAAGTGCAGAGAAGACTCAAACGGCCAGAAAGCATATGCCTACCTGCAGCGTGATCTGCAGACAGATCGACGAAAGACCTGCTGCCATCGACTCGTGAGGGTGGGCGAGACAAAGCAGGCATACCTCCCATGCTGGAATCATCGGCAACTATGCGAAAAGCTCAAGTCAACATCAGGGGTTTTCAAGCACATCCCCGCGAGTGACCAAGAAGCCTACATGGAACATTGTCCTGCTCTTGCCATTGATTTGCAGGCGGCTATACATCCTCAGTATCGTCATTTTATTGCCGCACGACGGACTCACGGGCACCTTCAAAGAGCCTACCGGATCCTCAAAGTAGGTATTTATGGCTGCGTTGACATCATTATTGCTCTTCTGTGGATTTGGCTTCAGCTTGGTGTCCTCCGTTCCGATCTCTTTCTATCCTTACCATGAGCAGAAATTTGGCGGCTGAATCATCTGCTTGAGTGATCGCAACCACCTGAGAGATTTGATCCTGGGTTGGTTGTGCAGCCGCCATCGTAAGGGAAGAGGTCGTTACAGAGAGGGCGGCGAGGAGAAGGTGGAATCACGTACTCGTAGGTGGGATGGTTAGATGATCTGCCAAAAGCGAGGCCGCAGAGAAGACGGAGGCAGCAGCAGGATAATGGCCAGTACCCTGGCCGGAGGAATGTGCAGAAACAAAAGCAACAGGGAGGGAGAGCGTGCTTGGGAAGAATAATACTGCCTACCTCTCCATGAAATCGATGGAGATCACGCTGTTTGTCAACTACGTAGTTTACCCGCTGCCGCGGCCAATGGATCGCTCGATCGCCATGCGCAAGATAGCCTTGCCCTGCAGCCTTGCAGAGGAAATGCGAGAGTGCTTTGGCTATCTACGGAGTATAGAGCAAGGAGTATCAGATAGGTGTTTGTCCACTACTTGTCTTTATACAGTCTTGGAGCCATTGTCGTATACACAAATTTTATTATCTCATTAATACCGAGTATTGTCCACCAGTTGATTTTGTTTGAAGTTCTATTCCCAACATTGTAACCTTCATAAAAACAGTTGGTATAGTATTCAGCACTTCTTCGACCTCTAATTGTCGAGGATATTGTCCATTTCAGCAGTTCCCCGTCAGCAAATACCTAAATATTCCTCATACACCATCACCTGGTATCGTAAAATCCAAAAATTGGCAAAAAGATGAAGGGGTCATGTTCCTAAATCGCCTCTTACACAAACCAAAACCCAGTGTTGATGGCCCGACCCTTCACAATGGGAAGACCGATTAGGCTAGAAATCCTTGAAAGCATCCTCCCATTCTTCACGTAACTCGTCAGTATACCTGCCTCGGCCGCCTTCGCTCTCCTCGCCTTCAACAGGGTCAGGGTACTCGTCGAAATTGCCCGCATCTCCGGCCCATTCGACTCTGGGGATGATCGGACCTCTTCGCTTCCTGTAATAGACCTCATCCCAATCGATGCCGTCGAAAAAGTAATGCTCCATGACCCGTTTACTGCCGCCTGCGATTTGGCCCAATCGTTGGGTGGGATCCGTTTTGCACAACGCAAGAATAAAGTCGCGCGCTGCCCGGGGTACGTGAAGACTGTGACGGCGCCCAGGCTGGGATGGGTGCGAAGTGGGAAAGCGGATGTGGCCAGCAACAATCTGTTCGTAGATGCGCATAGGATTTTGATCCCAAAACGGCGGCTGGCCTATAAGCATTTCGTACACCAAAATCCCTAGCGCCCACCAATCGACCGCAGTACCGTGGCCAGTATTACGGATCACCTCAGGCGCAAGGTATTCCGGTGTGCCGCAGAGGGTGTAAGTCACGCCTGCTCCACACGCTTGTGGTTCGGGATGTTCTGATGCAGGTTTCGCGGAGGGGTGGTTTTGGTTGGGAATGTTGGGGGAGGCTTGATCTGTAGTTGGTGGAAGGTATTTGGCGAAGCCGAAGTCGACGAGTTTTAGATGGCCATCTACATCCAATAAGATATTCTCGGGTTTTAAGTCTCGATAGGCGACAAATTGTACTTCATGCAAATAGGCCAATATTAACGTAATTTCAGCTGCGTAGAACTGAACGGTCGAGAACGGAAACCGCCGTGCTCGTCGAAGATATGAGAAAATCTCCCCACCGGGTGTATAGTCGAGGAGCATGTATAGCGAAGTGTCGTCGGAAAATGATGTGATCAAGGTGGTGATGAAGGGATGCCCTGCGACGGCAGCAAGAACATCACGCTCATTGCGAACGTGTTCAACCTGCTTCAGTTTGATCACATCAACTTTTTTCAGAACCTTCAATGCAAAGACCCTGTCCCTATCCGGTGATTGAGGATGCGCAAATCGACAAAGCCAAACACGAGCAAATGTTCCTGTTCCTGCACCGCACTCTGTCAGTTTCATAGAAGCAGTCGGGCGGCGACAAGATGTCATACCCAGCGTCCGCATCAGCTCAAAATCACCGAGTTTCAAATGTTTTGACGATTGTCCCAACTGTTTCTGTTCCGGATCTTTCGAAATCTCCTCCGGAGGCATTACCGGTCGCGTTTTCGATGCATCGGGTTGGTTGACGACGAGATCCTTGTCGCTCTGGCGACTTGGGTGAGGGTGAGAGGCACTTCTGACATTCTGCGGGTCGCAGGGTCGCAGATTCTGTCTATGACCTTGAGCTGAGGCCGCTCGCGGCGGCTGCTGTTGCGGCGACGGCTGAAGCGTCGCTGTGCTCATCGGTGCAACCAATTCGCATCTTCCTTAGTCGTGAGTGCCGTGCAGGCCTAGGTACATGGCAAAGTACAGGTTGCGCTCATGTGATCATGTATCCCGGAGGCAGATGAGTGCAGACACAGATTAACCAAAAAAAGGATTTTGGCGGGATCGAGAGATCGAGGGACAAAAGCGCAGTCGTGGGAAAAGCCAGCGGCCGATCCAAGCCACCACGCCGACTCAGCACAAATCACAAGAAAGGGTAATCACTCAGCAGTCAACGACTACAACAACCGCACACAGTCCAGTCTCGCTACTCGCCAAGTGGAGTTTGAAACAAAGGGAGCGAAGATGACGAAAAGCGGGATGATGAGACTGTTGGACTATCTGAAAAGAGCAGAGCAGGCTGCACCAGGCCTCACTAGACAAGGGCCGAGAGCCTGCGCGGGGCAGAAAACCCGAGAGGCTGCAGGTTCGAGACTTGGATACTCGCACCACATAGGCAGGCCACAGGCACTAACAACTTGGGGCATTGGGTACGAGCAAAGCTCCGTCCAGTATATGAGAACCAACTGAAATCTGAGCTTCTGACCGTCCATGCTTGTGGGACCCAAGCAGTCGAGGTCGAAAGCACGCTTACCAGTAGTCGTTCAGGAACCAACTAAAAGGAATCCTTTGTGAGGTTCGTCGGAATGTCCGTCTGTTGGTCATACAAATTCGATCGACAACAGATGGGTTTCAAACGAGACTCCATGAGTCTCAGCGGACTGTTACTATACTAGTTGAGAAAATCACACGGTAGCAACACCATTAATTTACAGTAATAGCTCTGACTCTGTCCGAGCCGACATGCAGATTTACGCCATCGGCCTTTCCGCACATCTACTCGCTTCTGACATGAAGCTGACCTCCAGCTATTGGTGGATATGTAGCGAGATATAACCAGGTGAATCCATTCCTAATCAATACTCCGTAGCATTGCCAATATTGTGCCAGCTTTGTCAATGATAAAATGTCTGCACAGATGCCATATGCCGTCATTGAAGCTGCCCTGTGCCCCAACCCTGAACGCCTTTTCTCGTATACGCACTGACGCTGACTGTGCGCATTGGGGTTTTGTGAATCCGCCGGTGTCGTTCCAATGCTCCCTCTATCGTATGTACCGAAGAAGCCTCGCTATTATGCTTGACAGACGCCCCCGTGACTTTTTGATGCTATGAAACAAAGTGTATATTTACAATCCAGATAGCCCATGTGGCTCTCTATGCGCTCTTCATACGTTCGTCTGCTGGCTTCCATGATCCTGTAGGTCTGTTAGTCTTGAACCTTAGCGTTTGCTGAACCCGGGGAGCGTACCATCAAACTCATGTTTTACAAACGCCATAGGGTGATCTGTACCTTCAGCACCCATTTGGCCGACTCCGGGACTGAAGCTCGTGATTGGCAGCACAATGACATCGCCAATCTTCTTGTGTTCCGTAACGGCAAAGAAATCTGAAGATGTGATATTTGATCGTCGCGTGCTAAAGTCGAAGAAGTCCTTGTTGTTGAAGTACGAAAACAAGGCATCGGTCCAGACCCCAGGGCCTGTATACTCCATGATACTCTTGTTGGGGGGTTTACCACCTCGCAGACGGCCAGCCTTCTTCATGGTCAGGGTATCTTCCGTGATTGTGGCGACGATATCTCTCAACACAGGGTGTCCCGGCTTAGACTGGATCGTCCACTGGCAGAATTGTATTCTTCTAGCATACCATTCGTTCCAGTCTGGTCTATCGGGGTCGGCTTCGATTCCGACTACCAGACCAACCTGAGACTTGTCGAGACTGTCGGGAAGCCATTCAGTGGCAGATTTTATTGCCGAAGTGTCGATATCACTGTATATACCACCACGAGCGAGCAAAATCAAGTAACGAAAGAAGTCGGCCTTGAGTACTGGGAGAGGCATGGCTTCGTACGCTTCAACCACATCGGGTGTGGAAGCATACAAATAGTTGATAAGATGAACGGCAGCATCATCCGTGACCACCTCGTGGACGAACCCAGGATGTAACGTTGTCCAAGATGCTTCAAATGGTCTTAGTCTTGCCTCGAATTTGCCGGATCCAGGCCCTTCCTTCCACGTTTGCCATACATATGCAGGAAATTTGCTCTCGATGTCGTATGGGAAATGGTAGCGTAAGCGGTCTCGCAAGGATTTCGAAGCAAGGTCTCGTGGAGTGCTCTCGTCCGATGGGGATTTCTGCCCGGCTGTCGGGGGAGGATATGATCTTGAAGGCTGGTCTGCCGCTTGAGCTGTCGAATGGATCAAGTCAGGATCGGATACTGACGAAGACGTCGGCCGCAGGAGGAGGAATAGTATGAAAAGGGCCACAGCAACCGCGGCAAGCCGTCTCGTATTGGTCGAAATTGTCATGGCTGAACTCGGTCTCAATGACTGGAAATGTGCAAGAATTGGGTTGTGAAGATGCTGGATGCAGTCGACCCCCCACAGAACACCATGTACTATATCTTAAACACAGCCGCCTGAGCCTGCAAGAAGACCACTGCTGCAGCCTGATCTAGGGAACGAACGATTTGCACATGGCCTTCAAAGTCGTGTATTGAAGACAGCGAACATAGTGCAACTGGCGAATACGGTTCGGAAGGAGACGTATGTGTCGCAGTGTGTTAGACGGAGACTTCGTACAGAGTGGTAAGATCCGACAGGACTGTAATTAGAGCCGGAGGTCCAAATAAGAAGAATTAAAGGAGAGAACACTTGAGATGGAGAAAACAGCAGCAGGGATCATCTGGCTGAGTCGCGCAACATTACGACGACTGCGATATTATTGTAGACTCCCGACGGGCACTTGGACAAGGCCCACCAACAAGTCACCATTGGCACCACTGTAGAATAGCCCATTTGACAGGGGTTACAGCCCACTAGGATTCGCTTTCTACAACAAGCTTTTTAGGAAGATTGTCGTGTCTATTGTACTCCGTACTCCGTACCGATGAGATAGATCCCGAATCTATGGAAATTCCACGTATCGTTCCAGGCCGTTGAGAGACATGCCGCTACACCCAAGTATCTTAGCCACTGTACCGCCCTAAACTGTAGGGATTTAGGAGAGATTCCATGGCAGCCAGACAGCTGCACCGCATTGACCTTCGGCTGAAAGACAATCTGGTGAGCCTGAACTTCGAGCATTTACGAGATCCGATCCGTACATCTGAAGGCAGTGCTCAGCTTGCCCTGCCCACATGATACCATCTACGAGTATACTTCATTGGTACGAAAATGCCATCTTCGAGGCATAGAACCGTGATTTTGCGCCCATGTGCTCGTACTCGTACGGTAGCTGCGGTAGAAGAATCCTGTCCCACTGCGGCAGGTTGAGCGACGGACATCTGCCGCAAATTTCATTGGAGGATGATGATGTGATTTCAGAGTCTGGCCTTCTTCAACCCTCGTGTCGCCAAAATACGTCGGAGGGGAAAATGGAGCCTACATCTCAAAAGTCGTCTTCTAGTTTGAAGAGAGGCTTCGTCCTCGATTCTACCACCTCGATTTCCATATCGCGCCGCCGTCCCCCATGGCGACTCCTCGTGGTGCTCAAATAGCTACTCGCCTACTCAGTCGAGGCTCCAAATCTTTGACTACGAATGCTTCGTCTTTCCGACGCAGAGTGCCTCGGTCTAACCCTGTGAGCAACAGCAAGATTACAAATGCAAGTTTACATACCCGCTCGCGACACCATGCTCAGGCTGTTGCCATTCAAGAGGAGGTTGCATGGGGACCTGCCGAACCATCCAACCCAGCTATGGCATTCCCTTGTCTCGACGCCCAAGAACAGAAGACCGCTGCATTGCAGAGTAGGTCTATCGAATCTGGGCCAGAGCCCTCCTATACCAGCGGTACACATATGGTCTTCCACAGCCCAGCGCCATTGTTACTGGATTGGGGTGGAATTCTGCCAGAGTTCGATATTGCCCATGAAACATGGGGCACCTTGAACGCAGACAAGAGCAACGCCATTTTATTACATACTGGTTTGTCAGCCTCCAGCCATGCACGCAGCACCGACACAAACCCCAAGCCAGGCTGGTGGGAAAAATTTATCGGGCCTGGCGCTCCAGTTGACACTGACAAGTACTTCGTCATTTGCACCAATGTGATCGGAGGATGCTTTGGCTCAACCGGTCCATCCTCGATCGACCCGTCCGACGGTCAGAGATATGCCACCAGATTCCCCATCTTGACCATGGACGACATGGTGCGGGCACAAGCAAGATTATTGGACGGTTTGGGAATCAAGAAACTGTACGCAAGTGTCGGTGCAAGTATGGGGGGCATGCAGAGTTTGGCTTTTGGCGTGCACTTTCCCGATCGCGTAGGGAAGATTGTTAGCATTTCTGGGTGTGCTAGGAGTCATCCATACAGCATTGCCATGAGGCATACTCAACGACAGGTCTTGATGATGGATCCTAAATGGAACAGAGGATTCTACTACGACAGTATTCCGCCACATTCTGGAATGAAACTCGCTCGTGAGATAGCCACAGTGACCTATCGGAGTGGGCCGGAATGGGAGAACAGATTTGGGCGTCGACGAGCAGACCCTAGCAAGCAGCCTGCCTTGTGTCCGGATTTCCTGATCGAAACGTATCTTGATCACGCAGGCGAGAAGTTTTCACTGGAGTACGATCCCAACTCGCTGTTATACGTGTCAAAAGCCATGGACCTTTTCGACCTCGGATTTGCCCATCAAGAGCAGACAAAGCAACGCCGACAGCAGAATCTAGAACAGTTGCAGCAGGGCCCTGGCGCTCCGGTTCGCAACAACTTATCCTGTAGCCTTACTCTGCCCTCCAAAAACTACGAAGAGCAAGAATCGACAGCACCTATGGACGAGGCAACTGACTCCGTCAGTAGTGAACCACCTCATGACCTGGTCAAGGGTATGGCTGCTTTGCGATCTCATCCTGTGCTTGTGATGGGAGTAGCCAGCGATATCCTCTTTCCAGCCTGGCAGCAACGTGAGATCGCTGAAACTTTGCGGGCGACTGGAAATCACCGAGTGACCCATGTTGAGCTCGGAGAAGACATCAGTCTGTTTGGTCACGACACCTTCCTTCTCGACCTCAAGCACATTGGTGGCAATCTCGCGATTTTCCTGGCATAAATCTATACAGGTGCCATCTATGTGGATTGATATGAATGTCATAGCGTATAGCGGTGCTCATTTCCATGCATTTGATATTACTAGTACACCATCTTCCACAAGTTGTTGTCTCTGTAGAAGCTCCAAACACCATGTTATATTTCGAATGAACTCTACCAGGTTCAGGCAACCTCCCCAGTGTCACAGCTCAACTCTTCGAGTTCAGGAGCAAGCCGACAATCAAGCCGTAGAGTCCCAGCACCTCGCCGAAAATCAAAATGAGCACCATACCCACGAAAACGCGGGATTGCTGCATATAAGCTCGCACACCCATGTCTCCCACAATGCCAATGGCGTAGCCGGCCGCCAACCCCGCCAACCCTACGCTGAGACCGCTGGCCAGATGCATGAAACCTGTAAAGAGACTGTAGTGCTTTGCTGGTGGTGGTTCCATGTCTCCAGCGATCAAGACTGCTATCACAAGAGCATAGACGGCGATAATTCCGGACATGACCACGGGTATCAAGGACTACCATCTTGTCAGCAGCTTTCTGCAAGAAAAACAGGCATTGTTGGGCATATCAGACCTTCATAACCAGATCAGGGCGGTATTGACCGACACCAGCAATGCCAATTCCTGATTTTGCCGTCCCATATGCTGCTCCTAAACCTGTGATTTGTTAGTAATGGGATCATTACTGGCTTCGTGAATATAGAGATCGTACATCCAAATATCATCTGCAACGCGTTCGGCGTTAGTAAGGGCAACAAGGAAAAAAGGCCGAGAGACTCACTGCAGACGCAATTCCAGCCTGTTGAATTGTCAGCTCTTATTCCTGGTCAGAAGCTCAGGGCGATAACTTGCCATTCCAAAAAAGGGTGCAAAGTTGGGTGTATATTCATTCGCTGGTGTCTCCATGGTGCCAGCCATTTTGCCTGCGGTCTCAACGGTGCTCTTCGATTACTTGAGTTCCAGGTCGGGGATACGATTGTCAGGGGAGGATTCGACGAGAAGTGCGACAAGGTTAGTCGTGTTGGTGTAAATGTGTAGAGATATGCCTGCGCTCTCAAGATCACATCACGGTCGCAGGCAAAGCTTTGGGGAAGGAGCCAATGAGATTGAGGCGCAGGCTTGTGTCTGTGTCGGTCGGTCGATCCTCGTTATTCCAACTTGGAACCACAACTGCGAGCACGACGGCTATAACTCATTCATTCGTAAATTATCTTCACATCCTCAGACCATATTTCTCATTTTCTTCGCTCTGTTCCTGCTGGCATGGGCGGAGCATGAATTTGTGCAACATCACATGTAATTCTATCCACCTACATCGACGCCCTCCACGACACACCTCTCAATCTTAGTGTCAACCACCCCATTTACTTGTTCATTCTCCTATTCCACGGTCAACTCCAGCACTACGGTGACCTTTGTATGCGATAGGGTTTCGCAAAGAAATATCCTGGCCAAGGACGAGCAGAAATAAAGTAGAGAACAGAGAGGAGAACAAAACACAGCCTCTCAAGAGACCCCCTGTGCGCTCCATCTCATCGCGCTCGATGCACCCTCGGTGACATTTATTCCTCTTCTAAGGCTGTCGTCCATCTGCTATCTCTTCGCTGAGTATGGCAGACTATGGAAGTCCCGAGTCGCGCTACCATGCTTCGAGAAGCCCAAACTATGGTGGTGGCCCTGCCGACCGTCAGAGAGATGCTGCTTTCCACAACATCTTTGGCGGAGCGCCACCCCCAGGAAGGTCACAGACAATGACGACCCAGTCTTCAGGAATGATGTACGATCGATCCAACAGCTTGAGCATGGGAATGCAGCCAGCCCAGCATACAATGTCTATGCGACAGGGGCCGCCTCCACCCATGCGCCATCCTCCTCAGAATTATGACCGTGCAAACGGCATTGTCCCAGCCCAGCCTTATATGAACGGGACAGGGCATCCAAGGCCTATACCGCATAATCCTGCACCCATGTTTCCAGATCGGAGACCATACCCTCCTCCTCAACGCATGGATCCACGCCCAGGAGGACCACACATGATGTCCAATCCATATGAGCGCAGGCCTCTTCCCAACAGAATGCCACCTCCAGCACTGAACAACGACTCCTACAGATCACGCTCTATGGTGAGACCGGGTGAACCTACCCTTGGTTACCGACCTCCACCGAACAGTTTCCAGCAAGGTACGGCAGGTGCCTTTCGACAGCAGCCATATACCGGGGTGGGCCCATCTAGAACAACTGCACAGGGCCGGCACATACCTGAACGTCCTGATGATCGCGCAATGTCCATGGGTTCATATTCGTTTGATCGTGACCACACACAACAATTGACTAGTGGAAGGGTTGTGCCTGGGAGGCGCCGAGAGTCTGAAGGTGATCCATTTGCAGATCAGGTATCTCTAGACGGACCTTTCAATTCAACCAGCTCACCGGCGTACGCGCCGACACACCGTACACGCCGCCCTAGTGAGGGCAGTGTCCCGCCACGGACTGTATCGTCGGCTTCTATCGCTTCTGCTTCTTCTGACTTGACGGGCACAACAATGAACGGGTCACGCAGCGATAGTATGAAGCAGCGCCCCGCCCCACCCAGCCATTCTTCAAGTCAAAGCACGACAAGCACTGTTGTGCAGAGAAAGTCGCCATTGGTATATCCGGCTCTTCTCTCGCGTGTAGCCAGCGCTTTCCAGGAACGTATTGGTGTCGGCGATAGGGAGAAGAATGACTTATCCTATAAGAACGCCTTTACAGGCGCAGAAGCTGTTGACCTGATTGCTTACATCATCAAAACCACCGATCGCAATCTGGCTCTGCTGCTTGGTCGTGCTTTGGATGCGCAGAAATTTTTCCATGATGTCACATATGAACATCGTCTACGAGATGCACCTGGAGAGGTCTACCAGTTCAAAGAAACCCTGGGAGAGGAGGCATCATCGAAAGATGTCAATGGCGTCTTCACCTTACTCACAGAATGTTATTCTCCTACTTGCACAAGAGACAATCTCTGCTACTCTATCGCATGCCCTCGAAGGTTAGAACAACAGGCAAGACTCAATTTGAAACCACAGCCAGGTCTGAGACACTCCAATTCAAGAGGGAGTCTTCACGACAATGATGACCAGGAACAGAAGCTCTGGATCAACAGCGTCCCGAAAGAAGTTGCCGACAGAATTGATGATCGAGAGAAAAAGAGACAGGAAGTCATATCTGAAATAATGTACACAGAGCGTGACTTCGTCAAGGACTTGGAATACCTACGCGACTTCTGGATAAGACCATTGCGCGGCTTGGGCAATGTGGCATCTCCGATCAAAGAAGAAAAGCGAGAAAAGTTTGTGCGCACAGTCTTCGGCAATTGTCTGGAAGTTCTGGCAGTCAACGGCAAATTCGCAGACGAATTGTCGAAAAGACAAAAAGAACAGCATGTGGTTCAATGCATTGGAGATGTTTTCTTGAAATGGGTTCCTCAGTTCGACCCATTTATCAAGTATGGCGCCAATCAAATGTACGGCAAGTATGAGTTCGAGAAGGAGAAAGGAGCAAATCCGGCATTTTCTCGCTTCGTCGACGAGACTGAAAGACTCAAAGAGTCGAGGAAGCTGGAGCTTAATGGGTATCTCACGAAACCGACGACTCGTTTGGCTCGGTATCCACTTCTACTCGACAACGTACTGAAATATACCAAGGACGACAGTCCTGATAAGAAGGACATACCTAAAGCTATCGGAATCATCAAGGACTTCCTCGCTCGTGTCAACGCTGAGAGTGGCAAGGCTGAAAATCACTTTAACCTGCTGCAACTAAATCAGTCACTCAAGTGGAATCCAGGAGAGTATACAGATCTGAAGCTCACCGAGGAGAATCGTGTTATCTTGACTAAAATGGGCTTCAAAAAGTCCCCAACCGATACTGCTGAGGTTCAAGTTTACTTGTTCGACCATGCCGTCTTGATGTGCAGGGTGAAGACGGTAAACAAGAGAGAAGAATTGAGAGTCTATCGAAAACCAATTCCCCTGGAACTTTTGGTTATTGCCGAAATGGATCAGGTTATTCCTCGATTAGGAATCGCAAAACGCCCTTCCTCAAGCCTCATACCGGGTGCTAAATCATCGGCATCGAGCACCCCGGGTCAGAAAGAAGTGTATCCCGTGACCTTCCGCCATCTTGGTAAAGGTGCCTACGAGCTTCAGCTCTATGCCACCTCCATTACACAACGTAAGAAGTTCATTGAACTGGTGGAGGCGCAGCAGAGCAAGCTTCGAGAGCGCAGCAGCGATTTTTATACCAAGACTGTCCTCTGTGAAGGATTCTTCAATGCCCAAAACCGTGTCAATTGCCTTGTGCCAACTGATGGTGGTAGAAAACTTATTATTGGTACCGACAATGGGATCTACATTGCTGATCGATTTACCAAGGATAAGTCGATCAAACCAAGACGGATCCTTGATGCCACTCAGGTGTCTCAAATCGATACATTGGAGGAGTACAGACTACTATTAGTTCTCTCGAACAAAACACTTACATCTTATCCGTTCGAAGCGCTCGATGCGAATAATCAGAACCCTCTGGCAACACGACCTCGAAAGATCCAAGGCCATGCCAACTTCTTCAAGGCTGGTATCGGTCTGGGTCGGCATTTGGTTTGCTCTGTCAAGACATCGGCTCTGTCAACGACTATCAAAGTATACGAGCCGATGGATGACCTGACAAAGGGAAAGAAGAAGCCAGCTATTAGTAAAATGTTTGCGAGCGGTCAAGATGCTTTGAAGCCTTTCAAGGTAAGTTACTCCCTCGATTCAGAAGCTGCCCTTGCTAACACAACCAAGGAATTCTATATCCCTGCCGAATCCACGTCTGTACACTATCTGAGATCAACGCTATGTGTTGGTTGTGCCAGGGGTTTCGAAGTTGTGTCTTTGGAAACCACAGAGCGACAATCACTTCTCGACCAAGCTGATACGTCACTTGACTTCGTCACAAGAAAAGAAAATGTCAAGCCAATCCATATTGAACGGCTTAACGGCGAATTTTTGCTCAACTATTCAGACTTCAGTTTCTTCGTCAATAGGAATGGGTGGCGAGCTCGACAGGACTGGAAGATAACCTGGGAAGGAACTCCACAGGCATTTGCTCTGAACTACCCCTACATTCTTGCATTCGAGCCGAGTTTCATTGAGATCAGACATATCGAAACTAGCGAGTTGATTCATGTCATGACCGGCAAGAACGTAAGGATGCTTCATTCCAGTACCCGCGAGGTAAGTCATTGAATTGTGCTTGTTGTAACGCACGTGCTAAGACTGTTATACAGATTCTGTACGCTTACGAAGATGAGAGCGGCGAAGATGTGATTGCCAGCCTTGATTTCTGGACTCAAGCTCAGGCTTGAGGGTGGCATGGTACAATGTGTATTCCTTTTGCTTTACGGGGGAAGGTACTCTACCAGGAGCAATTGGAGCCAAACGCCCCGGTTGGAGGCTGTGTAGATGGAAACGAACTTGAGCTCTTCATACGAGCTCAAGAAGGATATGAGACCATGGGAAATTATGTTCAGTGCTACCAACAACAATTGATTCTAGGGCAAGTTGGACGAGGAATGCTGGAAACTACTAGTGGTCTCTAGTCTAGGACTCATGAATGGCGGCTTAGGCTTTAGACATTGTTTATTCGGCTTCCGAGAAATCATAGGATCCTTCAAATGTCGTCGCCATACTTGTAGAACTGCGTACAAAACATCTCAAGTACCAAACTCACCATGACGATTGGGCAGGTATCTAGAAGTATGCAAGACCTTTGCAAGCCTCTGCGAGTGACCGGATCTACCGATAACGGAAACGATTTGTTGAAGCGAAATCCTTCTTGGGCTCCTCCAGGTTCAATATTCAAGCACCATTGTTTCAGAGTGCCATCCCACAAGACGTATGTGGTTCATACACCCTCACCTTACTTTCTCGACTTGATGGACTTGATCAAATTGGATCTCTTGCGGTGCTGCTCAAACCTCGGAACCCCAACACTAAAAGACTTGATGGGCAATCAACCAGAACACCCGCTTGATGAGGACAAAGGTAGGATACGAGCTGGGTCAGACCGGCACCGTCTCTGGATGTACTTTGGACTGGGATTCGGGTGCATCTAATCTTGCAAAATACGACGGCATATACGCTGTTAACTGCCCAGCTCCATTATTCTTCTTTCTTCGACAACGGTGGTGACTGCTTGCAAATTTGGCACAGCCGAAATGAGTCAATCATGGCTGAACAGACCGAAGTAAATATAAAAGCAAGAGATTCTATGTGATGAGATCTCATAATGCTTCCATGTATGGGCTGAATTCAATCACCACTCTCTCTTGAAGGCTGTCCAACAGTCAAATAAAACCATAATTCGAATAAAACATCCACGGGCTGACTAGTTCCAGCAGGGGCCGAGCCATCTTTCATACGATACTCTATCACGCACCAAACGAGCGGCATAAGCATGCTTCTTGCCATAGGTTCATGAAAGGAGAACATAAGTTTTCTACTTTCTGTCCGGCCTGGCCTCCAATTCGGCTCACCTGGAGGGGGAAACATGTCTCGTCGTTCTCTGCGAAATTTCTCTGGGCAAGAAGTAACGTGTGTCGAATGGAGAACATCCTAGTATGCCACAATAGGCCACCACAGTGCCAGCACATGTACACCATTGCGGCACGGATCGCCGACATGTCAGGCCTTGACTCGTCAGAGGAGAGTGCAAGGCTCCATTCAGAGGCCCCGGTGGAACAGACTTAGGGCATACATGCGTGGCATGTTTGCAGAATGGGTGACCACACGAACCTTATCAAGGACACCACTGTACCACCTGAGGGCCCATGAATTGGACTGGCCCAGTCCGAAGGGCGTTCTACTGGGGTGGGGTGCCCATGCTGGATGCTGTCAGTCCCGACCCATTGGAGCGAGTGATTGGCGCGAGAAAGCAGGAGGGGAGCCATTTCAGCATGCAGCATGAGATTCATCACAGCCTTCAGGCCTCTGGAAGAGAGTGGATTATCTTCTTGTCGCTCCGAGCGAGCGAGAGAGCGTGGGAGGCACCGCTCCTTGCCTGCAGGGACAGACCCAGCTCACCCGATTACCTGAATCTAATGGTCTATGGCTCCCTCTTCATCCCACGGCATGCAGGATACGATACCACCACTATGCAGACGGAGCGTGGGTCGAAGGAAGAGCATGACTGGGTCAAAAGACTGCATTGCATGGCAACTTTGGATCAGACGACCACAAAAAGCAATCTGAAGATGGTATATAACCCCGGACCGCTGAAGATGTATCTTCCCTTCTCTTTCCGTTTCCTCTCGACAACCATTTACTGAATCGATAAACGGTGATATCAAACCACGAACAAACTCCATACCTTAAACACAGTCTTACCTTGAGACCCAAGTCTTCATCCAAACAATGGACCCTCACTGCAGCACCTGTGGCCACGATGCCTCTGGATGCAAGGGATGTTCTTGCTGCACCGTATGTGTTGTCCCTTTTGTTTCCTTTTTTTTCCATTTGGTACCATAACATCTTATGGATTTGTGATGTACCTTTTCACTAACATCATGTCTTGTTGCAGCATTAAACAACGACAACCTCTCTACCGTGCAAGCAGGATGGTCGTGACATGAGTGTTTCTTTGATATGCATTTGGGGCCGTGATGCGTATCGTATAGGCAGACGGATAGAAGCACATTGTCATGATCCATTGGTGCTTTTGTCGACGTATGGATCTCAGTGGAGTGTGGTGGACTGGACGACGTCAACCATCTTTTTCTTACGTCCTCGTGGCGGTAGCAAAGGAGCTAGATAAGCTAGTCAGTTGAACAATCAAGTCACTCTTTTGAAATATAAATTCTGTCCTTGGAAGGAAGATAGCTTTGTCGTGGAATGTTTCTTGTATACAGACCTCCTCTCTTATATCGTTGGTGTATTGCTGTCCAAACTTTGCATGTGTGTTCAGTGTACTAGTGTACCAACACCGCTCTTCATCATTGTTGAGTGGGAGAGCAGGAGTAGAACAATGTATAGCTTGGTCCTTGTGTAACAGGTATGAGGTATGTGTGAGTGCAAGTGTAAGTGTAAGTAGTCTTTTCAATCAAGTCGTATACGTCTTGCTGGGTTGTGGCTGTAGCACTTGTACAGCGCACGCAGTAGCCAGACTCACAAAGAAAGCAATGAAGGTAGGAGTGAGGAAGACCTTACGAGGGCCGACCACAACGATATGGATCCATGTATATATATACACATACCTAGGCAATGCTCTGTTCGACAGGGTGACGAGGGCGCACGTAGCGATTTATGCCTACCTTGGTCTAGCGAGGCGTAAGGTCCTCACTTTTTCGATTCTCTTAGACACACACACTCTCTCTCTCTGCCGCCTGTACAGTACCATGTCTGGACGCTGATTTGACCCATACATGCAGTAAATGTATCTGTTGGAGGCGGTCAGTCAAGTCTAGATAAGACATTGCGTCCTTGTTTCTGTGAAGGTCCGTACCACTGGAGGTTAGAACGGTGATCAACGACGGTCATTAAAATGGGTCGCGAGGCTGAGGATCAGCCTTGTCAATATTATATCGGGCTGTCCGCTCTTTGCCTGCTCTCGAAGTTCTGATAGTGATCACAGCTGGAAACTACAAACCATGGTTACTGAAGACAGCAATCTGACATACGAATATTTCATAGTCAAGAAGCAAGCCTATTGCAAATGTCCTCTGGCCGATCCATGCACAATAGTGTACCACTCAATACACTAGCAAGGCATACACCAAGTCGAGATATGAGATGTGATCCCATCAGAAACGCCTGGCAATTCTCAGCAAACGAATGGGAATCATAAGTCCTTCTTCGGCGCATCTGTAATACCATCCACGTACTTCTTTGGTGCGGTCTTTGCAGCGTCTTTATCAGCCACAAACTGCTCAACTTCCTTACAGTTCATGTGCTTCGTCACATTATCTGTCTGCCACTTCTTGAAGTCGAGTCCAAAGCCCTCATCTAATGAAGATCGTGGGATGTCAGCTAAGTTTTCGGGAATCTTCGAAGGACTACTTTAATTTGACTGAAAATTCACGGGAATAATCCAATTCATTCGCTTGGTCTTTATGATACTTGACCCTCACAATGTCCATGATGGGTCTGATATACAATGATTCGCCCCTGATTTGTAACCGGGCCGGTTTGGCAGCAAAGGGAGAAGTGCTGCCAGGCATGATGCTCGTATCGGTCGAGCAAAACGGACGTTGAAGGAAGGTGCCAGTTATTTTGCTCACCTTTTCTCAACGGCAAAAGTCATTGTTATCAAGGTATGTAAATAGGGCATCTGAGGACTTGATGACGCCTAGAGCATAACGTCTGAAGATGTCTTGAGTACAGTATCTTGCTCCGATGAGATGCCTGCCAATTCCACGCTGTCTAGCAGAGAGTCAGAATCTCCTTGCAAACGAAGATGCTGTATCACGTCATGACTCGAGAATCCAACATCGGAGAGCCGAAACCCGGAAGGAATATCAGCATTTATCCGGCTATTCGTACGTTGCCATCGCTCTTCTTCCATCAAGGCCTGTAATTGAAAACATAAGACCTGAGAAAATAGACGTGAAGCCCTGAGATTGACGATGGCCGGAAAGTACAGATCCTGCACAGTCGCAATGGAGATCTCGAATTCTTCCTCAATACTCTCAAACAATTGATTTCAATTCTCCCTCTCTATCCTCATTTAGCACACATGTCATTTATGATCTCTGAAAATCATATCTGCGACTGCTCAAGTCTGTCCAAGGACGAATCTTCTCCCTCAGAGCAGTTCGTCGGGGCCTTCCAATGCTATCGTCACGAAACAAGAGGCGGGCTCGTCATTTGGGTCAAAAAAGACTAACGTATATGGCGGTTTTTCCTTATCCCAAAAAGAGCACCGGCCGTTGGTAGGCCCATTGCCATCTTTTCAGCCGAATCGGACTTCCAAGAAGTAAAAGCACCGTATCGATTCGAGTGCAGAATGCATGCTATTCAACCAAAGGACCCCAACCTGCGGCTGTGTCGTCTCTGTGACTCTTTTTAAGTGTGTTCGGCCGGTCACTATCGAAAGGATGTTCATGGCCATGTTCAATGGCAGTAACTACCAAGTTTCTGCCACAGAATTTCTACTCCAAGTGGTTTCTGGGCAACTGGGAGAGAGGTGGTCGGACTGAGAACACTTTGCACTCAGCTCAGCGTATCTTGTTCATATTCTTCGGCCAGCTTTTCAGCTGCCGAGATATTTTCTCCAGCCGTCTCTCCAGATTGATCTTTGGCCTTCGTCTGCTATTCCAGGGCGCTCACCCACTCTGAAACGCTCCCATCGAGCATCTCGGCCCGTGCCGATACAAATCATCGTCGCGTTATCAATCCATCCTAGAATCCCTTTCTGTGGCCGGTGTGGCAAAGATCCCAAAGCGGGGAGGTAAGATAAGGTCGACCCGTTAATCCCCACGTTCTCATCGCCCATTTCGAAATGTGCTGACGCAAACGAGTAGATATCGGAAAAGACACGCGGAAGTAGCGGGATTTTGGACAAGAAGCCCCATTTCTGGTTCGTCGAGGCTTCCTCGTCGCCAGGGACATGTGGCGATTGCGATCGTCGCGGGCTTCTGGGGCTGGCGGGCTGTGGGACTGAGGATACGGGAAGATCGAATACATGGAGAGTCGACTTGTCAGAGGTTACTGCAAGCATGCTAGAGTTTGGAGAAATAGCAATGCTGAAGATATAGGCAGGATCGACGCCCCTTCGTAGTTCGGCAATCTTGGTACAGTTTGACGTAGAAAATACTCGGATCAATGTGCCCTGCTCGCTGGCTGTTGCGAGGAGTTGCCCATCACCGCTTAAATCCATGGCTCGTAAAGCTGAGGTATGCGCCGGGATGATGCTAACATTGCCTGATGCAAGCTCAACCAACTGTACTTTACCCGGCGAACGACCTGGAAAGGCCACCAGACTCGCACCTAGACAGCATAGTCCGAGAGGATTGTCCGCAGTTTCAAAGATTGCTGTTCGTTCGGGAGGTGAAGAGAATTTGTACAGGTGTATGCTGTTTTGAATTGCAATGGCAATCCATGACTTGGTGAGTCGGACACGGAGAACTGCCGTCTTCAGTTCAAGTGTAACTGCAACTTTCTGTTTTGCATCGTCCCATATCATGACCTAGGTGGGTACATCAGCTCATCGTCCCCTCTGCATATCATTCTCTCCGCACCAGCGGCGTACTTTTGTTTGTGGCCATCTGGGATTCTTTCCACCTCCTACGAGTGCCAGATAATTGTACCGTCCCAGCATCTCCGCAGTCCCAATTCCGGCATTGAGGTCTGTTCGTTCTTAGTCGGAGAATGGATATAGGTCAAGAGACGGTACCTCTGGAGGCTTTCAACTCGCATGGGTCGGAATTGAACACTGAGCAAGGTCAGCAGAGACACCATTAAACTCGTCGGGCCACACGCATACCACAAAAGCCTGAGTCGAGGCCAACGGCAAAACAACTTGCATCGTTGTTGAAGGCGGCAGACAAAGCAATGGGTCCAGAGGACTCGTCGATGATGGGCCGTGTATTCATCTTGGAGAGAAGACGTGCCACCGGATCATGATGTGCAGCAAGGAAGCAAGCGGCGGCGGTGGTCACAATCAGGATACCTCAATAAAGGCCGGGAGGATAGATGGATGCAATTGTCAAAAGTCCATGATGTTTGTTGGTTCAATCTTCAGACGAGAGCAGCACAAGATGATGAGCCAGTGACGCAAAGGCGCGGGCTTTTTCGTTTCGTTTGCCCGATCAGAGGCGCCTAAGTAGACTAAAGTAGATAGTGGCCTGGGTGCCTTGGGAATCCCTGCACTGGCTCAAGACGCCCGCGTTGCGCCTAACGGGTTCGCTTAGACGATGCACGATTCTAAGGACGAAATAGGCCTGACAGGCGCAATAGACACAACAGGCATGCCCATGCTGATTATCCAAGACATGGGTAAAGCCTGCTGACCCAGACATCGAGGAACGAGTCAGCGTGACGCACCCTCATGATGGCGGTGGCTGTGCACTGCATCCGAACTCCATCTGCCCAACAACATGTCATTAATCGAATTAACAGTCCACGCGACCACGCATCATTGACCAAGTCAAGGAGCAATAAAACATCCCATCCAACATTCTTTTTATCGTGTATGGTGGCCTCAAGTTGCTTCTTTACAGCTTCATGCAGTGCTAAGCTGCGCGCCACCAGATCAACCCCCTTGGCGGCCATGAGCTAACGCACAAGGCGGCATTCGATTGCGGAAAAGAGTTTCTCCAGGGGACAATCCCTTGCTAGAGAGCAATGTCCCTAAAACCCGACAAGTCTGATGGAAGCAGACTCTCCCCTGAGCCATGGAAGTCCTCAGATCCTTGGGGTCTGAAGCCGCCTAAGCCTAGCGCACCTCCAGGCGCCTATCCGCCGTCACCAAATGCTCAAGATGCTCAGATCACTGCACCTCAGTCGTTGTCGGCTGCTGTCAGGGCTCGAAAGAGTGAGTATGTACGCAAGAGGTCGATGAAAATCAAGATTGGTAGTTGGAACGTGGCTTCGATCAGCGGCACAGAGAAAGACCTCGGTGCCTGGTTTATCGGGGGCCATGGAGTGAGGGGTCTGTCCCAAAATTTGTCTGGCGCGTCCCTCGACGATGACGACGACGATGATTCTGACAGTGACGAGCACATCGAGTCAATCGAATCTCAGGAAGCTCGCGCCAGGACGACGAAAAAGAAGACCACCATGCCAAAAGGTGATGTGCCAGGCGAGCCGAGCGGTGAACAGATCGACCTATACGTCCTGGGGCTACAGGAGGTCATTGATGTATCTTCCATGACCGAAGCAATTCGGCCGTATACTGATCCCAATCCTGGCAAAAAATGGAAACGAGCATTGAAACGAGCTCTTCCTCATGGTTATAAAAAGGTTGCAGAAGAGCAACTTCTTGGACTACTTCTCCTGATCTACGCCTCGCCGGAAGTCGCTCCATCCATCAGCTCAGTGAGCACAACGTCCGTCGGAACTGGGTTAATGGGCTATCTCGGTAACAAAGGCGCAGTCTCGGCTAGACTCATGCTGGCCGAGACGACGCGGCTTTGCTTCGTCAACTGCCATTTAGCGGCTGGAGCAGACCAGACTGCCTTGACCCGCCGAATCTGGGACACAACTCAGATCCTGAATCGTACTCGATTTGCGCCTGTCAGTGCGGACGGGGAGGGCACTGATGGCGGGGAAGAAAAGATTGGCGATGAGGATCTCGCATTCTGGTTCGGCGATCTAAACTATCGACTAGATGACATTCCAGGAGAAGACGTTCGAAGGTTGCTATTATTGCACACTCGAAACGAGTATGACCTGGAGAATAAGTCAAAGCGACGGATAGACAGCGAGCTAGGCTACGTCAGCCCTCCTCCAGGTGACGCCTTGAATCAACAGACCACCCACTACGAGATAAGTGATGTAGAGAGACCTGCAACTGCGAGTGATGCCGAGCCTCCGCTCGATCCCAAATCTGACCCGGCCTCACTTCATGTCACTCTTCAATCGCTTTTGGCGCATGATCAGCTTCGGCATCAACAGAAACTTCGGAAAGCCTTTCACGAAGGTTGGCGGGAAGGCGAAATCAATTTTCTGCCAACCTACAAATACGACGTGGGGAGCGTGGGCATGTTTGATTCGGGTGAGAAGAAGAGAAGTCCCAGCTGGTGTGACCGCATCCTCTATCGTACTCGTCACGACAAAGAGCTGTACGAGGAGAAGGCCAAACAACTCGAAGAAGCTCGAAAGAAGGACGAATCCATGAAAGCTCGCGGGATCGACCAAGCCAATGCCGAGCAGGACGTATTGTTTGACTATGACCCAGATGCAGACGGCATGGCCTACGGTGATGATTATGACGAATACGACGAACGTGACGATGCCTTTAATGATGCCGAGTTGGTCCGTACACACGAAGACTATGGCGACATGATTGAACTCAACAACTACATCTCGCACCAACGGGTCCTATCTTCAGATCACAAGCCATTAGATGCTGTATTCACTGTGACCTACGATGCAGTCATACCGGGGCTAAAAGCCAAAGTACACCAAGAAGTGGCTCGAGAGTTTGACAAGGCCGAAAATGAAGGCCGTCCTGCATTAACAGTGGTAGTTGACCACCACTCCGATGAACAGAACTCGAATGCTGACGGTTCGGCAGACATGAATGCCGTAAGCTTCGGTGATGTTCGTTATGCTGTGAGAAAGACGAGGGTGATCACTATAGCGAACACTGGACAGATCACAGCATCTTTTTCTTTTGTCGAGCAGCCCACGGAATCAGCAAAAGAGGCTTCCATTGCACCACGATGGCTGGAAGTGAGGGCCGACCCAGAGATAATGCAACAGCCAGTGAAAGGGCGCCGTGACCCAAGAGGACCAATGAGCCTGCTCCCGGGTGAAACAACGACAGTCGAATTAATAGTCGACATTACTGAAGGCGAGCTAGTGAGAGCGCTGAACTGGGGACAGGAGACACTTGATGACATATTGGTGCTTAGGATTGAGGATGGACGGGATCATTTCATTCCCGTAAAAGGAACCTGGTTGCCGTCCGTCTACTTCCGCTATCTCGGCGAGTTGGTCCAGGCGCCTGAGGGCGGTGCACGTAAACTGCAGCTGCGAACATTCCAAGGGCACAATGATCAAGCCTTTGCAGGTCAACATTCCGCACCTAAGGAGCTGTATGTTCTTACTGAGATCATTCCTGTATATGTCGAACGCTCGATTGCAGAATGGGGGATGCTTCACGATGGGGACACTCCACCTTGGCAATATGAGAATGTAGGCATATATTGGCCGTTCCGCAAGGAAACCTGGACCTTCCATGAAGGCAATGAGCGCTCAGATATGCTGGCATCAATCCGTGAGGCTCTCGACACAGCAAGTCCACTCGAGGCCAGTCTCCAGTCCGATGTGCCATGCATCGTCAGACTCGAAGTTCTGGCTGAGGTATTGGTATCGTTTCTCCAGTCCCTACAAGACGGCATCATTCCTGCAGAGGTGTGGTCCGAGGTGGATCGCCGCCTGTCAACCATGGAGAAGGGAAAGGTCCAGTCTCATCCAGAGGGTCTCCAAGATATAGTCATGGATCCTTTGTCGCATCATCCCATCCACAGCGTATCCTTCACATTCATTACATTCTTGTTGACCGCCCTGATCAATGAACTTGTACCCTGCGGCGCCCCAATATCTGCTCCAGCCGCACATTCGGCCTCTCCTGATCCTTCAAGACGCTCACGAGCATCGACCATGTCTTCTGAATCGGGAACAGAACCATCGATATACTCCGAGGAAGCACCAGGCAAGAAAGGTTTCTTTTCTGCACTCCGCCGTCGACGAACCCAGAGTATATCCTCCATCTCAGCCACTGGAACAGAGCACGATGCTACCGATCCTGAACGACGAAGAAAGCTCATTGACTCATTTGTCGAGATACTGGCACCTACTGTCATCCGCTCGGAAAACGACGTCAAACTCAAGGGAAAGGACAAAAAGGTCTTGGACGCGCGCAAGAAAAGAGTTCTCGAGTCATTCCTCGACATGAGGCAACCCTAGGAGGGCGGCCATGTGATTCTTGATGGCGACTCGGAAAGCGTCGAAGTTACTGCCTCGCATGCACCAAAGAGATATCATTCCTTGTTGGTCCGCAGCACTCGTACAATGTCTATGACAAGAGTACAGCGTGGGAGGAAACATACCAGGGGTAACGTCCGACCATGGCGTTCTGATCATGACATTGACACCGACTCGAACAGACTAGATGCAGGACGTTCCTCAGTGGATTTTCCCGTCCTGTCCAAATAGACATTCGATAGTTAAGCAAAGCGATCTCCAATTTCGCTCAAAATACTCTTTACTCGGGCGAAGACATCCGCCCATCGAACACAAGGCTGAGCAAGGCTGCGCATTTCTCCGTAAAGCCATCATTTTCTTGACGTCATATTTGCCTCAAGAAATTTCCCTTCCACCAAAAGTCAAACGAGCTGTTTTATTCGTACCGAAGTATCTCAGGAATTGCGCCCTTTTCAAACAAACTGCCTTTGTCCTTTGTCAGCGATCTTCCTTCCAATGTTCTCGCTATGCCTTGAAGCCCAAAGAAGGAAAATTGTCTCGCTCATCGCTACTCTTCAGGAAAGCCATTTGAAAAAAATGTTTAGCCAGCATTGCGCCATCCGCACCTTTGCGCATGGTGAGTGATATTATTCTCACCGTTCTCTTTTTTTTCGTACGACCACGACACAGGGCGCATTACTCGGTACAGATGACGCAAAAGCTTTCTTTTTGGCTCAGGTGTCTCGTCTCGTATGGACGGACTTTTTCGAGGCATCAGATCCCTGAACATCGCACTGCATGTACATACACTAGTTCTCCGTGAACACGGCGGTAAGGTGTATATAAATAGGCCCCCCAAGTGTTGCCCCCCTTTGCCGTGACTTCCTCTCTCTCTCCCATCACCAACGACAAAGGTTCTATTGTTCCAGAGGTATCATTTCGAAAGTCAAGTCGTTTGACACCAGACGCATCAGAAGAACACGAATACACTTTCTACACCCATCCTAGGAAACTGTTCGAAACAGATCATTCCAAAAATGCAAATCAAAAAATACATTCCCGATTTCCTCTTACCAACAGACGAGCCCGCCGCGCCGCCGAGGATCTACGACGTCCCGCTGCGCAGACCACTTTTCCACAAGGCCCAGCCGGACAATGAATACACCATGTCTGCTGGCCGACATAATAGTCTCGTGAGCGAACGGAGACGGAGCAGCGCCGAGTCACCAGCCGAGGCAGAAGCTCAAGACGCCAGGAGAACAAGTTGGCATCCCGGTATGATGTTTGGGCGGTAGTCGACATGCATCAGCCAGCCAGCCAGCCAACGACGCAGTATCGGTATAGACATGTGTCCAACCCCGGTATTCCGGGAGCGTGATGGCGAGGACGCGACTCGAATGTACGAGTGCCATGGGTGAAATCTTCCAGGTCCAAGGCATGAGCATGGACGGGTTTGTACTATTAGCGAGCAAGCAGGTGAATGGGAAAGAGAGGGAGGTGGTATTTTGATTTAAGTGTATTTTATGTTTTGTTTCAACGATGGCATGATGATTCGAAAGTCATGTCCGATCGACGAACGGCAGTCGTCTAGATATATATGGTTATAATGAATGAAATTATGCAGCGTACAGGTGTCGTATTCCAACTTTCATACTGTTTATTTTCATCGGAATGTCAAAGATCAAGTTTGGGCACGACTTCACACCAATATCTCACACTGGGCAAAGTGCTTGAGCAAAACTAACACGCGCACTGGAGCTTCAGTTATTCTGGATGATTCTTTTCAATTGATACACTTCGAAAAAAAAAACCAACGCTGTAAATCAAACTAAACACTCACGAATTCATATACACGGATGCCGCATTTTCCTACTGCCCCATGTCCTGTGTCCTAGGTCTGCCATTATTGAACATCAAGAAGTCTTCTTTCCTTCCGGCATATCCGTGCTGTTGCTGGAAACCTTTTTCTGATAACCATTTGATGAAGAATCCACACCACGACCACCATTAACAGAGACCGAGTGCCCATTGGGCCGCGAAGCCCGAGTACCACAGCTAATATCGGTTGAAGTTGCATGAGCATATCCACGACCATGACCAAGACATATCAAACGCCGGTTCGGGTTTTTGGGAGGAACCTGCTTTTTGCCCATCCCCTTCTTAAGCGCCTTCCTATTTATCGCAAGCGCCAACTCCCCAACTCGATAATGCGGAGCTGGATCCATTTCCTGCTCATCACCCGTGAAAGGATCCTAACTAATCGTCTTTGAGTATGAGAAGTTTCCAAAACCTCCGGGCGTAATACTTCCCATCATGCCGTGAGGTACTGGCGTGTGTGAAGCACCTGCCATACCGATGTTGCCGGTCTGAGGAGTCGACGGTGCCCCGTTATGATTGTAGAAGGTGGCGCCATTCATGTTCGGAGCGCTGGGAACACCTGTGGGCATTTGGGCGTTCAAGCCCCAAACTTGGAGCCGGTATTTGTCTTCTTCGATGACCCCATTGAAGATCTTCTCCTTCATCCTGAAGTACACCTGCCCAGTAAGCAAGGAGTCTGAACCAGCCTGATGTGCTTGGCCAATCCGCGCCACTGCAAGTTCTTCTGCAATGTCTTGAAGTCCCGATTTAGTCATGATGCGTTGCACCATCATTGCTGCTTCCTGTGTCAAGGACTGACCGCTGTTGACTTGTCCTCTAACACCCGCATGTTTAAGCATGAATTTGATGTCGAAAAGCGACGGAAAGAACTTCTCGAGATATTTGTGGAACTGAGCTTCATCTTCGGGCAGTGGTTTGCATATCATCAACTTCATGAGGTAACCGAAGTCATAGCCCGAGTGAAAGGAGATCCAGTGAACGTCAGGATCCAGGACCAGACCAGAGCTGATCAGGAGGGATCCAAAATCCTCTGGGTCTATGCCGTGTTTGGCATGTTTGTCAAAATCGATCCCAGCTTTTGTGAGCATCTGTGTTGACTCTCTTGCATACATATCTGTTTCCAACGAGAACCTGAAGTTGAATTGCCAGGTGCAAGGTGTAGGGAGAAGGGACGAGTGAAATTGTGATTTTGTGGCTCCAACTGCGTCGGGCGGTGGAAGACTGCCGTCCGGCTTGAATAATGTGATTCCGAGTTGTATCATCTTCAATAGATCTACGTTGCAGCGAAGCGTTTGATAGTGATAATCTGCCTTTGTGGTGAACTGGCCAATAGGTCTCGCAACGATGCCGGGGAACTCAGTGTCCTACAATAACAGTCAGTACAAGCTTCATAGACCCGTCAGGATGTTACCTACCATTGCAATGTATGGGTACGTGTCGACGAGTTGTCGGAGTGTAGCCATTTCCTCTTTCAGGTTGTGCTTCCAGACGTTGCGAATTCGAGCGTCGTCCTTGTTCTCTAGAGGAGCACCCAGGCCGTCATAGGTTTGGTGCGCTTGGACTGGTCCTCCTCTAGAAAAGCCCATTTGTGCCATCTGGCTAGGCAATAGCCCACCCTCCAGCATGTTGCGATCAAAGCCATTGTTGAGGTTCCCAGCTAAAGCGAACGGGCTTGCGTTTGACGAACCGGCTGCGCCGAATGAGGGTGTCCCAAGATGGGTCGGAGGAGGGAGCGCGCCATGCTGGTGCGACTGGAGATGATTCTGTTGGATGTGATATGGTTGATTCCCATACCGAGGAGCCATGGTGGTTCAGCGAGGTGGTGGTGAGAGAGGCCAAAGATCCGTGGTCATCGTGTGAAAGAAGACGATCGGGGGAGTTATATGTTGTTTCGCGTCGTCCCCATATGAGTACGAACAAAGTAATAGATCCTTAGGATTAAGACTGGAGCCTGCGCAAATCCATGGTAGATTCAATATTGAAAAAGCTAACTGTCGCAAAGGTTCATAACACACTGTAAAGACAACTTTGCGGGACAACTCTAAGTTACATGCCTAACCTCGCTGCCACGCCCTCTCCATTACAGGAAATTCGATCTGTCTGACGCTGGAATTCTCCCTATTAATTCAAAATTTGGGTTAGGTCAGACGACTCATCAGGTGTAGAATTTCTGACACTACGGTGAACCAAGAATACCCAGATACCATACGGCCACTCATAGAGGCTCACAGCGTCCCGCAGACTTGGCATTCAAGCTCCAAATGCATCGCCTCATGCAATTGTAGAAGACGCATCTTCTGCAGCCGGCCTTTCCAGCGTCAATATCCGTCCTTGCTGAAGTGAGGAGGCAAATCTGTTGCGGCACAAGTAGGCCAGCTGTAGGGTTCCTCTACGAGTTGATCAGCCGACAGCTTCGAGTCTACCGAAAATGGCACCTCCAACCAATCCAACCGGCTTCAACATGAAGACATTCACAGATGCTGCTACAAGCCCCCAATGGCGTGCAAAGGATCCCTGGGCAAAGAAGTATGAAAGACCTCGTCACTCGTGCAAGCACATACTCACAATTTACAGTGAAGCATGGCGTTACAGTGGCCCATTCACACGTTGGAATCGATTCAAGGGAGCGTTCCCTGGATTAGGCATTGCCGTCGTCGCATTCACCGGTTACGTTGTCTTCGAGCAGCTGTTCCTAAAAGATTCACATGGACATGCTGAGGCTCACGGTGAGAAGCACTGAGCCAAAAATCCGAGCATACATCTCAATACGCGACCACGACCAAGTGCTGGGGGTGGGCCAACCGAGTCCCGAGATTGGAAGACGTTGCTATGCTCCAACAACAAACATTGTACATATAAGAGGTCTACGTTGTAAATATTGGACAGTACACCTGCAGGAAAGATGTTGCCGAGTGGTCGAAGCTTTGACTACCTTCTGATGGTTTACAAGTTCAACAAATCCCGGGTGCGGGTTGGTGTCAGGCCAGCATACGGCATCACGAGTCAACCAACAAGCATCTCAGAATCTCATTGAAGACTCCCTGCAGCACATATGATGTTGATATGTCAGGCAGAGAGAGTCCGCGCACATTAGCCGGCGTACTGGGAAAAACCCCCGGTTGACCGGAATCATCTGGTAAATCAGAAATCAAATAAATACATAAAACTATCTATCCGAATCCAAAACTTGCCAAATGTCTTCGTATCAACGACAATCGAATTCATCGCACAGGTACGAAGCATATCTAGGCGTCCACAATGGCACTCACTATTATCAACATCTGGAGCTCGCGGTAACCTGCTCCCTCGGACCACGAGCCTGTGAGAGCTCCTCATGCCCGAGACGTGGAGAGACACTAAACCCCAAAGAGCAAAACCTGCCATGGGACGGATTTGCGCACAGTAAAGAGGAAGTCAACCACGAGTGCTGGCGAGTGGGAAGACGCTCTCCAAGGACCCTTATCTCGTTATCGCTCGTGGAAGAGGCACAGGTCGTCCAGTCTGCTGCGTTTCCGAGATGGGCAGCATAGTATTACCCTTTCGATCGTGAGGAGATGCCCTGCCCTCCCAGTATATATTAATGGTGATCGCCCTACTCAGGGCATGCTTTAACCTGTCCTTCCACTGAGGTCCTTGTAAGTCTCGACATCCCGCCCCTGTGAAACATGGTCCTCGAACGAGTAAAGCAGCTGGCACAGCAAGTGTCCAACGCTGTCTCTCCCGCTCACCCTTTCGACCCCCTCTCTTCTCTTGAGATTGAGACTGCTACCTCGCTCCTCCGCAAGGAGCACGGGAAGCTATACTACAATGCCGTCACCTTGCTCGAGCCACCCAAGGCTCAGATGCTGAAGTGGTTGGCGGACCCAAAAGGCAATCCCAAACCGCTCCGCATTGCCGATATTGTGGTGATTACACCCGATGGCAAAGTCTACGACGGCCATGTCGATCTCGACAACCAAAAAGTCCTCAAATGGGAGCATACACCTAATGTCCAGCCGCTGATCACGACAGAGGATCTGAATGCGGTTGAAGAGGTTATGCGCAAAGATCCTGGAGTCATCGAGCAATGTGGTATTCTTGGAATTCCTCCCGAGGATATGCACAAGGTCTACTGCGACCCGTGGACCATCGGCTATGATGAACGATTTGGCAACAGTGTCAGACTTCAGCAGGCACTCATGTACTACCGACCTCATGTTGATGACTCCCAATATACATATCCTCTCGACTTCTGCCCTATCTATGACTCAAACAAGGGGCAAATCATCCATATCGATATCCCCAAGGTTCGCAGACCTCTCAGCAAGGCTCCTCCCAACAATTACCACGTCAAGTCCATTGAAGAGTTGGGTGGTTTCAGGACGGACCTCAAGCCTATCAACATTACCCAGCCAGAAGGCGTCAGCTTCACTATCAATGGCCGAATCATCGAGTGGCAGAATTGGTCCGTCCACGTCGGGTTCAACTACAGAGAAGGCATCGTCCTCAACAACATCACATATTTCGACAAAGTCGAGGGCAAAGCACGCCCCATCTTCTACAGATTATCACTCGCCGAAATGGTCGTCCCATATGGCAACCCAGAACACCCTCACCAACGCAAGCACGCTTTCGATCTCGGCGAGTACGGCGGTGGTTACATGACCAACCCACTCAGTCTAGGCTGTGACTGCAAGGGCAGCATCCACTACATGGACGCCGAGTTCGTCAACAGAGCTGGCGCAGCCATGACCATCAAGAACGCCATCTGCATCCACGAAGAGGATGCAGGTATTCTCTTCAAGCATAGTGACTTCCGTGACGGATTCCAGTCCACTATCGTCACACGCGCCCGCAAACTGATCATCAGCCACATCTTCACAGCTGCCAACTACGAGTACTGCGTCTACTGGATCTTCCACCAAGATGGCACTGTCCAACTCGAGATCAAGCTCACGGGTATTCTCAACACCTACGCCATGCTGCCCGGCGAGGACACCAAAGGCTGGGGAACAGAGGTCTACCCTGGTGTCAACGCACACAACCACCAGCACTTGTTCTGTCTCCGCATCGACCCGAACATTGACGGTTCCAAAAACACTGTCTTCCAAGTCGATGCCGCCCGTGGACCAGGCGAAGTGGGCTCCGAGGAGAACTTTTACGGCAACGCCTTCTACGCGAAGAAGACTAAGTTCACAAACCCCGTCGAAGCCAAGTCTGACTACGACGGATCCACCTCGCGAACTTGGGAGATGTGCAACGAGACCAAGCTCAACCCCTACTCACACAAGCCCGTTTCATACAAGTTGGTCAGCAGGGAGGTGCCGACGCTGTTGCCCAGGGAAGGTGGTCTGGTCTGGAAACGTGCAGGTTTCGCCCGACATGCCGTGCACGTTACGAAGTGTAAGTCTCATCTTGTCTACCCCCGGGCGAACATAGCCTCCTTCCTCTTTTACATCTATATAAGCGCTGTTGTCTTGCAAATGCTAATTCTACCTTTCTGTAGATGCCGACGATCAGATTCATCCAGCTGGCCGCCACGTTCCCCAGACCTCCGGCGAACCGTCCATGGGTCTACCACAGTGGATCGACGCCAATCCAAGCGAGAAGATCGACAACGAGGACATTGTGCTTTGGCACACATTTGGCATCACGCACTTCCCTTCGCCAGAAGATTACCCCGTCATGCCTGCAGAGCCGATGACGTTGCTTCTTCGACCGCGGAACTTCTTCGTCAGGAACCCAGCTCTTGATGTCCCACCCAGCTATGCCAGGACGACGAGCCAGGTCATAGCCGGCAAGACGGGTTGTGGATGCTCGGACAAGGCGAGCGTTGCTGTCTAAAGGAAAACAGGGCTCGGGATGAAGGAAGGCGATCATGTCTTGATGACTTTTTAGCGACAAATTGAACCAGTGATATGTGTAACGTCTTATCGTAGTGGTATGCAACAAATACTTTCTCTCTGAAGAAGGCACACGTGGGTACCTATATGTCCGGTCTATGTGAAATACAAGATTACACAATGTCCCAACATCCTCTTCTATCTCAAGTCAAAGTCATGCGTTTTCGTCAACTCGTCGATCATTGTCGCAGTTCTACCATGTCTCCTGTTTATATCGTCCCTCCTTCTCTAGTCTTGCCAGATACTTCTCTGCATCTTGGTGGCTCTCGATCGGATCTTCCACTTCGTCGTCCGAGTCTGTCGATCCTGTAGACTGTGTCAACAACCCCCCTTCAGAGCGCCTTTTCGGCGCCTGCTCAACAAGCGCGTCAACCAGTGCCTGCCTGACTGCTTTCGGCATCTGGCCAGACGAACCGCAGACGACGACTGTAGAATGGCCCTCGCGGAGGTAGTCCCAGATGAGACTACTTCGCTCACGTATCCGGTCTTGAATATAGATCTTCTCTCTCTGATCTCTTGAGAAAGCAGTGACGACTTCTAATCCGGCCTCATCGTGCTCAGATCTTGACTGGAACGATGCCCACTCGTCGTGGAAGAAGTAATCTGCCTTCGCACTACGGCAGCCAAAAATCAATGCTGTCTTGCCGGCGACTGCAGATTGTAAGGCTTTTTCGTAGATGAGCGCTCGTAGAGGCGCGATGCCCGTTCCTGCGCCAATAAGCAGGTGGCGTTTCCCAGCCATGTCTGATGTCTTTGAGAAGCGACCTTCGGTCTTAAGCGAGACTTCCATCTTCGTGCCGACGGGTAGCTGTGCCAGGTACCGCGTACACACGCCCTCGCGAATACGTTTGATGACAGTCCTGTACTTGACAATCGCAATGAGTAGTTCGAATATCGTCGAACCGTCGTCCAGGTGTTTTAGTTTGCCGCCACTCGCTATGCTGAATTGGCGTGGGCGCATGGCTGGGAAGATGTTGGTGACTTCCTCCCACGGCAGTTGGACAGAGTCGAATTCTTGGAGGATCTCCAGGATGCTTCGCCTCGGCCGCGTTGCGTAGTCATAGTATTCGTCTAGGTATTGAGGATCCGTGAACTCAATGAGGCGTTCCTTATGCATGCTGTCGGTAGTGTAGTTTGCTATTGCTGCGAAGAACGACCGTCGTGGTATAGCGTTAATGTCTAAATACTCGGTCAAAAGTGTCCGTAGACTAATGCCCCTACGTCCAGATATCGGGCTCGTGGCGAAGTGGGTGGGAGTAGATTGGGATGATGTGCTTGTTGAGACGAAACGGACTGGTAGATCGGCAACATCTTGCCACTTCATGCGTTCGATTAGGAATGTAACGTCCTGTGGCATGTTTTGGGGTAGTATGGCGATGGCATCGCCTGGTACGTAGTTGACTGTTTGAGGGGTCTTCAAAACTATGAGACGGACATCTTGAAAGTGATCGGACGGCGTCACACGTTCGTTCTTTAACAGTGTTGCTTCAAGTGACTGTGGTGACAGTGTGGAGCGAGCGCGAGTTTGCACATCCGACCCATTGGGTATCCCATCGTTGGTGCTGGCATAGTCCTTGTCCAGCCGCCATTTGTTGGGTAGAGGAACGTCGTTCGCGATTGGTGTTTGGCCTTCTGGTAGCGGGAACTTGGTCAGGACTGTTTGCCGGAAGTCCTCAAGCCAAGCAAGGACAGCACCATCGGTGCCTTCATCACCTTGCTCGTCCGCCTCGCAAGACTCGACCAGCGGAAATGCCCCTAGCTGTCCAAGTCGCTTCTCCAGTTTCCTCGCCGCGAAGTTGAATTTCGGGTATGAACTGTCTCCAAGGCCAACTAGAGCATATTGTATGCCTTCGAGAGTGGTAGAGGAAAGCTTCTTGCGTAGGAGACTGGTCCAAAACTTCCGAGCATTGTCGGGAAAATCACCCTGTCCAGTGGTGGCGACGACGAAGACAGTCAGGATATATGAGCGAAGATCCCCATATACAACATCATCTAGTCCTACGACCTCTGTATCAAATCTAAGTCGCTGAAAGCACCGACTGATTTCTTCAGCAAAATCTTGAGACGTGCCGGTTTCGGTTCCGTAAAGGATGATCACCGACCTATCGCGGTCGGTGTTGTCTGGCTGCATTATTGGAGCTGGCTTCCAAGTGCTCATTGTCGGGCATTGTCCGTTTCCACGAGCATGGTCGTTAGTATATCTCAAGATCAGCGGATGCTCAAGCATCCACGATCGATTGCTATCTCTTTAAGACCTTTATGCTGGGGACTTGAGTTGTTCCAAGCCCGACGAAAGGAGAAACTGTTTTTCCGGACTTGGCATGGTGAGGAAATTTGTACCGACCTCAGCCTCACTGCCTGGTACAGAAGCATTACCTGTGCTGTAATTGTGCACAAGTTTCCCCGCCTTCTTTTGGTGTCCCGGCCAAAAGCAACTATGTAGGACCTTTGCTGGCACCTATATTGAGATCTGTGGCATTCGCAGGCCTAGAGCGAATATCTGATCTCAGTTATGGTTGCAATGAATTGCTAGGGAGATACCCTGTTCACGACATGACGATTGGACGCACAAGACAGTCCAATGCAAGCCATTGCATGCTTCTCGGCAAAGAGCCACAACATGTTGCGCTCGAAGCGCCTCGCAGCCAGCCTGATCAAGGAGTCAACTCGAAACTCTTTTTGAACTGCTCATGACATCTTTTCTAACCCTCGCGCCTCTCGGCCTTTCTCTCGACTCTGCTGGACTATCATGGCTGAGTTAATCGGTGTGGTGGCTGCTTCGCTCGAATTTGCTAAAGTACTCGCAGAATTGAAGGCAAAAGCCTCATCAATCAGACATGCTCCGGAAGAGTTGGCCGTGGTGTTGGAGGAACTAGACGTCACTGATACAATTTTGCAAGCCCTTGCTGATCAAGATTCGCTACTATCTATCTATGCACCGCCCATCATGATCCAAAAATGTCGGGGCTCCTGCCAAAAGGCCACCAACATACTCAGACCCGTCTGTCTCGAGCTGTCTAAGGCAATCGAACAGTCCCGTTGGCCAGGGTCCATCAAATTTGTTCTCAAGGATAAGTTTCTGGAGAAGACGACAAGGCGCATCGAGCGTGCCAAAATGAACCTAATATTGGCGCAGTCTGCAGCCTCCATGTCAGTATGAAGAAGATATTGACAGGATAGAACAACTAATATTGGTGCAGTGCAATGAGTGCCCTCAGTCTACAACAGCAGATTACTACACAATCGCTAATACTCACGGAGCCTAGTATCAGAACAGATAGGTCAGCTCCGCAAGATCAAGGCCGAAGCGAGTCACTGGTAATGGCCGACCTTCGAGCAGATAATGCAGAGATGCCTCGCGATGACGGCGCCGACGAACAAGGGCTTGCCATCACGAAGACGCAGAAAAAACTATTTGGTTCTTCAGGCAGAGCAAAGAAGACTACGTCTGTCCTGACTGTGCAGAGCACATGGCTTGGGAAAAGACTTAAAGTTCTACGAATGTGTACCTCTGGTGTCTCCTACTTCGGCATCAAAACGTACAACATCATTCCCAATAATTCAGCCATATTCGGTGCGATTGACAGAGGCGACATCTGTGCTATTCGGGACCTTTTCTACACAAAACAGGCTTCCATCTACGATACAGATTCCGAGGGCAATACACTGCTCCACGTATGGTACCTAAAATATCTCGAATTTTTACTGATACTGAGCGCAGATAGCCTGCCAGGGGCCAGATCTACCAACCATGCAATGTCTCCTGCAAGAAGGAGCCGACCCGAATGAGAGGAATTCTGAGTAGGTTTTTGGTTTCTGAATCACTTTCATAGACTCTGACCCAAGAAACAGTCGCCATACATGTTTCGACGAGTTGATGTGCGCTTCTTATTATACATATGATGTTGATTTTCGCCCTTCCACTGACCCTCCTGCTGACCTCTTTTCTAATGTCATACGAGTTCTGTTCGGCAAAGACGACGCCGATAACCTCCGTGGTTTTTTGACAGAGACTTTCTTCCTTATGTGCAGTTACGTTCAAGATTTTGGACTCGTGTCGCCTGTGTTCATAACTATCTTCTCTGATCCCTGGCACGACATTGATTTTGCTACAAGGCTCAAGGCGGCATATCGCATGCTCAACCCTGGGAAGTCCGCGCAAGGATTTTGGAGTGTGCTGTCACAATCAGTGTTAGATATCAGATGTTTGACTCGGCCAGCTGACGAGACAACCCAACGTTGTGAAAGTCTTGTTCTTCAATTGGCTTGGACCATGTCGTCTGAGCCGATCGATCTCAAGGGTTGGCGACTGCTGTTGCATCAAGTTGTATCGCTCGATGGTATTCAACTTACCTTCAAACATCGGTGCGGATCGCCGATGCTAGAATGCCTGGGAATCAGCCCGGTGACGGGGTGGTGTTATCGGAAGTCGGCCGATCTTGATCACCAACGATTGACACGCAGATTACGAAACTGGGCTCATGAAGTTGAGCTTGCTGGGCAGGATCTACAGGCCTATGGCCGCTGGGAGGAAGAACTACTCTCTGGTATAGGCCTTGAGTTTGACGCTCCATTAAAAGCCAGTGCTGGAGCTCACTTCAAAGTCAGGGTGCTGAAATTCACATATGGGCCTTCTCCAGAGGACTGGGAAATGTGGGTTACGACTTCGATGGATGAAGCTGCCGCTGACTTTTGGGAAATGTTGGAAACTTATGAGCCTCTGCTTTCCATTCCAGGCTCATGGCCTGAGGTAGACAATCCGATTAATTACAATTGGCAGATGGAAGAATACTACAAAGATTCAAGGAGAAGGCGTATTCGTTGGTTGCGGTATCTAGGCTTGGGACGAGGACATGAGAACGAGGCTTTTGGCGAACCCATCACCAAAGAACCCAGCACCAAAGGATACTTCCGGAGAAACGTAGAATACGGAAAGAAAAGGAAGGAGAAAAGAAAGAGATTCTACCTGGAGAATGATATTAGACCACCTTGCCGAGAGTACATCAGTTGAAGGGCTCCTTTGGGAGATGGTGTCGCGAGAATCGGCGGTTCTCAGAACAAGACGAATTGGTTGCGAGGAGACACGACCTTAATGGCCATACGATCGTTTTCGATTGTTCGAACGGTGAAAGGGGTGGCGTTATCTCTTCACCGAAATAATTTGTTGGATACAATGCTAAGGACTTCTATGCCCCGGGTATCTTCTACTCCCATTGAATAACTAAGCAAAACTTGTGATGGTGTAGCTACAGACAAAGGCCTGCATTACCTTCACCAGCTTCCATTTGCGTGCAACATGGTCCGCCTTCGCGACCTTGGCCATGCCTTGCTGGGAGTCTATGGGGCATGGCGACCACACGCATATGCAGTGACCCAAGCTGATACTTTCTAGACGGTAATCAGAACGTACCGCCATCTTCGTCGCCTCCAACACCATAGTCATCGTCATCTCCCTCACCTCCGTCGAAGTATTGTTCGGCATTATAGTCGTCGTAGTCTCCATCGTCCGACTCTTCGAACTCGGAATCTACAGGTTCATCGTCTCCGGAGTCATCGTCGTCTTCATCACCGCTGCCATCTGAATTATCCACGTTGTGTTCGTCATCGTCGTCGTCATCGTCCTCGTCGTCAGAGCCTTTGTTTTTGCCTGGTTTCCTGCCCGGAGACCGAGGCGTGACTTCCGAATCGGAGAACTCGTCTTCCGCATCCAGACCGCGCTTCTCGTGTGCTTTCTTCGTTGTGGGATCTTCACGCCGCCTCTTTGCCGCTTTGGTACTGTTTCTGGATCGCCGCGCCCCAGACAACAAAGGATCAGAACCGTCGGTATCATTCCCGTCATCGTTTCCCTTGACGTCGTCGTCATCCTCTGCATCGTCAATGACAAGTTCTCGCTTCCGCTTCAGGTTCTTGCGAGGTGCATTTGTCTCGGCGTCGAAATCGATGTCCGTGGTCTTCCATAAAGGGTTCTTCTTTCGCGGATCGAGGAGTGGCCACAACTCGTGGGGAAACAAGTGTAGTGCTGTGTTCCCAGTCAGTCCTACTCGTCTCCTCTGCCGCCGCGTACTCTGAGTTAGAGTCTACATACCATATTCTCGCGTGCCGAGATCGGGAACGGCCTGCTTTCTTTTGTGGTATCTTGCGGTGTACTTTTCCTGGTCGTTGAACGGGTCAAAGCCTGCACGCTTCAGGACTTTACCGCTTTTCTCGTCCGCAATACTACTAGGGTCGAGAATGGCGTAATATGGTCCATTGCGCGTGCGGCTGCGGAAGGCCAGTTGGCGTTTGATTGCGATGTGTTCCTCTGAGGATATTGGGCGAGGAACAGGGAGATCAATGGGCTGAAGCGCAAAATGTCAGCCGCCGTATCAGGATCAGAGAATGGCTGATGCGTACTGGAAATGTCTCTTCAGGTCTGTTAGACACGGTCGGAGTTGCGACAGATTCTTCATCGTCCCATGACAAGTCTGGACCTCGCTTTCCGCCGCCTCTTCTGCCCCGAGACATTATGGCGGTATTTTAACGGAAAGGTAGAGAGAATAGATGTCACCGGAAGTCGAGGAACATCATGGATGGAGTTGTCAGCGTTGCCGGGAGTCAGTCTATTGAGTGAAAAGTGAATGCAACTGGATACTGAAGCCCAAAATTCCGCGGGCAGAATGAATGGGTGGGGAACGTGCCCATTATTTTATCTTTCGGGTTCGAGGCGAGGCTGAACAAGGCTGGCGTTGCCCTGCTAAAAATACCTGACGTACTTGATGACATCTACAGCGAACGATTATTGCTCTTGGGGTATTTTCATTGTGTCTCCTGATCTCTTGCACTATACGACATGTTGTTTCCCAGAGAATCGAGGTCTCACAAGATCGCCTATACTTCGCTCTCACAACGCTGCCTCTGATTGCGCATGATCTCCTTCAAACGCGTATGTGAAGATACAGAAAGCAGGAGATTGGTCTAAAAGTTGATTAAAGATGGGAAGCGGAGACTGCTCGAGTAGACCTTCATTCGATAGTGCTATGAAGCATCCTCCTGAGGTTGGTTGCCAAAAAAATGCACTTCTCCTAAAGCTATGGTATGCTCAGGGCCAGTTGAGTTGAGTTGCTGGCGCAGTCGAGGAGCGGCTGGAACGTCCCTTCCTTAATGTTGATTCATCTATCATTCCGATACCCCTTCTGGTTTTTCTTCCTCTGTCTTCGTCTCTTTTCCTTACATACACATCGACTACTACCTCATGTCACAACCTCTCACCCGCTGTGTTTTTGCGGAAGAATCTAATATTCCACACCTCCCTTCCGTTACCCTAAGCACCACCCGGCCATTTCAAGAGTCCTAACCATGCTTCCATATCTCATCCTGATCCTCCTCGCCTTTGTGACGCCTTTTGTCCAGCCCCTCGCCCGTCCTCTTTCGAAACACCTTCGTCGAGATGACATAACCTTCCCGTGTCCGGCTGTTGATCAATGGGTCAAGGTCAGCAGCTACTGGATGAGAACCAGCACCAGCACCGGATGCATGGCTCTCGAATTGAACGTCAGCAATATCTACGCCCTCAATGCCCTCCCGAAGCCGGCTTACACAAGCAAATACTACCCAAATCTTGTCTGCAGTCTCAGTGTCAACATGTGCGCCTGGACCTATAGCCCATTGGATCCTGTAGGATCCGGCGGCCCGGCCCCAGAATCGGAACTCGACGAGGCTGGAGCTTGACTAGGAGATCCTGTATACTGCAGGCAACTGAGCCGGATTGGGAATCGCTACAGAGAAGCAGAAGGAGAGGAGAATTACATTCATTGCAGCGGTCGTCGACGAGATGGGGACAGTACCAATAGACGCAGTCAAACAACTCCTGGTTGACTACATGAAACACTCACCATATCGACCTCAAACAGCCCAACGACGTGACAGAATATGCCACTCGAAGTACGGTTAGAAATTGGGGCTGACCAGAGGCACAAGGTGCTAGGTGCTTTGACAGGATGGGTGAAGGACCACATTCGTTGTCGGGATCAAGGGTCATAGAAGGCAGACAGAGATCTCACGAGGACTCGGCCAGCATCGTTACCTCAGGAGTCTTGCAAAAACATTCTACTACACTCGAAAAGCATTAATTGCGTACCATCAGTGCTGTACTCGGACTCGCGCTGTATTGCTGTTTGATTGGCGGAAAGGAAAATTTCCCCGCCACACGCCGAGTCAATGCTCCTTGTTCTCGATCTTCCCCAGATTTTCGTGCCGTTGACTCATTTTCAGCAACAACTTTTCATTTTGAGAGATTTCCTTCACAGCCGAACATCCTCTAGATCAGGCTGACTTGCTACTAACAAGCCTGCACACGTGAGCTGTCCATTGCTTCGAAACTACCACCAGCGATCCCAACTCTAGACTTTGCAAAGTTTTGATCTCTCTTGTGGATTTTCAGCATCCATCACTTCAGGATGCCTTCTCGTGCAGAGGTTGCGTACTTTGGCGCAGGGCCAGCTCCTCTGCCCACGCCGGTCATTGAAGCCAGTGCTCAGGCTTTTGTCAATTTTGAAGATACCGGCCTCTCTCTGGCCGAGATCTCCCATCGCTCGCCCACAGCGAACAAAATCCTCGCCGATGCCAAACAAGCACTTACCACGCTTTACAACATCCCAGATGACTACGACATCTTCTTCATGCAAGCAGGCGGAACAGGAGAGTTCAGTGCCGCCTGCCAAAACCTGGTTGGATGCTGGATCGAACAGCGGAGACGGAAGGCCGTTGCTGATCTCGGTGAGGGCAAGGACGACGAGGTTCTTGCACGTGTGAAGAAGGAGATCGAGAACGAGCTCAAGGTCGACTACCTCGTCACTGGGTCTTGGTCGCTCAAGGCAAGCCAGGAAGCCACCAGACTGCTCGGCGCCAAGTACGTCAATGTTGCACTCGATGCGAGGAAAAGCAACAACAACAAGTTCGGCAAGATCCCGGCTGAGAGTGAATGGAAATTAACGCCCAAGGGAAGTGCACTGACATACATGTGCGACAATGAGACCGTGGACGGGGTTGAGTTTCCCAGCTTTCCCAAGTCTTTGGAGGAGAATGACAGGATAGTCGTTGCGGACATGTCGAGCAACTTCATGAGCAAGAAGCTCGATGTGTCCAAGTACGGCGTGATCTTTGTGAGTTGATCATCTTCAAGATAAGGTTGAAGCTGACTTTTGCAGGGCGGCGCTCAGAAGAATCTTGGTATCGCTGGGATCACGGTGGTAATCATTCGAAAGTCGCTCCTCAGCCTCGTCCCTTCGCCAGCATTCTTGCATCAGCTTTCAGACGTGCTTCCCACCTCGGGAGCACTGCCTCCTATCATGTTCTCGTTCTCCACAATCGCAGCGAACAACAGTCTGTACAACACATTACCCGTCTTCAATCTGTATGTAGCCACGCTGGTGCTGCAGAGTTTGGCGACGAAATTCAAGACTGTTTCTGGACAGGAAGAGATCGCCAACCAGAAGGCCAAGCTGATCTACGACACGCTCGATTCGTATCCGGATCTCTATCACGTTGTGCCCGACGAGAATGTGCGAAGCCGCATGAACATTTGCCTTCGCATCATTGCAGGCAAGTCGGAAGGCACGGTAACGCCGGACGATACAAAGGAGAAGGCATTCCTGGCTGGTGCAGAGAAGCGGAATTTGCTAGGACTGAAGGGTCATCGATCAGTTGGCGGCATCAGAATTAGCAACTACAATGCTGTGCCCGTCGAGAACGTGCAGAAGCTGGTGGAATGGCTGAATGAGTTTGCAAAGTCTGGGTAAACTAGTCAAAGTCTGCATGGATGGCTGGTAGGCTTGACATACTACAAATAGAAACGAGAACAGGTAGATGAAAAGTAAATTCTACTTCTGGCTCTTCGGGTTTGTTCAGCCTTGCCAAATCTCTCCATCTCGGCAGTCAAGGCCCAGATAGATCTACCCACTTCCATCAGATCCTCTGTCTCGTAGCTCATAATGTCTTCACAACCAATCAATCAATCAATAATCATCATCATCATACGTGGTCTTAGTCGTACGTTTCGGCAAAATTTTCCCGACAATAAATGATGTTTTGTGGAATCGGCGAGTATGAAAAGTACTGTATGGCTGGTTATTCGCGGTTGTTCCATTCGTCCCAAACAGGAAGCATCTTGTCACGGGAAGGGCGTTGACGCAAATAGTCCTTCGACGACGTCAAAGAACATGCGATCCCAACCGTGAGCAATATGGCCTCGCGACCAATATGAAGTCGTAGAATTTCCCTTATACTTCTGAAGAGGTGTTGCTGTTTGTCCTTCATTGATCCCTGCCTCTCTTTCTCTCATCACCGCCATCACCGATCGCAATGCAGACTCGTCCACCGATTCCCATCCCTGAACAATACAGCATCGACCTTTGCACAGGATTCGTGCCCAGCCAGTCCACAGAGCTGCCCGCATACTACACGCCATGGCGCAGCCTCTGCTCCAAGATCCCGCATCTTCTGCAGATGCAGAGCGTGCGGTCGACAGTCGACACTCTTGACGTCCTCGACACGGACCACCTGACCACACTCGCGCACTGGCAAAGAGCATACATCCTTCTAGGATACCTCAGTCAAGCATACATCTGGCAGGACAGAAGCAATCCATCGCCAACCATCCCAGCTAGTATCGCCGACCCATTTCTCAAAGTGTGTGATCATCTCGGCATGCTGCCAGTGCTCAGCTACGCGGGCTCATCCCTGTGGAACTGGGAGCCCGTGACACACCACGACGACAGGAATAACACCAGCTGCTCCGGCTCGAGCTCGTCCTCTCCAGACCTCTCCGACTTTAGCACGATCAAATGCTACACCTCGTTCACCGGCACCCGAGACGAGGACGCCTTCAACCTCGTTCCGTCCATGGTAGAAGCCGAAGCCGGCCACCTCATCACACTCCTCCTCAACGCAGTCGACGTGTACCACCGACCTGCCAGTAGTCAGCTCCACCTCCTCCCGGTCCTGGAAGAATGCACACGCACATTCACCAAGATGAACGAGATCCTCTCCGTCCTGTTTCAAAACTGTGACCCAACGGTCTTCCACTGCGACATCCGGCCCATGCTCGCCGGCAGCGCTGGCGCCGAAGACAAGGGCCTCCCCCACGGCGTCACATACGAATGCAGTGACGGGTCCCGAGTCGTCGCGAAATGCGTCGGCGCCAGCGCCGGCCAGAGCGCACTGTTCCAGTTCTTCGACCACGTGTTCGGCATCCAGCACGAGTCCAAGTTCCTCGTCACAATGCGCGCATACATGCCCCGACAGCACCGTGAGTTCCTCGAGGCCGTAGGAAAGCAGCCATCCCTCCGCGAAGTCATCGACGACCACCTGATTCCCGATCAAGCTCAAGCTCAAACACTCCTCGCGGCTTTCAACGCCGTACTCGAGGCCTTCAAGTCGTTCAGGACAAGACACATCGCCATCGTTTCAAGATATATTGTGCAACCCACCGCTGCGGAAGCGAGGAAGCTGCGCGCAGAAGGGAAACCAACAGTAGAGGAACGAGGCACAGCTGGGTCGAAACCCGTTCCCTTCTTGAAACAGTACCGCGATGAAACGGTATTGCGATGAAGAAATCGTCAGCACGTGTTTTAACTGACCCGTCTATCAGGCTGCACCATCGTAGTTGCCCCTTGTTTGATTTGAGAGATCGGTCAGGCCTTTGGGTTTTGGGTTCTTGTACGCAGCTAAGACTGGCACGCTGTCAATGAAGTTTGTGGCTGCATGCTCAAGGTGTCTAACCCTGCCTGGGTATAATACTCTGTACGCTGAATGAAATTCTTCTCCGAGTGATCAGGGGCCACTCTAGACAGAAGATTTGCATTTGAAGTGGCCTATATTGAAAACAGAATCTCTCCGTGAGCGAGAAGTATCAGGGTATGTCAGCAGGGCTCAGTGTACAACACGCAAACCTATTCTTGCGTCTCAAAATGTCACGCCGGCGCGGAAAGGGATCTTCCAAGTAGCAACTAGATGTCAGTTAGCACAGATACGAGTCCACTCACAACAGGTCATCAGGATGAGAGCATGTATTTGACTTAATGATATTGTCATTGATCAAGCCAGATTTTTCTTGTTTAACTAGTGGATCACCCGTGGTGATCGTACAGGAAAATGACTTTTCAATGAGGGCATGCCTCGTATGTCTTTCCATCTTTTCTGTGAAACCATGATGTGCAGAGCTCGAAAGACATTTGAAGAGAAATGAAAACTTGCAAGATTAAGGCAGTGGTGTGACATAACACCAAGGGGTATCGTCGACGTGAGGAATGATGCGAAGGGAAAAAAGATGCTCTCAAGCAAAAAACTGAAATGATGGTGTGCTCAGGATCAAAAGTCCAAGAGCAACGGACCAACCCAAGAGGGAGGGAAGCAACCATCCAAGCCCGAGGGCACGACAGGACTTTCCAGACCTCAACACTGAAAACCCCCCAACAATCTCAACCAACACGAGTGACCTGAATCTCCGAAGACGTCCAGCGCCACCAACATGTCGAGCTAGTAATGTGGAATGTAACGTCTGAAGCGAGGAGGACCTGCAGGAACATCTTCAATGCGAAGACGATTCATGTCCAACTCGTTTTCAGCTCCTGGTGTACCGCGATCAAACTGAGAACGACGACGTCGTTGCTCTTCACGGTATGCTTGACCTTGCTTAGGAGCGAAAAGTCCTGTCAGAAAGATGGAGTCAGCATAATGGTGTGCTAGGTGAGAGGGAAACGAGATGTGCTCACGAGAAAGGGCGAGTGTTGCCAGAGAATGGGTCATAGGGACTCTTGGTATCCACCAAGTATTTGACAGGTGTTCCAGAGTCTGGAGATGACGGGGGAGTGAATTGGGTCTGGTTTCTTGCACGTGCAGGAGGGAGATAGACGCCATCCTCATTGAATGGACCAGCACGTCGCATACGACGATTGCGAGGCTCGACATCACGGGGATTCAGGTTCCGAGGGCCCATGGATCTGGGGAGGTACAGACCGACATGTTCAGCATTTTCGACCGATCGTCGCATCTTGGAGTGATTGTCAGGTGTAGGAAACTTTTCTTCTTGGCCTGCGTCAGGAACGTTGCCAGCGACATACAGCTGCGAATCTCGTCAGCCTCATGTAAATGTTGGAAGATGGACAAACTATACCTTTGGGCGGAACGCTGGGTGTTCGAGCATGACAGATGAGTTGCGGAACTTCTGCACCAAGCAGTCTTTGCCTTGGATTGCTGCAAGGGATCATTAGTGGACTGACTGGATGATGCCACTATGCGCACTTACTGGCATAAGACACCTCAGCAACTTTGTCAGAATTGAAGCAATTCCAACGTTTTCCAGCACGAGCAAGGACAAACTGCGAAGGGTGAGTGGATAAGAAAAGTGAAAAGAGAATAAGGAAAGTCATACTGGGATGATTGAGGGAGCCTAGTAATGGTTAGCAGAGTTCGAAATGGAGCCAGGGGAAGAGAAGGCCACTCACATCGACGAAATTGATGAACGCATAGCCGACATTGCAGTTGTTGGCAAAATCTGGAACAAGTGAGTCGAGGAGATGGCAACCTTTGATGTTGCAGTTACCAATGCGAAGGTACATGAAGTCGTAGCGACCGAAGCTGGTGTGATCGACAATCTCTTTGAGCATTGCTTGATCAACACGATTTGGGATGTTGCGCAACATGATCTGAAGACGGTCAATGGGAATTCAGACACGACGAAAGAAGAGGACCAACCGTAGTACGAACGTCCATGCCAGATTGAATTCGAGCAATGTCAACGGCATTGTGGTTGGTGTTATTGAGACGGCGACCATTACGAAGAACGTCGCGAGTGATGGCATAAGCGAGACGATCGTAATCTTCGTCGACTGGGACAGTGGATCGGCCAGTGATTGAGAGCTGCTCAAACGGTGCATCGGCATCATCTGATTGGAAGACGATGTCTGGAGAGTATGCTTCGGCGTGAAGAACAGCACCACCCTAAACTCTTGTTAGTCATGAAAGAAGAGAGCGAGTGACAAGACGACGAACCTCGAGAATGGTACCACTGATCACATCCTTGGAGACAGGAACGGCGGCGGAGTCGTAGAACTCGACACGGAAATCGCGGCAGTGAAGTTGCGTCGACGGCAGGGTGTGCATGGCCTTGACTTCGCCACATTGAGCAAGGAGACGCTTGATCTCAGCGACAATTGGAGCAGCCTCGAGTTGCTTGAAGTTGGGATTTCCGTTGTAGTAGACGGACAGGATGATCTGGCCCTCAAAATCACTGACGTGACTTGGGTTGTAGCCTTGATCTGCAGCGACACCTCTTGGGGCCAGAGGAAAGACACGAGTGTGCGGTGCGAGTGTGGCGGCGATGTCCCATGCTTTGTTTGCATCGCGAACATCAGAGAAAGCAACAGTGAAAAGGCCACCGCCGACGACTTGAGAGGCATTGATGGTTTTCAGAGAGGGGAACGACTCAAGCTGATGGCAGTCAGTATCAATAGCGGAAGAATGAGTGCAGAAGACAAACCTTGAAAGCTTCTGCAATGCGGCGGGAGCGGAAATCAGCAGGGAGACCGATGACTGCGAGCGCACGAGTGGCATTCTCATCGGTACTGAAGACACCCTCAGCAAAGTGCACGTCATTGATGTATTTGCCAGAGGCATTCATCATGAAGTTCATGTGGTCAACATTCCAGACACCGAGACGATCGAGGTATGCTTCAATGTCGGTGTCAAAGCGACCATTGATCTTCTTGATTTGTGACACTGGTCGACGGTCCACCCATTCGGAGGCCTCATTGTCAGCACGGAGCTTAGTGTCTGGGACACTGTCCTGCAGAAGAGTTCTGACACCAGCATTGTTTCCAAGAGGAGTGAGAGGTTGTTGAGCACGTTGAACACGTCGGACACTTGGGTTTGGAGCAAAGGCATGTGGGCGGTTGGCTCGCGGCGGGGGAACAGGACGACGAGCCACAGTTGGCATTGCCGAGAAGGTGTACATTGGCTGGAAGACTTGAGCAGTGGGAGAGAGTTGTGGGCCAGAGCTCATTGCAGGTGCAGTCAAGAAGACATCATCACTGCATACAGTCAGTTGGTGGATGTTGAAAGTGTTCTGCAGCAACAATGCATACCTGGCAGTCTGTGTTGGGGTGGTTTGTCTGATGGAATCAGTGTTTGCAGTCTCATGGACTTGCTCCCAGTCATTGGCATGGCGCTCGGCTGCATCCTCAACATATGGCTTTCTGTAACCGTTGTTGCCAGTTGCAGGAGTGAAGGAGGTCAAGTTGGTTGATGGTGTTCCATGAAAGGTGGTGTCATGTTCCGAATGAGGGCTCGAGGCGGGAGCAGACCCACGAAAGGGAGATCTCGACATGGTGACTGCACTGCAAGCACTCGTCAGTACACAAGCTGATGGCACATCAGAAGAGTGTGGAGAAGTTGTCGAATGCTTGGTGCTGAGAGATACATCCCAACAGACAAGCCTCCGAATGCAAGGGCGAGTATGGCAACTCCAGGGGAGTCTGGAACCAATACCGCCCATCACATTGAGGATATGGAGGAGGAGAAGGGCATTGAGGTGCCCATGGAGGCAGACAGCCCAATTCTCTGAGTAGAGAGATGGGCCACCGCCACCACCAAGGACGGAGGTACTCGACTTACCAGAGTCGAATGATGATGATGTTTGAGCAAGATGTTCGAAGGAGCGTAGTGCTTGTCGGGAGTAAGAATGATGAATAATGACAGGAAAAAGGAGTTGTGTGATCAGAGAGAAAATATGAATAATGGTGGGAGAAAAGAAGAGAGGAGAGGGGGGAGGGGGGTTTATATAGGAAGGAGCAACCCTCTTCCCAGCCGCTCCCACCGCCTAAAGCGTTTTGGACCGCTCCCTCTGGAGGAAGAAAAATTGAGACGTGGTCGTGGGTCTTACCAGGGACGATGTCATCGCCAGGAAGTGAGAGAGAAAGACAGACGCAGAGGTTCAGCAGTCCTGTCTAGGAAGCCCTCGTCTTTTGCATATGACGGCTCTGCGACGAGCCAGTCCCATACAAAGTGCGTAATAAACGCCGTATTTGACGACCACTTTCACGCCGTGACGACTGTCCGTATTTTTCATCCAAGCTCCCAGCCGCCCTCAGCAAGCTCACCTCGTCCCTCATCATTCAACGACATCATTGACACCAGCGGAGACCAGCCGCCCACATTAACTTCCAGCCAGTAACCGGATTTTCCTCTTCTTGTTACTGCCTTTGTCTGGCGGAGAACAGTTGAAGCCAGGTGAGGCAGTCAGTAAAGCCAGATTTGGGACTTGAGAGGTGGTGAGAGCTTGTTGGGGAGAGGCACATACAAACCTGTAGCTTGTGAGGCCCGACCAGTTCTCTGAACTCAGCTTTTTGTTTGTCACCATGATGTGAGACCTCAATTGTAGATCGATTCTTTCACTCTTTCTGTCATCAGCGCTCGAGTTCCTTTTGTGTCCATCTCTTCTGGGAGTGACAAAGACTCCGCAATCTCCCAAGTTCCTCACATTGTCGACGAAACACCGCGTTCATGCAAGCTCATGCAAAAGGCTTGACAGTGTTCATTTTTTTATATACACACATGAGACATTGGGCACACACGTCCCAGTTCCCAGCAGAGGGGGGAGAGGGATGTCGGGAATATCATGTCATATCATCCTAAATGTCAACAATGGGATGTCACTATGTGATGTTCGAAGATGGACGATGCTTAACCCTCGCCTTGGCATGACGCTAACCCGAAGTCGCTTAGCGTGTTTTGGCGTCCATAAACGTCGTGTGTAAGATCAGGAGAAGGCTGTTGGTGTGGTCAATAGCCTCTTAATCAGTCGTTCAAACTCAATGAAAGAATAATTCAGATCCCGAATGAAGTGACTTACAGCTCTCCTTCGTGCCTTTGCTTGTATGTTTGATTCTGATTTCGATTCAAAGATACTTGGAAGCACGACGCGCCCTATTTTTCCCAGTAGCCTAGATTTGGCCATCTCCACGGTCTTCCGATACGAAGAGCAGCGCTCGCAGCAAAAACTACCATGCCTTCAATAACACGATACGGGAATGACACAAACAGTGTACTACAGCAGGTGAATATTAACGCTCCATCCTTCGCTTGGTGATTTCCGAGCTAACCGGGACTTTCAGATTGTGACCTCGTCCTCGGAAACAGACACACTGGATCAATTGATACCTTACATAAAAGATTACAGCCACGGCAACAAGACTTCGCATCTGCTCAGCCAGCTATCTGACTTGGCTGCCGAACGGGAAACGGAAATTGAACGGCAATGCAATGCCAATCACCAAGAGTTTACAAGTTCCGTGCAGCAGCTTCTCCGGATTCGTCAAGGGACTGTGACGTTGACGAATGAGATTCTCGAGTTGAACCAGTCCATCCAAGCCAGTACAGAAAAGCTAGTCGACCAGAAGAAAGCACTTGTAGAATGTCGTGGGGTGAGGCAAAACATCGACGACGCCAGTCATGCCTTGCAGGATTGCCTAGAAGTCCTTCGACTCGCCAACCAAGTACAAGAGCTCCGTGACCAGAAGAAACACTATGCAGCTTTACGAGCCCTCGACGAGCTCCAGAGTGTCCACCTACAAAGCGTTACACAATACAAATTGAGCGAATTGATCCAAAAGTCTGTTCCAGCCATTCAAAAATCCATCGCCGAAGCCGTCATGGCAGACCTCAATACCTGGCTCTTTCGCGTTCGCGAGATGTCGCAATACCTTGGCGAACTGTCCTTCTATAACACCGACCTGCGCCAACAACGCCTCCGAGAGCGGTCTGAAAGAAACTCATATCTCGCGAATTTCAAGCTCAACTCGGCAATCGAGCTGGTCGCTGATGAACACGAAGAGTATGACCTCCTCAAAAGCGAAGACCTGGAAGTCGAGTTCACTCCTCTTTTCGAAGCATTACACATCCACCGTTCTCTCGGCCAAATGGAAAAGTTTAAATCAGACTATACAAACAGCCGCCGGGCTCAGCGCGACCTCCTCCTCCAAAACACCATCTCACTCGTCGACGAAGAGCTGGGAGACCTGCACACATTACTCGAAGACATCGCAGGCTTTGCTATAATGGAACGTGCCACCATGAAAAAGGTGCCAGACCTGCGGTCCACCACCGACGTTGAAGAGCTTTGGGATTCCCTCTGCCAAAAGGGCATCTCGCTCATGTCCAAGGCTCTCGGCGCAGTCGACAATGCCGAACACCTGTTGAAAATCAAAAATCTAATTTCTCTCTTCATTCAGACCATGAACACCTTCAACTTCAACACCTCATCCATATCCAACTTCGTCCTCACCCTGTTCGACAAGTACGCCGAGCTCCTCAAACAACGATTTTCGGAGGACTTCATCGAGATCGTCAGCACGGACGACTACATGCCAATGCCAATCCAGAATGCCGAAGAATTCGAAAAGGTCGTCAATGTCTCGTGGTATACGCCTGACCGGCCGGTGCACGAAATGTCGTTCCCAACCGTCTTCCCCTTCTCCCAAATGTACCCGCTCTGCTGCATCGACATCCGCAACTTCCTGAACCAATTCTACTTCTTCAGCGCCCAAGACGAAGCACCCTCGCCTCTCTCAACGCGCATCGACGCCCAGCTTCTCACCTCACTAGACGATCTCCTCTGCACCAAAGTCTGCGCGAGCCTCGTCTCCAAGCTGTCATCGCAATACCTTGGTCAAATCGTGCAAATCCTAATCAACCTTTCCCACTTCACGACAGCATGCCACGAGCTCGAGACCCTCCTCACGTCCGCGCGTACATCCGCACAGGCAGGACCTGCCATCACCCTCCGCGCAACGTCGCAATTCTTCCAGCACCAGAAGACGGCGGAAAACCGCATCTTCGAACTCGTCAACAGCAAAGTGTCGGACCTGATCGAAACAGCCGAGTACGACTGGCTATCGCGCCAGCCACCCACCGAACCCTCAAACTACATCCTCACCCTGACGCGCTATCTCGCCAACATCATCAACTCCGTGCTCCTCTCCCTCCCGTCGTCGCTCAAGGATCTCATGCTCTTCAACGCCATCTCGTACACGGCATCCTCGATCCTCTCGCTCCCGCTCTCCCCATCGATCGAACGTATCACCACGACCGCCATTGCCCAATTGTCCATGGACATTGACCATTTCCGCAGCTACGTCGAAACCCTCCCGAACAATTCCATCCTGCTCGAAAGTCTCGACGAGCTCATCCAGACCGTCGCGCTCATGTCCACCGACCAACCCGACGAGTTCTACGACATATCCCTACGGAACAAGAAATACCGCAACGTCGACCCGCTCAAGGGTCCTCAGTTGCTGGAGAAGGTCGTACACGTCCACGTGCAGAGCCCGACCACAGGCGTTGGCCACGATCGGGGAAGTGGCGCCGGCACGCCTCAGAGTCCAGCATCCGGACACCAGGGCAGTATGAGGAGCAACGCCACATTTGCCGCGTTGCAAAATAGGTTCATGAACACAGGTAGATAAGAGTACGATCTTAAAAAGGAAAAGCAACGGCTTGAGTGAAAAATGTGGATGGCGGGTGGGAAGTGTTTATATTGCGAGTGTACGATCTAGTACGTCGCACTCTTAGGGTAGGTAAACATACGTACGAAATACAACATGAAATACTTCGCCGATGGAAAAATGAAATGAACAAGATGAACGTTGACCTCACCATAATCCTGGCGCCCTACGGTGTTCTGATGGGCAAAGCAATGTGTTCCCATGTGACAGAATAAGGTGCCGTCCAGTGCAAGGTGCGTAATACGGCAATACGGCAATACGGTAAAATACCACATTCACTGCGTACGGTAATTTTCACGAGCTTGAAAAGTGTACCGGTGTACCGGTACCTACCTGGGTATGTTGTGGTGTGGACAGGTGCGGCAAGGCAAGGCGAATAGGCGGTGTATGACGGGTCACATAACACGTCCTGATGCGTCTGGGCTGAGGCGGCGAAAGAAAAGCTTGCATTCCTCCCTGTCCAAGTCCCTACAAGTTGCGAAGTCGTCCGATCATAGAGTGTGGTTGACCACTGCCAGCTTGACGACTTGGAAAGCGGTTCATGGTAATACTGTACCAGGGAAGAGATCAAAATGCGCCTGCTCCCTGTTATCCTCTGCGTACGTTTGTGCTGACTGGTCCGACTGATACAACTGGCGTTACTGTTCTGGGGGTATTGTATATAGTGTGGAAAAAAGAACCAAATATTTGTGGAATCTAGGACCAAAGTCAAGTGCTTGTTGCGGTATGCGAATCATCGAAAACAAAACTTTGCTGCTGCGACGGACGTTGCTGGCAATCAATGCTCGCCGACTTCCTCAAAGTGTTTCACGTTTGGGGAATCCATAAGTCTCCTTCATCCTCACTTCTTCTTGTGTAGGTGTCTTCAGCTTGCTCCTCAACGTCGATAGTACCAGCCCTAAATCCATGGGCACCTGTGCCTAACCGGGTCCATATCCTGGCTCATTCACTGGCTCATTCCGCCCGGCTGTTCCAGGCCTTGGAGCGCCATAGCCTTGACTCTGGGGCCTCTGTCCTGGAATGTTCGAATACATCTGTCGTGGTGGATCTAGTCAGCCATGTGCTTCAACTAACGAGGAGTCGAGTAAACTTGGAAGTGCAACGGGGGTAAGGCTTTCCCGTACAGTATGGAAGAAATCATAATGGATATCAGCCTACCTGTTGAGCTCCTCCGCCAAATTGACCCTGCGTGTAGGGGTTGTACATGTCGTTTCCGCCAAACATTTGAGGAGGTTGACCATAACCTTGGTTGGGGTCCTGTTGTCCGTCACCACTCATGTGGCCAGGATACATCTGTGCTCTCCCATATTGCTGGTCTGGGGGCCCCATTGACGGGTGCTGAGACATGCCATAGTCTGGAGGAGCCAATTGCTGTTGAGGCTGTTGCTGGGGGACTGGAGCAGTACCTTGGCCACTCGTGTTGGGCCGTTTTGAGCCGCTTCCATGGCCGGCACTTTCTTCGCGCGGGACAATATCAATGAGAAAGTCAAACATGTCACTCTTGGCGAGTGCTGCCGCAATATCACTCCGTTGGAGCGTCCTTCTCTTATTATCCTCAGCATGGATCCACGCTCGCATGGTCAATTCTGTGATGAAGATATCGCAACCCTTTGCGAATAGGATAGGCGCTTCTGCAGAAATCATCTTTACTTCGGGGTCCGCCTTCATGACCTTCTTGATCCGTGCCAGCGGTAGCTGATGGATCTTGAAGTCGTGAGTATCCGTCTCGAGATGATTGATGGTTTGCTGCCAGTAAGTTGCGAGGATCTCGCGCGACGGGCCAGTGAGACCTTGGTTGATCTGGAAAAATGGTTAGAAGTGAGCATTGGAGCAAGATGTTAGCCAGGTACGTACATTTGACCAGAGTCCTGAGTACAATTCAGTATGAGGTACATAGCCTTGAGCCGATAGCTGGAAAAGAAGTCAGCTGTAGGTTCTGATGTGATGCGCGACCCGTCGATGGTTCCATATCCAGGAAAGACAGATTCGCCTTTCGCAGGATGATTCAAGTGCTGCGCACAGCAGCCCGAGGCTATACAGGGAAGCACAAAGGTCAATACTCACAGCAGCGCTTGCTCCATAGTGACCACCTTGGCTGATGTCGTATATGGGAGGACCGGTATTCTTCTGATTTTGCTCCATACTGAGGTGGTTGTTGCGGGACGAAGGACGGAGAAGGCAGAGTCGCAATAGCGACAGGGAAACCGATATCGCAGGAGACGGCGCGACGTGGAAACCGAGTCACGCGTAGGCCGAGATCGAGGTTCTAGACTGAGATGATGGAAGGGCTTGAGCTGGTGTCTCCAAAGGAGCTGAAGGCTGGTGTCGCGATCGCGGCCTTGGTTGCGCAAGTGCTGATGGGAAGCGCACCGATTCGTTTTGAGGGATTTTCAACGAGCACAATTGCCTGCGAGCACGAAGCACGATAGTAGATGTCAAACAGGATCTTGCACGAAATGTCGGTGAGGATCGTGTGATGACGGAGATGAATAAGTAGAAGCAAAGCCTGCGCAGCAATCTAGGTAGTAGTAGAAAGGTGAAGGCGGGGAAGAGGACGCTGGCTTTTTCAACTTTGAGCACCCCCAGGTCCGAGCACAGCCGCCTCTACAGCTCGACGAAATATGACTCCCTATGTCCAGATACATCCCACGAAGCCGCCCTGGTCTATGAGTCCATCTCGATGGGACAGTTTCCATCTCAAAACAAACAACAAGCTTCATGGCCAATGGGAGTTGACGGCCACAACCACCATTAGGAACGCGACCCGTCTTGAGCCTATGAGGACGCACCGGTCTCCGCCTCACTTCAAAGCGACCGTATACATAGCCCATGATCGTGGAAAACTCGTCCGTCGGGCATTCCGTGTCCAGGCTGCGTACCCTACGCGAGACAACATCGTAATCTCGATCGAATCTACAGACAAGCTCAAGAAGTTCTCATAATCCAATGCTTTTGTCAATCTCTTCGCCTGCGCATCTCGACTGTGCCTGAATATCCTGATCATCATAGCATATCATGATGTCAACCACCCAGGTAGGTCAGCCCTATGGCTTGCAGAAAAAGCTGCATACTGGATTGTCTGAGAGGCCAAGGTGGTCGCCGGAACCGACATGCAGAGCATCGCAGAAGTCGCCTCACAGGTCGGGCAGCAAATGTGTGCTGGCATGTCAGGCACACCAATCAAAGTTGAGGCCTGTTCAAGGCCTCTTGCTTGACAAGGCCGCCGCACCGACAATAGATCTTGCTGTCCCACGGTTGACTGATGTAAGACTTGGATTTTCCAACAAAAGGCGAAGCTGCAGGTTACTTGGTTGATGGAGTGCATCATCCGACATTTGTCTCTACCGTTCCAACAGCACGCCGGTCTGCCAGCTTCGACAGGGGTGCATGACCGCGCAATTCAATTGTGACGTTTCCGATTCTTATCTCCTGTTCTCGGTCGCCTGACAGCCTCTCTGTACTCCTCAAGCCATCCTCGCTCAAACAGGTAGATATTGCCGTATTCGGTTTGGAACATCAGAAATCAGGCCCATGACGGTATCGAATTGAGAGGCAAGCCTTTTTGGAGTGCTGCTCCTGAGGCTTCAGAGCAGACAATTTGTGAGGTTGTCAGACCATATTGTATCCCGGAAGACGATGTCGCCCACGCCACTCATCGTCTACTGATGACCCCCTTAGCCGGCGAATCCATTCAGGTGTTCGTTACCGTCTCCCTCATGGAAATTCGGGCTGCAAGCTCGTTGTTTCGAGGTGTTGGTGTCTTGTAGCGACAACTATCCATAGAATTCATTGACGTTGAAGCATGTCCTACATTTCACAGGCACGCACACACATAGCATCACACACTTAATTTGACTTGTACAACTCTCACCCCTCGTCATCCTGAGGCTGCCATGAAATCAAATATCTGCATAACTACTGAGCTTCGCACTTCGGACATATTTTCCAGTTGTGAACTAATGTCACAAAGCCTCGTCGCTTGACTCGCGAGAACAATCCTATTGCTTTGTTGTGTAATGCTATTCGAACCAAAGCAGTCTTCAGGGAAAGCCGGCCGTCGCAAGGCTGAAGCTTTTGAGCCAATGCCATGCTTTGAAGCTACAGCACGAGACTAAGCAAGGCTGTAAGGTCTGCCTTCGGCTAACTTTCTCTTTGTGAGTGCGCTAGGCCTTGCATGCTTCAGAAATTATTTCCCATAGTTTCAACACTGCTGCACTTTGCATCTCGAGCAGTCGTCATGTGAATGCATTATAGTCATCACATATGATGGCGAATTTGCTGAATGATGTCGAGATAGATCGACTCTTGTCAGAGGCTGAGGAACGCCTCAGGGCGAAGGCTGCTGCGCCCGCACTCTCCACCTCGATCAATGATGAGATCAGTCTGCACAACGGTGAGCTGGAGAATGTCACAGCGAGAAAAATGTAGGTTCTGGATCCTCAAATCATGGCATACACAACTAAAGCTGTCTTAGGCTGCCCAAGCTCCGACATAACTTGAGCCAGACAACTTACATCAAGGATCACAGTGGCGTTGCACAGGCAAACCCTCAACTTGCAGTGGGAAAGGACCAGAGACAATTGGCCGACAGTCTGAAAAAAATCGAACTTCCTGGAAAGTCGAAAAGAATCGTAAGTGCATTTTGCAAACTCGTAACCCTCTCGACATGTTACATGAGGAAAATTATTCCCATTTTGTTCTTGACGCAGATCAGCAGTCCATTCTGGCCTGCCCTGCATCCATGAGAGCACTTTTATTCATAGTTACTCTGACTTGAAAAATGAAACCACCTTGTTTTCCGTATGTTTTTGTGCGGCTCTTATACTGATTTCAATAGAATGATCAAGTATCTGCTGGCCCGGATTGGTTTGGCCTGCCAAAGACGGACCTGACTCCCCAACTCAAGCGTGACCTCCAGCTCATCGAGATGCGATCAGTCCTCGATCCCCACAGACATTATAAGAAGAACAACAGGAGAGGCAAAATACCCACGTTTTCCCAGACCGGAACCGTCATCGAGGGCCCGACAGAATTCTACAGCGCAAGGATTAACAAGAAAGACCGATCCAGTAACTTTGTGGATGAGGCCATGGCAGTGGAACAAGAGACGGGACGTTTCAGGCGGAAGTATGCAGAGATACAGGAATCCAAGAGAAGTGGCAAGAAGGCCCACTACAAGAAGCTCATGGCCAAGCGGAAGAAGAAGCCCTGAACACTGCCCTCCGTGTTCAGGTAGGAATACATGTCAAAATTGGACGCAGTTCATATTCGAGGCTTGCCCGGATGATCAGTCAACCGCCCGGCAACAAGGCTGAGGTATCCTTCGCCCACATGGAGTAGCTGCTTTCCAAGCGTCTGGCACTCGGTGTCGGCACTGACAGACTGCGTCTCTAAGCTAGCGACTTATGGTTTTGGTACAGAATACGGACACCGGGCGAAAGTGTGAGATCGAGACGGGTCTCTGGCGAGGTGCCCGAGATTGATCAGCGTCACCTCGTAAGGCCAGCGAGTCCACCTCGGAGTAAATTGGACCTTGCCGGCCTCATATTCTTGTGGAGATGAGAGCGGCGTTGGGGGCAGAGTAGAGCCGAAACAAAATCACTTTCACGAGTATTAAGCATGCTCTGTGGAAGTTAAAGGGGAAGGACAAGGCCACTTGTCAGCTAAGCATGGATGATGTGTTGTAGGGCCGTGAAGCCTTCAGAGGCATATGATTTCATGTCGTATGTAGCGGTACGCACATACATAGGTCTCTCTGAACTGAGGAGATTCTGGTTGCGTGATGATAGAGGTTGCGCGAAAACATATGGATGCACTATTCAAAATGTCCTCTTATCATGTCGTAGCTAGTTGTTATTTGTGTCCGTTTTGTATGTGCATTTGCTGGTTATGGTATGCCCCTTTTGTGATCGATGTCGTATGATGGTGATCCGGGGCGCCAAAGCCAGGGCCCGAACGGGGAACGGCAACTTCCCAGATTCAAGGTGTGGCCCGCAACCATCGACTGCCAACTCAGCGCCTTACCAAATATTGACTCGACGATTACGAACAATGCAGATCTCAAATTACAACTCAAGGCGGTCGCAGATTACACGAAATCCCTCTTTGGGGGGCATGAATTTATCCCACGAGGTCGCTAGACTGGGCTTCGTTCTGCCCGGTGTTGGATCGACGTTGACCAGCGATTTGGGTGCATGAAGACCAATCCATAACCGCAAATGGACGAGGAATCGGATGCTCCTCTCCGGACGCTCAGCAAAGTTGGCTGAATCGCTACGAATCAATTGCCGCTTGCTGGGGAAGATCATGCCAGGTTTTTGCTCAATGAGGGAGTGGGAACAATTAGAAACGCCATGTGAGACATGACATCGGGTGCATACAATGGCCAACTTTGGTCGAGCGATGTATTAAAGAGACGGTCAAGTCCCCTTCGACAGCGATTTTGGCACTATAGACACTCCCTCGTGTCCTCTGCAACACCTGCCCTGACGAGAGCAGTACGCTTCGCCTCGCTTCGACGTGAGAAGGCTTCACTTTGGCTCGGCAGCAGGCCTTATTGTGAGAGCCTCAGCCAAAGTCCGCATTCTCGGTTGTCCGGACTGCCAACACTACCAACGCCGTCTCGCGCTACAAGCCAATGGTAACGACAGTTTCCCTGAGGTGACCAGATTGGCCGGTATCAGTCCTGCGCCTCTACTCCGCCCCCATTTGCAGATATCTTTAGCCCCCGCCACCTAGCACGCCCCGAAGCAGCTCCTAAACCGTTTCGAGTCTCATCCTGGCCAGGAACTGGGTCGACTTGGCTATAATCCAAGGTCTCCTCATGCCACTGGGCCCAACCACCGACAAAAAGACAGACGACATTCAGCAAGCGACAGCTTGCTCGAAAACTTCCTCCCCAAAGTCCCTGGCATCAACGTCTCTCATTTTGCCTGCCAAACTATCCGTTGGTCTGTACTACGGCGTTCATGCGCAATGCATCCGGAGAGTCAACCCGGGCCGCAATTTAGACCATTTGCTTGATTGGAGGCGGTGTCGACCAGATAATCGCCGAGAGCCATGACTTCTATCCTCCGTCTGGGAAGCAAAGATCGCTCTTCTTTCCTCTTCAGACGACATGGCACTGATAACAATGGGGACTGTACATCCGACCTGCTGGCTCATCGCCTACCTGAACTGTCGCGTGTCGATACACGATCTTTGTTAGGCCTTTTTGACGACTATAACAAATTCGACCACCTTGAAGCTCTACCTAGACTCCAGTCAGATCAGCCAAAGTCTACTGCTTCGAAACCACAGATTCGCCTTCCGATAGTGGCCAAGAATGGCAAAATGGGTACGATGAAGTCTCTTACCGACAATGCAGTTCAACATCCCAATATAGATCTCGTTCGAAATGAATCCACATCATCATCCTGTTACTCTCAGCCCAGCCAGAGGGGAAGCGACTACTCTCCCCTGGTCACAAGGAATTCGTCAAGCTCGAGCTATGTTCAGGAATCACCCTATGACCTGTCAGAAGCTCCATCACTGAAGTCCGACCCGCTAAATTTATCAACCCGTTCTGCCCTCTCTCCAGCAACACGATCACAGCCACGCAAGATCCATCCAGCGGTCGCCTCGTCAGAAGTTCTGGTGTCACCACCACCAAACTTGGACAAACCGCTCCCACCTGGACCTCGTGAACCACAGAAGGCATCGATTTCCGTGCCCGATCTTCTACTTCGACACGCCCCAGCAGAACTACCCTCTAACAAACTGTCTGTCCAGCCCAACGATATCCAACAACCTTCATTAAGCTCGAGGAGCGCATCTGCAAGGCGCGCGTCTGATGGTCAGGCTTTGGCAGAGCTCTCCTCGTGGAGATCCAAGTCTGTTCAAGACCATCCATTCGGACACATGAAGGTGCCAAACGCAAACCAATTACCTTCGGGCGCAGATGAACAACGGCACGCTGGAGTTGAAATTGAAAAGCATCGCCGCCACACAGCCGACGTGGCGGCGTCGAATAGCCTAAATGAGTCCAAGCCGAAGAATGTCAAAGCACGACGTGGAAAACTAATCAAGCCAATCTCAGCATCAACGGCGGAAAGAGTAATCTACAAGATAATGTGCAATCTTCACAGCTTGGAAGATCTTCAATCAATGGCCATAGTTAGCAAGGGCTTCTACCGCACGTTCCATCGCAATGAGTCGAATTTGGTCAGCCACTTGATCTTCAAAACATCTCGACCGGCCTGGGAGTTTCGACGAAGCATCCTTGCTCTTAAAGGGTCTAGCAACTTTGTTCTCAAAGACTATCGTCGCGATTGCAAGAATTTGACGGCGCTGAAAGCTTTCATTGTTGCTCACTGCGGCTCGAATTGTAAGCAGGATGTGCTGGTTGGGCTCCTCGGCCAGCACGAGGATCGTACCAAGCAGATTGACAACGCGCTTTGGCGCATCTCGACTTTCTGCAGCCTCTTTGGTAACACTATGGGGAAAACGAATCCTCCACAGGCAGAACTCGACTGGCTGAACGGTAGCAGGGCGGCGAATAAGAACATGGGCGCAGGTTTTGCTGTGGGAAATGGAAGTGGCCTCGCTACTGGGGAGCTTGAGGACATGATTGAAATCTGGCAATGTTTGCAAAGGCTCCTTTCTGGCTTTCAAGGGCGAGAACCAGAAGCTAAAAATGCTGGCGTCTTTGACAACTGGCATCTTCGGGAAACAACTACTGAAGCACAGCATTTAGGAGAGTGGATTTGCTATTTGCTTACACTTGGGCCTCAGACGATCTTGGCCCTCTCTTCGTGCTCGTTCGATCAAGCAAGAATGTTGGGCCTTACGAAATGGCCAGCCCCGGTTGCAGGGCAGAGCCGATCATCCTTTTTGACCACTGCAATCACCCAGGTGTACCAAGAAAGACTTCTCGAGGAGGCCACACTAAAGGCCGCGCGGTTTTCAATCACCCGGGCGCCTACTTCCTCCCAACCACAGCATCAACGTAAACCGAGTCATCGGCCCACCAGGTCTTTCGACGAACGACAGCTGGCTCATCTTCCAGTTCGCACGACAGTGAGCCAAACTCAGTCACTTCGAATCGATACTACCATGTTCAAAAGAAGGCCTATATCTATGATTGCACAATCTGACGTTCGGCTTGAGGTCCGACCAGACTGTGATCCGGCTAATGATTCTTCCATGAACAGGCCACAGGTGTTCCCTGCTACTCCGACTGCGGACCCGACAATGTTTTACACCCTCGGAATGACACCGACAGCGAGCACCAAACTCGGAGCCACTTTGTTTCCGGTTGATTACGTGAACCCGGGACCCCGAGTACCTTTCAGCAATGCTGATCAACCTCACGCCTGGACACCCGGAGTGGTAGACCCTGTGGACAGGGCCATGAAGGTTCTGATGCACGACCTGGGCTTCAGCGAGATTCGCGCGAGAAAAGCACTTGCTATGTGTGACACTGGGTCTGGGATTGACCTCCAGAAAGCCATCGAGTTGCTCACGATCGATTCAAAAGACGCCAAACATCGTCTTGCGTCGCCTATAGAGTTACCCACGCCATCGATAATATCGAGCCCTGACAGGGCGAAGAGGCAGCCCACGACTTTCTGTGACGGGCACTGCTCTCCATCCTCGTCGATTGCGCATAAGAGACAACGATCCACAGGCACGATTACCGACACATCCATCAGCCCAATCTCAGTTAGCGATGACGCCGAATGGCAAGACACAATCTCGCCGCTTGTAACTCCCGCGAATTCGATGATGCGGCCGAAAAACCTGCTAGGCCGAGGGCCGAGTAAAGGGGCAAAAGCTTGGAAAGTCCTTGGCATTGAAAAGGCTCCGAAGCGCAAGAACTCTGTTCTTGGAATTGAGGAATACAAAGCAAAGGTTGAGCGCAGAAAGAGCATGAGAGCCGGAATCATCGGCGGAAGTACAAGCGTGAAAGAGGGACTCGGCAAGAACTTGCTCGGTCTTGGATTAGGCATTGGCAGCGCCATAGGAGCAAAGTCTGCAGAACAACAACTCCAACAAGCTCGAGACCAAGAGAGGCGCAGGAAAGAGAAGACTCCGAGAATCATTTCAATGGCGCGATATGCATGAATGCATACGTGTCGTTTTCTCTTTCCTGGACGACGGGTCTGCTGCGGCCCATATTCAACAGGTTTGGTGGAGGGTATATTGTCACCATTTGTTATATCACTTGTGGGATATTCAGTCGGCGTTGGAAGGTTGTCCCTATTCGGCACTGGTTTTCAAAGAGACACATCAGGCTCGCCAGGTCCACAGAGCCATTTTTCGGGTCCTTTTCGGTACAAGAAAGCATACACGACATACAAACTTGTTGTTTTTGATTTTTGGTTCCTTTTTTTGCGCAAGCAATGCAACACAAGCAGAATAGGGATGAATGACGAATTTCACGAACCAACCAAATTTACGACATTTGCACAAATCAATTTGAATGCTTGGGTTTATCTGGAAGATGATCGGGCCGAGATACGTTGGAAGGTAACCTATAATGACCAAAGTATGAATATAGGACTTTCAACTCATGACATGTATGTACATGCATTGAACAATGTTTGCTTTGCGTGGAGATTGAGAAGTGGAATGCCTAGCAGTGTCAGTCGGCAATATCAGCAGCAACAGCGATCTTGACATTGACAGCAACAATATCAGCAAAGATACCCCTGAGGAGTCGGTTCATTTTTTTTATTTTATATTTTTTTGGGTTTTTATCTTGGAAAGTTGGCTAATATTGAAATACAACGAGTATTGAAACATGACAAATTCTTATCTCAAAGGCTGTTGAGTTTGCTTCTTGCTTCTTGCTTCTTGCTTCTTACTTCTATTCTCTCTCTCTCTCTCTCTCTCTCTCTCTCTCTCTCTCTTTCGTTTTTTGTGTCTGTCTCCGTCTTCGTCTTCTTGTTATAGATAGCTATTCCTCGATAATCGCATTAATATATTACATTGCATTGCAATCTTGACTTATTCATGTACACCATTCACTTACCCACGTACTTAGGAACTTCTCCCCCTCTCCTTGAAATTTGTCCTCTGTCCTCTGTCCTCTGTCCTCTGTACCATGTACCATGTACCATGCATCATGTACTCTAGTCGACGTGCTGCGGACTTATAGTGAGGGGCGGGTGGCTAATTGTACTCATTGTCGTGGTCCAGATGTTGTAGATAGACAAGGTCACAGGAACCTAAAAAGAAAAAGATTGACGTGAGTTGTTGATGATGATGATGATGATGATGACCCGAAGATTAAAAATTCACATGGACATTTCATCCATTTCATTCTTTCCATTCATATTATATCACATCTTGTTTTTCCTTTTTCTCCCCATACGAACCCCAAAAAAAGAAGACATTCTCAAAAGAAAAAAGGACAAAAGATGTCAAGACTGACTGATTGACTGTTACAAAGTCAAGCAAGTATAACGAATATAATGATTGATGCTCATGAGGCCTTAGTCTATCCCGATCCAATCCAGTCCCGTACTCCGTGCGAAAACCAAGATGATAAAAACCAGAATGGAAAACAAAACCCAACAAGACATGCAGAATGCCAAAGAGATCACCAGAAACGTACCCAAGGTAAGTAAAGTGGTGAGGTGACGTGGCTCAACAGGAAATTCCTTCTTCGTGATAATAAAAACGCCAATAGTCGCTTGCTGTCTGTGATGAATCTGCTTCGTTACTGGTTCCTCTTGTTTTGTGTCGCTGGGAAGGTCAGTTGGTGGTACGAGAGTACTGTGTACTGTGTACTATGTGTATGGGATTTCTCCTCCTCCTTCCCTTCTCTTTTCTTCTTTTCTTTTCTTTTCGTTTCCCACAAACCGGTAGTATCTCATCGACTCTCGTGTCCAATGTCGAGTCGCATGTGGTCAGACTGGTGAGTCTCTTCGTCTTATGTTGTCGAGAATACCTGGCTCTGGAATACTCTTCTTTGACCTTCTTGACCATCCTGACTTTTGAAAATATATTCAACCAATCTTCCTCTCTCTCTTTTTCCTCCAATCTTCAAGATCTGATATTCTCAATGAGTCACGATGAAAAAAGTATTCATGATCAAACAAGTAATCATAACCACAAGACCATAAATGGCCAATGCGAGACTCAACCTCCTCAACAATTTTCGTCGAAGATTCTTGGTCCTCTTCAACAGACTAACACCACTCAGACTGAGTAGTCCAGAGTTTGCAAGTAGAGTCTGGTGTTCCGCACCACCACCACCAACACCTTCATGATGATCATCATTCTCTTCATCAGACTTTGCCGTGTCCGAATCGTCATAATCGTAGTCGTCTTCCTCCTTGAGCAGGCGTTGATGGAGAGGCGAGTCGGGCGAAGAGATTTTATAGTAGAATAAACCGGGGAGGATAAAGGAGATGGACGTACTCCCCGTCGAGCCCACGTAGGCCAAAACAGCAGAGAGACTCGAGACCGTCATGGCGACAATATAGCTACAGATGATGATGACGGTCGTGATGGCAGCAAATCGAATCTCGCTCATTTCCGTGTTGCGTCTCTTGGCCACGGGCAAGAGGGGAACATCCCGCGGTGGGCTGGAAATTCTGGAAGTCGCCGAGCTCGGCGTGGCCGAAGCAGAGCGCAACTTGGCCTTCAACTTGTCGCTCGGTCGCCATTTGAGGACCGCGTCGAGACTGGCTCGGCATGGGTGGACCTGAAGCGGGTACGAGAACATGACCAGAACCACGATCATGGCCTGGCCGATTGTGCTCGACACAGCCGGCGCATACTGTGCCACGATGTTTCCGCCGATCTCGTTCCCAAACGACAAATAGCCCGTGATGGCGACGAGGATGTAAATGAACCCAGCGGTGCCGTTGGACGCACAGAGCACCGACGTCGTGCGGAAATGCGAATTGTCCGCAATCTCGTTGAGGATGCTGAACATGTTCTGGTGACATGTGTAGGCGAAGACGATGACCGGGAAGGAGGAGAGCGTAGGAACGATTCCGGCCCATTTGAAGATGCGCAAAGGTGTTTCGTAATGGCCGTTGGGGAGAGTGTCGTGTGCGGCGAAGTGATAGACCACCAAAATGACCAGGTACCCAATGGAGATCAGGGCGACGACAGAGGTGTACTTGAGCGAGTCCAGCCGGCGCAAGAAGGAGAATGGAATGACGATCAGCATGAAGGCGGTGATCCAAAAGTGCCGGTCGAACATGAACGGGCTCAAGCTGTTCTCGTCTGCGAACCCTCGAACCACACCCGGCATGAGATCTCCAATGATGATCAGGTAGCTGACTCCGACACCAAAGCACTTGATGGCGATCGCGGCGTCGAAAATGACCGCCGCGTTGGGGTATGTGATCTGCGACAGGGCGAAGAAGCTGGCCGACCCTCGTTCAAGGTATGCGGCGCATCGTGTCTGGAGGTACAGTCCGAACCCAGCCGTGACCCCGGCCCATACGATGACGATTGTTCCCAACAGTATACCCATATGCGACATGGCAAGAGGCATCGCCAGCACGCCGGCGCCGACGATGGTGTTGAGAAGGTTGACGACGGACGAGATCCATGATGCGTTCCCAACGGTGCCCGCAAGGTCGCGTTTCGTTCGGGGAGGAGTGTGAGCACGTCTAGCAGGTGATGTCAGCCCTCGTGCGAACACCGTCTTCAGACGGGCGATGAATATTCCTTACCGCCGTGTCCGTGAATGGGAGCCATGGGAAGAGGTTGAGTCGGGCATGGTGAATTTCCAAGTTGGCAAGGGCGCGTTGTTGAATTCACCGATTCAGCATAACTTCATAACAGGACATTACGCACTTCGTCAACAGGGCGTAGAGAATGTCAGAGAAGGATAGACAAGCACAAGATGGACCAAAGGTGGATAGATTAAAAAGTAGAGATTAATAATGTGAGAAGATTGTCCTTCGTCGTATTAGTATGGTGGGCATTGAAAGCACATCGGTAAGAGAGTGAGGGATGTTCGAAAAAGAAGGGCACAATGGCGCAACCGGGGGTGGCCAAGCCGCAGTCGTAATAGCACGAACCCTGCGCACTAAATACGGAGTAGTCCGGTATGATTCAGCCGGGGCTGCCTGACTGTCATCAGAGCCTCAACGGCTGAAGGGTGGCTAGGGTCAACCCATGTCTACTAACAACTATGAAATATCCCAGAACCAGCAGACGGCGATGGAGAGAAGTATTCAAGTACTACCGCGTAGAAACGGACTACATGTTCTGATTATGACCATTTCAAACCATTACATCCTCCATCGTCCCCCATCCTTCATGCTCTGTTCTGTGGCTCATGACCACTCTTCTTCCATAATCTTACATTCAGGGTATCATGCTATGTCATGTGCTTCTGGAAAAGATGTTTCCCTTGGGAAAACAAAACGCATCAGTCGTAACATCATCACGTCGGTCATGTAGCACCCGTTGACCTTTCCTCCAACCCTAGCAGATTAACAAGACGTATTTCCCAAACCCTGGCAGAGAAAAGTCCAGCGGATTCCGAGCTTGTCTTTCCAGAGTGCAACATCTGCTCACTTCAATCAAGCTTTATTCTTCAGAAAAGACTTTCGTATCCAGAGACAGTCCTACCAAACAGCCTTGGTATGCTTCGGCGTGTATATCGTCGTCCCACTGCGAATATGCGTGCACGTTGTTTCAGAACCCCCTTATAGTCGATGAAATAAACCAGGAGCCTCTTCGCCCTCATCTAGGCGTATACTCCGGCTTCCTCAACTTGTTCACCATCGGCGGCGGTCCCTCATCATAGTCCAGCGGATACGGTGGCCTGGGTGCACCATTCGGCCTGCCCGTGGCCATGGGCGACGTACGTTGCCTCACAGGAAAGGCAGGGTCGTCAATAGGAGTCTTGGGTGGCCGTGGCGGTGGTTCCGAGGGATTGTAATTGGGCGCCTGTACTTGAGGAACAGGAGGAGGTGGCTGATATAAAATCTTCTCATCACGTCCACCACGATAGGGAATCTCTCCAGAAACACGTGGCGAGTTCGTTTCTCCTGGCGCAAGGGCGAATTTGTCCTGCGACGAGGTGTACGCGTCGGTGGGATAAGGCGGCATACCCGGGATCCTAGGATGCTGTGTAGGGGTGAATGGCGTGGCATCTTCCGCCGGAAGTTCGATTGCCCCAGGGTGCGACGGTGCAACCGGTGGCACGGGCGGCTGTGGCTTTTGTCGATATGACCAGCTCGAGTCTCTGGCATGTGTGTCGCCTCGTTCCTGTCGTCTCTTCATGATTTCGATCTTGCCCATCTTTAGCGATGCATCCCCTAGCAGTCTCTGCGTATCGTCCTGCCGTAGGTACTTCCGGGTGTTTGTCTGGATCGTCGATACAGCGGCCCATTCGTTCATGCCCACAGATCCAACGGAACTGGTAGCGTTAAATCTGTAGTACACGTCCTGCGGGACACCACGTTTCGGCAACTCGGTCTTGAGCATTTGTTGGTGTGTAACTTCGCAGGCTTCGATCTTTGCAATGAGCCGTCGTCTGGCCTCGGCGAACATGCCCATGCTCCCACCCAGGAAATCTTCCCACCACTCATGTTCCGGGACACCACTGTTTTCCGGACGTTTGCCCGTGCCCACACTGACGAAGACGCCGATTTCTCGAGCAGGCCATTCGCTGAGCGTCTCTTCCAACGCAGTTACCGAAGGGTTGTATTGCCCTGCACCTTCGTCGATGAAAACGCTCTGGCCAATTTGAATGGGCTTAAAGGCCAAGCCGGTCGCACAGGTAGCCCGCCCTGCCTGCCAGATAGTACAGTTGAATTCCGGAGGCGGTTCTTTTCTTGAATCGTAAGATCTTAACAAGACTGACGAGCCGTTCTTGGGAGTGCCCTTGTATACCGCCGTGACCGCACTGGCAATCGTTAGCTTCATTCCCGAAACCTGGGGGGTGTACCTCGAAACTCACGTCTTTGTCCTGTTCTCGCGTCCATCGTACAAACTCGCGTTGGGATTCCCCCAGCCGTTAAACGTAGGTGAAACGATGGAATTCCTCACCGTCGACGGACTCGACAGGGACAGCGAATTGTTGCTCCTTATACTCATGGACCGTCTCGGTGGAATGGCACTGGTCGTGCTGACGGGACTGCTTAGATCTCCAAACTCGCGTCCACCCCTGGCGGTTCCATCATTGCCTTCATCCTCGAACACGGTGTGGTCTCTGACACATTCTCGAATCGCCTCTTCCAACTTGGACGCCTTGAAAAGGGTATGTTTGTATGGGATGCCAGCTATTGTCTTGTCCGTTTCGAACACCCTCTTGGTCATCCGCACGTAGACACTCATGCACGTTTCCAGGTCGAGTCGCAGCCGTCCCAGCATGATGGCAATGAGACCGCCGGTGCCCGTGCCGAGGATGAGGTCGAAGTAGTCGCATGGTTTCGGGGTGGCTTCTCTGCTCGGGGGTTTGCCCTCGGACTCGACGTAGACTCGGTGCATCAGCTCTTGAAGGATGACGAGCATCGAATACCCGCGGACGCCGCCGCCATCTGTTAAAGGCCGAAATCAGTATGTCTTGCACAGCAAAGAACGGGTTCCAAGGTGCCCGGAGAGCAGGAAGCCTACCCAGTGAAAGGATGCGCAGTGGCGGACCCTTTGTGGTATCTTTCCGCCGCAAATTGTTATTATGATCCATCTTCCGCCCGAATCATCCAGGGAACCGCGTAGAGAGGCAAAACGTGAGCAAAAGGACGGCTGTGCTTGCTGATGGGAAGAGGCAAGACGAAAAAGAAAGGTGTGCTTTGTTTCTCGGCACTTTGAATCCTGGAGTGAAGTGGTGGTGTTGAGGTTCGTTCCAGACGGCGTTTTTTCGTCTGGGCAAGACTCGTAACACGTACGACTTTGACGCTGGGCAATTGGAACTTTTGGAGAGAGAGAGAGAGAGATTTCGAAAGAGAGGCGCGCTACCGTATGCAGAATGCAAGAAATAATGCCAACCTGCATGAACAGGTAGGAGACTAGGCATGCATTATTTCCACTCCCATACATATTATAACGCGAGTGCCTAATTATGTAAACACTTCCCCCCTCCTCTCCCCCCTCGTCGGCGCCTACAATAATATACCTCGTAGGAGGAACAGGGCGAAGATGCGATGACGGAGGGGTTACTGTACTCGGTACTTGCGCTTACGGAATATTGGGGCTGTTCCAACTGACGTGGTGGTTCCTGGGCTTCGTCTTGCTCTAACCGAGCCCGGGGTGGGCATTCACCACAGCCTCAAACAAACGATACTGTACAGGGGCCTGGGTATGGGTGCAGGAGCTCTTCATCCACCAAGAAAGAGTATTCATTCGTATGGGTCTTTTTGGTCGTGTTGATCTTTATCCAACTTTCCAACAATATCCCCTACAGCACGATTTTTGGGCGAAACAGGCACTCGTAACAATGTTGGGCAGAGCAGCCCTACGTCGAACTCGTACTCGTAATTTGGACCCTCTCACTTCCCACCCTCCCATTCCAGTACTCGTACATACTGTCTCCATCATTCATTCTATTGTCATCCCTTCTGATAAAGGTACTGGCACTGTCCTATCTACCTAGGTTGGTTGGTTGGTTGGGAGGTAGGTAGATGGGGTTATTACGGTCCTCCACAGGCACAGATATAGGTACGAGATATACATGATTCTTCATAGTTAATACTCCAGTCGGAATGTATGGATGATAATATGGACGATAATATGGATGATAATGATGATGTTGATAATGTACAATTGGGTGAGAAACTCATCGTAAACCATGCGCCAGCCTTGCCCACTCACTCACTCAACTCATTCACTTCTTCCCCCTTAATCACACCCACCTATCCACACAAGGAAAAATCCCAAAATACGAGAATAATGTCGTTTGCTCAGACGTTCAACCAAAGGGGAGAAAGTGGTCAATCAAACCAGTGTGTCGATCGAGAGTCGTCTTCCATCCAAGGGTTATTCGAGGCTTGTGTAGTTTCTCATCTCAGTTCCATTCTCGTGACCCGGCCAACCTTTGTCTTCTTCCCTGCAATAAAGTCGGCCTTTGTAACTCCTCTCTCTTTCTCTCTCTCTCTCTCTCTCTCACACACACACACAAACAAACACAACCCCTTTTCGAGGTACATTCAAACCTCGCCGCTGGGCCACCAACACAGTCATTCCTTCAAGCACAATAGCAATAGAAAAAGAAAAACAAAGACACAAGACGATGCGTGCCACCTCAGTTCGGCCGTTTCGATGTTTCATAAACTCCATGGTATCACCAAAATGCCAGACACATACATGCCAAACGCTTCAATATTGCCGCCACCGAATAGGAGGTTATCTCTTCTTCTTTTTTTTGGAAGAAAGCAACTTCGGATCAGATTTCACATGTTAACACAATTGCCGTCGCAATACATCTATCGATTCGAGCAAAAGCTGGACGAGGCGCTGACGGCCGGATAAGACGTTGCCGGTCCAAACACATGGGCCCGGACATGCTCCAGTATCTGGCGATCTTTGGCCAGAACGGGGGATATAGCTTCGTTGTCTCTCAGGATCCGGACTGTACGATCGTGGAGGCGCTTCAACGTGTACTCGTCTATCAACGAGCTCAATCCAGGATGAGGTGCCTTGTGCGTGGCATACAGCACGAGCATGTTACCAAATTGCCTGCGTCGGAGTTAGCTCAAAGGGACTGCCACGCCGCATCACAAGGGGGGGGCAACCTACGCATGGACTGTACCAAAGATGTTGGTGACAATCAGACGACGGGGGACCTTGTCGAAACACGTCGTGCTGCGGATCGCGGCTTGGATACAGATTCTCGCTGCGTGTAGGATGTCGGGACTGATATAAGGCATTTCTGGGTAAGGCTCATTGGACTGACTGTCGCCTGCGCTCTTGTGGGGGACGGAAGGCGACGTGAGCTCCGCAGTCTTTGCCGCGGCCTCGTCCTCGGCGATTTTTTTGGCCAACGGTTCACACAGCGACAGAGCGTGATGCACTGCTGGTCGCCAGACAATGTATTTGCCTCCGTAGTACTTGCCCCTCATCCGGGCCACATTGATGTCTGGGCTTTCATGGTCGTCGTCGTCCCACGCCCAATTGTTGAGGATTTTCCTCCAGTTTTCCAGGTTCTCGTCCAAGACGCCCATGATGGTAATGCTGGGCCTGGTTGTCTGGTCCTTCGACTGCCGGTAGAGGGTGGAATGAACACTGTTCATCGTCATCCGCAATTGGATCTGGTACAGGTAGTAGCGCACGATGTCGTCGGCATTCGACGTCCCATCGAGACCATGCTCCAGGGTAATGCTCGTGGGCATGTCCTTGTGCTGCGAGCTTTCGAAGCGGGTGATGCCGCTGAGCGGCAGTTCCATCTCGGCCGCAATGTCGCTCTCCAGCTGCAGGCATGACCAGAAGGCGAAGTTGATCAGGTTTCGTCGGTTGGGTTTGATCGTCCGGCCTTTGTAGGGCCTCGATTCAATCAGAATCTGCGCCGCCATGCAAGCCTTCATGATGTATTCGTAACTCGGCAGAATGCGCGCGAGCTGACCCATGTACAAGCCTGCTAGAAGATTGGCCTGAATATGCGACACGTCAGTGCCACCGGGAAGCTCGCCCAGGATGTCCGCCGCCTTGGCGAAGTATGCCAGTCCAGGGATGGCGTCCATGTTCTTGCCCTGAGGATTTGCAGGGCTCGAAACGTTGATATAGCTGGTCCCGTTCAGATTGGACTGAGTGTGGAATGGCGATGTTGGTGCAGACATTGGCATTGGCAAGTCAGAATACAAAGCGCTGTGGGGGGTAGAAGTGCGTATGCTGGTGGTATTTGCCGGGCCTGGGAGCGGCTCACGGTGCGAACAAACCTTGCCCAGCGCTATGACCAGGAGCACAATGGCATTTGCAACCGAGTGTTCGATGAGAGGCACTCCAGTGGAAAGGACCCTGGATTGCGGGCGGCTGTTGACATGATTCGCTGCGTGCAGCTCGTCCATCGACGTGGGAGACTCGGTCATCTCTCGCTTTCGCTTGGTACCGATGGTGGCGGCTGTGTGTAGCGTGCTGCGGGCATCCCAGCTGTATTTGCGCTTGAAGGTATGGACCATGTGGCGGATGACTCTTGGCTCCAGGAACGGATGCAGGATGTGCATATGGTCCATGTAGCTTCGGAAATACCGGTCGACGGCGTCAGAGTCGAGCATGAGCCCTCCATGAGGGCTCACGCCACCTGGATGGTCTCGCGCAGAATGAGGGTTGTTGGGGATTGACGACGGGGTCGGCCCGTGGATCTGCCCGTTGCCCCAGACGCCATGCGGTGAAGACGACGTTTCCTCGTCCATGCGGCGACCTTCGGAGGAAGTACTTCCAGCTGGGCTTGGAGCACCCTCGTGTCCGTCATTCTTGTCCTCCCCTTCGCCAGAGCCGTAGAGGCGCAACAAGCCTCGTCCCGATTCCTCGTCAATGACGTACGATGCCGTGATCCCCGGTGGAATGATCCTTGCTATGGCGGGCCAGTTGAGGAGGTTTTGGGCTGCCGTGGTATGTTTTGGCGGCAAGGTGAGTTCGAAGTTCTCCCTCTCTGCTTCTCCTGGGCTTGCCACGTCGGAAGTATTCGGTGGTACCTGTGGCCGTCTCGTGGACTGAGCGTCTGAACTCTCTCCTCTGCGGAAAGGATATGCTGGATCAGGAGGGTTGTCGGCAAGCGTTGACTGCTTCCGTCGTCGCAAGGCAGTAAAGTCCAGGTGATCATCTGGCGTTGGCGCGGTGCCGGGTTCAGAATGCTGCTTCTGCTGCCATGCATTCAGCAACAGATTGATGCTCTCAGCTTGGGCCTTCTGATTCTCAGCCTGGGCCTTTTGGTTTTGGATGAGCATTTCGATGTTACTGCTCATCGTATCCAGCTTATCGGTGATGTTGAGTATCTGTTTCTCTGACTTCTGGGGAGGCACCTCTCGATAGGTGCATTTCAGACCATTGTCCTTGCAATGCTGACATTCCGGTCGACCTTCGTCACATTTCGCCTTCCGTTGTCGGCACGAGTCGCATGCCTGTGCAGCTCGCACGGGCTTCCTTCTCTGGTGATAGTTTGGGTCGTAATAAGGGGGCTGCACATAGGGGGACGCGGATGGCGGCGGTCCTGCTGAAGGAGGTCCATAAGGCCCGGGTGGTCCTGGAGGTTGGCTGGGCATCATGTCATGGCCTGTCACCACGTGAAGCGGCTGATGGGTTCCGTTTGACTGGCTCTCGGGTCCAGAATAGGCATGATGGGGTGGTCGGTAGTCTAGAGGAGGCGGATAGTATGGAGGCTCGTGGGCAGTACTCACAGGATGATATGGAGGACGTTGGAGTTCAGCGGGAGACCTCGTAGGGCCCGATACACTTCCTGGCCGTCCGTATCCTGGGTCCGGGGGATAGCCTGGAGTCTCTCTTCCCGGCGGAGGCGGTGGTGGTGGTGGTGGTGGAGGAGGAGGATATGATTGACTTGGCGGAGGATACGATTGCTGATGGCCAAGATCTGGCGGCGGCGGTCGATGTTCAGAGGGCTCACTATTCGTATATGGCGACGGAGCCGGATTCCAGGCTGGGGCTGGTGGTGGCATGGCTGCGCCTTGAGAGTTGTGATAGCTGTGTAACGTAGGGGTCTCGGCTGGCGGCATACGATGGATGACGCCTGGTGGTGGTGGTAGTGAAGGTGGATATGGATTGGATCGTTCCTGCTTTACATCCACATCACCAATATCATCCATTCTCAACCTCCGATCCACTGTCCAGCGACTGAGCCTGTTCCTCCCGCGTCTCTGTACCCAATGGAACGTGGTGCAACAAAGGCGGCATGACCCTGCGCACGATCAACAGCGGGATGCGCGGTCAACAGGAAGGGCTCATGGCAAATCGTTATACTACGTTTGCGCCAGGCTGCATGAATTCCTGTATTCCTGTTGTTGCACCTCGCGACCGTTGGTGCAGGCAGGCTGCAGGAAGGTCAGATTGCCAACAGTAGCTATCAACAGAGGACGTTTGGTTGGTGGGAAGAATGGAAATGCCAAATGGCGCAAATGGCGGGGTTTGCTTTTCCTGTCGTCGCAACGAGCTCTCTCCTCGACAGCAAACCCGCAGGGACGCAGCGCACTCGAACCGGTGGTGATAGAAGGCCGGCGTCAGGCCTGATGGTAATTCGACGAAATTCGACGAGTCGTCAGTTGGGTATGCCAGAGGCTGTGGCGGTCCGAGACCAAGAGCGAAGCAAACACAACAGCCCACCCAAACAATCAAGTCAAACTAGGATCGCAAGACGAATTTTGATCCGGATTCGAGGGAAGTTGAGTTGCAAATCGATTGCGAGGTGGTTAAGAAGGTGGTTTGATCTTTGCGAATGCTGAAAAGTCCTGGACTAGGAGGTCGTCATCCGTCCCAGACCAGGGCCCCAGCGGTCTAGAATGAATGTCTCGCGCGCGCGCAACGGTTATTGCGGTGCCAAAGTGAGTTCTGTTGGGCAGCAATATCTACCCTCGAGCCGTGTCGCGGTTATTCGCAAGGGGTCAAGGGCGGTGTCCAAGATCTGTAGTTCCAGCGTGCTGTGCACGGACGAATGGCGAGAAGAAAAGACTCCCGAGGTGCTGATCGGTAAAAGTCCCAGGTGTCGTCGATGCCCGAAAGACAGAGCTCCGGGGTGATTGGGATTCGAATGATCGCCGTTCCTTCTCACAAAGTAGGCGGAGTGATGCGAAGAAGGCGAGGCGAAGCTGGAGAATTTTAGAAACAAAGGATGTTCTCTTGGAATGCCGATCACGAAAAAAGAAGGACCTTCGGGTTTGAGCGTAGGGCTTCTCTGGTCGCTAGAGGGTCGGATAACTGAAGATACAGTCGACCAGAGCTCGAGAATCCAGCTACCCAGGGTATGCCGAGTCGGTTGACGGCTCCCTGAAGAGCAAATGGCGTTGCAGGGCGACTTATTGGCGGATGAGGGCGGGGGGGCCGGGTCTGCGACGGGTTTTTGGGTTCTTGTAGGCGGAAAATCATGGACCAGAGGTCTCAGCGCGACTGTGACCTGGTGAGGCCGGGATTAGTGAGGCGTTTGAGGGTCGCGAGCTGGGGGTGAAAGCGGAAAAGGCCCAGAGCGGCGACTGAGCAGTTTAGCCTGTCAGGGAGAAGAGGGCCTTGGGCCCCAATCAAGTCGATCCCTGTCAAGCATGGGTGCTGCTGGACGGAGTGCCCTGGCACTAACCTAGCAGCCTTCCTCCGGCGATGGAGCCACCCAGAGCTTTGGTACCTCTGTAGAGGTGGGAGCCAGTCACAGCCCGTACAGGGTTTGTGGCGAGCTTTGTGAGATGAGGCGCAAAGCGAGCCTCGGAACAGGCCACAAGCGGGCTGGCGGCACTGGTGAAGCAGTGGATCAACAGAGTGTTGCCATCTGGGACGAGACTCGACAATCCAGGTCACGACAGAGTCGATGAGGTCGACGAGCAAGACGGACCAGGCGGAAGTGCCAGACATTGGGCGTGGAGATGTCAGTGATAGCGGGCGGCACTAACAGGTCGACTAACTTTGGGGGAGCCAGGATGGACCAGGATGAGATCAGGTCGTACTCGTCGAGGGAGGTCACAAGCTTCAGTTCTGGCATACATACTCGTATCGTACTCGTAAGAGCTGATTCGAGTGAGTGGGTAGTAGGGTGAGGCAAAGACAGACACAGCATGTTGGAGTAAAAGTGGAAATGTCAAGGACGGTCAGCAGATGGTCAGCCCAGTGCTGTAGGAGGTTCGGGGAACTTGTTGGTAACTCGTCCCAGGCCGAGTAGTGGGATACTCAATACCTGAGTCGTAGAGCTTTTCCCTCTACTCCGTAGGTGAGATAGGCATCGAACCTGACAGCTCCGGGAGGGTGAGAGGTGGTAATGTAATTGCAGTTCGAAAAGAACCACCAGCCCATGAATTGCTTCTACAGTAGATTTGATTATGTTGTGTGGTCAAGCTCCTGGGTCCTCCGTGGATACATAGGTAACCACCTACATTCTCTACCAGTCATGCGTATGTGCTCCAGGAGAGCGACGGCGTGATGCCACTCACCCACTGTGTACTGTTTGTACCATATATGGACAACTACCTCCAAGCACTGGATAGCTAGGGCCAGGAACGAAGACGGGTACCAGGGCCGTACAAGGGCCGGCAAGGCCTTCTCCAGCCCTCATCATTGTGTCCAATTTAGGCTGGTGGGAGGAAGGGAAGGGCCGGCAAGAGCCTAGAAAAACGTGTTCGAGCAGAGGCACGCACCGACCACTGAATATGTGTACCGTATGGTACTCGGTCCGGTTTTGTAGACCCTCAGGGGGAGGAGGATTGGGGGACTCATCTCATACTCGGTAGCCAAAAAATGGAGTCGATGGTACAGTACGGTACTTTCATTGCCTGGCGTGGTCGAGAGCACCAAGTGCCTACTGTATTGTATCTATTATAGATAGATACCCTCGGGGAATTCGTAGGGGTGGTGAGTGGGCACGAAGTGGGCGACGAGAGCAGTTACTGTTGACTGCGACTTCGTAGCATTCATCTCCTCCGACGGCTATTACTGGCGAATGGGCATTTATCCGACCCTTCCAGTCGACCAGGTATGGTATCTTCAGGTCTATTGTAGGTGCAGTACGGGGTCCTCTGTGCGGACAAGGGCCGCAAAGGTACCTACAGAGGCACGCAGTACCGAGTACTTGTCCCTAGACACCCAGTCCCACGGGTTGCCAGCCAGACACCAACCTCTCGGTACCTTACGGGGTACCCGGGCGCATTCTCTTCAACACCAAACACGCAGCCTTTCTTTCACCCTGTGTTGCGATAGAGGTGCTGACGCTCGGCCCACTCTTGGACCTGTCGATACCTACCTACCTAGGCAAGTCTAAGAGTGACTTGACTTCGATTGCAGACCAAGTAGTCCGGAGTAATTGATGGCGAGAAAGTGGGAGAATGGGGGAGCGAACACCTGCTGATACAGTGCCAGGGGGCCACGTACAATGTTGGATTCATTGGCAGTGTCAGTGTTGGGCTGTAGGATCTGCTATACGAAGACCTACAAGTACCTAGTGCCAGGACCCAGTTCTTACTCCGTCGTAGTCTGTATCTCCCACTCCATGACGCGTAGATGCATCCGTCCCCGACGACCTACAGGACAATATTGCACGATACATAGTCGTACGGAGTACCTGGGCATCTACCGTAGACGGGGACTGACCTCACTAACACTGTAAGTTCATCCACTGAAAGCCTGCAAGCGTAGTTCGCATTTCATCAGTCTCGTACGAGACCCTGAGTCATCTGTGTTCGAAATGCCCTGTCCTCCATATGGGTACCTGGTATAGACCTGTCTTGACCGCCCGGACACCTTGCAACCGCTGACTCGCCTCATGTTGAGAATGTGACAACCAGGTGGCCCATATGTCGCCGCTTATTGTGTTCGTTCGTGCACTACTGTAAAGTACTCCGTATTTCGCTTAGATGGCCATGACTACTTTCTTGCTCCTGCTGCGGCTTTCACTGCCCTCTAGCCGTCCTCGTACCTGGAATGATTCAGATGAGCTGGGTGGGACCGTCAGGGCTCAAACCCCCTTTGGAAACAACGTTCATGAGTGTCAAGCACCACAGTACACTTGCGACAAGACTGACGTTGACTGACCGAGGTGCATGGTACCGTACGGTATGAAGTTCGAGGACCTCTCTCGCTCCTTTAATATCAGCTGTGGTGACTGCAGCGATACGACGACAAGGGCCGAAGCGTGCCCACTCAAACCAAGAATATCCTGCTTTTCTTGTTTTTCTTGCTTATCTGCTGGGGCCTCTATACCTCGGATTCAGCTGGCAACCGTGCGGTGACATCTGTCTTGACAAAACCACAGCTTTTCACCGCTCCCCAGTCACTCGTTGTTCACTCGATCAGACTTTTTCTTGACGTGCACAAGTAGACGTACAGTACAGTACGGGACATGATCGGAAGCGATCCATGTTCCTCGACCCCTGGTGCTGGGCCCCTCCCCCAAGTGGACCGCCGTTAAACGCACACTAATCGGTTAGTTAATAATCCACCGTCGACTGCCTCAGCAGGCCGATGCTTTCGAGCCCTTCGTCCGCATTCAGCCATCTTCAAACAGCGGCAGGGGTCGAGAATGCTTGACCGGCACATACAGTAGAATCGAGGTGACTTGTGCCCGGGCGATGCGTCGCTTCGGAATCCTTCGTCTCCAGACTTCAGCCCTAGGGCGTCAGAACGCGTATACCATTTTTCCCAGAGTCAACGGGAATTCCAATGAGGTCATGGCAACCCATACAACGTGAGCATAGCATCATTTTTGTAAGCCGCGGCAGACTCAACTCTCCAAAGTCCGCCGTTGCACACGGCCGGCCCGAGGATGTGACACTCGGGTCGGAATCTGACATGATAGGGTTCGTGGGCAGCCTCGTCAGTCACTTGCCCTCAACACCGACGTCTTGACGAGACAGACTCGCCTCGCGGCCCGGTGGTGACTACAAATCTCGATGAAACTAGGCTCTGACGGGTGAATAACCCAGCAGGGAATGGCTAGCTGAGCTGGTGTTCAATCGGAGCACCCCGCTGTCGTAAAATGACGATGGGACGTGAGCTGGGCCTCAGGAGGCTGGATGTGTACCGGTACATAAGTATCAAGGACGATCGACATACGTCTGCCCTACTCTGATTTGCCTGTTTGTTGGAGCCGAGGGAAGGACTACGTAGTAGTCCCGACTCGCGTAGAGCGAGGCAGAAAACATGAAACATTGTTCAAAAGACGGCCCCTTTTTTCGCACATGGTACATCAATAACAGTAAAGCGCGTAAACACTGTTATCGTCGGCCACCATCCATTGTACAAGTGGGAAGAGGGACGGGTGTATGTAGTTAGGTACAGTAGTACTCCTACCATACCCCGGTCCTTTCCGGCTGTGGCCGCGGCATTGCAAGAGTAATTTACTGTAGTGTCACTGCGATGTTTCCATGGGCGAGCCTGAACGCCTGAACGTTGCATTTGTATCCTGCGTTGGCCGGACACGCTATTCGCAGCAGATTGTCCACGCTTGCATCGTGGTGATACAAAGGGCGCATTACTTCTTGCTGGAGCTAATCTCTATGAAAGGCTCGAGACGAAGTCAGTCTGCTACGTGCCTGGCTTGGAATCAACGTCGTCCACATTAGCCGACCGGTCACAGTATCCTAATTCCGTCGTGCGTCGGAGGTTTCCATGGTGCTTTGTCCAATGGTCTCCAAGACGGCTTGACTTTCGTTGCGCCTCAACACGCCGCCTCCTGCCCTTGGTGCGGGATTTTGTCAATGCCAACGTCCTCAAGCCTCATCTGGCGAGGAGATTAGCTGGGCGGCTGGAGCGGTGGACAGGAAATTCAGCCTTCTCAGCGGACTGCGTCTCAGACTAGTATTTGTATGAGGAGGCCACCGTTGCAGATGATTGATTTTTGTCAGAGCCCACTGGCATTTGGAATCTGCGGCGGCGTACCATGCATACAATACAGTCGTCGGCCCAGGCGCCCAGTCCATAGCCCCAACGGGGGACCCATCAAAGAGAGATCAGGTTTCGAAGTTGTGATGTTCGGTTGCCTTTTTGGGCTCTGTTCCTTTTAGTACAGGCTAGTGGCTCTTACACTGGGTCTGATCGTCGATGGTTGGGCGCGCGCGGAACCGCTCGTTCGTTTAGGGCAAACCCTGGGGGGGGGGCCACAGTCCGAGAAAGAAACACAGGCATCTGTTTCTAGAGAAGGCAGTCCGATGCCTGACATGGGACGGATGAGGTTGCTCGGCGGCGTTATGCAGTGATTTATGAGCAAAGATGTGGATGTGCGGCGACATACTGTACAGTACGGTGAGTCAGCGCTGATATTTGTACATACAGCCTTTCGTGCAATGGGTTATCGAGGTCGAGGCCTCCTTAGAGTTCATTTGACAGCGTCTCCCCGGCCCCCCCGGGCCCCCGTTGGTCCGGCCACGTGGTGCACAAAGACCCGGGATCACGGTCGGGTCAAGCCTAGTGATCCCGACAGCCTCCCCTACCGTACCTGTACCGTACCGTCCATCTCACAACCGAGATGCTTGGGGAGTCCGGGCGTCTTTCTTCAGGGGGGAAGGGGGAAGGCGCGGGACGCAGACGGCACCTCGTCCCGTTTCGGGGCCATTTTCCCACACTCCCAGTGCGTGCATATCATCAATGAAGAATGCACTGGGCTTGACGCCGGCGACAACGTCAATGCCCTGGTTTCGACTCATGCAAGTCACTGCGCTTGTGCATAACTAGACCACAGTGAATCGACCGGGCGATGGTTCGGTCGAGTTGAAGAAACCTGAGTGCCCCAATCGGGAATGTGACGGGCAACCAACGTAACGAGTGCCCGTACGACGTCCTGGACGCTCATTTCCTCGAGGCTGAAAAACCTGGCACAGGACTTCCGCCAGGCGTTGGATGTTCCACCCCCTTCATGCCGTTTTCATCATTATTTACGTGATGTCTCATGCGGGAAAGTGAAGTCGTGGGATTTCCTTTTCTTGACTACGCCCATGATGGACGAGGTACATGTTTCGACGAAATCCCCAGGGCAAATCTCCCCATCATCTTGGGTCTCGCTGTAGCTATTGTAGGCACATAAACCCCCGGGCCTTGATGCCTTCATCTCCGGGGCATTGCTGTCGCAAAATGGATAATGACAGCGACCAGGACGAGGAGCTGCGGGAGGGAATAGTGGTCCAGCATCCCCATCTAGGGCTTGTCCCGCCGAGTCAGTGACCTTCTAGAAGCCATTCCGGTGGCTTGCGTCGTCTTCTGAAGGCTTCGAAATGCCTTCCTCGGCCTAGCTAGAATAGTATCGACGCCGGCGTCGAACAATGACACGCCCCCCACACCATGGAGTGCAATGTGACATTATTCGCACAGGACTTGGTCGTCGAACAAGTCCAACAGACTCCTCATGATCCTGCCCGAAATGAAGCACACGGGAAGATTCGTGCAAAAGGGCACTGGTCCAGCGCCACTTGGTACAGTGTCTCTGATGAAGCAGCCAAGCGCACTGGGTACCATGTTTCCCTCTCCTGCAGCGGACGCCGACCCGGGGTTGGCTAGGGCAAAACAAGGGACTCTTTGTACAAATGAATGCTTTGATGATCCGCAATGATCGCTCGTTTGAGCAACTAGCGTTGGGTGTCAATGCAGTAACTTGTAAGCGAGGTTGATTCAGAATTCTTCTGTAGTACCGAGTACCAGAGCGAGACATGCGAGCACACAACAGTCATCTTGCACAGCCAGCCAGGAATCTGTTGGCGAGGTCATCTACTCTCGCGAAGTCCCCAGGCTATTGCTAGGCGGTTTCAATGATGATTGCGGCCTGGAACATTGCTTCCGACTTTGGAACGAGTGTTTCTTGCTCGATGTTTTCGAGGTCGATAGGCTTTGATATGGAGCTGCTCGTGTTGCATGCTTTGGCAAAACATACCTCGGTAGGTTAGGTTGTTGGTACAATACAATAGGTGGTGGCTACAGTTCACGGCCTTGAGTAGCGGGTGGCCAGGGCTCCTGGGCACAATAGCAATTCATCGAATGCCTTCTAGAAGGATGTCATTGTAGCATACTCCGTACGCTCCATCACACCCCCAAGGCTGCTATGTAGTATGCTGACATCGGTTAAGCATTGATGCCTAACATAATCTACCAGGACCGAGATTACCCTGAGGAGCTCAGCCCAGTCCACGGAGGCAAGGCTGTAAGCATACACAAAGGAAACCGAGCCGCGAAAGGAGGACTGACACAGACTTAACGACCTCTATTCCTATAGAGAGATGCCTTGATGCTTGCAAGTAATGTCACTCTGCCTCTCAGACTGGATGAACATCCTGGACATCGTCTGCATCTACCAGACGAATGAAGGCACGGCCACTGGTGGTGCGCTTTTCGCCTTTGTCGTCGTCGTCGTCTTCTTCTTCTCCTCCTCCTCCTCCTCCTCCTCCTCCTCCTCCTCCTCCTCCTCCTCCTCCTCCTCCTCCTCCTCCTCCTCCTCCTCCTCCTCCTCCTCCTCCTCCTCCTCAGTCCAAGCCCCAGATCATGGAATAGACTTGACCTTCGCCAGGGTCAAGGTTTGCAGAAAACGTTGGGGCGATGGGGATTCGCAATCGCAAAGGATGCACGAGATGCGAAATTGGTTCAGCCTGTGTTACCATGATACTAACATCCTTGCTGATGAGGCGGCTTCAGGGTCAACAGTTGTGCAGAGTACTTACTGGAAAATCACCTATTGCATGGGGATATGAGGGTCTGCACCAGCGACCCAGGAGGACCGTAGGATGTTGTGGGCGGTGCAAGCCCCCTCACTTCGACACAGCAAGCCTATAGGCTGCGAAACGCAATGCCTGGTCGCAGGCTCCAGGTGGGTGCTTTAGGGGGCCGACTCACCTGCAAGGTCACAAGCCAAAGCCTGGGGAGGTGCTTAGCCCAGGGTGCCACAGGCGCAACAACCTCCAGGGAGGCCTATTTAGTCGGCCCGGAAATTGAATCCGATGCTTGCCCAGAGCCTACACCACCAATGCCTCTTGCGCGCCCTGGTGACACCCTTCCATGCGTTCACGATACACAGCTTCGCTGACCAGGACCGTACGAGTATTACAACAGACCAAGGTGACAACAAGTCAGACATGCAAAAAAGACAGTGATCGTCGTGCAAAGCGAGCTGATCTATTCTACCGACCGACAGCAAGAATGAGCCCGCCGATCTTTGACCATCCCACGCTCGCCTATGCCTCACCCGCCACATGTCCAGCTATTGGTGTTTTCACTCTGCGCCCACGACCACCGTCCATGCAGGGTACGAAATCAGAGTTACGACTACCCATGACCATGACCATTACCATGACCCATGATCATAACGCCACGTCGACCGGCCCATCTGTTCCAATGCCTCCGGCTGTGTGCGCAAATGAATGGAATCGAGTCTTACTCCGAACGACCCTTGCAACCAAGAATGCATCAAGCCGTCCTTCCATCACATCCGCTTGTGGCGTACGGCGCCTCCCGAGCTGATCAGAAACGAAATCCCAAATTCAAGACCCTATCGATCGCGAGGCCATGTCGGTGAGGCGAGACCTTCCGGCGGCGATCATCGCTCCCTCTCCTGCAAGTCAGCATTGCGAAACCTTTAACCTCAACGGTCATAGACACCGGAGCGATAATCCTCTTCTTGAGGAGGCAAGCGTTCCGGTACCGCCAATGTGGCAAGGCTATTGTACCCCCCTCCCCCCTCGAGACACTGACAGCTGTCAAATCATGAGCGCTAAAGAGAACAAAAAAGTTCGGGGAGCTGAGAAGAAGAAGAAAAAACCAACCCTGCTGAAGCGACACGTTCGCTGCAACGCTACGAGAATCCATGCTTTCCGCATTCCTAGCCATGTCTGCCAAATCTCCGAATGCATTTGTCTGGGATAGAGACAACCCCCCTTGGCTAAGCGCTTCAGAACCAGGCTTGCCTTTCCTCTCCCAGGGAATACTTTGCGAAATCGCCCCCCTCCACCAGCTTCCAACCCTTGTCGTGGTTGTTTAATCACATCTCGCATCTCGCGGAAAAGAGATTTCCAGAGACGATCTCTGGACTGTCACAAATGTTCAAAACGATGTGAGCACCCTCAGACTCCCCCGTCGTGCTCCCCTCCCCTCCCTCCATCGCGAGACGACTCCGCGTGGAACCAGTAGGGCGATCCGAACTTTCGGATCTTCAAAGGGTCACGCTGGGTGTGCTCGAAGGTTCTTGTGCCACCATCCCATGTGTGTGTGTGCACGACGATTTGAGACTCCACGCGCACAGCATCTCCCTTCTCGTCCTCCGAGCTAGAGTGCTGTCAAACGACCCAAGCCGGCCTAGAGATCAATGCGCATCGTGATCCCACATCACATGCACATGTACATGCATGGGGTGAGTCCCGCCCATCAAAATATGTCGGTCACGGCTGGACCTGGAACCTCCACCGCCCAGAGCCTCAATCTGGACGTCAGAAAGAGAATCTGACCTGTTCGATTGATCCGTAATTCGTTCCCAAGCGCCTGGTCGGTGTGACGTAAATCATCCAGAAAATCTACAGACAGACAGGCAGGGACCACCTGGGGATGATACAACTGTCGAGTGAGGCTCGGGGGGGCTGGTTAGGGTAGGGGTAGGGGCCCTTGAAGTGGCTGCTTCGATGATACTGTGACTTCTCGGGTCTTTGACACCTTGCTCCGTACTTTCATTATGGATCAAGGAGGAATCCATCGGAGTAGGTCACATTATTGTCACATTTGCCACACTGAGATTATTGTCCAGGAGCCGGATTCGACGGAGGACAACCTTGACAACGTTTGTAACCTACCCAGCCAGGATACACGTAAAGGTCACAGGGGGGGGGGGGGGGGGGGGGGGGGGGGGGGGGGGGCATTGTAGAGGTGACCACGAGTACGGATACAACGTTGCGGATCACTGCAAGTCGTCCAGTCTTGTACTCCCGTACTCCGTACCTCCTCGTAGGCACAGCGAGAGCATGCATCGCCTGCCGGAAACAACTGGCAAACACTCCCGTACCCGTCACATTCACCGACCTTGTCGAGGCGAGACACCGAAGAAAAGAAAAAGCGAATTCACCGACCGTTTTTGTGAGGCGAGACACCGGGGAAATGAAAAGCGCGAATCCTACGGAGTACCTACGCAAGCAACGGGGGGAGTACAATCCCCTGTCGCAAGTCTAGTGAAAGGGTGATTGTGTGATTTGTGTGATTTGTCCTTTGAGCATGGCAAATTAGACCCTCATCAAGAAACCATCTTTCCTTTCTATTCTTTTGCGTGCTCGAGCGTTCTCGAGCGAGTATCTAGGGTCTTCAGTACTTTGTGCGTAGGTCGGATTCGTGGTTGATTGCACGGTCGTCCGTGGAGGGAGGGATTGATGATTGATGCTCAACGGGAATCCGGAAACGGTCCTTCCATCATCACACCAGCCATCGTGTATGCACTAGACTCTATGGACAAACTCATCACATTTTCGACCCCTTGTCCAGAATGAACTCCTTGACCAGCTTCAACGCCTCGACCGCAAAAGCCACCATGTTTGCATGCCTGTCGTTTCCACAGCTGGTCGTGAGATCCTTGCTCAGTGCCCCTTTCTCACTCACAACAGACAACGCGACGTAGCCCCTGTTTAAGAACCCGCCAAGTCAGTACGGAGCAAACTTTTCATTCTCAACAGGGCATGGGATATCCTAGTCTCGAAATGTCTCGAAAGCTCAGATTTCGGTCCGAGTTTGGGTCTTTGGGTCCCGGGGTCTCAGACTTGGACTTGGACTTGAACCTGGACCATTCCCCTTTGCAGTCTTTCACCATTTCGGCGGCTCGAGCTGCAGGACTGGAGAAGGGCCGGGCAAGCCAAGCCAGGGCAGGAGGAGTGAACGAGGTACGGTGAGTCCGATGTCGATGCTCCGTACGGAAGGACAGATGGAGGTTACTGTTACGGTGCACGAGGGAGTATGGAGAGTTACTTACGGTTGCCTATTCGGAGTCTTCCCACTGGCTGTTGGGCCCGCTGTTCCGCTCTGTGATTGTGCGAAAGAAGTGTGTAAGCGTCAAATCCTTGTTTTCCCCATATGATTGTGATTGCGAGTGGCCTCGACGAGGGTAGGGGTTGAGTGGTGAGTGACGGAAGGTGAGAAGTTTGTGCTCTCAGCAAATCACAAAAACGACACACACAGATGATGCTGGTAAAGGAAACTCTGGACATGATGATTGGGGGTGGACACGTCCTGAGGAAAGTCGACTCGACGGCCGGAACAAGACACATACCTCTCCAACGCAATAATCCGATTCCAAAGTCCCTCGCACATGCCTCGCCAGACCCTCGACCAGTTCCGGCGTGGGACCATCGTACTTGTCGATGTTCTCCTGCGTCCACCCTGCGTACGCAAGGCGCGAAGGCAGCGTGTACAGCGTCAGGCCGCCCTTGTATATGCGTGACGCTCCTGGCGTGGAGAGCAAGGCCGCAGACACGAGTCCTCCGGCCGCTGTTTCGGCGACGGAGATGGTCTCGCCGCGCTCGCGAAGCAGAGAGGCCACTTCCTCGGCGGCGGCGGCGAGGGCAGGGGGAGGAAAGTGGGCTGATGACCAAGACATTGCTCCTGAGCGTATCACGGCCTTGTATGATGAGTGTGAGCGGAGGAGTTGGCGGCGGATGAATCGACAAGGATGCGTCTACGTGCGAGGTGAAGTGATTGCGACTTTGATTCTCTCAGTGGTGGTGGTGATGATGATGATGATGATGATGATGATGATGATGGCGATGTGAAGCTGTCGTGTGAGAAGTGACGGTCGATAATAAATCGGGTTTTGGGATGCGGAGAGACCGACGACAGCCTCGGAGTAAATATCATCATGGTTCCTCTTTGAAGAATATCCATACTCGATCTCATGATCTTTATGCAGAGAGGTTGTCTCAACGTCGGGATTTCTTGTCCACAGTAAAGTTATTTAGCTAAAAAGGTACTGTACAGTAGGTGTTTTTGATCCACTTGTCTCATCGTTGCACATTGTGATGTTTCTTGTGAGGCTGTTTTCAATCATCGCCCTTGGATTCAAAGTACGCGGGCAGTATGCAGGCACGATATCAGTGGGAGCAGAGTCCTACTATTGACGCTTCCACATTCCTTCACATGCAGTCCATGTTCCCGTTCGGCATACAAGAGAGTGCTTAGCTCTCGTTGGATTCCACGTTGCTGACAGTACAAGACGAGACTCTTGCCAGCAGTGGACCTGCGCCATATAAAACTGTGCACAGGGAGTCGAGAGGCGAGGTCCATTGACAGTAGGAGCCTTGCCCACTCTGTATCATTGACGCATTCATCCAAGTGGTATGTCATTTTGTACTGTGCCTAGGTCGTAAAGGACTCAAAAGGAGACTCTCAGACTGTCATTTGGAGTTGAAATACTCATCCGTCCAGGTCCAAGACAGCTGGTCAATGCTGCCATTGCCATCCTCCTCCTCCTCATCATCATCATCATCATCATCATCATCGCCGCAGTGAGTATATGCCATCATGCAACCGGTATTATCTCCTTATTGAAATATGTTTGCGATTACACTCAACACTTTGATTAAACGGTCGTGTCCCGCTACTCATTCTAGTAGTCCATGATCGTCTCATCAGACATCTGGCTAGACCCTCACTCGCGTGCTTCTTCTACAGCACAGGCAGGCAGCATAGCCAGCCTTCATGCAACAGCAAAGACGTCCAACACCTCTGACGAGACCCACCAAGCAGTGAAGGATCTTTGGCTTGATGACTATCGTGGATCAACGTAGAGCTTCGTTCGAGCCTGAGCGGTGAACATTCATGCCATCCAGCCATCCAGCCATCCAGCCATCCAGCCATCCAGCCATCCAGCCACACCCCCATGCAGTCCGCAAAGTATCACAGACTCCATCAGAAAAGGAGTGTCCGTACAAGAACAATCGTTGTCGAACCCGGACAGTTGGTCATCTCCGGCGCTCCCTTCTCGTTCCTTGGCTCTGGACTTCTCGACCACGCTGTCGGTTGATTGTACATACATACAATACTGTAGTGGCATAAATCCGGGAACCACGGGCCGACGAAGCGGAAAGTATATTGCACAGTATTGTACGGAGTATGCAGCGGCAAATCCTTCGGTGGCTCCATGAGCGGATGCGACACGTATTGTACTTGTACCAGTACATAGAATGGGACAATATGGGTCGTAGATCACCGACCATGAAGGCGACGTACAGTATTGTACTCCGGCACCGGGCGGAAATCGGATCGCGGATGAAAGTAGGTTCTCGTGGATCTTGTCAAGCTGAAGTCCTTGCTGCCTTCGAACCTCTAGTAAGAAGTCGGTAGAGAACCACACTGCATTACAGGCATATCAAGGCGAGCCGATGCGTTCTGCTTAGCAGGTCAGCTTGCCGCAGCAATTTCCGGTTCGTCTTCTCACTACAACATGTATGAGTGATCGCCAGCTCCATCGACAACAACATCCCATCCAACGGCGCGTACAGTTTGTAGATGGTCAGAAGACACCTTCTCCCAGCGTCAAAGTCTCTTTCTGGGGATTTGCACAGGTTCGCACGGAGTACCTCAACAGAGGAGGCAATAGTAGCTCCTTTACCTCACCTTTGATGCCCAACTAATTTAAGATCGCTGCCAATTCTCGACCTAGCTTCCACAAAAGTAGCACATCTGATATTGGCCCTCAAACCTTGAGATCCACAAGGTGAGCGGATAGTTCGGGAAGAGCTACAGGACAATATTGTATTTGTACGGAGAACTTGTGCTGTATGTACTTGTATGTGCAGCCAAGCGTTGCCGCCTCTATCGGTGGTTTTCAGGCGAGCCGATTATCAGCTTTGATCGGTGGAGAAGAAGAGAAGTGCTTGTGGATGCGACTATTGTACTCTTGTATCTGCAAGATCCAGAACTGGGGCTTCGAGTTAGTGCCACGTCAGCGATGTCTACTGTAGCATGCTCATGATATCGTATCAGAAGACTCATCAGAACTCAACATGTCTTACTCCGTACATACCACTCTACGACCTTCTCACGCTCAACGGTGTGGACGCTATAGTTTAGCAGACAGCACCAGCTCTTGATGGGAGAGGAGAGGTCGTTGAGTGGTACGGATACGGAGTATTGTAGGGTACATTGCTTTTAACCTTCATATGGTGTTCCCTGGGCATTCATACCAGCCATCTCCTATCTCCACTGTCGTGCTAGTGACTGGTTCAAACCCCTGGCAATTACGCTTGGTCAACTGAACTGTGCCGTTTGCAGTATAGATGACTAGCCTCGAGAGACCGGCACTTTGATGACATGCAATGCTAATACAGTCAGTAGTGGCGGTCCAATACAATACGTGCTTGGAACGAGATTGAGAATCTGAATGTCGTGAGGGACGGCCATCTCCATTAGCAAGATCCTACCTGATCAATTCAAGGCTGTGGAAACTGCATACCGTTTGTCGATTCTGTTATGCCTTAACCGCCTTCCCGCAGAGAAATAGTGTACTTTGCCTCTCATTTCGGCGGAGCCTTCATGATCATATACTATCAGCGTCGAGGGAGTATTTGCGGCCGGGCAATATGTTGGTGGTCGAGTCACAAGAAATCGATGCTCATATCGTCGAATCACCCATGACCGACTGAACCCGAGAGAAACCCGATAACCCAAGGATCATCCTCCTGGTGTGGGCAATGTGCAGAATCATCATTGCTGCCCAAGAGAGCTTCTGCCACGAGAGGCTAGATCTGCCGGGATCTATGCAGAGCTCTTGCGTTTGCCCCAGGCTGCCCACCATTTGAACTCAACGCCGGTTGTCTCGGCCTCAAGCTCCAGCTCATCCATCAGTGTGTTCCATTCGGTCGGACTTATCAAGTCAGGGTCATCCACCCTTGACAATCCAGCAGCGACAGTGTACCTCATGCTGCTAAGCCAAAACCTGCCCGCTTGTTTGAGTTCCTCGTTCTTTGCCAACACGCCGAGCTGTACTGTAGCTTCCTTCTGAGCGATTTCAATCACTTCGTCTGTCTGAGCCAATATCTCGCCTAACTCGCCAGCTGTTCTGTTAAAGAGACCAAATTTCTTCAGAAATGAACCAAGAGCTTTGGTAAACTTTAGACTTGGAGGATCGCCTTCCGAGATATCTCCCTCAGGCAGAGCACTATCCACCAACTGAAGCCAGGCTCCAGGCTTCGCGAGCTTAGCAAGTCTGGTGGCTGCCTTGACCGCACCGTCCCAACTCCCTGCATTCGTAATGACTGCACGCTGATGGACGAAGTCAAAAGTACCCTGCCACGATGCGGGCCATTCCTCGTTGATGTCCTGCTTATGCCATTCGATGTAGTCCGGCTTTCCCACATTGTCCTCGAACGGTGCTATGTCTGTGCCAATTAGAGTCGCAGAGTCCGGCTGGGCAAGCAGCGAGCGGAGCTGGCCTAGAAACAGCCCATCTGCAGTGCCAGAGTCAAGGACGCGAAGTCCAGAAGCGGTCAAATCGACCGGGCACAAGACGAGTCCGCCAAAGGCGGCGGTCACCAGGTCGCTTTGCGCTTTGAGACGCTGGGATTCCGATAGGTCTCGCGGACCGGGATAATGTGGCTTCGTGGACGATTCTGAAGTAGACATTTTTGTGGTTCTGGTTACACAGAAGAACGTGTTCCTTTCAAACCGATAGGGTTGGCTAGTCCTTCGACTCAATGGCCTTTCTGAGTGCACCGTAGGCAGTCAGCAGGGTCGTTGTTTCGAGCATGATGGTGATGGAGCTCTATGAGAAGAGCCTCGTGTCTGGACGCCTTGACGTCCTGGCTCATTAGGACGCCTTACATTGTCGAGGCTATCACGTTCGTTGTGTTGAGGTCAGCAAGTCAACTGCTTCCTAGTCTGTCGTCGTGCACAAGTTCCCCGCAGTCAAGTTTCTCCAACTGCGCTCTAACAAAGACGGGAAAACCAAAAAAATTTAATGGATGGTTGCAGAGGATTGCGACGAGAGTAATTCTGCGAGAGCGAGAACCGATCTTGAAGAAGTCACTGACAATGCGCTCCTTACCAAATATCATAGTAACAGGGACTCCTGGCGTTGGCAAGACCACCATGTGCAACGAGATCCTTGGCCTTGCCTCTCAAGCGTCACCACCACTCAACCTCAAACACCTTTCCATCAACGACATTGTCAAGGAGCGATCCTGCCACACCGGGTATGACGAAGAACTACAGACCCTGATTGTCGATGAAGACATGCTCATGGACGAAGTTGAAAAAGAGATCGCGGACGGCGAGGGCGAAGGAGGCTGGGTCATTGACTGGCACTCGACCGCAGGGTTTGCAGTACGCTGGGTAGACCTTGTGGTTGTGCTCAGATGCGAAGAGACGAACGTGCTGTTTGACAGACTCTCATCAAGAGGATACAAGGACGAAAAGGTGCAAGAGAACATGGATGCCGAGATTTTCGGTGTTGTGAGCGAAGAAGCGAAAGAGGCATGGGATGAGGAAGGGCAAGTCGTTGAATTGAGAAGCGTGGCAGCCGAGGACATTGAAGAGAACGCAGAGCGAGTGCTCGCATGGGTCAAGAACTGGGTAAAAGATCATGGCCAAGGATCAACTGGTGACTGAGGCATCAAATTTGGTCAATCGCAACCCCGACACAATTCATGGGTGGTTTCAGACGCCAGCCACCACACACCGAACGATATCCATGTCTATGCCGCTACGCTATATGGGACCTAAAGAAGTCAAGGCTCCAATTCTCCACCAGCAAGCCAGGCTTTCAACTTCTCCAGGGCCTTGCCTCTGTGAGATATCAGGTTCTGTCACGGGTCAGTAATCCAAGACTGACCGATCCGCCAGCCTGGACGGTATGGCTGATTGCATGTTTCCGGGCTAGGAGCATGACCTCTGGCACATACCTTCTCATCCTTGTCCATCTCGGCATATGTCTTGCCCTCATACTCGAAGACCGGATCCCAACCTGTTGGGCCCTGTTAGCAGGATGTTATAGCGTCACGCGGAAGAATGACGAACCGAATTTTTGTGGTCCTCTAGCAGGCACAACCTTGCCCTTCGTGCGTCCCTGGAATAGGATCGGCTCTTCTCCAGGGCCGGCGCAATATGCGAACGTGCAAACAGCAAAGGCTGTCTTGTCTTCGTATGCGGCAAGCAGGTTGTTCAAGCCTTCATGGCCAAGAGCAACGAGAAAGTGTTTTCTAAGCGGTAGGCAATCAGGTCAGCGCACACCGAAGAGACTGTATGGACAAGCCGGTTCAGACGACCAAGAAGTGATAGAGGGGAAATGTTTCCTGACGGTAGAGCCAATTTGATGCCATCTTATGATAAGACATACGATACCATGCCACGTAACTCTTATGTGCTTTGCGTTCGCAAACAACGTAGAGTTTATGCATCCACGTTGGCTTTGTACAAGTCGACGACTTACTGACTTACATGTACGGTCCCGGCAAGCCTTTCAGAGCCTGAAACTCCAGTGCAGTATCTTCCGTCAAGACAGGTCCGCCAATCTAGAAGAGTACCACATGTTAGCCTTTGTCCCTTGTCCTTTCCACACGGACCACTTGCAAACAAGATGCAGTGACGGCAGTGTGTAACCCGTTGAACAACAACCATAATCACGCTCCTCATCAATCAATGGTAGCCTACATTCCCCGTCACCAGTCACGGGATGTACGTCCCAAGGCACACCCTTCCCACACCTTTGTGAACATGAACCACTGACCCAGCTCCGCCGGACTCAGTCAACGTGCCACTCCTCGCCCTCGCCCGCATCCTCGTGCCCGACCCTATCGTCCTCTTTGACCACCAGCGAAAACCGACATAGTGATTGACCGAAGCCATCGTGGAAGGGGGAGGCGAGTGCGTAGGAGACGGTGGACTCACCTCTTCAGCAGCCCTAGAACACTTATCTCTCGCAACCTCCTCTATTGTCCCTTGAATCTCTGCCCCTTCAACATTGCGACTCTGCAGCGTCAGACCGTCCACCGAGGCCAAGATGGCCTGGACTTCGGCGAGTTTGTTCTTGTTGCCGGTGATGAAGTTCAGCGTTGTCGGGCGAGGTTGTTGGGACATTCTGATTTTCTGATTGTTCGTTAATTTTTTTTCTTTCTTTCAGATTTCCCTTGTTTCGTGTTCCCTCGTCGTCTTTTTCCCGGTCTTGGCTAATTCTATGCTTCGTCGTATATCTCTTGTTCGGACGATTTCGAGATGTGTGACAAAAAGGAAATTGATATACACGCTTCTTGTTGTGTTTTTGTGTTCTCGAATGAGAGTAAATTTCGTGAATATTGAATGGCAAATGGTATCAAGATAAAAGTGGGCCACGCACCACCAACCTCAGTCAACATGTACTCGGTATTCCGATACAACATAAGAAGGACTTATGACAGCCAGGTTTAATAAAGTTCATAGCAATTGTCCATAATGGCAGACGTAAAGTGTACTCTATTTGTTACCACATGTCAACGTTGCCTGAGCAACTTAGTATATTCCTCGAAAGTCTAGAATCACTTCGCTATGCAAATCTAAGAATCACTCAAAACTTGCTCATCTTGCATTCCAGTACCTCGATGCCAGTGTCCTGTGTTGGATAAAAAAGGCTTGTCCACCCAAAACGCCCTGCTCCAGACCGATGAATAAAAGTTGCTCACTTCAGCCAGAGCAACTCAAAAGCTCGATACCTTCCAAGATATTTCGCCCCTCGTCGATGCCCTTTAAGCAGTTTTCCTGGCTGGGCGCATTTAAAGTATGTGTTGCCTAAATGAATGATCTTCTTCAACGCTGGGGATGGGTTGAACATAGGATCAAATACCACCAAGTTGACGTCGCCATCAAGGTTGCTCTCAACACCAACAATAGTCATCGAATGCCCTCGATGCTGGAAGTAGATCGGCGGCTTGTCCGTGACCACAACCTTGTCAAGATTGTGTTTGGTAGTCTCGTCATCAAAGTACTCGCATACCGCACAAAGCATCGTTTCTACAGCTTCGACATTGCTTGTGGTCGTGTATGCAGATGCTTCGCATGGAATGTCAAAGCTCACAAACAACGCTTCGGCCTCGGGGGTACCAATGTACTTTCGAGTAAGTCGAATGCCTCCTGTCTCAATACGTGCCGTTGAATTGATATCCTGGTCCCATGCGTCTTCGATCAGGTCTTGTAGCCTCAGAATAGTAGGCAGTCTTCCGGGAAAGAATTTGGCACCCTGAGGGTGGGTACGTTGGATGTAGGATATCAGCATCTGGATGTTACGATAGCCACAGAAACCCCCTTCTCTAGGCATCTTGCAAACATGTCGTACCTCCGGGCTGCAATAAAAAGCTCGCTCGATATTCCGGTCAAGTTGTGACAGGCGTGCAAGCACAGGCACAAGATTGGGCGTCTCGTTTGCGATATTCTCGACCCTAATCAAATTGCCATCGGGTCCAATCCTGTTAGTGACCGAGACCTTCGCTCCTTCTTCGAGCATCCGTCTCAGCCAGTTGGGCATTTGGCGTTCATGTGCGTACGGTCCAAGTTCAGCCTTCTGCGTATGGTCAGCATCAAGGGCCAGGGTAACAGCTATTGTGCACCTACCCCGAGACGTTTTGTCTTTCCTTCCTCCGCAGCAACAGCTGCAGTCTTCTTAGATGCTGCCGAAGTGCCCAGGAAAATCTCCTTCAAGGTTGGAGTTCGTCTTTTGCCACTGCTTGGACGAGTCTTTGCGGGGACCTGGTCATAATTCCGCAATGAGTTCGGCAGTTTGGTGCTGAATGCGTTAGAGATATCGGTTAGGGGTCGCGCAGCAGTAGAGGGCATATTTGCTATCTCCACAGCAGGGAGGTCACCATCCTCAATCGAAATCCTCTCCTGAGCGTGCATATCTGAATGTGCGTCAAGCTCAAGGATATGTATCCGCTCACCGCAGAAGCATTCAACCCATTGAGCTGCATCATTGTCGTGGCGAGATGGGGCTTGTCGACTGGGCGGATTCGCACCTTCTGGTACCTGGGGGAGTGGTTTGCTGGCAGGAGCTCTGGGTGGATCATACAATGCAAGTTCCCGAGGAAGCCCAGCTTCCTCAAAAGCAAGAATTTGAGCCAGTTCGAAATCTGTCAAGTCGGACTGGTGGTTCGACGGGCGGGATGGGCCAGGTTGTGAGATGTCGTGGTCGGAATTTAGCTCGTCAGAATGAGAGTGACGGAAGTGCCTGTCAAGTTTGTTGGAGTCATGGCTACCAAAAGAACAATTTGGACACCGAACGTATTGCCTTCGGTCTTCATGCGTCATGGCCAGAATTGTGCTCCGCTAGGCGCTTGTAGGACTAGCATTCGTGTTGTGTGGTCCAAGGCAGACTCCTGAAGAGAATCAAGGCTCATAGGATCCTCACCAAGGGATACGACAGACTCGGACTGCTCGTCACTCCGCAGATCGTGGAGTTTATTTCTTCGTCTTCACCAGCTTCCATGGGGGCAAGTTTCTAGAATCAAGAAGATGAGGAGACAGTGTGTTTGAAGTGGCTACGAGCAAACTCGTATCACGGCGGTGAAGTCGAGGGATGCGACCCCATGATTAGGCTGAGGGGCGACGAACATACGCTTCAATGCCATCTTTACATGTCTTGGCACGCAACACATACCGTAGGGTCATAGCAAGTATGTCACGTGATATTGGTTTTTACAAGCAAGAGACGTCAATCGTGCACGACCCCCGAGACATGTTAATAGAGGGCATTTGAAGATTATGATTTATTACTCGATTAAAAGAGGAAGAGACCGCCTCGTTGTTGTGCAGAACAATTCACGCTGATATGGTCTTGACGTATGGTACTAGACCGCGAAAAATGTCTTCTGGAGTGCCGTGGAGGACTTTGTCTCCTTCAGCGTCTACGATCTCTGGTGAGTCCACTTGGCAACAGTATCCTCTCTTTCTTTGCGGCCTGATCCATAGCAACGTCGAAATTGTGAGGCAATGAGTCCTCGATTCCAACCCAGTGAATGCGCGTTCCCTACCGCCATGGCTTCAATGTCCCAGCCCAAGCAAGAGATTCTGCTTCATCAGCTGATGGCGAGCCCAGGGTTACCAGTGCGAAATCCAACCCTTTCAGAGTGGCAGAAGCCTATGTGCTGAGAGCTTTTGAACATTCAGTCACTGGAGCTGCCTCTTCAACGAGATATTGTCATCATCGGCTCCGGCGTTACCGGCTGCAGCGCGGCTTGGTGGTTGTTGAAAGATGGCCAGGAAACACTAGCTGTTTCAGTGCTCGAGGCTCGTGAACCCTGCTCCGGAGCCACCGGGCGCAATGGCGGCCGGGTTCACCGTACGGCAATTCAAGGCTGTGACAAGTACTTCAAGCTGTTTGGGAAAGAAGCAGCGAAAGACATTGTGCGATATGAACTGGCTCATTTTCCCGAAATCCAAGCTCTGGCAAAGGAAGCAGGACCCGATGCAGCCAAGGTCTCGGAGCTGAGAGAGGTGACCGCCGTTTTGGGCGTCTTTGAAGATGCGGCACTGGAGGACCTGCGGCGGATGCTCCGCAACTTCAACCAGGCTTTCCCTGATTTGCAAGGACTCTGCGAAGTGGTTGATTCGGAGGAGCTCCGACAGGTCGGTGCTGACCCTTTCAACTGACACTGGTGATGTTAACTCCCTGTCACAGAAGTACGGCCCATCGAGGGCGATAGGAGGGTTGGTGTATAAGGTGCGCGCAGTGTAGCCGTACCGTCTTTTCACCACTGCACATCAAGCCCTGCTCGCTCGTCATGGCACTAGATTCGCCCTCGAGGCTAACACGCCGGTCGAGGCCGTTCGATGATCCGAGTCTGAGGATGGGTCCTACGTCACCACGCCTCGCGGCCGTATTCTTGCTAAGCACGTCCTGTACTGCACCGAAGCCCACACGGCATATCTCCTCCCCCAAGACAAGAGGCTTGTTAGTACCACGCCGCGGCCAGATGACTGTGCAGAGGCTGGGGAACCCAAGTGCCTTCGCTGAGGGAGAAGTTTGCCGGAGTTTTCTTCTCAACGGTGTCTTAGACTATGCCACGCAGAACCGCCGGACGGGAGAGATCTGGATAGGTGGTGGTGCTCTCAGGGCGATGGAAGCGACCGACGACCATCTGGGAGTGGCATGCGACGCGCAGGATTCGGTGGTGGCTCGAGCGCATACTCGAAACGTGATGCTACCCCGAGCTCGGGAATGCCCAACTGCGTCTGTCCTGTTGGCGTCTGGTACGACATGGCTGTTGTCCTGGCCTGGACTCCCGTTTAGCTAGCTGGACGATACTTGTGGGTGTGGTAGGATATTTCCACAAGGAAGTAGGACGGTATTTGTGGGCGAGCGACATATGTGGTATATGTTCGGGCCATTGAAATGCAAGTTTCTTCCTCTTCAGCTTGCATTTTTGGCTTGACTGGAATGATTTCAATGTGCTGGACAGTGTCTCGAAGTCCTCGACCGGGAGCTTTAGCACAAGGCCTTCGCTTAGGCCTGCTGCCACGAACTTACACCTCGGCCTCGGTGCTCTGCTTACTGCAAGGGATGATTTTACACAATGCAATTGTCCAGGAAGAGATTACCTAAAGCAATCACCAATGTGCTGACCTCCAAGTTCTCATATCGTGGCTCGGGCTTCGGCTTGACCTCTGATCTTGAATCTGCCTCGAGTCCTCGAGGGGGGTGCTCGGCACTAGATGCCTGTTCTGTGCTAGCTTCCCTATTAACATCCTACAACAGTGGAGTAGCCTCGTCGGCATTCATCAAAAACATGGGCAGATGAGACGGAGTATGTGTGACATATCACCTTACCTTCGGTCTCGGACGCTCTGCTGGGTTGTTCTAGCAGAGTATATATCGAATGCCATCGTGGCTGACAACTTTAACTAGTTCGCCTGCACTCGTAACCTGTCTTCCCCGTCCATCATCACAGACAACATGACGCATAACACTGGCAACAAATCAGTAAACAGGGCTGGCGACAGGTTGGCACAACTGACCATGACAATGTCGCCGCCCTCTACAGGAGCAACGGCAGAGACTGCAGAGAAACAGGCCAGACGCCAAATCGAGGATAGGTTGAGGAATGACCCGGGCCTGCCAGTTGATAGCCCAACCATGTCGTTCTGGCAGGATCCCGAGCACCCATTTGCTCACATCCGATCGACCTCTCTGCCTCAAGGTGCCGATATAGTCATAATAGGCTCAGGTATCACGTCCATCAGCACCGCACAGCATCTACTCCGCCTGGAACCGCACCTCCACATCATCATCCTCGAGGCTCGCGCAGCCATTTCTGGCGCCACAGGCCGTAACGGTGGACACATCAAGGCATCGCCATGGGCCGACTACTCTGGTTTGAAGGCCCTCTTTGGGAAAGAGAGCGGTATGAAAATCATGAAGTTTCGGATGGCCCATCTGGACGCCTTCTGTCAAGAAGCCGCTGCTCTTGGAGAGGCTGGCGAGCCTGGACTCGTGCGCCGGACCCAATCTCTCAGCACTTCTTACGATCCCAAGGCGTGGGATGGCTCCAAGATGTGCCTAAAGGAATTTCTGAATGACTTTCCCGAAGAAAGAGGGAAATGGATCGCGATAGAGGATCCTGGTGAGCTCAAGGTACGTTGAATCCTATGCATCGCGAGTAAACAAGGGGTTGACGATTGCGCCAGAGTTTGGGTCTGTCCCAGGACGCATGTGGCACGGTGAGAGGACCCGAGGGAGCAGCCTGGCCGTATCGCTTTGTCGGAGCGGTGTTGAGAAAGCTATTGGATGAAGGTCATGTCACCTTGGAGACCCACACTCCGGTGACAACCCTGGAACGAAGTTCTTCACTCACCCATCCCTATCGCGTTCACACACCCAGAGGCTCGATCTCCGCCAAACACGTAATCCATTGTACGAATGGTTTTGCAGCACACCTATTGCCGGCTCTCAGGGGCAAATTATGGCCCTTCAGAGGACAAATGACGGTCCAATCTGTGCCCCCACAGTTCCCACGCTGGGGCACAGAAAGATCCTGGAGTGCCATTTGGAGGCAAGGCTTCGACTACATCACCCAATCCGCCGGTCCAGATGGCTATCTGTACTGGGGTGGTGGCTTTCTGCAAGGCTCCAGGGATCTTGCTGAGCAAGGCCAAGATTTGGGCTGCTCCGACGACAGTCAATTGAGCTTCCCTTGCCTGGAACGCCTCGAGACGGCCCCCGGCCGAGCCCTCGAACACGGGAAGGGGACTCAGATTGTCCGAAAATGGACCGGAATCATGGGATACACGGGTGACGGATTACCATTGGTTGGCCGGCTGACTAAAGAATGGTCGAGACGCGAAGAATGTGATCCCCAGGCTGGAGGTGAATGGATCGCCGCCGGGTTCAATGGCTTTGGAATGGTGAATTGCTGGCTTACTGGCAAAGGTCTCGCTCACCTGGTGACAGGACGCGCCGAGCAAGCTCGACCCTGGTTTCCCATCGATGAGTTCGCGTGCAGGAAGGAGAGACTGGATGGGATGACTCCAGAAGGGTCAATTAGTCTGTTCCTGGATCTTCTTGAGACTTAGAGAAGACGACGAGCGACTGGGTAAAATGTTTGAGACCTCTAGGCATAGGTTCTATTTCTGTACTCAGTCTGCTTCTTTTCTTTCTCTGACTGGCTCGTTGTTGGACACCAAGGGATTCTCCCTAATCTGTTCCAGCTGTATGGCCCTAACAAGTACCAGTGTCCATCTGTACCTGATAGTTTAGCGGCTCCCTTCTCAACTTAGGTAGAGGCTCTGTAGGTTACAGAAGGCCTCAAGGCCTTCGATGCCTCCCTCACACCCGATGCCATCCTCTTTGTGTCCGCCGAAAGGGATGGTAACATCAAGCTGGAGGTGTGCATTCAGCCAGACGCTACCAGCTTTCAGTTTCCCAGCATTTGAGCGAGCCTCGACCAAGTTGTTCGACCAAACGGACGTCCCGAATCCCATCATTGTGTCGTTGGCTCGAGCAATCACATCGTCCTTGTCCGTCCAGGTCAGCAATGGTACGATGGGCCCGAAAGCCTCCTCTGTGACAATGGTCGAGTCATCGGGCGTTCTATCGACGACGGTAGGCTGGACGGAGTATTCTGTCCCAGGTTGAGTTGAAACCCCGCCAGCTACAACATTCCAGCCACTCTTTTCAGCCTCAGACAGAAAGGCAGAAACTTTGGCATACTGAATTTGATTCTAGACCGGTCCAATAGCGACGCCATCTTCCTGTCCGTTTCCGACATTCAGAGCCTCCACGTGGCGGACAATGGAGGTCTTGAAGCTGTCGTAGATGGATTCGTGCACGTAAACTCGTTTGATTGCGAGACAGACTTAACCGGAATTGTAGAATGCCAGTCTGCAATCTATAGATGTCTGTCAGCGCATCTATCTTATCAGGAGAACCAATTTTCGAGACTTACTTGTTGTGCTACGACGTCAACGTCGACATCTTCACAGACGATAGCGGGATCGTTGCCACCCCTAGATCATGGTAAGCAAAAGTCTCTTTTCTGTATTCAGAAGACCCTAAAACTCCAGAGTAACTCGCTTCAAGGGGTTTCGCATTCTCCATAATGTGCTTCCCCGTCGCCGTTGATCCCGTGAAGCTGATCTTCTTAATGCCAGGATGCCCGGTAAGCATTGGTCCCAGAAGATCGTCTCCGCTAAGCACTTGTACCTCCCCAGGTAGGAAGCACTGTTGCGCGAGTCCCCCAGTTTGAGGCAGCAGTATGGTGTGAAGGGCGATGGCTTAATAATGATAGTGTTCTCTGTCAGTAGGGCTTGTACTATCTTCTGATATGCTTGAGCAACGGGTAGTTCCAAGGGAGAAAGTCTACAGCCAGCCCTAGTGGAACATGGCGAATGACAACCGTAGAACCCTGCTCGGTTATTCTCGTCTCGTCGACGAGTTCGAGTTTGGACACAATGCGCATCCAGTTGATAGTGTAGGCAATCTCACTCGCGGCCATTGGCGTCTGCGTTTCTTTAGCCTTTTGGTCGTCAGCTCAAATTGTACCATACCGGCTTGCCTTGCTCCATGGTGAGCAACTCAGCTAAACCCTGAGCGTGGCTTTCGATGTCGTTTGCGAAAGATAGAACGGCAACCCGACGCGTTGACCAGAGCTTCTGAGACCATGACTCGAAGGCCCGCTGTCCTGCCTCGACTGCAGCTTGGACCTCTCCCTCGGTCCATACTGGAACATCTGGCAGGGCTTCAAGGGTTGCTGGGTTAGTGCCATGTCTGATCTCTCTAGTGAACATCAAGATGCCGTTAATGCTGTTATAGTAGCCTCTGAATAGCTCAAAGCCTTCATTGTCGTTAGATGGTCCGATAGAACCCACGCCGTGTCACCGTCCTCGTCAGATTGTAACAACAGTGAGAAGATGAAACCAAGTTCAAGTAAGTATTTTGTCTATGCATCTGTCGGAGGTCACTCGATAAATCAAAATCCACGAAGGACGAAATAACGGCCGCTTCAGCGCTCTGCACTTCACGTTCAGGAGCGAAAGCTTGAACAACCATCTGGCCTCATCAAAGGTCCTGCTTGTGGCATCCCACGGCTTTTGGCGAGATAGCTTCCATGTCATGCCAACCTGTGAAGTTGTGTTGAATAGGCTGCTTATGTCCGAGTGGGGACCAGGAGAACCTACTTGCTCTAGCAATTCGTCATTCTGTCCCAGGCCATCAGTCCTGGTCAAATTACATCGGATGCCCACAGAATTGTGATGTGTCTATGCAGTCGCTGCAGCATTTGGGGGTGGTTCCACGTCCAATGCCACATGTCAATTGTTCAGATTGTCAATCTCGTATGCGGTTGCAATACAAGACTGAAATATCGTGTCGGTCTTTAGCGACGCCACCCGGAGTCACTGTTGATAGAGCACAGCCACGCCTGTTCACGACGTCTTCGAGGATTTCTCATTGTATCACATAGCGTGTCACAATACTCAGCCGTGCCCATTTGCTTTCTCCCGTCCCATGTCAGTGGTACGGACTCCATACGATGTGGGTGGGATCCCAAGTAAACTTCACGTGCTTCAACTCTTCGAGTCTCTCCTTGCTGAGAACCTCCTCGAGGTTCATTCCAGGACGTTGGTTATTCGCAATACAATGATATGGGCCTTGCTCATTGCGCCTCATGATTCTCAAGAACTCATCACCGAAGTCGTCCAATGCTTGCACTGTCGTTTCGTTCACACACCAGCGCATTGTGAACGCTACCATCTTGAATCCACGGTGCTCGAAAAATTTTGCATGTCCAGCTTCTTCCTGTCCATTCCGATCGATGACTTCAGAGTTCCACTTGTTGAAAATCAGTGTCGTTGGGTAAGCGTCCCTGTACTCGTTTCCCAGCTCGAGCCACTTTTCAACAGCAGCTTGAATGGTCTGACTATCCGTGTTTTGTAGAAATGTGCTTGAAAACCCTTTGTGGCCATGGTTGGCGCTCAAGGGTTTCAGAGGTGCGTTAGCAGAAGCGAATGGAACCAGCTCCGTCTCCGCATTGAGAGCCTTGTCCAGCAATTCTTGCTCAAACAGAAATGAAGATGCCTGTTCTCCCTCGTGACTCGGCCCGAAATAGTTTACAGTGATTATGATCAACGGACTGCCGGGTGCGGGTGCGTTCGGAGGGGCCCTTACACACACCATGGTAAGGTGTAGAGGAGGTGGTAGCTCTCGGGTATTGCTGAACACTTGGGCGGCGATGTCAACAGCAGTCGCAGGAAGAGTCACTCGGCGCGTCCAAATGCAATCGTTCGTGAGATTTAGGGATGATATCGGAAAGGCTTTCATGGTGACTGCGGTGACAACAGCTAGTCCGAAGCCTGCACCACAAAGAGCATTGAACAATATTCGTTCTTGCCCTGTCGAAGACGGACTGACTTCGAGCTTCAGTCCCTCTGCTGTAATGACTTGCATCGATTCGACGGCGTCCACCATGAAACCGTGCAACCCATTCATCGTGTCAGACCCGCCTCCGAGTAGACATCCTACATAACCCACAGCGTTCGAGTTAGGCCATAGGGTATAGAAGCCCTCAGCTGTTGTCCTCGCAATGACATCGTCGGTAGAGGCACCCCCTCCGACGCGAACAGTCCCCAAGGAAGTGTCCACTGACACCTGGTTGAAGTTCCCCATGTCCAGATAGAGAGTGTTGGATGTGATGACGACAAACGGCGCCCTACCACCATTTGTGGTCAATACTGTAAGGTTTTCCTGTTTGGCGAAAACAAGAGCATCCACGATGTCTTCCTCACAGTTTGGCTTCACAATCATGGCTGGAAGATCCTGAAAGCTGTCGGACCAGCGATGGATGACCTCTGTTGGGGACTGTCCAGATTGCGGAATGAGAACTTCGCATTTGAACGGCGGTGAAATTGAAGCCATTGTGCTTGAATATGGGAGTTAGTTTGGCTCTAGCTGGGAGATAGGTGAGTGTTATATGGCTGAGCCTGTAGATGAGAGCCTCTTCCGAGAATATTTTAACAGATACTGTAATCCTCGGATAGAATAATGACCCGCTTGCCGCTAAAATGGAGCTTCAAAGCACACCCTGAACGAAGAGTTTCCTTGAGAGCCAAGCGTAATAGCTACACAACAGACTCTCAGCTACAACTAGAAGATGACTGTGTCGTTGTAGATCGAATAGACTCAAAGAGTGGTGTGAGAAAAACAACGGAAAAGCCAGTCAATGTTTTTCTGAACGCTTACCTCAGCATTCAGGTCAGTGAGGTCTCGTTGGATGCAGATTGCGGCATGACCCATCATACAGGCTGCGGAGAGGCGCATCGTAGATCGAGATATCTACCAACGGGTGAGTATTGCGAAAGGTTGAAGTGCAATGGATGGAGTGCAGTCCGTGTTATGAGATGGTCATTAGTAATACTGGATTGTGAAGAAGGTAATGCAGTAGGTCTGACGCAGTACATATCTCGGTGGCCGCCTAACATTGAACACTGGAGGTGTCATCAAGGCGATCAGTGTCCGCCCAGGGACTAAAGAAGCCCCCTAAATTGTTGGAAATCGCCCGGTCAGACCGAATTTCAATGTGCGGTCCGATTCCATTTCTGCATCGGCACTCGGCTACACGAAGGACCGAGTCGACAAGCAGATTCCCAAGGTCAGCAATGCACATCATTCAACAGCAACTTACCTTCTTCCAGCCGGAGTCTTCATCTTCACAATGCACACCTTCTCGACCTGCTCTCGGTTACGGTGCCTATGGAGACCATGAATTAAGAACAGGTGAGGTTGACTATCGGTGTTACCTGACCAGCGCTAAGGGCTGTTGAAACACCAAGGCGAAACATTATGTGTCTCGATCGGACGCCAAAATGCTATATGAAGTTAACATGCGAGGCTCCGCAGATACATCAAGGATGGCATGGTAATGCAGGTGGAAATTGGACAATGCTGTATATAATGATGGACGTGATAGCTTGCTGGGTAGGTTCATCAACCCTTTCCTTGAAGCTACATTCTCCTTTTTGTCGTTCGTTCTATCCCACATACCTGTTGACCAGGTCATCGTTCTTTTGCCTGGTGCAGACATTCTTTTCGATTGTATCATATTGTTTATAAGAAGGCACCATGGTTGCCCTTCTCTATGCTGCACTTCTCGGGGGTGCATCGTTGATCGCAGGCCTCCCAGTTGCCGAGAAACGCACAGTGACAGCGCTAGACCAGGCGGCATTCGAGGAAGCTCAGCAACGGGATGACACTGCGACGAGGGCATTCTCCTCTGTTCCAATCAAGGTACTTGGAAAATCTTGACATCAGCTGCCACCACTTGTTAACTGCTACGACAGACTTCGTCAGGACAATGTCTCTTCGTCGATGAGCTATCTGGGGATTTTCGTGCCAATCTGACTCCCATCCAAGTTGGAGATTGCGATGGGAGTGACGGGCAGCTTTGGGATGTGATTACGGCTGGAAAGCATGATGACCAACCGGGCACGATGTTGATTGTGAGCACGTTGACTCAGGCTTGCTTCAATTTCGACCCACGTCGTGCGACAGGAAACCAGGTGATCCTGTTCTCTTGTGGCGGCCGTGCCGATGGTGGTGGCAGCGTTACAGACTCCCAGCTTTTCCCTTTCGCCGGAAGCGCAGGCCCTCAGTCGTTTTCTCCTGCGAACTCGCCTGGTACCTGTTTGACGGCTAGCGGAGCTGTGCTTGACCAGACTGCTTGTGATGCCACAGATATGAGCCAGTCGTTCACATTTGGTGATACCATCAGCGCCTCAACAGCAGTCGCCTCGGTCTCACCCACGTCTGCTACCACTGCTGTCCAGATGGTCAGCCCTACCTCAACTTCAGGCTCGGGGATAGCGACCATGACACTGCCACCTAATGCTTCGCCAACGGCAGTAGTATCTACCACCTCGGCCTCCGTCATCTCAGTCTCTCGTGCTGGTGTTGTCCTTAACCCTTCCGCAGTCGCTGAAGCGAATCCTCGTGATGACACTGCCACCCGAGCATTTTCATCCGTCGCAATCAAGTCAGCTGATGGCCAATGCTTGTTCATCGACCCAACCGCCGGGGATTTCCGCGAAAACCTCATACCAATTGTTCTCCAGCCCTGCGATGGAAGTGCCAACCAGCAATGGGACGTTGTAACAGCAGGAAAGCACAACGACCAGCCAAATTCTGCTTTAATAGTCAGTTCTCTCACACAAGGTTGCCTGAACTTTGATCCAAGAAGGGCAGCTGAGGATACTGTCATTATGTTCAGCTGCGGGGGGAGAGCCGATGGTGGTGGCTCAGTCACCAACAGCCAACTGTTCACATTCGCATCTGGACAGACCAGCTTGACTCTGCAGCCAGACAATGGATCAGGAGAGGTCTGTCTAGTCCCTAACGCGTCGGGCAGACTTGACCAGGGCGCATGCAGCGGCTCGGCGGATCAGCTGTTTACCATCGGGTGAACAGCAAGAGGGATATCGGTCAAAAGCCAGCTATAGACAGAAATCAAAACGTAATGTCTCTCTGGAAATCTATCTTCAGCTGTTCTCGTGTTCCCATGTGCGCATCCGTAGTCAGCGAGATGGACAGGGGCTTAGATGTCAGCAAGACACGATTAATTGACCAGATTGGAGACCACAGTATCATCAGAATGTCAGCAGATGCGAGAGCACTCCCGGGTTTTCTCGACATCTAGAAACCATCACGTTAGCAGAAGCACAAAATATACTCGTCGTTGTAGGTATAGTATCTCATGCCACCGAAGAGAGCATCCAAAGCGCATGAAAGAATATGACGCCATTAGAATTGGCGGCGTATCATTCGCCGAAATCGGCCTCAATGGCCCCGTCACCGCCTTCGTCTCCGAGTCATTCGAATTTTTTATTTTGCCGAGTTTTTCCAGTGAGTCGAGAAGCGGCCCAGACGTCGAGTGGCACTTTTGGCAGACACTTTTGCAGGTGGGATGAGAAGTGAGAAAAATGATCCAGTCCTGAAATCGGTCCTATCACCATACACACCATACCAGCCGAAGCACGCTTACCGTCGACTCTTATCCCTCACTAGTGGTAGCTTGAAGAGGGGAGTCATCTGCGTTTGCTGAAGTCCTCCGTTTCCTTCCAGTCTCTCTATACTCTTATTGAAAGCATGTTAGACACTGACTCACAAGCCTTTCCTCTCACCACATCATGACCTCTGATATTCTGTCGAATGGTGTTGACTGTCCGACTCCTCTCACATCGGCGACTCCCCTCACAAACAGCACGAATTCACCCAAGACAAGTTCCACCAATGTCCTCAAGTTCGGCGGTCAGTCGCGTTTCGACGCTACATCCACAGCCCAAGGCTAATACTGTTATAGGAACCAGTGTTGGCAAGTTTCCCCTGGACATCGTGAACGTGGTCAAGTCGAGCTCAGTCGACGACGATGTCGCAATTGTTTGCTCAGCGGTATGACTCAGGCTCAATGACACATGCTGCATACTAAACATTTCGTCCAGAGATCGAGCAACACCAAAGCTGCGGGCACCACGAACCGTCTTTTACGAGCCGCGGCCGAAGCAGAAAATCACAAACAGTTTAAACATTTAGTTGAGGAGGTGCGGCAAGATCACATCGAGACGGCCGAGTTTTACATCAAGTCAGAGAATATTTGCTCTAGGTTAAAAGCGGAGGTCGAAGAAGAATGTTCTTTGGTGGTACGAATACTGGAGGCGGCCCAAACGCTGGGTGAGACCAGCCCCAGATCAAGAGACAAGGTCATGAGTACAGGCGAAAAACTGAGCTGCCGGTTCATGACCGCACTCTTACAAGACCGAGGCGTCGATGCCGAATATATCGACCTCGCAGATATTATCGACTTCAAAGTGTCACATAGCCTGGACCAACATTTCTACGACAATGTGGCCAGGAGGCTCGGGGAGAGGCTGTACAACATGACCGGCAAAGTCCCCGTCATCACAGGATACTTCGGTGCTATCCCTCGTGGCTTGCTTACCACTGTAGGAAGGGGTTATACCGACCTCTGCGCGGCCCTGGTTGCTGTTGGGATCAAGGCGAAGGAGCTGCAGATATGGAAGGAAGTCGATGGCATTTTCACCGCCGACCCCCGCAAAGTCCCTACGGCCAAGTTGATTCCTCAAATCAGCCCTGCAGAAGCGGCTGAACTTACCTTTTATGGATCTGAGGTCATCCATCCCTCTACGATGGACCAGGTCATCCGCGCACGAATACCCATACGAATCAAGAATGTCATGAACCCAAGAGGTGGTGGCACGGTCATCTACCCTGATACCCCGACCGAGCTGGATTCTGCGCTGGCGGGCCACGACCCCAAGCTGTTCCGCTCGCGTAGTTCGACCTTTCTGTTGGACCAAACGAAACCTAAGCGTCCCACAGCAGTAACCATGAAGCACAAGATCTTGGTGATGAACATCCATTCCAACAAACGATCCCTCTCGCACGGTTTCTTTGCTGGCATCTTTGCCACATTGGACAAGTGGCGACTGTCAGTTGATGTTATTTCCACCAGTGAGGTCAATATGTCGATGGCCCTGCATTCTGAAGCACCTCTGTATACTGGTGGAGGTGACGACGAGTACCAGATTGTGGACCAGGACCTACGGGGAGCGATTGAGGAGCTTCAGCGCTATGGCACCGTTGACATCATTCCCGAGATGGCTATTGTCAGTCTCGTTGGGAAGCAGATGAAGAATATGGTGGGTGTCGCGGGAAGGATGTTCTCGACGCTCGGGGAGAACAATGTGAACATTGAGATGATATCACAAGGTACGTGCGATGAGCCGGCTGAAGATCAAACTGACCGTGCTGACTGAATGCTCGAATATTGTAGGTGCGAGCGAGATCAACATCTCTTGTGTGATCGAAGAGCGCGATGCGGACCGGGCGTTGAACATCCTACACACTAATCTCTTCACTTTCTTAGAGGCATGACCAGGCGGCACTTTCTGAGCGATTTCAGCGACATAAATAGCATATCGGACATTTGGACATCAGATATAGGATACAACATGGAGTTTTGCTTGACGGACGGTACGGCTCATGGTTTAGAGGTCTACCAAAAGAACATGCGTCAAATTACTGTCATGGATTTCAACAGGGCAAAAGTATAGTCCGATGGTTGATTTGAGGTGCTCCACGATTTCTGTATGAGATGATGTCGAAGGCTTACGCACTTGGCCTGGTGGAATGATTTGAACCGCATAGAATTCAATAGGCCTTTAACGGTGACAGCTGTCATTCGGAAGTTTAGACCTTCCATCTTACGTTCACATCAGTCGGACCTGCATGACAAGTTTGTCGTCCGAGACATATGGCTGATCTATGGGGACTGACAGCGGCTGCAATCAGGTGAGAAGACGTCGCCAATTTCTCTCCGTGTCCGGAAAAAATAGAGAGCTTGTACGTGAAGGCGGACCGGACAACCCTAACCCTACTTTTCATATGTAAGAATGGTGGCAGTGCAAAGCACAGGCATAGGCATAGGCCATGATCAGTACAGTCCGGAGTCCTCGTCCTCATCGCATGATGGCGCTGGATGGTACTGGGTTTTGGTCTTGGTCTTGGTCTGCGTCTTCGTCCTGGTACTCCCAATGGCAATGGGAATGTCACCGGCATCAGGTCCATCAAATTGGAAGATTGGATAGCGGCGGAAGCGAACGAATGCTGGCGGACATGTTCCCTGAACAATGATGGGTATGATGGGTATGCCGGTCCGATCGATGCAAGGAGAGGTCCATTCCAAGCCAATCGAGATTCTCGTGCTGCAGAATACTGACAGCGGATGCAGGAACAAGGCGAACAGAAGGCATTCCTCGTCCTGGATATCCATGGATCGAGATTAGTTTGATTGGATGTGAGGTGGTAGGGCAGCTGAAGCCGCGCAGAAGGGGGGCTCTGATGGGGGCGTCCGTAGCGCCTGGAATTCCAGCTTTTCTTTCGCTCGCCTTCCCGTGATCTGGGAACACGACCGCGTCAAGGGCCAGCTGTGCTAAACCATATCGGGCAAGGCCGTGCCACGCCCGCGCGTCACTCGAACTGCCCGCGGCATGTCGATTCGTTCAGCCCTCGCCGACCGAGTCCGTTCAAGGCCTGCAAAAACCACCGCTGAGACACTTGGGAAGCCGGAAGTGGTGGAAGTGGTGCTCGTACTCGAATGGGGACAGTAGAAGTGAAAAAGCGAGCGAGACCAAGAGCAAGAGTAAGAGCAACAGCAAGACCGAAGTGTCCCTCTTCTCATGCAAGACTTGGCTAGCCGCTGACCACCAAGCCCATTCACCACCCAACTTCACCCAGTTCCTCTCCACGTCCTGCACCACCACCTCCTCCCACCCTTCACCTCACACGCATCATACTCGTACCTCTTACCTTGTACATCGATTGTAAACAATAAACACCAGCCTTTTCCCCGTGGACGATTCTTCCCTTCTTCCATCGCCACTTCAGCCCTTAGGTGGCCTCGCCAAACCTCATCGCCGCGCAAGGATCGATCTCATTCCAAGACCAGCTGACCCCTCGATCCGCCGCAGCCAGGTTCCCATTTTGCTGCTCCATTCTCGACGCACAGACACGTCCATTCTCCCTCCTACTTTCGACAACCCGCTCGACTCTGACGTCCATCAAATTTCTCCCTGCCCGGTGCGAGCTCCAGACTGCTCTGGTATTCTCGAGTCTGGTGCCCCGTGTGTCCCGTCGATTCGGGCTCTGGTGCAAGCCTTAAACCTGGGTCTACGTCCCAGTCGACTTCAACTCCGGTGAATGGGACGTATAACCCTCGATTGCACGCGACTTCGTCTACCAATTGGCCGTTCCTGGTATCTCTGAGCACTCTTGAACCGTTGTCGCCATGGCTTCGACGCGTCAACACCCGTATGTCCAGATCTACCAAGATCCTATGCCGCTTCCCTCCAACATGTCACCCACACATAAACCACGACCGCATTTACAGCCTTCAGCAATGCCTCTACAGCCCATGAGAAATCCACCAGCGCATCCCGAAGTCATACTCAACGCTCCAATGGTTTCAAGTCACCACCAGATATCGCCGCTAAAGAGCCATCCCATGTCACCACCCAAGCCGAATTATTCAAATCTCAACTACATCCCCATCCCTCCACCGCCCTCGGTTGCAAACATGTACACCGACTCCCCCGCGAAGAGACACCACATGCCGCCGAACCAACAATTTGCACCCATGCACATGATGCAGCAACAGCCGCTGTTCACCACCTTCAACAGCAATTTTGAAACGTATGAACAAGAAAACTACCCACACCCACCCATGCCGGACAATTTTGGCGAATTTCCAGACCCAGCATACGTCCGGAAAATGCCGTTGAAGAGATCATTCTCTGAAGCACAGCTGGCCAATGATCGGCCACTCAAGAAGGCAAAGCAAGAGGAGGAAATCATCACACACATTCCTGAACCAGAAGAAATGCCGGTAATTGAGGATGACGGCAATAAGCCCTCTTACAGTTATGCTCAGATGATTGGCATGGCGATCTTGCGGGCGCCAAATCGCCGACTCACTCTTGCGCAAATCTACGAGTGGATCTCTAGCACGTTTGCATATTATCGCGAAGACACCAAGCAGAGCTGGCACAACAGTATCAGGCACAACCTGTCTTTGCACAAGGCATTCACGAAGCAAGAGAGACCAAAAGGCGACGCTGGTAAAGGGAGTTACTGGGTCATCGAACCTGGAATGGAGGGTCAGTTCATCAAAGACAAGAACAGGCGTGGCAATAACATGGCACATCTCAACATGCAATCCAATAGCATGCGTTCGGACCCTTCGAAGATTGCTCAGTCACTGTCAGAGGCTCTGATGCCTAGTCCGTTCATTGTCCAGTCGAATGAGCAACCTCCATCTCGGCCTCAGACGGCACCCGCCCTGCCAGAGTTGTCCTCGGATGCAACTCTCCCAGCTTCGGATCCAGCTTTGGATGAACAAGATGCTGCAGAAGCCGAAGAACATGTGCTTCCTGCTGCTCCAAAGTCTTCACCTCCCGATGCCATCAACTCGTCTCCTCCAGTTCGTGCATCAAACCACCATCGCACCATTTCGTCGCCCACTGCGCGCATGCAGCGACCTGCCTCAGTCCACCGACAGAAGCGCTCTCTGTCTAAGATGGACGATAGTGGCTACTTCTCGTCCATAGAGTCTTCTGTGCTGCGTCCGAACAAGAATGCTGTGGTACTTACCTCCGAGCTTGATATCGAGCCGATGAGGAAGAAGACTGGCAGAGCTGAGGAGGAAATTGCTCGGATTCGAAGCTCTTCCCACGACGTGACTCCAAGTCACGCGCGCTTTCGCAATGCTGCTGTAGACGTTGCGAGGTCATCGTCTCCTGTTCGGGTTAGCCCGAACAGGAGACGGAATCCTGTAACTCCCTCGGTGATCTTCAAGAAGCCACTTCGGCCGCCACCATCGGTCTCCCCCAACACACAATTACACCTTCACCGCAAGGCTATGCGAGACTTTGCCAATTCACCCCTCAAGAGCTTTGGACAGTTCGAACTAGATGCTTACAGTCCGCTCAAGTGGTCAAGTTTGACTGCCTATGGCGGAGGCGATGATTCTTTCGAGATCTTCACTGACCCGGCAATCGGCATGACTCCCGCCACACCTGGGTTCACCTCGTCGCCATTAAAAGCGGCCGTCGCTCGACCTGTATTGGGACGAGCTTCGACGACTGGCAACGTGCTTACTGAAATGGTCGGCAGCGCTTACCGGCTCAATGCAAAGACACCAACCCGTGGTAGCCTCCTCAAGCCGGGAGTACGCGCTACATTCTCCGGATCCCCACTGAAGGGCATGACGGAGAATCATCCTGTCCTCGACGACCATGATCTTTTTGATTTCAACTCTTTCGAGAACGAAGTCTCTGATAATGAGGATGGTGTGGACATCCTGAAAGGATTTGAAAAGATCGGTGGACCCTCAGTGCAGGTTTCAACCGACCACATCCGACGACCTTCACTCGGAGGTCGCAGTTTTACTTCACGATTCTAACGTGTCGACGACTGACTTGATACATAATGTTCTCTTGGGCCCCAAGGGTGGAGAATTGATTTCCTTTCCTTTCTTTGTTTAGCGACCTGTTGGATTTTCTTACTTAGCGCTTTTGACGTGGATGAATGGTGGGAAGGTCTGCTTTGACCTTGATTTCTGCACCCGTATCAAGCTGGGCAGAAGGGGCACTACGATGTCAAGAGCTAATGAGATTTCATAAGAGGCTTTTTAAGCTTCCTTCTTTCTGATGACGATATGGGCTGTGATGACTGTTAATATTGGAAGGAAAGACACCATCACCATGAGAAGCATACCCAGAGAATGTATGTTTATACAGATAGGTTAGAGTAGTGAGCAGCAATGCAATCAAGTGCTCCTTTCATGCTATGGAGTTGTATTAGATGATGCCTTACTATAGGTAGATGAGTACTCGTCCATACACATGTAAGAAAACTTAATCACGTGACCATATGTTATGCGGAAAAGTTTCTCGGGTGTTTTACGGATTGAACTTGACCGTTGCTTTACGAAATTCAGACCACTCTAGCACGAATCCCACCGGTGTCGAGCGTTGAGCACTCGCCCAGGAGCTTTGTGAACAGGTGCACCGCATCCTTGCCCTATCTGGTGGCGTCTACTAAGGATGTCGACACCGCGTTTCCTCAGAACTGCCATTGAAGCATGTCGACCTCATAAGGTATGCCATTCCCCGTGCAATGTTCGCGGCTTTTACAATTGGAAAGATCAATTTTTCTGTCTGAGAATCATGCTGCTTGGGTTTCGCATCTGAGACTCTAGCTAACCCTCTATCGTTCAGTCCCTTGCTGTTCGCAGTCACTCTCGATTCCTTCCCACTACACGACGAGACTTCTCCTCCAACCTCCCACGATGGCTTCCCGAAGATATAACAGCAGGTTTCCCTATGCCCAAGATTGGCGTGCATAAGCTTGACGTCGATGAAGCACCAGAGACCGCTGAGACCAAGCCCAAGCGACGGCAAGAAGCTAAAGCTAAGGTTCCAGATGCAACGAAGACTGTCCAAGAAAAGACTCAATCTCAAGAGCAGGCCGCTCCTGTCAGCAGCTCATCGTCGCAACCTTCACCTCTGCAAGACCCTGAAGTAAAGAGCTCTCCCGCATCCGAAGGGTCTCCTTCGACTTCCACACAACCTTCCATTCCTCCAAACGTTCTTGCCGCTTACCGCACACCTCTGCGCCATAAGCCAAAATATGGCATACCTGTCGCGCAGCTTCAGCTCCAATCATTCTCCGTGCGCAATCTGCAGTTCTACGCCGACTTCTGTGTCCGAGCAGCGTATTACCTGGGACTTCCATGCTCGGGTCCAGCTCCACTCCCGCGGAAGAGAGAGCGCTGGACGGTCCTGAGAAGCAATTTCGTCCACAAGAAATCGCAGGAAAACTTTGAAAGAATTACAATGAAGCGACTGATAACAATCTACGATGGCGAGTCGAGTGTCGTGGAGACATGGCTTGCATTCATACGGAAGTGGCAGTTCTATGGTGTGGGTTTGAAGGCGAATGTATGGCAGTACGAGGGGCTGGGTATGTTCCTATGAGATTGTTTTTGTTGCAAACCACTAACAATATGGTGTAGATGTTGCTGGCAAGATGGACAAGGAATTCAAGTCTCTTGAAAAGGACCTCGACGACAAGTTGCGCCTGTTTGGTTTCAACAAGTCGGCAGCTCACAAGACTGATCTACTCAACCTTATGGAGAGACAAAAGCACCGACAAGTTGGTGTGCCAATGAGTGAGATACGAGAGAAATCTAGAACAACGCAAGATCCATTCTAGAGCAATAGACTCATGAAAGTTGAGGAGCAGGCACGACGTGGATATATGATGTACAATAGGAGCACGATCACCGAATTGGACGAGATGTTCGTCGTGGCCACGATATTTTGTGAGGCGCCGAAGAGCAGATTTGGCTGAGATATTTATTCCGGCTATGGCTGAAGATCCATGAACAGAGCCTGGCTGAAGCATTTCTGGTCGACGTGGGATACTGAGGCATGATCCAGACAGCATCAGCCTCTGGTAAAGACTCCGACGCAGTACCCGAGCACCTGCCTATGAAAGGCTAGCCAGGTAGGATTCTGTATCACTACTGTACGAATACTTCGTATATTCGGCCTGTACTTGAGTTGTTTTCATGGGCCATGTTTTTTTTGACTTCTCAAGAGTACAGACTCAGCTACAACATCATGTCTTTGTCGAGAGGAGTAGACTGAGTGGCAGTCACTTGGAAAATCCTCTTGTCAAGGCAGCCAGAGCTCTGATCTTATCCCCTTGACTGTATCTACCAACTCAAATGTACATCATACTTTGGCCCAACTCTCCTTCACTAAATCGGCAGCCTTTTCTCCAATACCATATGCTGGCATCTGTGTATGACCTCCATGTAATGATGGCATCACGCTGCAGTCAGCGACCCTCAAGCCGTTGACACCACGGACCTGAAGCTTCTCGTCAAGGACAGCCAGCCTGTCATCTCCTGATCCCATCTTGCACGTTCCAGCGGCGTGATAGCACGTCGTTCCTTGCTCTTTCACGTATGGCACCCATTGCTCTCGTGAGGTATAGGCGTGATGGGTCAAATCTTGAATGTCTGTCAGCTCCGAGACCGGCAGAATTGTGGCCGGGTACTTACTCGACGGCCATGACCCCTTGACAATGTCTTTGGTTCCAGCTCCGTTCATTACAATTTCATTCCCTAGTCGGCAACCTTCCGAAACAACCAGCACATCAAGGGGATCTGACAAGTAATTGCAATCGACTATGGGGTTCTCCAACGGGTCGGTGGATTTCAGGGTAACCGTTCCCTTTGAGCGCGGCGAGAAGAGCTCGGTTATCATGGCAAAGGCATGTTTTTTGTCTGGATTCAGGGTGTCAGCCTTGCTAAGTTTGTCGTCGAACGAGACTCACCGATGGGATATTGGTCGTATTGCTTTGGACCACCATACAGCTTTTTTTCGATGTTAGCCCAACATTCCGTTTGTTCAGTCGACCGAGACCGGGATTAACCGTACCTCTGTGGTAAAGAATTCGACATTGGGTTGCTTTGAAGTTAGACCCATCGGATCACGACCGGGCTTTCTCTGTGCTTCCTTCCACAGTGGCTCATCCTTTAAACGATCATCGAGCCTCGCAAAGCCAAAGGCACCGAAAGGAAACGTGGAGAGAACGCCTTCTTTCTTCTCCTTGTACAACATGTACGATGCCATTGCTGCGTCTCCGTGGTACCTGTCGTACGTCAGCAAGACTACCCTGAAGGATGGGATCCGTTTACACTAGATGGTCGTTGGTCAACCCTTCCTTTTCCGTCTCATAAAATGTAAAGACGATCTGGAAGAGGAATCAGCCTGCAAGTCGCACATCATTTGCCAACACCAACCAGATGATCAAGCAGATTCTTCCCTACGCCTGGAGAGTCAACCACACACTTGACACCTAGTTGTTCCAGTTCTGCTTTCGGTCCGATTCCTGATCGAAGTAGGATTGCAGGCGAGCAATATGCACCTTGAGACCGTCATTAGGAGAGCAGGTCCAGTCACGAATTCTTGCCCTACCTCCTGCCACGATGATCTCCTTCCTAGCCTTCACTTTTCTCTTCGTCCCAGCCTTGTCCACAAGAGTCACGCTCGAAGCCTGTAGCTGGCCATTCTTTTCTTCGAAACTGATTTTGTCGACAAGAGTGTCGACCACAATATCGATGTTGTCTTTGTGTTGGTCATTGGTAACGAAGTCGGCACCGGTCGTCCTGATGCCTTGATGGACTACGTCGAGGTCTCAGTGTGTTCTACCCAGGCGGAGAGAGAAGTGGCATACCTGTTCGAGGTGCATGACCACAACCGTGAGGCGTCTCGCCAGTGCTGAACATATCTGGCACAAGCGGCAATCCCATGGATTCCATAGACTTTAGCAACAGCTGCGAGATTGGCGCCAGGTCATGTGGTTCGGTGTGTAGTGGGCCATTGTAGCCATGCGCACCCTCATCTGCCTTGAACCAGGGTTTGTTGTGAAAAGTCTCGGCCTATTCAATTCCATCAGCGCTTGTCTGGCGACATTGTTCGGGTTACGTTACCCTTTTCATGTACTCAAACATTTCTTCTCCAGACCATCCTGGAAGACTTTTTGATGTTTTCAGCTGACCCGTCTACCAAGCACAAGGTATGTTCACCCGACTTACTTCCAGTCATCAAAGTCTTGCTTGCATCCGCGAATGCACAGAGTACCATTGACACCTGATGAGCCACCGAGGAATTTCCCACGGCTCAGCTTAACTTGCCTCCCCTCAACGCCAGGCATGGGCGGGGTGATCAGGTTCCAGTCCGTATCGCTGTCGAAGTTCTTGGACCAACCTCCCGTCATATGGACATTTTCAAGATCTTTGTTGTGAGGGCCAGCCTCGACTAGAAGGATGCTGGCATTGATGTCCTCTGCAAGGCGACCTGCTACAACACAGCCTGATGTACCTGCCCCGCTGGGAATTGTCAGGGAACCAAGGTCAACTGGCCAGAATGGTTAGTCAAGGTGGTGGCGTACCATATGATGAAGTCATATTCATCTTTCTCAGTGAGTCGCCCAGGAGACATGATTGATTCTTGATTCCTGCTTTTCGTCTGCTCTTCGAAATCTACAGTCTACTGGGACAAGAAAGGAAAGAAGAAGAGAAGTCGAAACTGGTATATTGATTTCGAGTTACTCTTTACTACTCTAGGGGCTAGCTACAGGGGTGTCCTCGGAATGGCCTCGATCTCACTACGAGTGGCAAGGAATTATTCCACGCTGGCCCCAGAGTAGAGTCAAAATACAATACCACCCGAGAAGCCCTGCGGAGTGGACTACTCGTCTGACCGGACCCGTGGCTTGAATCAGGTAGGCATGGGGCATTCTGAGAAGATCTGACGCGGGGAGGGGGGAGACGGTGGAGTCTCAGTTAACTATTGTATTGTACAATATGTCCCGAGGACCCCGGATTGGACGCGAAGAAAGCTGGGGTTTCAACGCCTACAGTCGTTCAATTGGACATTTCGATCGACAAGTCGCCGGGAAATCAACATGGATCCCACACCTGAAGTCTACAGCCAGCGGAATTATTCCTTTGCCTTTATCACTTACTAGGGTGTCATTGAATCGTTCAAAGGCCCATCAAAACCAGTGAGCATGCACTCGGCTGCCGCCACGTACATACACACACACACACACACACATTGTGAGTGCTACCTCGACTGTGTCCCCATGAAGGAAGTAGGTCTTGTATTTCCTACCTTGGGAAAAACATGACCGTCAGATATCATGACCACTGTAACTCACACATGCGTTGGCTTCCACCACTAGGATTTCCAGTCTGGTCAAGTTGTGCGCATGTCAGCACTGCTTGCTTACGTGTTCCTTGTTCCCCTGGCCTTGCACTGACTCCGTATGCCCGTAAGCCCGCAGGATATTGCGTGAGATGGGGGATTGGGTCAGTGGGTGCGTTTACTTGCATGAGGGTGATCGATGTGTCCACGCGCCTTGAAGACGCTTTGCATGGTTCAAAGGGCCCCAAAAGGTCGGTCGGTCGGTACACCTGGCCGGGGCTTGGGAACCAGATGTGCACAGTATCTTTCAATATCGGATGTTTTGGGATTCCCCTTGTCACCACCATCGTCTACTCTGTATCACTCACACCAAAAGGCCGATTGATTTCTTTTTCCTTTTCTGTTTCGGCCAAACTCCAGTCTTCCCAATCACTACAACGATGGTGTTTGACGAGGAGGTTATCCTGGGTTCGATTTGAAAAAGTGTCTCACCACCACGGAAAGGACGATTCAGACGATGCATGGCTATGGCTGGTTTGAGTAATGAACATGTCTGTGGGGATTCCTGACCATGTCACGCACTGTTGAATGAATGATCGATTTTATCAAGAGGGCGACCTATATTCCAGCGATGACGGACGCTCAAACGCGACGAAATCCAGAGGTATGAACAAGCTTGATCTTGATGTGAACAACACACTCCATGACGCCCACTTCTCTCCTCCTCCTCCTCCTCCTCCTCCTCCTCCTCCTCCTCCTCCTCCTCCTCCTCCTCCTCCTCCTCCTCCTCCTCCTCCTCCTCCTCCTCCTCCTCCTCCCTGAATAGGCGGCACTCTCGCCTCTCCCATGGGTAGATCATAACCACCTAGAGACTCTCAATGACAATCCACTTCAACTTGGACACCTTTTTGGCATCCTTGCCTCGTCTCTTGGCCGACTTCTTCGCGTCCCTCCTTTCCCTCTTTGCCAGCTTCTTTGCGCGCTTTTCTTCCTTCCTCGCGGCCCTTTTCTTGGCCTTCCTGCTCGAACGGTCCGAGTCTGAGGAGGATGACGAGGACGAGGACGAGGAGTCCGAACTGGCCGAAGACACATCTGATCCAAGCAAGGCAAGATCCGCCTGACTCAACTGCACGCCCTGCTTGTGGGCCTGTCTGAGACCCTTCTTCCTCCCCTTGAGGATCTTTCTGTCTATCCCCTTGGCTGCCAACTTGTCCATCACGTTCCGCTGCTGAGCGCGCGGCGGTACCTCGAACGACAGAGGGGCGATCTGGCCCTGTAGTGCGAGCAGCCTGCGTTCCGACAGCGTGACGGCATCGGCGGTCATGGACGCCACGGGGCCGGCGGGGGCGGAGGCACCGGTGCGGTTGTTGTTGATGTTGATGTTGATGCTGTCTGGGTTCCGACCCAGCGTGACGTTCAGGTCTTTGTCCTTCTTGATCGACGCCTTGAGTCCCCTCGGCTCAAAGTACGATGCGTTGACTTTCTTCATAAACGCCGCGGACCGCCCGGCGCTGACGGCCGCGCCGCCTATCCCCGCTACCAACCCCACGGCGGCGCCGGTGGCCTGCGCCCAGTGGTGAGGCACGAACCCGATGCCGTCGCTGACCAGCTGGGCCGCTTGGAAGGGCGGCGCCGGTGCCAGGGCGATGGTGATGGTGTCGAGAAAGTGCATAAAGTCTTGTACCTCGACGGAATGCTGTTGGAGATACGGTGAGTATGCGCGGTAGAATGGCATGGGTCCCGTGATGAGGTTCTCCGGTTGGATCTGTGGGATGCAAACGGGGAGTGGGAGGCTGGGGTAGCGTCGTTGTGATGGTGGAGGAGGGGAGGGAATCCACGCCAGTGCCTTTGAGATGGCTTCGGAGTCTTCTCGTGTCTCGGTGTATGCTGGGGGAGGGTCCTGATACTCTTGTTGAGGTTGCTGAGGTTGTTGTTGATAAGTTTGATCTTCTTGAGGCTGTCGTTGTAGTTGTTGTCGATTTTCTCGGTATTCTCGATACTCCTGTTGAGGTTGCTGTCTCGGATAATCTCGATAATCTCGAGGTTGCTGTTGGTATTCTTCTTGGTATCCTCGATACTCCTGTTGAGGTTGCTGTCTCGGATAATCTCGATAATCTCGAGGTTGCTGTTGGTACTCTTCTTGGTATTCTCCATATTGAAACTTGGTCATGTTTGATTTGGACATTTTCGGCTTGGGGGTTTGTCGACGGGTCAAAGGGCCGACGATCGGATCGGGTGCTGTGAACCAGGACTGTTTTTTGTATAATCAAATCCCAAGACGTGATCAGATATTAGGATGGTAGGTGATATGAATGTATGTACTGTAGATATCCGCGTCGCCACCCACCAGTCAGTCCTTGTCTATCAGGTATATTGTATATTATGTATTGTAGGTAGATAGGTAAGTAGTCCCCAAGGTATGATCAACGGGTGAATAGGAGGCTCTTTATGGTCTTTCTTTCTTTCTGTTATCTTCTTCTCGGTTACGGATCGGGTGCGATGGCTCTTTTTTTATACGTGGATGGGTAGAAGAAGAAGAGGAGGAAGAAAAAGAAGAGGACGAGGACGAGGACGAGGGAATGTCATGGTTATCCTACCTGTCCCATGTCCCATGTCTTTATTCATTTGCCAGTAGCGGTGGTAACAGTAGGTGCCCACTCACGCGTCCATTCTTGGTGGCTTCTTTTTTTTTTTACCAGTTCGGGTTTTCCGTCTCGGTCAGGGCGTCCAAGCGCTGAGCGAGCTGGGTCCAGATTTGCTTCCCCCCCTCTTCCGGGCCGCCGTCTTTCTTTGGAGTATGTACTGTACGAGGATGCAGAGAGGACAAGGCTTACCACGCTTACCTCAATGCGGATACAAGTCTCCGGACCCCAAGGCAGATTTCCAAAGAATGATCTCTTCCCGATTCGGCGCGTTTCGCGATTGGTCGAACTCATACTCTAATCCATCCGTATATGAAACAAACGTTCCAAACAGAAAAAGAAAACCAACAGGGAACATTTCGAACCGGGGGGGAGAAAGAGAAAGAAAACCTCTGCCTGATTCGGCTCATTCTGCGATTCGTCAACATCTACATGATACAAAACGTCCTATACTGCGCCTCACTCGCGGAGAGTGTGCCAGCTGTAAATCATCGCCGAAAGGTCTTGATCGAGTCCACACCGCGAGGGCAGTGCATGGTGCGTGGTGCACTGCTGTACACCTCCATTTTCGAGTGATGTCGGTAGCACCAAGAGACAGGAGGACCTCGCATGACAAGTGAACGAGAGCCATGTGCACTGTTCACCACAGCTTCATCCTGTTCCGCATGGATTGAATCTCAATGCGTTGCTGCATGCTGAATCCAACACTGGCGTGTCCACTGATCGTCTCTCGAGGTCGGTGTCCGTCGGATGATAGTGGTATCCCAAGTCACAGTGACCGTCGTATGTCCTGCAGAAGTGACACGTCGCGTTCATCTCTCACCGAGTGAGAGTTGATGGTTTTGTTGGTTCCCTCTGCAAAAGTACATCCCTCCGCGCCCTCCCCTCTCTACGAATCGCTCTGTCGATATGACGACTGCCATCAGACAATAGAGATGAAGCTGTATGGCTTGGTGCCCGAGGTATATACCCATGTTAGCCAAGGGATCCTCGTCTCACCTGAGAATTCCAATCCCCGGACTACTGGCAGGCCACATCGGATACACTCAATGGTGTATGGCTCGGCGACTAGTTCAAACAAAGCCGTCTCATACACAGTGTTTCCTCTCCGAGTCCAGTAATGGTGTGTGACAAAGTCCAGTCCAGAGTATTGGACTCTTGCGATTTTGCGTGCCGTGGTCAACCAAGTGCTTTCCCGCAAGCGTCAGTCGATTCAGGGCCGGTAAATCACCCTTAGACTGCTCGAATGTGACCACGTCAGTGTTCAGTGATGATATACACCTGTTCTATTGTGCGCGATCCAATATTCCGAGAACGACCCCGCCGACTGAGGGCAAAGTCGTTCAGGCTCTGTCTCTGCCGAGTTGAGCAATCCTCTCAAACACATCTTTCAAAGCACCCTTCTTGTAATCAATAAGCACAGAGTCATGATTCGCCTCAGGATACGTCGACGTAGTAAAGTCAACCTTCCCACTGACCTCGTCACTCTGCCAGCATTGCTCAAAGTACGTCTGTCCACGCTTGGCAATCATGATGTCTGACCCTGCAAAAAATGCATCAACCCTTAGCTTTGCCGCGCCTGGCTCACGCTCACTCGCTCTGAGCGACGCTTCATTGTCGGCTATCTTGCGAATGCAGCCCGAGTAATCGGCCGCCTCGGCCCACGCGGCATCGTCGCATTTCTGAAGACATAGTTTCGCTTCTTCGTTGCCGCCCTCGTTGCTCTCTGCGAATTGCCACTTTGTCGCAAGCTTCTGGATGAGCTTGGCCGTATCATTGTCGAAGCCATATTGCTCGACTAGCGTGGTAGAATTCGACGTTTCTGCACCAGGAACTTCTGTGCCGGCTGATGACGAGAAAATGTTTGATAACGGCGAGATGAGTCCTCCGGACCAAGACACACTAGGCATGATCTTGTTATTGACGAATGTGTTGATACCGGCCCAGGAGTCCAGCGCGTTGATTGGAAGTTTCGAGGCGAGTGTGGGAACAGTCGCTCCCGAACGAGCCTTGGGTACGAAAGGTGCTATCAAGTGGCCACGGTTAGCTTTGTCCTAGCCTGTCTGGTGAACCGAGCAAACACGTACCCAAGAATGCCACATAAGGTGTCTTTGGGTCGAGGATAGACCGGTACCGAATCAACGTGTTGAGTGTATAAATCGTCCCAGCTGAATGGGTCACTATGGAGACATGTTCAACACCGAGTCGGTGCAGAAGAACTGGCACGGTTTCTAGCCAGACAGCCACACGAACATCAAGTGCCACAGGTGTCGAGCCTCCAAAGCCTGGTCTAGTCTACGCTTAGCGACGGCCGCTGTCATGGTAAAAGAGGGGGCAAAAGGAGTGTGGGTGTGTGTGCATACCTATCGACGAATATACCCCTTACGCCGCAGTCGTTCGCCAGCTTGTCAAAGTGCAAGGCATTCCACCGGCAGCCAAACATTGGCGGAACAAAAAAAATCACAGGTAGACTGGCATTGTCAAAGTTCGTTGTGGTAGAGTACGTTACTCTAAGCTTCGGGTGGTTGGCAGCCTGCGGAAGCCATAGAGCTTGATGGAAGCACTTCTTGCATATCAAGTCAATTACTTGGTCTTCTGCTGAGGAGGATATCATGGCTGAACGAATAGAACTCTTTCAAAAGAATTCGAAATTGGGCTGAGCTTCGACGAGGAGAAGACACTGTTATACGGAGTACATTGCGAGGACACAAGATCAGGCGACTCCGTACAAGAGGGAATTAAACGGAGCAACACGTGATTCTATGCTGAAGCCTTGTCTGGAGCCTCACTCAGACCATGACCTTGATTCTTTCCTCTCCAAGATAGATTAGTCTATTTAATGGTCCTCGTACATATAGGGTACTTTTATTCCCCATGGGGTATCTCAATTCAAGCTTCTCGCTTCTGATGCTGGTTGGTGCAATCCTGGCACTCGATACTTTTTTGTAGCCAAACAAACCAGCCGTCGTACTCATAACATCGTCAAAGTCGTCGCAATAATACACTTCATTCGCTGCTCTTCAAGAGCGCTCCATTCATAAGTTCAGCCACAATCCGACGTCTTTGAAGCTGAATTTGGTCGGCATTGTACGACATGGGTGTCAACCCAAGCATGATTTGCCTGGCGCTGGTGATGGTGAAAACACCACAATCATCCATGTTGGTTTGATGTGGTGTTTCTCCAGAGTAATCAAAGATCCATTCCTCCTCGTGGTACGCACTACCCAATTCCTCCTTGACCCATTTCTTGATCGTTTCGACATACGGGCGTCCGTTCCCTCCCAAGCTGTTGTAGTGTGTAATGGTCTTGTTCTTTCCTGACACAACACACAAAGTCCAATGCATTCCACGGTTGATGGGAATGAAAACTTGTTCTGTCTCGAGGAGTCTCTTGCCTCCAATCTTGGCTCGATTCGCCCAGCGCTTGACACTATCATAGCCCTTTTCGGCGAGGTTGTTGTAAAAGAAGGAGACAAATGCATGGTGTGTGGGGACTTGTGTCGGTCGATCGTTCTTCTTGCCATGTTCAACAATGATTTTGAGATACCCATTGATCACTTCGTCGTTGAGCCAGCTGTCCGTACCGCGACCATGCAAGAGCGGTACAACGCGAACGAGATCAGTAGGCTTGTACTCGCCATGTCCATTTCGGAGGGCTTGTTGAATTTTCTCTTCCCATTCCTCGGTGAGAGCTACAATCTCAAATTGACGATGTTCTTGTAACGAGGCTAGCCTCTTTGCCTCAGCTCTAGTGACTCTTTGTGTCCTCTCTGCGGAATGTGGTGATGCTTTTGGAGTTGGTCCATCTGGAGTAAACGGGTCCTCAATGGTGAGTTGGGCAAAGTTCTTGACAGGATCTTGCTCAGGCGTAGAAGGCGCAATTTGCTGTCGAGTCTCGCTGGTTGCATGCTCAGCCTTTGCTCCTGGAGGACTCTGCTTTGGGGTAGTAGCCAAAAAGGCGCTTGCAGGGGAGGCATTCATTTCCGTTGTCGGCAGATCGTCATCTTCAAGCTCAATAGGTACATTGCCGTCCTGATTCTCGTTTGGTACAGTGTCAGGTGGTTGTGATGGTGTTCTCTCTCCACTCGTTTCACTCTTAGCCCTAGGAGTAGTTGGGTCTTCTCGAGTGCTGTCGATGGTTGTGGATCTTAGTGCCGCGTCGCTCGTGGTCGGCTCTGATGATTCGTTTGTGGCGACTTTCTTATCCTCTAATACTGCCGGGTCGCTCGTAACCGGTCTGATTTCTTGGGCTTTTTCATATGTGGCGACTTGTTTTTCTACTGGAGTGGGTGACCCACCACCTGCAGCCATGATCATTTCGAAGAGTCTCGCGTCGGCTTCGAGATCTGGCGGCGAACCAATAAACATTGACGAGATATCACTCTCCTGGGGTGATGTACTTTGTGGATGTAGAGTGGAATTGCCAGGCGAGCAATCGGACGTTGAGAAGCTACCGTTCTTGACGGTTGTGGCTATTTTCGTTGGCTGCGGAGTTACATTCCCTGGCGAACAGTCGCAGGTCGACGATAACTCTGAACCTGGACTTTCTTGTTTGAGCAAGACTTGTTTTTGTTTCGGTGTGCTCACCCGGCGGTTTCTGACACGAGGTGGTGACAACAAATCTTCGTCAACAGGAACCGGGGGTTGTGTGGTGACAGGAGCCGTCTCTTGGACAACGATGACCGGGGTTGGCGATGTAGGTGCTTTAGACACGCGCGAGCTCGGACCAGAAGTGTCAGTGCGCCCGATCGCCGCATCGATCTTGGTGTTTGAATATCTTGTGGCTCTAATCTTTCGAACCCTCAGCTTCTTCGGTCGCAGTTGGTAGGAGCGTATCGAGGTGTCTGAATCATCACCCTTGTCTGAGTCTGGCAGAACCTCCATCAAAGTTCCCCATTCGGACTCACATGCCTCAGGTGATGGCGGTCGATTCGCAGCGGGCAAGGCTGTTAATTGAGGAGCAGAGGATAGCTTGCGATGAACGACTGGGAATATGCGTGCTTGCTTGCGGGGGATAGGACGTTCGGGAACTTCGGGGGCAGGCGCCGGAAAATGAGGCATGTCTGCGAAGATCGAAGGAGGTGAGGTAGACTTTTCTTCCGCGGTTGAAGTAGTGACCACGCGAGTCTTGCGCCTGTATCTGGTCACGCCAGTAGGCAGGAACTTCGGGATGCGGTAGACTCTGTTTGCGGTAGAGGGACGAGGCAGCGGCTGTGGTTGTTTCGGTGACGGTGCAGGGGTCTTCCTGTAACGCTCGTGGTCGTCTGCAGTGTCGGGATGCGGCCGTTCTGTTCGTCGTGCTTCTTCAAGCGCGACAGCGCGATTCCAGGGAGAGTCTGGAAGTGTGAAATGAGGAGGAACAAAATTCTGTCGAGGAGGAGTTGCGGCGCGCACGTTTCTCTGAGGCTGCGCTCGTGTTTGTCTTCTCTGGCGTTCTCGAACCCTACGCACAATTGCGTAGGTTGGTTCTTGAACGGCAATGTGAAAGCCGCCTGCAATGGCAGCGCCCAATCCTCGACAGACACGCTTCGCCGCCTGGGCCAAGGTAGACGGTGGTGGTCGACGTGCGAACACGCCGGAGGTGGAAGGAGGATGTGGAGGACCGGACTCTGGCCATCCGCCAGGTATGTAGTTCTCGGGATACGGATTAAAGCGATGTTCAGGAGTCGCAGGACTCCAGTCCATGAAAGACGAATTGTCAGCCATGGCTGACCGATATGTTCGAAACCGATCAAGGCATGAGAAGAGGGCGTTGTTGTTTGTTTTCGAAACAAGGCTGAGGAGCAGTCGAATACAGATCCAAACGCGACGGGAAGTTCTGAATGCGTCACTTGCGCCAAGACTCGCAAGCTGCCGAAAATCAACCGGCTTTATTACTTCCATCGCCCCTGGAGGAGGTTCACTGATGAGGAGGAAACCTCATCAACGAATACATATTGCACTCAGCGTCTTCCACGATCACAGTATCTATATCAGCGGAAGGTCAAATTCCGGCTTGGTGAAGGCATGAAGTCTCGTGTTTTCCCGCGCTGTGTGCAGACTTCGCTGCCCGTCTGTACCAATGGATGCCAGCCCTCAATCGCACACCAGGAGAGTCCCCGATGATTACATGTAGGAGGCACATTGATAAGCACTGAGGCTTCCCCAATACTAATACAGCGCGTGCTATCATGGTTCCCATCTGCCTACATGTTACATGAAGGATAGAAGACCCCTTTCTGCGCCCGAGGAGTACGTCAATGTAACTCGAAATGAGAAGGAACCTTTCTTGAGGCCTTGTCGTCATGTATTCTATACGCCTAGTCAACCGCTAGACCCAAATACTTGAATAAGATAGGATTGCCCTCAACGGATAACCATGCGATCCCCGAATAAACGATCAGTTTCGTTACCACCTCAACATCATATCGTACTCTTGGCCTCTGAATACTTGCGAACAGCCGCCTCTCTTGAAGTAGATCCATAGCCTGAACTTCCTGAGGGCTAGGCGAGCCGCGAGCACCGGGCGTTGTAAGCGGCATTGGAGATAACTGATCCACCCCAGCACCCATCTGGGCGCGAAATGTCTCGAGACTGCTCGACCGATTCCTGCCCGAAGCTCGAGAACCCTTCTCCTCTGAGTTATCCTCCTGGAAGTAGCTTGGCTCAGGCGAAGCCTGTTTGGCAGGGCTAGGGGAGCTTTCGAGAATGCGACTGTCTCTCCTCCTCTTGTTCCGGTATGCTAACGCCTCGTATGCATCGGCTTCTGACTGGGGACCAACTGAGATCGCCCTTCTCCTTCTGAACGAAGACAACAAATGAGGAATATCCCTGGCTGGAGGAATAACATTGTCGTCATTATCTTGCTTAGGCACCTTTTCATATTCCGAAGCGGGCTTGAAGAATCGTCTCGGTAGTGTAAGACCCAGGTGCTCGATGACACGGAAAACGGGAGGGAAGATCCTCAGGAGTGTTGGCTTCATGATTCCTCTCCATGCAAAGATCGTAAGGACTCCCAGTCCAATGCGCATCACGACCACACCCCAGCCCATTTTGGCCAAATCAAACGGCACCGTACCTGGACTTGGCTCTGACCATGCGTAAGATGTTCGCGCAAAGTGCCACACACCATACTGGCAGCCAATGAAGACACCTGCAAATGATACACTGTCATCAAAGCAAGGACAGTCGTCCGCAGGCTCAGGATGAATCCGGACCAAGACCAGGACAACGAGAATGACGAGGAATAGTCGCTGGACGTCACCCGTGTGTAGCCATTCGTCAAAGGTCTCGCCCCAGCGGCACTGGACCAAGGCTAGCACTGTCCCGATGAAAGTGCCCCAGATCACGTCGAAAAAGCCATGCATCCCACAGTAGAGTCGGCCCAGCACGATGGAGAAGGCGTATAGATAGGACAGGATCTGCAAGCCGAACTTTGTGTTTGGGTTCATTTGATCATTGCCATGAAGTAGGTAGAGAGAGTATATCGCGACTGAGACCGAGTTTGTCGAATGGGTCGAGGGAAAACCGTACTCGAGCGCCGCAGAACCCGACATGGTGATTCGCTGTAAAGGTGGTGATAACGGCCTGGGAAGACATAGCATATCCTTGATGAAGCCGGTGAAAAAGACACCAGCGGCCAGGACATGTACCATTCTGTAGCAAGTCAGATATCTGGCCAACTCTTCGTCCGGGGCACGTAGTTACCCTCGACCAATACTTGTATGTCCGCACCAAAAGAGAATTGGCAGTAACACCATAAAGGCGGTATGTGTGCCCAGGTTTGCCGAAAATGCAAAGTATGTGTCCAAAGGGGGTGTCCGCAGACTTTCTTGCAGCCATGCTACGTACGGAGTCTCCCAACGCACGATCGGGAGGAGCTGTTCACGGAGGAAATATCGCCATTTCGGTAGTTTGATCTTGTCTGCCTCTTATGTTAGTTGGGTTTGACGGGGATTGTCTGAGTGTTTCACAGGTACGACGTACAATGATCGAGAGACCTTAGCCCGGCATCTGGTCTATCTTTCTCCTGGTCCATTTCGAGATGTTTCTGTAAGGACTGGCATCCATGGGATCTGGCAGAGAGGAAGGCGCTTGTGATAGCTCGTCAGCCTCGGATGAGTTGCGTATATATCCAGGCTTCAGGGCACCATCTGGCGCAACGGTGAGCTATACGCTCGAAATCGTGTCGCCGTATTGTCGTATCTCGAAAGCTGGACGTGAAATTAGTGTGGCGGTGCAATGAAGTGAAAGCCGCAGGAGGTGTCTATAGTGCTAACGGAGTACGGAGCATTTCCTGGCCGCTTGTTTATCTGAACTAATGGATGAAGGTGCTTTTGGAAGTTCCAGCTTATCCGCGTTGGTAGCGCAACGTCGCGCTTCCTTAGTCATCCACCCACCTCTTACTCACGTACTCATATTGTAATATGTGCTATACCACTCAACGATCCTCCCCAATGAGCGATCGAAGTCGCTGTGATCCAACGCAGAGATCTGGTGTCCTTGAGAGGAGGGACGGCCTCGAGTGGTACAGTACCCTACCCACCGAGAATCTCTGAAATTGTTCATGACTACATGGTGTGAGCGATCTCAATCACATCTTTTACTATCTGATCGGTCAAGCCTTCACTCTGCCTCTAAAGGGTACGATTCTGGCGTCTTATTCACCTGAACTCCTCCTCTCTTTGCATATCTCGAATCAGCAAACGGCAGAGGCCAACCTCCTTCTTCCTCCGAAGTAGCCAACCATAATCTCTGCAGCCACCTCTTCTTCATCGGATCAGCTGCATCTTGGTAGGCTGACCGAGCATGTAGGTTGTGCGTATTGGTAACAAACTGTATGTCTCCTTGCTCCAGTGTCATCTCCAAGCAAAGGTGTTGGCAGGTCTCCTCCATGACCTTGATTGCTTCACGTTGGGCCTCTGTATATTCGGGCAGTGAACCAGCTTCCCAGAAGCGTTGCAGGGCTCCGACATAGTACGAATCCCACTTCATACTCAATTTCCCATTATAATAGTAGTATCCGGGGGTCCTCATCCACTCGTTTTCTCCTTCGCTAGTCTCACCCTTGCGATCATAAAACCAATGCGCTATGCACAATTGCTCTAGAACATCAGGTCGTTCCTTGCGTAGCACATTGTATATGTGGTGCGTCGAGACTACCTGAGATTCTCCACCAGACATAGCTTGGTGCAGACAGAGAAGACCCACGATGTCGCTTTCATCGGTGTGGTATGTCTGGGCTTTGTGTGTGCGATAAATACGGCCTTTGCCATTGACTTCTTTTCCTTCTGCTAGATCCTTGACATGACCGAGCATATGGCCCTGGCGGTTCTGGCTCACCCGACGTCCGATATATGAGCCAATCCCAAGGTAAGCAATGGAAGCCTGACGGGTGGTCCATGACGCCACGGGTAGGCCGCGCAAGACAACAAACCCTATGCCATTGATAAGCTCATCTCGGACTTGAGCCAATGTGGCTTGCAGGTCAGTGGGAAGCTTGAAGGTTGAGCGATTGACTTCTGCAAGAGGCAGTCTGCCCTCTTCGACTTCTTGGACAGCTTGTTCGATTTGCTTCACTTCGTTGCTCGAAAAGTGCCGAATCCATCGGCCCGGGTCCTTCTGAAGGTCTTCTTTCTTCCATACTGTGCGGCCTATTATCTCGCTAGGCAGGTCCTGAAAAGGTGTCAACCATTCATATATGGGTTCTCTCTGACCAGAGCTAAGCTCCAGACCGTGGCCCCAAACGGGCTGCAAGGAGGACATCAGGGTCAAAAGTCAGGGTTTGAAGTGATAAAGTCGATAAGCGCGTCAAGGACGACACAGCCTCACCATGGCGAGGATGAGCCATCCTGCATCAGCGATGGTTTTCGCCTTATAGTCACCAACCATGCCAACAGACTTTGCCTTTTGTTGATGTGAAGGTGCTACAAAGGAAGGAGACTCCGAGCTACAATAGCGGAACAAGATAAGCTCGATAAGGTGAGGGAAGACCGAATCAGGTTTGGCGTCGATGGTCGTCCCAGGTCATCATCCAACAAACCTCCTACATCAATGCTGCTGTTCCGAGAGAAACGTCAAACAAGGTCAAATCCACGGCGTACAAATGTCTGGACAGAATAATGAGCCATGAAAACAAGTTGGCTTTCCAATATGGGAGTAATGAACGATATCTCAGACAATGTTAGACGAATGCGGACAACACCATAGGGCACACGACGACAGATGACAGTCTCGGGCCACGAGACATCACAGCCATTCATCTATACTAGGAGCCTACTTCTTATCAAGTTGTGCCAACCATTCATCCGTCTTTAGAACTTCATCCACGATCGTCGGCCAGATCACGTCAGTCGCGGCCTCTTTCAATGCCTGGCTGAATCCCGCTGTTGCATCTGAGCTACAAGAGGTACAACGTGTCAGTTCGTATCGCTCTGGGGAAAGTTTTGCTGGGAACATTCCACATTACTTACATGAGTGTGACTTTGTACCCCCTGCGTGGACTGTCAGCGAGAAGTACATTTCATATCCATGCCATGGGATATAATGCCAACGGCGTCGGGGGTTTCAGACTTACAACTCGATAGCTTCTCTAGCAGTGGACTCGATGCAAGTGTTGGCCACCATTCCCGCAATGTACAGCTGCGTAACATCTCGCTGACGGAGCTGATAGTCGAGATCGGTGTTTTTGAAGGAGCTGCAAACCGGGCAACATCCCATTAGTGTTGGATAATTGCCTCTGCTTGGCCCGTCACGATGGATTGGAATCCTGGTACCTACCTGCTATTCCAGTGTCTTGAGACAACGACATCCCCATTGCTCAGCTCTGGCTCGAAGCCTTCCAGGATCTCGCCTCCCCAACCGCCGAACGTATGATTCTGGTCTGTCATCTGGTGTACTGGGCGCATGTGTTGCCAACCCGCGTATTTGCCTTCCTCCCATTGCTGGTGTAGGCCGTAGTAGACAGGAATACCGGCCTTTCTGGCCCCGTGTACGAGCTTGCTCATGTTGTCGAGGGCATTGGTCTTTGTCAGACTCTCTTGTAAAAGACCGTACACTTTTCCCTTGGGGTGGACGAAGTCATTTAGTGGATCGACCAGGAGGAGTACTGGTTTCGTAGTCATTTTTGCCGAATGCTCGTATACTTGGAGACGTTCTTATATTGGGTCAAGTATAGGTAAGTCACGAATGGATGGTGGTCGTGGCCTTCTGTCACGAAGACCGTACTTATACCTCCCAGCCTTGCTGCTGCTGAATTCTGAACCCGCCTTGTCCCCAATATGACAGCTATTCTGTTCCGATTTCATTAAAGATGGACGACCTCAGCAGGTTACGTCCGTACTGTACGTCAATCAGATTGGCTCAACAAACCTCCAGATGGGCAAACAATGTTTACTATTCAACCCGACACAGCGCTAGCATTCAATGCCACCAGCCCGAATGGGTGGGCATAACCGTATGCAACGTCTGGTGTATACACGCTGCCAGTCAAAGTACTCGAACGCCTGTGACACGGCTGGAGCGTTTGTATGCATAGTTACCTAACCAGTACTGTGAAGCCCCAGGGAAGGATGACAAAGATTGCAGGTGCACATATTTTCTGATTAATGATCAAACAGCGGGCCTCCACGCGATATCCGCATCCACCACGAGGTGACTTCTCAACCTATCATGGATTCAATCAATCTGCCAATATAAGATGCCAAGTTGGATGGGAACGGAATGGGACTTCGGAAAGAAATTGCAAGGCTAGCGGAGGTCCAAATTTTTGGTTGAGTTGGTTCGATGCTAATCTGATTCATGCTATACCCAGCATTGAAACGTCACCACCCCGCGTATGAGGCAATACTGTCCTATGACAGGACCGAATACCAAGATAATGGTTCGCACGAGTTCGGTCGAGATCAAGTCCATCGGCTTCAGACAAGTCTCCCTTCGAACCAGGCTGCGTAACCGTCCATTCCGTTAGCAGTTCTTCTGTCATCCGATGTCCTTTGCCGTGTCCTGATGATTGGCACAGGTCATTGGTAGACATGACAGAGCCATCGCAATAGGCAGGCAGAGTGGCGGCAAATGTTGGACCAAGACACAAAGTCAGTTCAACTATACTAGCCACTTTTATAGTCTCCTTTGAGCACCCTTTCGCTGAGCTCTTTCAATGCTCTCGCACAGTACTCAAAGTCCTCCAGTTCCAAATAGACCATGGCCGAAAACCTCGCCCACAATGCGCCGGATATGTACGATACATTGACGAAAACGTTGTGATCCTCGTACAAGTGTCTCATGACCCAACTCAGGACCAGCGGTACGTCGTCAAGCGGGATCGTTTCCGGATTTTTGTTCTCGGTCGTCGAGACGTCGATAGGAAGTCGTAGATTAGCAAAGGAGGTTCTCTTTTCTTCAGAGACAGGTATTGGCTTGGTCCCGAGAATCTGCGCCGCTCGAGCCTCTCCTTCTCTTGCCAGGTCCCGGCAGTATTTACGGATCTTCTCTTCTCCGCCACAAATGTTTTGTCGGAAGTCTATCGCAGCAGGAATGCACAGCGGCGGGCCAAAATCGATGGTGCCATAGTACTGAAAAAGGGAAACGAACTCGTTCGTACCTTCTGTATGTGGCCTCACGAATGTTTTCCCCTTCAGAGTCTCCGGTAAGGGCTGAAAGCCGTGCGAGGTTGGTAGTGTAGAGCGCATGAGTTTTTGATTGCGAAGAGGGACGTACAGGACCGCGCAGACATGGGGAGCCAGAAGCCACCTATTCATCAAGTCTCAGCTATTTCTGCAACGATTCATCACCGGTGCGGGTGCGTCCAACTTACTTGTGACAATTGCTTGCCAGAAAATCCGGGTCTAGGGCCTTCAAGTCCAACTCAATGAGGCCTATGCCGTGGGCAGCATCAACGGCGCTCAAGACACCGTTGTCTTTGCATATTCTGGTGAGTTCCTCAAAAGGCATTCTCACGCCAGGCATGCTCATTACCGCATCGAAGATGGCGACTTTTATCTGGCCTCGATGCTCCTCCAACGTTGATCGGAAGGACTGAATGAGTTTCTCTTGATCATTGACAGTCGGGTCGAAATCGATGCATATACTCTCAACCGGGGTTGTTTCTACCAGGTAGTGCACGGTTTTTTCAATGGCGCCGTAGGTGCCTTCGATGTAAACGATCTTGTCTCCAGGTTTGTAGATGAGGTTTCGAAGCACTGCATTGAGGCCGGTTGTCGTGTTGGGGACCAGGACCACTTCATCTTCATCTCCGTGGAGGAACTGGGCCACCGCACGTCGCGATTGTGCCAAACGCTCTGGGTATATGTATCGAATGAAAACATCTGGATGAGCTTGGACTTCGTCTTGGAAGGATCTGAGCGAATCTCGGACAGGGCGAGGGTACCCGCCAAATGCACCTATGCACAGTCAGGTTTCCCGAAGCGTGACGACAATTCCATCGCATCGGCATGCCTTGATTCAAATGTCTATATCCAGGCTCGAACATGAAATATTTTTTGCCGAATGCCTTGCCGAATTGTGCATCGGCGGAAGCAGCTGAGGGCTCAATATTACTCATATTGAGGATGCCAGTGTACGTTGCGGTCTTTCGCGCAATTTGACTCACAGCGATGCCGCACGCCGATATGGAACCTGGAATCGCTCCGCGGCAACCTTTTGTCGACTGGCCGAGAATTATGACTCACCTGGTGTAAATGAGATGATTATAACAATGTTGTAGGGCGCATCGAGGATGACACACGATATAACAAATCTTTCTTGTTGAATACGCACTTGTCGCGTATACCGGCGTACCGTGGCCTACCTCCACGGACATATAACAAGGGTTGATAAGGTCGATCGGCTCTCGCTTCATTTGGGGTGCTCCGTAATTCTCGGCAGAGGTCCAGCGTTACAACTCACACAAGATGTCCACCATACAAGTTGTCAAGACCACCAATGCACCCACCCCCGTATCCCATTTTTCCCAAGCCCGGATTTGGAATGGAGTGGTGTATTGTTCGGGTGACATAGGACTTGATCCAAAAAGCAGTCGACTGGTGGATGGCACAACAACAGACCGTACAGTATGAGCTCTTCTGTGCTTCTTTCAAACAAACACATATACTTAGCCAGGGGTACAGGTGCAGGCCATTCGAAACTTGTCCTCTATCCTCGAGGCTGCAGGATCCTCACTGAAGCATGTGATCAAAGTCAATGTGTACCTCACCACAATGGACAACTTTGCAGCCATGAATCAAGGCTATGCTCAGTGCTTTGAGCAGCCATTCCCGGTAAGTCAGGTCTCTGATAACAGATTCCTTGTGATGCTTATTCCTAGAAACAGTCTCGAACTTGTGTCAATGTTGTAGCGCTACCACTCGGGGCAGATGTTGAGGTTGAATGCATCGCAGCGCTTCCATAGGCTTCACAAAATTCACCGCAGTGGGATCATGCATTGGCAAGTAAGACTTGTGGGAAAACATTCGCCTGCTTCGGTAACCAACTCCTCGTCTCGCGTCATCGAAGAAGCGAGGTGTGCGCCTCATGCAAGTCATCGGATTCTTTTTCGTGATTGAGATGTTTCGAGAGGCTTTAACCCTGTTTCACGCGTGGGGTGATGAGGCTGTTCGGGGCTTGTTGCCCGGTAACCGGGGGGTGTAAATACGCAGCCTGCGCATTTTCTTCCTGCGTCATGCAAGACAGTGACAATATATGGATCTTGAACATCCTGGCTAGAAAGGCCTTTCAGAAACTCGACAGTATTTGTTCCTCGTTGACTGGCTTACCGGGTAATTGAAGTATCGTGCTACTGCAATAACACCGAAGCATATATTACTGCCACACCCGTCGTAAACAAAAGTCACTACCGCTTCTGTTTCCCTTGAACGCGATCCCGTATTCACCACCTTCACGATGGTCACCGAAACAGAGCCATATTATCCTTCACGGTCGTCTACAGTTCTATCAGAAAAGCGTCGGTCGAGCTCATACATCAACCCTCCATCTCCGACCAAAAGACCTACTCGAATGCAAAGCACGAGAACGAGCGATGGTACGGTCAGCACAAGAATGAGCTACAACAGCAGTGGACGAGTGTCAGAAGTCACAAACATCACACAGCCGGCATCATACTCTAAGAAGTTTGTGGTAGTTGGAGATGGTGGATGTGGCAAGACTTGTCTTTTGATCAGCTACGCCCAAGGGTACTTTCCAGAGGTATGCAGTGCAGCTTTGGCGAGAGTATCGACCAGGAAGTTGACTTGTTGCAGAAATATGTCCCTACCGTATTTGAAAACTACATCACCCAGACTGCACACAAGCCAACAGGAAAGACAGTCGAACTTGCGTTGTGGGACACGGCCGGACAAGAAGAGTACGACCGTCTGAGGCCATTATCCTATCCCGAAACGGACCTGTTGTTCGTCTGCTTCGCAATCGATTGTCCCAACTCTTTGGAAAATGTCATGGACAAGGTTAGTTGAATTTGTCGGCTAGTTCAAGAATACTGTATTGACAATAGCCGAAATAGTGGTACCCTGAAGTCCTACACTTCTGTCCTACGACTCCTCTCGTCCTCGTGGGCCTGAAGTCAGATCTCCGAAACAAGCGAACCTGCATCGAACTCCTCCGAACACAGGGATTGACACCAGTGACACCAGAACAAGGCCAAGCAGTAGCAAAGAGAATGGGAGCAGCATACATAGAATGCAGCGCCAAGGAGAACAAGGGCATTCAAGAGGTGTTCGACTTGGCCATCAACACAGCCATCCAAGTCGAAGAAGCCAGCTACGAGTCGAAGCCGAACAGCAAGGGTGTCAAGGTCAAGAAGGCGAAGAAGAGGAAATGTGCTATCCTCTGATTGCCGCTCAAAGCCCAGTGCATTGCATTGAGTCCCTTCTTGACTACCGACTTTTGTCCATGTTTTTCTTTGACCACAGGTTGGTCTTGATGTACACGCGTACTAGATGGCGTTACGGCATGAGTGCATGACTGGCGTTGTATTGGGTGTGACCCTTTAATCGGCCCCGTTTGACCTCGACATACACAATGGGGCTGACTGTGTAGGTATATGGATAGCAATAGGGCAGGGTTGCTCGAAATTAGCACATGATTGTAAAGATTCCGACTTTCCATTGACAGTCGCTCGAACACGTTGTCGCTGTCGTGGTTGCTTTGACCCTCGTTACGCGGTGGACGCTCTTCACCGCGTAGGTTGCTGATCATGTTCGACTCTACTCTCCTCGGTTTCGTCCCGAGACGATGTGTTCTGGGCCGTCTCGTCTTCTCTACCCATCACGGTCTCGAATTGACTCCAAAGCGCCTCAACAGAAGAGAACTCATTCCCAATCTACACCACACCCTTAGCATTTACACCGTCCAACATCTGACGTGGCAGTGAACTTGAAAGGCAACTCACCTCAATGATCCCCTCCAAACTCCGATTTAGACCGTTGATATGTGTAAGGACTTGTTCCAGAGACTATGGATATCGCTGCACGTCAGACCAAGCACCATAGCCAATCCATAACGTACGGTGCAAAATGGTCCTTGGAACCAAGCAAAACTTACCTCTCCGATTTCATTAACCAGTGCAGCGCGCCGGGTCTCAAATTCGCTTGGGCGAGGCGCGTCGGCCGCGAAGGTGTTGTGGGACGAGGCCATCCTTGTCTTTTCAACCCCTATAAACCGGCTTGATTGTATCGTTCTTGGTCGGTAGAGTATGATTGTCGCTGAACCACCAGGTGTTTACAATCGGGCAAAGGAGTGTCGTGCTTGTTGATATCGCCAAGTTAGGGTTCAATTGCTCGCGCTGGGGTCTAGTTGATAGCACGTGCTGACTCAGGCTCCAGAGAACCAACATGCACCAAAGCGGCTGCTGCATTGTCCGGGCTGCTTTTCTTCCCAACTTCGCTCTGTTGCCCCCAAGAGGCTCAGATCTCCCCAGGATGGTCGACTCTGCTCGCCGTTGACAGGATGCTATCACATCACAGCCTCTAATTTCTTCATGGCCAGATCCGGTATCTCACATCCGTTCGGCATTCCCCCGCTACTGCTTGATGGCTACTTCTGGGACCTATAGCACAACAGCGCCTCGATTTCAGCATGTGCAACGGCAAAACTCCCGAGGTGCGTTGAGATTATGGGTGCTCGACTCAATCGTAGTCTGACTACATCGCATAGCCGGTTGCGCAACTTGCAAAGCACGCCGCATCAAATGTGATGGCGGTGCACCCAGTTGTCTCAATTGCTCGAGACGACACTTCACCTGTCCCGGCTACGCCAGGACGCTCACGTGGAAAAAGAAGCATCAAATTACTCAGTCCGTGACTCTAGAGAGTGGGACATGTTTCGTCCCTCCCTCAGACACATCTGAGCTCTCTGCCCTGAGGCATGATAGATTGGCGGGTCGAGAAGGCGCATCCGTCATGATTTCTCGGCCGCAGGAGGTACGGCCATCAAACGACAAGATGGTACTCCTCCTGGCACACTACTTTCGCAAGGTCTGCGTGATAAATTCCTGCTTCGACTCCCCCGCGAATCCGCTTCGAAGCGTGGTCCCAGCTCTGATGCCCTCGTCGCCCCTTATCCAGTTGTGCATTTTGAGCATGTCAGCTGGCCACCTTCGCAACACGTTCCCGCATCTGTCGCTTGACAGTCTGGAATACCTTACAGCAACAGTATCCGAGCTGACGAAAGAAATAAAAAGCATCCTCCCGGACCATGCTTCATCCGCCGTCTCGGACCAGAGGTTTGAATATGTTCTTCTTGGTGTCATTATGCTAGGGGTGACCACCTCGTGGCATGTTTCTTCCGGTCTCGGCCTTGAACACATCGCCGGATCTCGCGCTTTATTTCGCCTTTGGATCGAACACAAATTCAGGTACGGACAAACACTCGACGATGAATGGTCACGTTTGGATTTCTACATGGGCCTGCAGGCTTACTGGGAAGCTATGGCTGCCTTCCTGGTGGACCAAGATATTCATCAGCTGGAATACCTGGATATCGCCTCTACCATTCCCCGAACCCAACCCGTGTACGTCCATCCCTGGACGGGAATCAGTGCAATCCCCTGGCTGTGCTTGGCAAAAGCGGGATGTATTGTCCGCTTGAAGAGGAATCTTTTGCGCCGGGCTATTCCCGCTGAGGGTTGCACTGCCACCGGGGGCGCTCGCCAACACTCCCTTCTCGAGCTCTCTCAAGCGTTACGCCGCCTAACTGAAGAGCTTGTACTCTACGAAACCCCAGATGACTCCGAAATCGCGGACACTTTCGACAAGCATACTTCAAAATCAGATCTGAAGAATTTGTCACGTTGTTGTCAGCTCGCAGCGCTGTTGGAATGCGTTAGATCACTTGACAATGTACTGGAGCAGCGAGAAATCTTGGGTCTGGTCTCGAACATTATGACGGATCCCTCAACTGGTGAATTCACCAAACAGGGTTGTCTGGATCTCCCGTATACCAGTGTTCTGCAAATGCTCTCCTTGCAGATATTACAACTTTTGTCAGGCATACCAACCGACTCGGGGACACGGTCGCTACATCATCTCCCTCTCTTGATCGCAGGGGGCGTCCTTTTGCCGCAGATAATGGGGCGTCCATCCGCGACGGTCTCACCAGTCTCGAGAGTCGAATACAGTGACATCATGGGCGATGCAAGCTGTGTTTCGACCGCTGTTTGGCGCCGATTCGTGGTCGAGAGGATCTTGAACCTCGAGAAAATGGTCAACCTTGAGGGGCATCGAAAAATTCGACTTCTTCTTGATCAGATATGGGCACGAGGGGACGCTTTAGCCCAGCAAGATCATCAACTGTATTCCGCAGAAGGCCTCCACTGGATAGACGTCATGGAAGACATGGGTCTACAATTCTTCCTCTGACACTATCAAATATCTGGGTTCGAGTATACAGCGCAACCTAGGATACCAAAAGAAGCTGTTCCAGAGTTACCCGAGTGGCGACAACACAAAGCATGAAATATAGCCTGCCCAGTCGATTAGACCCTTACATCCGGTATTTGATAGTACCTTCTGCTTCTTATCGGACGTCAGCTCAAGCAGCCACTGTGTATCTTGGGGGCATGCCAGCGAGTGTACCTTAGCATTTGCATGACAGGAGATGGCCGACCCTATTGGTCCGACCCGGAGACATCTTATACCGAAGATGGAAGTTTCGTTCGATTGGTCCCCAAGTGCCTCCACTCCACCAAGCCCTCACACTGGAGCCATATCCGTCGATGAAAGCAGGGGGTCTTGCCATTCAGTTAGCAAAGCCTAAGCACGACTACATTGAAAAGAGAGATGTTTTCCCTGAGGCTGCACAGACTACTTTTCGATGCATAGTAGTGTGTATACACGTCCTTTATATACCGTGATTCACATCGACATATCCCTCAAGTCCTCAGGTTCAGCTACCGCCCTTGCTTTGTTCGATCATTTGTACATATTCCTCGCTTCTCTCTGACTTTGTGGCTAACATGGCTATCCCAAGCACTTCGAACACCAGTATCGTTCGCGTCAATGCGGCGGATGCAAGTGTAGAGTTCCTTTTGGAGACTCTCGAGCGTGATGGTGGCATCATCATCGAGAATCTCATCAGCCCCGACGTCGCTGCTCAGATCCGGACAGACCTCAAACCCTACTTCGACGCAGACGGGGGGGATGTGTCTGGATTCTTTCCCAAGACAACGCGCCGAGCCATCGGGCTGCTGGGTATCTCCGACGGATGCGTCGACGTGGCCCTCCATCCCCTGCTCACCGAGGTCGCGTCGCGGCTTCTGACCTCCAAATACGAATATTGGGTTGGCCAGGAACGGCACACGGCCGTGTCCAAGCCCCAGATTTCGAGCACGGTCGGGTTCCAGGTGAACCCGGGCGGCAGGCAGCAGGGCCTCCATCGCGACGAAATCGACTACCACACCCGACCGGGCGACGAGGCCATGATGCTCGGTGCCGTCACGGCCGTCGTCAAAACGACGAAAGCCAACGGTGCCACGATCGTCATTCCGGGATCTCATAAATGGGGAGATGACCGGATGCCGTACGACCATGAAGCAGTCCCGGCAGAGCTCAATCCGGGAGACACGCTGCTGTTCCTGGGAGGCACCTATCATGCCGGAGGAGCCAACTCCACCACGTAAGTCATTTCATCGGGCTTTGGTTTTCCCTCTTGACGGCTTCTTGTCTCTTTGCGTTGCCACTGACAACGCAACCACCAGTGACCAAGCTCGCGAAACCGTCGGGATATTCTTGTGCAAGGGCATGTATCGGCAGGTTGAGAACCAGTATTTCATGGTGCCGCCCGACAAGGCTGCACGGCTCTCTCCCAAAGCGCGGCGCCTGCTGGGATATGCCATCAGCCCTCCGTTCTGCGGCTTTGTCAACTACAAGGACCCGATGGAGGCGATCTTTGGGCTCGTCGACGAGGAAACCATCAGGATTTGAATAAGTCCGGTGGGAGGGAGCTTTGGCAAAGGCTCCAGTGGCCAGCCTTGGTACATAACTACAGATCATAAGATGCTGCCATGTCTGGACCTCTGCAATATCATTGATATAAATAGTTATGCTTTTGGGTGGATAACACTCCCGTACTCGGTACAAGTACCGATCTGCACTCCAACATACAGAGAACAGGCCAAATTTGGTATACCCGACTTGTCCATTGATTCCATTAGCTGCTGTCACTCCGACCAAAAAAACAAATATATTATTCTTGCCACTGAATTCTCAGGGCTAGTCCAGCCGGGGATACAATGCCGTCAGACCGTGCCATGCGGTCGCGAGGCTGATTGTAACCTGGGCGACTAGGAAATGGCAACTGCAATCCCACTCTCCTTGCTGATCGATACGTATTGACCCGTGATCTTGAGTTCTCCGATGTGTAAATAGTTGTTTCCATTTGCGGCTTCAAAATTGCTTGCTATCGAATGAATATATGCCTGGAGCTCAATCTCAGGTGTTCTTGCCGGCAGGTTGGGAAGCCCAGTAGTGTCCCTTTGACAATGACATGTGCTCGTTCAAGAAATTCATCGCCATCCTTGTAGTCCCCAGTATCCTGATGAGCGCCACAACCCATAGCCTACATGTACAGTTACATGTTGGATCTTTAGCTCGACCTTCAAAAGTCTTGCTCCTCCTTAAAGAACTGGGTGAAGCTGATGATTGTTCCGTATATTAAAAGACCACCAACAATCGACATGACCATGGCTGGGATCTTGATGAGGGCGCAATGAGCTAGCAGAACAGGCAGGGCTGTTGCGTCTCTGCGTCAGTGCATCCGGCCTTCTTTCTGGCGTATAGCAAAACATACCAATGCCCATAACAACCAAGAACCCGGTGGCGAACCGTCCGAGGTCAATCCACGCACTTGCATTGCTTTCGATAAAATCATCGGGGTTCGCACATCTCGAAGCGATCCAGTTCGGCAGCGGCGCTAACACATATGTCGCTACCACGAGGAGGGTGAGGAAGTTGTGGAAGAGCGCAGCGGAAAGGATGACGAGGAGAAAGCCGATGGCGAGGACCTGTTGGAACGTCAGTCGTCACACACTAGCTTGTGGGATTGATGCGGACAGACAAACGAGAGAGCGATGATTGTTTTTAACCCTGCCGTCATCATGGAATGGGTGTATCGTATGACGGTAGAGCAGGCAGGAATGCGCTTGTCGACGGTGGAGGACTCTCAGTCAAACACAACGGCGAGAGGAAGGGGTGTTGGATGGTGTAATGAACGTCTGTGGAGGGTGAGAAAGATTTGCGAAGAATAGCTTGTATGAATGAAGCCGTTGTTAAGTCGCCTTGCGCTTTGCCAGGCATACAGTACAGGTGTGTGTGTGTGGATGGACGGTGGCTGGGCCGATGCTGGTGTGAGTGAGCCGCAGCCTTTGGAGTGGAAGCTCCAACTTGCTGGTCTGATGAGTGATTCGCGGAGAATCGTCGAGGTGCCTTTGCGCGTCTCAATTGCCTAATTGTCTGGCCTCTACATCGATTTCCCTACAACCCACGATCAAGATTCCTTTTCTGTCTCGCCGTCCGCTTTCACCGCTCAGTCTCATAAATCCTCAATCAAGATGTTCAGAAACAACTACGACAACGACTCTGTCACATTGTAAGGCACTTCACTCCTTTGAGGCCGTACCTGGCTCTGTATAACTGACCATCTGCAGTTCACCTCAAGGTCGGATATTCCAAGTCGAATATGCTCAAGAGGCTGTCAAGCAGGGTTCGGTAGTCGTGGGAATCACCAGCAAGAAACATGTCGTCCTGACAGCCCTCAAGGTTTGTTGCCTGTTGCTCAGGATGACATTGAGCAATCACTTATACTGTTACGACAGAGAAATGCAGAAGAACTGTCCTCATATCAGAAAAAGATTGTTGGTGTCGACGATCACCTAGGAGTCGCCCTCGCAGGCCTTGCCTCTGATGCCCGTGTCCTCTCGAACTTCATGAAGCAGCAATCCCTCTCCTCCAAGATGACGTACGGCCGACCCATCCCAGTCGAGCGCATCGTCAATATGATCGGTGACCGAGCCCAAACCAATACACAACACTACGGCAAGAGACCTTACGGTGTCGGTCTGCTAGTGGCTGGTGTCGACGAGCTGGGACCTCACTTGTTCGAATTCTCTCCCTCGGGTCTGACACAAGAGATGCTGGCGTGCGCCATCGGAGCTCGGAGTCAAATGGCACGAACATACCTCGAGAGACATCTGGATGAGTTTGCCGACTGTAGCCGGGACGACTTGATCAAGCACGCCTTGCTGGCGCTGAAAGAGAGTCTTGCCCAAGACAAGGAGCTGACGGTAGACAACACGAGTTTGGCCGTGATAGGCGTGGGTGAGAAGGACGGCCGAAAGAAGCTTGAGAAACTCAAACTTTACGATGGACAAGAAATCGGCCCTCTGTTAGAAGCGAATGTAGAATCGACGGGTGCAGAGGGAGATGCCATGGAGACCGACTCGTAGTGACAAAGACAAAAGAGAAAATGGTGCAAATGCATTCGGGCACGGCGTTTGGAGCGAGAAGGCTTGTCACAATAGCAACTCTACCATGGATCAGGACACAATGGAACAAGAAGTCGGTGATGAGATTCTCATTTTTTTTTAAAAATTCTTTTCCAGGTTTGGTTTTCAAGTGTCAACTCGACACTGTGGTTTCTCCGTCTATTCTAAACTCCAGTCCAGCTTGTATCTGCCTGGAGCGAGCTGATAGCCACGCAACGCCTGAACAACCTCATCCGTACCCTTGACCTCGACCAAGATATTGGCGGATCCTTCGCTCACAAACCCCTCTCTAATCGAGTTCCTGACCCAGTCCAGCAGTCCGTTCCAGTATCCGTCGATATTGACAAGCACAATAGGGATCTTGTGAATACCGAGCTGGTTCCACGTCACCATCTCCATGACCTCCTCGATGGTGCCATAGCCGCCTGCCAGCGCGACGAAACCTGATCCGGGCCCCCCAGCCTCGACCGTGCGAGCCATCAAACTCTTGCGAGTGTGCATGTCCGGTACGATGCGTGTAGCTCCAAACTCGGACTCGGGGATGATCTTGCTATCGGGGTCTTCGTTGCTGTCGATGCGCTTGAGTTGCTGCTCTGACATTGTCCGTTCCGCCTTTCTCGATCCGTTCTGGCTTGTCGGGCCCCTCGTCGAAGGGTCCCGTTCAGACCTGATCAGTGCTCGTGGAATGATCCCCTGCACCGACTTCGGACCGGACAGTGACACCAGCGTGCTCGCCAATTCCCCCATGATGCCCATCGTCCCGCCGCCGTAGACGAGGTCGTAGCCCGCTTCGTGCAATGCCTTGCCTAGTGTCCGGGCGGATTCTAGATGGATTGGATTTTTGCCTGGTGAAGAGGCACAGCTTTTGAGTCGATGCGTTAGTCCAAGAAAAGAAAAGGACATCGGTCAGGAGATTCTAGACCTACAAAACACACACGACGGGATTCTTGCCCTCGGACCCCTGGGCTGCTTGCGCAGAAGACATCTTCGTCGAGATCTAAGTACTGGGGAGTGATCTGTTGACCCAAGGAGAGTAAATTGGCACACTATACGATGGGTTTTTCAAGTAGTGAGGAAGGTTGGTTGGTTGATAGATAAGAATGATGAGGTCGAAAGAAGGAGAGAAAGAGAAACTATCTCACGGTCGCCCTCGTCAAGTCAATTCAAGTCGAGGTAGTTTTGTCGAATTCTGGATCTTGGACTCCGTGAATATAAAATCCCTTATATAGTCGGGGTCGGTGAGTCACACACTTTTGTGGTCGTCGCTCGAACCAATGAATGTGTGTTGAAGACCAGAAACAAAAACAGAGATGAAATCTATAGGTGTGTCCTACCTGCAGAACAAGTGATAGTAAGAGAGAGAGAGAGATAGTGTATACCGATTCTGGGCAATTGATCCCCCCTTCAATACGGAGTATTTCAATCTACGTACAGCAACGTGGCGGCCGGACATTCGAATACTGGTCTGTGAGGTTGTCATGACGTGGAGTCGTACTCGTACAGCACGCACCGTACAACTGAATAAATTTATTTGTGCCACCATGTGTCTGGCTGACTCCCTACTACTTACGTACCTACACCTCAGTTCTACTTATGGCGGCACCTCTATGCATACATAGAAGCAGAGAGACATGTTTCCATCGTATACCTAAATCGTCTACCATCCACCGCATAAATGGACTGACTACTTGTATCACATCACATCAAAACGTCTCAGAAAGTAAATAGACAATCGACATCGTACGTAGAATAAGACAATCAGTGCCAATATTAACATTTTCACATTAGTCGTACTTGTGATATATACCTGGTTTTTGAAATATCTTCATAACGCCATCAAAAATTATGTGACGGACCCAGATGTCCCTGCCGTACAGGAACCCTATCATACCTCTGGTGTAGTGGTACCTCTGGATCTACACCTCGGTAGTTGCCTTGACCTGCGTCCTGGCCACCGGGGAGCTCATAAGAGTTCTGTCCACCCTGGGGATTCGGGTAGTAGCCTTCGTCTTGGGAGTATGCACCGCTTTGCGCCGAAACTGGTCCCGAATCGCCAGATAGGTGACGCTGATGCGACTGCTCAGGCTGCCTTTGTGCTTGGTCATCGGGCAATTGGTGAATGTTGCGTTGATCTTCAGGCAGTTCGTTGGCATTGGAATAGTATCCTGCGGCTGCTGGGCTTAAAGACCCTGGCTGTTGCTGCTGCTGGTGGTGGTACGAAGCCTGACCTTGAGAGTACTCGCTCGCGTCAGAAACTGACATGCCTGATGATCCTTGCTGAGGAGGTGGTGAAACTGAGCCCCATGAGCGGATGGCAGCTGCAGCTGGAAGGAGTCGGTCCGGAGACCTAGGTGGAGGTTGTAAAGGAGGAGAAGGAAGTTCGGATCGAGTGTCGGAGCGGTTCGACGAGTATCCAGCCACTGCAGCCATGGCGCCCATACCCGAACGACCGCCGGTTGCCGAGCCGCCATACTCGCTCATGCCTGGGATGGGTCCATTGGCATCATAATGATCGTGGTCTAGGGTATTGCGGTTTCGTCGTCGTCGCATATACCATGAATACCAACCGCCGAACTGGCCACGAGTTAGTACTTCTGAGGGTATTTCTGATGTAGTGCAGCTTGGCGCATAGAGCGGAGATGTCACAGAGAATAGTACGTACAAGAGCGACAGCCACGACGGCAAGACCAACGCCAACTCCAATGCCAGCTTTAGCTCCAGTAGACAGGCCAGAACTGCTGCCACTTGACCCACTGTTTGCTGCTGCGATAGATGGAGTCGACCCAGGCGTGCTTGTGAGTGTGCCTACATCCACAACTGTAGTAGCCGGTGATGTTGCAACGACCACGGAGGTCAGGGTCGTATACGCTGGAACGCCATCTGAAGTGGTTTGAATGACTGAAGTAATTGTCTCGGTGCTAGTCGAGTACGAAATAGATGAGCTGGAAGTTGTTATGACAACTGGCTCGGTGCTGGTTGTTCTTTCTGCAGTCGTGGTAGGCGTGGGCGTTTGTGAGGTAGTTGTCGTGGTCGTGGTAGTCGATGAGGTGGTGCTCGGTGCTAAAAATGATTCAGCGTCAGTATTGTACCTTCAAATGGCAGTCAAGAAGAGCAACGGGTTCGGCGGGCACATATCAGGCGAAAGATGAATATCGAAACGGATACTCACTGGTAGTGCTTGATGTGGTTGTAGTTGGGGAAGGGGAAGGCGTGGTAGTAGTAGTGGTAGTGGTAGTGGTACTACTACTAGAAGTAGTGGTCGTAGTGGGAACTATGGTGGAAGGGGAAGTATAAGTGGACGTCCTCGAGGTCGATGAAGTGCTGGAGGGTGTGGGTGTGGGTGTAGGTGTAGGTGTAGGCGACGTCGAGGAGGACGAGGAGGACGTGGTTTCAGATGTCGTCGTGAAGCTTGTGGTGGCTGCCACGATTCGAACATTACAAAGAGCAGAGGCCAAGGCAAAGGCAGCGCGAAATAAGATGCGACAAACGGCAGATTCGGGATGCAGAGGCTGGGAAATCAAACTCACTGGTAGTGGTGGTAATTAATGAAGTTGTTGTGGTTGATGAAGAGGTGATGACGGTTGTAGTTGTACTCAGAGGTGTAGTTGAAGTAGTTGTCTGTAATGTCGTCGTCGTGGTTAAATCTGAGGTCGTTGTCGTCGAGCTCGGATCGCTTACAAGTGAAGTCGTGGTACTTGTCGTGGTCGTCGTATCGTTGGTTGCGGCGCTGCTATCTTGAGCCAGTGACAGACCAGCGCATATCAGCAACAACAACAGCAACGACTGTAGGAGCCTCGCCATGGCTATGAACCCTGGCGAATGCGCCGCTCAGTACACTGCGCAAGACCAGGAAAAGGCTCGTCAAAACGGTGAGGCTGAGGAAGAGACAGAAAAAAAAGCAGATATGAGCCGGACGGCGGCGTATTGGAGTCTAAAAAAGAACTCCGAATTGCATGCTAGTACTCGTAAGTAGTAGCTGGAGCCATAGAAGAGGATGGACCAGTATGTGCGAAGTGTACCTGCACGATTACCTTCCGAGGCTTACCTTGGACTCGACAATAGGTGGCAGCCCTATGCAGGAAGCGGGGTTGCCCTTCAGCTGCCTCATGGAAATGCCAGACCCTTCACGATCTCATGCCACAATCACTGTCAGCGTGGTCGTAATCCCGAGGCCACTTGGGCGGCATGTGAGGATCCAGAATCGGCTTTTTTCGCGCCTTGGTGCCCAGAAACGACTAGTTGACTGCATGCAACGTCTTGAAAAGTATGATGGGATGTGTTAGACTCATATTTGGCCAATAGGGCACGACCGGGTATTGTCAATAGCTAGACATGACCGGAAGAAGACCCAAAGGCACCAATTGTGGGCGATGCACGTGCGCCATTATCGTATCTGATCCTCACGGCTGAAGCCTGATAGTGCGAAGGCTTCGTGAGAGACGGGTCAATACGAGTAAATAAGCGAGGCCTTGCGATGGGTTTTCTCTGTTGTCTTGTGTGCCAGTTGGGGCGCCGAGGGTCGCAAAGTGTCGTCGATAGACCAACCCCGAGCCTCTCTCTCCAGGCGCAATAATGAATCGAGCAAGCCGGAGGGAAGCACTGCAAGTCAGTCTGGCCCTACGCTAGTCGGCAAGCTCGGCCCTCAAAGCACTGAAAATAGAGACACCAGAGAATGAGGCTCATGAGCACTGACCAGCGTTCAGTCAGGACCGGTATGGAGAAGCCAATCGAACCCGCACCATGGGACAAGCGTCATAGTAAAGTGAGACAACTGGCGAATACCACCTTGAACCGGACACACCAGTAGAAGGATGATGTGGGGGCTGGGATGGAGGTAGCGACCTGCCTAGTTGAAGGCTAGTGGCATGCAAAGAGAAACTTCTGTACAGAAGCTATGACCACCCGGAGCATTGAGTAGGATGGAAAGCTGTGGCAGACATGACGAGGCTAAGGCTGTCTATATAAATATGAAGATGTCGTCTTTGCGCTGCTCATCTGACCAGCCGGCTGTCGGCATTTGCTGTGTATGAAGTGTCTGTTTGAAGACCCGAAAGGTTCAGACCCAGGGTTGCCGAACAAAGTCAACTCACCATGGACTGTGGTCACTGTCCTGCCTGGGGCTGGATATCAGGTGTTGCTGCTCAAAGCTGGATCGCAGAGGCCTCACTAGCCCCCGTTCTTACCAATGAATGCAATTCACCAGATTGGCATCGAGGCAAGTCGTATTGTGGGAGGGAGTTGACGTATTTCTTCCATGTCTTCATCAGTACTAGCTCAGCCTCGTCACAGCAAGATCTACGTCATGATAGAAGCCAGCTTTGATGATAGCGTCTCATTACTGTGTTGAGCGTTTTCATTTAACTATAGACTCGTGATTGCATCTGACGCTCGCCTTGCCGCGATTATTTAGAAGGCATAAACTGTTACTTTCCTCCATCCGGGCGTTGAAGATGGCGGACAAGATGTCCACGTACTCAACGCAGGCAGCAAAAGTGACCTCTGTGGAAGCGATGGTAAGCCCCTTGACGATGGGTGATGGTAAAGCCCATGGCTGATTACTCAAGCTTGTTAGCCAGAAGGTGGATCGAAATGGATTACCTTGAAAAGGATCACATACAGCGACCCTGCAGGAAAACAAAGGCTATGGGAGTCTGCAGAGAGACTGGTAGGTGAGCCTGTTCACATATAGGAAGTCATTCCCTGACAGAACTCCCGGCAGACAAGGCCCAAGAACAGCGAAGTAGACGCAGTCGGGGTGGTTGCAGTTCTGAAAGATCCAAAGTCCTCTAAAGGCCCTTCGTTACTGCTCCAAAAACAATTCCGACCAGCCGTCAACAAAGTCGCGATCGAAGTACCGTCTGGCCTCATTGACGAGGGAGAAGATCCTAAGACCACTGCCATCCGTGAGCTTAAAGAAGAGACGGGATACATTGGCACGATTCCGCAAGACGCAAAGGCAGCTGAGGGGTTTTTGATGTTCAATGATCCAGGTTTCTGCAACACAAACACCAAGATGATCGTTGTAGAAGTCGACATGTCCGATCCTCGAAACCACCAAGGCAACTTAGAGCCCGAGTTGGAAGAAGGAGAGTACATTGAGACATTCTCGCTACCTCTGGATAATATGTGGAATGAGTTGGGCGAGCTTGAGAAGCAAGGGTACGCGATAGATGCTCGTGTCGGTACTCTGGCTCAGGGAATGGAGATGGCAAGAAAGTGGAGGGAGGTGGTGTTGAACAGGTCTCCATCCTAGAAGACAGCGCAGCGTTGTGTGTTGAACAGCAGTTCCAGACATACTTGTAGACTCGGGATACTCAGTATCTGCCTTTATCTGGTCCAGACACTCCGTAAAGGTATTCCAGAACTAGCATGTGCTGCCCTTTCTCAGCCTTGTCAGCCTCGCCCACTCTCATTCGTCCACCGCCCAAGTTACCTGTATGTTAACAGATCTCATTTTATCAGTTCTCTTGCTCCCCCACGTTTTGACGCAGAGACATGTCTTTGACAGATACTTGATCGGTCAAATCCCTTGGGTCTCCGACCTTCCTCCTACCTTTGACCATTCTCGCCCAGCCCATGCGGCCGTCGCCAGTATGGGTTTACTGGGAGGTCACTTTGTTGACATGTTCGAGACGAGAGATGAATGGTTCGATCTACGAATGCTGCCATTTATCTTGGTCTGGGCTATCTTCGCAATTGTATTCCTGGTTCGTCGAAGCTCTCACCTTCTCCGATGCAAGCTGACAACAACAGATATGGCTCTTCATTACGCTCTTTGTCCCGAACCCTCGGCCACCCTTCCCCCAGGAAAAGCAATTCACTACGGTCGATAAGGCGGGCGACGTGACCGACCCAGAACCCTTGCCTTGCTGGTACGAGGACATCATACGCCGCTATGCCCAAGCTCGGCGCGAAGACCCTGAGCGCGAAATCGAAGTTGAAAAAGACATCGCAATCGAGCCGGCCGAAGTATTCATGACGCTGGTTGTGCCAGCGTTCAACGAGGAGGACAGACTATCAGGGATGCTCGAAGAGGCTGTAAATTTCCTCGAGACAGAATATGGATCATCAAAAGAAGACAAAAGTACAGGCTTGGACACACTCGCAGAGACAGCAACCACAGGCGACTCCCCTGCACCCCGCAAACGCAAGACCAAGTCCAAAGCCAACGGTACGCCAACACAGACACCAACGTCGGCACCTCAGCCCCAAGGCTGGGAAATCATCCTTGTGGACGACGGTTCTACCGACTACACCCTCCTCACCGCGCAGACGTTTTCAAGAAAACACATCCTCCCTGCACACCCGCGCCGCGACTCAGGCCCCTGGACACACCGCAGCCCGAAAGGCGTGACCATCCCCCCTGGTTCGATCCGCATGGTCTCCCTGCTCTCAAACCGAGGCAAAGGCGGTGCAGTCGTGCACGGCATGCGCCATGCCCGCGGCCAATACGTCCTCTTCGCCGATGCGGACGGAGCTTCCAAGTTCTCCGACCTCAGCAAACTCGTCTCCTCAATACAGTCGATCGAAGACGAGTCAGGCCGCGGCATTGCCGTCGGGAGCCGCGCACACCTCGTCGGGTCCGAAGCCGTCGTCAAACGCTCCAAGCTGCGCAATTTCCTCATGCACTCGTTCCACCTGCTACTCAAGTTCATGACCCCCCCAGCGACGGCGCGCATAGCAGACACTCAATGCGGGTTCAAACTATTCTCTCGCGCCAGCCTACCTTACATTGTCCCGCACATGCACATGGAAGGCTGGATCTTTGACGTCGAGATGCTCATGTTGGCCGAGTTCAGTGGGATACCGGTCGTCGAGGTGCCCATCGGCTGGCGCGAGGTTCTAGGGAGTAAATTGAACGTGGTTCGGGATAGTATTGGGATGGCATGGGGGTTGGCGCTGTTACGACTCTGCTGGGGAACGGGAATATATAGAAAGGGAGCGTGATGGGTTTTTGGCATGGCTGGATGAGAACACTATATGCCATGTCCTTCTTACTCGGTACGCGGCGGTGTCTTGCTTCTTATGACAGTCTGACAATTCTAATTACAAAAAGTTGATAGAATGGAGCGCATCGAGATCTTCCTTGGGGGTTGTTTTTGGAAATGCGCTATGATGCTCATGTATGTCGTGGACAAGAAAGGGATAGACAGGTGTGTTGGGGGAGTTGGCTACGTACGGGCAAGAAAAAGGACACATACTGAGTATCTATGGGTATCTGTACGGAGTAGTCATGGTCAGAACTGTAGAAGCCCACGGGATGATCAAGTCACTTATGTACAACTCCCTTGTTGTGATGTGTTGGTGTAGAAGAAGAAGATGAACTCCGATGCAGAGCGGTCTGTTATGCTCAAGGCGGGTAGGTACCTCATCCTAAGTGAAAACGTGAGAATGTGTTGTCAAGATATTCATTTCGCCGCCTTCAATGAGAACTAACGACCACACTGGGTCAATACCGTGGTCCATTCTCCCATGTAATGTGTATGGTATGAAATACTCTTACATGCCAGCTACCAGCGGCACAGGTATTTCAGGTCAAGTACCTATAGTCGTTTAAGTCATCCTAGACAAGGTAGGTAGCGAATCTGCCCTTGTTCCTCCCTCTCGAGAACAGCTCTTTCTGTAACTCGAACATCATCAATCACTTGGGTTGGAAAGTTGATCCGGTAACCTTCGTCCATGCGCTTTCAAGCTTGCTCTCAATCATCTCGTCCACATGCTCTGTGCCGACCTCGCTGACGCCCGTGCCAGCAGAGACTTTGATACCTTCGTCCGAGGAGGCTGACTGCCTCTCTTCAAGATTTTGATCTAGATTGCTGGCGTAGATCAAGGCCGCGAAAGCTTCGAGTTCCTTCACTTCCGCCTCTGCCGTGGAGATGTATTCATTAGGTGGGTTGTTGCCGTTGCCAATGGCGTGAGCCTGGCGGGTGATGATGGCCAAAAGACTTGCGAGTTTCACCCTCGGCTCTCCAGGCACAACGGTCACTGCCGAGTCTAGCTCTTGGATTCGAGGTTGCTGTGCGCCGGATGGTGAAGACGACGGCGAGTGGACGCGTTGCTGTGGAAAGGCCTGTGCGATGACATGGGCGTCTACCATGTTCGAGAACATTGACCCCAAAAGGAGGGTGTGGATTCTCGTGAAGATGGGAGAGTCAATGAGATCAGCCGTTTCGTCGAGAAGCTGACGCAGAGGCCCTGACGAGGTATCAATATGGACAGCAGAGCTGGCTTCCCCGAGTTGTCTCTCGTCATGGGTTTGGCTTGGAGACGAAGGAGTAGGCGTAATCACTCCCGACTCGATCAACACCGCTTCTTCCTCCTCACGAGGCGGCAGCATGTATGGTAGCCACCTTGTGGCGTATCTTTCTTGTTCCGAACTGCCCTCAACTTTCCGCCGCACCGCAAGTACCAAATCGCTGAGTCGCGTTGCCGAAACCCCTTCGTTGGGCGAGATGTTTCCAAACACCTCTTCGACTGCTGTCCTGACCTTTGCCATGATTTGTGCATAGCCTCTGTGTAGTAGGTACCAAGAGAAGGTCAGGTATCTCCTGTTTGTCTCGAAGTCATTGCCGAAGCCGGAACCTGCGCCTCCATCATCGTGATCTTCGAGTGAGATCGAGTTCGCTCTTCCCGGCGGCGGAGGCTGCGCAAGGGAAATGACTGATGACAAGTAGTTGAGCCTCCCGAGCAGATTCAGTTGTATTCTTGTCAATATCATCAGTAGCGACAGGCTGTATATCAGCGTGAACGCTCTGGTAATTGAAGTGATCTTCAATTCATTCCAAAGCTGTGCTTTTGTCCTTCGAGGACCAAGTGTGGTGCTCTCTCCTTGCATCTGACTGGCGTGTATGAAACTGCCGGTCTGAAAGCTAGACATGCTGACAGTATCGCCATCCTGCATGCTTGAAGCTTCTGATCTTCCTTCGCCCGAGGCACGTGCTAGCCTTTCGGCTTTCTTTTGTTGCAACTCATGAGTCAACTGCTCGACAGGTAGTTCTTCGAGGACATTCTCCGTCAAAGTAGGTAGAAGAGCGAGGACGGTTATTGTGCAGTCTGTTTGGTTCTGCTCGAATCGTCGTTGAATGCTGCAAGAGGCTGGTCAGCGGATACTCTCCCCCGGACCTGGATTGCCAGACTTCTCTTTTGCTATCCTGTCCATCTGCATACGCTCTCGCGCCTCCTGGATCTTTCCCAACACATATTGTCCAGCTAGATATGTTGCGCCAACGATCCCTGCACCAATCGCGATGCCATTCCGATTTCGCCTGATCCAGCGACGCGTGGCTGATATCATGGTGGTGGATTGGTACAAGGCACCTTTATCTTGGATACGAGATGACGGCGAACAGGGACATGACCGCAGGCGGTGTTCTAAGAATCTAAACGAAGGGAAACCTTGTAGTGAGGAGTATGGCCAAAGAGAGCTATTGATTGACTTGGTCCATTTGATCACAATTCAGAACCCCCGGTTGAACATGGGATGTGGCTAGAGAGTGCCGAGGCTGTCTGCGCTCGATTTGTAGAAGAGCACGATCCGGTCTTGTGGCCACTGGAGGCCCTCTGGAACCGGCAAAACAACCTGCCGAGAGCCATGCCCTGTGCCCCTCGATCACACGGATATAGTCCCAAGACGTCTGTGATTCATCTCCTTGATTGCCTGAGACTTACAACTCACAGCACGACTCTTTCTACTGCCCAAGGCACCATCGAACAATGAGCATTATGACCATGTCTTGAGCTACTCCTTCACTCCAGGCGCCACCGTGCTGGCTGCCCTTCTGCTCTGCTTTCCTCCGCTGAATCTCCCCCGCATACTCCGTAAACTCCTTGCTTGGACTCTCGAGAAAGGTGCCGACAATGGACCTGCGTCATCACGAGTATATAATCGAGGTTTTCGCAGACCAGACCTATGTAAAGGACATTGTGAAAGGTACGAGTCCCGGCGTCTAGAGTCGCACTCGGCAAGAAACAGGACGTCGAACGGTGTACTGACGTGTCCCTTGGGTATAGGAGTATTGCATACGATCTTCTTTCACCGATACTTTCCTCCTGTGCGTCCAGCACTTTATACACCTACAGCGTCATCGTCACACACTTCGTCACACTCCGTCCAGTCACTACCCATCCCGCTTCCCTCAATTCTCGACCCACCCGAGATTTCGGCGGCGATTGATTCCCATACCGCTTTACTCGTTTCGCAACTCACTCCCCAGTCTGCAGCGGGAGCTGCAGCAGGCGGCTCCCGTGGAGAGATTGTTGTGCGCTTCTTCGATAGAAAGAGGCGGAAAACCGGCATAACTGCGGGTTGGCTCGGCCGGTTAGGTGGTGGTGGTGGTCAAACCGAAGAAGAAGTATGTTGGGAGGAATGGTGTGTGCAGGTGGTGGTAGCCAGACCACGTAGTGAAGCCGGTGAGTAGTTTTTGAGAATGCCCCCTGCGGACGGGGTGTCCACTGACCAGAACAGATCGTATCAAGGTCCGCCGCGCGATGGAATCGTCCTTACAAAAGACAGCAATGAAGATTGTCGCAATCGTCAACCGGGATAAGGATCATATACCTCCCATCACCACAAGCGACCAGAATCCGTTCCCGTACAGAATCTTTGTAAATCCAAAGCAACAGGAAAGTGCAGAAAGAGGTTTCGGAGGCTGGAACTGAAGCAGATTCCAACCTTCCAGCCATGTGTATCGAGTGATACTACAGTAAATATCCTCAATACTCTTAAAAAAACTCATAAACAAAATCAATTATCATTCCTGTCTACTTGGGGGGTGCCATAATCTCATTGCGTCGCAACCACCATAGCCATCAAGGTGCAACATCGATAACGTCTATTTGCGCAAATACAGCAAATTCACTTCGTTCCCATAGAATCTCCAGCCTCAAACAGCTTACACCACCACACATGCTTATCGCTCATAGCGAGCAAGCATCTTTTCGATTCCTCAAAGATATCAAACGTCGAATCTTTGTCAATCTCTATTAGCGACCGATCCCAGACGTGTATCGCATCATGCGGCAGCGATATCTTTCAATTCTTCCAGAAAGTCCTGGTATGATTCTTTGAGGCGTTTACTGGCTTTTGAAAGCAGCATCGGCCTTGCCTCGAACATCTGCAGCGGCGCTACCGCTCTGGCTGAAGAATCGCGAGAAGACTGGCTGGATGAAGGATCGGAAGACGATTTGGGCACCATTAGTGACTGGCAGGGCCATCCAAAGGATCAGGACGAATTTGAAGACGTAGTAGAATGCTAGAATGGGTCAGCGATGTTATCTTCAGAGGGTCCTTCAAAAACTTACGGAACCAGTAGACAGCGTTGATCATGCTCTCGAAGACGGTAAGGAAGGCATAAACAACCCAGTACTGGTGGCATCGTCAGTATCATCAATGTGGATCTCTGGGCTGCAGATACATACTGTCAACCACTGAGTATCATCAACCTTGCTTGCACTGAACAGTGCTTCGAGAGAGTAGTATCCCGGAATCACGAAACCGGCGAAATTGACCAGGAATTCGCCTCCAATGTTGAAAAAGACGAGGAAGAAGTAGAGGCCGACAAGTCCGAGGAAAGCATAGACCTTGGGAACATTGGTCTGTTTCTCAAAGTTGTTGAGGACAGGGTACTTGGAAAGCTCCTTGTCGAGCTGCGAGATTTGGTGCTGGGTCTTATCTTGGAAAGACATTTTGGCGATTTGGGGACGTTGTGCTTGGTACAACGGAGGGTTGGATGAAGAGAAGGATGATGGAAGCTGAATAAAAGGCGGATGGTTAATGGGGGAGCAAATGTGCGATGGGGAACGTTGGGAGTGTCTTTAAGGATGGATGGATGGGAGGCAGGAGCTGACGTCGTTTCTTGAATTGGGCGGTGATGATGTGCGAGTGCGTGTGCGCCTGCGGTGTGGGCTGTCACCCGCAGGCAGCTCCTGACTTGCTGAGGCGCACCAAGCAGCCCTTTTCCTTCACCCACCCGGTTTCAAAGTCACAGCAGCAGGGATTCTACAGCTCGTCAGGCTAGTCGAATTCAGGTGACGTCTTCACCTCCAGCTCAAAGCAGCATGCTGGCCTAGATACATTTTTTACTAGGCACTGTCAAATCACCGCGGACACGAGCATGAGGCCTCGTCCCGTGCTGTCAGTGTCAAGGCATTGTCGACGGATTATCATGTCTATCAGACCATGTAGAGAGAGAGATCGGGTCTATAACCGAAAAACGCCTACGTAAGGACGTATCCGAACATAACGTGAAATACATATGGCCTGCTTTAAAATGGCTCATATCAGTGCACATTGTACTCGCACTGTAGCACATACCTCGTCCTTCATAGGTGACCTCAGCCATGGCTGCCCGGCCCCAGCAAAGTTATGAGCCGGGGCTCCAAATGCGGACTAGCGGCGTTGGCCCATCAACTCGCACGAAAACATCCTCGACTTGTTAGTCAACACGGCCTTCGCGTCGACTGACCAGAGGGATCGCCTTTGAAGTGCAACCTGTTGAGGTGGACACCGGTCTAAAGCACTGTTATCACTGCTCTGGACTCTGTGTTCTTCGATCTAGAGTGTTCAAGTATACTGCGACACGTTCCTACCACCGTCACGATCAAGACTGCGCTCCACTACATGCTCTACCTCCGGATGGCCCTTGGTGATTACCCTCAAGTCAAGAGTGAGAGCCATCGGTTATAGATCTACCGGATTATTCAAACGAAAAGGTACTCATTTCCGCAAAATTGAAGCGCTTGGACTGAGTTCAGTTTGATGAGGTTGTTTGTTGACAGCCGGGCTAATTCGACGCACAGTTCTCATGGCGCTGTCGCCAATCCACAATATGGAGGAACCAGCTCCAGAACCGCAAGGTCCTACCCATACAAACAATACAACCTCAAATAGAGAAAAACACCGTCGTCCTAAGTCTCGAGGCTCGACAGCCAGTTTGCAGTCTGTAGGTGTTGGAAGCGCCTTTCAACCTGCGCCGCGACAAGACGACTCGACAATGCCGTTGGACCACAACGGCTTCATGGTGCAGCATGGCCACCCACTGGCAACTGCAATCTACCCTCACAACCCGGAGGAAATGCTCATGCATTATCAACAAAACATGGCCGCGCAGTATCGACCAAACACGATAGAGGGTATGCCACCACACGAGATGCGACCCATGTCGCAACAGGCATTCCAAGAAATGCAACCCTTCCCTATACAATATCCCCATCCTCCCTATGCTGTGCCTCCACAACATATGCATCACATGCGACATCATTCGGAACAGTTCGAAGGTTCACCCGCGCCGGAAGATTCAAACGCCGAAAATGGTGGAGCAAAGCGAAGAAAAGGCACCGCTTCGAGTGTCGCAAATGATCAGGAACTACGACGATTGCTTGCCCAGTATCAGGGAAAGAGCCTGAAAGAAGTGGCCGCCGAGGTTCAGAAGAATGAAGGCTCTGGGGGCAAGTCTGAAAAGGCGAAGCAAGTCTTTGCCATGCTATGGTATGTTCGTCTTGTCCAGCATCAATCATCGCTGACACGCGTAGGCTACAAGAAAACTGTCAGCGGTCATCCAATTCGGTTCGTCGCGACCGTGTATTTACGCGCTATACCGAACGTTGCGGCAATGAGCGAGTACCAACGCTGAATCCCGCATCGTTTGGTAAACTCGTTCGTATCATTTTCCCCAACGTGCAAACGAGGAGATTAGGCGTACGTGGTGAATCCAAATATCATTATGTTGACCTTTCGTTGGTCGTCGATGACGACGAGCGACCTTATGGCTCAGCACTTGAGAGACCAAGCACGGCAAACGAAATTCGTCATGAACGTCAAGGCTCTCATGTCGACGTGACCAGAACATTTAAAAGCCATATTACTCCACCTCTAGAGCGTCCTGTATCTCGAGCCGCCATGGAGACCGCCGAATTCCCGGCTCCAAATATTTCCTTCATATCCCGTCAAGACGATGTTGTTGCTGTTGCTGAGGACGACCTCCCCGAGGTTGAGAAGTCGCACACTCCAAAACTGGACTGCAAACATATCAACACACCGACTATACGATTACCGATCAAGATGATGCCCGCAAATCTTGTCGCTGTCTTGCCATCGGTCCGCCCGAATCTACCTGCCAGTATGGCGACGTACCTGGGTATGCCAACACTGAACTCGCTTTCTCAAATATCAACAGCAGCTCAAGAGCCACCTATCGAATTCCCCGACATACATCCTTACCTGGAAGGGACCACATATGATGCGTCAATAGCAAAAGCCTTGTTCCATCTCTACCGATCATACTGTATCGATGTCATCGACGCCTTTAGAAAGTGCAAGGAAAAGCCATTTTTCAATCACCACTCAGCTTTCAATGGCAAAATGACTGTGCCTGTGTCCAAGCTCTTCTCACTGGAGTGCCTGGCACCTTGGGTACAAGAATGCGACATGCGTATGTACAAACAAATTGTACGCTTCATTGCGCCTTTGGCGGTGCAAAATGTGCCAGACGTCGTCTGGAACGTATTCGATCGGATAGGCTCCAAGCTGGTCAGTCATCTGATTTCAGCCTTTGAAGAAAAATGTCCAGTACATGTTGTCGTGGCAAAGACCGTTCCAGCGGCAAGATTTGCCAATCTGTTGAAAAAGCTCAAGGGTGCGAACGCGGCTACCCTCCAGTTAAGTCGCATGCTTGAAGACCCCCAGCAACGCACACAGATGTGGCTCGATCTGATGGCCATGGTGGACCCAGAGCGTCTGCTTGAAGAGAGTATGCCACCTCCCGAGAGCTTCGACAAGATGCAGGATATTCTGAAACACGACATGAGGCCGTTGATATCACCCCTTGATGGTGAACTCACACGTGCAGCGGAGGACGATCCAACGAGTGCGTATGTGAATTTCCTCAATGACATTTCAGACTTTGGCTTCGGAATCCTAGCCTCTGACAATGATGGCGAACCGACGCCTCTACTGGAGAGATGGATCGGCTGGCTGGAGCGGTTGCCACAACTCTTCCACGGACACCACCCGCAATGTATGGTTGACTGGCATTCCAGGCTGTGGAGCAGCCTCATGATGCAGATGGGACAGAACGGTGCCCACAGTTACCAGTCATGGTGGTTTGTGGAATCCTTTGCGACGCAAATGCTTGGCTGGATGACCCAAATGGAAGGCTTGCTCCTTGACGAAGAGAGCCAGAGGCTTGCGGATGCGAGAGAAAGAGAAAAGAGCAAGGAGATAGACTCTCGCTCAACGTCGTCTCGTGGCACCAAGAGAAAGAGGAGTGAAGATGCTGCCGATGGAGAAGAGAAGGCAGGCTCTGAGAATGCCTCGCGTGCCTTGAAGAAATTCGCGAAGATGCCGCCGACTCCTCCAGCTCTTCCAACGGTGCAATCAGTTGAACAAGCCCCTCAAGACGTCGATGACGATGCGACTGACGCGGATCTTGATGAGTTACGACAAGGTGGCCCTTTAGATCTCCCTAGCTTCCACACAGGCCTCACCAGTCCAGTCAAACGACAACATGGCAACAACGCCCTCGACGATAGCGGGATCGATCTCGGACTGGACATCGACATTGAAGCCGAGAAAGAGGCAAGAAAGTTCAACAAGAGAGACTGGCTTCTCAGCAGCGACCCTGCTGATCCGCCTGTTGGTCTGGGAGTTATAGTGTAATATATGGCAACATTCTGATGCCCCAGACAAACGCCGGTGCTGTGTTGGCGGTACCTGTTCGAACCATATCATGACGAACATGTCGAATGGATGAGTGCGAACGATTTTCGACGACCTACACGACGAGATGACGGATCAAGGTCACATGGTGGTCGTCAGATTTGCGATGAGCGAGTGCTTTCTGAATTCTGGCGAGAGTTTCCGTTTTACTAATTTCTATTCTTAATCGACTCAAGTCGGCCATGTTTGGCTGTGATTGGGGAAAAGCTCTTTTGAGCATGACGGTGGCCTGTCCGGTTTATGGATATCAATGATACCCAGTTTGAAGAGGGCTCGCAAACTACGTTTGTTTGGGGAGGTGTTACTATCACTGATGCGGTCTCGACCTGGTCATTTTTGTGCAAGTTGGGGCTATTTCTCTTCTCTGTCTGCTGTTGCCAGATGCGTGTGTGTTTTGGACGAGTTTTCTTGGATGCGCAGTTCTCTTGAGTAAACAGCAGATATTCTTCTAGTGATGCACGACGTGCGTGGTGTTTCCTGGCATGAGTTGAATCCAGGATCGAAAACGCTTTACACTTCAAGTACAATACAATCCAAGTATGTCGCGAGGATATATGGTTCAGAATTCGGCGTCATGTTTGTGGCAACAGCTTCCAGATCATCAGGTATCGTAGCGTACTAGAGAGTAGTGGTGTAGGTATTCTGTAGAGGGTGCGAGTACCTCGTTACCTGACTATAGAGATGAGGTACTAGAGAGGAAGTCCCCGGATTACAGGCCTAAGCTGAGGTGCCTATGAAAAAGCCGACATCGGCATTCGTACAGTATCGAGTTGGACTGTTCAGTGAGACCCTGAAGATGGCACTCCAGGCATCACTATTTAGTTAACTGACGTGGATCAACCACCCACATCCCGATGTATCCCCAACCATTAGCGAAATCAGCTTCATTTTCATTTCTTCAGGTACACAAGAGTTCTCAGCCATCTTATCTGATCAAAACACTCACAGTTCTGAGTATCAACATTTGCAGATTGCATACTCGGACTGGATCTACGTCTAGATGCCTAGGTAGCCATGGCACAGCGGCAACGCAAGTGGCATACGAAGACACGGACAGGCTGCAAAACATGCAAGATTAGGAAGAAGAAATGCGACGAAACGAAGCCGATATGTAATCGATGCATCAAAGACAAATTCACCTGTGATGGCTACGATCCTCCCAGAGCGTGGCTGTTCACTACTTCTTCTGAGGGAGAGGACGTGAAGTTGACGCCAGAATCCGAGAAGAGTCTTCAATCTATCGAGGTGTCACCCAGCAGCCACTGCACATCCCACTACTGTATGCCATGTTCAGGTTATGAACTCAGTGACGCTTGGTCAACTCCGGATGCTCTGTCTGTCTTGGTACCGTCAAGCCCCTGGACTTCTGAAACGGATCGGAACTTCTGCCAGTTTTTCCTCTTACACTTCGCGCCTATGCTCACCACGACAACACAATGGGGCTACTTTTGGAGATCTACAGTCCCTCAAGCAGCCTGGTTAGACTCCTCCATCAACCACGCCATGGTCGCTGTTGCAGCTACGTATGAATCCAGGAAATCTGGAATTGATCGGACCAAACTGATATTGAGTCGGAGTAACCAAGCCATTCGTGCATTCACGGCCGACCAATCTTCCACCGATATGGCCTTGATTCTGTGCCGGCTGCTTTCGTCAATCGCACAATGCAATGGAGATTACCGCACTGCGACCATGCACATGAGTTCTGGTCACAAAATTCTGCAAGAGGCCGCCCGGACGCGCAAGGCCGAATCTTCCGACGTTGTACGTCTGATGGCGCCTACCCTACTGGCACTTTCTACGTACACAATCGACGACTCGGGCTTTGCGACAAGGATCGCTCCAGAACAATGGGAGACCTTTCATATCCTCAAAACCATCCGTATGGAATATGGACGGCTACTGCACTCCTTTTCTGCTGATATCTGGGAAAGAGCAGATTCTGCAACGAATTCCCTACTGAGTATCGCCTGGAGCACGCTTACTCAAGCCTTCAGTTCAGTTCTGCACCCTGACATTGTCTCCTTTGCCAATGACCCTGTCGTGCCCGTCTCGCAAATCATTCGTCAATTACGAGCGGATATGGCTGTGCTCTCCATTGATGAGCTCAACACGCAGTTTCGGGCTCTGTCTCGTGAATTGCAGTACTTCCTTGCCGCGTCGGACGGTCCGGTGGGCCTCTCAAAGGACAAGAGACAGCACCTCAAGCGTTTAGTTGAGAATTACATCGTCCAGGCTGCCGAAGTCGAACCAAGGATGACCGCAGGGACGTTCTGGTATGAATACAACTTGGCGCATTGCTGCATCGCAAGCCATTTGAGCAAGTGTGACGACAGCATGTGGGAGACATCTCTGGCGCGCCTATCGAACCACGAAACGCTCGAGTTCGAGCGCAGAAAACGAGATTTCTACTTGGAACACGTGTGCCAATATCGAAGCGGGTTCATGCCGGCGTCCATTCATGAAGAGAGCCGTTGGGATCCTGTTCGCGCGCGATCGGGACAAGGGTCGGCTTGTTTGATTGATGTCACTTTGGGAGCACCCACGACGCCTGTCAAATCACATTCTCTGACCGATGTGTTCTGAACCTCCACCAATTGCTCTCAGTCGAGAGCCAAACTTCCACAGAATTATAGGTGTAGGCCAACCCAGCATCACAATAAGCAGCGCGAGTAAGCTGTTCCCCCAGCCATAGCCCAGCTTCCGGTACAACTGTGGCGCGAAGATTGGAAAGACAAATCCCAAGAGATATGATAGCCCTCTTGAGGCCGCATTCGCAGAAGCTGCGTGCTTCACAAATTCATCAAGCAGATAGGCAAGCATCGCCTGCGCCCACATAAAACTTCCAACGACGAAAATTGTAACACCCACATCGACGACGATCCAATGCGTTTGGCGCTCAGCCGACCATCCATACCAGACAAGCCCAATCGGCATAAGGAGAATCCCGGGTACCATCATCGGCACACGATATTCTGGGGTGACTCTTCCACCCGCCCTTTCTCGGAGTCGCCGCCAGATGGAGTCAGTCAGGTGTCCTCCCACTTGCGATGCCAGCGTACTTCCAACAGCGATAGCGATGTAATGCAGACTGCTTATGAAGGCTGTCTGGTGGTATTGATCCATCCAAAGCACGGCGAACGTTGAGAGGGTGATGCAGTACACACCAAAGTTTAGACCCATCAGCAACGAGAAGACTTGCACTACGGGTCGCCGACAAAGAAGATAGACGGGCCTGCCAATATTGCCCTTCAATCGATTCAGTGCGTTCAAGCATTTTCCCACATATCCTTGGTCGCGATTCTTCTCGTCGTTCAGCATTCGCCGTCTCAGAATTGGCTCATAAGTCTCGCGCAGCGCAAAAAAGGCGACCAGCACAACGAATGCGTCAAAGATTGAGAGTACCCAAAAAAGCCACTGCCATTTCGTATGCTGGGTCATGACCCCTCCTATTACAGGTCCAATAGCAGGTCCCAAGTATGGAGCGAACGTCGCCACGGCAAGCGATCGACCACGTTCTTCAGGTCCGTACATGTCGGCTACTATTGGGCTGGAGAGCTGGTCTATGTGTCAGCTATGGCAAACTTCCTTTTCATATCAGGGACACCTACAGCGACACCTACGCTTGCCCCGACGCCCGACAGGAACCGACCGGCAATCATTAATCCCGGCGAACTCCCCACAGGACAGAGCGTGTTCCACAAGATGTAAAATAAATGTGAACAAATCCAGACAGGTCTCCTGCCGAAGGTCTCTGAACAGGCAGCAAGAAGGAATGGCCCCAGTCCAAGACCAAGCATGTATATTGAAAAAGCGATCTGCATGCTGGATGTGCCTAGGCCAAGATCGTCGGCTATGGCTGGTAGAGCTGGCGATATTACGCTCGCACTCATCAAGGCGATAAGCTGACTGAAGGAGACGAGGACTGCGGTGAAGACTTTGCGGTGGGCTGACCAGGCTCGAGGATCATCGTAGATATTAGGAAGGATGGGAGGAATCTGCAATTCTCTCGGTCAGCTGTGTTTAGTGCAGAGAGTAATGGCAGGTGGACGGATGTACCGAACATGTCATGTCTTGATCACTTGCGTTCTGCATAGTGTTCACAGTCTTCTCGACATCCCGGGACGTTGGCGAAGTGTTGACGGTGTCTTGGGACTTTTCAACGACAGTCTGTTGAGATATCGCCATCGCTATCATGACTACTCGCTGTTACAGGTGATCAAATGAGATTTACAGATGGAAATGAAATCTGTTGCAGAGGAATTCCCTCGTAATCTAATCACCAGCCTACATTTTGTACGTTTCATTGTGCTGCGTACATAGGTAGATACCAACATCGACTACCTTGCCTTCTGCTAACTCCTGACCTGCAGACTGTCGTTTTCGAAAGCATGCCGTTCATCGGAGGACATCAGTACTACTTGGACAGAGCGAGGACCACGGTATCATTTGTATGGACCTCGATGTGTGAAGCGGGCCAATCAAATCGGTCACGGCGTACAATGGTCGCAGCCGGGAGAGTATCCCGCTTTTGGTCTGAATCCTCCCGCACAGCCAGTGTCTTTATCGTCGGATGTTCAGAATGGAATTTTCCTTTTTGCAATAGTTCTCGGAAGCGCGTTGGTCTTGATGTGCAGGTGATCATACTGTCTTCACGATGCCGACGTATCCGCGGAGCAGCTGGATTTGACGTGAGATTCTCAGTATGGGTTACTCAGTATGAAGGGAGGAAGCAAACATCGATGACACTAGGGACAGGTATGAATGCTGCCTGAGTCGGTACATTGCTAAGTAGCTTCTATTGACAAGCCCAGATTCACTTGCTCATCTGTAGCTCATCGACTTCTTGATACTCTCGAAGTACATGCATGGTAAATGAACCCCTGAGTTCAGCGCACAAGGCTCTCCTACTTGGCAGCCTCGCGCCGGCTAAACCCTTTCCGGGGTCGACGGTTAGTGCCTATGGTGACACGTGAGCCTCAAACGGGAGAGACGTTTCGATGCTGCGTAGAAAACAACATCCTCTCGTATCTCACGGTCTCGGTGTATCTACTGGAGGAAGGCTGTCAACATCAAATCACACCTAGCAGCCATCTTGGGAGCGATTGGAACTTTTTCAACCTCGAATGAATTCTTGGGCTGGCCCGGACTATTGAAGCTGTACCGATCAAGTTGCCCCCCCCAAAGCAGATGTCCACAAACACACGGATACCTGTGACGATAGGGATCTCCTAAGACAAGAACATGGCCAGACGCGCACACAAGTCGCCGCAGTCTCACAATGCATCTAAACAGATCAAACCTACAGACAAGCAACCTTCCGAGCCTCAAGAACCTTTGGAAACCACACCATCACGTCCAGTAGAAGCTCAACATCCACCCAAATCCCTCCTCAGAAGTCTCAGGGACATCAGAACACAGCGATCCCTCCAATTGATGCTCCTCGCCTCACTACAAGCAGCGGTATCCCAAGTCAACCTATCTCCAGTCTACGGCGCTGTACCAGCCGCGCTCTATCATCGCTATGGTCTAACTGCATCCTTTCTGATCGCCTTTTTGCTTCGAGGCTACCTGCCTCCATGGATCGGACGGGCCATCACGCCCTTTTGTTTCTCCATCCCAGCTATACAATTCTTCGCTTTCCAATTCAGTTCGTACCTAGGAAACCCTCTGGGACCCGTGCTTACGGAATGCTTGACGTGTTATCCACTGATGGCTCTGTCGGTGTACATGTCCCTACAGTACCTCGACGAGGTCAACGCTTCCGTCGAGTCGATAACAACAACAACAACAACAACAACAACAACAACTTCTGATGCGTTTCCTGCCATGGGCCTGTTTGCGCTTTTGACCGTGCTTCAAAGGGCGTGTAAGGCGTTCGTTGCGTCTCTCACGGGCCCGGGGTTCTTCAAGTCCCGCATCGGTATGCAATTGATGATCGCGTCGTTGTACGGGCTGGTGTTGCCCAAGAGTATCATCTATCCTTCCCTCCCTGCAGTCGCGTTCACCATGGTCGCGAACCCGCATTGTTCATTGTCGAGAACGACAGAGGTCCTCAACAATACCTTGGCGCTGTACGACTATACGTTGCTGGAACGGAAAGAGTCGGTGACGGGCTACATTTCCGTCTTGGAGGACAATCGTCGCGGGTTCAGGGTGATGCGGTGCGATCATAGTCTTCTCGGTGGAGAGTGGAAGATGTCCCCCGAAACAACTCACGCGAGAAGAGTAGGGGAGCCTATATATGCTATTTTCACCATGCTTGAAGCCGTTCGACTCGTTGAGACGAGGGGTGGTGGCACTTCGTTGAAGAAGGAGTCGAACCAGAAGAAAGCACTCAACATCGGTTTGGGCATCGGCACCGCCCCGTCAGCCATGATCGCTCACGGCATCGACACGACCATCATCGAGATTGACCCCGTCGTGCACGAGTTTGCGATCAAGTACTTTGGACTCCCGCACAATCACACGTGCGACATTGACGACGCCGTGGCCGCCGTGGCTAACAGAACGACCTACGAGGCCGATTCGTACGACTACATCATCCACGACGTCTTTACGGGCGGCGCCGAACCGGTCGAGTTGTTCACGTCGCAGTTCCTCTCCGGGTTGAGGGCGCTGCTTAAACCCGACGGTGTCATCGCGATCAATTACGCAGGTGACATCGCCATGCCCGCGTCGTCCATTGTTCATCGGACCATCACCTCCGTGTTTCCGTCGTGTCGTGTCTTTAGGGAAGACGAGGCACCGGTATCATCATCATCAGCACCGGCACCAGGAGAGAAGGCAAACCCGGACGACTTTACGAACATGGTCTTCTTCTGCCGTAAAGAAGCCGACGTACCCATCACGTTCCGCAAACCTGTCGAGGCGGACTTTTTGGGCAGTGGCGCGAGGAGAGAGTACATGATGCCCCGGCACGAGATAGCGGCGAACGCGTTTGATGCCAACGTCGACATCTTACAGAGCGGCAAGACCAAGTTGCTGGAGAAGTATCAGGCGCAAAGTGCCATTGGACACTGGAGGGTGATGAGGACTGTACTTCCAGATATAGTGTGGGAAATGTGGTAGATAGTTCAGTTCATTTTTAGGATTCGTTCGAGGTTGGAGAATTGTTGTTTTTAAATATCATAATCACCAACTCAATTCTTTTGCGCTGCTCTGCTCTGCTCTGCTCTGCTCTGCTCTGCTCTGCTCTGCTCTGCCCTGCTCTGCTCTGCGCTCTGTGCTCTGTGCTCTGTTCAGGCATAGTGCACTACCTAGATGCTAAGAACTAGCTGGGTGACAGATCCTGTACACCAGGTACCACGAGCACTTTGTGTCCTTCAAACTCGTTCCTTCTTTTGGGGTGATGTTTAATGGTTATGTCGTGGCGCAGGCCACTTCTGCGCCACTCTTTGAAACTTGACTGCCTCCTTCAAAACCATGCCCTCGTTCAATTGGCCCGTCTCTCTCCGGAAAATGTCTTCCCACGGCGTATGGCTTTCAGGATAAGAGTACCCGCCCTTTGCCTCCAGATCGTCACGGCGCGTCTTCAAATCCGCGTCCGACACGAGTAATTCGACCTTCCTCTTGGTGAGGTCGACTCTCAACATGTCCCCGTCGCGCAGGAGGGCCAGGTTCCCACCTGCGGCGGCTTCGGGGCTCGCGTTCAATATCGAAGGTGAGCCGGACGTGCCACTCTGTCGGCCGTCGCCGATACAGGGGAGCGAGTGGACGCCTTGTCTCAGGACTTTCCCGGGGGCGTGCATGTTGACAATCTGTTTTGTGTTGCAAAACGGGTCAGCTTGATCTCCTATCTCATCTCTCATCTCTCATCTCTCCACACAACACATGTTGTATCGTAGCGAAGAAACCTCGCGTGGATCGTATAGGATTACTACTCACCTCTGCTGCGCCAGGGTATCCGACTGGTCCGGCACCTCGCATGACCAGGATCGTTCTCGTGTCAACCGGCACATTTGGGTCGTTGATTCGCTTGACGTAGTCTTCCCTCCCGTCGAAGACTGCGACTTTGCACGTAAACGCATTGGGGTCTTTCGGGTCCTCGAGAAACCCTTTTCGGAACTCGTCCGAGATGACCGACGTCTTCATGATGGCCGAGTCGAACAGGTTGCCTGTCATGTGGAGAAACCCTGCCTCCTTCTTCATCGGCTCGGAATATGCCTTGATCGTCCGACGGTCCCATGAGTGTCTGCCGCTGACGTTGTCCGTCACCGTCTTGCCGTTGCACGTCACGGCCTTGCCGTGGAGTTTGCCTTGGTCCAGCAGCTCGGCCATGATGGCAGGGAGACCTCCGGCTTTGTAATACTCTTCACACAACATCTCACCGGCAGGCTGCACGTTGAGGAGCAGGGGGATGTCGAACCCGATCCGGTCCCAGTCGTCAAGGTCGAGGGGGACACCGATGTGTTTGGCGATGGCGTTGAGGTGGATCGGCGCGTTCGTGCTTCCTCCAATCGCCGAGTTGACGACGATGGCGTTCTCAAAGGCCTCTCTTGTCATGATGTCGCTGGGCTTGCGGTCCGCGTGGACCATTTCCACAATCTGTCGCCCGGTTTTGTAGGCGCATTGTGTTCTCTCGCGGTAAGGAGCCGGGATGGCAGCAGAACCAGGCAGAGCCATGCCTAGTGCTTCAGCAAGTGCGTTCATGGTACTGGCGGTACCCATGGTGTTGCAGTGGCCGACGGAGGGGGTACTTGTGTTCACCTGCGGATCAGCCGAGTCGAACAAAACAGGAAAAGGGAAGTTTTCTCTTCAAGATTTTGAAAACACATACCCGGCTGCTATCATCTCTACCAGCCTGTCATCGTCAATCTCACCTGCCGCGTGCATGTCTCTGGCCTTCCACAAGATCGTTCCAGACCCAATCTTGTCGCCTGAGCCAAAAAGACGGCCATTGAGCATAGGTCCAACGTTGAGACAGATGGCTGGAATGTTCTATGAACTCGACATTAGCGAGAGCTGTAAGCTACACGACACCCAACGTCGAGACACTCACGATAGTTGCCGAGGCCATCAGGAAGGCAGGTGTCGTCTTGTCACAACCAGTGAGTAAAACCACGCCGTCGAGAGGATAAGCATGTAGCAACTCGACCAGGCCGAGGTACGCCAGGTTTCGATCCAGCGTTGCGGTCGGTCTGCGTGAGCTTTCCTGGATGGGATGTGTGGGAAACTCAAAGGCGATACCTCCAGCTGTACGAATTCCTTCTCGTACACGCTTCGCAAGCTCCAAATGGTGCCTGTTGCAAGGTGCCAGATCCGACCCAGACTGAGCAATCCCAATGATCGGCTTGCCAGACATGAGTTCCTCTTGCGTCAGGCCGTAGTTGAGATATCGATCAGTGTAGAGCGCCGACATCTCAGGGTTCTCGGCATCGTCGACATTGAACCAGTTTGCCGAGCGGAATCTTGAAGGCGCCTTCGTCGCGTCCGCGAGTCCTACCTCGGAGAGCTTCTGCTCGAGTTCCAGTGTACGTTTTCGTAAGGAGTCAAGCTCGACTTTGTAGTCTTCAATGTCGCCGACGGAGCCATTGTGATGGCCGTCGCTTGGACACGTATTACAAGCCGAAGAGTCTTGTTGGCAGGCCATGTCGGATGACTGAATTCGCGTGTGTGATGTCTGATTTCTAGCAAACAGTGAGTGGAATCTGTGTCCGGGGTATCTGTTGGCCTTGTTATGTGTTGAATGAACGAATTCACTCCAATTCACTTAACACAGTACAAAGCACAACACAGAACTTCTCCCCACGCCCTACGATGCGTGACAACTATACGGAGTCCAAGTGACCGACCCGCTGCCCTGTAAATGCTCGTATATCGGGTGACGGCACTCTGGGGGCGTTCTACCGCAGTGTATGCAAGGTGACACGGCACCGAGTCGGCGTTATCCCGTGGTGGAACACATACTGGATCTGAGGTGCCTGTGAGCCAACGAGAGGAGGTTGATTGTCAACTTCTGACATGTCACCCGAGGCTGTGAGGGTGAGAGTCGAGCATTGGCCCAGGTTGGGTGACTTTTGGGGGGGAAGGGCTTGGGGTGGAGGAGGCGCCCAAGACCAACCACGGGTTAACTAATTCCTTACTTATGGGGGTAAACGGAGTACATGTCTTGGTAAAGGGAGGTAGTTAGTTGAGAGTCAATGCAGAGAGTATAGAGTACAGTACGGAGGAAGAAGAGGGGTTTACCATCACTACTCGTACTCGTACCACCGTATCCTCGGCTTTCTTTCCACATCGTCGAGATTGAGTACACACAGTCCTCTCTAACTAGAATCTGCTGAGTAAAGCCTCAAACCCCCCATACCCAACCACCCCCATATCCAACACCCGCACGACTACCGTATGACTTACAGCTACTCCGTACTCAGTATCTATGTCAGAGTCAGAATATAATGAGATAAACGCAGCCTTGGCTCTGTCGTTACTAGAACTGCCGACGGCGGTCTGACACTCTCCCTGCTCTACCAATCTACCACGCCTTGGCTTCGTGCTTCATACTCGAGACGGCGCCGTCTTCAGTGCAAGAGATGTAAGGGAAGTGAAGTGCCGAAAGCAGCCATGCACACCAGGTATTTGTGGACTGGGTTCGGCCAAAGACTTGGTCTGCTACAACGACTGCTTGGAGTTGCTTGTCAAGACTTGGACTCAACTACTCCGTGCCAGCCACATGGGTCTTGTACCAGATGCTGACGAAGGAGTTCGCCTCAAAAGCAGATACAGATCCCGCCAAGGTAAATTTGGAACACTTTCATGAAATTGGACTTCAGATGGTCCATCGGAGTCCAGACCTGCGAGGCTCATCGTCCCAAGGAAAGGCCAGCAAAAGCTGCTGAAACGACGTCACGACATGTTTGAGCCTCAGTGTGCTATATCAACCTCGATATGGGGGCTGCATCATCCATAGGCCCAGCAAAAGATTTCCCTTGTCGATCCCAGCTTCTCATCGACAAAGAGGTGACCAGAGAAGACTGATACAACTGTAGACGTACCTCAGGCTTGAAAATCTACCGTGCTAGATGAAGCTCTTTAGAGCCACACGAAATTGCCGCCGAGGTACTCCCTACGGTACTCCTCCTCTGAAGAGTGCCTCACCTCTGTCAGAAACAGGACAATGGCGGCTCAAATCGGGTTCTAGGTATTCAAATCTGGAGAATGGTCTTTGGGTGAGTCCAGACTCCTCGACCACTTCCTACTGCCAAGTCACTTGGCTGCCTCCTTGAAAAGTCTTGGAAGACGTGTTTCTCAAGACAATGTGGTCTACCAACAACGGCCAGCCTCTGCGCTAATATCCAACGGTCGGAGGGATTGACTGGGCGAGAAACTCCCGTACTAGGCTGGCGCCTCACTGTCTTTGGCAACAGCGGAGTTGAGCCCCCTGATCTTGGCCGTCAGATCACACTTGGCGCCAATGCTGCCTGCGTACTCCGGCCCGCGTCCACCGCGTTGCTGTGCGTTTTTCTCGGGCATTTTCGCAATGCTTGATCGTCTTGCCTTTCTGTCACAGGCCTTGTTCTCGTGGGCGAAGCTTATCACCTGCAGCTGAGGACATCGTGGAGATATAAAAAAACATCGACAAGAACGTGGGTGTTCATCTGCCAGCCGGAATGAAGTCGGCCAAATCCTCACATAGGCACCTTTACAATTAGCACACTGCACGTACAGTACAGCCTTGCTCTGGATGGGCAGTGCCATATGCAGACTCCATTACTCCCTACTGTTCTGGGCGTTTCAAGGTTAGGGCATAACACCATTGGAACAGGCGAGGATGCTATGCTCACACCCCTAGTCCGGTCCAATCCAATCCCGGATACCAATGGTCTAACGCGAAGAGCCCGTTGTCCAGAGATCCGCCATATAAGACTACCATGAGACCTCGACGATGGAGGCCATCAGACCACTTCATTTCTTCCATCTGTTTTCAAAGCCTGTCCATCGCTCTTTGCGTTGCTGTCTGTTGTGCGTTTCGAGTACATTTCATTCACTTTTGTGCATTTGTTGTGCATTGTCTGAGCCACTATTCCGCATTTGATGATCTTGTATTAACATTTTGAGCCATGTTGACTTCCATTTTCTTCCTTTCTGCTATCGTCTCGACGGCCTGGAGCTGTCCAAAACATGACAACTATCAATCCCATCCACACCTGGGTCGGCGGCAGGTCCGCATCGACGTCGGGAGAGAACCCAAGGACTGGAACTATGATGTATCTGCCGACTGGGCAACGATAAGACCTGGTATGTGGCAGACGCTCTTTGCTCCCTGCTTACCTCATTACTCATCCCGGGAGCAGAATACTCGCTTTGCCAATCTGGAACGCACCAGTCCCCCATCAACATCGCCGGACACGACTTGGCCACTCTTCACAAACCAGAATTCGAGGGCTATAAGAACGAACCTCTGCCAGGCAACTTCGCCAACTGGCAGTTCGCCCCGTCTTTCACGCTCCATCACCCAGAAGGCGAGATCAAGGGCCTGCCCAACTTCAAGTTCGATGATCAAGAGGTCTTCCTGATAGGCTGGCACATACATGCCCCTTCAGAACACCTCGTCGATGGCCGCCGAAGCCGTGCCGAAATCCACATGGTCCACGTCAATGAAGAAGATGAGGAGGCGGCAGTCATCGGTATCCGCGTCAACGTAGCTCCTCCTGAAGCACCCACGGAGTCCGCATTCATCAAGCAGCTGGGCCCTTTGATCCACTTCAACGACACCTCCCAGATCGAGGGTCTTCAAGTCAACGTTCGAAATGCCATCGATGAAGTCGGCGGGCTCGAAGAGTACTGGACATACAAGGGCAGCTTGACCACACCCCCCTGCACCGAGGGCTTGAGATGGTTCGTCCCCAAGCAAGAGCTGTTGGTCAGTGAGGCACAGATGGTGGAGATTCTCGCTGCCAGCAGATTTTCACATCGTGTCACACAAGAGGTCTGGTTACATGATATCAATTTGTAAACAAGAGGGTTGGAACCATACGAGTGAGCTCTCGAGAAGGGAGCTTTGTTTTTGTTCTGGCGTTGCTACAGAGGCCGAGCCGGTCGCTACCGTTGTGTTGGGTATCATGGCGTCGCGAGAAACGATGAACCTCAGCGGCTGCGAGTGTTTTGAGATATCTATATCGACGTTCTTCTTGCATCAACAAAATTCTAGAAGTGGGCTTTTGAGCCCGCGGTGTTCCAGATTCAAAAGACGTCCTTTCCGGTGCCGTGTGCTTTTCATCATTTGCCTAATGTGTCCCCGGGTGGAGAGGGTGGAGGGAGGGGACTCAGGGTTTCTTCGGCGGAAGAAGCTCGCCCAAAGGATCTCACTGTGTGTAGGAGGACGAGTAGGAGGACAAGAGTATTTTGATTCCTGAGTTACTCGCTGGGCAACCCTGTTCTTGTACAATACTCGCACCGGGCGTTAGTGCTCCCGAATTCCGAGGTGTGTTTAGTCAGCCATTCAGGTACCAGAGGGGGAGGCTCCGTTCGAGTACCTCTGGCAACAACCACACCTTATCAAAATGCCAGAGATCATCTTCTAGATTCTATCGATTACATCTTTGGCGCTTGATCTTGGAGTGAAGCAGTCAAAAATAGTTCAAAGGCCGTCGTCAACCCGAGCGAATAGTGGGACGACGACAATCTGAGCAAAAGACCACTACGACTGGGTGGGTTGAAGCCATGAAGCTCTTCAGCCATGGCATAGCAAGGGTACGCCACCGTCGTCCGCATTCATGTCTTCACGGCCTTGCCTCCTTTCCTCCCTTCCATCGACCTCGTCTCATCCACTCTCCCGTATCTATCACGAAACAGCCAACTCACCTGAACCCTCGCCGACACAAGATCCTCCAAGCTCAATCGGCGATCCAAAACGTCATCACATCTTCTTCTTCTTCGTCCTTCTTCTCCTCCTCCTCGATCGGTAGTATTCTGGGTCTCGGTCTCAGCAACAACATGTCCACCACCTCAACGTCCTCTCAAGTCCGACTCTCGCCAGCAATGCAAAACGACATCTCGTCCATTCTGACATTCTGGTTCGACCAGCCCATCACCAACTGGTTCACCCCGCCGGACCCGGAGGCGTACGACGCCGTCATCCTCTCCAAGTTCGGCGACCTGATCACCCGCGCGCGGTCGCACGAACTCGATTCCTGGGCTGAGGCGAGCCCACGCAGCGCCCTCGCCCTGCTCATCCTCCTCGACCAGTTCCCGCGCAACGTGTACCGCGGCACGCCGGACGCGCACGCCTCGGACCCGCTGGCCCTCGCTGTTGCCACGAGGAGCATCGCCCGCGAGTTCGACAAGCAGGTCGACGACCATCTCCAGGCCGTCTTCTTCTACCTGCCCCTCGAGCACGACGAGACGCTCGTGAGCCAGGTCGCGAGCGTCGCGTGCTACGAGGCCCTGCAGAGCCGGTGTGCCGGCACCGAGGCCGAGGAGTTTGTCAAGAAGAGTGTGGCCTTTGCCAAATCGCATCGTGACGTCGTGGCCAACTTCGGCCGGTTCCCGAGTCGGAATAAAGTCCTCGGGAGGCAGAGTACGGATGAGGAACTTCGCTTTCTCGAAGAGAATCCTTCGGGGTTCTACTGAAGGAAGTCGACGTCGTCAAACGGTATCCGTTATTACATGTGTGCTTGGTCCGTTTGAAATGCTACATACTAGAATAAATCATGTATAGTAAAAGGGGTACATGTGTACATGTGTGACATTATACGCTGGATTAGATATACACTACAGGAAAAAAAAACCAATAAGAGTCTCAAGATAGACAGACAGACCATTGCCCTGCGACATGACACGAGCTAGACACACATGCTATTTGAACTCCCTAAAAAACCACATGGCTGCTAATGTGACCAGCTCGAGACATGCCGTTAAGCAAATATCATGTTGTGAAAGATCTGATGCGCGATGCAACGTGGCAGATGGGTCGCATTGAGAAACAGGTCACGGGCATTTCAACCGGAAATCCCGATCTTGTCTTTTGGCAAGATGGCAAACACCGTCCCCAGGGTCGCTAGAACAACGCACACTGCGACCAACATCCACCCCAAAACCCTCTCAACCATGCCAACGGTCGACTCTTCACTGTTGAAGATCTTCAAATAGAAACTGACGGGTAGAATGACGCAAATCGTGAAACACAACGCAGACCCCATCAGAGCCATGATGCTGTCAAAGTCGGGGAATCCAATAGCAATTCCAAGCTGCAACACATTGGCAAGGAGTCCGATAGAGCCACGTGCAGCACGATGTTTCAAGCTTTTCTCGCTGTGCATTCGTGCCTTGGCGTCCATCTGCCTGAGATCGATATAGAACTTTTTGTTGAGAGTGTCCATCATCGGGCGGTTCGAAAGCGGGATCTTGGTGATGGGGATGATGGCAATTAGGACGACGATAATGACTGATAGGGCCTGAGGATACGATGTCGAACGCAAGATGTTTGAGGTAACTTCGTCTCGCACACCGTCGCCAAACATCAGATAGCCCAGCACAGCCATGGTCAAATCGAGTCCATAGGTGAAAAGATAGGTGTATCGCAAAGCACGTCCGTACTTTTGCGGATGACGCATGTCTTTGTAGATTGCTGGGAAGACACTGTGTCCACCCCATGGCGCCATGAACAATCCCAAGCTGAGCGGTACGGTTCGCCAGTTCTCGGGAAAGGCGTAGGTTTTGGCGACCTCCCTTAAGGAGCCAGGAGCCTCAGGCTTGATCAGTCCATCCGCGAAAACAATGGCAATGATGCCAAAGCAACAAAAGATACCAATCACACTGGTGATGCTCAAGGTCTTGAATGGGACGAAATTGAGAGGTATCAAGCCCAGTGAGATGATGATCTTCCAGTCAGTGATGGCGATGGCGGGGAACAACGAGTTCATGCTGTCGCCAAATAGGATGACCAGAGCTACGTTTGCGGCTGTCAGCTCAAGGATGAACAAGGCTTCCACGAAGTTTCTGCCCCAAGACCCCAGAGCAAGAAAGGCAATGTCTCCATATGTGGTCGACGCGGAGTTTGTGTCCAGGCACTTTGCAAGTAGCTTAGCCGTGTAGGATGTTGAGAGGGCAGCCAGGGTGAGAAATGCTAACCCAAGAACCCAACCAGAGTATCTGATACCAAGTGGAAGTGCGAGGATGCCGACACCAATGAGAACGTTGGTCGAGTTGAAAACCGTCATGGGCACAGTAGATTCCCCGACAGTCCGCTCAATAACTTCACCATCGGGAAGAATTTCTCGTTCCAGCAATCGGTGTGGCTCATCCTTGGACTCCTCGGGATGTTCCAGGGCCCGTTTGCTTGCTTCTTCCTGCTCTTGGATCAGAATGGAGGCTCGTTGCCGCGCGGTGACGGTCAGCCGGGAGGAGATACTCCCATAACTCGTGCCCAACAGGCTTGGCAGTCTCAGGTCTGTAGCAATTGAACCAGAAGTGGATTTCAACGACTGGTGACTCTTCATAGGTAGTAGTCTTGATTGTTCTGTCGGGGCTTCTGTAGCATCTTGTACCGCGGCTTCGTTTTCAGATGAAAGGTGATAGTCTTGGAGTTGCCGTCTCAATAGAGATCTGTCTAGCACAGAAGTGCTCTGGCTTGGAGAGCCCGCTTCTTCGTCGTGCCCATCTTGCACAGTGACCGAATTCCTTCTTATAGGTGTTATCTCTCGAAACCCGGCAGCTCTTTGGAATGATTTTGCAAAGTTGTCAATACTGTTCGGACCACCCATTTGGCGCAGGCTGTCAAACTTCTTCCCCAAGGAGGATTTCCTCCTTAACCGCGGTCCGTCCTCATCATCGTCCTGGCCAGATGTACCTCTGAGGTATTCATGTCGAGGTGGGGTGCTGGAGGAAAAGCTGGTCTGTTGTTCATTCTCAGGGACGGAGTTGAGGGAATCGAAAGAAGAGGCTCTTCCACGTTCGTAGGCCGCCCAGCTTGTTGGAGGGTGCTTGCTTCGCTGGCTCATGTTCGCAAGTAGGGTGCCGATGAGGCCGTCCTATATTGTCAGAATCGCAGATGCAGACTCTCCTCCCAGAAGTGCCGGACTATTTGAGATCTTTCGAAAGTCTACGGCGTCGCCTGACATCGACCCTCGAAACCAATCTGGAGCTAGACAACCCTGCAGAGATAGTGGAGGGTTAGAGATAGCGGCCGTTCAACACATGCCGCAACTTCGACACCCGTAGGGAAAGGCTGCGCAAGAATAGTACAATTAAGCACAAATGAACACCGGAAATTTCAAACGAAATAAGTCTCGAGAGAAAAAGCACCTGAGGAAGAGAAGCGGAACAGCGTCACTGTACAGTCGTTGACAAGACCATTAACCGAGTATAACCATGGTATGCATGCCATTCCAAGGAAGAAAAAGAACGCGATAGGCTCTGTTTGTTGATCCCTAACCGACTCCATAGACGCCTCCACAATATCTGCAACGCCTGGACGAGCCCAGAGATTTCGCGCAGATAGTGGCGGGATGATGATAAGCCTCTTTTTTGCTCTTGTTGACTGCAGCCGATGACTGATGGCTGATAGACCGATGGTCCGATGTTTGCTTGTGCTCTTCTCTCCAGATACTCCTCCGTAGTCATCTCTCCGTGGCACGTGACACCCTATGTTCCCATCCTGCGCCTCACGATCCGCATACAGCTCCGTACTAAAGACGGGATTACAGTGACTGGGAATTTTTTAGCCACACACGACCACAGCCTCCACGCCGCCAGTAATTACTAGGTAAACTGCCTGATGACTTGACTGCACATTTGCCAGCGCAGCCCACACCAAACTGTTTCTCCCTACCCACTTGAGTTGCCAACGTCACTTCAATTCTCACCTCAACTCCTCTTGAAGCTCTTTCCCTCCCCCTTACAATCCTTGATTCTCCATAACCTCCCTCCGACGTCCGAGTAACGTCTTCCTACGAGCGGGCCCCCTCTGAAAAGCCACATCTAAGCAAACATGAGTGCCCCTCCACAGCCAAACGAGGCAGAAAAAAACATTGAAATATGGAAGGTCAAAAAACTGATCAAACGTCTCGAGGCGGCCCGGGGTAACGGTACCTCCATGATTTCTCTCATCATTCCACCCAAAGACCAGGTCTCTCGTGCGGCAAAGTTGTTGGCTGAAGAGTTTGGTACTGCCTCGAACATCAAATCTCGAGTTAACCGTTTGTCTGTCCTGTCAGCCATCACGTCCACTCAACAGCGTCTGAAGCTGTACAATAAGGTCCCCCCGAATGGCTTGGTCGTCTACTGTGGTGAAATCATCACCTCCGAGGGCAAGGAAAGAAAAATCAACATAGACTTCGAACCATTCAAGCCTATCAATACCTCCCTCTACCTGTGTGACAACAAATTCCATACCGAAGCACTCAGCGAACTACTTGAATCCGACCAAAAATTCGGTTTCATCATTATGGACGGTAACGGAGCACTATTTGGCACGCTCAGCGGAAATACGAGAGAAGTTCTCCAGAAGTTCTCGGTCGATCTGCCCAAGAAGCACGGCCGTGGTGGTCAGTCTGCTCTTCGTTTCGCTCGTCTCAGAGAAGAGAAGCGTCACAATTACGTGCGTAAAGTTGCGGAATTGGCTGTTCAGAACTTCATCACCAACGACAAAGTCAATGTTGCCGGGTTGGTACTGGCAGGTTCGGCCGATTTCAAGAACGACTTGAATCAGTCTGACATGTTCGACGGTCGTCTGCAAGCTAAAGTTATCAAGGTTGTCGATGTCTCTTATGGTGGTGAGAACGGTTTCAACCAGGCCATCGATCTATCTTCCGAGACTTTGAGCAATGTTAAATTTATTCAGGAAAAGAAGCTCATCGGCAAATATTTCGAGGAAATCAGCCAAGACAGCGGTCGTGTCTGTTACGGTGTTGAAGATACCCTGAAAGCCTTGGAACTAGGTGCTTGTGAAACTCTGATTGTTTACGAAAACCTGGATGTTACCCGATGGGTTCTGAAAGCTTCGGATGGCTCTGAGAGAATCTTACATACCACAAAAGCCCAAGAAGCCAACCGTGAGCCATTCATGGACAAAGAGACTGGTCAGGAGATGGAAGTGGTTGATCAGGGCTCTTTCCTCGAGTGGCTCGCCGAGAAGTACAAGGATTTTGGTGCCGCATTGGAGTTCGTCTCTGACCGATCCAGCGAAGGCAACCAGTTTGTGAAAGGCTTTGGTGGTATTGGTGCTATTCTGCGCTACAAGGTCAACTTCGAACAGTTGGCTGACGTTGACGACGAAGACGAATTCTATGATGATTGACAATTCAACGACCTCGAAACGAAATGCGAGAAGCTGCTTGTAGAAAGTCGACCACTGGCCCACGACGTCACATTGACAGCATCTTCCCGCTCTGAGCGTCCCAGCGACGCGCCTAAATCCCTATCTTCGACAGGGAAGGACCAGACTGTGGTGAGAAAGCCACAGGTCAGTCATCTTGAGAACCCAAAAATCAAGAGAAATGCTCTTTGGGGAGCTGAGCGGGCGACTGCTCCGCCAGCCAGGCAAGATCTAGGCTTAGTCCATGGTAAGGTCATTGGCATCTTTCAGTAACAGTCCGCCAGACTAACATTTACTCCAGGCCGATCCAACTTGCGCAATATGGTCATGGTCTGAGAAAACGACGGCGGTCAGGTGCAGTCCATCGATGGCCCTGCAGTGCCCAGAGGCGTCCACAGCAGGGGAATTGGCTGAGAATTCTACTGGGCCTGATGTAAGTCCGACATACCAGATGGTCTGCCGAGCAGATGCATCAACTCTGTCCGTCACAACGACGGCAAAATGGAATACCGAATGGAAGACTTGGCTCCGATCTTGCCGAAGCATTCCCATCCTCGGTCGAAACGTGTTGTCTTCTATGAGCTGGTCACTCTTTTTCATTCGAGCTCACTTCTTTCTTGTGTGGCCAAAGCCCTGTATATTCCTGAAAAGTCTGGCATCAGCGTTCCTCGAACTATATGTTCAGACACGATCCAACTTTTTGCATTCCAGGATTCAGGACAGCTAGCCATTACCACCTTAGGTAGTCAATCATTATGTTTCTTGACTCTATTCTCTGCAACCTTCAAGCAGTATTGCCCTCTTCCCTGAGCAATTGATCCTCAAATGTACCCAAATATCTGAGGCTCTCGGTATATTTCTCCAAATCAGCCAACAGCTTGTGTAAGCCGTCTCCGTTAGAATCAGCAGCATTGCCACTCGTGACGTCGGCGGCCTGCTCACATTCCACAAAAAAGACGTACTGCCAATTCCTCTTCCGGCTCGGCCTGGTGTCTATACTCGTCAAATTGAAAGAATACGTCTTGAACACCGCCAATGCATCTGCCAGTGCGCCGGGCTTGGTGTGCGATATCGTAAAGGTTATTAGGGATTTGTTTCTTGCTCCGCCCATTACTTTGGAGTGACTTGATAGGTAACGGAGCAATGCCTCCGAGTGTACCTGTCTTTGTCTATTCCTCACAACGAGAAACCTCGTCGTGTTACTGCCTGGCTCGTCCTCGATGTTCTCAGCCAGACAGATCAGCTCATGCTTTTCTCCCGCCAGCTTCGACCCGATGGCTGCGCTGAGGCCGCCGTTGGATTCTCGAGCAACAAGCTGCGCGGCGGCAGAGGTGCTTCCGACATCTATCCTTTCAACTTTCGCGGGCGGGAACTGTGACGACAGGAAGCGCGTACACTGGCCCCAGACTTGAGGGTGGGTGTAGAGTGTGCGGATGGCGGATTTCAAGTTGGGCGCGCCGTCCGCGGACGAGGTGGAGTTGGGCGATATGAAGAGGCAGTGATGTACAGGGAGGTAGTATTCAGCGCAGACTTCAATGTCAGGGTATGGAGCGCTCGAGTCGAGGCCGCATTGAGCGAAGAGGTCGAAGACTCCCACGACGGAACCATTGGTGCTGTTTTCGATAGGGACGACGGCGTAGTCGTACTGTACCTGGTCCGTGGAAGAGGACTGGATGGAGGAGAATATGGATGGGAAGGATGGAAGAGGATGTAACACCGTTACTGGGCCACTCGTGCTGCCGGAGGACGACGTCGTTGGCGGTGGGAAGACTGCGATGGCTGCTTGGTGCGAAAAAAGAAGCTTCGGGGCCGAGGTAGGCTACGTTGATGGCCGTGCGACCGCCACCTTGAGGCATGGTGTGAGAGAATGGCTCCTCCGATAAACAGGTAGGTGTCTAGTGGTTGAACACCGACTGTATCCAAGAATGCATTTATGGTGCCGACCAAATACAATGTCCTCGCAATGTTTTCTGTAGTAACCGGCGCTGCGATGAGAATCTTTCTCCAAACTACCTGAAGCCTTACAAAATTCCCCGCATTACGCAAGGCCAGACGCGACACTAACCTCTTCGGACGTTGGTGCATCTGTACTCGTACATACTAGAGCTTGTTGTGTTTGAGACGGCCTTGCACCGTTGGAAACACTGATATTTCTTCCAGGCTTTCAACATAGGGCTCGACATCTTCTAGCACATTGATCGAAAGCAATGCTGGAGAGACGGGCCACAGCTTTCCCGAAAAGTTCGCAATGTTCCGAACACAGAAGGATGTTCGACGACGTCCTACTCGATTCACCATGTCTGCTGCGACGGATTCCTGCCACTCCATCTGCTCTTCAATATCGCTGTCGGTAGGTCAAGACTCGAATGTGTATGCTCTGGTCAGTTCTGCCCCTCTGCAGACTGCTCTTTCAGATGGTTCGCTCTACCTCCCTGTTCATGGCTTTCAGAGCAAGTTCTACCATGGTTCTGGGTCAGGCAGAAGTCGCGAGCCACAAAGGCACTCAAAGGCATGTTACAAAAATCCATCTCTTCTTCGCTCCCATTGACGAATTTTTATTCTGCGCAAAGATCTCTGGCTTCTCGCGCACTACTATTACTATCAACAAGACACAACATCGACTCGTACAAACTTCGCCATGCCACTTCCATCACTTCGCTTACTCATGGGCTTCACCCCAGGCGACTTACTTCCCTACGATACTTGCCTCGAGCGTGCGCCATGTACTGAAATCCTGGTCGAGCAAAAGATTTTCATGTTGGAACCTTTCCGACGTCTGACTGACGGCCCTATACACTACCGCGTCGAAGGTCAGATATATCCATTCGATGGCGGAACGACATTCCCTGACATCCTAGAAAGATTATGCTCCCCTGACAAGTTTTCTTACGAGATGATGCACTATCTCCAGAAGTATCTGAACAAGCATCAGCCATGGTTCAATGAGCCCTGGATCATCAAAGGTGGAAGAAAGATGGACAAAGAAAAGAGAGCAGGTTTCTTGCATCAGGTTTCATCTAAGCGATGTCGATACATGATCCTGCTCGAACGTCGCAAACAGTGCGCTTGTCACAAATCATGGACACCGAAACATAACCTGAAGGTTGTGGCGACAAGGAAGTGTCGCGAGGTTGTGCGCAAAAGGGACGAACATGAGAAGAAGAGATTGGAGGCGGAGAAGGCGGGACCGCCTCCAACACCACCAACACCACCGACGCATACCTCCGCTCGGCCTTCTCACGCTTCTACGACAGCATACTCCCCAGCAGGCGGTTCTGAGGGCTGGTATGGTGATCATGATGACAGTGGCTATGATGATAGTGGTGAAAAGGAGGTCAATCTTCTCGTATAAGGCTCAGCACTGTCCTTGGATATTGAATTGGGATGTTTGGGACAGCTAGAGCTTCTTCACCATTACGCCGCTTCCCCTTCTGAGGCAGAAGTCTTTGGGACATTGGGAATAGTTTGGCAAGTGAAGTCCTGGGTAGTTTGTACTATGCAGCTTGCTTCATGCGGGCAATTTTGCGATCCATTGCAATGAAACATCAATAGTTCATTAGTTCATTGCCAGGAAAACATTGGATGGTCCTTCAGCAAGGAGATGATAAGCATTCTAACAAGTCTTGCAACTACTGCTGGCTCCCCTCGAACCCCGTAAGTTTTAGTCATCATCGTGCCAAGAAGCTCCCGTTGTGAGGCTCACAACATTGCAACTTCCCGCTTAGTCATTCGACCTTTGACCGACCATCTAGAACTTTTTCCTCGATTTTGAAACTCGAGCAGTGATGCCGGTGGCAATACTTTTGCACCAACAATTATTCTACCGGGTTGCTGAAAGGGGGAGACCCGCAGGAGAGACGTGAGCAAGACGGAACCACCGCAATCTCGGTGTTCGAAGATCATGATGATAGGGTCTACATTTCTTTCTCCAGGTGTGGTGGCCAGGGAGCACGATTTGGCTTCTCTGCACCTGAGACGAGACCAGTCTCTCCCAGTGATACTTTCCACTCGAGCCACCAATGCCGAAGATGAAGGCTACGCCGAAGGTGTCGTCACCAATACTCGGTTTGGATCGTATCCCCATTCCACCATAATCGGAGAGCCATGGGGCAGCCAGATTCGAGCAAGCATGGTCGACACTGGATCTCGAGGCCGCAAAGCACAGGATTCCAAAAAGCGAAAGGCGGAGGCGATGGGTCAAGCAGACAATGGGGATGGCACAGCTACGAAAGATGCCATCGCTGCGACTTCTGGGTTCGTCCACGTTTTGCCGCCTACGCCTGAAAATTGGACCACCAGTCTACCTCACCGTACCCAGGTGGTGTATACTCCGGATTACAGCTACATCTTGCACCGGATCAGAGCGCGCCCAGGGTCAAGACTGATAGAGGCTGGCAGTGGCAGTGGCAGTTTCACGCACGCGGCCTCTCGTGCTGTTTTCGATGGATATCAGAAGGATGAAGCTGCAAAAGACGACGGTGGTTCTTCTCCTGCGAAAACGCCAACTCCCACAGGCAAGGTGTTTTCATACGAATACCATGCAGAACGATATAGGAAAGTCAAGGACGAAATGGTCTCGCATGGCTTAGACTCGATTGTCCAAGCAACACATCGGGATGTCTATCGCGACGGTTTCCTCCTCGAGGGCGAAGGCAGTGCCGAAACAGTATCTCCGAGAGCCAATGCCATCTTCTTGGATCTTCCTGCGCCCTGGGAAGCACTGCCACATCTGACCCGTGATACTCAGAACGGCGCAATCTCTGCACTCGATCCCCAATCTGCCGTCCACATCTGCACGTTCAGCCCGTGCATAGAACAGGTTCAGCGCACGGTGTCAGCATTACGGCGATACGACTGGTTAGACATTGAAATGGTCGAGGTGGAACACAAACGAATCGAAGTCAAACGGGAACATACCGGCTTGCAGTACGAGGGCATGCGAGGCATCAACGCGTTCGCAGTCGATGTCGATGAAGCACTGGCAAAGCTCCGCCATGTCGAGCGACGCGCAAAAGACTTTCATGCGGGAAGCCTTGAGGCAGACAATACTGCCAAGGCCAATCAGATGCAAGACAACAGCAACAATACCAACAACACCAAGCTCCCCTTCGACGGGGGCAGACTGGTCCATCGCACAGAGGCAGAGTTGAAGACGCATACATCGTATCTAGTCTTCGCAGTACTGCCGCGTGCGTGGGCGGAGGAAGACGAAGCCGCAGCTCGAGCTAAATGGTCGAAGCATGTCACGGTCAAGTCAAACGTGCCCAAGAGCCAGCGGCAGCTAAAGAAGGAGGCGAAGCAGAGGGCGAAAGGGGTGAATGGGAACGGTGTCAGGGGTGAGGCGGAGGCAACGCCAACAAATGCAGAGACAGGTGTTTCGATGGATGTCGAAGTTGCTGACTGAGACTTATGCACCGCCTAAAGTGTGGTCTAACGCAAAGAAGGATCGATAGATGCAACTCAAGGGCTCGTCGCTTCGACGTCCGCGGCCATAGGCACAACGCCTACACCCAGCCCAAAGGGTGAGACCTACAGTATACTGTATCTATCAGCCTGACACGTGACAATCAAAGAACAACTCGACGAGAATCCTTTCTTCGTCTTCTTATGGGATGAGCATCCCGAGTACATTTTCGGCCGAAGCTACATGCATTATACTCGTTGCAGTCTATGTACGCACATGATACACAGCGTAGCAAAACATCATAGCTAATCTAAAGATTCTTCGTCCGTTGCAGGAAGCCAACTCATTCAATCATCTCGGACACTAATCCATTCTCGGAAGTTGTTGCGAAGTGTCTGGGCAGAGTCTGAAATTATTGATTGATTCGGGGCCGTCGGTCTCCAGCACGCACCCATCCTGGTATCGCCAGTGCGCCTTGCCTTCAATTTTGTCATGAAACCGACAAATTGGCGACTCTGAAAAGCCCTACTTTGAATCGGGTTGAACATGGCCATGTCTCCATTCAGCCTGCATCTGGCAAGCGGACCCGAACAGTGTCCGTCAGCTTCGCAACCAGCAAGACAGAGGGGCACCTGAAAGATATAAGGAGCGCGCTGCCCTTTGGGGGCCATCACATCTAGGCAACGCCTTTTTCTCATCTCAAGTCGTACGCTGTGATCGTGTTTCTCTTTCCCAGAAACGGTCAACACGCGCCTATCAATTCGACACTGCTTACCCCAATTTCTTGTCTATCACGATGGCGACGTTTGTTGGGAACATCGAACATGCCATTGTCCATCTCTCCAAACTGGTGGCCCGCGACGATAATTCCACAGACTTACCAGGAGGCAAGACTCTGCAGGAATGGGAGAATCAAGGAAGATACAATTATGATCCCTCGTTTGCGGCGTCGGTGATATTCTTGGTTCTCTTCGCTATAGCTACAGCCATCAATCTCTTCCAGTTCTTCCGACATCGGGCTTGGTTCTGGTGGGTGATGAACTTTGCTGTGATCAGTAAGTCCTCCCTCCGAACAATGCGACCGGCGTAATGCTGTATTGGGGATTTAGTTCGTACGCTGACGAGACGATAGTGGAATTGGTCGGCTACATTTCTCGGACGATCTCCATCAAAAACCTTTCCAGCAGAAACATTTTCATCGTCCAGACTGTTATGATTCTCGTGGCGCCAGCTGTCATGGCCGCGGCCTGTTATATGTCCTTTGGCCGTGTCACAATATGGGTTGTTCCGAAAGAATATCAGACTGTCAGGCATCTTTGGGTGCCGCCACGCCGGATCACGCCAGTGTTTGTGGGCTTTGACGTCCTCAGCTTCTTTGTGCAAGTCATTGGCGGCTCCATGATCGCTGCTGCAAGCAGCAGGGACTCGGCCAACCGGGGCAGAGACGTGGTGCTGGTAGGGCTGGCACTGCAATTGGCGACCTTTGGATTTTTCGTCTTTGCAAGTCTCCGACTGAACTTCATGTTGAGGACACAGCTTCGGGATGTTCCATTACCGAAAGAACGCAACTGGCGGCTGTTCCTCAATGTTGTCAATGTCGCCAACGTACTTATCCTGATCCGTACAATGCTGCGACTGATTGAGTATGCCATTGGCACCTACAACTATCTCACCAACCATGAATGGTTCTTTTACTGCTTCGATTCGGCTTTGATGTTTGTGGTGGCTGCCACTTTCATCATCTTTCATCCCGGATACTACCTACCTTATCTGGGTATCAAACGGAAGGAACTGAAGTTCTCCAAGAACGCCGATAAGGGCCCCCTTAGTGTGCTGGCTAGGAGGAAAACGATGCATGAGGCGGTATGAAGTGGTACTCGCTAGAGAAAGGGCACGCCTTCACGTCCTGACGCCCATCAACGAAGGTCTGAACGAGAACTCCCCCGGGTACGAGTAGAGGACATGGGTTGTTCGGGCTTGTTATTGTCGATCGCATGAGACCTCTGGATATATGTAATGAATCATGTCAAGTCGCTTATCCAACTGCCATTAGTCGTGGGTAGATTGGCAACGCCGCGGCTGAATTGTGGATTGTCGCAAACAATTCTTCTCCTCGTGTGGGTTCAGCTGCCATTCACCCTTGGTATGAGATCGGTGGAGCAGTGTTGCAAGTATTGTACCACTAAGCGTCAGGTTGACCATTATCGGTTCCTGTTGCTCACCTTTCTACATACATACTATACGAATGTGGCGCTCCTAGCCTTGAAACATGACGGGTACCGTCAAGAGCAAAAATTACTTCCGTGTATCGACTGGTTCTGCGACTGGCATACGCGGAAATGTTTCTCCTTCGGCTCGCAAACGCTCGCGGCATCACTCTCTTCTATCCTTTGTGGCACAGCTATCAAGGCGTCCTCTATGATGGAGCCAAGCATGAATGCCCCGGGGGGACTGTGCTCGACGGAGGTACCAGCCATGTGGGACAGTAGCCAACACCATTGACCGACTTGAGGTCACTGGTTCGGTGTCGCTCCGGTTAGTGTGCTGTGGCCGGCAACTGTTGCGAGTCCGTGATGGGGTTCGATACTCGCAGAACTCGTCCACCCCTAACAATCTTGACCGTTTGTTACCTAGCACGATGGGGATGCGCCTCCCATGTGCTCGAACAACCCTGCCGGCCAAGACATGTGAAGGCGAAGCCAATCGATTCGGTCATCTCCTCTAAACATTGGCGTGCCGATTTTTGCCTTCCTCATTCATCGCAACGACTGCCTCGATGGTAGTTCACAGTTTCACCCTGCGATTTCCACTCACTAGCTCAACTGGCCCGGTTGAAGCCATGCCATTGGGCTCGACAAAGAGATGCGCGACAGACCTTAGCGAGCTATGTTTCCGCCTGTTTTATGCAGTATTCCCGAGTCTCTAATCTGCGCCCCGCCTCCTGGCTGCGCGGCTCAGTGCCGAACACTCAAGGGATCAATCATGCCATTTGGGCTTCACTTGTTCTTGCAAGACATGGCCTTGTCGCAACGACGAATCCTTGGCTCATCGAGGAGCTACCTGATGTGGCTCCAGTAGGCTGTGCTTCGCTGCTGCCCTCCTACGTTGCGCCATCGCGATGTATCTGTACAAAGGGCCATGGGATCCCTTTCTTCACACAATGCGCAGTTCCTTTGATACTGTGACAACATGAGGGAAGTTTACTCCCTGACATGAAGCCACTGTTCTTTCGAGCGCTATGCACCGCAGTCGTTGCAGTGGCTAGCGTCTTTGCTGTTTCCTTTTCGATCTCGTATATCATTAGCCCTCTCTTGATATGGCTCTCTCCCTCGTTGAACCCGACACTGTATGACTGGGGAGCCTACGGTGCTTGCCCATTGCAGTCATTTGTAACGACTGACCTACTTGTGCCCCGTGTCAGCACACGGCAAAGCCATCCAGATTGCGAGCGTGGACTTGTATTATTGACCATCAATGGTGATTCTGCTGGCCCGAAAGGCCCGACTATTCTCGATGCGCGCAACGAACTTGTTTGGAAATCGCAGGGCTATACAGCCGCCACGAATCTACAGGTCCAGCAGTACAAAGGGCAGAACTATCTGACGTTCTGGGCTGGTAAAAAAGTGGGCACCAAAGGGGCAGGCATGTATTACATGGTGAGTGTCTTGTCTCGAGTCTGATGGCATGAAACTCATTGGAACTCCAGCTAGATTCGTCTTACAATGAAGCATTCCGAGTTACGGCTGTTGGTGATGACATGGAAGGCGATCTGCATGAATTCAAGATAACAAGAGACAACACTGCTCTGCTGACAGTATATGCGACCACCAAGGCCGATTTGTCGTCTCTGGGGAAATTCTCGGAGGGGTGGCTCTTAGACAGCCTCTTCCAAGAAGTCGATATCGCGACGGGAAAGCTGTTGTTTGAATGGAGAGCTTCCGAGCATTTTAATGTCACCGATACCTACATGACGAACCCCTTTGGCGGCTATATCAAAAGTATACCTTTCGACTTCTTCCACATCAACAGCGTCGACAAGGACTCGCAAGGAAACTACTTGATCTCTTCTCGCCACACACATACCGTCACCTGTATCAGCCCCAAGGGAGATCTCCTATGGGTACTAGGCGGTCGTCGCAATCAGTTCACTGATTTGTCCGGAGGAGACGCGCTAGACTTCAAATGGCAGCATGATGCGAGATGGGTTTCCGAGGAGGAGGGTATCGTCAGTCTTTTCGACAACAAAGAAGCAGGTCCGCTGCATGTCGATGGTTACAATAGCCGAGGTATGATGCTTCAGCTCGATGTCGCCAACCGCACCGTTGAGCTATTGCACACATATGAGTCACTTGATCAAACACGAGCCCCATCGCAAGGCTCAATGCAGGTGCTCCACGACAGTGGTCATGTTTTCGTTGGATTTGGCCATTCTCCAATATACAGTGAATTCTCTGTCAACGGCAGCCTGTTATGCGAGCACCATTTTGGATCACCAATCTTTCACACGTGGAATCGGGCGGTTTCATACCGGGCTTCGAAGAGGAGTGACTGGGTCGGTCGACCGACAAATCCTCCTTCAGTGGAAATCGAGGATGATACTCTCTATGTGAGCTGGAACGGGGCTACAGAAGTGTCAGCTTGGTTGTTGCAAGGTGCCAAAAGCGCCGATGATGAAGACGCCTTCAAGGACTTGGATGTATTGGATAAGGAGACCTTTGAAGAGACTTTTGAGCTGGGGGACCTGTTTGGTTATTCTCACTTCCGAGTAGTAGCTTTGGCCCAGGGCGGCCAGGCCCTTGGCCAGTCTGCGGTGGTGGTCTACGAGCCTGACTGGGACTGGTGGATGTTTCCAGTGGCCACTGTAGCATGGGTGATGATAGCGAAGGTTTGCTGGCACTGCTACAAATGTCTCGCTCGGCGGAAGATCCGCAACATAGCCTGGATCAGTCTTGAGAGGCAATGACAATTGATTTTGAAGACATGAAAGTGAGCCCGATGGTGATGATGATGATGGTGGTGGTGATTCTGAGTCAGTTGAGCCTCACTGAGTCACTTGGCTTAGGCCGCGACTCGCAGTAATAAGCTTCAGTACGAAGAAAGGGAGGTGTGTTGTACGAGGCTGCACTAAGCCCAAGTGAGGCCTAACGAGGCTCACAAATGGCGCCATCTCCGCCCTTATTGTAGGTGACTAAGAAGCCACTTCTCCTGCTGCCATAGGGGCCACTCCATACCTATAGGTACATGGGGTTCCACGATCAATTGTTTCGTTGCCCTCTCTGCGCTTGGCATCCGATTGTCCATGCACCCCCGGCTGACTGAGTGCGTCCAAGTATGCATGAGTCAACAACTGTAGTCTCATGAACCATTTGAGACGTGCGTTTTGCACCACCGCTTCCAAGTGTCATCAAGCTCTCAAGATGTCGCAGCCGCCTTGGAGCCAGCCCACAGGCTCAACTCACCAACCGCAATTGAAAATCTACAACTCCTTGACTCGATCAAAAGTCCCCTTTGTCCCTCTTCAGCCTGAGCACATCACCTGGTATGCCTGCGGACCTACCGTTTACGACGACTCCCATCTGGGCCATGCCCGCAACTATGTCACGACCGACATCATTAGACGTATCTTACGAGACTATTTCTACTTCAAAGTTCGATTTGTTATGAACATCACCGACGTCGATGACAAGATCATACTAAGAGGAAGACAAAAACACCTATACGATGAATACAAGAAAAACCATAGGTATGACGACGAAGACTCAACAAGAGAGGGGACTGGCTCTGATCAGGAGACTAGATACATTGACGACAAAGTTCGACAAGACGTACGACAAGCATGGCATTACTATGTGCAGAAGAACCTGAAACGGATCGGTCCCAAGACCCTTCTTACGCCCGAGACCTTTGATGGCGTCGTCGAACACTTTTACGGAGACATACTCGCTGGAGGCAGTTTGGAGCCCGGCACGAAACCGGGAGACAAAGAAGCAAAAGTCAAGATGCATATCAACACTGCCCGATCTACTGCCAAAGCCTTACTGTCGGACCCGAAGATGCTAACGCCGCACGAGTTCTACTCTCGCGTCAATGACCCGATGTGCCTGGTACTAGATGACCAATTTGGGAAGAGTATACGAGGAGATGACTACGCCGTATTCACAAAGTTGACCAAGGAGTATGAGAATCGATTTTTCCAGGACATGCATGACCTGAATGTCATGGATCCCGACGATCTAGTGCGAGTGACAGAGCATGGCAAAGAAATTGCCGACTTTGTCAAGAAGATTGCGGACAACAAGATGGCATACCGAACAACCGACGGCTCCGTTTACTTTGACATCAAAGCTTTCGAGTCTGCGGGGTATCCATATGCAAGACTAGAGCCTTGGAATAGGAACGATAAAGAGCTACAAGCTGACGGTGAAGGCGCGCTGTCACAGAAAGAGGGTGAATCGAAACGGTCCGAAGCGGATTTTGCTCTTTGGAAAGCCTCGAAGCCTGGAGAGCCAAGTTGGGAGAGCGAATGGGGCCCTGGTCGACCCGGATGGCATATTGAATGCTCAGCAATGGCTTCCGGGAAACTGGGCCAGCAAATGGATATTCACTCTGGTGGTATTGACCTGGCGTTTCCTCATCATGACAATGAACTTGCACAGAGCGAAGCCTTCTGGTCTGATGGGAGTCATCGTCAATGGGTCAACTATTTCCTTCATATGGGCCACTTGTCCATACAGGGCTCCAAAATGTCCAAGTCGCTCAAGAACTTCACCACCATTCGGGAAGCCCTTCACGTGCGGAAAGAATGGACTCCGAGAAGTTTGCGCATTATCTTCTTGCTCGGGAACTGGAAAGACGGGATAGAAATCACAGATGACATGGTTGTGGAAGGTCGGAATTGGGAAGACAGAGTTGACAACTTCTTCCTGAATGCCATTGAAAACGTCAAAAACGCAAAGGCCAGCAACGACCACAGAACCGTCATGGCGAGTGCGCTCCTTGACGCAGAAGAGAAAGTCCGCGCCGCACTGCTCGACTCTTTCAACACCCCACTGGCCATGAGCACACTTTCTGCCTTGATCAATACCTACAATGGCGCCAAAAAGTCCGACCTGACGGCAGATGACCACCGAAACACAGGCCTTTTCGTCACAAGAATGGTAAACATATTTGGTCTGAACGGCAACGAGCCTGCCGATACGGAGACCCTCGGCTGGAGAGGCATTGATATCCCCGATATCGCCAAGGAATATGTCTACCCGCTGGCGAAGATAAGAGATGAACTCCGACAAGCCGCAATCGCCAAGGCCATTACAGCAGAAAAGGTGCAGGAAATTGTGTCGACGTCACCCGGGCTCGAAGAGCCACCTCCTAGTGGGAGGCCGCGACCATCGTACGCCCGGGCGTTGAGCGAGTTTAGCAGAAGCGCACTCGAAGTGGCCGCCCCTGCTGAAAGTAAAGATCTGAATAAACAGATTCTTGCTTTGTGTGACCGCGTCCGAGACGTCGACCTCTGGCAGCTCGACATCTACCTGGAAGACCGCGAGAATGCACCCTCACTGGTCCGGCCAGTCACCGAGGGACTCAAGGCCGCCAGGCGCGAGCGGGAAGAGAAGGCCCGAGCCAAAGAAGAGGCCAAGAAGAAACGCGAGCAAGAGGCCCTCGAGAAATTGCAAAAGGGGAAACTCGCCCCGTCAGAGATGTTCAAGCCACCACATTCGGAAGAGTATTCGGCTTGGGACCCGGATGGGGTGCCGACGGCGGCCAAGGATGGAAGTGCTCTGTCAGCTAACCGAGTCAAGAAATTGAAGAAGGAATGGGACGCTCAGAGAAAGGCGCATGAAAAGTATCTGGCGGTTACGCAGCAACAGAATGGTTCGGCGGTCGGTCAGCAGCAGTCGTAGGTTTAGCAATTGCTTCTGGAATGGGGACTCGTGCTTTCGTCTCCTGAAGAGTCCGACTCGTGAGTCGAGGCGTGTGCGTGTATTAGATACCCAAATTGAAATCGATGTTCAAAAGGACGGTCTTTTGTGTTGTTCTTGTCGGGTCTTTTGATCTCTGATAAGCTCATCATATCCTCCCATCGGCTTTCAACCCCTGATACAAGGCCATGGCAGCCAACGTCTTAGCATCTCTCGCCGCGACCTTCCACACGTCCGAGACCGGGACGACATTTAAAGTGATTTTCTCTCCGTGGTCTCGTAAGCCCGTGAGTTTGCCACGCAACGACTCGATTTCGTCACGGGCCATGCTTCGTCGAGCGAGGAATACGGGGATGAATTCATCACTGGCACCGGGGGAAGGGTACATTGCTTTCTGGAGGTGTTGGTCGGTGTCACCGTCTTGGTCTTGGTCTTGCTGCATACTACTCGTAGCAGTGCCGGTGTCGATGGCAAGCTGAGTCATATCGAGAAGATCACCCGTGGAGATTTCAAGTCCAGTCTCCTCGGTGATCTCTTTGGCCGCGGCGCCGGCGAACGTGCCCGAGTCGTCGATCATGCCGGCGGGGAGTTCGGTGAATGATAAGCTCCCTGCCGCTATGCGCGGTTGGACTGTTAGGATGACGTATTCTTCCGCTTCGTCGGTACTCCGCCTCGTAGGGGCGGCGGCGTCGTCGTCGTCGTCGTCTGAGGAGATGGTGGTTGTGGTGGGTGTTGGCTGGAGAATGATCAACATTGCCACGGACCCTCCACGCATAAACACCGACCCGGGGAGGTGTTCGTCCTGGTCGTTTGTGATTGTTGCGCGGAGTTTGAGGAATCCGAGACGGTGAGAAGAGAAGAAATCTGCTGATTGGATCTCGATGGAGCGGAGGGCGTACGGGTGGTCCTTGAAGGGATGCCTGGGTCGGGTTGTCTGCAAGGACAGTGACTTCTGAAGAGTGCTCAGCCATGCTTTGAAGGCCGGGAAGGCGAGGATTTGGTCTTGGGTGATTATAGATTGGGGGTGGGTCACTGGGATGGTTGGCGTGGTGTCGGGGAGTGTGAAGGTCGATAATACTGGTGGTGTGCTTGAAGACATGGTTCTGCGAGTGGTTGCGTATTCAAGAGTGTGTGGTGAAGTATATTGTCTGGATACTCGTAGCTGGCGGAGATGTGAGAGCATTTGCGTAGAGAGTGAGAGTCAAAAGGTGGATTGATGGGTGTTACGTATCTACCTTATATTTCGGAGGGAAAAGCTTCGTACGAGTATAGCAAGTTGTTGATGATGATGACGATGATGATGATGATGCTGTACATGGTGGTCATACAACAGAAAAGTAACTGAGGTAGTCCGTAGTACTGTACTGTACTGTACTGTACAGTGGATGCAGTGGGGGTGAATAGACTATTTAGGCCTAGTCACAAATCGTATATTTATTTGAATGTTGGCATGTTCGATTCCCTAACATTTTCGATATCTGCTAACTCGACAGGGTTACATACAGTATTGCAGCAACCTGAGTACCAGATCACTGTTCGGCATGTTGATATAATCCACCTCTGGCACTCTCAGTAGAGTCAGTCAAAATGACAAACACCACCAAAGTCACCACCCAACGAGAACCTCTCACCACCAACTTCACGCTACGAAACCCACCATATTCATACTTCCATCTCTCGCTCAGGTCGCTGTCCCCTGGAGAACCGGCTCAATTTCTAGACGAGATCACAACACGCTCATACCTGACGGCGGCACTGCAACAATACCTCGGGTTAACGGGTACGGCTATCCCGATTGACATTCTCAAGACCGAAGGACCCAACGCCTGGATTCGAGTCCCCAAGGATGACGAACCCGGTGTCGCTGGTGCGTTGGCTCAATGGACGTCACCCAAGGGAGTGAATTTGCGTATCGAAGGTAGAGGAAGCTGGTTAGGTGGTGTCGTTGGGGGAGGCAAGGATGCTGCTAATGAATTGTGGACTCTTGAATCTTGAAAAATGACGACGACGATGATGATCATGATGATGACAAAAACAACCTGATGGTGGAAAGTTGATACTACCAAACGACCGAACTACCAAAGCACCCTCTTGATCAAATCCCAAGTGTCGTCGTCTTACGAAGAGAGAACGTGTTCCGGACACCAGTACGAGCCTCGACCTTGATTGGGGGTTATTTTTTTCTTTCACACTTCAAAACATCAACCAGTGAAACCATTTCAGAATCGCTGTCGGAGTCCATCAGCTTCTCTTCAAGGTTCTTCTCCATCAACAACATCTTCTCCTGTCGCTCTTGTCTCGACTGTTGCGACCGTCGTGAATGGAATATTCTCGAGAATATACTCTGTTCGTCTCTCTTGCCTGTGAACCGGGTGTTAGCATTCCATAAGGATCAATCTCGACAACCTTGGAAAGCTGCCTGAGGGATCGGTTGGCGAAAGGTCCTTACTATTCTGCAGATAAGCCCTTCTAACCTCCCTGATCTGTCGCAGTTGAATCTTTTCTTCGCGCTTCCTGGCCGCTTTTTCTTCGAGATATGCGGCTCGGAGTTGCTTGTACGCTTGGACCTCTGGGTCATGTTGGACCGAGAAACCTGTTACGGACATTTTGTGTAAAGTGTGACTTGGACTTGGACTTTGACACACAAGAACAGAGTGGTGATGGTGGTGATGGTGGTGATGGCGGTGGCGATGGTACGGAAGTCCTTATGTCACCCCGACCCGTCTGTTATTACTGCGCGCGTCGAGGTCTTCCTTGGTCTCCTTGGTGGATGGAGGACGACGACGATGACGACGACGATGAAGAAGATGATGGACGTGTATCTGCGTACGGTGTTGTGGCTCGATAGCCGAGTACTATCAAGGGGGAGCGAGTAGTTTGGACTTGACAGGACTGGACAGGACTGGACTCGAACAAATATCACAGAACCTCTCAGCTCAGGGACGATAGTCTGAAGTACTCGATGATTGTGATGCTAGTGATGCTAGTGATGATGATGATTTGGGCGAGATGAAAGCTCGCAAAGGGGAGAGCGTGATTTAGAGATCCTTTTATATGGCTTGCTTTCCCACCAGGTACACAATTAAATAGACCTACCTATGTAGACAGGTAGGTAAAACCTGGTTCATCATCGTAACGTTCCCATTGACCCATCACATCACATCACATCATATTCACATCAGACAACTCGTCGCTCTTCACGAGTACATGGCCCGATACACAATGTCTAGCTAGTATTTTCGCCGAACAGCGGACAACCCATTATTGATTGGGGTGTGCGTCAGGTATCAAAAGTGCAAGTTCCATCGGGCCAAGTGTGTCCGTTTATCGTAGTTCGGTCCCTTCGAGGGCCCCATCAAAAAATGAACACCCTTGTCTGTACTCCGTACTCTGTACTCTGTACTCTGCATGCACTGGAACGGCTGTAAACACTAGCAGTATTGTATCACGTTCAACGTGTGCATATCTTGGGTTGCTTTTTGTTCTTAAATGGTATAAAATTCAATGGCATGAATAAAAAAACCAGGTCCTTTTGACACTTGTAACGGGAATTCGTCTTCTTCATATTCGTCTTCATATCTCTATTGTAAAAAATGGACTGTGCGAGGACAGGTAGATCCCAAACCACCAAGCCATCCCATACCACAAAAAGCGCAGTCGCGTGCGCGCTGAATCTCTCTCAAAAGCCCTTCTCTCCCTCCCCAACAAGAGGAGTGGTGTGCTGTTCCCAAGATTGGAAAAATAAGCAGTTCCTGATGTAGAGGAGGAAGGATTTCCTTGTCGTTCCTTGATCCTTGATCCTTCATACCGCGTAAACTCGTGTTCGACCTATCTAAACAAAGAAAAAGGGTGAAAAGTGTGGACGAGGAAAGAGTAGATGGAGTGTCGGGATTCCGCTCCGCATGGTATACAATATGTGGGAGAGTGGAACCATCGAAGTATGGCAGGTTTCGTTTTTCGGCGGATTTATCGTGTGCTCATTTCATGATAAGGAGAAGCGTAAGGTATTGAGGTATTCTTTCGTGCGTTGCAAGGAAAGATCGTGAGAGTGCTCAATTTATATTTCGTTACCTCGTCATAGGAGTTCGGAGTGTGTAGTAGTACGAGTTGACCATGGTGTGTGTTTCCAACATGGTTTGATTTCTGCGACTCGGGCTTTCGTGAATAGTCATTGAAACAGACAAAGTGAGCTGTCGTACGAAAGCCGGTGCTTAAGCACTCAATATCCTCGTTGGCCTCGCTGACGTACAGATCAAGTCTGCCCCCTTTGCATTGCCGTGAAGAAAGAGTGGCCTCGGGAATAGGAGGTCGCACTGCGGCGTTTCTGTCCACATTCTGGAGGTCTGGTCCGGCCAAGTAGAACCTTGGAGATCTGGTCGTGGCAGTGTAATTGATGTAAAGAGGAGAACCATTCCAAGAGACACGCCGCGGTTAGGCTGGTGCTTAGGAGGCAGCGAGAGAGTAATGATGGGCGGACAGCGGGCTGGTGAAATGATCCAGATACCCGCCGAACACCTCGGTCAATTGATGGTAGAATATTGTGGTCATCCGACAAGACTACGAGGGCTGAAGTGTCGTCCGATGACCACAGCATGCCGTGGGTAGTGTTAGGTGGTGTCACTTGTGTTCGTCATCTCCAAGGCTTCATGCGGTGTTCCCCCGAAAATGCGCCCTCGAAGGTAGTGGATAATGTGGTAAAATCTTTGAGTAATCCAGGCTCTTGAGATCTTGACCGTACGTACAATCAAGTCGCGAATGCAAGGGATGTTTTAATTCCACCCTCGTTCAAGCGTGGGTCGTGGTGGTGACGGTGGTCTCGTGGGAAGGATAATAGTTCGGCTGTCTTCCGCCGAAGAGTTGGGCATAGTTCCTCGACCGAACTTGCCTCATATAATGTTCTTGTTCATTTGTAAAAGGTAATATCCCTTCTCCTTCAGCACCAGCGCCGGCTCGCCTTCGATCCACCACTTGGTGAAGCGCCGCGCCTGCTGCGACAACGAGGCCGGCAATCAGGATACAGATGAGGATGACAAGGCCGTCAGACAAACCCATGGTGAAGATCAGAGGGGCAACCCGAGGCTCTCACGACTGACTGTCTCCGGCGAGTATTTTATCTGGCACGATGGCCTGTGACAGGATAGGATGGGGCGAGGCTGCAGGAAGGAAAGGGTTTGAAGCAGTAACGAAGGAATATGAGGAGGGGGCGGGCTGGGAGAGAAAAGCTGACGCGACACGTACTTTATTCGATTGTACGAGTAGCAGCAGCAGCAAGTGGTGAGAACGGCATGGATCCTGTATGTGTGCCTGGGGGTCTGTTACTTTGTTGTGTGTCCGGGAGGGAGAGGCTTGACCTTGACCCGACCCGACTTGACTCGACTTGGGAACGTCGTGAACTCTGAAGAGGAGGCGAGTGGTGGTTCACTGGGGCTTCCCACACACTTTTCTTACGAATCCCCCATGTTGGCTGACCTGACATGCATGATGGTGGTTGGTTGTGTGAGAGAATTTTCTTGGTGTCGTGTTGAGGACGAATCGAGGAACGCCATGGCACCGTCTTAGCGAGAAACTGGGCCAATAACCACATTGGCACAACAGGGCCGGGGGGGCCACTGCGTCGTCAGCTGCAAGCACTGCCCCCGGGTGTCCTTAGTGCCTGTGCCGCGCTCAGATGCCCACTGCCTGGGGTGGTCTTAGGGGGCCCTTCTAGGGTCTCTAGGGGACTCTAGGGCTCTTTCGGGGGCTGCCCTTTGATTCTCTTGGGTGCCCTTGGGTGCCCTTGGATGCCCTTTTCATCGTCTCACATTTATTGTTGTGCACGCCTAGTGTACTTGTATAATGCCCACCCATGCACCATGATTTGTGTGCGAGTCTTCCCGTCCTCCCGAAGCCGAATCCCGTTAGCAATTGTCCTCCATCGCGCACTGTTCATCGCGTCTCCAATTGTTTTGTTTCTATAAAAATCCCAGAGCAAAAGCAAACAGCCCAATGGGCCTCGCCAATCTACTGTACTGTACTGTACGGAGTACGAGTGTAGTAGTTGTCCGCTTACCGGGCTCCATGATGAAACTGTCCAGCCTTGCCGAGTCAGCCTCGGATCCTTCCTGTCCACTAGTTACGCATTTCCTGGCTGCGTCAACAGATTCGTACTCCCTACTCCATACTCCGTAATCGTATCATTATTGCGTGTAGATCCTGACCCTGATCGTCAGGTACGAGGAAAATGACCACCTGGGGTCTTCGCAGCAGCGCGTGCTTGGGGCTTTCTGCGACACAATGGCGACGTTTCCATGCCCTAACCGCTTACTCTTGACCGAGGATCTGTACTGTATGTACGACAGCACTACTTTTTTATGTAAAGATCGAAATCACCATCTGTCAAGCTGGCCTAGTTCTATTGCCACGCGACACCATGACATTGTCCACCTCGTTGATTGCGTCTCCACGAGCCACTTGGATGTGTGCGGAATCACACCACTCCAACGCCTACAGTACAATACTATCGCGACACGAGCATTTTGTTGTGATTGTATGGAAAGTCACATCTCACATTCCATCAGCTACAGTTATCATAAACGCGTCAACAAATCGTTTTTCATCGGCAAGTTCTTCGCATTTGAGCATTCCCCCAGATAGCCAAGGTGGCAATGGCCGACATGAGCGAGCAGACTACCAACTGGCCGCGTGTCTGTAAAGGATGCTGCAGAGAACAACTCTTGGTCAATGTAAGTTCGCAATGCCCGGTTCCCTGGCAGATGTACCGTTTAAGATCTTGAGGCCATTTCATTCAATCTTCCAGCTATGGCCCATGGTGGCAATTTCTGCCTCTCTAACAAGTACAGATTGCAATGGAAAGTGTGACACCTGAAGCCTGGCTGAAGACGAGCAGGGTCACCATTGCTGTATGCCCCTGATGTTGATGGGTTTGCCTTCGTCAGCATCACGCTTACCCTGCACGACGTCCTTGACGAAGTTGCCGCCGATGGCAGGGTCGAGAGCTCCGATCTGAAAGGGAGAAATGGTTCAGCGTAGAACGGCATATGCGGGAGATGGTGCCTCGCAGGGCTGGGACTTACCTGTGCTAGTTTTTCTGGTCCAATTCCCGCAAGGCCGGTGGCCAAAAATCCCGGGGACACGGCGAATACCTTGACCCCGTCGTTCTTGAGCCAGCGGTACCACTGGCGCATCATCATGTTGAGGCCGGCCTTGGAGCTGCGATAGGCTTCGGTCGGGTTCAACGTGTGCGGCTTCGGCCAACCAGCAAGAGGGATGGCGTTGATTGTCGCGTAGTTGGCGTCCATGCGTTCCGTGTCGGCCAGGACTGACGTGCCGCTGGTGATGAAGAGCAGACGAGGTTCGCTCGACTTCAGCAACAACGGAACAAACAGCGTCGTCGTGACGTGCGCCCCCGTCACGTTGACGTCCCAGGTCATGTTCCAACCTTCGCGCAGACCGATCCTGCCCCCTTGGATTTCCCGGTCGACGCCAACCCCCGCGTTGTTGATCAGCACATCGAGTTTACCAAAGTGCTGGCCCACGTGGTCCACAGCACCCTGGATCGACGAGTCTGAGCTGACGTCGATCTGCACGGCACTCAGTTTGCTGTTCGAGCCCGGGAATTCTTTTTGGAGTTGGGCCACGGCCTCTTCGCCCTTGACCAGTTTCCGGCTGCCGATGACGATGTTGTACGAGGCAGCGTCTTTCGCGAGCGATCTTGCGATCTCTAAACCCAGGCCAGTATTGCCTCCGGTGATGAGGACGGTCTCGGCAGACATGGTGGTACAGATGTCTAAAGGTCGACACAGAGTTCGAGACCTCAGTCTTCAATGACGGTATTGCTACGTCTGCTGGAACCACGACCAGAGCGAAGACTCTTGATGTATGGTTCAGTCTGTCCCAGATCTGCGGTTGTTCACATAGGCGGTATCCAGATGAATCCTGGAGATGACCTACGTCGTGATAGATCCGGCTCGCCAATGCTACTTTGAGTGAGTAGACAATGTAAGGCTGGCTTATTGTCCTAGATCAATACTCCCGGTCACCAGTGTGACGAATGCTTCTAGGATCTATCTCGGTCCTGTTCCGCACGTTCCTATTGAATCAACGAAATCTATTCGAGACTGATAGCATAATCTGAACGTCGACTTGTCTTCGACTTGGGCGCGGACTTTCATCAAGTCGTCCGTATGCCGACCCTGGTTCCGCGGCATGGTCGGCTATCACGGATCGGAAGCATGGAAACCTTTTTCCCACCACCACTACCACATGGCCCGCCGGTGTCGAAACTAGTATGGGGTAATCGTACGGGGTACGGGGTAGATGCTCAACGAGAATGGACCAGTATAGGAACTTGAGCATTCCCCCTGACATCCATGTGGGAATGAACCTCTCAACCACAACCGACTTTATTTTGCCAATTTCGAAGCAATGGCGCCTCAAGCACTCAATACGCTGCCGACGAAGTCTGCTGACATGGATGTTGAGAATGATGGGACCAGGCGTGTCGAGGAACGGATCGAAATAGTCGAGGATGAAGACCAGGTATATAGCTCCTGCTCTGCTACGGAGTTGTTGTCGCTGACATCAAATTGAGATCAAGGACGGCGTCGTGCTCTTGATGACCGAGACTCGCAGCGGCGAAGCCGGTATCAATGCAAACATCAAATTTGCGCGCGATGGCAAGGTCAGTGCTGCTTTCACCGTCACCACCACCACTCGGGCGAGTGACCCACCGACTAACACGCTGATAGACCATCCTTGTCCCTCAGCCGTCTGAAAACCCGGAAGATCCGCTGAACTGGTCCTCGCTCAAGAAGCACAGCATTCTTCTCATGGTCTCGTTTGGGGCCTTCTGCGGCGACTTTGGAGCCGCAGGCGGAATCCCTGCCATCGGTCTCATGTCTGCTGAGTGGAACATCTCAATCCTGCTTGCCAACTCGCCCAACAATATCGCGGCGCTCATGTGTGGCGTGTCAGGCGTCTTGTTCATGCCCCTGCTCAACTCCTGGGGCCGCATTCCAGTCCTGTTCTGGACCACTCTGATTGGTACCGGGTTTACGCTGGCTGTCTGCCTGACGCATGATTTCAACGCATTTTTTGCTATGCGGACCATGCAGGGCCTATTCCAGAGCGCGGGTCAGACGATTGGCCTGGCCTTCGTTGAGGACATGTTTTTCTACCATCAGCACGCCCGCAAGATTGGGATCTGGTACTCAATCTTCATCACATCCCCTTTCCTATCTCCGCTCTTTGGCAACTTCATCGTAGCCAAGACAGGCACCTGGCGACCAATCTTCTGGTGCAATTTTGCGGTCGCGGCGACCTTGACCCTTGTAATCATCCTCTTCGGCGATGAGACCTACTACCGTCGCAGTATCCCCGTGGAGGAGCAGCGGAAAAGGCCCTCGAGCCAGCGCCTCCTCCGCGTCCTGGGCATCTGGCAACTGCGCGAGCGACGGGGCAATTTTCCAACGGTGATGCACACGTACATGCGGCTGCTCGAGGTCTTCTGTAAACCCGTGATCCCGCTGACGATGCTCTACTATAGCATCGTCTTCATGTGGTTCATCGGTATTACGACCTCGTCCTCGATCCTGCTGGCCACACCCGAGTCTTTCGGCGGCTACGGCCTCAGTACGCTGGCCTTGGGCTACTGCTTCTTCACACCCATCGTAGCCGTCAGCCTGGGCGAGCTGATAGGGCACTTCTTCAACGACGCCATGACGAACCACTACACGAAAACCCACCATGGTCGATTCATGCCTGAGGTGCGTCTGCGCTCGACGTACGTTGGTGCAATCCTCATGGTTCCCGGTCTGGTGGTCATCGGCCAGGCACTCGCCCACCACCTGAGCATCGGCGCCATCATCATGGGCTGGGGCATGTACACCACAGGAATCATGATTACATCCGTGGCGACTGTGGCCTGGGCTTTATCCTGCTATCCCTCGGCGTCGGGGGAGGTGTCAGCCCTAGTCAACTTTGGTCGTGTCGGCTGTGGCTTTTCCGTCTCGTATTTTCAGCAGCAGTGGGGAGCGAAAGAGGGATTTGATGTCTCGTTCGGTATCCAGGCCGCCACTACCGTCTTTGCCTTCCTGATCGTCGCCTTCCTGCAGGTCTTCGGACCCAGACTTCGTGCCTGGGCGGGACCCGTCTCGCACGTTGTCGTCTAAGCTCGCCGGGGACTTTGTTTTTACGCTTACAAGCCTAGTGAGGGACTGAATGGAATCTACGTAGGGATCAATAAGGAGATTATTTTCTGAGAATCGCGCTATGTAAGCAGGAGAGAAACAGACCGTCAAAAGTTCGGTGGTTTTGACCTTGAATCTACGAGACACAGTCTGCTAGCCTGGACATGTAGCATATGCATCCTGCCTAGGCTTGTTATTTCGAGAAAAGGTCCTCAGCCCTAGAAACTCAGCAGTGACTCCCTCTACCATCCGCCTGGCATTCTATATGCCCATGTAACATTGTGTGCAAATCCCCGAATCAACGCCATCGAACCTCCAAACGGTGACCATGAATCTCACCATTGAACCATTCCTTCATTTTGATCCGATCCTGGACCGTCGTGGCACCCTCGAGGATCTTACTCGCGACAACGACGCGGACGGCCTCGTGAATTTCCTGCAGGGCCAGGTTCTTCCCGAGACAGGCACGCAGGCCGAGGCCAAAGGGCATCATGTGTTTTTCCATGAGATCCCTGTGTCCCTTGGGTAGGAATTGAGGCACTTCGTCGCCGTCGATGGAAGGCGGAATCTCCTCGTTGTCCAACCATCGCCCAGGCTGAAAGTCGAACGGCTTATCAAAGACCTCGGCGTCATGGTGCAGCACATACGCTGCACACCCGACCACTGTGCCCGCGGGGATCGTCTGGCCGTAGACTTGAAGCCCACTGGGCGGTACGACGCGAGTCAGACGCGTTGGGTTCGTCATGCCCAGTCTCAGGCCTTCTTTGACCACAGCGCGTAAGTACGGCAGCTGCGAGGCGTCCATTTTCTGGGCCTGCTCGCTCTCGACCTCGTCATAAAGCTGTTTGTGCACATCTGGATACTGCACCAGGTGGAACAGGATTGTGGCGAGCACGATCGCCGTTGAGTCGGCGCCGGCAAAGATGGTCGCTTGCGCCTGCACTTTGGCCTCGAATGGGCTGATGTCCGCCGCCAGCAGTCTGCCCTGATATGTCGGGCCAGAAGATGTCTTGACACCATCTTTGGGTGATGCCGTCAACGTTTCCTCCATCAGCTGGTCCGAATATTCGCCCAGCCGCTTGAAAGACTGGTCGACTTCCGGGCTCGAAGCCCACCATGTCGAGGCCGCGTATGTACACTTGAACAACCAGTTTGGGAAGAGCGAGAAGCGGGCAAACGCCACGATGGAGAACACGAACGGGTTGGCGCTGAGCTTTTTGTCCTTGCGCTGTGCGAGTGACAGGCCGTCGTCCTCGTGTAAGCCGTTGTACCGCCGGCCCAGCAAGTATCCCGTCACGACGTCGATGGACAGGCGGGCACACAGGTCCAAAATATCGACCTCGTTGTTGGCTCCCTTGAGGGCGCGGAACTGGTCCATGAACTCACGGATGCACTCGCCGATGACCTCGCCGCCCTGCGTCGCCTTGCGCAGGCGACCGGGGGCAAACAAAAGCGCCACTGACTTGGCCCGAACGTTGCGGTAATCTACGTCGAGTGCCGAGAATATGGACACTACGGGGCCCATGTTGAAGTTGGCGTACCGGTTATCCTTGACGAAGCCGCCTTGCGCCACGTAGATTTCGTGAATCGCGCTGGGGTCCGAGATGGACACCGAGTTCGTCCCCACCCTCAGTGTCTTAGTTTTGTATTTGTCATGGTAGTGTCGCATTACATGGGCCTCGATGCCCAGGTAGCAAATGATGTAGAGAAAGAAAGGCCCGATGGACGCAAACCAGGGGCCAGGGAGGTGACTCAGACGGTGGAATTTGACCCGGTACACCGCGACGGTCACAGGGAGAATGGTGGCGATTATCACGAGGGTCGACAACATCTTGATTGACTTCAGGGGTTGATGGACGGCGCTGTATAGGATATAGGCGGGATTCAGCGTCTTTGGATAACGCGCTCTGCAAGGTTTCGCTCCGCACCAGGGGGGTCGTCTCGTTCAGCGATTTTAGAATTGAGAGACAGACCTGATCAAGTATTTGTGGACCATCAACTGTTCTCGGCCCGCCTTTCCACCCTGGGACCGCGACAAAACATTCAATGCATCATAGGGAGTACACGAGGGCAACTGTCCGGAGTCATCGCACACTAGGATGGATCAGAGAGGGGGCGCCACACCTTCAGCAACTCGGGAGTTTTTCTTTTCTGACCAATGCAAGTATGTTTGTGATTGAGATACTACCGGTGTTTTCCATCGATGTCGGCACCAACAGCTACAAATAATGCCATTCCACTCCGATCCGCCGGTATGCGGACCTCAATTCCGATCCTACCGCGTAGAGTTTGCCATGGCACCCAGCCCCGCCCATCTCACCAAGATTCCGGGCTCGATCGAGAACTGGGATTAGAAGACAGCGGAGGGCGTGGATACATGGAATAGGGAACCAGAGTCGGTAAGGCTTTCTGATGACGATGAGTCGAAGCTGGAGAGTGTCAGACACTAGGGTAATCAAGGCATTCCCAGCCGCCTTTGAAGAGGTCCTTTAAGCGGACATACTCGCATCTGGGATGCTCGGGACCCAAGGAAGATCATGCAAACATTCTCTCACAGAGAGCTATCAGGTGGTGAGGGTTTCATCTTCAATGGCAGAGCAGTAAGCAAAGAGTAAACACTGTGTTTATCTAGAGCCTGAGCGTCCAGGAAGGACATGATATTGTTCTGGTCTCCACTTTTTCCGGTGCTGGTCCTGGAAGTAAACTCATCTACTCATTCCATATCTCTGAGTCCCATGAGAAAACGTCCCCTTCTTTCGTAATGTCTGTTTCGCGGGGTACGTGACACGACATCTTTTCCGACAGCCTGGGGCGGAAGGGAACCTTGATATTCTCAGATCATAAAAGCGGGTCTCCAAACGAACTACCTACCTCGCCGCCTTCGAAATGTTATCTTGCGCATGGACTCTTGTGCCTGAGTCTCCCTAGATATAGAGTTTGTCAGTACTTGTGAAAGTACAAGTCGCACCGCCCACTCTTGGGCCGGATGACGAAGAACTCGACGTGGCTCATGGAGTCGGGGGTGGTCCAGGGCGCCGGCGTCACGAGATATCTGCGGAAGATGTGGCCTAGATGAATCCGGAGTTGCATGTTTGCGAGGCTGAGAAAGCTTAGTTAGAGCCCGGCAAATATCCCCAAGGAAAGGGTAGAGAAGCATAGGCAGAGAGAGAGAGAGAGAGAGAGAGAGAGACTAACTTGAGACCAATACATGCTCGAGGTCCGGCCGAGAAGGGGAGAAAGTTTGTCTTCATCGCTGCTGTTGGTTCGAACCAGCGCTCTGGTACGAACGACTCGGGCTCGGGATAGACGCTTTCGTTGCGGTGGTTCGTGTACGCCTGCATGCCGACGATTGTTCCTTCTTGAATGTGACTTCCGGCGATGGTGAGCCCGCCTTCTCCCGCCACCCGCTCGAGGTAGGCTGGAATCGGGGCGTGCAGACGTAGGCCTTCTCGACACACGCCGTCCAAGAAGGGCAACTTCTCCAACCGCTCCAGGGTCAAGGGCTCAGTGGGATCGGGAAACGCATCGGTCAGTTCTTGGTGAAGCTTTTCCTGGATCTCTGCATGCCTGGATAGTTCCCAGGTGGTGAACATGGCCGTGTTGGCCGTCGTGTCGGAACCGGCGTTTCTGGATCGCTTGTCAAAAATCAACGGTTTTCTAGCGGGAAAGAATCTGGGTCTTTTGTTACAGTATTTCCATCATTTCGGCGATGATCTCCTGGGCCGATAGAGCGGCATCGGGATTCTTCTGCCCGTCTTCTTCGATACGCGACAGAATGTCGACTCGGTTTCGATTCTCAGGCCCGGCTTTGGACCACATTTCCCGCGCTCGAATGGCATACTAGAGTATGCTGTCAGCACAACAACTGGTTCCACGGCCTAGGATTCATGGACGCCCACTTTTGCAATTTCCTCATCGGCACCGAACCAGGCGGCAGCCATTTTCGGAGTTACAATCTTCATGATAGGCTTGAGGAATGGGAACGCGCCGATCTGGAGGCAACCATTAGCTTCCAAAGCGACAAAGAATCTTCAGACTCTACTGACCAGACCGTTTCTCTTGTTCCGCATCTCGATCTGAGTGATGAAATGGGTATCCTCGGTTTTGAGCATGCCAATCTGCTGGCCAAACGCAATGTCGGTGATGACGTCGAATGTCAGGTATCGAAACCATTTGAACGCGTCGACCGGCTTGCCGTCGCGGTCAAACCTGGAAAGCCATTCGAGAAAGTGCTCGAGGTGGCTTCGGATCACCGGCTCCATCTCCACCAAATTGGTCCTCGAGAACGCCGGCAGCAGCGATTTCCGCCTTGGGTGCGCCTCCTTGACGCTCAGGAGGCCGATACACATCTTGACGTCGCGAAAACGGAAGGCGTCGTAGGCGTGCGACTTGCTGGTTTTGTTATTGTAGATGAGTTTGACTCCTTCCTCGGCCGAGACACAGACCTTGTTCGGCGCGATTCTAATCAGGGGGCCGTACTGTGCGTGGAGGTTTCGAATCCACATGGCTTTCTTGCCTTGCAGGGCCGCGATGAAGAGCGGTGCGCTCGATATGCTGGTGAGCCATGGTCCTTTGATCTTGTGCAGAGGGCTGCGTAACTGAATGAATAGGACATAGCAGACCACGCTCAATGACAATTCGGCGAGGATGACCAGCATGCTCTGGGATTGGAGAGCCCCAACACCAGGTGACGTAGGCATTATGGGTTGGTGTGGAAGCGGAAAGCATACGTCGGTCAGCCATTTTACCAAGTGTTTGAGGGTTTCCAGACCAATAAATCTACAAATGCCCCTAGGCAAACTATGCAATGTAATGGAGTTCAATGGGTCAAGAAAGAGGTGGGTCGGTCTTGAAGCACTTCCGACGGACTGACCCGATCTAACCGACCGCCTCGTTCGGGGTCAATGATACGCTTACCACAGCTGGATGTACTATGATTGAGAACTGTCAGATAGAAATCCCAATTCCTCTTGACACTTGGCATGGTGCAGTCAAGCACACAGCCGCGCCAAAGACAAGACGAAGTTGAAAGCCGCGAAGGGACGGTGTAAGTGGAGTGGCAACAATGGGCGAGCATTTCCAGCCCTCACCTTATGAGACTCACCTCTTCATCGATGACAAGGTAAGATTCCTAGACGGCAGAGCTTTCCTCCAATGTATACTTATATTTTCGAAGTTTGTGGCCGGGACCGGAGGCAAGACGTTTACCATCTACAACCCTGCCACCGAAGAACGAATATGCGAGGTGGCAGAAGCGACGCCTGAAGACGTGGATCTTGCTGTCGATGCCGCAGCGCGAGCGTTTCCAGAATGGAGCAACATGAACGCTTTCCAACGCGCGTTGCCAATGCAAAAACTCGTGCAACTGATCCAGAAGAACGCGGATGAACTGGCAAGACTGGATTCAATGTGTATGGGGAAGTAAGCAGTACCTACATTGTACCCTGACCCAGCACGACTGAGATTTCTTTTGGCTAGACCCGTCGAGCTACTGAAAAAAATGGATGTACCTGCATGTGCCGGTGTCTTCAACTACTTTGCTGGCTCGGCCCTCCACATCCTGGGCGAATCGAGCCTGAGTACAGCCAATTTTTTAAACGTCTCTTTACGACAGCCGTACGGTGTGGTGGGACTAATTATCCCGTGGAACGTACGTTCTCGTTCTCGCACCGTCATGAGTCTCTGTTGTCTTTCCATATGACTGACTGCTCCTAGGTTCCTATGATCATGTTCGCATTCAAGGTAGCACCGGCTCTGATCTGCGGCAACACGGTCGTGCTCAAGTCGGCGGAGCGGGCACCTTTGAGCTCGTTGAAATTAGCTGCTCTGATCAAAGAAGCAGGTTTTCCACCAGGTGTAGTCAATGTCCTGAGTGGGTGTGGAGATCCTACCGGCTCAGCTCTAGCCTTGCACATGAAAGTGCGCAAGATCTCCTTCACCGGATCCGTAGGTGTCGGCAAGAAGATCATGAAGATGGCCGCCGATTCTAACCTTAAGAACGTATCGTTAGAACTGGGAGGGAAGGGTGCTGCCATTATCTTCCAGGATGCAGATATCGCTGCCGCTGCACGATAGTTCGTCGAGGCTCCTTTCATCCCTTGGCCGATTTCTCGCTGCTGACTGACGGTGTAGCACGCACTATTCGATCAACCATAACAGTGGCCAGCACTGCCAGGCTAATAGTCGGGCATTGGTCCATAAGGACATCTTGGACGAATACTTGAAGGAGCTGGCCCGTCTGATGGGCCAAGTGACCGTTGGCGACCCTTCGGATCCGAAGACATTTCAGGGGTAATGAATTTCTAAAAAATGGACGATTGTTTACTGACAAAGGACTCACAGACCGCAAGTTGACAAGAAGGCACTCGAACGCATCCTCGGCCTCGTCAAAGCTGGGGCAAAAGACGGGAAGTTGGTGCGAGGAGGTCGTCGGCACGGTGACAAGGTACGTACATGGGCTTCACGCCCTTGACCGACCCACTTTTATTAACCTGTGATTTTCAGGGAGCGTTCCTGGAACCAACGATTCTATTGAATGTCGACACAAAGTCAAGCGCCTATCAAGAAGAGATCTTTGGCCCCGTCATCATCGTCAACACCTTTGAAGACGAGGCGGACGCGCTGGCTGAAGCAAACTGCGTCGAATTCGGGTTGTTCTGTGAGGCCTTCGTCCATCCTCCTGTCCGATACCCAATGTACAAAGCTGACAATGACAATCGCTAGCATCCGTGTATACTAACGATTTTGAACGCGCGATCCGTGTGGCCAAAGCCCTGCAAGCTGGCGCTGTGGGCGTCAATTGTTCGGTCCCACTCCGGGCGCTGGACATGCCCATCGGAGGGTGGAAGCAGTCAGGCATTGGGTCTGAGCTGAGCTTACACGGGTTGAATATGTATACGGAGCTCAAGACGGTGTTTCTAAAGTATGGAAGTGATCCGACGGCCATGTCTTCCAAGTGGCACTGTTCATGATGGGGGGCTGGTCATGCTGAGTGTCGGTCACTGCAAGTGGTGTAGAGAAGAGTAAGATCTATCAACCGAGGTATCTATTGTATAAAAATAGTATGAAAGGACTCAATTGATGGTCTTTGTTGGGACGATGTCGTGTTCGATGTTTCATCTACTACACAATCCTCTTCCATATCCCCCCAGCTTATCACTACTTGAAACAAACACACGACTGCGCCGAATACCTGTCGAGCTAGTGCTACCTGAACCACCTGTATTTTAAATATATATAGGCGCCCTGTCCCCCAGGACCTAGGCAGAACCGACAGAGATTCTGTTATCCTTCGCTATGCTCTGAGGCCTTCGACAATATATCCTAGGTATCATAATCCAAAGGAAGACGAAAAAGTCGAATGGCGTTTCGGTAGCCAATGTCCTTCCAGGTTTCGTCCGCGACAGGGACGGTCTCGAACCATTTCCTCATCTCGGCGATCGACTCGTAAGGGTAGTCCACCGAAAACATGATGTTGGATATGTGCGTCGAGGCCATCAGGTTCATCAGAGAGGGCGTGCTGGGCATGCCACTGGTGTTGACCAGCACGTTATCTTGGAAATATTGCTGGAACGATTTCTTCTTGGGACCTTGTGCGTCTAGAAGAAGAAAAGTGAGGAAACTCATTAGCATACATTTTGCATTCAGTCGCATTGATGTACAGTTCTACTGACAGCATGGGGAGGGGCTCCTTTACCAGTAGTGTAGAGCCGGAAAGTACTGTCTGTCCGAGGCAAGATCCACGGCAGGCCCTCGCCCATATGGCCGAGGCAGATCTTGAGGTTGGGAAACCGATCAAACACGCCACTATACATTAGTCTCAGGACATGCTCGGCCGTCTCCCTGCCGAACCCATAGGGGGCTCCATGGAAAATGGGCATGTCTTCTAGGACCTTGAGATTGGACGGCAGGGGTACTCGTGGGTGGACGAAGACGGGTGTCTGCAGTCTTTCCGCCGCTCGCCATAGCGCTTCAAATTGCACGTCGTCGAGATATAGACCTCTGTCTGCTTCTGTGGTGTTGGTGAAGCCGTTTACCATGGCGCCCACGAACCCGTATTCTTCGACACACCGCTCGAGTTCCTCCGCGGCCGCGGACCCATTCTGAGTCGGCAAAGTTGCAAAGCCGAAGAACCGCGTCGGGTGTTTTTGACAGTAGGTTTCGTACACGAAATCATTCGCTTGACGGCAAAAGGTGATCGAATCCTCAAGGTTGACAAAGGCCTGCGCGGTCGGCTGGTTGAGCGAGATTACCTGGGCGCCAATATTGTTGGCGTCCATGATGCACAGTCGGAGCTCGACATCGCCCAGACGCTTCTTCAACTGTGCTACGTAGTCCGGTTTGAAGATGCCCAGGGTGGTAGATATGGTGGGCGTCGGAAATGGAGTGATGGCATGCTCCTCGATGGTGACGAGGCGAGCCTGCTGGCGATGGCTGAGGAGCGGAGGAAAGTCGCTTTCTGGTCGACCTTCCAGGTCCAGAGTGTTGGTGATGGTGCTTGTGCCCGCCATTGCTAGTTTCCTTGTTGTCTTGACCAGTTCGCGTGCCAATGCTCTCTGGGCACTCTCAACACAATTGCAAGATGAGGATGCCTAGACCAATTACTACCGTCAGTGAGTGCTCATTGTTCACCGTACGCAGACATGCCGACCTCTCCCCCTATCGTCAGCTGGACCTGCGGGGGTATGGTCGAACAGAACAAACAAAACCGGCGGGAGAGATAAAACTGGGGTCTGGAGTACATCCATTGCGAATCCCGGGGTCCGGAGAATCTTGTCCATTCCGACGGCTAAAAGACTTGTCACTCAACTGCCTCGACTCTCACCTCAACACTGTTCTCGAGACCAGGATGTGTTGACAATCGGTCCGTACTTTCCCCGCCCAATCCGGCTTCAGACCATTGCAAGTGCTGCAGGGATACAAAATTGCCTGGTATCCTTGCTTTTGGTGAAGAGCACGAGCTCGTCCAGGGCGAATTCTTTGTGTGTTCCTTTCTTTTATAATTCGTTGCTTCTGGAACCTCACATACTCAACCGCCGTCATAATGTCTGTGGGGGCTCCCGAGAATGTTACGGCCACCGCCGACATCAAAGCGTCTGAAATGGCTCTGGAGATCGAAACCGTGCCCGGCGAAGTCGACTCCGCTGCAGAGCGTCGTGTCATCCGCAAAATAGACACCTATCTCCTCCCGACCCTCAGCTTCCTGCTACTCGTCGCCTTTCTCGACCGCACGAACATTGGGAATGCCAAAATCCAGGGCATGATCAGCGATCTGAACATGAGAGGCAGCGACTACAACATCGCCCTGTTCATGTTCTTCATTCCATACATTATTCTGGATATCATATCAAACGTACTCCTGAGGCGCTTCCGGCCGTCCCTCTATCTCCCCGGTCTGATGTTCTGCTGGGGTTAGTGCCGTTCTTCCTTTTTTGTCTCAGTATTCTGACTTGGCGTTCTTCCAGGCCTCATTACCATTGGAGAAGGTGTGACTCAAAGCTACGCTGGTCTAGTTGTGTGTAGAGTTCTCCTGGGATGCATGGAGTCCGGCTTTTACCCCGGTGCAATCTACATGCTGGCCATGTACTACCCCCGTTACGAGCTCCAGACTCGCCTCAGCATCTATTACTCGGCCAGTATTCTGTCGTCGGCCTTTGGAGGAGTATGAACATGTTCTATCTTCTGTCTTCTGCGACATTTGCTAATCAGGAATTCATTCCTCTAGCTCCTTGCTTATGCCATAGCTCACATGGATGGTGTAGGCGGCTATGGTGCTTGGAGATGGATTTTCATCCTCGAGGGCCTTGTCACCATCGTCGTCGCCGTCGCCGCCTTCTTCCTCCTGCCCGACTGGCCACACCAAGCCAAATTTCTGTCCAACAACGAGCGAAACACGCTACTCCAGATGCTCTCCCGAGACACAAGAGACTATGTTGAGACCAAGTCGAGCCTCGCGGTCCTGAAGGACTGTCTGAAGGATCCCAAAGTCTATATGAGGTGAGATGTCCCTACACAGGCGCTCCCCTGTGTAAATCGATCGCAAACTGATCCACCCCCTCTTAGCGCGCTCATTTATTTCGGAACAGCTGTGACGGGGGCCTCGTCGGGCTACTTCTTACCCACCATCCTACATGACCTAGGCTGGACATCCCTCAAGGCGCAGTACATGAGTATCCCTGTGTGGATCACCGCCTGGGCGGTCTCGATCGTGGTGGGATTCTGCTCGGACAAGGCGAAACATCGATACGGGTTTGTGGTGGGACCACTGTGCTTCTGCCTAGTCGGATACGCAATCATGCTGGATCAGAAAAGTGTCAACGTCGAAGTGCGCTTCATGGCCGTGTTCTTCCTAGTCAGCGGCTGCTTCGCGTCTATAACTGTATCGCTGACATGGCTCAACAACAACATCATCGGCACCCGCCGCCGTGGTATCTCCACGGGCATCATACTTGCTGTCGGCAACTGCGGCAGCATCATTGGCAGCAATGTGTATCTGGCAAGCGAGGCCCCATGGTACCCAACGGGCTACAGTGTATCACTGGCTGCCATCATCGTCAGTCAAGTCAGCGCCACATTCTACTTGCTCTACGTCCGGAGGGAGAACAAGGCCAAGGAACGGGGCGAACGCGATCATCTTTTGCTTCTCTCGCCCGAGGAACAAGACGCTTTGGCCGATAAGCATGTCAACTATCGTTATACTTACTAGACTCGAGCTAACGCGGTTGATCTTTGCAAGCGTATGTGCGGCGCAAAGAACGGCACAAGATAATGATCCAGACGACAAAGCCTAGCAAAAAATCTTCACCTGAAGAATGGGTGAATTGCTAGGATGCATTGATAGCAATTCGAGATACTCATTGTTGTATGCTTCCATTCATTTGTGAGAGTAGAGAGCATGGTCCGACTTGAAAAAACGCACCTTCATTCGGTAAAAAATGTCCTTTTGAGAGAACTGCGCAAGCTGTGTTCCACGTCTTGAATTATCTCACCGCAAGGAATGATGTGACTGGTCAGTGATTATCTTGGGGCAGCTTTGCTCTTCGTGGTGTAAACTTATCCGTCATTTTCTAAAGTACTCTGGGGATTTTCTGGTCTCTTCAAGGAGTTCACGCTCGTCGTCAAAATAAAAAAGGTTTAATGGATCTTCAATTTTTCACATTAGGTCATTAGCTTATTCACGGACCCCGTAGTCCTGGGCCAAGACACTATCGAGATCCTTCTTCCAGGCACTCGTTCGCCAGTTGTTGATGGACTGGGGGTATTCGGGCATTCTCCCGACGAGGTATGAGTCATGGGCCAAGGCGACCAGAACGGGAGACGAGGTCTCCAGCTCGCGGATCTTTGCAATCGTCTGCGCAGCAGTGTCTGGGTCTTTGTGGAAACAGGGCAGACCCGCTGGACCAACAGTGACGCTCATGGGCCTGCTGCCCACGAGCAGGGACCGATGGTGACAGCAGTCGCCGCCCATGAAGACCCATTCGTCCGGCCCGGACAGCGCCAACCCGCCCAGGTGACCCGGCATGTGGCCTGGAGTGTCAACAAGCCAGAAGCTGCCGTCGCCAAAGAAGTCGTGTGCCCTACTAAACGGCCCCAAGGGGACCCACTTGTCGTTCTCGAAGCTGAGTTCCCGATAGTGCGCGTGTTGGATCGGTGCCGATTCAAAAGGCGAGCCTGGATTGACAGGGAATCCGGGTGCCGACGCGGCCTTGCCCCCAGGACCGGCGACGAGAGTGGCATCGGGAAACTTTGTGCTGTCCCCGACGTGGTCGAAGTGAAGATGGCTGAAGACGACGGTGTGGATGGAGGACGGGGAGACGGGGCCTTTGGATAGAAGGTCGACCACGTCCTCAGGCACTTGCGGGTTGACGATAGGGAAACTCCCGTGGATGACTCGAGGGACGTTTTCAAGGTCCTGAATGACACATTGAGTGAGCACCACGTGTTGTTTTATCTTGAGCGACTCATCTGTCTGCCATTGCTAGAGCAGCACGGGAATCTGATCGACCTTACCTTTCGAAGTCCGAGATCAAAGAGCACATTCTGGCCCGAAGGGTGTCGGATCAGGAAACTATAATCCGGATACTGTTGTATGGCGTTGACCTGGTCGGTGTCGCCGTCTTCAAATAGCCAACGGTCTGGATGACAGAGCCATCCGGTCGGGAGGGCGAACAATTTGACCGGGGTGACGTCTCCAGTCGAGGGTAGGGGAGTCATGATGGCTTTGGCTTTGGCTTTCTTGAGTCGATTGATGATGCGAGATACCGTTCTCTGGTCTCACCTGGTACCCTAACTGGCTCGCTGGCGTGGTAGGCGACATTTTCGATATGGTTATATGAGCAGAGCTCCGGGGGGGTCTGTCTGAGTCCTAGGCAAGCAGTCTCCTCCGCTTAGCGTAGGCCTATCTGCGAACCGACGGCATTTTCGGAAGTCGGGTTGTAATTGTGGCGCGGCAAGGCGGAGTGATAAAGGAGTTATGGGGGCCCATAGCCACGTGACCAAATTCCACGTGACCAATGTATTTGTGATGGTTTGACCTCGGCCGCTGATTCTGTTGATATACAGTAGATACCCAAGATAGCGAGCTGTCTAATACGATATCGACAGAGACACCGCACCGCGCATGATGTGACAAACTGTGCCATTCTGAACCAGGCGGTTCTCACGGTGGGCTTCTCCACCTGCCTCTACGGCAACAATGGGCAGGATTTCTATCTGCGGGATCAGCACCACTATCGATTCTCCTCTACCAGCATGAGTAGAGACGGATACACTGTGCTACGCCTCGTTGAGCTTCTCAATCTCCCCACCATATCTCATCCCATTGATCGGGTTCTGCCGCATGATCTCATCCAGCTCCTGCAGCTCAGCCTCGATCAATTGGACGTCGGTGTTGCAATTCTCCCGGACCCATTCTTCCCTCTCCGCGCCAGGTAGCGGGATGATGGTCCCAAGCTCGTTGCGGCTGCTCTGTGCCCTGACCCAGGCGAGCGCGATCCGGGGCGTGGTGCATCCCCTGCGCTGGGCCAGTTTCTCGACCTCCTTGGTCAGGCGCAGGTTGCCCGCAAGCGCCTCGCCCTGAAAGCGGGGAAATATCTTGAGATGGGCGGGTAGCTCGCTCTTGTCCGAGACCTGGTTAGTCAGGCCTCCGCGGCTGAGGGGTGCGTAGGCCATGAGAGGGATGCACAGCTCAGCGCAGGCCTTGGCTACGCCGTTGTGAAGGACGTTGGGCGTCCATAGCGACAGCTCGACTTCGACCTGCGCAATCGGGTGCACCTTGGCCGCGCGGCGGATTGTCTCCTCGCCGACCTCGCTGAGGCCGATGCCCTTGATCTTGCCCTCGCGGACGCACTGGGCCAGCACGCCGATGGTCTCCTCGATGGGCGTGCGAGGGTCGACGCGGGCGCACTCAAAGATGTCGAGCGACTTCTTCCCGTCCAGTACGCGAAGGCATTCGTTGACCGACCGCCGTACGCCTTTTTCAGATCCATCGAACTCGAGTGTCCCCGGTGTCCGGTTCCCCTTAATGCACAAGACCACCTGGGACTCCTTCTCAGGGTATGTGCTGAAATATTCATTGAGCAGATGAAGCGTGTTCCTCTCGGGCGTACCGTAGAACTCGCCGCCGTTCCAGTAGTTTGCGCCGGACTCGAGGGCTGCATTCATCGCCCTAAACGATTGCTCCTGCGACGGAGGGTCAATTGGCCGGGTGAGACCCATTAGACCGAAACCGACAGGGCCAATCTGGCGCTTCAATATCGTGGGCATATTGGGTGAGTTATGCGAATCAGGACTGCAGGTTGAGAACAGCGACAGAGGTGTTTAAGAGTGAAGAACAGGTAAGTTTGTCTGAAGAATGTTTTCTTTATTCTCCTTTTGGAGAAGTTTGACAGGCCCAGATCTTGGGGGCTACGACCGGGAGAAGAGAACATAGTTCTGTCCTATTGAATTGTCCCACGGGGTCATTCGCTGCGATGCTGGGAAGAACTCCCTCGGCCCCCTACTATGTGCATGAATGCTCAGATAATCGGCTATATCGGAACCGCATCCGGAGTTGTACTCTGGGATTCTCCCCTGTGGCTGCGGACCACCGAGAACACCGAGTGGGAGGAGAGACCGACAATAAAAGTATGTCAAGAATGACCCCAAATGGCTGGTTATAAGGACGGCCAACCGCGACACGACTGGAATTGGAATAGATGCATCGCACTCAACCCTAATCATTCCAAGGCCACGAACACGTACAGCAGTCCGTGCTATTGTCAACATGGGTGTTCCCAAACTCCCTGATACGCTTCCGAGCATTGAGTCATGTATGCCAAAGAACCGAGAACTCTACTACGGGGGTACGTGGCACAAGCCTCGGGACGGTACCTATGAAGACATGATAAATCCCGGCAACGGCACCGTGATTAGCAAGGTCGCTTTTGCTGGAGAAAGGGACACGGTCGCTGCGCTCGAGGCCGCCCAGAAGGCATACCCCCAATGGAGGGCCACGAACCCCGCTGAACGAGGTCGGCTGCTTCGACAGGCTGCTCAGATTATCCGGGAACACGCCGTCGAGCTGGCCATTCTAGACGCGCTCAATATCGGGAGTCCTGTCTCGATTATGGCAGGCGACGCCCACTTCGCTGCAGATCATATCGACTTTTTTACTGGCTTAATCCCTGCAGTCACCGGCGAGACGATGCACCTCGGAGAGGAGACGTTCAATTATACCGTCCGCGAACCCATTGGCGTGGTTGCTAGGATCGTAGCGTCAAATCACCCCTTGATGTTTACGGGGTTTAAGCTCGCGGCACCTCTAGCTATGGGTAATACCGTCGTTATCAAGACACCGGAGCAAGCAGCGTTATCCGCTATGCGCATGATGGAACTTATCGGCCATTTGTTTCCCCCAGGAGTCCTGAACGTTCTGTCAGGGGGCATCGCCTGTGGACAAACAATGTCGACGCACCCGATCGTCGGTAAGATTACGCTAGTCGGCAGCTTACCTACGGGCCGGGCGATCCAAGCGGCGGCCGCGAAGACGCTGAAGCTTTCGTCGTACGAGCTGGGCGGCAAAAATGCATTAATAGCGTACCCAGACGCCGATCTTGACAAGTTGGTTGATGGCATCGTGACGGGGATGAATTGGAGCTGGTGCGGCCAGTCGTGTGGGTCGACGTCGCGAGTGTTTCTGCACGAGTCACACCATGACGATATCTTGAAACGTGTCGTCGAGAAGCTGAACCAGTCGTACCGCCCCGGCGACCCACTGGATCCAAAAACCACTATGGGCTCGCTAGTCAGCAAGGCAGCTCAGGCCCGCGTGCTCCGGTATATTGAGATCGGCAAGGAGGAAGGCGCACGCCTCGTGACGGGAGGCAAGGCTCCGGACACCGACGATACTAAGAACGGGTGCTTTGTCGAGCCGACAATCTTTGCTGACGTCAAGCAGTCTATGACCATCGCGAGAGAAGAGATCTTTGGTCCAGTCATGAGCGTCCTGAAATGGTCCGACGAAGAGACGATGCTCGAACAGGTGAATTCGGTCGAGTACGGTTTGACAGGCGCCGTTTTCACGTCGAGCATTGGTCAGGCGCAACGGACAGTTCGGCGCATCCAATCCGGTACCGTCTGGGTCAATACCGTGGCGACGCACTTCTTGTCCATGCCCTTCGGAGGCTACAAACAATCCGGAATTGGACGGGAGGATTGTCTCGAGGAGCTGTACGACATGACGCAGATTAAAGCAGTGCATATCATGTTGTGAAGTCATCCATCCACACTGTCTCGTGTCTGCCTGTATGGGGTTTTAGATGCTGCTTGCCAGGAGAACGCCCAGTAGGACAGAATGTCTGCAGGCTCAACAGCAATTCCACGTCTTTATACTTGGTGCGCCTTCTGTCGGACCTGGATTGATAGAATGGGAATAGATCCAGCCAGCAGGAATGCCATCCTCAGGCTCCCCGAGTCTTAGAACGATCTTCTGTGCCAAGATCTCGAAGAAGGACAGCGCAGGGACGACACTAGTTTGATCCTTGTGTGTGCCCTCTTAGTTTCATAGTAAAAGCTTCTCTTCACAGGTGCATGATACCGCTTCCAGCTCATCACTCTGTCATGTGAGAAATTTGGTTATGATGAGCCAGCTGTCGCTATCTATGGTTACAAACGTCAAGAAATCTCTATTATCAACTTTCCGATGACCTTCCCAGCCTTGACCCGGTCCAGTGCCTCGTTCAACTGATCAAACCTGACGACTTCGACCTGGCCCTTGATATTCTTCTCCGCCGCCAGGTTGAGTGCGGTCTGCATGTCGTGTTTGGTTCCTGTCTGACTCGACCGCAGTGTAATGGCCTTCTGCAGCAGCGGCCGCAGGGGCATGTGGCAGCCGCCGATGCCTACGGCCACGATCTGGCCCCCGAATCGTACATACTCACCTGCGTCATCGTAGCAGGACTGATGGGGACTGAGCACGAGCGCGAAGTCGACACCTCCGCCTGTGAGGCGTTTCACTTCATCCGCCAACTTCGGCCCCGGCGCCGCTAGGAAGTCGACATATTCAGTCGCGCCCATGGCTCGACAGAATTGTTCCTTCTCTCGCGGATTCACCCCTCCGCCGTCGATAGCGAGAACCCTCAGCTCTAGAAATTTGGCGTACTGGATTGCAACGTGCCCGAGTGCCCCTGCCGCACCGGAGATGGCGATCCATTTCCCTCGGTCTGGTTTCATGCTCGAGATGGCCGTGTATGCCGTGACGCCGGCGCACAGGATCGTGCATGCCAGCAGCGGACTGATCGTTTCGGGAATCCGGTGGAGCTCATCGGTCGGAAAGATGATGTATTCTGTCGATGGAACGGTGTCACTCAAAATCGTCTTCGATGGCCAGCGCAAGCCTGGGATTCAGGCAAATTTAAATACACATACCCTGATAGGTTCCGTCTATCCTCATGCCCGTGATGATCTGGTCGGCGCAAAAGTTCTCTCTGCCTGCCACGCATGCGTCACATCGGCCACACACCCCTGCCCGCCATGCCACGCCAACTCGTTGGCCGACCTGCCATGAAGAAGTTGTCCTCGTTGCCCCATTGACTTCATCTCCCAACTTCACGATCTGACCAATGCCCTCGTGACCTCCTGTTAACGGCCTGACAGGCTTCGCTGGCGCGGGCCCGCCTCCGTCACGCGAGTACACATCGCCGTGACAGATTCCGCTGTGAGTCAGGCGCACCAGAGCCTCGCCGGGCTTCGGTGCCGGTGGGCTGCGTTGCTCGATATTGTAGGCATTGCCATAGGCTCCCGTGAGGACCGCGGCTGGGCCGTAGAATGTCATGTTCTATTTCCAGAATGGATAACGACTAAGTAGACACTCAGTCAAGCCAGGTAGTGAAGGCTGCTAAACGATCTGTTGACTGGTGCGTAGCGATTCAACCCAGTGCTAGAGGTACGTCTTAGCAGAAATGGGCCGACGAGCATTGTTTTTTTCTTCTCCACCGTTCTTGACATCACCTACATTGCTCGGTTGAGATTCTAGTCTCGCGATATGCGTCAAAGTGTCAGGGTCAGCCAGTACGGCCAGTAAGATAGTTGTCGAAATTAGGGGACGTCTGGCGACGTGCCGAAGTTGCCGATGATTCCGACGGATCGCGCGTCTGTTCCCGTCGCCTGGCAGGGATTTGATGAGACGTCTACCTCGGCTTTGAACGAGTAAGGTGACTGAACTGACTGCAAGGTCACCACCGACTCTGCTGGTACAGTGAGTGATGGGGGAAGACGAATAACACCTCATTGGTACAGAGCTGATAGTTCCAATCCATCTAAGCTCACAGCCAGACAATAATGGCGACTCGGAACTTCCAGGACGATTTTGAACTCCGCTCCCTTGTGCTTCGCGAGCGATATCTGAAAGACACGCAGCAGTGGGAAGGCTGGCGAGACTGCTACCACCCAGACTCGTCCCAAACATGGATTGAGATTGCATGGTATGCAAATATCTGAGCAAAATCCCTCTGTCTCAACAATCAGTCTTGCTGAATGGAGACACAGGATCGAGGGCGAGATTGACGAGTTTGTGACGCGATCCATCGACATGACCAGCCGCGTAGCATCAACGCACTCGATGCAGCCCGTCGACGTCAAGATCAACGCCGACCGAGCACTGGTCATGTCCTATGGTCACATCACACTACGCTTCACGGAGCAGGACCAAGAGTATGACATGATCTCCTGGGGGTGGTGGATCCATCGGGCGGTTCACCTCGAGTCTCAGCAACGTTGGCTCTTGACGGCCATGCGTTTCATCTACAATCGCGACTCGATCGTCCCTGTGGCGCCCGGTCCGAAGAGTGTCCTGGATATCGAATTGGGCCCCGACACTCGACCCAGTTGCAAGTATCTCGAATGGACGCTGACCCGTAGAGGGTACGCGATATCGAAGACTTTGGTGGGCACTGATCAGCCCGATGGCGTCAAGGTGCTGAGAGCACAGGAGGATACGTGGCTTTTCGGGGGCTCGAGCATCCTCCTTCGAAACAGGACATTGAGCTAGATTTTTTCGTAATGTAAAACACATGGATGCCATGTCCAATTTCGCCTCCTGCCTGCCCCATGCGACGAAAATGACTCCATACGCGATATCCTTTAAAACGAACTGAATGATTGGCGTGCTATAAATCCAAACATCTCAAAAGGGGAAAGCCGCAGGCGGGGAAGCATCGGTATTCCATCAGGATCGCTCTGTTTATGTGATTACATGCCTTGCGCGCTTCAAGGCATGAGGTGGATATATATGTGTGTGGCAGGTCTAGGCCTCGCCGATTTAGGATAGAACAAACTTACAACGATCAAAATGGCGACTCTGATCTCCCTCGAAGACCACTTTGTCTCCCGCTCCATGCTTGACGGGTCTCAGAATGTCCAGGACTTTGCCTTTCATCTCTGGCCGCAGGAGACCCAGGACCGGCTGATGTCGGTGGGCGACCTTCGGCTTGAGGATATGCAACGCGGTGACATCGCTCTCCAGGTCGTGTCAGGCCTTCCCGCACCTGAGCCCGAGTCGATCTGCAAGGCCACGAATGACCAGCTGGCCGAGGCCGTGCAACGCTCCAACGGACGTCTTAAAGGGTTTGCGACCGTGCCCATTGCCGACCCCGTGGCTGCAGCGGCCGAACTAGATCGCTGCGTTCGCGATCTCGGCTTCCTCGGCGTCCTGCTCCCCAATCATGCGCACGGCAAATACTACGACACGGAGGAATACATACCTTTCTGGAAGAAGGTGGAGGAACTCGACGTCCCGATATACCTGCACCCATGTCCGCCGACGGCGGCTGGGCGGTCCATGTACGAGGGCAACCACGATGAGAAGGTTACGACAATCCTGTCGATTGGGGGCTGGGGCTGGCACGCCGATGTCGCCGTCCATTTCCTCAAATTATATACCAGCGGGCTGTTTGACGTCTGTCCGCGACTGAAGCTGGTTATCGGTCACTCGGGAGAGATGCTGCCTTACATGATCACCCGAGTCGACTCTAGGCTCAGGAAAGGTTGGGGCTCTAAGGAGCGAGGCTTGCCCATGGTCTGGAAGGAGAACATCTGGGTGACCATTAGTGGGATCTGGGATTTGGCCCCATTCGCGTGTCTGATTCGCGCGGTGGCGCCGGACCATCTCATGTTCAGCGTCGACTATCCCTTTGAGAAGAACGAATCAGGAAGGGACTTTATGCAGGAAGTAAGAGAGAGCAAGCTGGTCTCGGATGAGATTTGGGACATGATTGCCTTTCGGAATGCGGAAAAGTTGCTCAAGGTGTCGCGGCCACCGTAGTCTCCTTCCTCGAGGGGAATGTGTACACGACAAGAAAGCAGAGTCGAGCTCGTCAATCGCAGCTGATTTGTAGAAGCACGTATTAACGGCCGTGTGTGCTTGTATCGGCGAAAGAGTGCGAATGGCTAAAACCAGTGGTGACAAGCTGGCGCTATGAAATTTCGTAGTATGTTGAAGTATCCAGAAGCAGCGCAGACCAAAACCTCCTATCGAGCCTGAACACGTGCTAACGAGGAGTCACGTGGCTGCCCTTTTGCGGGGATAGAGCGGGACCCTGGATCACGTGAATCGCCGAACACTTCCTACTACCACCGTACTCATACCAAGTATTCACCCAACATCCCTCAACAGACCTTTATATAAAGGGCCTGACCACTTTGCGGTGAAACTATTTACTGTAAGGAAATGTCCGAAGCACCAGGACGAGATGCCCCTTTGGCGGCTCCAAGGCGGCGGCATGAGGCTCAGCACGACGACGAGGAGGGCGTCTACAAGAGGCGACGCACAGCCCTGGCATGCAACTCGTGTAGATACCGAAAATCACGGTGCAATGGAAGACGGCCTATGTGCAATACCTGCGCTGAGCTTGGCTTCGAATGCGTGTATAGACGTCCAGCAGCCGCTACCCAGTCCGCCCCGACCCGACCAAACTCGACCCAGCTGGAAAACCGACTGGCCATGGTTGAGACGCTGTTGCAGGCATTGGTGAGCGGCGGCAGTCGACCTCAAGAAGAAATGTCCGAATTTCTAGCAGCAGACCAGGGCCACGACCGTCTTCCCACAGACTCAGAGGCGCCGCACCAGGCGCAGCCCAGCATCAACTCCGGCCACGACGACACCGTCGACGGCATGGGGGTCATCACTTTCGCTGACGAGGAGAAGTCAGGATACTTTGGCCCATCGTCGAACTCGGCCTTCTTCAGCCACATCGCACGGGCGCTGGAGGCGAACAACAACTCGGCCATGCATCGAGATGGAATCCGGCGGGACATCAATACGTCCTTGTCGCGACCGGCGTCGCCACCACTGCTTGCGCGGCCGGTGGTCCACGACAAGGTCAACCCGTACATCCTCCCCTCCCAACAAGAAACCTCCCGCTTGATTGAGATCTTCTTCTCGGTGACCGGGTTCTTCTTTCCCTACATCCACCGGAAGACCGTCCTCGACATGATCGAGGACCTGGACGACTCGGGCCAGCGATCCGTGCCCAAGTCGCGCATCTGTCTGATCAACGCGTTGCTTGCCATCGGGACCAGCCTGGACGACAACAAAAACAGGCCTCTGCGGTTGAGGGAGGTGGAATCGGACGTCTTCTTCCAGCGCGCTCTGAGTCTGTCGCCCTGGACCATGTCGAATTCCATGAACCTGGAATCTCGTAAGTGCCGGGGTTACCTTTCCCCTCTACGCGCTGTGAACGAGCTGACCGAACCACATAGTTCAGGCACTCTGTGTCATGACTCAATATCTGCAAGGAACATCCCGGTCGGCGCAGACGTGGCGGATCCACGGTCTCCTCGTACAAGCTGCCTTCCAGATGGGCGTTCAGACCCGAGACCAAGTGGAGAATCTGTCGCCACGGATATGTGAGATACGCACCAGGATATGGTATACCTGCATCGTCCTCGACAGGTCTGTAATGGTGGCCTTCAGCTCCCTGGGGTATTCTTTTCTGACCGAGTTTAGAATGTTGAGCATGACCTTCGGGCGCCCGCCACTGATTCACAAAGACTATATCACGCTAGAGCCACCGAACGACGTCGAACTGGACAACCTGCCGGACGTAGACGACGGTTTCATTGGTCCCGAGAGGGCGTATCGAGGCTCGTCGGCGGCGCTGTTCATCGCAAGCATGTAAGGTGCCCGATCCCGGATGAGGGCAACAATCAAGTTGGCTAACTTGGTGCGTCGCAGAGATCTCTACAACGTCCACTTCGACATCATCCGCGACATCTACCACTACAATGTCCCTCCAGCACACTCGGAACGACCCGACGAGCTCGTGAGGAACGTCATCAAATTGGACCAGGACCTGGTCCAGTGGAAGACGGCTCTGCCCACAGCCCTCCAGCTCATCGCCGTGGACGACTACAACCTGATCAACCCGCACAGCTGTGCCTTCAGCCGAAGCCAAGTTGTCCTCACCGTCCGCTATCTAAACGTCCACCTGCTTCTATACCGCAGTGTCCTGGTAGCCTGTTTGGGGAATGCCAACCCGGCGGAGAGCGTCCAGGCATTGCTCCCCGAGATGCTGAAGAAATGCAAGGAGTCAGCTGTCGCCATGATTTACATTGTGCGGGCCATGGCTCCTCGACCCGAAATGCTTCCTGCGTGGTGGTTTACCGCATACTACGGTGAGTCTTCCTTATTGTGAGGAACAAGACAAGCTGACTGATTGAACAGTGTTCAACGCAAGTCTGATCCTCTTTGGGCTTATCGTCGGCAAAAGCCTCGGCCGTGCTAGCCTAGCCAATGTCAACGACGTCTCGCTACCGGCCGACCTTCAAATCGCCCTAGACGCGTTGGAAATCGTTGGCCGGGACACCCGCATAGGACGGAGATGTTCGAAGTTCTTGAAAAAGTTGATCGGGGTGTCGTCGCTGCTAGGTAAGTTGCCTCTTTCCAAGTCTTTGTACCGCTGTGCCAAAGGACGACGTGCGTACCTAACTAACACGCTCCCAAACAGTCCGCACCAACAACTCTGACATTGAGCCTGCGGCAGTTCTGTCGGCTGTCAACTTCCCCTCGTGCTCCGCCCAGTCCATTGGCACCGACGACAGCTTGCGCTCTCCTTTTGGCAGCGGCGGCGGCAGTGGCGGCGACTTCAGCTTGTTCCTGCAGGACGACGACTTTGAAAACATCATCAACCTCGACCTGTGGCATAATCGGCCATTTCAGGACTATTGTCACCCCCAGGGTTTGCCGGAATAGTGCCAGTCTTTCAATGTGCACGTGAACCGCAGGTAACGGATGGCCAGTTCGAGGGCAGTCTATGCGCCGAAGCTGAGTTTATGATGACTATTCAGTCCCTGCCGGAAGACTGAATAGACTAGGCAGTTGCCTGTTGGGAACTCTGTTCTATTCATCGTTGCCGCCGCAGGGGAGGCTTGGGGCAAGCGTGTATAAATGCAGCACCCGTGTCGAGTGTCTAAGATCTCTGTTTCCCGGCACCCAAGCCTAAAGCGGCCCTCGAAGATCACCTTGGGCTATCGCCGAACAGGATTTGTCGGACTACGTGTTCATCACTACAGTCATAGTCTGTGTTTGCAGATTTTTGCCTGAGGCACTGCGGTCCTCTAGGATTTCTTCTGTCTCTTTCTCAGGACGCACCGCAGGCCTTCCTGCTTGACAAACCAGTAATCGTGCAGCTGCCACTCCTCCTCAGCGTGCGCCAGTTGGAAGTGGTATCTCCGGAGCAGCTGGGGGGCCAATTTGGAGATCTCCATAAGCGAGATGTTTTTTCCCAGACACGTCCTAGAACCAGCACCAAACTATAATGGTCAGCAACCACCAGGCTTTGAAATGGAGGTCTGCTCACAGCAAGCCAGTTCCTATCCATCAGCTTCAACGTCTTTTCGTCCGCTTCGATCCACCTCTCGGGTCGGAAGACCTCTGGGTCGCTGCCGTAGACGGCCTTGTCTCGAGCAGCGACCCAAGGGTTCATTCCGACGATTGTTCCGCCTGGCAAAAACACGCCGTCGATGGTGGTGCCTTCGCTCGGTACCACGCGCTCCAGCAACTGGCCAACTGCTGGGTGCATGCGTAGGGCTTCTCTCACACAAGCCTGGAAATAGGACAGCCGCTGGCCTTCGTGGTACGTTACGTACTCGGACAGCTCGCCTCGGGCGTCAAATGATAGTATTTCGTCGACCACCTTGTCGTAGGTCCGCGGGTTCTTGCAGAGATAGTAAAAGAGGGATCGAAGCGAAATAGCCGTCGTATCACTCCCGGCAAATCTGCACGTGTCAGCCAAAAATCTCACGAGAACACGGTTCCCAACCTACACATTCGAGCTGGCATGGCCCAACAACTCCTTGTCCGACATGACCTGGGCACCGTCCCTGGTGCGCTTGAACTTGGCCACAATATCGGCCTTGCCTTCTTCCTTGCTGCCCTTTCTCGACTCGAGTTGTCTCGCTGCAAACTGGACAATATACGCGGCCGAGTTCAGGCGGGCTAATGATGGCACCAAATCGGCCAGCCTTCCTACAAAATCGTTGCCGAGTAACCACCTGTTCACCCAAGGGACCTGGCCGATGATGGCGTTGTAAAAGAGGCGGCCCTCGATGGCAGCGATAATGCCATGGACGTCCTCCTCGCGCTCCATGAAGCCAAGACGGTTGGAAAAGGTGATGTCGCTAATGACATCGAATGCGTACCAATGTAACCAGGTACCAAAGTCGATATCCTGCCCTTGCAGGTTGTCGAGTTTACCTTGAAGGATACGTGTGCAGTCGTCGGCTAATGGTTCAAAGTCGAGCAGTGAGCTCAGCGCAAATGCAGCTCCCACTGGCCGCTTCAGGTTCTTGTGGCCTACGGGGTCGACTATGGAAAAGACAGTTGGAATGGGACCCATGGGCGACTTTGCGTCAAACAAGGTGTAGAACTGGCTCTGAAGAAGAACTCAATCAGCCTGGCCCTAACGCCTTGTGAGAAGGATACTCTGCTGACCTTGTCAAACTTGCTTGTAATGTTATAAACGTGGCAAATCTGCTCGGAATCCCCCAGACTGACGTGATTGGGACCGATGCGGACCAGATTGCCGTACTTTTCGTGGTACTGGAGATGTCGCTTGAACTGATGACCCGAAAACGTGGTCAAAATCCTGTCAAAGGAGAAAATGCTCGCGAAAAAGGGGCCCGGGACCTCTCGTAGTCCGCGCCGCTGACGAATCCTGAACAGGGAAATGAGCGGGATGGCCACGATCAGGGCGATGGTCAGTGGCCAAATGTACGTGGTGCTGGCCGGCGAGGCCATGTCGGTCCATGGGAGCATCATTATAATTGCTTGTCGGTGGTGTGGTCGGCTTCAATGACGAACATGGGAGTGCTAGTCGACATATGCAGACGTGAACCGTGTCTCACTTGGCTGCCATGCGTTGCCTTTGATTTTTTTGATCATCGTTGTTGCTGTGGTTTGTCCACATCGGCTGGATCGGCTTTCGAATACGAATACCCAAGTGCTGCAGTAACAGGGCGAGCACGGCTGGGGCGCCATCGTCGTCTCCGACACCCGTGGAAAGGCGTCAATCACAGAGGAGTCTGAGCGACGTCTGGGCGCAGCCTTCGGGTGTTCCCTACGCTTCCCCGATGTATACTTCGAGGGAATCTCTGCTTGGAAGCTTTCAATGAGAGCGTCGAGGGGTCCAGCGGGGACTTTGTGCCCTATGTCCTTCCGTGAGACTTTCGCACCTGTTGTGCATGTTTGTGCAAAAGCCAGGCGGACATCGTGCAGTCCGGGTGAAGGAGTTCAAGAACGAACCTGTTCGAAGACGAACTTAGCTGCGTCTGGGGCGCATCTGAATATACAGCTCGGTGTTAGAAGCAAGGTGATCAAGAGGATGAGTCGAAGCCAGTGGCTTAAAGCGGCGCCGGCGGGGTGAGAACCAATGCTTTGGCTGCCAAGCTATCTCTTAACGCGTTGTACTAGATTTGGGACGCGACTGCGCCCAAAGGGCGTTTCCCCAATTCTCGCAGTTGCAGGTGGTCAACAGATATTGCTGGTTCGCAACATCACAACATATACGAGATCGCTAGAATGTCTGGACAACCAGAATCATCGTCAGCAGGAGCCCGGAAAGCTCTTAATGCTGGCAACACCGCGACTAATCCTGAATACGAACTGCCATGGTGCTGTTGATCTTCATTCATTCATGCGACAAGTCTAATGCAGTCTCTAGGGTGGAAAAATACAGACCTGTATATCTCGACGATGTTGTTGGTAACACAGAGACGATCGAGCGGTTGAAGATTATCGCAAAGGATGGCAACATGCCTCATGTTATCATCTCTGGGATGCCTGGAATCGGAAAAACCACCTCGGTCCTCTGCCTCGCCCGCACTCTCCTCGGCAACGCATATAAAGAAGCTGTTCTTGAGCTCAATGCAAGCGACGAAAGAGGCATTGATGTGGTCAGAAACCGGATCAAAGGATTTGCACAGAAGAAGGTGACGTTGCCTCCTGGACGACATAAGTTGGTCATTCTGGATGAAGCAGACAGGTACGGTGACGAAGCTTCGTATTCGCAGGTCTAACAAGACGCGTGCAGCATGACGGCCGGAGCCCAACAAGCCCTGCGAAGAACCATGGAAATATACTCAAACACCACCCGGTTCGCATTTGCGTGCAACCAATCCAACAAAATCATCGAGCCCTTGCAATCGAGATGTGCAATCCTCCGATACTCGCGGCTCACAGACGCGCAAGTGGTGCAACGTCTACTACAAATCATCGAAGCAGAAAAAGTCGAATACTCCGAGGATGGCCTGGCGGCACTCGTCTTCAGTGCCGAGGGCGACATGCGCCAGGCTATCAATAACCTACAGAGTACCTGGGCAGGATTTGGCTTCGTCAGCGGGGACAACGTCTTTCGTGTCGTGGACAGCCCACATCCAGTCAAAGTACAGGCCATGATCAAGGCATGCTGGGAGGGCAAGATCGACAGCGCAGTCGATACCCTGAAAGAGTTATGGTAAGTCGAGCGGTGTAGACAATGGTCTGTCCTTGATTGGAGAATGCGTCAACTCACCAGCAATACGTATTTAGGGATCTCGGGTACTCGTCGCACGACATAATAAGCACTATGTTCCGGGTGACTAAGACTATTCCCACGCTGTCGGAGCATTCGAAACTCGAATTCATCAAGGAGATTGGCTTCACACACATGCGAATTCTCGAGGGAGTCCAATCCTTTCTGCAACTCAGTGGCTGTTTGGCGAAGCTCTGCAGAATCAACATGAAACCAGAACTATTTGACCCTCCGGCTTGATGACGGCGTTCAAAAGGACCAAATCCATCCCCCCGTACGCTAACTCACAAAATCTATGTTCAAAGGTAATACTCCGTATTTCAGCGGACATCGCAACTGAGGATCTCGGAAGGCCAGGCGCTGAAAGCCGCATGGCCGTGCCGAGACTTGGAGGCCCAAATCTACCCGGAGCTGCTTCGCCGACTACCCCGACTTGAAGCAAACGATGCACATAGGGCTGGATCTGATGGGGCTTGCGTGGTCCCTACACCTTCGGATAATGAATGACGACGACTATCGCTTTCGTTGACTCTACGGAGTACTGCACATCCGTACCGTACACGGTGATTGCGACAATACACAGCGTCACCCAGAGAAGGATTCAACTTGATCGTCGATTTTCTGGTCATGGGATCAGTGGGTGGCATTGAAGGCAATGATCGGGGTCTTCGTGGACAACGAAGCAGCTGGGAATTGCAATACGAAGCAAGCACCCTTGGCCATACGACTATTGTGGTGGTTAACTTCGACCGTGCAGGCCTTACTCCCCGTTTGCGCAAGAGCCATTGACACTTTCTCTCCCTCGGCTGCAGGCTTCCTCTGAAAACCGGTCAATGAGGCTCAACCGACCTACTCTGTAGCTTGCCTCCTAGTCAATGTAGCACGAAGGCTGATATGATTGCAAGGAGTGAACGGTGTCAATCCTTGAGGCTGATGAACGGGGGGGCTGCTGCACCTGAATTTCCAAGTCCGATAATAGCTGCCAATAAGTGATGGCTCCGGGCGCCAGCAAGTCCCCGATTGGGCCGTAGGGCTAGTTCATCGGACAACCAAGAGTGCCTAAGCAGCCTCTGGCCGCTCCCTTGGGCTCCCCTAGACCAACCCGGGCGCAGGCCTTGAAAATCCCCAGCCTCACTGGCCCCTCGCTAGTGCCCATTTGGACATTTCCAAGCAAACAATTAAATCTTGCATGACGCGTTCTCTCCGACTGTCCGTCGTGTCCCTGTCATCACGGGCCGCTCAGGTTTCTAACTTGGGCGACTGTCTCGTCCCCAGCCATCGCCAGACAAGGCTGTGTTGCTATAGCTGCCCACTCTCTCAGTCTCTCTCCCTCTCACACACTGCGACAACTTGACAGCCGAATCATTGCCCGCCTTATCGTCGCCGTGGGGTTCAGAACTATATCTTTCCCTTTCCTGCCTCCTCGTCTTGTGCCTCGAGCTTCTTTCTACTCCGTCCCCAGACCATCTACCAAATAGTCCCCGTCCATCGCACTCACCTAGCAAAGTACCCTCTCTGTACGAAGCATTGACCTACTACTTCCAACGGGAGTAACAAGAAACCCTCATATACCTCGAATCTACATCCAAGACGTCAACATGAAGTCCTTCGCGTTGGCAGCGGCTCTCTTCGCCTCGTCGTCGTTGGCATGGCTTCCCTCATGCTCGGTAAGCGTCGCTTAGCACCTGGTGCAAATGTGGTTTACTGACTTCGGAGACAGTGGTCTGACTGTATGGGTAGCTGGGATGGCACAGGCTGTGACTCCAAGAGTGGCTGGAACTGTCTTTGCTCCAACCAAACCGCCATCTCCCAATTGAACACTTGCGTCGCCACCTCGTGCACAAACCAAACCGACCAAGAAGGTGAGCAGATCGATGGCTTCCTGAAAACATGGATATGGTAACTGACACGATCCTTCTAGCCATCTACGGTGCCGTTGCACAACTTTGTGCCAATGCTGGTGTGACTGTCACCAACTCGCAACAAGCAACCTTCAGTGCAACTTCTGGTGGCTCCGCCTGGCCCTCTCAGATCACTGCCGGCCCTGGTTTTGGTCCGGGTGGCAACTGGAACTCTGGTCAATGGTCTAGCTGGATCTCTGCTTGCTCGACTGGCCTTCCTTCCGCCCCAAGCGGCTGGAACGGCCAAGGTGGATGGGGTGGTCCTGGTAACTGGGGAGGTCACGGTGGCCCAGGAGGTCCATTTGGCGGACCCTGGGGCACCAAGGCAAGCGGCATCAACTGCGACTCATGGACTACCTGGACTGCCGGTTGGGGACCGTTCTCTTCATGGACCGGTACCTGGTCCGGTTGCAGCTCGACCACTGCTTCTCCCCAGCCAGCTACCGTCACCACCACAGTCACCACTGGCGGCTCTACCCAAGTTATCACAGGCACCACCTTTGGTATCCAAGCCGTTGCAGCTGCCACAACGACTGGAAGCTCAGATAGCGGTGCTGCTTCTGTCCGTGGTCTCGGCGCCTGCGGTGCGCTCGTTGCCGCCATCTTTGTCACGATGATTGCTTTGTGAACATTTTCGGCAATGGAGGTGGACGACATTTGCTAATCATGTGGGAGCATGTGATACCTTTGCATAATTGGCGGCTTCAGCGATGGGGAATGCTCAAGCCACGAGTTTGACGACTACTGATTTCATGATGAATTGAAATTGTATTGATATTGGGCAGGATGGAGTTAAAAATATGACAATTCTTCCCCATCATCTACTCGATCGAAATCTGATCGCGGCTCAAAAAGATGCAATTGCACTTGTAATACCGTACTCCGTACAATACTGCATACTTCACCGAGTACTTGAGCAGAAGCTGGCCAGGGACTTTTTTGTGCTTCGCACGTACAACGTCATACTGTAAACAAACGCCAAGCTTCGTGCCAGGTCACGCGACATGCACTGACGGTACAACACCATCTGGCATCAAACGACATCAAGGTCTGATGTGAGCCTCCTCGTAGATATCGACCGACTCCAATACCGCCTAATCGTCTCGCATGATATGTCAAACCTGGAAAGAGTCGAAGAAGGAAGCCTTCTGCAATACTCGCAAGAGTCTCGTCTCTACAAAGTGCGTACAAGGCAGTGGCCACCAATGAATTGAATGTTGCCTGTTTGAACAACGGAATCTTTTGCTGGTGACTGGATTCTACTCTGCGCCTCTCTCATACCACCACTCCTCATCCTAAGATACCCATCCTAGCATTAAGACGATTTCTCACTTCAACGTCCGTTCATCCTGATCCATTTCCATATCCATCGCAAGAACCGTCACATCTTCCAACATGGTTGGCCTCCAGTTCCTTCTTGCGACACTCTGCCTGTCACTTATCACTCAGGCATCGGCCCAGGCAGATGTTGATCAATGTGCTGTATGTATGTTCCTTGGAAAATCTCCCTGCATGAGCTGAGTAGGTGCAGTTGACCTGCATTGCAAACGTCGATGGCACCAGCTGTTCTCAAAGGTAAGAGACCTTTGAGATCGCAATTCATCATGTCATGACCTGACCTGACCTGACCCGACCCTCAGTCAATGGCCATGTCTCTGCGCAAATGACATGTATATCGAACGAATGAACAACTGCACCATTGCGTCGTGCAATGCTACAGCCCAACAAGGTATGGACTCTGCCGACCAACATTGAGAAGACCGGTGGTGTGATTGGCCTGACTTTACCTAGACACATTTACGGTTGTTGCACAACTGTGTGCCATATTTGACGTGCCTTTGACGATTGGTCCCGAGGCCACTGTTCCCATCTCCTCCTCCGATCTCCTCTTCAGCACGGTGGCGATACCTACTCAGTCGTCCTTACCTCCTGTCATCTCCTCGAATGGCGCAAGCGCAAGCACGACGACCGTCTCCAGTCAGTCATCTTCTGATGCATCGCAAGCCAGCTCGGTGTCTTCGACTCCCTCATCATCCTCGTCTACCGTCACGGCACCATCGCCTTTGACAACAAACGGATCGACTCGCTTCAGTGTACCCTTAACGACAACGCTAGTGCTCGCGGTGGTGATGGCCAGCACACTCAATTGGTTGTTTGTATTATGTTAGGCGGTGTAGGAATTCAACGATTTTCCACAAGAGGAAATGATGTAATTGTCGGTACCAAAGAAGCGAAATCAGGGCAGGGATGAAGATGACTTTGATTGAAATACGGAGGAAAAGGAGAATTCTTGAGATGGAAGAGTTCCTGAACTTCCTGCACATCGACCCACTGACAAGGCCGCCAATAGACCCTTGTCGAAGTAGATTGAGGCTAGGAAGTCAACGGTGTGGTTCTGGCTGATCAAGAGAGTTGTTCACTGGGGACAGGCACACTGTACTTACCATGGTTGTCCAGTGTGGTGGTAGTGGACTTAGCAGAGACTGACATACCTTGCAACCGTCTCTACGTAGTGGACATGTTAGGAGGGCACCACCTTCCTGACATTGTACTGTACATGTTTCCAATTGCTCATCTGTTACAACCACTGTCTCCAAGGGAGGGTGGGCCTAAATTGGACCTTTTGTCGCTTTGCCCTTTTTGTTAAAGTGAAGCACCAAAGCTCGCCCTTTGTTCATGGAATCCTCGAAATGGTGGGCACTAAAATCCAATGGTGGCGCCGGGGAACTGCTCTGAACCAGCATTGTGGGAAGGTCGAGTTGATATGCGGTAAGGGTGTTTGGGCAGAAGATTCACCAAATTCCCACAGGCTGGTTCATCCATCTCCCAACCCCAGCACCACGATTGGGACAAGACGTCACCACAGCAGGGGATATGCTCGTCGAACCGCTGGAAATGGGAACAGGACGAGCCGGATCAGAGTGTCGATTGCTGCACTCCGTACTACGCCCTACATGTCCAAGTAGATGGTGCGAAGTGGCTCGGACGAGTCGACCTCGTTTCCGACGGTGGTGGCACAAGGCAATATAATAAGGCACGCGCTGGTTCTCTGGTCAGCCGGTCGGGAAGCGAGGAGGATGAACTGAAGAGTCCTTTTGGTGTCTACTCGTTCATACTGTGTGCTATTCATTCGTCCTCCGTACACCGAGGATGCCCACTGAATAATGCTGAACGTCGGCGAACAGAGTAAGATTTTGTTCCTGCGTCCGAGTGCGCGTTCTCGTTCGCTCTGCCGCCGTTCGATGCGTGCGCGCCCTGTTATTCGACCGTGGCTGCGTCTCCTAATCTCCCTAATTCATCCCTCCCACAAATCTCTGCGGCCGGTTCTACTTCCATCACGGACTCCTCAAACGTCGCTCGCTCACCTCTTTCACCGCGGGCGCTTGAAAAGCAGCCTGTCAGAGATGCTCGCCCGCCCGTAACCTCGTCGTCTTTCTCCCTTGACAAGCCAGTCCCTCCCGTTCCACCACCGCCCTCTGAGCCAGCGCAAGGGCCCGACCCATTATTGTTGACGTCGCCAGCGGCCCGTCCGCCTGTCACCGAGCACGCACCCTTCGACCTGTCGCCGTCACGTCCACACACCACGGCGCAGAGCCAGAGAAGATCTTTTCTCGAAGCTCTGCTAGCCCGACCGACGAAGAAAGTCCTACCGCCAGACCATCGGTCTGCCACCTCGCGCATTCTGAATCCCATCAATCACGTTCCTCGACCCACCAAGGTGCGAGTGCAACCTCAGCCGCAGCACCAACATCAACCTTCGGCCGCGGACATTGGTCCTGGCGAAGTCCATCATACCCTCCTGAGCCTTCCTGAGCAACGTCGCTCGAGACAGCACTCCCCGACCGAGCCTATCGTCGAACACAGCCCTCACCTTGCACCACAAGCTGGCAGCCGCACCAGCGTCGGCTTGCCTTACGGTCACCAGCGCGCCAACGTTGAAGAGCAGACATCTTCCCCGGGGATCGGACTGATGGTTGATCTGGAAAAGCAGCAAGGGGCCAATGGCATCAAAGAGCCGGAACGATCACAACTCCCCTCGAGGTTCAGCACTCGAGATCGTAAGGATGTAGTAGATCAGGGGGCTTCGGTGCTGGGCCAGAGTTATGGTGTCAACCCGCTCGATCAACCACTCCAGCCGCCACGGCGCATCACGTCACATCACTCTCTAAGACGAGCTCAATCTGCTGCCTCGATACACTCTGCAGCCTTTGCACGTGCGAACACGAACGGAACCGCACCAGTCAGTGGTTCGCAGGAGGAAGAAACCGGCGCAGGTTATCCCGGCGTCGAAGAAGGTAGTGTTGGCGAAGAACTTGTCTGGGGCATATCACATCCTTGTTTCCCACACCTTAATCCTCACGTTCCCATCAACTCTCCCGAGTATGACGCTACACGGATCATCCGAATACGAAGAGATTGGATGGTGGTGGGCGACCTAGCTCCTACCTTTTCCAACATCTATCCCGAGATTCTCGACCCGCTGATGCAGGAACAGGAATTTCGGTACGTTATTGAGCACATCAACCAAACCTTGGTCCAAGCGTACGATCCATTTTCTGCCTGGAACTGGTTTGATGGGTTCATGGGTTTAATGACTGGTTGGTTTTGGGAAGACTTTCGACCCACGGGTCTCAAGGGTCAATTAAAGGCTTTGGAGGAATGGCTGGAAGATTGGAATCATACTGTTGGTGCGAGAGACGGGGTTAAGATCATTCCACTTCGGCGGACAGGGTATATGAATATCGACATTCAAATCCCCGACCCTCAAGTAAGAGTGGTTGGTGACGGAGATGTTGACTCTCAGCAACCACCTCCAACGGCACAAGCCCCGGATACAAACGGTGATCCAAAGTCGACTTGAGAAAGGAGAAGCCGAGTCTCTTGCGTTTTCATTTCTTGAAATTGGTGTCTTTCTTGATCATCTTTACCCAGGAAAGAGAAAAGGACACATTATCCTGTTTATTTGAAGGGTTTCATCCTCTCGAGGTTAGGGTGGGATTATTTTATTTTAAATTGTGTCCGCATCAAAGATATTGGATATGGTATTATGGGGGAAGGAGGTGGGTGTGTGTGTGTGTGTGTGTGTGTGGATTTTGTCCTCGGTACGCATTGAAGCGTTTCAGCATGGCGTTTGAATACAGTCAGTTATATGGATGGGACTGTAGAGTTTGCAAAAAGACCAGAAAACGGCCAAAGAAAGCAGTTGGCTGCATTACAATGATGGTGTATGTAGTGTTGTTGTTGCCTTGTGAAAAGGAAGAAGGTCGAGTTTCAGGATTTCATGCTTTCAAAGAAGAAGAGAAGAGAAGAAGAGTGAGAGAGAAAGTCTAGATGTTACCAGACAGAAGAAGAATTTCATAAATGTATCAACATGGTCTCATGGTCGTTGGTATTGTCGCCATCGTAGAGCAAAGAATGTCACTTTCTTTTTTTTCGTACCGTCTTCTTATCCTAATAGCTCATCATGGGTATGGCATTACATGATGTGATATGATGGTGATTAATGTTATTCGTACTGTACAGAGTTCCAGTTATAGTACGCTATACGGAGTATATGGGACGCAGAGCAGATACGAATGCGGATACAAAGATAGATACGAACAAACCTAACCCCATAATATAGGTAAGTAACTACTGTACATAGGTTACATATCGAGTAGACCCCGAGCAGACACCGAGGAGGAGGAGGAGGAGGAGGAGGAGGAGGAGGAGGAGGTATTGTGTGTGACATTGTGGCGGCTTCAATTCTACTTTGCAAGTTGAGTACCTGGCACGGAGGAGTTGTATCAGTTGGGTACCAGATACAGAGTACATCTACGGAGTACGGAGTACGAGTACAGTAGGTATAATACCTGACTTTGCTTTCCTGACTTTGCTTTTCTCCGTATTATTACTCCGTATACTAGGATACAAAGTACAGAGCCTTGTAGCCTTGTAGCCTTGTTGTAGCCTTGTACTGTAGTAGCCTTGTACTTCAGCCTTGTACTGTAGCCTTGTACTTCAGCCTTGTACTGTAGCCTTGTACTTCAGCCTTGTACTGTAGCCTTGTTGTAGCCTTGTAGCCTTACAACCTCAGGACTGTACTATCTAAAAGAAAGTTCTCTCTATATATAGGTCCCTACCTATGTATCTCGCAAGGCTACACGGATACATACCTATCTAGTACTCCGTATGTACTTAATGCTTAGCCCCGTTTTCACCTCGAGTATATCTGGACAAGATAAGGTAGGTACCTTTCCAAACATGGCAACTCACTTCCGTCGTCCCTTGGGTACGTACATATTGTTCTCTGTACGAGTACCTAGACAATAACAGTGTGAGCCCATGGACCCATGAACCCTGCTACCTGAGCACAGTCATCCAGCTACCCAGCTACCCTACTAACCAACTAACCAAGTAGTACTCCTTATTTCCGTACATCCATTACTACTAGTAGTATCCCTAGGTACTAAACCCCCCTTCAAAACACTAGGTTCAATACGAGTACTCCATGTCCATGTTCATGACCATGTCTATATTCCCATGTCCATGTCCACGTCCCAGCAAGGATAGTCCATACCGTACAAGGTTAACCCTACCCCCTGCGTAGATCACCGTCACAAATAACAAGGTACAAGGTACAAGGCACAAGGCACAAGGTACAGGGAACAAGGTCCAAGACACAAGGTACAAACTACTCACTCACTCCTACCTACCCTTGAAACCCATATTTTCGTCTGTTTCTAACCCAATTTATCCCCGTATGAACCACGAGCGATGAACCATGAAACCACAAACCACAAGGATCCAAACATATCCCGTATCCCCCCGTACGATTACCCCCGGTACAATATCCTTATCTTTATCCGTATCGGTATCGGTATCGGTGCATCTTGAGCATGAGCCTAAATAGGAAAAGAAACGGGAAAAAAAAACAAAACAAAAAGTGAGGCGCAAAGGCAGCCCCCAAAAAGAACCGGAAAACAGAAAAAAGAAAAAAAGAAAACCGAAAACAAGGCTGGGAAGAGTTGTCAGAGACATCAAAGATGTGACATTGAGCCCAAAGGTGTCCAACCCGGTGATCCATCCACCAGTCAACTTGCACGAGTAGGGATACAACAAGTTACGACTACACTATAGTACCAGTAGTCTCACTGATACCCTTCATTCGGGCATTGCATTGTTCAGTCCAATGTGACGAGCCAAAAAAAAGGGGGGACCAACCAACATCTCTTTCCTTCCTCCCCCCTCCCCTTCGTTAACAGACAACACAACTCTTGATCACCACTTCTGTTTGAAATGGAACGAAGAAACCAAGGCACAGATGCAAAGTCAATTGCTCCTATTGCTGGGATCTCCAGCCTCATCCCTGAAATCCCAAATCGTCAAATCAGATCGAGTACAAGCTTGGTCATTCATTTTCCATCACCGCTGCCGCTAATGAAAGAAAACACACACGCCCACTCGAGCAATTCAAAGAACGAGCAAGGCTGACAAGGAACCTGTAAAATCATCTGGCAGACATCTTTTTTGGTTGTTCTTTCAACTCGTACGAATACAAAGTCTGCATGCAAGCAATGATATAATTCGTACATCCTCTCTATAACGAAAACAAAAGCCAAAAAACCCAAGATGAGAAAACACGGCTTCCCAACGTAGAGTAATACACAAGGAAAGAAAAAATGGAAAGTGAAAGCCAAACATTCAAAGATGACCACCCATTTTCCCGCACGTCCATCCTCGACATGCCAATCTTTTTTTCATTGTAAGCCGGACACAGCCATGGATTCTTTTGGGGGGAGGGAGGGAGGGTTGGTCCCGGTCCAGAACATCTCGTAATCATACAATCGTGGTTGATTTGAAAATGCGTGGTGCTCGTACTCATACAAATCATAGATCATTGCAGTGAAAGGTGTAAAGTCATCTCGTGGCAAAAGATGCCGCCAACAAAAGAGAGAAAGTGGTATTAACATGATCTTGTCGTATTCTCATAATCAAGAGTCGTTGGTCCTTTGGGTATGTGTGCGTATGTATGTGTGTGTGGGGGAGAGACACTTTGTGAGTGGCGTCTTGATCAACTCGAGCCAGCTTGTTGTCGACCAGTTTGACTTGTGCTACCACCTCGCGGGAGAAGATCCAAACAGACTGAGAAAATATGGATGATTTGTTCTTCCCAGATGCCCATTTCGAAGTCGACCAGTCCATATTGCTCGAGGTGATTGCAGAAACTGATGAGCTCGTCAACCAAGTCTGTCATGTTCTCGCTTGAAAGCATGTTCCCCGAACGCCTTGTACGTAATGATTCTTCTGTGAGTTCTTTCTGCTTTTGACCAAGAGCTTCCCAGCATAGATTCAGCTCCGTCCACAGCTCGAGTCGGTCCGAGTGGTTGGCTTCGTCGTCATGATGCAATCCTAACAACATAAGTAAATGGTCGCATGCTAGATGCGCTAGAAGACTCACCAAGGGCGTCAACAGAGCTCACCAACCAGCGCGTGGCGGCGAGGATTTTCTCGCTGGCTTCAATCACTCTACCTGCAATAATGATGTCGAAAATACTTCTGACCTCCCGTCTGTATTCTCTCAGACTCTCTTGCAATGCCTCCTCTTGGTTACTATCCCGAGCCGCCTCCCTTTCGGACGGTTGTTGCGGCCCGCCTTCAGGAAAATCAACCTGACCGACTGGGTAGGTCGAGGGAACCGGAGCACGCGTTGCTGGCACAGTACCGTAGGCTGGTTGTTCCGCCTGTGTCGTCAGATACTGCGACGGACTAGCCCCGACTCCTGCCAGAGCTGCCTGATCACCTGGGGGCATATATTGCGGTACCGCAAATTGGCTCGCCATAACCTCAAGCGCCTGCCGTTGCTGATATGGAATGCTGTCGTACATGGATTGCCCGCCGACGGGAGGGAGCATGCTGCCTTGCCCATACTGCCCATATTGCTGCTGTTGCTGCTGCTGTTGTTGTTGTTGTTGATGCTGTTGCTGCTGTTGCGAAGGAGAAGGCGTGACCGATGCTTGTCTGGGTGCTTCTTGAATGTATGCGGGTGAGTACTGCATTTGTACCCCTTGCATCGGGCTACTGCCCTGCATTTGCGAAGCGCCATACTGTGGCTCGTGGAACGCGTACCCGGGATAACCTGGAACATATGGTCGAGGAGTTATAGAAGATGAAGACGTGTCGCTCCTAGTAGGGGTGGCTGTTTGCGCATACCGGTCGCTAGACGGAGGGCCCATAGGCTGGCCTGGCAACGGCCGTGGCTGCGTTGGTGTTTGGTATGGTTGTCCATACTGCGTACGTCGACGGTCATTGCCGTCCATTTAAGGAGAGACAACTCGTGTATTCGGCGCCAGGATGATGGATCGACGAGAAAGCCCCTCCGCGCAAATCGCGGTCCGATATATTGCGATTGATGGGATAGTACCCTCTTTTTCCTGTGGTACCACCCTTTGACAGTAGGCAAGTTGTGTCTCCTCATGCAACCAAATACGGCTTGCTGTGAAGTGTGCCTCGAGGCTAAAGGATAGTGTTCAATGTGGAGTGTCGATCGTCGACGGCCCGGTGACTATAAAATGCTGCAGACCGTCGCCACGCAGGACCGTGCCTTCGATCTGACAACGAGAAGCCGGCTTAATGGCTCGATCGGACAAACTTGCGCCAATGGGTCTGAGGAATTTGGCAGGATGAATCGCAATTGCCGCAGCCGGGCGGTGTTAGAGTGACGTGGCGGATGGCCGTGGGAAGTATTGGTGTAGAAATGCAGATATTTCGAAACAAAGAACACTCCGCCCACTGTAAATGCTTCGTCGATACGTACAGGCCCGAGTCCAAGGACGGCCGCCCAGTCAACAACTCAAAAAACCACTTGTGCCCAACTCGTAAAGCATGAAACGTGCGGCCGAGGAGCGTGGGGCGCGATGTGAGGTTTTGGAGAGGGCGCAAAGATGGCGAAGCAAGGAGCAAGTATTAAAAAGGCCGACACAGCGGAAGGGAAAGATCGTACGAAGGAAAGTCAAAGGAGCGTTTGGTTGGCAAAAGGAAGGAGAGATGATGCAGGCAAGTTACCTTGAAATTGAGGAGGAAACAACGTATACAGGCCTGGGGGATGCAGATGCAGTGGCAGGTGGGAATTGCCAAATGCGCACACGACGCAAGAGACAATGGCAACTTTGACAGGAACAACTTGATGGGGAATGGCGTCGATACATGGCAGCTCGAATGAATAATGGGTCGCATGTACCTGGTACGTCAAGATTGACTCCTCTCCGTGAGTTGTGTGTGCGTGTGGTAGACACAAAGCCAGCCAGCGGAAGGGAAAAAGTCCTGACGAGTGGAACAGCGCCACAGGCAGGACTTGTGCCATACGGATTCTCGTATTGTCAATCGTAATGGAAGAGGGAGGGGGCGTGTCATCCACTGGTAAGCCTGCCGGAGATGGTTCTGGACGCGAACTTGCGCAACTCTCACAGATCCATCGTCTGGACGGAGTCGTCGTGTAGTAGGGCCTTCAAGGACGCATTCTGCCGCCGGCGCATGGTTCATGGGAGGAGAATGGTTGACCTGGCTTTGACTTGCTTGGACCTGCTCCGGCCTTGCTCCCTTCAATTCAAGTGGAGCTGGCTCGTAAGACAACGGACGCTTTCCTTGAAAAAGCGGGCAGCAAGGGCATGGCCATCTGGTCAGATCCCCGGTGGTGGGCCGTCGTTATAGGCCATCCAGAGTTTGCAGCATCACTTCCTACTGCACACTAACCACTGGTCCGACAAGGCTTGCATTTGGAGCCTGCCAGCCCACCATCTGCCGGCGTTGCAGGCGAGATTTAGAGTGTGGCGCCCGAGCAGGGGGGAGGGTCACTAGAGCCTAGAGGCTAGAGGTCACTCTTCTCAGGCTCACCAGGCCCAGTTAAGCCCTAGCGGTCGAGGAAGACCTTTGCTGGCTGCCGAGCACCCCAAAGGAGTTGGCTGAAGCGTAAGGATTTGCTGCCTCTACTGGTCGATCGCTCCTTAGAGCATGCCTGGAGAAAGGAGGGACCCGATACACCTTGGATGAAAACCAAGCACCATGCGACAACTTCAAAGTTCGCCCCCGGAAGTGGTCTGTGGTCACTGGTCTGTGGTCTGCTACATCCCCTTCTGTGTTGGCGAATCTTGCCTCAGGCCCGACCATTTCTTGCTGCTCATTGTCGCATTCCTGCCACTCAACTTCAGAGTCTTGACTGGGTGACACATGTCAAGTACCAATCATGCATCATCTCGTGCAAGGGCAAAAAAGTGCAATAATAATGGACCTATGCAGTCGATCACAGGTACTCCGGATGGAAATGACCTGGTCATTTCTTCATGACTCGATCGTGCTCGAAGACGTGCTCGTAACCACAGGTTCTGGTGTCCACCACGGCGAGCCCTGGCAGAATATCTACCTACAGTACTCGTACTCGTATATGAATGGCTGTTCGTTCCATCGGGACACGTCAAAACGGACTCCTAGCATGAGAAGACACCACCAATTTGTGTAGCATTGGGGATGTGCTATGTGTGTACTGCTCTTTGGACTGCCAGGACTCGTCGTGGCTCGTTCGAGGTCAATTGAGGCAGATACGAGTATCGGAATCTCCCTCGACCTGGTTTCTCGACCTTCCTTCTGAGGCTTGGCCCATAGGTTGTGCTTCAAGTCTCTTACTAGAAGCGTTGTTGAACCGAGCCAGTCGGATGGAAGGCTTGCTGCATCGTCCCAAAGATCTGGGGAGCTGTCAGCTAACGCGGTCTCGCTAGTTAAAACCTGCACGACGGTTGGACAACGACCCTTAGGTTTGGCCTGTGCCGTCTGACCTGTGATCTGGAGACACACAGTCCGTTTCCGTCAACCATAACTGTATTTGATCTTCTATTCTCGCCTGGACGTCGGAGTTGCGAATCTTGATTCTCACCTGCTTATGGGCCATGGGGTCCTTCGACCTGCAGGTAATAACCCTTCGGGCATCCTATATTCGTTCGAGACGCCCTTGACCCCTTGCACCAATGGCAATGTTGACACAATCTCAGATGTGTCAAAATCACGGTGCAACGGCCGCGAAGTGGAAACAAGGACTGCTGCAGCTTGGGTTGTTTCACACCTGGTCTTGTTCGCCCTCTAGCCTCGGTAGGGCCGGGCGGAAAACCATGAGGTTGTCAGATCGTAAGATTAAAAATCCCCGCCGCCCATGGCGATGTTCTTTGTCGCTCGCAAGCAGTCTCCGTTGTTTACATCCAGGGTGGTCACACTGGTGCCGACTAACGTACCACACCAGAACCGCCGACCGACATTAGACGAGACGAGGTTGATGACGCGCTTCCCCTAGCGTTGAATATCCCTGCAGGCCGTTCGTTTCTAATGTGGCTTGACAGCGCGTTTCAGGGTGTAGATTGTTTGATCTCCCGCCTCGAGATTTTAGGCTCTGACCGTCGATGGTGAAACGAACAACACGTCCTGTAGCGTGATTTTGCAATATACTCCGCACCCAAGACCAGATCGGGTCTTGAAGCATAGGACGAGTATCCGCACAAGTCCAATACTCCGTAACAGCATCTGCTAATTTGCAGTCACTGCAAGCGTTGTTGTTACCGTGCTTGTACAAGAGTCCTCTTATAGCACTCAAATCTTCTTCACAGCCAATGTCGTGCGATGTAAGCTCGAGTAGTGTGCAGCACGTACTGAGTACCCTGTACCCGTGCCAGCCATGTTGCAGGATAAGCGATGTGTCCTGTGGTCAACTGCATGTGCCTAGGAAGCGCCAACTAGGAACCACTCAGAGGTGATGCTGCGTAAAGCCCTAGGATTGAAGATTGCACCTGTGGATCGAGCTGCATCAATTGCTGCACTTACCAGGGCCCATGGGCAACTCATTTCTTCATGCAAAGATTGCACGCATCGGCGTCATCGTCGTCGTCGCGGATCACGAAGAATGTCATGACGGTGGTCCATTCTTTCATTCATGGCCGGCCAAACACAGTAGACGCTTACGGGCACAGACTTCTCAGTGTTCGGGATTGTCATCAGGCATCGTGATATAGACAGAATCGAGATGAGAAATTCAGTCATGCATGGTCAAGATCGAAAGGTCAACGTTTCCATCACACATCTGTGCTACGAACAAGGGCCGGTAGTGCCAGCAGATGCACGTGAGAGATGTCGAATCGACATGTTCACCTCATCGGGCTTTGTGACACGACTTTCCATCATTCGCACAATCTCAACTCACGAATGTCATCTCGACTGCGAATTCACCTGCATAATAAACCGGTCATGATATATGGAAGCGGGGAATGCTTGAGTAGAATTCCCTGAACAGGTCATAGCACAGGAGGGACAAGACTTGTATTAGTTGCTCATGCAATTCGGAACAGGTCAACGATACCCGATTTCTGGAGACAGGACATGTTCGGTACACAAGAGGAATTGAACAATAATGTACAGACAAACGAGTACCACTGCTGTTGACGAGCGTCTTATCGCTTGACCCAGGCTGGCTTCTTCCTTGCCTTCAGCCTTCCGGGTTTCTTTCGTTCGACACGTCTCCTATCGGACGTGAGACAGCCGGCTGCGTTTAGAATTAGTGACATCCTCAGCGACACCCAAGAACATGAAGCACTTACCTCGTCGAAGAGCTGGCTTTAGAGCAGGCTCGTGTACCAACAATGCCCTGGCCACTGCCAAAGTAATTGATTCGGCTTGACCAGTGACACCACCTCCTGCAACCAAGGCGAACACGTTGTACTTGTCTGCCCGCTCAGTAGCTTTCAACGCCCAAAGCGCACTCTCGCGATCGTGTAGACGAGGAAATGCTTGCACAATGTTACGACCATTGACCAGTACTTCTCCTGTTCCCTCTACGAGGTAGACTTTCGCACCAGATTCCTTTCTCCGTCCAATTCCAACTGATCTCCCAACCCTATCAATTTTTCCAGGTTTGGCCTTTTGTAACCGTTCTGAACCCGGCCGGCGAAAGCGATCCAACACCTCTCTCACCTCCCTTGGTCGTATTCGTGGATGTATCTTGTTCAGTCGAGTCAAGAGCTCCAGGACCTTTGTGTATTTTGAAGCAGGGACTGTCTCGCCTGTCGAACTACGGTATTGACTAAGCTTCAACCAGACTCCACGTGGTACGTTATCCGGAGGTGCAAGAGGGAGCGCGCTATGCTTCTTGACCAGGGATTGTAGTAGCAAGATGTTGTCGTTGAAAAGAGGTGATGCTGTGAAGTACGAAGGTGATGCAGGGAGGATACGAGCAGGAACCGCTGGCGTGTCGATATTCGAGAGGTCGATCTCTGGGGCGGCTTGAATTTGTGTATCTGTAGAATTAGATCTAGATACAATAAGACCTTGTCGTTGACCAGAAAGCTGTAGCCATGGCGATGGGCTTGTTGGAAGAATTCTGCGCTGCAACCGGCACTGGCGACAGGTCCGGGAGATGGAAGCTGGAAGAGCTTGCACTGGTGGTCTTGCCATGGTCGAAGTGCCTTAGCGGCCAAGTATGAGCGGTCACCCAGAGCACATAGGACGATGAGATGCAGTCCTTTGTGGTGACGTCCGGATGAAGCTTGCGAAAATGATTTCCTGGAGGTGAGATAGGTCCCTTCGTGGATGGAGATGGAGATGGAGATGCTCGAATGCCTTGATAATTTCTGCCAAGCTTCCAAACTGCGCCTTCCCTCATGCTATTCTAGAAAACAAAAATTCTGATTGCACTCCCACCACTTGAGCATTCATCGTGTCAACCACTCCTCCTTACCTTTCGTCTCACTACAAATATCTCAAGATGTCGTTCGGTAAACTCTACGGCTTCAAGGTATGTACCTAGCTTCTTGCTTGTCGTGCACTTGGAGCAGTAAAGGCTGATTGAGCATCTAGGACAATGCCCGCTCCACCGCTCTTCTGGCGGTCGCAAAGGAGAACAACCTCGATATTGAGCTTGTCGAGACTCGTCCTCCCCAGACCGACATTGAATACCTCAAGTTGAACCCTCTCAACCGAGTCCCAACTTTCGTTGGCGCTAATGGCTTCATCCTGACTGAGAGTGTCGCAATCGCTATCTATTGTACGTATTGACTCACCCCGCCATAAATTTTCCTTCTGCTACAAGATGAGACGTATTATCACAAACAGTTATCCCTGTCTGAACACTTTTGTTGACTTAATTTGAATCTGATTCACAATCACGACGAATTGATTCTTGCGCCTTGAATCCGAGGATTTGACTAACGACTTATAGTTGCATCTCAAAACGAGAAGACTACCCTCCTGGGCAAGACCAAACAAGACTACGCTTCCATTGTCAGATGGATGTCTTTCTCGAACTCCGAGCTCCTCCCGAATCTCAGTGGATGGTTCCGCCCCCTCATTGGCAAAGACCCCTACAACAAGAAGTCGGTTGACGACTCCAAGGCTGCTACTTCACAGGTTCTCAAAGTCCTTGAGCAACACTTCTTGGTCCACACATTCCTTGTTGGCGAACGTCTCACTCTTGCCGACTTGTACACTGCATCCCAGATTGCACGGGGTTTCCAATATGTGTTGGACAAGGCATGGCGATCCGAGAACCCCAACACTACTCGGTGGTACGAGACCATTGTCAACCAGCCAATCTGGAAGGCCATTGTCGAGCAGCCAATCTTGATTGAAGAGGCTGTGAAGTACACTCCTCCCAAGAAGGAACCCAAGCCTGCGAAGGCCGCAGCTCCAGCTGCAAAGAAGCCTGCCAAGGAGGAAGAAGAGGAAGAGGAGGCAAAGCCAGAGGTCAAGGCCAAGCACCCTCTTGAGGCGCTTCCCAAGCCAACTCTCATTCTTGATGACTGGAAGCGAAAGTACTCAAACGAAGAGACTCGCGAAGTCGCCCTCCCATGGTTCTGGGAACACTACAAGCCAGAAGAGTACTCTCTCTGGAAGGTGGATTACAAGTACAACGACGAGTTGACCCAGGTCTTCATGACCTCCAACCTCATTGGTACGTTTTGGTTCTTTTCTTTGCTTGTAATTGTCGCGCTAACACTCCTCCAGGCGGTTTCTTTGCCCGTCTCGAGGCTTCCCGCAAGTATTTGTTCGGATGTTGCTCGGTCTATGGCCAAGCCAATGACTCTGTCATCCAGGGTGCCTTCTTGGTGCGCGGTGACGAGGCTCTTCCTGCTTTCGATGTCGCCCCAGACTATGAAAGCTACGAATTCACCAAGCTTGACCCAAGCAAGTCAGAGGACAAGACCTTTGTCGAGGACCAGTGGTCGTGGGACAAGCCGATTGAAGTGAACGGCAAGAAGTACGACTGGGCTGACGGCAAGGTCTTCAAGTAGATGACGCAGTATGGGGGCTTGTTTCGAACTAGTCATATCCTACGCATGGGCGGGACATGCAAAGAGAAGCGCATGGAGAAGATGAGAGTGATGATCATGATACCATGAGAACGGATGCCTGGAAAAGTACATGCTCAAGATAGGTGTCGTTCCATAAACCAACATCAATGCAACAATAGAAGGCAATGCTTGTATGTCTTGCCCCTCTTTGAACCAACCGGAAAAGTGTCGTCGGATCGGTTCTGCAGAGCCTTGTGGTAGGGTACTACTCGGAGCCTCAAACGCTCAGCATTAGCTTCCTTCAAGCCCGTATGGCTGTAGGTGTAGGGCTTCAGATGCATGGGGAGAGGCTGGGCATCATTTGTCAATCCGAATTTTCTGCTTCCTTCTAACAAAAATCCCCTCCTGTAAAGATCTTTGGATATTCGACTATCCGCCCCTGCCACGGTGATCACGAGTAGTGCGTGGGTGCATCCGGACGACGAGCGACCTAGTAGATGCAGATAAAGGGCTCCCAGCCACCAGGACTTGCTCGGGAGAGAATTGAGCACTCAGGCAGCGAAAGAGCTGATGTAGTACTGCTTACTGTCAGCATATACATTCTGAAAGCGAGGACTTGAACCCTACAGTCAAACACGACTCATCTTCACTCCCGTTCTCATCATTTGGCAGATACACGTACAACACCAACCCGCCCTCATTGATGAAGCAAGCAATAACACGGGCGCTCACCCTGCCTACGCTGAGGACTCTTGACCAGTCTTTGGCGTCGATTCTGACCTTGGACCATCCCGCTTCGTTTTCGCCAGTCGGCCCGCCTAAATCTTTCATTCTGGTGCTCGGGTGATCTCTTACACCCTGCGAACCATCTGGGAAATGGGCCGGATCCAGTTCAGGATTGACCAGACCTGTCCAACGGCTGGTTATATTGAGTGCGTCTGTCTTTACAGCAATCTTCAATGAACCATGCATATTTGCACTGAGCTCGAGACGTGGACTAGCGCTTGAAGAAGCCTTGGTAGTAGCCAGGGCAAGCCTGGTGAATCTATCAGATATAGTCTTGATCTGCGCCAGTGGAGGCAGAAAGATGTTGACATCTGGTTCCTGAGTCCGCGGCTGATGGATCCTTTCCACTACCTCCATGGTGAGTACTTTGACTGGAATATCCTGGGTGATGACGGTTTCTCGTTCTCGGGCGCCGTTTGCTTGAGATAACACACTTTCAGAAAAGTCGAACGCGTCGGCCTCCCCATAGCCTGAAGTCGATGGCGGTATGGCAATGACATTCGTACCGCTGCTGAAAGTAGTAGTCACAATCGTCAATGACAGCATGGGAACGTTGTCCTTCTTAGTCAGTCGGATTTGAGTAGATGTCGCATTGTAGGCTGATTTGAGAGCCCTTGACAACGCCTGAATAGGCACCTCGAGGTTGATGGTATTCTTGGGGGACGCTGACTGAAGGATGTATGTCTCGAAGACCGTCTCGGGCTTCAGGACTGACCAGACCTGGCTCCCCTTGTCGGGGACAATCGTGAACTGGACATCATCATCGTTCAGCCGACACCAGGCAATCTGCCCCAGGGAGGCCAAAGAAGCGCAGAACTCTGCTACGGGTCAGACTATTGAAGTGGCGGGTGGTATCGGTAGGGGAGACACACTGGCAAACAGATTCACATTCTTAATCTGGCTCTTGAAACGCATTGCATTTCTGACGGCGCATGAGAGATTGGATGTTATCGTGTTCGATGGCGTTCGCAAGGGTTCAGGCTTTGAGCAATGGAGTCTGAGCACGAGCACTGAGGGTGTTACCTTGGGTAGTAGTCGAGTCCCTCACACAAAAGAACGCGCCCCCCGTGGTTCAGCTAGAGGAAACTAAGGCAAGACTCGCGTCATTCTGGAACGCGCCATGCTGATTTCACGGTCGATGGTTTGCTGTGAACTCGGGTATCTGCCCATATCCCTGTCTAGCAAAGCGCAGGCGAACACCATCTATCACGTACAGCTTTTACCGGGGATCTGGGCAGGAGAATGCTGAAGTGACCTTGACCAGGATTGACGTGCAGCCTGCGCTTATTTCATTGCTCCACCAGTTCTTAAACATTATACTGTACTGTACTTCTTCCTCACGAGACCCGGGTGGGCTTTTGTAACGAATCATGACCTCTATCCTTAAACAGTTGCAGTCTTTTTCCTGTTCATGAGCACCCCTGCATGCCGCTCATCGATCTCACCAAGTACGAGTAGACGAGTCTTCCGGAAGACCGGTTGCTTTTCGTCCCCAGCATGCTGGACTTCCAGCTTTCCCTTGGTCGGCGCCTTCTGGAGACACCAACAGAGTACATGCAGGCGAGATAAAGGCCCCGGACAGCACTAGAGATGGCCTTCAACACCCCTACCAAACCGAACTTCCCTCACCTCGAACGCCCTGTGGACTCGCGGTCTCCGTCAAGGTCCCCTCGCAAGAAAGCTCAGTTTGCAATCCGAGAGCTCGATCCTCTTTTGGCCAATCTATCGCCCGATTCTACCCTACGAGCTCTGAGGGCCACCGACACGATTCCCGGCGGCGCCTCCCAAGATACCCTGGCTTCCAGCATCGGTGATGCCAGCCCTGCGGAGCGAGAAGTTGGCATACGAGCTGCTTTCGCTGCGCAGAAACTTCGTGAATGGAGGGACGAAGTGTCAAAATGGGCCTGGCCAGGGAAAAGAGAAGGATCACTGGGGTTGGGATTCATAACTCCTCGAGGTGCCAAGGGGTTCAATCTAGATTATCGTGGTTTTTTGACAGTCACACTGGCGGAGCACTACGAGGCTAGAATGGAGGAAATCAGGGACGACCTGGACACCCTCGGGATTGAAGACATCAAAGACCATGTTCTGGAGGCACATGTACCCGCCAAAGCGTCACCCAAGAGCCCTCCGTCCAACGGGAGTCGAACGAGCTACGGCAGGATGCGAGACTTCACGGCGTTAGTGACGGCTACGGTCATCCAGGCACTTCCTGACCTGGCTAAGCTCAACATGCTGCTTGATAACTGGGATATACGACTGAGGGTGTTGAGGCAGCTTCCACGCTTCCTTGAGGTCATGGACTCTACCACATCTGAAATTCATCAGGCCTTCGATGAGATTCAAAGCACGGATTCAGCAGCCAAGTTGATAGGAGAAGTAGTTGAACGCAAAAAGGTGGCATTGGGAGCTCAGGTGGCCGACTTGGGCCGAAGAGTGGACCGGCTTCTTGACATGCTGGAGGGGCACGATGACTCGCTTCCACAAACATGGATTGATCGTTTGGAAAAGGTTGAGCTTGACTATGCCACCTGGGTTGTTGAAGCTCAGCAAGTGGTCCTGAGGAATAGCCTGGCGGTGACAGCAGGTAAAAGTCTTCAACAAGGACAGTTGCCCCCCAAAATGAGTCTTTCCGGCCTGGAGAGTGAGACGGCGTCATCCCAAACGGAACAGCACACCGATACCGCCGGAGCACTTCCAGAAGTTGTTGGTGAGCTACGGGCGACGAACAGTGCATCGTTGTCACCCAGCAAGGCTGACACATCAGTAAAGCGGAAACCCTCACTGAAGCTGAACTTATCAGCAAATCGACATGGACACAGGCGAGAAATTTCCAAGGTCTCTGTAGCAGAATCCACGATGTCGGGATTGTCAGATCTGTCCAACGCTGAGATCATGGATGCTCGAGAGACCAGCGTACTCCCAAGCCCGCAGATCAGTCTCGTAGACAATCCGTTCCGAGCAAGCCGCGACGAGCTTACTTGGTTTGGTAACTCAACTGCAGCTCAGCAACAGTTGGCGTTCAGACCTCCAATGCTTCAACGAGCCTCAACCGCATCCGTTGAGGTTGTTCCAAAGGACCAGCTCAAACGTGTCGTGCTGAGGAGAAGTGCCAGCTGGGATATGCTATCAGCAATGCCTGAATCGCCAGAAAGCACTCCATCCAAGGCTTTGAGGCAACTGACGGGCGCTGAATCGCCTCTCAAACAGACTGCAGTGGCTGAACTGGAGGCCTCTGAAGTTGTCCTAGATCGCCCGACTGCGTTGGCTTCAGAAGACAATCCGCTCGCCTCACCCTCCCTTGAAGTTGAACCACTTAAACTGAAGACGAAAGAGGAACATCTAGATCCGGAGGAACGTCCGGGACCACCGTTGATGCCAGCCTTGCCACGTAGGTCGAGCAGGCGAAATACCCAAATCATTGCGAGCACATTTTCCCCATTGACGCCTGTGTCCAGTAATAGCCCTGTGACGCCCATGGACAAGGCGCAGACTGTGAGTAATTCAGCCTTGACCACATCTGTTAAGGAGACCTCGCCAACTTCGTCCAAAAAGGTCGAGTCTTTGGAGGATAAAATCCAAGACATACTCACCACTCTACCTACGAAGATTCGATTGGCCAAGGATGTAGATCATTTTGGCTTCACGCAGCCTTCTTCAACATCCTCAACCCGATCTTCCACACCTACAGCCGCACTGACTTTGTCTCCTGTCAGGGCTGAATCATACACGACTAAGAGCGATGATTCCGGCATCAGACTTTACCACCTCACACGGTCAGGCCAAGCCCGTGATGCACCCCCCGTAAAGTTGTTCGTGCGAAGCGTTGGGGATGGACAGCGTGTGATGGTCCGCGTCGGAGGTGGGTGGGCAGATCTGGGAGAGTATTTGAAAGAATACAGCTTGCACCATGGGAGCCGGTCGACAATAGATGGCCGTCTAGAAGTCGCCAGTTTCCCCACGAGTGGACACAGGGACGCCGGTACCGCTCATACTGCTGCCGTAGCGCAAGGCCCTCTTGCTAAGCGCAAATCAAGATCGCTTGCTTTGAGTCCGCAAACTGCAGACACCACCTCGTTGCCGGATCTCGTGAATCCGAGACTACGTCCGTTGACAAGAGTCCGCTCTCCTGAACCTGAAAGAAAAGGTGTGAAGGACAAGGAAGCCTGGACGCCGCCTCCAGTGCCTCCCATCCCTTCATCATATACCTCCAGATCACCCACGATCACGACAGCCACCAATCCTGACGTCGGTACTTTGACCGGAGTGATCGATCCCGCGCAAAGCAATGACGGGAGCCCGAGAACGACCACTCTGGATGCTCCAGGTGTCACGACCACTACCACAGTCACGCCCGCGACAACGACGACAAGCTATACACCTCTCGGTGGCGCCGGACCGAAACTGACCAATCCACGACGAGCGGCCACCTATGCGACCGGTTCCGCCGCCGACAACGATGCTTGGGTCCAGAGTCTCGTCGGCAAGGCTAGAGCCGTCAGTGGCGGTGGGAATGCAAACATGGTTCAAGGCCCGAGCACCACGACCACAACCACGACCACGACGGTCACCTCCTCGAACACCCCCACGAATCGCCGCGCATCGTCTTACATGAGCCTGACGCCGAACTCGAGCCCCGTCACGCTCTCGCCCAGCCCGAGCAACGCTTCGGCCGCCTCCAGCGACTCGAAATTCCGTCGAGTCAGTCTTACGGGCCGCTCCAAGAGCCGAATGAGCCTGAGCGACATGAGTGGCATCCGAAGAGTTTTCTTACGGAAGAAGAGCGAGAACGTTAGGTGAACAGACTGTGACCGTGACTGTGAATTTTCAAAGTGTGTATGGGGAAGTATGAACCGAACCGATCACTCATGTACTCAACCTGCAAATCCTTACCCTTGTCGGACCAACAGAACATTCTATACCTACTCCGTAGGTTCCGTCGGTGCCTACCTAAACCACCTCACCGTCTGCATTGTCGCTGATGTTGAATCTGGAGCGATGAGAGAAGTCGTTACCCTATGTAGCACCCCACTTGAAATTACCTAGCTTAGTCGCATTGTCTTGTTTAATGTAATCTGCATCTGTATCTGGACCTGTACTTTTACATCCCTGTATCCTACATCCTATACTGAAACCGCGTTGTCGCGAGCGACGAGTACATTACCTCTCTATTCTGACGCACTCTGTCCATTTGTCCACCGTGGAAGCACGCGTGTCAACAGGGCGCACTCAAACGTAAATTTAAAGAGTCTCATTTTTAGTCTAAGACGTAGTATATCGAAGTTACCGGCAAAATGTTAACATACACATCCATATTCACATTCCTGGATGTCCTCAGCTCGTCATCGCTATGCCTCTGATGCCCACCGCCGGCCAGCGCACTGTTGTTACTGTACCGTGCGGTCGTGGCTCCCTCCTTGTCCTCGTCGTCCTCCCCAGGAGTCGTTGCCACAGAACTAACAGTCTCCTCTCTCGCCAGTGACCGTGAGCGAAGGCTTGTTCCGACTACCATTCGTTGTCCACCATCAGATGAGTTAGGATTTTCTTCCATTTGCGGGTGCGGCGAGTCGTACTTGCTCGTGGATGTGGATGTTGTCGTCATTACATCGTCAGTCATTGGGGGGTTACCTCTCAACATGCCATACTGAATCCAGCCTCGTCAGCCACCTTTACAAGTCGACATACAAGGCTGATAGGGGTGCTCATCAATGCTGATTCAAATAGCTTACCTCGGACATTATATCTGAAAGGCCCCGATGCTTCTCTGGTAGAAAATCCGACATCGTACCGATGACTTTGCGCAAAGCTTGTACCAGAATGTGGTTCTGAGATTCGAGATCCGCGATTTCCTTGCGGTTCTCGGCCAGAGTCCTATTACGGTCGAGTCGTTAGTACACTGCCAGACAAGGACGCAAGCGCCGCCTTCCGAGAAGGAAACTCGATTTCTCACCTGTCCAGCCGAGCCCGCCTTCGTTCGCTAAAGATACAGTGCACGCCGTCCTGTCGACAACTGTGGCACCGGGGTCCGCCTGAGCACTTGGCTTTCTGTATCTGACAACGCGTACAGGCGTGAGCTACCCGTGGGGGTTTTGGCACGGTGACTTTCCTGTCGACATTCATGGCGATCAGGCCGGGAAAATGTGGATAGATGTGGTTGCAGCGTTCAATGTGAAAGCATGGTGTATTTTGCAAGGGTTGGACGTAAAAATGAGAAGAAAAAACAACACAACAGTTGCCGTCTTAACCTCGGAGGCTTCGGACATCTTGAGCGAAGAAGGTCGATACCTAGGCCGGCAAACGCCAGTACTATGACCCGACTCACTCACCACCGTATGTCAACTTTCAAGGTCTATGACACCCACAAGACGGGCTTGGAACTGGGACAAGGAATTTGACGTGATGGCAGCTTGCTATCAGGGCTCCTCGCACTGACAACATACACTGCTTGTTTTCGGATCCATCTTAGGGTGCGACACACGGGGACATGGACGTGAGGGTCAAATGATGGCAGGATCGTCTCGGCGACTGGCTCCAAAGTTTCACGGTTGACGTCTCCACGCGCACGCAACCAACAGAACGTTCCATGATTGCTCGGGACAAGTCAGATGCAATAATCTCTTTGTGATCAAAACTGGGGACTCGGTGCTCGGTCCTCGAAGGTGGTTAGTTGTTTGGCAGAGTTCTAGAAAAAGACGGGCGGGCGGAGAAAGCATGCGGCTTGATCTCCTGTCGATCTGATTGGTAGGAGCAGACGGTTCGCGATATTTGTCCGTTGGTACTAGAAGAAGTGTGCCTGGGTAGACCGAATACTCGTAGGGCGTTCGGGCTAGTCGTAGTTGGTGCCCCGTACTCCTAGGGAGCACCTCTTCCAAGGCATATGCCAGGCGGTTCGCGTGGTGAAATAAAAACGTGACATGGACCACGGGCTCGCAGGATAGGCATTCGATGCCGTTTCCTGGCCCATTGACCATCCATTTTCCTTTTACGGTGTCCAAAAGGAAATAATACCTTGAGCTTTTAAGTCTAGCATTATCCGTTTTCGGGTTGCAGGAAATCTCGATCTCGAAACAAAGTTGTGGCTTATGTTCGACTTTGGCCTTCGATTTCACGAGCCGGAAGTACAGTTCCAGAACTCTATCTTCACAAGGGGCGGTGAAGTAGCGTATGCCGTGTCTGCGTTGCACTGCCTACAGAGACGCGTGTACATTGCTCTTAGGCTCATTGTCGGAGGAGAGCGTGAATGCATATTGCAATAAGCTGACCATCCGCTAGTGTTCTGTACAGGCTCTTTGTCTTCCCCTCGAACGGAGCCTTCCGGCGGCGCAAGTTGAGGTTGTATGGGTGGAGAACTGGAATGAAGCAAAATGATTGCACCTCCTCGAAACACTCGACAGGTCCAAGGGGAACAGGCGGATTCTGGTTTTGGTTAGAGCTCCGGTACTCTGGCACAAGAGTAGACAGCTTAATCAATTTCATGAGTACTGGCATGTCAGGGAAGTCGACGAGAACTGCACAGTGACATCTGATGTACTTCGATCAATTGTCAAGACTAGGTGCGTTCGGACATAGCATGTCGAAAGATGATAGAAGATTCCAGCCTGTAGCGTCTAGCTGTAGAAAATTGGTGAACTGAACATTATATTTCGAATTAGCCGATGTCCACAGCGTGTCCAGAGATGCCAAGACCGATACAGGATACATACCTCATCTTGCGAAGTGGGTTCGGTTTGGAAGTCGTCGAAGTTGAAGTTGAAAGTCCCAGCTCCAGCTCCAGAAACTTGAAATTCAGTTTCATTTTGGTGGGTGTTGCCGGTAACTTTTTCAACTGCCGCAGGATCTGTCTCTTTCGTTCTGGACGCCTGGACAATCAGAGAAGCCACCATAGCGACTTCCTTTGGCAGTGAGATTGACGCTGTAGATTCAGTCAAGTATTCAACATAGCCAAAGTGTCCAACGCAAGCATCCAGCAGGCCAAGGTCGGTCGCGGCGGTGGATACCGTCGGGCACTTGACGAGATGAATGAAGAGGCTGACCATTGCATGGAGCGGATAGAGGAATGCCAAACATGAAGGCGTGCTTGCATTGACGTTAACAAGTCGAAGGGCTAAAATGATCTTGCGTGCGGCATCGGTGATGATGTTGGACGATGAAGCGAGTTGGCCTTCGACAATGGCCTTATAGCGACTTTCAGTGAACCTCGAAACTAGCCAGGGATAGAAGAAATGGCAATGTACAGCCATGATGCTGCTTTGGATACTGAAATGGAGGTACAAGATCTCGTTAAGCTGCCTGGGAGAATGAGGCGATCGACCCGAGGTATCAATCTTGAGGTCTTGTGGCATTTCAAGGAGTAGACGACTCAGCTCATCGTGAAATTCGGTAATAGTCCGAATGAGTTCGTTGGCTGTCATCGAAAGTGCCTTGAGGGAAAGAAGCTGACGAGAGATACCGGACTGAATTTTGGCAAGACGGACGCGGATTGAGAAGCATGGGGAATGTGTATCTATGGCACTAGGCATTGAAATGTTGATAATTTCATCGTCAATAGCCGACGGACGACAGCTGCTCAGGGAGAGGTGCTTCTCTAGAGCATACAATGTCCACCATAAGTTGCTTCTTTCGAGTGCCTCTTTTGGGCACCTCCCCCATGCTCTGTCTGGCTGACGATGTAGCCCCTTAGTTTGAGCTAGATGAACAGCGTTCGAGCACAAGAAATACTTGAGATTGGGATGGCCCAAGCCTTCAGTGTAACATGACTGTACTGCCATTAGTAAAGGTTTCCAAGTTCGTGCACCAGCGTTAGCGATACCATCAGGATTAATGCTCGTATTGCTGTCAAGGTGGAAGGTGGGAGGAGAAGTTCGGTGAGCACTGATAATGCCAGTTTGAAATAGCGCCCTGAGTCTGCTTGGGCAGTTGCGAAGGACACAAGAGAATCTTCTGATAGTATGCTTCGAAGACCAGCGGCGTACATGACATGCTTGAGGGCGTAGAAGGCGGCATCGTCTCTTTGCGTTGGTGTACGATAGTGGGCTCGCAGACGAGCTTCAAAAGTGGTGCGATCAACAATTCCAAGCGAAGCCTCCCAACAATTACGATAGAATGCTTCAAGCTCGAATGTGAGATAACGGTCAATAACGAGAAGAGTACTTTATGAACATACCATCAACGTAGTCAAAAGCAGTTGACTCATCAACCTCCGGAGTAATTAGTTCTGTAGACAAGTAGTTGTCGTACGAGGAATTCTGGACAAGATCTCTTGTAAAGCGTTTCGCAGCTGCAACGAAGTCTCGGTTGCCAGTGTTGTCCCAAACCCACTTCGACCCTGTCTCTGAACAAATTGAAGTCCATGACCAAGGTTCGTGGTATTCCCAGACGGCGTCTTCGGGTACAATTTCGCTGTGATCATTGACGCAAGTGCGGTTGGAAAAGCCTCTATCAAAGCCTGGCAGTGGCGGACTTGAATCTGTCTGGCGTGCGCTTTCGTAGCCATCCATTACAGCTTCCACTGTGGCATCGACATTACTCGCTAGCGCAGACTCTCGTGTCCTTGATATATGGCCATCGCGAGTCTTTCGCCGCCGACGCTTGGTTGCTGGTGGGTAGGTACATTCTTTACCCAACCTCAGACAGTTCTTACATGGGGCACCTCCGTTGCCTTATCAAGGTCAGTTCTGCTTCGTCGAGAAGGGTGGGAATCGAGTAGATTACATCTGACTTTTCTCTGTCGACAATTGCGACATGCGATAGTCACTCTATCGCTTCTCTGTCGAGGTGATTGACCAGACATCTTCGGAGGTCTGCTCGCCCAACGTCTCATAGACCGTCACGGAGAAGTGCTGAGGAGGTTAGCCGTGGCGGTGAAGCGATAGATGATTATTGTGAGGTTCTGTATTGGAAGGATAGATAGGATAAAATGCTGGGAGAGTTGGGATGTAAGTTACAACATGGTTCAATTTGATGTTGCTAGACCCCAGTAGCTTAGCTAGGTAGATTTAGGCGAGGTACCTAGCAATAGACTGCGGTTATAGGTACTCAGTGCCTAAGCTTGTGCCCCAATTGAAGCCGACAATAGTAGGGATTGGCGGTAAAACTGGGCCCGGACCGCTACATAGAACCCCTAATGTAAGTGAGGTTCAAGCCCGGACTTTAGTTCATTAATGCCGCCGGTAACTGCTTTGATGATGGGGGACATTGTACACTTCACCCTCCTGCGCCTCTCTAAGCTCGTGTCCAGTGCTTCTGGTTTCACCACATTGTATCATTACAGCGCTGCCGGACTTTCATCCAACTATTTCATTCTCCAGGGGGCCTTTGATTTGTACATCATCTGTTGCCATCCATCCCAACCAGGTATGGTAAAGGCTTTGGAAAGTAGACATGATTGTCACTCAGACCTTCCTGAAGAACATGTCTTCTTCGGGCGGCCTCATCTCAAATCTGAAAAGAACGCCGCGCTTTGTATGACTTTCGAAAGGGCATAAGCCTCAGGACACGATTCAATCTGATCCATTTGGCTCCCGACTTACGGCCTTGACATCCGAAGACGGACGATACTGTCCCGTCGCCGTTTGATATCCTATCTCGGACATCGACGATATCTTGGGGGCGTTTGCAACAGATTTCAACTATGATCTCGACTTAAACGCCTCCTCGTAGCAGCTTGTCCGCTGATTTGTCTCTGGAGTGTATGCTTGCAATGATCACAGATCCGAACGGAGCTCTTGCATACTCCATAGTGGCCACAACCACTGTACACACAGCTTCGGAGCAACCACAAAGGTTAGGACTCACGGGCCGAGCCAAACACCTCGTTGCAGCCGCTGGTACGCAATTGCAACGGCCCTGGTGCCGACATATGTAAGCGAGCTAATGTTATGTATAAAAGCTGCCTGGAAGTTCCCGCGCTCAGTCTTCTTCCGGGTCTCTTTCAGCTTGTCAGTCACACAGTTTTGGGATCGCGCGGGCCAATTCTATCCAAAATGACTTCCTTTGCTATCACAAACGTTCGTGTCTTCGACGGGGAAAATGTCCTAGAAGATGCCGATATCGTTGTGGAAGATGGAATCATCAAGCAGGTTGGGCATGGCCTGAACTCAGGTCACCTCCCAAGCATTTCGATGCCTGGTCACACGTTACTCCCAGGCCTTATTGATGCCCATTGCCATCCAGAACGCGAGCTCAGTTTGCTGGAGCAGGCGTACCGATTCGGCATAACCACCATCATGGACATGCATAATGTGCACGAAAACGTGGTGCAATTGAAAAGATGGGCGCAAGAGAGAAAGGACATCCCAGACGTGAAAAGTTGCCACTATGCTGCAACAATAAAGGGTGGCTGGCCAGCGTGGGTGGAAATGAAGTTGCCTGGAGTTGAAGTGAGTAGACTTGATGGCTGAAGGTACCTGATAATGACCTGACCTTGCCAGCCAACCCGCTTCGAGGACTATCCAAATGTCAACAGCGAGAAAGCGGCAGAGGCTTATATTCAGAAAGCAGTTGAAGGCAAGTATGACTACATCAAGTTGATGCATGAAGACGGGCGGGCTCTCGGTATTGGCGAGGGTCAAATTGCAAAACCTACAGCCGCAGTTCAAGAAGCCATCGTTCGGGCAGCGCATAAGCGAGGCCTGAAGGTTGTCGCACATGCCTTGTCACTGAAAGACACCCGCGAAGTGCTGAAAGCCGGCGTTGATGGGATGGCTCACACATTCTTCGACGAGCCCATCACGCCCGAGATCGTCGAGCTTCACAAGCGCAACAATGTCTGGGTCAATCCAACACTGGCATGTGCTGGGGCTCTGACAGGCGAGTCACTGGACATCTTCAAGCAATTCTCCGAAGACGAACGAGTCAAGAACAAATTGTCCACGGGGGACATAGAACTGATGCATCACTGTTTGCATTTGAAGGCTCCTGGTGCGAAGTGGGAATATGCCATTAACAGCGTCCGCCAGCTCAGAGCTGCCGGCATCGATATCATTTGGTAATGTACCCTTGGATGCCCTGTTTGATTTCCTGGGACTCTAGCTAATGTCTGACAACGTAGTGGCTCTGATGCAGCAGCGGGCGCTCCAGGATCTGTCTTCGGTGCCAATCTACACATTGAGATGTATCTGCTCGTGACGAAGGCAGGAATGTCTGCACTGGAGGTCCTGAGAAGTGCGACAAGCTTGACGGCTGACCTGTTCGGGTGGAATGATAGAGGGAGGATCGCAGGGGGGCTGAAGGCCGACTTGCTTCTCGTCGAAGGAAATCCCTTGAGCAACATCACCGACACCCTGAACATCAAAGGAATATGGCGAGATGGGGTCAGTTTCGAGGGTCACCAGGGATTCCCTAAATACTAGGTACCTAGGTAGACAATTGTATGCGAGATACTCGGCTCTGAGCTGTTCCGTATTACAAATGCATCTTTCCCCCCGAAAGAATGGTCGGGTTGAAGAGACCCAGGTACTTACCCGCTCTCCCTGACTCAATAAGAGATTGGAAGTGACTGCAGCGCGGGCAAAGTCGGACTCAAAATAAGATCCGGGCATCTATTGCTTTTGAGCACAATCCTGATTTCTCTTCGGAGGTTATACTGGTGCTCCGTCTTCATGTCAACGTTGTGGAGCCGCTTCTTCGGCCCGAATGTAGATGTTCGCAAGTACATCTTCGGAAGTTAACGTGTGTGCTTCGATGGCTCGGAAGTTATCACCAGCGTGTTGTTCCCCGGCATGTCGTTCCCCGGCATGTCAATAGTTGCAACCCTAAGCAGGTTCCATATTAAATAGCTAAAGACGCAGTATATGTGTTGGTACTACTGCTATGGGCTAAGAGGAGATCTCATGCCATTGTTACTAGGTGCGGCAGTTACAATAGGTAGATATCTAGAACACGCCCTTCAACCCCAAGGGCTCTGAACATCTTTACAGACTATACCGGCGGCTGGCAATGTACCGTTGGCGAAGAAGCGCTTCAGGATCTCGTGCGCGCAGACACCGGAGTTTCCAGTGCCACAACAATGTCCAGGGACGTCTTGCGTCAGGACAACGCTTCCTTCGTGCTTTTCAGACATCTTCACGGCATTGCGGACCGGCGTGACAGGGTCAGCGGTGTTGCCGATGAAGAGCAACGGGCTTGCTCGCGGGTCATAGTCACTGAGATTCGAACCAAAGAGCCCCGTGAACCGATTTCTGGGTGCCGGTCGAACCGATGCGGGCCAGTGGACGCAGAGCATTGGGATCTCCGCCCAGAGAGGTCCGGTGATGGGTGATTGGGATTCCAGTAGCCTGATACGTTTCATAAACTTCTCCTTTGACCAGGATGTGATATCGTCGCCGTCGCCACACAGGACAGAGATAGCTGCTTCGAGCTGCCACGGGTATCCTTGTATGTACGGCTTGGACATCGAGCCCATTTCATTGTGTCCAGACAATGCATGGATGGAATGCAAGGGCGTCGAGGGCATGAAGTCGCCAGATGAACCATTGAGGAACATATCTGCAACCTGAGCAAGGGAAATGAATCCCTGAGAGTCTCTCTCGAGCAGCAAACGTAGACTGACAGCCAACAATGGCCAATACTCGTTCGGAAAGTACAAAGACAAGTGGATGCTAGCTTTGAGTTGGTGGTAGGTGATCATAGCCAGGTTTCCGTTCAGCAGGAGAGGCAGCGGGTCGTCTATCAACCCAAAGAGGAAGGCTTCGACCTTGCTTTGAATGTCAACGTGACTTGTAGCGGTGGCGTCGAACAGAGCGCATTTGGGACCTGCCTCGAAGCAGTATTCAAAGAATCTTGTCCACGTTTGGTTGTTGTCCTGCAAATTTGTAGTCCATCCTGTTGCGGTATAGTCGTCTGCATCAACGACGCCGTCCAGGACCATTCGGCCGATTCGCTCGGGGAACATGGACGCAAATGTATTTCCAAGGTACGTCCCATAGCTCAAGCCCCAATAATTGAGCAGGGGGACGTGCCGGTTCTCGTTTCGAAGAGGAATCTGACTATTCGATGTAGATGGCTCTTTTGAACTCAACTGCTTTGATAGATGAGCGTCCACCTGGTCGACGATCTCCACCATATCGTAGGCCACGAGAGCAGTGCTGACAAATTGGTGGACATTGGTTCCGTCGCTGAAGGCACCATTTTCCGCTTCTGCGCACAATTGGCCAAGTCCATGGTTGATGTTCCATTTGACGTTCAGCGCTTGATGATCCGAGACGATATCGCCGACGTCTAGAGCCAGTGTTGAAACAACTGTTCGATAAAGATCCTCTGTAAAGCATGCCGCGGAAGGTGTAGAGAATTTCATCCCTCGAGGATCGAATGAGAGAATCTCGAAATGCTTGTGGGAGTCTACTACAGTTTGGAGTGATCTTGCGGAACTCAAGAGAATGTCGATGCCAGACCCCCCTGGGCCACCTGGATTGATTACGATTGTGCCGCCGAATGACGCGTCTGATACATCTACAACGGCGGGCAGGCGTGCAATTGCAATTGAGACACGGTTGGGGTTGGACAGATTGGTCCAGTCAAGAGGTACCTCCAACCTGGCGCATTCGAAGATTTCGTAGCACTGGACATATCTCAGCTCCGAAGAAGGCTGCACAAGTGCCCAGTCGAAGAAGCCATCAGAAGGGTCGTGAGGGATCGTTGTGGGCACGGATGAGACGACTCGAGCGCAAAGGGCCGCGCTGAGGGTCATGAAAGTAAGCATCATTGTCCTAGGCAGCTGGCCCTATGGTTCGAACCCTTGGTAGCTATCTGGTATGAGCTTCGCCAGAGAAATTGAGGTTATCTTGAGAAAGAGACGGGCTTCAACGGCGTGGGAAGGGTAGAAGTATCGGCGAGTGAAAGAACCGGATTCAAGGCCACCTACATTGTTAAACCCAAAAACCATGCACGTTGAGGAAGCTCTATTGGCGTAGAGATCAGCTGTATCCGCCAAGTAGGGACGAAACACATACAACAGCGCAGTGTCCCAAGAGACGAGGTATTTATATCGACGAGGTCGCTAATAGGCATCAAAGAATCTGAGATACGAATACGAGAATTAGATACCCCGTACGGAGTACATGCCGCCGCTTTATCTTGTAGTGGCTGGTAGTTAAAGTGCCTGCATGATCGATGACGGCACGCGTTTTCTCGACGGACGCACGCGTTCTTTGTCAGCGTTGGTTAAACACTGCCACTGTGAGAGCACACCCCGAAGATCACAAACTGATACCTGCGAATGGTCTAATTCAAAAGAGACCTGCCGGGACAACCAGTCGCAAAGCTCCAGACAGCAGAATGGAGGTGGCATAACAAACATGTTGGCCACTAGGTTGCGACAATTCACATTGGATAGACAATGTCGTCCTCTCAGCCTTTTCAACCATCCTCCCCCTTAGCAGGCGGCAAAAGAAAGAAGTCCCGATTTACATACAAGCAGCTTCACTTGCTCGGCCAATCTTCCACTAGCTGCCCATTGAGGGTCATCGCTTTGATCGACTATGACGCGTTTTACGCTCAGTGCGAAATGGTACGGTTAGGTGTAGCCGAGTCTCAACCTCTCGCTGTTCAACAATGGCAAGGACTGATTGCCATCAACTATCCAGCCCGCGAGTTTGGACTGAGTCGACATGTCACCATCACTGAAGCGAAAACGAAGTGTCCCGGGATTGTAGTCCAGCATGTTGCCACCTGGAGAGAAGGCGACACCAAGTGGGCTTATCGAGATGATGCAGCAAGCCATATTCAAACCGACAAGGTATCTCTGGACCCGTATCGGCTTGAATCTAGAAAGTCTCTGGCACTGGTCAAAGAGATACTACCACCACCCCCTGTCCAGAAAGTTGAAAAGGCCAGCATTGACGAGGTCTTTCTCGACTTGTCTGCGCAGATCCATCAGATCCTTCTCGAAAAATATCCCGAACTCAAGTACGCGCCTTATGATGACCCGACGGAACATCTACCACTGCCGCCATCAACTGCTCTGGACTGGCAAGCCGACGCTCTTATAGATCTCGACTCAGCAGAAACTGAAGACGACGATCCAGATTGGGATGATGTGGCCATGAATATTGGCTCTGAGATTGTTCGTGGCGTGCGTACTAGGATCCGCGAAAAGCTCAAATACACTTGCTCGGCTGGTGTTGCACGCAACAAGATGATGGCGAAGCTGGGGGCTGGATACAGAAAACCCAACCAGCAGACGATTGTGCGGAATCGAGCAGTACAGCATTTTCTATCGGGTTTCAAGTTTACCAAAATTCGTAACCTAGGTGGTAAACTTGGTGACCAAGTCGTGGACACATTCAACACTGACGAGGTCACAGAACTACTCAAGATTCCTATTGAACAACTGAAGTCCAAACTAGGGGACGAGACGGGAACGTGGCTCCATGGGATCATTCGTGGTGAAGACCATAGCGAAGTCAGCTCCCGAACACAAATCAAATCAATGTTGTCAGCAAAATCCTTCAGACCGAGCATCAATACCACGGACCAGGCGAACAAATGGCTTCGTATCTTCGCAGCAGACATTTACTCTCGTCTCGTTGAGGAAGGCGTGCTAGAGAACAAGAGAAGACCGAAGACGATAACCTTGCATCATCGTCAAGGCGGGCAAACAAAATCCAAACAGTTGCCTATCCCCTCGGGCAAGAAGATCGACGAGACCATCCTGTTTGAGCTTGCAAAGACATTGCTCGGACAAGTCATCACCGACGGGCGGGCATGGCCATGCGCAAACCTCTCGCTCAGCGTCGGAGGTTTCGAAGAAGGCGTCGCCGGTAACAAGGCTATCGACATGTTCCTATTGAAAGGCGACGAGGCCAAAGCTGCCGTCGATGTACCGTCTCGGAGTAACACCGCTACACCCAACATCGACGACTCTCGACCAGAGAAGCGTCGAAGACTCAACGACGGCACTTACATTGCCCACTTCTACGCCAAGGGTGAAAGTACGGAGGAGGCCAACGAGTCTGCCGAGGACGATATCATAGCACAGGAGCATTATCTTGAAGAGAACGACAACATCAACGAGGTCCACTACGACGAAGGACCCGACCAACACCTCGTTCTCGCCATGCAAGAACGAGACATCGCCACTTACTTCTGTCAACAGTGTCAGAAGCCGATCAACGAACCTGATCGTGCCGAGCATGAAGACTGGCATTTTGCCAAACAACTCCAAGCTCAAGACGCGCCCGCCGTGACAGCACCAACGAATTGTCTCCCCCCTGGCCCTGTACAGACGAATAAAACGAAACGAAGAGAGACAGCGTCAAGTAGTCGAGGTCGACGTTCGAAACCAGAAAAGGGCCAGAGCCGACTCGCCTTTGGATAGTTTTCATGTCCATTTCTACGGCGTCTTTACTCCATATAGGTGAATTCTTAAATAAAATGGATTCATGTTTTCAGTAGTTCATTGATTTTTCTCGGGGTTTGTTTAGAACCTAGATACTCTGATCTTTATACTCCTTATTAAACGCCCTCCCAATGACCATCCTGCGAATCTCGCTCGTACCTGCTCCAATCTCATACAGCTTCGCATCCCTAAGTAACCTCCCCGCCGGGATCTCATTGACATAGCCATTGCCGCCCAGCAATTGTATGGCGTCGAGGCCGCACTCGGTCGCCCGTTCGGCAGCGTACAAGATGGCGCCCGCGCAATCCTGTGTCCGAATCTCTCCTTCCTCGTCGACCTTCCGGGCCGTCTCGTACGTGTACGCCCTGCTGGCCTGCAACTTGGTATACATGTCCGCCAGCTTCCCCTGGATCAGCTGGTTATGCGCAATGGGCATGTCGAACTGTTTCCGCTGGTGCGTGTACGGCAGCACGAGGTCCAGACACGCCTGCATGATCCCCAACGGCCCGGCGCTGAGGACGAGTCTTTCGAGATCGAGGCCTTCCATGAGCACGGTCACGCCCTTGTTGATCTCACCCAAGATGTTCTCCTTGGGTACAAAGACGTCTTCGAACACGAGCTCGCCGGTGTTCGAGCCGCGCATGCCCAGCTTGTCCAGCTTCCTCGCCACGCTGAACCCGGCAAAGTCCTTTTCGACAATGAACGCCGTGATGCCTTTGCTCTTCTTCTCGGGTTCTGTCTTGGCGTACACGACGATGTAGTCGGCGTCGGGCCCGTTGGTGATCCACATCTTGGTCCCGTTCAGCTTGTACCCTCCGTCGACGGCCCTGGCTGTCGTCTTCATGCCCACGACGTCGCTGCCGGCAGAGTGCTCGGACATGGCGAGCGCGCCGATCTTGTCGCCCGAGATCAGGCCCGGGAGGATTCGCTCTTTCTGGTCCTTGCTGCCGTTCAGACACAGTTGGTTGACGCAGAGCTGTGAGTGTGCCGCGTACGAGAGGGCAATCGACGCAGACGCCCGGCTGAGTTCCTCGAGAATCACACAGTGTGCTTGGTATCCCATCGCGAGACCGCCGTACTCTTCATCCGCCGTGGGACCCAGAAACCCTGCCTCGCCTAGCTTCTTCCACATGTCGTTGGGGAATTCATTTGAGGAGTCTGTTCGGGCGGCGATCTCTTCGGGGATCTCGCGCCGCGTGAACTCTTGGACTCGTTCGCGAAGTTCATAGAGGTCTTCTCTCGACGGCGGCGTGAAACCGCTGGGGTGCTTCGATTTTGATGTGGAGGATAACCTAACGGCGGTGTAAGGGTAGAGAACTCGAGATGCATAGCGGGAGAGGTGAGAGGTCGGGCGGGCTATTCGAGGGAGGAGGGAAGATGTCATCGCTGAGATTGTATACAAGGACGGTATGTTAGCGAGATGCAAAGGGCACGCTTGCGCGAGTGGGACAAACAAAGAGATGGAATCTCTCTGATCGTGAAGTTGTCGCGCTCCATAACCAACTCGTGCACTCAGCGGTCTTGATGCCAATGCCGCGTGTAGCCGCCGCGTGCCGAGTAGCCAAATACCGAGGATGCGTAAAGTCCCCAAAAGTGCGGAGCGTCTCCGTTCAGCGAAATGTATCCGTACTTGGGTAAACGACACAACGTTGCACAGGGATGTTCGATGCACTTTTTGATGGTAGGTGATTATGATCTTATTCAAGAGTTGATCCTGAAGCCGGGAGGCAACCGACTGTCAGCTATACTGTCATGCGGCCCCCTGCATGTTTCTACCGGAAATGAAACGAATACTTCATGATAGGTATGCAATGCATTCAGCAAATGCCTCTTCGTTGGCAAAGCTTATGCAAGAGTCCCCTACAAAACTCCCAAAGGCCATCTGCCGATGATACTTATCACATGACATTCTGTCTATCGTTCCTCAGCCCGTGTTCGTCTATCAACTTGGTCCACCTCCTGTCAATGCACGGCATTCCGAACGCTCTCGAACTATTGACAGGACTAACCAAGGGTGTTCTCGTCTCCTGTAACTTTATTCCCGCGATTGTTTCTTAGACCGGCTTATCATACGTCGGATGCTGGCTGTTAGCAAAGCCGTCCGCGGGTCTGCGTTGCGAACTCACATCGGGACTGCAGCAACCTCAGGTGAACGAGGAGACAAGGGTCGCGTTCATCGGTAGGAACGTCGAACCACAGCTGGTACATATGTACCTGGTGAACGAGATGCGCTCGATATCCGCCCTCTGAAGCGCTCGCCATTCTCTCCAAGATTGTCCAGTCCACAGCTGGTCCCTTTTTTGCTATACCCAGGAATTTCTTAGTTGCACAGGTCAGTGTAGGGGGGTCTTGCCTATTGAAGTCGCGATCAGCCTGACCATTCACCGCCTGCTGCTAAAAGAGACATGACCTTCGAGACTCCATTGACTACAGGGGTCTGCAGTGGGCGGGACGAACGACCTGGAAATCGTCGATGTTCTGATAGAAGGGTGACGCGGATGATTCGATAACGTCCAAGACTGCTTGTCAGAGTCCTTGGAATAGTAGCTTCAAGTACTCCTGATTCAATCATGTTTCGTGTATATTATGAGGGCAGTGTCTTGGTGGAAAGCAAATGCAGCATCTGGGTAACGCCAGATCTTGTGAACAGTGAAGTACATGTTTTCCGTCATGCAAACGCTGTAGGCCATAGACTGGGAATTGGTAGGTGTATCAGTCTTCTAGCAGTGTTGATGTGTGAAGTCTACATTTGCCCCGGTGGTTCGAGATGAGTGAAGAGGCCTGCATTCGACTTCATTCCTAGACTTGGCCCTCGAAGATGAGCTACACAAGGCATATTGAAAGACATCCAAAGAGAGTTATTGCAACTGCGCTGGCCGTGTTGATCCAGCCTTGAACCGCAGTCGATCTCCCGGTCAAGTGACTGGAGGGCGAAACATTGTTCCGTTCCGACACGCACAACCACAGCCTGACGAAAATTTCGAACCCCCATCCATATTGGTCTGGGCTCGATCATCAGCCATCTCAACGGAAATCGAAGTCGAAGACCAAATCTCTGATGCAACTGTCGGCCTCTTCATGCTACACAGCCCATTCTCCACAGGTAGAAATCCCTCGCCATGGGGTCAGTCCCGCTGACGCCAACACACATGGGCATTGTGTGTGGACATGGAGTTTTCCGACGCCCATGGTCGAGTTTCTACCCAGGAGTGCTGACCGCCTCTCCCACGCTTTGGGTTCTCACCATCAGACTGGTGGCCTTCCGACATGTTCCAAGGGTGTTTGGCCAATGGACAATGTCATGGCGTCACAATGCACCTCAAGAATGCCATCTTTCAGGAGACCCCATCAAAGTACTGAAGCTAAACATGTGCTCTTATCTGCAGCCAACCGGCCAGAAAATGGAGCTACTACGAAGCTAGCACAGACATCGAAGTACCCATGTACCCATTGTAACCTCTCAACACCTTTGCCACCTCTGTGTCTGCCGTTTGCTAGGCCACTCTTTGTATCCACCTCCTCCGGCCAGCCCTCTTCTTCGTCCCACGTTCTTGACTGCGATGGCGTCGTTATGCATATGTTTCACGGCTTAGTCCAATCAGTCTATGCTGTACTCTTGTCCAGATGTCAAGAAAGGGTATCAGAGTTCTGACGACTGACCTTGCAACTAGCAGGTCTTCCCTCAACCTCGATGCCAGCCAGAGCGGCAACGCTCGAGCACCCACCAAATTTCAATTCCAATCTAATGCCAGCCGCTGCGCCTCCTACGTATATATCTATTTGGCCCATCGCCCTCTGTTTTTGGTTGTTTTTGGTTGTTTTGTCTGTACAGTATATACATTTCTCAAACTCTCCTTACTTGTCTGCTGTACATCCACAATCATCAAACAGCCCTTCCCAAAACAAGGCTACTATACTACAATAGTCATCATGGCACCAGTCGCTATCACTCCTCCTCCTGTGGAGGTCAAGGCCCGTCCTGGCCTTCAGCGTACCAACACCGCTAACATGGGCACCAGGAGGAAGATCATCTGCTTCTCAGGTAAGTTTTACTAGAAAGATGGACGAAAACCCTTCTCTGATTGCGACTTGAAGACTTTGATGGAACGATTTTCATGCAAGACACCGGTCACACCTTGTTTGACAATTTTGGCTGTGGCCCAGAGCGACGAGCAGTTCTTGCTCATCAGATGGAATCTGGAGAGCGAACTTTCCGCGAAGTCTCAGATGAGCTGTACGCTTCTCTGGACGTTCCCTTCGAGGACGGCTTCGAGGTCATGAAGACAGCTCTGGACATTGACCCCGACTTCCAAACCTTTCACGAGTTTTGCGTCAACAACAGCATTCCTTTCAACGTCATCTCAGCTGGACTGAAACCTGTTCTACGGAAAGTGCTTGACCATTTCATCGGAGAAGACATGAGCAAGCACATCGAGATTGTTGCCAACGACGCAAAGATTGCTGAAGATGGTAGCAAGTGGGAAGCCGTTTGGAGACACGACACCCACCTGGGCCACGACAAGGCCCAGTCCATCAACGAATACAGAGAGATGGCCGCAATGCAAAGCGACAATGGCACCATACCATTGATTGTCTTTGTCGGAGACGGTGTTTCTGACCTTCCTGCAGCACGAGAAGCTGACGTGCTCTTTGCGCGTCGTGGTCTGAAGCTGGAGGAGTACTGCGTCGAGCACCACCTGCCTTACATTCCTTTCGACACGTTCGCCGACATCCAGAAGGAAGTCATCAAGATTGCCAAGATGGACGATGAGAAGACTCACGGTAAAGGTCTGCCAGCGACCTTCAACCCTCGTGCCAACATGTGGAGAAGAGCCAGCAGTAAAACATCAGTCCCTCTGTTCGCGGCACTCAGCCCGTCCAAGGAGGAAAAGGCCTTTATGTGGCCCGAGACGTTTACCCAACCGGCGACTGTGTCCAACGCGGATGCTGCAAAGGCTGCTGTTGCTGCGCCAGTCGCTTGATTTAGCTTCGCGTTCACCACTTGCTCATTTTTCCAAATTTGTGAGACAACAACCCTCGGCACATTTTTTTTTGTATATTTTCGACATTGACTCAGCGCAATAGCGAGAGGCGTCCAGGAAGAAACATTGGGGGTTTGATTTTGACTATGATCACATCTACAATTTGACAGCGAAAGATTCCGATAGATCCAGCGCTACATAGATAGAGTGATACCACTTTGTTTTGTTTTGCTAGACAGTCCGAGCGATAGATCTTGCTTGCACTTGAACTTGGGAAATAAATCAAATGTCGGTCTTTTGAAGTTCTTTGGCTCTTCCGCCTCACCTTGAAAAAGGCCCAATTCTTCTAAAGAAGCATACCGTATGGCTTGTCGAGAGGTACTTTCCAGGATTCCGACTTGATATTATAATTACTACTTCGGTTGCCTTGTCCTCGGCTCCTTTCTCGTTTCCTCCTCTTCACTCGTTTCGTTACAGTGTTGATCAAAGTCCCTCGTCTGAGCGAAAGAATCCTCAAGTGTTCTCGGCGACATTTTCGCAGCACATCCACCCGCCCAGCACGTGTTCTCTCGTACAAAAACGGGAAAAAGTACTTTGAACGAGGGTATTGGAATATCTGCTTGTGTCTGTCAGATCCAAGGGCCATCACTTTTATGCCGCAGTTATCTCGACAGCAGCCTCAACAATCGTCGTCGATCCCGGCGTCGTTCGTGGCCAAGAAATCTCAAATCCTATCCTTGCTCACGCAACCCGAAGACGACTACAGTGACAAGTCACCAAAGGGGACAGTTGACCATCAGATCCGAGATCTCATACAAGACATCAATGCTTACGATGGTCTCGTGACGACGAGTAGTTGTGCAGGTCGAGTTGCCGTGTTTGTGGAGGGGCCCAAGGCTACGGCGACGCCCATCAACGTCAACGGTCAAAATGATATAGGAGAAGACGAACAGAGCACTAATGAGGAGTCCGTAAGAGCGGACACGGCCACGACTGCGACCGCTGCTACTGCTACGACGACGACAACGACATCATCACCAGGAGGAAAAGGTGGTGGAAGATGGTTATATGTCTCTCATGATCCTATTGAGCCTCTCCACGTTGATGCCGACAAGGGGCCGAGGAGGGAAGTAGATTCTTCGGCTTCAGCACAAGATTTCACGACTCTGTTTCAACTAACACCTTGCTCTCGCTCCTCAACATCCACATCAAACGCCCATTCTACTGCACTACTACAACTACCACCCATTAATGACAACACAAGGTCGACAGGGTCAAGAAGTACTCCCAGACTAATCCACCTCACATTCTCCCCTTTGATCTTACATGTCCACTGCGCCACTTTACGACACGCACGACCTCTTGTGGCCGCCGCCATCAACTCCGGGTTCCGCGAAAGTGGCGTACAGAGTCTTCGGGTCCTGGACGATCCCGAACACGGCGTCATGGTCGCCGTACGTACCACCGGATTGGCATTCGAGACTGTCGTTGGTGTCGTTGTTTCCCCTTCTTCTTCTTCTTCTTCTTCTTCTTCTTCTTCCTCCAGAACAAACCATGAGGGCCGGGAGGAGGGCGAAGAAGACACACCAGATGTGATGCAAAGCATAGTGAGCGAAGAGTACCTTGGCATGTGTGCGGGGATAGTAAACGAGCGATTCAAGTGGAACGATGAGCGCAGAGAGAGATTCCGAGCGGAATTGAAACGAGCAATGGCAAGAGATGGGTTGGGATTATCTTCTTCAGAGGAGGAGAATGGATGGGAAGATAAAGATGCTCGACGCAGAAGGAAGCGAGAAGAAGGACTTGCGAGGCAGAAGCAGAAGAGGGAGCGAGAAATGGAAGAGTAGCCTCGGATTAGTGTGGCCTCTCCTCCTCCTTGTCCTTCTCCTTTGCGTGAGATGGGTGACGAAGGCGAACTACAGCTAGATGAAGGACTCGGAGCGCTCAGGGTCTTTTGAAAAGACGCGTGGTATGTACGAAGGTCGAAATACGAAACAACCAATGTCAAGAGGTCATCATCGCTATTGCCTTCTACTTGTTACGTGCAAGCTACAACTTCGTCGCCCTCGCCATGAACGGTTCCCTCTTCGACGTCCCCCTGATCGTGACTTCCTCACCCATCCTCACCAGCGCGAAATCCGTCAACCCAGCCTCGGCAAACACCGTTCTCAGCTCCTCCTCGCTGAACCCGTGATGGCTGATGGTGTTCACGGCGTCCTTGAGCTCCGGATGCACCTCGGCCTCCATGGCGTGCGTGACGAAATCGACAATCATAAACACGCCGCCCGGCCTGAGTCTCTCGACCAGTCGGCGCGTCGCGAGTCGTACGTCTGTGAAATGATGAAAACCCATACCTACGACCGCGAGGTCGAAGTTGTGAAATTTCGCGCTGTCAAGAACAGCAGCGTCGGCGTTGGCGTGGGCCGAGATCAAATTGCCCACGACGGCGTGAGCGTTGATCTGTTCATCTGTGTCGCCATTCGCAGCAAATCGTGAATTGTATTCCTGCACCATGTTCTCGGACAAATCGACCCCTACGAACTCGGTCGCTCGACCGGCCAGGATGGCAGTGATGGTTCCAGGTCCACATGCGTAATCTAGTACGCGAACCCCAGGGGCTTGGGTGGATGGCTTTGGCTTTTCAAAAGCGGACGAAGGATCGAGGAAGGGAACACCGATGAATGAAATGTTGGACTGGATGAACGCGGTGATTTTGTTGATTAGTTCCCGTTGCCATTCTTGCGATGTATATGATGTTGCGACTTTACTGTTCATTGCGAGAACATTAGCATTTTGTCTTACAGATCTCGGATTGCCAAACAAAACCAAGACAGTGGACATATGTTTGCGTTGTGTAAAGAGAGAGAGAGAGAGAGAGAGAGATGGTCAGGGAAACGTACTTCCAATGTTGTCTGTTTACTTCAGTAAAAGAAGCGGCGTCTTCTGTACCGTGAGAATGGTCGTGGTGATGGTCATGATGATGATGATGATGATGATGATGATCCGCCATTGTATTCCCTGGTACCGAGTACGAGAACAGTATGTCTCTCGGGGTATTCAAACAAACTAGTGACGCGTGCGAAGTACTCAAGAACCAGTACAAGTACGCAAGTAGTGTTGTAGTGGTGAGGTGTCTGAAGTAAATTGTCGTGGTAGACAAATAGACCATAGAGATCTGGCAAAGGTGAAGAAGAAAGTGAAGGATGAAAGCACCTACAGTACGGTCTTTAGTCGGACTGTGCCTGTACTTTTATACTCATAGCTCAGGCATGAATTTGGCTTGATCAAGTACGGAGTAAGGAAAGATCCAAGTTAGCTAACAGCTTGCTCGCCATACTGTACAAATATGTTTCCGAGCTGGTCGGAGACATTCGCCTACCTAGACTTAGCGTAGCCTCACCAACCCGTCAGTCACCAGCCTTGTCTTTCCTATACAAGGCTACCCCAGTTTTCGACGGAGACATAATAGACTCCCACAAAGTCCCCGACATTCCAGCTTGCCTGCTACGTGGTCCCCTCTCCTATGAGGTGACTCAGAACTCCTTGGGTATGAGATTAGGCAGGACTCAACCGAAAGCAAAGATTGAAACCCCACAGAACAGAAACAGGCCGTCCATGATCGACCATCTACGGACCAACACGAGCAAGAATCGAGGTCATTCTTACAAATCTCAATTGTGTCACAAAGTACACTAATTACTCTGTAGAGAGTCTGCCTATACGAAAGCCACGGGTCATGCAAATATTTGCTGTTGAAGTGACCCATCATATCCCATGTTCCACCCATAACACAATCACGCACATCCATTGTCATGATCATCTCAGTCACCCCTGGTAAATCTCTCCTGCCTGGTATCAGAGCTAGCCCGTGTTGAAAAAATAATAACGCCGATGTTAAATCGACTGTCGCCAGCTCCCATGCTATCAGTGGTATCATGTTGAAAAACACTTTTTCGTTTCGCTTCGTCATTCATCCATCCGTCCTTTTCTTTTCACCCTGATGAATTTGTGTTTTATCACCTAAAATAAAACGCCATAGAACTCTGATCAGGTTGATTGATCGAGTCATTCCAAAAATACACAACATGACGCCGGGTAGACCAAGGTAAGCTGTTAGGAGCTCATCTTTTACTTCGTGTACTTGGCACGGAAAGTCTTGGCCGCGTTGACCATGTTGACCAAGGCAGCCTTGGTTTCAGCCCATTGACGAGTCTTGAGGCCACAGTCGGGGTCGATCCACAACTGTTCTGGCTTCAAGTATTGCAACATCTCGGCAATGCGGTCCTCGATCTCCTTCTGAGAGGGGACACGAGGAGAGTGGATGTCATAGACACCAGGTCCAATGTGGCGAGGGTAAGCTTCGTCGACAAAGACCTTGAGCAGCTTAGCATCAGACTTGCTGTTCTCGATGGAGAGAACATCGGCATCGAGTGCTGCGATAGCATAGAAGAAGTCCTGGAACTCCGAGTAGCAGAAATGACTGTGGATCTGTGTGCCATCTTCGACACCCGCAGTTGAGAGGCGGAAAGAATCCACAGCCCATTTCAAGTAATCGGTACGCTCCTTGCCGGTACGGAGAGGTAGACCTTCACGCAGAGCAGGCTCATCGACCTGAATGACGTAGACACCGGCCTTCTCAAGATCAACGACTTCGTCACGGAGGGCGAGAGCCAATTGTTGAGCTTGAACCGACTGGTGCACATCATCACGAGGGAATGACCATCGCAAGCAAGTGATGGGGCCTGTCAGCATGCCCTTCATGGGCTTCTTGGAAATCGAAGCTGCATATTTCGACTCCTTGACGGTCATTGGAGCAGGTCGAGAGATGTCTCCGACGACAATGGGTGGTCGGACACAGCGAGAACCGTATGATTGGACCCAGCCATTGGTGGTGAAGGCGTACCCCTTCAGTCGTTCACCAAAGTACTGGACCATGTCATTTCGTTCTGGCTCACCATGAACATAGACATCAAGATCGAGCTCATCCTGGATCTTGACAACACTCTGGATCTCCTGCTCGATGAACTTCTCGTACTGCTCAGCAGTGATCTCGTTCTTGGTGAATTTGTTACGCTGGATACGGATTTCCTTGGTTTGAGGGAAGGATCCAATAGTAGTGGTAGGGAACAGTGGCAAGTTGAGGCGTTGCTGTTGTTGGGAGATACGAGTAGGGAAAGGAGACTTGCGGTTGTGCATCTGCTCGGTGACCTTGCTTTGTCGGTCCTTGACGGCTGGGTCGTTGGTGATGCTTGAAGAAGCACGGGACTGCATCGACTTGGCGTTGGCTTCAAGGGCTTCTCTGACTGAAGCTGGGCCGTCAGTGACAGCCTTTGCGATGATGGCAATCTCGTTAGCCTTCTCGCAGGCAAAGCTGAACCAGTCAGCAATCTCAGAGTCCAATTTTTTCTCGCTGGCAAGAGTATGAGGAGTGTGCAAGAGAGAGCTGGAGCTGGCAACAATGACTCGGTCCTTGCCGAGCTTCTGTATGGCGGCCTCTACGATCTCAATGGCATGCTTGAAGTTGGTCTTCCAGATGTTACGACCGTTGACAACACCAGCTGACAAGATTTGTTGAGGGCCCAATGCGGCAGCAACGGTTTCAAATTGCTCTGGGTTGCGAACGAGGTCGATGTGGATGGCGTAGAGGTTCTTCAATGACTCAAGAACATCAATGTTGTGGACAATGTCACCAAAGTAGGTAGCAAGGACAATCTTGCTTCCAAGGCCTCCAAGCTTCTCATATGCAGGCTTGAATGCCTGCTTTACAGCTGAAGGCAGATCGAAGACCAGAATAGGTTCGTCGATCTGGACAGTTTCTGCACCCGCCTCTTTCAATTGCTTGAGCAAATCCACATAGAGGGGTAGGAGCTTGTCAAGGGCAGAGATGGGATCAATAGATTGACCACGGTCTGCCTTCCCGAGGAACAGGAAGGACACAGGTCCTAGAAGAACCGGTCTCGTGATGATGCCAGCTTCCTTGGCTTCGAGGAATTCTGTGACTGGTTTGGGTTTGGATGAGAGCTTGAAGACCTGGTTGTCTTGGAGGGTAGGCTTGACATAGTGGTAGTTTGAGTCGAACCATTTGACCATTTCCTGGGGCTTGTTAACAATGCTACTCGGCGTTAATGGAGGTATGCAACTCACCAAGGCAGGCACGTCGACAGCTGGAGCACTGTCGGTCGCAGGTCTTTGCAGACCACGACCCATGGCAAAGTACTCATCGATGGGAGCGAGGTTGTACTTGGTGTAGCGTTCGGGGATGACACCAAACAGCTGGATGTGATCTAGAACCTGATCATAGAAAGCAAAGTCGTTGCTTGGAATGATATCGATTCCGGCATCTTTCTGAATCTTCCAGTGCTCCAATCTGAGTCTCTTGCCCTCAGCCAACAGGTCGTCTTGAGAGATCTTGCCACCCCAGTATGCTTCGGTGGCCTTCTTGAGGTCTCGGTTGGCACCCATGCGAGGGAAACCAAGGATGGAGCTATAAGGCTCAGTCAGCAAGGTGTTCACAAAGGAAAACCGCTCGTTGGACCTACGATTGAACCATCCTGACGGTAGTGCGTGAAAACTTGAGGCGGGGGAGTAGGAAAATAATTTAACAATCCTCTCGGAAACTCGATTGACACTCTACGAGAAAGATGTTTGTGTTGATGGGATAGAAAGAGAAGAAAAAGTGAGGAGGAAAGCGGTGAGACAGTCAGAATACCAGAGACGGAAATTTTTAACCATCTATTAATTGTGATTATTTTAGTGAGCGTTGACGTGACAGGGGACGATCTTGGTGGGATGTTTCTCTACACTCAGTTAGACTGATCTCAGACCTCGCAGACTTCGGAAACATTGGCCACTAGGGGCACTAGGGGCTTCGGAGGGGTGAGAGCTGTACCTAACCATCGCAAATGATGCCTAACTGCACCAAGGGAGTGCCTAATCATTCCTAGCTGATGGTGCCTAAGACTCCGGTGCCGGCGACATCGACCACTCAAAGCCGCCACTCGCGGGGTATGTTCCTGCGCACCCGAGGTTTTTGCTTATCACGCCATGATCGGTGGGGATTACTACCAATACCAACAATACTGGTGCTTGCTAGTTCTTAGGGGTCGCTAAGTACAGCCATTCTCCCTCGTTCACATGCTCGGCTAGACTGTTACGACAATAACATCCTATATGAGGAACCAGGTAGATACCAAATGTCTACAACACCCCAGGGATGGCAGCAGCCCTTCCAGCCACAGCCCTTTTTCCAAACTTTTCCATGTACCAATTGCGCTGTGTGACTGCTCTTGGAAGCATTGTGGCCACCTCGACAACGACGAACCACAAGGCTGGACTTTGCCATCCCCAGCCGAGTCCCCAAGTCCCTCCTAGGATGTAATATCCCGTCCACTCAATCCATTCCCAGACGTAGTGTGGACAAAGAATATTTCTGAAGTATCCCTGTGGCGGAGGAATAACATACACCTTGTCGTAGCTGATCTCAATCTTGCCTTCTGATTTTGCTTTGCGTTTTGCTGCATCTCGTCGCATGTTGTGCAAGATTGCCTCGGAGCTCATGTTCCTCCACAGTCCCTCCGAGAAAAGTGCGAGTCCAATAATGGTGCCGAGGACAGAGCCATAAGAAAACAGTTTGTGATGGCCCTGTATGCCGTCCCTCAGAGCAGAATATACTAGACCGCAGGCAATGTTGCTTGAATTCAAGTACTGGTGGACGCCCATGAAGATCGCTATAATAGGATGAATGGGCGACATGCTTGCGGCAACAAACCACGGTGTATAGAATGCTCGATTCAGATAGTGAACGAGGTACAAGCATGCCAGAATTTCATATTGCGCTGGGAGCCCCGTGCCCATGAAGCTGGTTGATGCGTCCGGGGTAGGTTTCAGCTTCGCTGGAAGCGTGTAGAGAATGTAGAGAAGATTGAGCGGCCCAGCGCTTTCGGCGATCGACCATGCAAGTCGACCAGGTATGTTGAACCGCGAATTAGTGGACGTCTTGCCCATCGCTTGCAGGCTGCTCAAAGGCGTCCATTGTAAGATTGACAACTGGTAGAAGGCCTGATCAGCAGTAGTTCACGACGCGCGATCCGACGGTATCTTTGATGGGGTTCTTTCTTTCAAGCCCGTAGCATCTTCCGCACAAGGCCTGCTGGCCAGATCCAGGATCTTCTGCCTTGAGAAAACGTTGCCAGATGTTGGCACTTACAATTGGCCAGATTCTGTAGAAGTTCATCACAAAGCCCGAAACTCGGGGCGTGGGCGGGAAAAATTCCCCTGGAGAAGGGACGCTTGATATCCAAGATGACATGGCGGCGGATCAATAAACAACGTCGACACGGGAAGTTGATAACGTGCAAGCATTCGAGGTTTGGGTCTATCGCACTGCTAGAGAAGAGCTATCAATGCAGAATGTGGTGAACTGGAACCGCCATAAACGGTGATGTCAATAAGATTTCCATCGGTTTCCGTCACGGTTGCGGATGGAAACACTACACTAGCAACTCGTAATGTTTCATCAAATTGCCCAACTCTGTGCAATCCTCTTTACAACAAAGCACGAGCTACAAGATGATCTACGAAAGTGGTGGCAACCACTGCCATGGACAGTAGACGCTCTAGCAAATGCGCGAGAATCATGATGGCAGTTCTCGAATGAATATGAAAGATTCTTCTCATTGTATCACACTATCAAACAGCTCATCCGCCCCGATCCCGAATTAGACGTTCCCCTAGACGCCTGGACTATTAAGGTGCCATCTTAACCAGGAGGCAGTGTGCTAGCATCAACAACCTCATCAGCGTCCCGCTGGAGATCCTCATTCGGTCCGTACAAAGGCGAGCGAGGTAGTGCCATAAGGCCTGTTCGTGTTGATTCGAGAATGCCAAAAGGAGCAATCAATTTTATGAATGAATCGATTCTGCTCGGCTTTGCAGACCTGGACACTGTTAGAGTTCTGCCAGCCGTATTTCGAGACTTCAAACTTACACTTCGACAATGCAGTTGTTTGTGCTGATGTCAAGAACCTTTCCACCGAATTGATGCGTCAAGTGAGTGATGGCTTCAAGATGCTCATGCTTGTGTCGAAGGGCCTGGCTTGCAGCAAGGCGGTTGGGATGGTAGCTAGCACCTTGACCGAGCATTTCCTTTGCTCGCTGCACAAGGCTCGCTTCGTCTTGCTTGTTCCCTTCTAGTTCCTGCAATCTTTTCTCCGCATTCTCCTCGGGGAATTCGTGGTCTCCTTCGCTTGTCTCGTCGAACTCCTGGCTGGTCATCTCGCGATGGTGCTCCATCAGTTCCTCATAGACTTCAGGGCCCAGGATGGAAACCTTTGCCAGAAGCAATTCACGTTGCACCAATGCGGCGGAAGTATAATCAAGCACCGCCCAAACAGGCACCAAATCTTCCAGTTGACGTCGAGCTTGTTCCACGACGCCATCTTGGCCTTTCAGCACAATAGTCATTCGACTGAGATCCTCCACTTCCGTGTTGCACACCACTAGCGAATCAATGTTGAAACCTCTGGCAGCTAAGATTCCCGACACGCGAGATAGCACGCCCGGCTCATTCTGGACCAAGCAGTTGAGGATGTGTTTCTTTGGTGGAGCTTGGGAGGCTACAGGGGTTTCGTAGAGGATGGAAGAGACTGCAGCTGCGGCGCCATACTGTGGTGAGGTCTCGGACACTGGCAGAGGAAGAGGAGACCGTCTGTGCAGAGCCTTGTAGGCCAGCGCAGAGGTTGAATTTGTACTTTTTGATCTTGTCGATGCGGGCGCAAGGGTGTCGAGGAATGAAGGTCCGCTCTGTGCTCGATAACTGCGCAGCACATTTCTAGCAGCAAAGGATAGGAGATTGCGCGTGCCTGCCATGATGGCGGCTTGTATGAGATTCAGACGCGGTGAATAAGGATCAATTCATCAAGAAAATCTGGCCTTTTCACAATAGCATTGTGAGTCACGGATAGCAAGAGGTCAGCGCTGAAAGACAAAATTTTGGGATTGGAGGTCGGCAAGCGAGCGAAGTCGGTGCCACCCACAGGAGCAGGAGGAGCCAAGCTACAGCTGGGCGTGTTGTACAGGTATGTACGAGGCGTCTAGGGTGCCCAGGGTACCTAGGGTATCAATACACGGGCTTTTACAGGTGCTCCCGCTACTTCACTAAGCCTACTAAGCCAGGTACTTAAGGGCGGCTACTAGAACTTCCCCGGACGTCGGCAAAAAAACGTGATCTCGGAGTTCTGAGCACCTCCCCTGACTCCGAGGCCATACTGACTTGGGGTACTCGTACTCATCCACTGAACAAAGAGATTCTTTGCTGTGCAAGGTCCACACGTGTCATTTTTATGTTCCTTTTGCACTCGACCTCTTCTCAATCATCAAGCAGTTTCGACGTGACGGCCGAGCCCCAACAAGCCCAGTGCAGACGAAATCACGTCGCATCAAGCCGCGGAACAGTGTGTCTCGACTCTCTTGCCTATGGTGGTACTCGTACGGTGTAGCCATGATGCCTACGAACGGTTCCTGGTGAAATGTCTTGGCTCGGACATTTCCACCAGGTTGGTGAGAGAGCACAGCGCTCGAGTAAACCCGAGCAAAGGTAGGAAAACTGAGCTGATGAAAGCTGATGCGACTGTTGCTATTTCGAGCCTTTTCCTATGCTCCCCTGTGTCGGATTTTGCAACCACAGCATAGGTGATCGTCAACAGACTAATGGCTTTCGACTTCAGAGGCAAGGTGATTGTAATCACTGGAGCTGCCAGTGGAATCGGGTCAGTTGTCAACGACAGAATGGGACCGAACTCCTGCTGAATGTTGAGTACCAGCCTCGCCGTGGCAAAACGTCTTCACACTGACAAAGCCCAACTGGCCCTGTGTGATGTAAATACCACTGGCCTGAAGCAGCTCGCCGAAGATCTACAATCGCCTCATCACAAAATCTTCCACCTGGACGTGACTTCAAGCCAGCAGTGTCAGGACACGATCTCCAAAATTGTTGACGACTTGGGCAGGATAGACTGCCTTTTCAATTGTGCCGGTATAAACCTGACAACCCTACCACTGCAGACGACAACGGATGAGGATTGGGACAAGATCGTGGACACCAGCCTGAAAGGAACGTACCTCATGACCAGATCCAGCATTCCGCACTTGACTGAAGGATCCGTCATTGTCAATGTCTCTTCGGTGGCAGGACTCAAGGCCAGTGCTGGCCATGCTATATATAACGCAGCGAAATTTGGTGTGATCGGCTTTTCACAATCCATGGCACTGGAACTCGGGCCCCAGGGGATCAGAGTGAATGTTGTTGCTCCGGGATCGATAACTACTCCGACAAACAATTCTGTTCGTCAAGGAAAGGAGGTTATAGAAAGGACTGAGCAGGGTGTGGCCCTGAGAAGGATGGGAACTGCAGAAGAGGTCGCCAATGTGGTAGCATTCTTGTTTTCTGAGCAGAGTAGCTACGTGAACGGCAGCGTCATTGAGATATCTGGAGGCCTCTAGCGTAGGACAAATGGATCAGGCAAATTCAATCACTGTTTGTACCGCATCGGAAAGATCTAGGTATGTTTTCATTCAACTTCGAGTTTCCCCGTTTGTATACTTTTCTTGATCGGAATACTGTCCTATTCCACCTCGACGATAGCCCGATACCTCATCTTTCCTTCATCCAACTTCTTCATGGCAGTCGTAATGCCATCTTTGGTCATGGGGAACTTCTCTATGATCGGCCTGATATTATGTTTGGCAGCGAAAGTCAACATAGCTCTCATGGACTGAGGATGCGCGCCGCCCGACCCAATGACACTGTACCCATACACCAACAGAGGAAAGATGGGCACAGGCCAGGCATCGAAGCTCGTGGTAAGGGGAAACACTTTCGCAAACGGTGCCAGCACGGGAATGTACCTGTTGAAACAACGTCAACCATTAGGACTGCTCCGTGGGTAGATGGGGGGAGAATAGTTTCAACTCACAATGACAGATCTGGGAGGACGTTCGTCGTGATCAGGAAGAAATCAATAGGCTCAATGCCCTCGAACTTGGTCACGCCCTTGGTGGCATGAAACTCTGACGCCCCAAGCTTGAAAGCCTCTTCCTTCTTCGACTCTGTGCCCGAGAACACAACAGCTTCCATCCCCATCTTGTTGACGAACTGAATAGCCAGATGGCCCAGCCCTCCGACACCCATGATGCCGACACGGTCTCCCGCCTTCGCACCATGTTCATACAAAGGTGCCCAGACCGTCGCTCCTCCACACATCAGGGGTCCAGCTGACGCCGAATCAATCTCGTCGGGAATCTTGAACAGAGCGGAAACGTCCCAGGCAAGTCCGGTACTGAAGGAGCCCTGGTCCAAGTTCGCCGTCCCAAATTGTTCCGAGTTGAGACATTTGGATTGTTGACCAGTCAAACATGGCTTGCAGTGTAGACAGACCTTCTGGATCCAGCCCATACCTACACGGTCACCGACCTTCAGATCTGAAATTTCCGGAACCATGGAGCCAATCTCCTTGATGATACCGACGCCTTCATGGCCCAGTCCTTGGTCCTGATGCCTGAAATGTTCATCCGTGCCACAAACTCCACTGTGCGTGATCTGGACCAAGGCTTGTCTCGGCCCGACATCTCGGTGGCCCTTGGACTCGACGATGTCTCCTGACTTGGAGCCCTTGAAGACTGTGAAGTCGATACCCATTGTTGCAGAGCTAGCTGAGAAGGCGATTGAAGAAAGTGATGTGACGAGGTTCCTGCTGCCAGTGTACACTGTCACAAGATAATACAGGAATCTTCTGATACGGTTCTGAAAATTTTACAAGGCAGGACCTGATTTCTTGTCTTTTTATATGCTAGCGAGCTTATAGGAGAAATCTCATCTCATATCTCCGAGTTGTTTCTTTGCTCTCCTTGCACTGGATCCGTAACTCGAGCATTGATAATCAAGTTACATGCGAGATGACGGACCACACAGGGACAACATCAGGCAGGTTTCGATGGCGGTGGACATACATCCCTACCTAGGTACCTACACACCCAGCTAGGTAGTACTTGTGTACAGAATACAAGGTCTGCGCCAAAGATCGTCTTGGTTTGATTGGTCCTTGCACTACGGCCAATTACTCAAAGTGGAAAAAGGAGGCATGGCTCAAATCAGAATGTTCTTGACTGGCTCCCTTTTCAATGGCCATGGCTGTGTGGAAAGGCGACGTGACTAATCCATCCATCCACCTGCCTCACAGAACTACTGTATGTCTCTTGCAACACGGAGCAACTGCACGGACTCAAGCGCGTACTATCAAGAAATAGGAGGACTTGGTGCCCTTGTAATTAGTTAGAACTCGCATAACTCGCTTCAGAAAGATAAAACATCCATGTTCGCTATGAGAATCGGCGATACTGTGGGTTTCTTTTAGGTGTGGAGTTCGTGAACGCTTTAGGAAAGTGCAAGGTTCTACCGATACGGAGCAGAATAAGTACCATTCAGCAGCCATGGCCCAGAGCTTTAACCCGACACCTGTGGCTATTGACTCCATGGAAACCACAAATTAGTAAGTATAGTCTGACTGAAATCTCAAGTCTGTACGGAGTTAACACAGCTCGACATACGTCCAAGCTGCCAATCTCTTCCGCAGCCACCTGGGCCGCACCTTGACCATGACCACCCACTCACCAAGAGATGAAAACGCCGTGAGTCCCCTAGGTAAGGTCCGGATGGTCGGCCTTAGCCATTAGCGAGTGTCAAGGATAATCAACCCTATACACAGACTCGGCCACATTGAACCATCCCTCGTACTCGATCTCTTCCCTGGTTTCGTCCACATCGTAATGATAATGGCCTCCCTTGGCCGTTTCCAAGCTGCCATCTCTCGCCTCAGTGAAACAGTGCGTGTGCTCCATGCGTAACTTGAGACCCTTATCATCCCCGGAATGCACAACACTCAAACACACCAGCGGGCCATCGGACCCGCCGCCGTCGTTGAACTCCATATCGAAAAAGCGTAACCACTTCACCACGTCGTCATGGTCGCCAAACGGCTGCGCAGGGAAGTCCGGCATGACATGTAACTTTGCCCTGCCCCTTCGAATGAGAAAGACACCGCCGAGGGAAATGAGGTTGTCGCCAAATGCAGATTTCAAGCCCTGCTGAATGGCCTGGGTGAAGTTGAGCGGACCTTTCCGCGATCGCGCCTTCACGTGTAGACACGGGCCGGGCACTCCGTCGCAGCAGAACAGGTTACACATCAACCCAAAATTCGAACTGTGTGGTAACGAACAGCACGCCACAGCGTCGGACGGGGTGATTTTCGCATAGTGCGTGCGGTTGCGTGTTGTCGTGTCTGCAGAAGAAGCCTCACCCGAGCCTCCCGCTGCTGTTCCGTAGGCGAAGTTGGGCATCAGCTCGGCGTTCTGGCCCAGCACGAAGAAGGGACCAGCACCGGCACCGATCATCAGACCCGACGTGGGAGACATGTCTGTCTGGCGGGATATAGCTCGCAATTCGTACCTACGACTGAGGTCAGAGCCGACCAGGTACGATGGATCGCCAACTTCGACGACACGAGGTGAGCCCGTCAACCCCGGGCCGGCCAGGTGGTATGGCGGGAGGGTGAGATCGGGCGGTGTTTCCACCGTGCATGATGACGAGGAGAAGTTGGACGACAGTGTGGGAGTGATGGCTTCAGCTAGAGCATGCAATGGAGGTGGTGAAAGTGTCACCTTTTTTACGGGCCATTTCTGGTCGGTGGACATGGTTGAGTGAGGAATTGGGGTAAGAGTACATCTAAGATTTCAAGAGTCGATAGCTAATACAACTGCTATGCCCCGCGCACATATGATGGTGCAAGTATATACGTCGTAGCGCTTGTACTTCAAGTACAAGTGATGAGGTGCTGACCCAGACTCGCTAAGCTCGAAATAGGCTGTACCTCGGGCCAAGTCAAGATAGTGAAGCCTCCACAGCCTTGTACGGGGTTCTCAGCCTGATGGGAGGTCAGGGGTCCTGTGTGATCGCAATCCTCAACCAACAAACTCCCGGTAAGTATCATCACTTTATAGAAGGTGTTCTTGTGCGTACGTATAACTTCAAACTCTCACTCTTTCTACTCAAACCAGGGGTTTCCCGTTTTCAAGTCTTCGTTTTCCAGACTTCGGTTTTCAGCCTTCGTTTCCCAGCCTTCATTTTCGACGCCTTCGTTTTCCTGACTTTCGTTTTCGACGCCTTCGTTTCCAGACATGTAGATACAAATATTTCACCACATCACTCACTGGACAATCGATATCAGAAGTTGGCACCGGTTATGATGTCTGAACAAGTAGGCAGTATGAGTGCAAAGATGATTCCCGACTTCATCGTCACCTCAGGCATGAAGGGCCAACGGAAGCACGCTGTTGGACTGTTTCACTTCGCATCACAAGGGATCGATTGATCGCAGTGAGCCACGACCGTCACCGATCTGGCCCATTCCACACACACATATCAACCGCCTATATAAAGGGCCTATATAAAGGAATCAACAACGATGGCATCTTCTCATCTACTATCCTCGTGGGGTTCTCTCTATCTCGCCAAAGATTCTCTGAGCCTTCCAACGACGTACGCCGAAACACATCAAAAGCCATGGGTTCATCAGCGTCCATAGAAGAGACGATGACCGAAGTCTATCCCAAGGACAAGAGTACAACAAGTCACACCCGTCGTCCACTCCCTACAATTCGAGGAGGAACCTCCAAGGACCAGGAGAACTGGGACATAAATGTAAGGGCTCTATCGACAGATTTCTTTCCCGTCAAGAACTAGAAAGCAGTCTGACGTTGACCACAAAGACACCGCCGCCGACGCCTCCGCCATCACCACCTCCCACGCCACCTCCGACACCGCCGCCATCACCGCCACGAACACCTTCACCTCCGCCCTCTCAACCCTCCACCGACTCCAAAGACACCCTACCGTGACACGACGGTCGGCGAGCTCGGAGACGTGCATAGACTTCTGAACGGGATCCTCCCCTCCCAGACGCTCGAGATGTTGATATCAAGCAAGAAGCAACCCCCCGTGACCGGAACCCCTGGCCAAATGAGCTGGTGGCGCGCCATGCACACTTTCTAACCGTGTCTCGTCAATTCGTCATCATGCAGCTGCAGTGGAATTTGGGCGTGGATCATGAACGAGCACTGTGCTGAAGCATAGTTCGACCATCTGACGCGGGAGTATTTCGAGATCTTCAAGGCGCGACAGAAGGAAGCTGGGGAACGTAATGCCATATGATCCAGATTGGTAGTGGAATAGCGTTACAGAACGTTCAAAGTGAGGTTAGCTAAGCTGAGATGAGCTATTGGGAACCAAATGGTTGTTCAAATCAAGAAGATATATTTGTTTTCTGATTTGAAAACTAGGTAGTATCGATAGATACGTATAAAAAACTATGCCGTTGCGCTGGTCTCTCTGAGAGAGAGAGCTCGGGGACAAGGACATAATAGAAGATATACATGGCTGTACATCCAAAATCTTCAATGAATAGTAAAGTGAAATGAAAGAAATGAAAGTTCAAGTATACTGAATCAGTATCAGTTCTCACACCAGCGCCATCGCTCGCTCATAAAACATCAACACAAAAAAAATGAATTGCCCAAGCCCCTCCCGCAATGCTCTTTTTTTGGATCCCGAATCGCTATGCTGTACAACGAACAACCACGACAAAGGCCATCATCGCCGGAAGTGATAAATCAGAGATGTATCCCACTAATAAACCACAATCTTGACGCCATCCTGTCCTGCAGGCCAGGAGATCTCGACTTGGTCACCCTGTGGGACCACCTCACCACCAAAGACCAGGCCCGCGATCAAGGAACAGGGGAAGAATCCGTCTGACGTGGCTGCAGGTCCGGAGCCGACCTGCCACTGCGCCTCGCCGCCGGGAACGACGTCGATGGCACCAATGTTCTGGTTCCTCAAATTGCCCGAGGGCCAAGTGGTGGTGTCTGTCGTGGCGGGCGCGAGACTCGTGAACAACTGTGCCTTTAGCGACCCGGTGGCGGACGAGCTAGGGTCCGTGAGGTCGAAGACTACCTGGCACCAGTTCTGTGCGTACTGTTGCGGCACGGCGAAGGTGACGAGGGTGGTCATGTCGGCGCCGCCGTTGGTGTACGAGCGGGACACGAGGCCACGTGCCGTGTTGAAATCGACGGCGCCCGTCTTGACGTTATACTGAGACGTGTAGTCGGGAAAGATCTGTGCGACGGGTGCAGCGCCGGATGGGTAACCTGTGTATGGGCCCGAGGACCATGGCGCGCCGGAGTAGCCTGAAGTACTCGTGTTTGAGGGTGGGGTTGTACCGGTGCCACCGCATGTGGTAGAGCCTGATTGTCGGACGACCAGGGGAGCAGCTTGCGAGAGCATGGCAGAAGAGAGAATGCCGCCGAGGACGGCGGCGATCGTCCTTGATTGAACCATTTTTTTCTTGTTACTCGATTGGTATGAGAGAGAAGTTGACTTGTGTGGTGAAGATCTGGGATGAAGTTTCAAGTTGCTGAGTAGGTCTGGACTTGGCCTTGTTTGTGTAGAACGGTTGGTATTGGTTCAAGTAGTCTTGTAGCGAATATGACTAGGAAATGATAATGAGAGAAAAGAAACAAATGAAACAAGGAAAGAAAAAACGAAGGTAAATATACTTGTTGAATGCTGCTGTGTTCAGTAGTGAGTGTATACAGAGAGGAAAAAGATCTATGAGGCGGGAGAAACACGGGTCTTATAGAGGTCAGTGCAGCCCACGATGAAGATAGACAGGCACATTCCCTCTAACGCTTGGACACGAGATTGGCGAGGAAAAGCTGAGCATGCAAGTGAAAACAGGTGAGATGTCAGCACGTCGTTGGACGCAGTTGGCCATGGAGCAAAATCTATTGTAAGAATATCTGTCCCAAAAGAGGTAATGCGTGAGGCTGAGGGCAGTTGGTTCTTGGCTCGACGAGGCTGGACATTGTGAATGGTTCAGCTGGTGGCCCGGGATGCCATGCTGACACCACGGCATCAGGCTGGAGCCGGGACCATTTCTCCCCAGCCACGTGCGCCTCTCAACGGCTTGCTGAGAATTGGGCCACCTCGTGGTCTGTCCATTGATAGTACCTGGAAAAACGAGACTCGCCTCACAATACTCAGACCTTGTCCGTCAGCGACCCATCTCTTTGGAAAATCCGGGGTTGGTGCTTTGCCAAACACGGACACTGGAATCGAATTCTGACGAACCTGCATCCCAGCCAATTGATTTTCCCGCTGCGATGGAAATAGTATCTTGTCTGTCAGCTTGGAGTAACGGTGGAAGAGTCGATCATTCGTCCTGAAAAGATACAACTTTTGGAATTCCTTTGCCGAGGATTACAACGTGTCCCACCAGATTGGAATGTGCTGACAACGAGTCTACCGGACCTCTAACGTGGGGAAACAGTATTGTGTTTCTGTGCCGGAGCCTCCTGATGGGTACGGGGTACAGTGATGTGTAACAGTCCGAGATCTAGACATCAGCCTCCAACCCCCGTTGTTGACTAGAACTCTTTCTTGAAGGCGTATAACAAGTCAATCGATCAAGGGGATCCGATATAGTGCTCTGTATCATAACGCCACATCCTCCATCTCGGCACCTTCCTTCGCGTCCTCGACCTGGGGCTGATAGTGCTGTTCGGCATGAGGCTCCTGGGATTTGTCGTCGGACGAATCTTCCTCCTCTGCCTCTTTGTCATTCTCGTCGTCCTCTTCTACGTCCGATGTGAGGGCCTTCTGCATGTCCTTAGACTCGGTTGGCTGCGCCTCTGGTTCTTCTTCGCTTTCTTCCTCTTCGCCGGCATCATCGTCATTGTCACCGTCACCGGCAGCAGGTGTGAGAGGCAAGTCTTTTTGTGGTGGCGTAGGAGGTACTTCAGGGCCAGGCTCACCACTGACTGTACTCTCCCTGTCAGGACTCTTTGGTGTTGTTGATGGCTCTTTCGGCCGTTGCGGTATGCTGCTCTGTGAAGGAAGAGCGACTGTGGAAGGCCGACCAGCCAAAGATGGATTTGATCCAATTTGTCTTTGCCTGGGATCTGCATCCAGGTAGTACCCGCGGACTCCTATGATCTTCCCTTCTCTTTCGCACCCTTCTATCCACTCAGGTCTCACCACCGGAATGTTCATCTCATTGGCTCTTTCCCAGTCACGTCCACGGCCTTCGGTGCAGATGAAATGCGTAGTATCGATGCGGATTGTGTCGATCATCTTCGCGCCAATGCGCTCAACAGCTGTTTCAAGAGTATCTCTCATGGGTGGGGGCAAGATTCCCGGCGTGACCGTGATTCCGGTCAGATTGTTCATGGCATGGGTCTTGACAGTAAGTTCATTACTCGTGTAGGTACCACCACTCGTCTTGAGCACGAGATAGAAGGAGTATTCGGTGTCTACAGCCAGTCCACTAATCTTGGTGGCTGTCTGCTCCAGTGGTCTTGGGATATTTCCTGCCTTGCTTCCATTTCTATACAGCGCGAGGGAATGAAGAGTAGTGGTCGCGAGCTGGATAGGATCCCATTCGAGGACAAGAGAGGTTTGAGTAGCATTTCGTAGTCGTAGCGCAGGTGTAGCTGGGGTGTTGATGCCATAAGTGTTTAGGATTCGCTGCTGCAGGGAGGAAAAGGCAGCCTGCGCTTTTTCTTCGGCCTCGAAGTTTTGTTTTACGGTGATGTCAACGATTGAGCCCGAGGCGATAGATGAAGGCAAGAGTATCGATGGAAATTCTATCTAGAGAAGCTGTCAGAATGGCTGTCCGCTTCAGCAGATGACACTCACGAGTCGCTTGTCTTCGGTGAGCAGAACCGCAACACCGGCATCAACCTTGCCCACGGTCAGGGATACCAGCATCTTTGCGAAAATGTCCTGACAATCGAGTGAAGCAAAGTGCTCGACGTATATTCTCGAGGAGCCTGAAGGTGGTTCGTAGCGTGGGACTACAGAATCTATCTCCTGGCTTGTTTACCTGTTTACTATTGACATGTGTCGACTTCATGTTACCACTTGCGATAGCACTCAGGGTGCATTGTACTCCGCCCTAAGATTTGGTAGTGCACTGCACAATCACCAGTACATGCAGTTTCCTTCAGTCAAGCGCCACGAGTACCACCTGGCACTGTCATCGCGAAGACTAACCAACGTCGAAAATGAGCATTGAGGAGTATCTACAAGAAGTTTCCAGCCTATCCTTCTCCCAAGCCCCATGGGCCCATCTCCAGTTTCTCATCCGTGAATGTTTCAACTTCAAGGGTCTCTACCCTAGGAGATGCTTGCCCTTGACTCAGTCGTTCCAGTACTAGCCACAGGCCACCAGTTTCAGGGCTGCACATAGAAGGGTGAAGGTCTACATCCCCAACGCGAAGACCGGAAGAGACGCTAGTAAACTCTTCATTGTCAGATTTGCTGCTCGCCAGCACCTGCTTGTACGGTCCTTGACCTTGTTCAAGCGTCATTTTAAATAGCGACTGTGCAGCTGCAAACGGCGTCTCATGGCGTGCTACAAAAGTCGCCCGACTCATCCGCTTAATAGTTAGTGGAGCCAGAAGTCGATCTGTATTCGTATCCAAGACCGCAGGTGCGCTTCTGATACTAAGGCGGCCGCTTCCATCAGGGGGTAGTTGGGTCAAAGGAGTCTTCTCGTTGGAGTAGAATTCAAGCATGAAGTCAGCGTGTTGGTTCGTATCGAAAGTTGAGCAAATGATGGTGTAGTTGCCGGGATCTAGTTCTGTTTCCAGAACGGCACTCCCACGCCGATAGTCCCCTGAGTGTGCGAGCACAGCTCTCGGTCGCAGACGCACAATCCTTGATCCATCGCTAAATACAAGCAGCATTTTGACATGAATGTTCGATTCTTGTTTCTCGTCGCACTTGACGCGAAGTAGTAAAGCTAAGCGCTGCTTGATACCGAGGCGTATCCGAAATTGTGGATTGGCCAGGTAGTTGGGAGAGTCCGAATTGCCGCCAGAAGTCGACCTATTCCATGACGATTTGATGGTAGATCTTTCAGGATATTGAAGTCGAGCTTCCGACACTGTGACTGGACACTTTGAGGATGCCGACAGAGTGAAATTCATCTTACCCGGTGGCAGTTCTTGAAAAGCCACGACAGCGGTATAAGCAGTCTGTGCTGTAGCCCTGAATCTCAATAGAGTATTCGGGGAGTCGACAAAAGGCCCGCGTAGTTTTGCGCCGCTACTGGCTAGCACTTTCTTTCCTTGCCGCTCATACAGATAAATGCTGATGTAGCCATTTTTGCCAACTGTTGCTTGTGAATAATCCCCTGTTCTGAAATGTCTGCTCAGTAGCAACCAGACTTCAGAGCTTTCTTCTGCAACGACGGCGAACTGAGGATTGTCTACCAGAACATTTCCAATTTGATCAAAATCCTGTTGCTGCCAGGAAAAATGGAGGTCTTCCCTGTTGGTGAAGAGGCCAGGGTTCCAGTTGATATACATATTTTCAAAATAGTTGAACATACTATTGAATTCCATCCAGAAGGTCCCAGGCAGCATTTCTTCGTCTGATGTTGATGTTCCACTTCCGTCGTCTTGATTGGGTCTTCTTCTTGATGCACCTTTCCAGACATCGCCATCTGCCCAGGGATTCTTAACGAGAATCTCCCTGACATCTTTGTTAGATGATAAAGCCAAGACTGCATAGTCATGTTCTGCTGCAAGTCCAAGGTACTTTTGCTCGCGGCGTGGAAGTTTGCCGGTGCCAATGGTGATCAGCACATTCCCGTCGGCGAAATTAGTGACTATTTCCTCCCACAGACGATCTGGTTCAACTCCTTCATCGTGCAAGAATACTTGCTGAGGCAACCAGCCGGTCAGGACAGCAAGATCAGTGCCCGAGTTACTTCCAGGAAAGTCGTAGCCCCCTCGTACTTTGAGATAGGCTTTTTCGACTAGCGCTGGCCATAACAAACCGGGGTTTCGACGGTCTATGACATGAAGCACTCGGGAAGACTTGGAGCTCGGTAGAAAATCATCGATCTCGACCCTCCGCCAGCAACCGTTAAAGTACAATTTCAATACATATTTCCGGTTTGGCGAGAATGAAATTCGGTCATTTTCAAAGTCATATGGATGTACAATTGAACGAAGGATCTGTTCGAATGTCAATGGAGCATAAAATAGGATCGAAAAGCGTACCTTGGGATGACCAGCTTGAACGCGGGAGACACCCGCACATAAGCTTGCGACTACTGAACAGTCAGATGTCAAATCCTGGACCAGGTCCATTGGTTCATCAGCGTGCATCATTGGTTTAAAGGGAGAACGCTGTTCAGTAGTAATGTTGTTAATGGAAGAAATAGCATCTTCTGCTCGTTTCCAGCCGCCAAAAGTTTCCAGTTGCTCTGAGGAAAGCGGAAGAAATGGCGAGTCTGTGAACGGTTCTTGGCCTTCTTGTAGCAAGAATTCGTCGGGTTGAGGCGCGCTTGTCCAAGGCTTGAAAACAAAACCATTCAACTTGGAGCCCGCAAGAATGATGATGCTTTCTCTGGTAGTCAGTTTGCGGGCCGAAACAGGTGCCTTCAATTCGCGCCTGGCCTGGATTCTGCTGGGCGACGTTGGAGAGACATATGATCCATTCTTGATCTTTTCAGCTCGTGCTAGAAGTTCCTTACACTTGACGTCGAGCCTTTTTCGATCAGAAGGTTTGTCAACCAGTCGAAGTGCTTGAAGGTACAGCTCAGCGCTTCTGATTGTAGCCTCGAGATCCGCCGTCGGCCCAGTCCTAGATGCATTTTTTTCTATGGCGAGAGCCTGCTGCTCAAGTAACGACCATTTGGCATCCATCACCGGTGATAGATCGGGTTCTGAGGGCAATGAACTTAACATGACGGCGGCGGGAGTACGTAGTATGAAGGCGGAGTTATGATCGACCGTAATACTACGGTCGGCATTATGATTTATTGCGCAGGGGCTTGCCGTGTCAATGCCGAAAACGACCCGGGAGCGGACGGTTGAAGAGATCGGATTATGCCAGATCCAAAAGTTGCCGTAGTTGTTACCTCGGCACAGGCTCTACGGAGCGGCTGGGAAAGGCGAACTCATCCCCCATGTCATCCCGCAGGGTTTCTCGGGGGAATGAGGATCTGGAACTGAAACTATTCTTTAGATACAATTGTCGCTGCCATTATCTTCCTTTCTGTTGGTCTCCGTCTCCTTCTAACGCCCCAAGCTTCACACGTCCTACACAACATTCCTCTACCTGACCCGACACCTTCTTATCGGTCGGCGACATATCCTCACCGAAACATCGAACAAGTCTATAACACGAATCCATACGTTACCGAGCTCTCCTAGGTAATAGGTTGCAGGTGTGAGAAAGGTTCTTCCAGCCGAAAGCGAGCTGAGCAATGTCGGGCGAGGGAAGCTTGGCTCCATGGGAGAGCGCAGTTGCGGGTGCATCTGGTGCTGTTCTGGCCAATGCACTAGTGTATCCTCTTGATATGTACGATATGTCTTCGGCTCAAAATGGTGATCACATTCTAATAAACATTTCAGCGTGAAAACAAGGTTACAGGTGCAGATAAAAAAGAAGAACCAGGAGCATCAACACAGTGCCGAACATCACCACTACGAGTCCACCATCGATGCTATTTTGAAGATCGTCGAACACGAGGGTGTACATGGCCTATACTCCGGTCTTGCAGGAGCCCTCGCCGGAGTTGCGTCCACAAACTTTGCCTATTTCTACTGGTATTCCGTGGTGCGAGATCTGTGGACGAAATATGAGACAACTCCCGGCCAACATCCGGGTACAGCAGTTGAATTGTCCCTGGGTGCAGTGGCAGGGGCTCTTGCTCAGGTATTCACAATCCCTGTTGCAGTGATCACAACGAGGCAGCAAACACAACCTAAGGGCCACAAGAGGAGCTTTTGGGAGACTGGAAAGGACGTGGTCCACAGTGAGGACGGCTGGACCGGGTTATGGAGAGGCCTCAAGGCCTCTCTCGTACTGTGTGTCAACCCCGCTATCACGTATGGTGCTTATCAGCGCCTGAAAGATGTCCTGTATCCGGGACGAGCACGGTTACATCCATGGGAGGCTTTCAGTACGTACACCACTTTGTGGGATGTGTTTGGATACTGCTAACCACCATTTAGTTCTCGGAGCCCTGTCTAAATCTCTTGCAACACTAACAACACAACCATTGATCGTCGCTAAAGTTGGTCTACAATCGCGACCACCTCCAGCTCGCGAGGGCAAGCCCTTCAAGACGTTTGGAGAAGTTATGGCCTATATCATTGAGCACGAAGGCCCTTTGGCCCTCTTCAAGGGCATTGGGCCTCAGCTGCTGAAGGGCTTGTTAGTCCAAGGTCTTCTTATGATGACCAAGGAGAGAGTCGAGGTGCTGTTTGTCCTACTCTTCGCATATTTGCGTGCCGCGAAAACGAAGCGGGCGAAACTGGCTGCCCAGCTCAAAGAGCAGGCTGCTCCTGTGGCCGAGACCCTGAAGAGTCGTGCTATGCCAGTTGCAGAAAATGTTCTTGAGAAGGCCAAGGCTGCCTTGCCAGCAACAGCGAAATAAACGTCGTATACGAGCTGCGCTGGCGACGTACAAACGGGCGAACGGATGTATGTCGGGAGACCTGTGAGGTCAGGAGACCAGGAAACCAACAGTTTCTAAGCAGTCACGTTTCTTGAAACACTCCCTGGAAGCTGGAATGGACACGGCTGGCGAGAGGTTTAGCATTTGTTACGGAGCATGGAGCGGTAAGGCAAATGATTACATTCCGGTTCATGGGATAAATGTCTGTTTTGTGAGGCAGTATCATGTCATGTCTTGACACAGCAGACGGCCTCGTACCAGAGTTAAGGTGGGAAACAAGACCCCCAGGGTGTAAAGGCGGCTTGGTTGAGTGGACAAGACTTGTTTTGGCTATATTCTGTTCTATTTTCAGAATTTGCAATATATAGTACAAAAATGTGTTTTTGATCTGGTGTCCTCCCCGTACGAACGAAATCCTCCTAAGCGTTCAAATCGTGAAGTTCCACGGTGTGGTATAGTACTCGCAATGGGCCAAAGTATAGTGTAAACGAGCACATGTTCAGCACTCGTCAAATGTGATGCTGAATGAGTCGTCGTTTATTGGCCAGTCGGACTTGAACCACTGTGCAATCATCATTCATCGATTCCTCTTTTTAGCCCATCCTGTAAGAGGTCAGCATAGTTGTCGCTGACTGTGTGATGACCATATCCAAGGATGATGATGCTCGAGAGACTTCGGGGTAAGAAAACAGGTCAGAGGTTTGACATACCTGTTTGGCCTCTCCGCCATATAGCCGCTGTCGCTGCCGACTCGGGCGAAATCTTCTTAAACAATGCGATGAAGCCTCCTCCCATCGTCCTCTCGCCGACCAGAGGCCGACATATCATGACCGGCTCGTCTGGCTGTTCTTCAGGTAAACCATCTGCGAGCGCATCTATCGCCTCTTTCTCGACATTGCTGCCGTCATTTTCGTTCGAGTCAATATCTGAAGGCTGTTTGTCGATCTCGATATCGGCGACTGGCTCGGTTGCCGCTGGTTTTGCATGATCTTTATACTTTCGCGGCGTGACCATTCTTACGTCCCATCTACGCCCGGTACTTATTCCCTCGCCCAGTTCGAGGACTCTCTCCATTGCCAAGGGCAAGTTCGAGTCTTGAATTGCTCTCGCACATTCGCCTATCTGTGTGACACTGGGCGTGAAAACTATCACCTTTGCGCCGTCACGCATTGCTCTGCTGACATGTTGGAGCTGTTTATGGACGCCCGGCATATCGAGGAGGACATAATCTAGGAAGCCATCCTCGGAAGTCCTGGCAAAGGGATTCCGAGTGTGCGACTTGCGCTGGGAAAATTGTGCCTGGATCCAGGTACTCACATCGCCGGCATAAAAGTCGACGTGTGGCCAGTAGACACCCTGTCGAAAGCCACGAACAATCTTCTCAGCGTGCCAGCGGTTGGCTTTGACTTTCTCAACGGTGTGAAGGATAGCATGGCGGCTTTGCTTCCATTGCGACCATGCCTCCCGTAGGCTGGTCTCTACAGCAGACTCTGGTCGTTGGGGCTCGTTCTTGTGATACTGAGGAACGGAGATATTGAGAGGAGGAGGATTGGATGCGGCGATGGCGCGTGATATATGCAGTGTCAGACTGCCATGGCCGGTGCCCGCTTCAAGTATCTCGAGGGGAGGGGGAGTCGCGGAGTTGTCGTCGGTCCAAGGAATGGGGTGAATGTCTAGGAGTGACACGATGGAAGAGGCATAGTTTGCGTAAACCTGGGGCGTGAGCATTCGGCATAGAGATACAGCAAGGGTAGTAGCATACTGGAGTTACAAGTCTTGGTGTCAGGGAGACATAGTCGTCCAGAGTTGGGGCATCGATTTTGTATATCCCCTTCGGACCTCGAATGTAGAAAGAGGACAACGGTTTGCCAATTATGTCGTTGTGAGGGAGTAAGCCATTCTTGTAGTTCGAAGAGCCGTTCTTTTGAAGAGGTCCTGTGAGCTTCAGGCCGTCCACGAGCACCCTCTCACCCTCTTAGACACCTTAGTACAAAGCCATTGGAAAGTCGTCGGGAAGGAATTACCCGCAAATTTGGTCAAATCCTTGATGGGGAGACCTTTTGGGTTGAAGGCTCTCTTTGTGACCTTTGAGAAACCAAGGGCTTTTCTCAAGGCGTCAAACAGCCCCGACATGCCACAGCACCCTTGCTTTCTCTTTGAATGCGTCGCGATGAGGACTTGTCTCTACCTGCGCCACGGACCTTTTTTTGGATGCAGCTTTGGAAGGGAAACTTTGCCGAAACCCCAGATTATGGTGGCTCGTACAATAGTCCCTTGTGGTCGCACCAATCTCACTAGCCTTGAAATGGCGACGGGTGGCTGATCGTCCCTGCGCGGCGAAGAATGTTCTAAAGGCCCTCGAAGGCTTCAAAGGCTTCTACTAGTGCATGCCTGTCACTTGTCACATCAATATCCAGTTCTTGAAATCCGCATTCCCTAACGAGATCTCCTTTGCTCGAACATCAATGCCCGTCTTGGGCTTTTGCTAGGCTGATGCGAGGCTCGTAACAGCCAGCGTGGGCATCGCCCTCAAACCTCATGCCAGCATGACGAGGAGACTGGTGAGTCCTACTCCTTGGACTCGTGTGCTGTTTCGGTTGTCTAACATTCAACACAGTTCCGTACCGGCATCCAGCTGGGGGTCATAGCTGTCATCGTTCTCTTCACCGTCATATTCCTCGACAACCGATACCGAGTCCTTCCTACATCAATCCACAATCATCTACCTGCGCACCATCCAGGATTTGTAGTGACAGACATTACTGTTGTAACATGCTCTTCTTTGAACCCCTTTTCCAGCTGTACCAAAGACGGCGCATACTGGCACCGCATCAACAAGGACTTGTACCTCAATAAAGGCTACATATCGAAGGCCTACCTCCATGTCGAGCGAAAACGTGAGACCGATCTCAAACCACATGAAGAAGTCGTCCATGATATCAAGGTAGGACGCATTCAACCATCAAACATTGACGCAACCTCTAAAGATGAGCGCTGGGAATCTCGGCCGGCAGGAATATGGATCAAAAAGTCTGCCAAACGCAATGATGAACACAAGATCGTTACGGGGGTGGATGTGCTCTTCGGTGCTGATGCCGCTGACCCGCGATCCAACTGGAATGTCCAAGATATCTCTCTTTTCATCGATGGTGGCAGCAACGCTGCCGAACCACGCCTGACTGTGCGTAAGGGGCCTGCGCTCAAAGTTGAAAAGCCTATACCACGAATTCGCAAGGACGGAAAGTTCAAAATTATGCAAGCAGCAGACCTGCATCTTGCAACAGGACTGGGAGAATGCAGGCATGCTCTTCCCGAGGGATCGAAGTGCGAAGCCGACCCTCGGACATTTGAATTTCTTGAACGCCTAATTGACGAAGAGAGGCCTGATTTTGTCGTTCTGTCTGGCGATCAAGTCAATGGCGACACCGCACCCGACTCTCAGACAGCGATATACAAATACTCAGAGCTCTTCGCACGGCATCGTATCCCTTACGCCGGCATATTCGGCAATCATGACGACGAAGGCGACTTGGATCGAGCAGCGAGTATGGCTATCATGGACGGACTACCTTATTCACTTTCTACTGCTGGCCCAGAGGATGTCGATGGAGTTGGCAATTATGTCGTTGAGATTCTTGGTCGGGGCTCGACATCGCACTCCGCCTTGACGCTGTACATGCTCGACACGCACGCATACTCGCCGGATGAGCACAAATACCATGGATATGACTGGCTCAAGCAGTCTCAGATTGATTGGTTCAAAACCACAAGCCAGCATCTGAAGCGTAAACATCGAGAATACACGCACATACACATGGATCTGGCATTTATTCACATTCCACTTCCGGAGTATAGGAATCCAGATGGGTTGAAGTGGGTTGGCAACTGGACCGAGCCGCCAACTGCCCCCGCGTACAACAGTAACTTCAAGGACGCTCTCGTCGAAGAGGGAATCGTCATGGTGAGCTGTGGACACGATCATGTCAATGATTATTGCCTTCCTGCACTGGACAAAGAGAAAAAGAAGCCCGCGCTGTGGATGTGCTATGGCGGAGGCGCCGGCTTCGGTGGATATGGAGGATACTACGGCTATCACCGTCGTGTGAGATTTTTCGACTTTGACATGAACGAGGCGAGAATCACTACATGGAAGAGGCTGGAGTGGGGAGATACAAAAAGCCGGATCGACGAACAGATCATTGTAGACGGCGGAAAGGTCGTTGTTGATCTGTAGATTCGTTTCCGCAGCATGATTTACGAGACTGTCGTTCTCGCTTATAAAGATACGTGCGCATTGTGCTTAGTAGAGATTGGCTATATGGGCATATATTGTTCCTTGGAGGGAGGGTAAAGCAGGACGGGAGTAACACGATCCCACGTATAGCATGATACCCACGGCTATTGAGGTATTCTCAAGAAATCCGGTCAATATCTGTATTCTGACTATATCTACCACCATTTCTCACACAGGACCCTCTCCTCGTCCATGCCTTTGGCCTGCTTTAGCAATTCCACAAATTCGTCAGTCATGGTCGGCAGCCCGCAGACATAGACCACAGTCTTGTTCCGCGTGTCCTCTGGTCCAAGTGCCTCGAAAAGGTCATCATGGCGTATGCGTCGATAGCGATGTGTGATGTTCTCAGCCACCTCGTCTTGGGCATCAGAGTCGCCGCCTCCGCTTGTCTCGAAGAATGTATATCGGTAATCGACTTGTTCGTGGTTGTTCCATTTTTGGGCTATGCCGTTCAACCTCTTCTCGAACAGCACTTCTTCCACTTGGCCGCCGCCGCCGTCGCTGCTTGGGCTATGATCTCTTCTCGCCGTATACAAAATTCTTACTGTCTTGGCCATCCCGCCCAAAGTGCTCCTTGTACCCATCTCGTCCATGGCCGAAATCATACTCATGATGGGGTTGATGCCAACCCCTCCGGCCACCAAGACCACTCGGTCTATACTTGCACATTGGTCCCTGCTGAGCGTAAGAGGAGGATACGCAAAGTTCCCACCGACCCGGAACGTCACTGCCGAGTTCAAGATCTCTGGGACCGGGCGCCAGAGGTATGCGGCCGGGGGGTTGCTCGGAGAATCTTGAATCGCCAGCTCGATATGTGGACTGGGGTGGTGCTGAGATGAAGCGGATTGAGGTGGCGAGGTGATGGTGAAACCGCCGACTACGTCGACGTTGGGAATGTAGAGGTCGATGTATTGTCCTGGCATGTGTCGGAGAGGCGGCTACTAGATTGTGTAACGCGTGAGCCCAGTATCAATCAAGTACTCGTGCGTTGAAACCATGGCAAGCAATAACCGTTGCGCAATGCAAATTACGAGGACAGCGGCTTGAGGTGTCTTTGACCTCCTGGATTTCAGGATGGGTCACTAGCATCTTCTGTGTTCTAATCAGGCACCTACCCCTTCTCTCGGAAGACTCAGTCTCAGCAACCGTATCTTGGAGTTGACCTGCTCGATCTTGCTGAGGTGTGCAGTCCAGACGCCCTGCTGCCGAGAGTCCTCCGCTGTACGGATCATGTGCGGGATTGAGTCTTTGACGGTAGCCATGCTTCTTGTTTGGAAGGGAAATGAAGATTGGACAGTTCTAAGAGGTATGGTTGTCTTGAAGAATGTGGAGTGAGTGAAGGCCGGCCGTATAACGTTTGGAAAGCTCATTATCTCATTATTGCTGTATGTGATTTTTAGTTGGTCTAAAACGAGAAGTTTGGTTTCATGGATCCTGATATTTCAAAAGTTCTGTGGTCGGGCGAGGTATGAAGATGATTTGGATACATAGAATGGCTCATTGATGCGTCGCAAGAGACGTGGTGGTGCTTGACCCCACTTGTTGTTCGTAGGTGCGACTCCATTGCGCAGTCTGCTCGTTGTACTCTTCACAATGGGCGCGTTCACAGGTCGTGCCTTTCATTTCTACAAATTCAACTTTGGTGTCTGTCTTACTGTCGGAGTATCCTGGTAAACAATGTCTTATGGGCTGCTGTAAGCACTCCAACTGATATTGAACCTGCAGAGCCTAGATACTGCATGTGGTCTTGTCAGTGCCTGCGCTCTCCCTCCCTCGATCTGAACTAGTCGCACTGTGATACAGCTTCTCCTCAAGGATATACGCATGTTGCTACACGAGACAATATAATATCATCATGGCATACTAGTTGTTCAATATTTGAGGGTAGTCGAACTACCTCCCAGGTACCCAAGAGTACTCTTGACAGATATCGCCATTGCAATCATCATTTCTTTCATCCAAAAATCGTCTGATCATGCTCAGGTTGTTATAGAAACATTATCCCATACAGAGTTGAGAAATTTGAGGACAGGTTGAGGCTATCTCAAGCATACACGACGCGGAATATTTCTTGGAGCAAAATGGATCTGTCTGTCAGCCATGATATAAGCGCCTGTGTAGAGGGTAAGGAAGACATCAACAAGAGAGTTACATGGAACAAAGCAGTAGATACCATTTCTAGAGATAAGATGAATAAGGGATAAAATGTGAGGTGATCTGCGCCATACATCACCTGTTGATATAATGTATACACAACGCGCAGCATGCTTGTACCGATTGTGATGTGACCAAATGACCTTCCTTGATCGAAATGCCATCAGAGGGCATCGTCTTTGAGGATATCAATCGGGAAATGAGGGAGTTGATGGTGATATTGACCCCATCTGGTGTGCACATTTTCACCAGGCTGGGGGTGCAAAATTTTCACCCGATTATGATAGGGACCTGTTGAACATGTCGATAGCATCTCAAAAATGTCAACATTCGAGCCAATCAACTTCCGTATGAGGCAACACGCATTCTTTTGTGGTTATCCTTCTTTCTCGATGACAATCAAACATGTCTTGTTGTATATCAAGCTCAGCGCAGGGACTTGGAACGTGTGGCAATGAGGGGTAGCAGGAGAAGAGGTCGAAGTCATAATAGGCCAATCGTATGGTTCTAACCGTATTGCGGCATCATGAGAAGCCAGAGTCATCAACTAGATATAGCAAAATGCTCATCGTGCTTTCCGGGATGATATATCAAAAGATAGAAAGCTCGTCGTTGATGAGTTGCGGTTGGAACAGACATTGCCGAGAGGGTCATTCTTAGTGGCCCCGACCACCGCACGCCCTGGCAAACCTCTTCCACATCACCTCAAGACACCTCTTCCTCAACATAGTGGCCTGATAATGCTTACCCACCCACCTACGCTCCTTTACCGAACGATGCAGAGGGAATTGCGATGAAGAGAATCTCGTGGCCGCGGATAATCAACATCGGATAAGCCAGCTTGAGCGGGCCTTGTACAGCATATCATACCTACATGGACATGCAAGAGGTACCGTACCAAAATATACAATCTGCATCAACAGAATCAATGCTGATACAGTCCAGAATCTATTGGAAACCCCTCTTTAGATTGTCTGATTCGTTCTCTTGATCCATATTCCAATCTTTGCCGCCGGCGATAGCCAATATCAAGCCATTCTGTATCTGAACAGATGTCACCATGGCATCAGCATTGGCACTCTCACGTCCTACGAATACGATTTCCACCATGACTACCCATATGAATATGGCAGAAGCACCGTCTTTGGGTCTTTCAAGGTATGGGTGATGATGATTTTCATCCATCTACCCAAGTATAAAAGTGGCGCTCGGACACTGATTAGAAGCTAGCCACGACGAACCTATGCTCGATGCTTCAGATGATTCTTGTATCAAAATGGAAGAAGACGACGATGATTCCTCTTTCACCGGCCAAGCTTCCACCCTAAGAAGTCTTCAGCTCGAAGGCGACAACCGTGATTCCCCCAATAGCTCGATGACCCCGGCTTCAATTGCTCCATCCCTGCCTGACCAAAAGGCCAAAATTATAACCAAAGTGGAAGGGAAATCCGAAGCAGCCACTAACAACGTAAGCTCATACATGTTTTTGAAAGCACCGTCGACCTGCCGGTCCAAATCATCAATCCCTTCCCGATTATCCCCCTCCGAATATGCCAGCCAATGCGTGGCGGCAGCCGAAGCGTCGAGGCTGAATCCTTATGCATTGCATGAAGACGAGCATAAATTACTACAAGATAGATTATGCTATTCCCATGTCAGTGTCTACCTCAATATTCGAAACGGGATTTTGAGGCTGTGGACTCGAAACCCGAGTGTAAGCGTCAACCTTGAAGAGGCGATCGGTTGCACAAAGGACGAACGATGGACTCGCCTTGCCTGTTTTGCATATGAGTGGCTTCTTCGAAGAGGCTACATTAATTTTGGCTGTGTCCACCCACCTGCGATTACCAAGTCCGGCGGACGTGGTCGCAAGAAGGAGGCTCCACGAGAGACAATCGTTGTTATTGGGGGCGGCATGGCTGGCTTGAGTACTGCTCGTCAGCTCACCAACCTATTCCAACACTACCCTGATCGCGCTCCTCCCAAGATCATTGTTCTTGAAGGTCGCGACAGAATAGGTGGACGCATATACTCACACCCACTGACAAGCATGCGATCAACCAAGCTGTCACCTGACCAAAGACCTATCGCTGAGATGGGCGCCCACATCATCGTTGGGTTTGACCGTGGAAATCCTCTCGATGCCATCATTCGTGGCCAACTTGCCCTAGATTATCACCTTCTTCGAGACCTGTCTACCCTATACGATGTCGATGGCACCCCAGTCAATGGCGTCAATGATGCAATGATAGAAAGATTGTACAACGATGTCCTCGACCGAACTGGGCACTATCGGTTGAAACATACGGTCAAAAAGACTGCACATGGAGAAAAGGATTTGATTGATGCAGGGCGAGATTCTACGCACGATGATGGTCTTACCATCAAGCAATTTGAAGAAGCCACCGCACTTGGCACGATCGATCAATTACTTCCTAATAAGAAGTCGAGACGAAGAGGTGCAGGCCATCGAGCTGCAAAGGGTGATAAATCTACAGAAGAGGTAGAGACGAGTACAGAGACAAAAACGCAATTGCCCGCAGCTGAAGCGGCAAAAGAGTTTGGGTTTCTACTCCGGAAGACAACCCAAATGCATGAGACGCTGGAGTTGGACGACCTTGCTTCTCAGCTCAATCAGTCGCTCGGAGCGGTCATGAACGCTGGCATCAATCAGTATCAGAAATATCTCGACCTCAAGCCATATGCTCTTCGGCTGATCAACTGGCATTTCGCAAATCTCGAATATGCCAATGCGGCAAACGTTGACAAGTTGAGTCTACGGGGCTGGGATCAAGATATTGGCAATGAGTTTGAAGGTGAACATGCACAAGTGGTGGGTGGTTACCAACAACTGCCTCGTGCACTCTGGCGTCATCCAGATGTCTTGGATGTGCGGACTCACAAATCAGTCAAAAGTATCAAATACACCGCTGCCGGGTCTTCTGGCAAAGCCACAGTAACATGTGAGGACGGTCAATCAATTGAGGCCGACAAGATCGTCTTTTCGGCTCCTCTCGGGGTCCTCAAAGAACAATCCATTCCGTTTGATCCACCACTGCCACAGTGGAAGCGTGATGCGATTCGAAGAATGGGCTTTGGACTCTTGAATAAGGTGGTCCTTGTCTTTGAGAAGCCTTTCTGGGATGTAGAAAGAGACATGTTTGGTCTGCTCCGACCTCCTCGTACCGGTAATGGTAACGATCAAAGTGACTACAAGGAGGGCCGAGGGCAATTCTACCTGTTCTGGAATTGTATCGAAACAAGTGGCTTGCCTGTCTTGATTGCACTTATGGCTGGTGAATCGGCACATGAAGCCGAGAAGGTTAGCGATGAGGTTCTGGTTGGAGAATGTATCCATCAACTCCGGAATGTCTTTGGTCCGATCAACGTGCCAACCCCAGTTGAATCGATTGTCACACGATGGGGATCGGATCGATTTGCACGCGGCACATATTCATTTGTTGCGGCTGAGGCAAGACCAGGTGACTACGATCTCATCGCAGCGCCAATTCAGAATCTGTTTTTCGCTGGTGAAGCAACGATAGCTAGTCATCCAGCCACTGTCCACGGCGCATATCTCTCTGGTCTTCGGGCCGCCAATGAAGTCTTTGAGTCGATGGTAGGACCAATCCCTATCCCACCGACATTGGTCCCTTCGCCAGGGGCCAAGAGAAACAGCAACTCTGCTATTGATCTGACTCAGATGGACACTCACATGGCAGTTGGTGGGAAGAGAAAAGGGGATGAACTACTTCCTGCGGGCACTTTCACTCGACCCGTGAAGGAAAAGGACAACTCGTTGAATGAAGCATGGGACGCAGCCATGTGGGTCCGCATCTATGATGACCTGGGACCTCCCCCAGTCAAACCATCAAAAGCCAACGTGAATTCATTCCTGATTTTCTCCGGGGATCATTGGGAAGAAGTCAAGAATCGTCTGGCCGAGACCCGTAAGAGCGGAAAGAAAGGTAAACATTCAGAGCGTGACCAAGTCCGTATCGAGATGGGAAAGATGTGGGCTGCTCTGTCTGAGGCAGAAAAGAAACCATACACCGATCAGACCAACAAGAATCGGGAGGAGAATGAAAAGGCGATGAAAGAATGGGCGGCCAAGGCGGCAGAATGGGATCGACGGACATGGGAAGTCAAGGATGCCTGGATCAAAGAAGGTAACAGTTTTGAAGAATTCTGTAAGCGGAAGCGTGAGGACGACGAGGCTATGAGCGCTGCAGACCAGGCTAAGAGGGCCAAAATCTAGGGTGTTTACATTGGATATTGGACAGCAGCGATCATCAAGATGGTGTTTATGTCAGTACACTTTTCCTTGCTAGGGAAAGGGACTGGTCATTGGATTGTATATGTTATTCCGGAGTAGTTATGTGTGATTGAATCAATGACTATCGCTTCATCGGGGTGGGTGCCAGCGAGTGGACGAGTAAGCCGCGTGAGAAAGTCAGAGGAGGCATCAGTCGAGGTACGAATGACTATTTGGGGCTTGGGGGAAGTAATGAAAGTCTCAATGGCCATTGGGTGTATCACATTGATGGTGTAGGGTTTTGAATTTGACATGATAGCCAAACATGCAGATTTGCTATCTATACATCTACAATACTCGGAGGACGGATGGCGAGTGATGTTTGGATACATGTTACCACCGATATCGGCCACCGTCACATACCTAGGTGAGGAGTAGTTGATCCCTCTTAGTTATTGTTACTGTACGCTTCATAGGTCCTACTAATAATCACGGGCACCATTTTGGGGGGCTGAGGGGGCCGCCCATGGTGCCATTTTCAGGTAGCACGTAACCGCCGCAACAGTGGACTCGGACTCGTACTCGTATCAGGTCAGTACTGACTCAGAATCGAAGAACCTCTGCGTCGTTGGACAGCAACACTACGCTTTCTGTTTCTTCCTTTCTCGACTTCATCGTACGAGATACACGGTTTTCCGACGGGTATTCGTGTGAACTACCTATCGTCAAGACGTCTTCATTCTCGAAAGCCTACTCCGAAGCGGGCCAGACTCTACCCAACGTCCCTCGGGGGTGTCTGTACATACGCCACTCTACACCTTTGAATTGAATTCCCGTCGCTTCTTCCTTCGGACGTTGAATCGTTAATTATGGGCGCCTTCTACGAAACCCTGCCCCCGTCACTGGTAACATGGCTCCTCGAGCAAAAGGTCTTCTGCATCGGGTCCGCGCCGCTCAGTGGTGCGGGGCACATCAACGTCTCGCCCAAGGGAGTGACGGATAGAGGAGGACCGTTCTTCGGTGTGCTCAAGGAATCCAAGTCGGTTCCTGGGAAGATCCTTCCTACGTCCACATCGACCACCTCGACCTCGGCCGACGCCGCAAAGGACACCGACGACAACAAGGACATCGTGATCAGAAAGTTCTGGTACATGGATCTCACGGGTAGCGGGATCGAGACGACGAGTCACTTGCACGAGCCGGGCAACGGGCGGATCACGGTCATGTTTATGGCGTTTGATGGACCGCCTAGAATCCTGAGGATATATGGAAAAGGTACGTAATAGGAATGCAGAGAGAGACAGAGGGAGGGAGGGAGCTTGGCATGAAACTTGTTTGACCATGTACGACACAGGCAACGTTCTCGAATATGGTACACCTGCATTCAACGAGATCATCACATCGCAGGGCGTCAAGACCATACCGGGCACGAGGTCGATTATACTCGTCGATATAGATCAGGTCGGCACTTCGTGTGGGTTCAGTGTGCCCAAGTACGACTTTGTCGAGTTCAGGCCGACGTTGCATGACTTCTTTGAGAAGCGGGTTGCGAATGAGGAGGCTGGAAAGAGGGAGGATGGGATTGAACGGTGAGTCGACCTTTGACACATCAATGCCATCCCGCTACCTTTCAAACACGATGCTCGAATCAACGCCATATGCTGATCCTTGCGGTGACAACCAACAGATACTGGGCATTCAAGAATGCTTGGAGCATGGACGGTCTCCCGGGTATGCAGCGTGGTCTGCACACCGCGGTTACCGATAACGTCAAACCGATCAAGAAGATGGTTGGGCGTTATGCGCTGGCCAATGGACAATGCAAACCTCAGAGGGTGTTTGTGCTGAGACATTTGATTCTCACTGCTGTATTGAGCGCGGTGAGCACGGTCGTGTTGGTTGTTTTCCTGTTGAGAGTCGTCGGAGTGAATATCGATATCAATGAGATTTTGAAGCGGTGAAACGATGTGCGATGAGGAATGGACGAAAGCTTTGACGTTGACGTTCCTTCTGTGGTTGTTACCCTTTTACATTTTCAAGACAGACAGGCTCGTGAGATACAGAGACGAATGAGTATGCGGGTTCAAAATCCTTCATGATGGCTGTGGTCTGTCCCATCGTTTGCCGTCTCGCCAGAAGCCCTCCACGAGGGCTGGTCTACCAGGCTTCCCGTCGCGTGGTAGCTCATTCAACCACTCCCATCGACATCTCTCTTTCCACCCTCGCTCGTGCCAGTTGTTCATGTCTGCGCTCGGATCCGAATTGAGGGTTGGTAGGTACTTCAACAGTGCAGCGTCGTGTGCAAGACAGATGAGAACGTTTGGCGATTGCTCGAATTGAACGAGTTTGTCCACTGACGTCTGTGCCGTTCTGGGATCAATATAGGCCGATGCCTTGTGATCGGAAACGTGATAGAATGGCGTAGTTCTTCGTTCGTCCTGTCCTGCTTCTTGGAGACCTTGTGGGTGGTGATCTGTAAAGAGAGCGCACGGGCATGGTGCGGGAAAGTCGCCATCGAGAACACCCGGGGGCAATGGGTCCGGCATGGGAAATGCTTTGGTCGGTCTGATATCGCCCACATAGTGACATATGTCGCCGCCCATTAGGATGAAAGTGCTATCGTCACCTCCTGTCGTCCGAGCAAGACCACACATGTGGCCCAGACAGTGGCCGGGTGTGTCTTTGAAGTGTCAGCAAATCGGGGGTCTCCTCTTGTTGTCGGAAAGTCGATTTCACACATACCCAACAGGTAGAACGAGCCGTCACCGAAAAAGTCATATGCCCCGAAGCCACCAATTCGTAGGCCTGCTTTCCCGAAGTCCACCTCATTCAGATGGCGGCCTGCAAAATCCGACGCGTTCAATGGTGAGTCTGGCTTTTCCGGGTAGCCGGGAAGAATGATAGGGGAAGCCTTGAAACCCGGTCCAACCACGATCTCAGTCGACGATGGGAACAAAGACATATCGCCAACGTGATCCCAATGGTAATGCGAGAACACGACGGATGCTAAATAGCAGCACAAATGTCAGAAGCGCGACTTACAGTGGGCAAAGACTTCTGAAGTTGCAAGTACGGGACCGTCGACGACGAAACGTAGAAGCACCTAGGTGAATAGACCTACATATTGAACCGAGACCGATACCCTTGTCCTGAAGGATTGTTGGAGTGTCGGTGTCGACTCTCAGACTCGGAATGACAAGCCCAAGACGTTTCTGAATGATCGGAGGAAGATTCCAATAATCCTTGCGCACACCCAGATCGAACATGATCTTCCGGTTAGAGGCTTCGTGCTCGATCAGGAATGCAGCACATGTGAGATTCAGCAACTCGTGGCCCTTTTGAGCGGGTTTGACGAACGACTCAGCCTTGACCGTCATGACTGCTGTGGTGTTGATCAATCGGACGTGTACAGTGTGCTGAGAGGCCGGGAAATTCGGGTTTAACGTAGCCATATTGTATAAACAGCTTATCCGAGGCTCGCTGGATCAGCCTGGACTTCCTGGTACTGTGCCTAGATGCAACCACCTTGGTATAAAAGCTGTGGCATGTTGTTCTGACATTGCAATCGTCAAACGGAACAACGCCGATAAAGTCGGCGGCGATTCTCGGCATTTTGCGCGCTCGAATTTCCGCTTTGGGAACCGCCGAGCAGAGGCGGCGTTTTGTGGGATTTCCCTACGTCGTCGTCACCGCACAAACAATCTCATACAATCGTGCGCCATGGATATGAGCCAAGAGCTTTCACGCTGGGAGACATTGATCTTCTACTCAAAAATGGCGATGGAGATCATCAACCGCGCTATCGAGCCTGCCGCCATGCCATCTTCGAAGTCGAACACGCTCGGGAGTCGGCCACGATGACTGAAATCTGAACAATATCGCACTCCGTCATTCGCACAAATGTACGGAGTCCTCCATGCATAGCAGATCGTGTACGCCGGCTAAGCGGCACGGTAAGTCTCCCACTCCACGCCCTGTATCGGCATTCTATCTTGTCCTGTTAACCTCCTATTCGGCACTGAGCGTACCTGAAATTCGATGAGCTTGATGAGTCTTGACTCTTCGTTAGCTAGTACCGAATGCTTCTTTTTTCCCTCTTCATCTTGCTTACCATTTCTCTACTACCTATTCTATAACATTACAATACTATATTTTTATCTTCACTTCCTATCTCGAATGCCATCACTTAGCGTCGTACAGGTCCGAAGTGATGCTCGTTGGTACGCGGGCCGGGTCAGCGATTCTTAAAAATGGCACGAGAGCAATACCAGCTCGAAGACCAGGCGAACCTCCTGCCCAAAAAGCAGGTCGTCATTGTCTTCTCGGCACTAGCATGTATATTGCTCGTCACGTTCATCGACCAGAACTCAGTGGGTGTCATGCTAACCACCATCGGAGGCGATCTCAATGCTGAGAACACCATATCTTGGGCGGCCACGGCGAACCTGATAGCCAACACGACCTTTCAGGTCCTGTATGGCAGGTTGAGCGACATCTTTGGCAGAAAGGGCGTCCTCTTGACGGCCATTGTGCTCCTCGCTGCGGGTGATTTGGGTTGTGGCTTCGCCCAGAATGGTCCGCAACTATACGCGCTGCGAGGGTTGAGTGGAGTAGGCAGTGCCGGCATCACAGCCTTGTCAATGATGGTGACGAGTGATATTGTCACTTTAAGGGAACGAGGAAGGTATCTTTCTACTTTGTACCCCCGGCCTTAGGGCACCGCCCAATGCTGCATCTACACTCGTACACCATATGTTGACATTTCGTGTTTGGGACTCTAGGTATCAAGGAATCTTGGGGTCTTGTATCGGCGTGGGAAACATCATTGGCCCTTTCCTCGCTGCTGCCTTCACCGAGACGACCACCTGGAGAGCCATGTTCTGGTTCGTCTCTCCTTTGGCCATCCTGGCGGGAGGAATCGTTCTCATTGTCCTCCCGCAAAAGACGCCTAGTGGCAGTTTCATGTCCAAGTTCCGCAAGATAGACTTTATCGGATCCGTCTTCAGCACGGCGGGGATGATATTACTCTTGATCCCCATCTCCGGCGGAGGAAGCTACTTCAAATGGCGCAGTGTCATGGTCATAGTCATGTTCATATTTGGAGGACTATGCATGATTGCGTTCGTGCTTGTCGAGTGGAAAGTCGCACAGTTGCCTACGATGCCAAGTGAGTTCTCCTCTTCTCAATCTTCCACCTCCACATATGAGTATTCCATCTATTTGCGGCTCTGCCTCGTTCCACCATGGTTAACCCGAGAATTCACGCATAGTCCGCCTCTTCAAGAACCGCGCCGTCTGCGTGATCCTGCTTCAGAACTTCCTTTTCGGCTCCGTCTACTACAGCATCCTGTACTACATCCCTATCGCACTCCAGAACGTACGCGGTCTGAATCCCATGGCATCCGCGGGAATTATTGTCTGCATGGTCGTCGCTCAGAGCATCACCTCCGTGGCATCGGGCCAATACATTTCCAGACGCGGTCGATACGGCGAAGTCCTCTGGTTCGGGTACGGCGTTTGGACCATCGGCGCTGCACTGTGTTGTATATTCACTCGGTCGCTACCCATCTGGGCCATGGCTATCTTCCTGGCCGTCGAGGGTGTGGGGGTCGGTTGCTGTTTCCAGCCAAGTGAGTCCATTTATGAAGTGCTTCTCTTTCCCGAGCAGTCCAACATGGCGTTGGTCTTTCTCTAACCGTTGTCTAGCCCTCGTCGCTTCTCAAGCACATTGCGTCAAAGCAGATCGGGCCGTCGTCATCAGCACACGGAACTTCTGCAGAACCTTCGGAGCCGCTACCGGACTGGCGATTTGTGCTGCCATCTTCTCTAATGTGTTGCAGGCATGCCTTCCTGCGTCTTTGCCGGAATCGTTTCGTCAGACGGTCACGGCGTCTATATTCAAGACACCCAATCTCAGTGTATTGAACCCCGACCAACGAGAAGGCGTGCTAGACGCTTATGCCCACGCTGCAAGAGCCGTCTTCATCCTCTGGGCGCCTACGATGCTCTTGTGTTTTCTTAGCATGACCTTTGTGGAAGACAAGGGTTTGGAAAGGCCCGACGAAAAATCCAATCCAGTTCCAGTGCCGGTTGATCCTGTTTTAGAAGACAGCGTAGTCACACCTGATGAAGGAGACTCTCCTTCACGACACGGACACGAGAAAGATATGGACATTGGGCGGGTCGAAGCTACAAATGTACAAGAAGCTCATGCCAGTAATAAAAGAGGAAAAGGAGAAGAAGTCTAACGATGGCGGAAGATGTCGCCGCTACTTCGGACCATATAATGGTATGATAATAAAGTCCCAAAATGTTAGATTTCATTCATTGTATGGAAAGCTTCAAAAGGTGTACATATCAGACACGCCGCCACCATACTGAAAGGTATTCGCGAGGTCAAACTCCACATCGGTCGCTCCAAGGATGTCTAGATCCAACTGCTGTTTCGGCCCAGGCCACGGCGGATCTTGCGGCAACACTGCGCCACTCCCAAAATCCAATGTGGTCAGATCAGTCGACTGAAGGTCCGAGAACTCAGATGAATATTCGGTCGACGCCGACGGCGAGCTAAAATATTTGTCGTCTCTTTGGAACGTTCCAATTTGCATTTGCTGCAGGCGCTTGCGTAGACCATCCCTGGCATTTCCGGCAACACTCCACGAGTACGACAGCTCGGATAAGAGCATGTCCAGGAACGAGAGAACACTGTCTTTCTCATGCAGGTGTGATCCGAGAATCTGCGACTTCATCGAAGCCATTACCAGTGTCGTGTCAGCGGCAGTGATGACCCCATGCACAAACACAAGCGGTGCGTTCATCAGAGTATGCTGTACTCTAAACCGGCGGAGGATGCCGACAATCGTCTCAACAGAGTCTTCGCAAATGTCCGATGCTTTATCTGCAGCAGCCGGCTGTGGATGCGGTGAATGGTGCTGTACACCCAGTAGAGGTCTGTTCAATACGAGCCGCACGATATGGTAAAGAACGCTGGAATGTGTCAGCGGAGAATATGATTGTTGAGATAGATAGAATGGGACTTACTGCGTGGTGGCTAGGCCTGGATCGAGGATCTCAATATTTGAGGTCCATCTGCTCCAACGCAGTTCGCTGGGTAGTGAATTGTACCAGCCTAGTAGACGAGCGTTTAGTTTGTTGTGGACTGATCCATTTACAGCTTCGCTCCGTCGGGGTGGTCTCCGCCTTGAGAAATATGTATGATTTTGAAAGTCTCCTACGATTGTTGCAAGCTGCGCCTGTTTCTGCAGGAGGAGACTGTAGAAACCTGCCGAGTCGTCATCAGACGGGCAACTTGACATCTGCAGGCCTGTGGGCGGCGGTGATATCTGGTAGGCAATTGAATCATTGGGAGATGCCGGAGGAGCAAAGGCAGGTTGAATCTGCTTCGCATCCATATCACATTCTACTACATTCATCATCGGCATCTGGCCGAAGAAAAGGCTCAACATCCTAGGGTTTGAGTTAGTGAAGTCTGCTGTTGTCAAGGAATTGGTGGGAACTTATCGGATATAGATAGGGTTAGAGACATACGCCGCCCCGACTCAAAGTCGACGGGCAGCGTACCTGAGGGTCCTGTCGAGACAGGTGGTTGTAGGTGATCCTCGTGGATACCAAGAGCTTCGGCCATACGGAGAGCCACGCCTAGTATTGTCATTGACATGCTATTCAACTCGGCGAAACTTGCAGATTGTACCTGAATACATCCAGCCTTTGGACACATTTCCCCTTCCACTTTCGAAAACCGCGCATAATAGGAAGGTTTGAGCCGTTGTAACATCAAGGGTGTGAAATGAGTTTGCGATTTCCTTTTCAGCGGCAGAAATGAACAATGACGCCAAATGTTTGATATTCTGGTCGTGAGACATAAGAGCTCCCAGGGCACAGACAGCATGTATGAGTCCAGACATGGGCTCGGTGATGCTGCTGGTGCGGGATAGGATTGAGTCTCTGTCCAGCATCCGACAAAAGGGTCGCTGCCATTGGAAGAACAGATCAATACATTCCTGCATCACAAGACCAGGTATGCTGGAGATATTGCTATGTAGCCATGCATTGGTCACTGGCTGTGATGGTGGGAAAGATTGGATCAGTCCCGTGCCGTAGGCGCTGCCGGCTCGGTGGAAGATTGGGAAGCCTGCAACAGCAACACTTAGCGACTTGCGATATCCGGTGTGAAGATTCTCCTGCTTTACCTTCTGCCGTAGAACTCCAGTATCCTGGTGGTGTGGACGTCTCGACGTCTTCAGAGCTTAGCGTCGCTGAACACGTGCGATCGACCCTGGTGGGTAAGTGGTCGTCGATGTCTATGCTGCTGATGATTTCATCACGCTGGTTGCCTGTCGAGGACTTGATGTTTGACAAGAACGACTCTAGAGTGGCTACCCTGCCTTCCAGAGCAGTCACGTATTCTTGAGAGACAGGAACGCGCTTCCAATCATCTGATCGGAACTCGCACTTGACTCCGGCGATTGCGCAGCTACGACAGGGCGTCGTTCGAGAGCATCTAATCTATCACAGAGTATTAGGGGGTTTCCTAAACTGAAATGAGACTGCACATACCTTTCGTGTCTGACACCGCTTGCATCTGTGAGGGGGGTCAGTCAATCGAGGCAATTATGGAAACTTGAATACGGAAGCCTTACGATATTCTTTTCTCCCCACTTCTATGCATTTGGGATGAACTTGATCGTCAGTGTCAGTACAGTGCGTTGAAAGAAAGAAAACCGCCGCAGGAGCGATTCTCTCAAGAGTCATGAAGAATGCAGAGCGGAAAACAATATAACACGAGATGAAGTTGATATCACAATCTGCTCTTCGATAAGCACGCAATCGCCCCACTACGGGGTGCAACTCCGAAGCTGGAAATCTCGCCCTTGATTGGACAGCCTTGCACATACTATTTACTGTAGGCCTCCCGCAACACATGGATGTACATGTCCATGGTTGTCTTCGCTTTGGCTAACAAGTTCAAGACAGGCACAGGAAATCATTCGAGATACAATTTTGAGATTACAGTTCAAAGTACTACATAAGCAATTGCAGACTGCACATTAATCGCTCCTTTCCCCCTGGGATCCTGCTTTGTTCAAAGATCCTTGCTTCTGAAGAACTTCTGGCCTTTGAACGTAAGCCATGGGATGAGACCCGACTTCTCCTGCGTCTTTCTGCTCCGTCCTTTGTACTCGTGAATCATTACTTCTGGTTTGACCTTTGAAGTATCGACGAGCACACTGCCCTCTGCGTCCAGTGCTTCAGCCTGAACACTCTTCACATTGACACGATCGAGTTTCAACCCAGTCTCGAAGCCCTCTCGTTTGGATTCGCCCAGGTATGAACGACGCTCATCCTTGACTTCATAGAAGCGCCACACTTTGGTGCGTGTGTCACCATTCCAGGAGACATAGATGTTGGTAGAGTTGCCATCTTCGAGAGCAACAATGGCTGGAGCTTCGTTCGGAACACCGGTCCAATTATAGCGGAAACCCCGGTAGTTTTCGACACCAATGCCCAACAAGCCAGAGTCCATGTAAGTATGGAAGATTGGTGTGCCGTCGGCTTTGAACTCTGTCATTGCACCTTCAGAGCCCCAGTTGACCATCACGTTCCCGTTGGGCAGTAGTTGAGTTGAACCCTGTGATTTGGACAATAGATCGTCCGGTGGGTGGAAGGCCTGCACAATAGTCGCTTCCCAGGATTTAGTGTCCACTTCGATAATCTTGCCACGAGAGATGTTGTAGAAATGGACCTCATGGCCACCTCCGTTCTCGGTACCATGTGCTGAGTTGTCGTAGATACTGATGATCTCCTTTGTGCCGTCTTCACTTCGACCCTGAAAGCGAGCGTGATGTTGAAAGGCGAACTCGACTTCATCGCCCATCTTGAAGCTGGAGGATTTGCCAGAGAGCTGCCAGATAATTTCTCCGGTTGTGCCGTTAATCTTGTACGCGGCATTGGCGTCTCGAGCCGAGATCAGATAGTTTCCTTCATCATCTTTGTCGACTGAGTTGATATGGAAGTAGTCCCAGGCGTCAGAGCTGTTGTAACCTGCACCGGCCTGTCCAGGATTCAAAGGAAGGTAACCCTCTATTTTGGGTCAGGGCCTCTCAAGTCTTAACAGCATGAACATAGACGTACCTGACGGATCAACGTGATCCAAACTACTCCATTCGAATATTACTTCACCAGTCTCGATGTCGAGTTCTGGCTGTGTCAGCTAGCATACCAAGCCGGTGGAATACTACTCACCTTGAAATCTGGCATCGACGATCCATTGCTGCTCGTCGCTGCCACCATATGGACTCAAGTCATAGGGTACAGGGTGATAGATCTGAATCAAAGCAGTCTCTTCATTGATGATATGGAACTCATGTTTGTCTGTCAAGCGGTGGTTGCCAGCTCGAAGCTCACGGATTGTTTCATAATTCTGATCCAGGAAGGTCGTATGTCCGTGTCCGTGGCCATAAGCTGCGTTGTGACTGCCTTCGAAGCAAAAAAGTACGTCTCGTCCTTTGTATCTTGCCGCTTGGAAGTTTGTAGCCCAGATTGAAAAATATGTGAAGCCGGACCATACGAGATCTCCAGTGTCAGTGAAGATATAAGGTGCCGCTTGCAACGGCCCATGACGGCTTCCTTCAGGATATCCTGAGAATGGTGCCATGAATAGATATCCTTTCTCGACTTCACTGGTTGCTGGAATAGTGATGTTGAGAGTTGGAGGTGCCAGGTCTGGCCTTGACTTGTACCGCCAGTTGGCTGAAGCCAGCGGCATGGACGACAAGAGCCATGTGAGAGCACATGTAGAGGTAAATAGCTTTAACATCTTGCTTGACGGATGTATTGTGTCTCTTGTACAGTGGCGTCTTCGTAGCAACAAGATAGATACACCGATCTTGGACTTGCGGGTGTTTATATCGCAGCAGTCTGTTCTTGCTTTCTGCCTCTGTTGACCAGGTTTTTGCTTAGTCGCAACCCGTCAATCACGCCAGCAAGTTACACTATACTCCTGTAAGAAAGTCATCGACCTATTCGCTTTGAGCCTGGGCTCTTGATCACCTCATAGCCTAGCTTGCTCTTGTTGTTCCACTATGTTGTCAAGACGGACAACATGTCCGTGGCCGCGATGGGGACACTGTGGGGATAATTGCACCACCATCGGGGTTGATGCCTGTGTCCACAATGAGTGCTGAGCCAGAAAGAGATTTGCCACGAGAGCCGTTCTGCGGACATCATCCCCTATCACTCTTTTGTCGGGTCCTAAGGTACTCGCACCGTTACTCTTTGCACAAGATCTTTTTCACAAGGTCTAATGCTGGACATGCTCAGACCCACTTTTCTATCAATTTGAGCCGGAAGATCTGGTCATCGTTTGCCGAGAAGAGCATGTGTCGATCTTGGCTCGTTGCTGGCATGCTGAACCTTTTGGCCACCAAATGTACTTGACAAAATCTTCCATCACTCCTGTCAAAACTTGCGGCTTGTGGCCATTGAACCAACAGTAATCCTGGCTTCTCTTCAATTGATGCCTTGGATGGTGAGTTCCTTACGATGGGTTTTCGTCCTACCGTATCTCGAGCATATGGTCAGACAGTCACTTCCTCTGAGCAACCGATCAACAAACCCGATGAGACGACACCTCTCACGGCTGGCTGCGCAGATTTTGCAGATCGGATAGGAGAGAAGTGGAAGCCTGGCCCTGGATTCATTTGGATTGAAATTGGTATGAGTAAACAGCCGTTATGAGGAGCGCAATTCTAACTCTATGCTAGCGATCTTTTCGAATGTCTTCCTCTCCGGTTTCGACGGCACTATCACCGCATCGACCTATGCAGTTATTGGATCCGAGTTTAACGCCGCGAACACAATATCATGGCTTACAACATCGTACCTGATCACGAGCACCGCATTCCAACCGCTGTATGGACGATTCTCTGACGTCTTAGGGCGGCGAACTTGCTTTTTCACTGCCACCATAACCTTCCTGCTTGGCTGTTTGGGCTGTGCTCTTGCGCCAGATGTAATCACCTTGAACCTAATGAGAGCACTTACTGGGCTCGGTGGAGGCGGGCTCATGACCATGGCTACCATCATAAACTCAGACATGATACCATTCAAAGAGAGAGGGATGTATCAAGCGTGCCAGAATGTACTTCATGGCTTTGGGTCTATCTGCGGAGCGTCCTTGGGCGGCTTGATTGCAGACACTATCGGCTGGCGCTGGTGCTTTCTCTGTCAAGTGCCTGTGTCAATATTCGCCTTCCTCGTTGGGTACGTTGTGATAAAACAAGACGACAAAAAGCCAGCATCAGATGAAGAGGCTGCAACTTCTCCTGAATATAACTCGAGGTGGAAGCAAATTGATTTCGGGGGCGCATTGTTCCTTGTCCTTGGACTTTCTGCGCAATTAGCAGCCTTGAGTATGGGTGGCAATGATTATCCTTGGGGAGATTTTCGAGTACTCGCTGCTCTAATTGTGAGCATCCTTCTACTCGTGGCTTTTGTACGCGTTGAGATGCGTACAGGAGCTATTGCAGTGATGCCCATGTCCATGTTGAAAGGAACTCTTGCTGTGTCAAATCTTATCAGCAATGTTTGCGTTGGCATGGCGGCATACTCGGTAAGTCAATCTACTGTTAATCACGCAAAGCTGATTGGCGACTAGTTTTTGTTTGTACTTCCACTTTTCTTCCAGGTTGTCCTCCGAGACAGTGCCTCACAGGCTGGGATGCGGCTTGTCATACCATCATTGGCGACGCCAGTAGGTGGGCTTGTATCAGGGATCATAATGTCTCGCTGGGGTCGTTTAAGTGAGCTTGTTCGAATTGGATGCTTGCTGATGTTGGTGGGAAATGGCCTTGTCGCTTCCCTGAAATACGAAGACTCGTCGTGGAAATATTTGGTGTACCTATTTCCAGCAAACCTCGGACAGGGGATGTCATACCCTGCCATTCTTTTCACCTTCTTAGCCGCCTTTGATCACGATCGTGAGTACTTTCCCTCAAAGCAAGGCGGTAGAGCTTACCCCCTGCAGAGCAAGCCGTTTCGACCTCAATGGTATACCTCTTCCGCTCTATGGGCACCGTCTGGGGTGTTGCGGCATCATCTACGTTGATCCAAAACATTCTCGCACAACAGCTGCCATTAGCGCTTCATGGGATGCCAAATCAAGCCAAGGTAAGAAGTCTTCAAAGAATTAATGAACTATATCTGATCCAAATTGACACAGCTCATTGACGAGATTCGGCACTCTGTGTCTGTGCTCAAGATGCTCCCAACCGACGTACAGTTGGCCGCCCGTCATGTCTATTACACAGCACTTCGATATGCGTTTATTGCGAATACAGCAGTTGCGGCTATTGCACTGATATCTGCATTCTTCGCCAAAGGGAAAAGTCTTCATCGATCTTAGTCACATACAACACTTGAGGTACTTGGGCGATGGTCAATTTCGACTTGATTCAGCTTTCCAGAGAAGATCTGACTCAATCGGGTAAGGCTCTTGCTTTCTCAGGTAGAGCTCGTCTTTGAAGTATCATCTTAGCCATTGATGTAACGCATCAAAGCTAGTACAAAAATTTCTGGCTGATGCCTCTTTACCCGGAATTGATATTCGCGCAAATCCGCAGTATAAAGTGCTTGTTTGAACATCAAGGGAGAAGGCTATCGTGATCTTACCGCTGAGCCAAGTGAAAGAATACCAAGGCCGCCGGATCGCCTTGATCTGAGTGAACTCAAGGTGTTCCCGAGTTACGAGCAAAATCTTGCGATAAGATAGCAAATGTGGATCCCTGGCTGGGGAGTCGAAGTCCGTTAGTGTCAAGATTCCACGTCGTCGGAGGTCCACTCCGTATATTGGCATAAAACAGCTGTCGAGAGTGAAAGACCCTTCTCCCATGGAGTTCCACTCCGAAAGACTGAAGTCTTGGACATTACTCGAGCTACCCAAATGCCAGCGAGCGAGTGAAGTGGAGACCCCCTAACCCTCGAGGCTTTGAGCCACCGCTGACTGAAGAGGCACAAGCCCGTACAGTTACCTCAATCCACGACGGTCTACCTTGTTCCTAGGTGAAATCAAAGATCATCCTAGTCTTTCCGTCATTTTCTGAGATATTGCGTGATACAGCTGTTGTTGCACTCAATCGACTGATAAAGCTATCTGTATCAGAACCAGAGAAACAAAGTCGTTGCGATATGCAGAGACCTATAAGATCTCCCAGGGTCTTCACAACACGTACTACCAATACATTGCCATTTTCATGCTGGATAAGGCTTACCTACTATACTATTCTTACTATTTCTCTTCCATCATTATGGACGAGAAAAGCATCCATACATCTGAAATGGCTAAAAATAAAAAATCTGAAGGTGTTGAAACGGGGTCTGCTGTCCCCCTCGATATTGAGGACGACCAGCTCAGCAACAAAAATACTTGGCTTGGGTCAACTCAACAACACCCCTTTAGTGCACCCGAGAACGCTCAATATTGGGAAACCGTTTATGAGACTGCCAAATACGAGGGTCGACATCGTTTTGACCCGACATTTCAATGGAGTGCGAGCGAAGAGAAACAGCTTGTACGAAAGGTATGTTACATCGATGCTTGAGCACCGTGCGGTCTTTGACTTTTATTCCAAGCTCAATTGGCGCATCATGGCCTGGGTCTGGATCATGTTCGCCTCACTTGACCTGGTCCGACGGAATATCAATCGTGCAATTTCAGACAACATGGTAAGAAGATTTATCCGGTCAACGTTCGGCACAATGAAGCTGATGTCTATAGCTTGATGATCTCAACATGAATACGAATGATTTTAACAGCGGCCAAACAATCTATCTCGCATCGTTCCTGGCGGCCGAGCTCCCAGGAGGCCTGTTGAGCAAGAAGATCGGCCCTGATGTTATGACTCCAATTTCGATCTGCGTTTGGGGCATCATCTGCGCTTGTCAGGCTGTCATCAAGAATCGCACAGGCTTTTTCATTACAAGAGCTCTGTTGGGTTTCTCTCAAGGAGGTATGTCATATCTATTCACGTCTGGTCTTGTGCAAGGATCACGGCTAGTCGGAACAACGTCTATCTCTATACCTGATGCTGATGTTCTACAGGGTTTATTCCAGAGATGGTTCTCTACCTTTCCTACTTCTTTAAATCAAACGAACTGCCCATTCGACTTTCAATATTCTGGACGGCGATTCCCTTGACCCAGATCATCGGAGCTTTGCTGGCGGCTGGACTTCTGAAGATGCGAGGAATACACAACTGGGCAGGATGGCAGTGGCTGTAGGCATTGATTGGCTCACCGATTTGCAAGAGGCTAATACCAGATAGACTTTTGATTGAAGGTCTCATGAGTGTGCTGGTTGGGCTAGCCACGTTCTTGGTGATGCCAGCTAGTATCGCTGAGACCCATAAGATATTTCGAGGTCGAGCAGCTTGGCTACACTCAAAAACTGGATGGTTCACCGAGAGAGAAGAGAAAATTGGTGTCAATCGAATCCTCCGTGACGACCCTTCCAAAGGAGACATGAACAATCGACAGCATGTGGACCTCAAAGGGATTTGGCATGCAGTCAGAGACTATGATCTCTGGCCAACTTACATTGTGAGTTCCGTGACTGCTTGTCATGACAAGGCTGACGATGTACAAGCTTGGAATCATGGCATTCATCCCGTTCCAACCTGCTGCCAATTATCTCTCTCTGACGCTCCGAAATCTCGGGTACACTGTCTTCGAAGCAAACATGCTAGCAATTCCAGGCTACTTTCTATTTTTCGTAAATGTGAGTACGACACAATGTTGACGATCTATAACTAATAATGCGATAGATTCTTGTGGTCGTCTGGATGAGTGAAAGATATCGCGAACGTCTTATTTTTAGTTCCCTCAGCAACTGGTGGATGCTGCCATTCTTCATTGGCCTGCTAGCGATTCCGGCAACAGCTAGTCCTTGGGTACGCTATGCACTGCTCACGGGAATAAATGGCGAGCCTTATTGTATGTCCAACTATCTCCCAGCTGGTCACTATCTCGCTAACGATAGCAAAAAGCTCACGCAATCCTTGTTGGGATGATCTCTCGGAACTCCAATAGTGTCGGTACCAGAGCTGTATCAGCAGCCGTATACAACATTTGCTACCAGATAGGCTCTATTGTGGCAGTAAATATCTATCGAAACGATGACAAGCCTTACTGTGAGTTCTCCAACATCAATGCCGACAGATTTTCGATCTTGTTGTGCTAATATTTCATAGACTATCGTGGAAACAAGATCCTTGTAGGGATTACTTCCGCCAACATTGTTTTATTCTACCTGGCAAAGTGGTACTACATCAAGCGAAATCAGCAGAAAGACAAGCAATGGAAAGCTCTTAGTGACTTTGACCAGGCTAACTACCTATCGACCACCAAGGATACTGGTACCAAGCGATTGAATGTTCGTTTTGCTCATTAATTGCCTATCTGAATTTTGGAGATATTGAGAAGGTATATAGATAGAGATGATTATAGCGATGGCACGATATAAGATCACTTTGTTTCTGCGTTCAAGGGGTTTGCTCAATGCTGGGAGACATATTGGAGAAGGTGTCTTTTCGAATTTGTGGGTACTCGGAAGGTTTTAGCTTCTGAAGCTCTTGCACTTAGCAACAAGTTTCTAGACTTTTATAAACTACTTCTCAGAACGGCATAAGTAAGCGGAGGGCGAAGTCTTTTCTATTCAGGTTCACTGGAGAATAGTGGTCAGGCTGCCGGGTCAGGGGTTCATAAGGCTGCGGGTAAATAAAAGCAGCATGCAGAGTTTCTCGATGAGGCAGCAGCGGAGACGCATCTCCAAACCGTGTCCAAACGCTAACAAATAATTAAAGGACTTTGAACATGACAGACTGGCATCGTCCACACTCGTGAGACTTTGAAGACTTAGATTCCAAATTTCCTGCCACCTACTGAGACCAAAACGCTCCCTTCTCACAGAAAAATGCAAAGGACACCCTTTCAGCCGCCTCAGAAATCCCCCGAACTCTTCCATCCCCGACCTCAGCACATCTCACAGGTACCGAATCTGCGGTCACCGCCTCCTCCAGTATCTCAGCAAAGTTCGCAACCGCAGATGAATAGCTATGGCAATCCCTACCAGTCTCCTCCAGCAGCAGGCGGGGGCGGGGGTGGAGCAGCAGCAGGAGGAGGATTCGGTCAGAGCTTCAATTTTATAAATGATCCGACTGCGCAGATGTCGTTTCAAGTAGGCCAGCATGCAGTGAAGGCCGGTCAAGAATACATGGAGCAAAACGTACGTTGCAGACACGCGCACCAGCCTTTTGCATAGCAAATGGTGCACTCTTGGTGTTCACACCAAAGACCTTATCCGCTAACTTCCCGTCGCAGTTGAATCGCTACATCTCCATATCCGCATTGAAACACTACTTCAACGTCTCGAACTCGTACGTCGTTCGAAAGTTGCTCATCGTTCTATTTCCATGGCGCCACAAACCATGGACGCGGCAACAGGCAAGAATGACCACTTCCTCCACGGCGGCCGACGGCACTATGACACAGCAGTCTTACTCGTTTAATTACCTCCCTCCGCGCGACGACCTCAATTCTCCAGATATGTACATTCCAATCATGGCATTAATAACCTACATCTTGCTCTCGACTGTGTTAGCGGGCATAAGAGGATCATTCCATCCCGAACTATTGGGCAGCATCACAAGTACAGCGATTGCGGTCATCTTTTTCGAAATCATCGTTCTCAAATTGGCCATGTATATGCTTAGTATTAGTAACGACTCTCAACTACTCGACTTAATGGCATATTCTGGGTACAAATTTGTCGGTGTGATAGTCACCTTGTTTTTCAGCGAAATCTTGACAGGTGGAAATGGAACAAACAACTGGGTTGGTTGGACACTGTTCCTGTACACGTGGTATGCAAACGCATTCTTTTTGGTAAGTGCATCCCTACACTTGAAATATTTCGGGATCAGGGACTAATGAATATGCAGCTTCGGTCTTTGAAGTACGTTCTCCTCCCGGATAGCTCAGGAGATCCATCGGCCATGCGTGGTGGAAGCTCATATACCGTGGCTCGAGCACAGAAGAACCGACGGACATATTTCCTGGCGCTGTATGCCTTCCTGGTACAGATGTTGTTCATGTGGATTTTAAGCCGAGAAGAGGCTGCCGTCAAGACTGTTGCTAGCAAATTGAGCGGGCCCAAGGCTTGAATACGGAGAAATAAAACGACTTTGACGATACATTATTCACCATATCCGTACATTCGTGATTCAGGGATACATTCGCCAATTAACGATCCAATCTCTTCTGACCGACCCAATTGCCAGCTTAGCCTCCTGAATGTACGAACGTATTTCCACCTGGAGGGTTGTGCTTGACCGCTCTCTTGTGTCGTTCGAGCTGGTCGATCCTCGAGAACCCTTTTTTATTCGGGCACCCTGGAATATCACACTTGAAGAGTCGTTCATGCATTTGCAGATGTGCTCTGTGCGTATGGCGATGGTCAGAAAGAAACGAAACACTATCGAGAGATTTCACCAGGCCGATGGTGCCCGAGTAACTTACCGAAAGGCCGAATTCCTCTCGAACACAGTCAATTCTCCATTTGTTTGGACACCTCCCTTTGTACACTCAAGTCCATGGGGACAAGTGTATCGGCCCTTCCCACGTGACTTCAGCTGATCCAGTGATGGGACCTCTGCGTCGTTGGCTTCTGAGGTATTTTCAGGAGATGTCTCGGCTCCAACAGTTTCTCCTCTCTCAGATGGCCAGGCATCCGGTACTGAGGCAGTACTTGGCCTTGTAGGAAGTCGAACATTTGCTCCTGCTAGTGATGCAGAGGCCCAACCAGATCCGTACGTGAGTGGATACGTATTTGAGCCTGATTGGTGTACCATGGCACTACCTCGTAGATCTGATGAGGATGTGATGGAAGATGCAAAATGAGGCTCCAATCCAGGGGCGTAGTCACTGGTGTCCTCTGAGGCACTAGATTGAGAAGGCCGGTACGAGGAAGACACAGGGGGCGGTGCTGACGGAAGTGTGAACGCCCAGATACTTCTGCATTGTTCCAAGGCTTGCATTAGATGTTCGGTGATCTTTCTGTCGAGTATGTTAGTATTTCAAAATCCTTCTGGGATGGATTATCGCTTGTTGGTATAAATAACCTCAATGCTGCATGCTTATCATCGACGAAATTCGCAGCCTGCAAGTCATCCTCCGCCATCAGCTCTTCGATTCTCTCGTCGATGTGTGTTGTGATGACATCTCCGCTCAGGAGACCTTGGGCAAAGGAGGCGAGAACGTGAAGCGCACGGAGAAGGTAGTTCCCAATGTCGGCCAGGGCGCAGCCTGACAACTCGACGGGCCAGGCACTGGTAGCGGCGAGATCCGCAAAGTCAGTCATAAGCTGCTACTCGATCCATGTGTCCGTGGGATTCTCCAGTCGGATCCTTTCGAAGAACCGCAGCGCTGCGAGGCCCAGAGACATGGTCGTGGTCGCGTGGATCGAGTCCGTTGCTTTGGTGGCTGAGCCAGAGCCTCACTCTCCCACATTTCCCTCACTTTTCCTGGCTGCTCGGCTCTTGTTCTCTCTTCTCTCTTTTCTCGTTCGAAAAGGGAAATGATCCTTGCCCTTCATGCAGCGTGTGATTCGGCACAGAAAATGCGGGAGGTGCTAAGGCTGAAGAAGATCCAGCCCTCATCGGCATGCATAAATGAGACAACTTCGGCCTGACCACGCGGCTCTGCAACCACCCCCGATCCTTCTTCCTATCCCCGTCAGATGCTTTCTTTGCGGCGTCGTAGCAATCTATCAAAGCGGTGATTTGAGTGTTGTGACTCCTCGCCATACCGACAAGCCACCATTACATGGCTCAGACGTCGAAGAGAATCCGCACTGCTGGACCTCTGGCTGACCAGGCGCCACTAGTGACGACTAGTGAGGCTGACACCATCGGCAGTGGCACCGGCGTGGACAGGGGGTTTCCCAAAGACTCGGCTGCACCCCCTGACAACTGGGCTGGATGGGACGACCATGGAGAATGGGAAAGTCTCTTCAACTCAATCCAGACTTCATCAGGAGATGGCCGCGATGTATACCCCGGCGCTAGCTCTTCACGCAAGCGACGTAAGTATCCTGTCCCGATGTTGCAACTAACGCTCATCGTCTCTCATCAGGTCGAGACAGTCCATTTGACGATTTGCTCGACTTTTGAACTGCAAGAGAATCTTCCACGTGGCTCAACACCGACTTTCCGGAGTTGAATCCGAACGCTGCCCTCCTCCCAGCTCGTACGTGGGCACCTGAGATCCCCAATCCATTCCTTGAGCAGAATGTGTTGCGACATCCTCGGACAAGAAGGGCCGCCTTGCCTGTAATTATACCGGAGGATGGATACATCAATGGACTGATCAAGATCCGCCTGAACTTGAAGGGGCAACACCAGCAGCCTATCACAGCAAGAGCGCAGAAGTTCTCGTGGATCAGGCCCAGATATGCAATTCCTATCCTAGCCGAAGCAGGCCCCGATGCGCTTCGACTCCTCCCCCCGGACTTTGGCCGAGGGCTGAGATTGAGTGGTATGGACGAGAAACTGTTTGAATTTTGTAAGCTTGACACACGCGAGATATGATGAGAAAGGGCATTTTGCCTGACTGTTGCTTGCCTAGTTCGCATAGCGGTATTTGGTGCAGTGACGCTGGTCCCGAACGAGAACTGCTACCCCCGCGAGGTCATCCCGATCGCGGCCAAGAGCGATTGCGTGAAACATGCCATCCTCGCTCTCGCAGCGACCTATGTTCTCGATTACTCTCCCGGAGAATACCTCAGGAGCCGTGCTAACTTGCACTGGAAACGAGCCGTGCACTTGCTCACCCGCGAACTCAAGATCTCCGAGGCCTGCAAGCCAGGCAAGGAAAACGCAGTCCTGGCTGCCATGGCCTTGTTCTCCCACAACGAGGTCGTCAACTGGGAGCTCGACCAGGCACGCGAAGAAGATCCCGCCTGGTACCGAGCCACCCACCTGGCGGAGCAAGTTCTCGATAAGTCCGATCCGCTTTACCGATACCAATTCCCTCAGAATGTCCAGTGTGCTCGCGCTCGCACGCAGCTCGGCAACAAGATCGCGCTGTACAACATCATGAGCGCAACCATTTGGCCGCTTGACACGACACAGACCAATTGCCCTTTCACTTGGCTTCTTGAAGGGGAAGAGTCGGAGCTGCGTCGCATTGTGGGCTGTACGGGTCTCTGTCCGCGACTCATACATACCTACGCCCAGATAACTCATTTATCGACGAAGCTGTCCATGGATCCACATAGACTTGCGGTGCAGAAATTGGGCCAAGTCATCGGCGAGCTTCTCCAGGACTTTTGGCAATGGTCCGACCTCTCCTTGGGATACGTGACATCCCGCGAGCTTGTTAACTCCTGCGAGCTCAACGAGAATGGGAAAATATTCACTGCCATCAAGACCACTGAGCTCGTTGCCGAGAGCTATGGTGCTGCCACGCAAATATATCTCTTCTGTCGTCTTATGAGGTACGTTTCCCTTGAATGCTTGCATTCTCTGCTTGGAAAGTGTGGATCGTAAATGTGGACACTGGATGTGGCTAATATTCATGTCTTCCTTCAGGAAGCCTCGAACGCATCCCAAGGTCCAAGAAACTGTCGACCGTCTTCTGTGGACAACAAGGCTAAACCCTCACCAGTCAACACGTCGTGATCCCTTGTAAATAGATAGCAAAGAAGTTGGCACCTACCGACATATCATCTAATCGGCCCCAGGCCTCGTTTGATACTCTGCAGACGCCACCAAGCAGTCCATGAGTGGGTGACGAACAGATCATCATCTGGCGTGGAGAAAGACAAACATGGTTTTTTTGTGTTCCGTCCTCGTACCGGGGTTAGAAGAAAGGAGAAAACTACGCGAAGATACGTCGAGCCTCAAATGTCCAACAAAACAAAAACCACCATCATGGCCTTAATTCGTATTCTACTCGGTACGGGACAGTAGATCTTGACTTATATCATGGCGGTTCATGTTTTGTAGACCGACCACCCACCCGTCTCGCCAGGCGACCAAGGCTTGAAAGATTCCATTCCGAAGCACTCGGGCGAGCCATGCCGTCCACCACAGCGGCCCCTCCTGCACGGTACGTGATCATCGGAGCCGGGGTCTTTGGAGCCTCGACCACCCACCACCTGATCACAAAGTACCCTTCCGCGGACGTCACGCTGGTCGACAGGACTCCGTACCCATGTCCGCTCGCGGCGTCGTGGGACTGGAACAAGGTCGTCCGAGCCAACTACGGCGACCTCTTCTACATGTCCAAAGCCCTCGAAGCCATCCACCACTGGCGCACCGACCCGCTGTACTCGCCCTTCTACCACGAGAGCGGGCTGATCAACATCAACAACACGGGCCTAGGTCGACGAATGGTGGAGAACTACAAGACGCTCGGCGTACAGGCGGACGTCGAGTTGATCCCGCCCGGAGACTTCAAGAAGCTCTACTACGGCGGCTTCTACCAAAACCCCGACTTCCAGAGCGTCGACGAGGGCTTTGTCAACAGGAACAGCGGGTGGGGTCAAGTACGTCGAGGGGGACGTCCAAACGCTCATGTTTGACGAGGCCGGCGGTGGCGGCGTCACCGGCGCGAAAACGAAAACAGGAGAAATCATTGCCGGCGATCGAATCATCCTATGCACTGGCGCCGGGACCGCCAAACTCCTCGCGGACAGTGCGCCCGACAGGCCTGAGCTTCAAGTCGACGGACGAATGGTGGCTGCCGCCGTCGTCACGGGCATCGTGAACCTCGACCCCAAGCAAGGAGGGGAGAAGTACACAGAGATCCCGGTGACGGTTCACACCATCAAGACTACTCAAGGTATGAAATAAGCCATGTCCAAATCAATGCGTTGTCTTCATGGGCACTTGTCTCAACGCGTATGCTAACGGAAGCTCACCTCGCCTGGTGTGAAAAAAACAGGAGAAGTGATGCCTCTTACTGCCCCGTTGACCTCCCCCGATCCGTACACGATCAAGTTCTGCAGTGACGAAAGCTTCAAAAACACATGCAAGCACGAAGCGTCGGGACAGTTCTTCTCCATCCCGCCCGACACAAGGGACCAGGACCAACGCACCCCCACCCAGGGTCTGATTGATCGTTTGGAGACCGTCAAAAGGGGCATCCTCGGCGTCGAAGCAGCGGACAAGGTCAAGATTGACGAGTATAGAGTGTGCTGGTATGCCCACCCATCGCTCCTGTTTTCCTGCTTTTCCCATTTCCCTGGTCTAGTAAGCACATCCATCCCTCTTCATCTTTGCACTGACCCTCCTTCTAAACAGGGACGCCGTCACACCGAACCAAGACTTCATCATAACCTCTCACCTACACTGCGCGGACCTGTACGTCGCCACGGCCGGGTCGTTCCACGGCTGGAAGTTCATGCCCACCATTGGGCGACACGTGGTCGAGTTGCTGGATGGCGAACTCGACGCCGACCTGGTCAAGAGATGGGCTTGGGATCGTGAAAACGAGGGATCGGCTCATGGAGACTTGTTGCCTACTTTGGAACTGAGGGATCTATGATCAGATCTCATGAGATGCCCACCGACACCATCGGACATCATGCCATGACGACTACACAAAGTGTGCACATGATACACATGATGGATGAAATGTAGCGAGTTTGTTGCCGTAAAAGGGATCCTCTATCCTGCATATCAGGTACCTACCTGACCTACCTAACACTTTGTCGTGCAGCCTTGTAGTAGGACAGAAAGGTCCAGATGGCTTGGGCCGGCTTTGCGAGGTTATTACTAGTAGTAGCTCTCACACGAGTCAACCCGCTCCTACCTACCAGGTACACAGGTTCACAGGTATACAGGCAGATACAGGTGCCTCTTCCCTTGTCGTTCGTTGTTTCACATGGTAGTCTACATATACAACACTGTTAGCTTAGAGAGAGGATGTGCCTTTTCTTCGGGTCGAACGCAACTTCGACTCGATGGGGAAAACGAGGAAGGATGAACGAGCCAAGGAACAGCCCAAGAGAACATGGGCAATGTCATTTCTTTTCGTAGTGGTAACAATTAAAGCGAAAATAGTTCCGAAGAATAGTTTGACTCTGACTCGGTCGACTGCTTGCGCATCCTACTACGAAAGAACGAGTACTGTAGACTTTGCCCTCGGGGTATTCTCGTGAAGGTAGGGTTAGACACCGCGGAAACCGGAGGACATGGAATCCCCAAGAGTGGCGGATCCTCCTCATTCTCTAAGTTGAACAACGTACAGGGGATAGCGATAGGAGTTGATAGATGATCGTTGACCATGCCATGGTACGAGGAAAAGGGAATACGGGATATCGGTTAACCGGTAAGGGAACGAACGGTCGGACCACCACGATCTAATGAGTGCCCTTTATGTTGATCGTCCCAGGGAGTGCAAGCGTGGGCATACACACCGGTGAGATTTGAACTTTCTTGCTATTGCCCGGAAAGACACGCACATTGCTTGTCCCGAGATGCCTTTTGCGGTATCCGTCAGGAGGCATGCAGACTGCGGCAAGTATTCATTCGGATGCTGGAGACCGATATTGCTCTGACCAGGCATATGCAGGGTAGAGGAGGCGACGAGCGTACCGGAGTCTCGAACAAGGGTGCAGCGTCAGGCCCATTTTGACGCCTGCATACTGGTTGGTCATACCGTGGAAACAAGGTTTCAAGTCCGGACTCCAGGACCACCTCGCTGCAGAGATAGTGAGACTATCAATCAACAAGCAGGCGAACGTCGGTGGGATGTCAAAGGAAGGTCAGTAGGGCTCGCTTAGAACGTGAGCAGAGCACGACTGGAACGCGTACTTTGTTCATGTGCCAGCCAGGTGGGCCCCAGAATGATATGCAGAAAGGGATATAGTGTCTCACGGACCACCATGTACGCCTACCTATGCACCATGGACTTACCGTTGCATGATAACCCAGAGGGGCCCATTTACCGGACCAAAGACTTACAAAGAACCGGTCGTATCGACCAAAAAAGGTATCGCTGCTCTCCTTCTGATGGTTGAGCGAACAACTCCTGCTGCGAGAGTGGTTGGGAATCTCCGATGAGCAGAAAACAACAGCTCAACCATGGACCAATTATCATTGTTCGGGACAACCTGTTAGTGTTTGCGTATGATGCCCCATATCGTACTCGTATCGGCGAAACTGCGTGCAGTGGTCCGAACAGATACATTGTCAGCTCTAGCTCCAGAGGAGAAGTCGCTCAGAGCTCGAAAGGCGAGCATATTGGGCGCCCAAGAACGAACCCAAACGGACCGAGCCCCCACGAAAATGCAGGGGGTTGTCTCGCCCAACAAAGGTCCCGGCAGTGGATGATACTTGCATCAAACCACTGGTGGAGTCTCCAGTTCTTAGGTCAGCATCCCTTCACAAAAACGTCCTGTATATGTAAGCCAGGCCCAGGGTTGCCTCAACCCCATCGTGCTGCACTAGTGCAGCTAGTTCATGAAAGAAGATGCAAGTGCCTTTCGAACGGGTATCCACTTGATGCAGGTAGAGGGGCCGAGCTGGACACCAGCAATGGAAGTGATCAAATTGTTCGTCTGCCTCTTTTCTGAAGCGCTGCTGTGCAAATTGCTCCCATCGCAGTCACAATCGCTGATTAGATTCCTCAACTGGTTGCGTTGAGCATACGCATCAACCACCACCATGGTTCCGCGGATAGCTACCGGTCAGGAACAACTGCCGGCATTTTCTGGGCAACAGGTTCACCGATGGTCAATTTGGAGTGAGTAAAGGGTTCACCCTCCCATGATTATCTTGCAAACACTCTTGCCATCGTATTCGGAAGGTCGAATGCGAGCTGGCATCAATCTAGAGAAGTTCTCTCCGACCAGCAAAGGTCAAAAGGGACCAAAATAGCGCCGTGGCAAGGCGAGTGTTGCATTTTGGGGAGTAGGCTGCGACCGTCTGACCAAATAAAGGCCCAGGTTGTCCGGACGAGCATTAGTGTTGTGACGAGAATGCTCGGTTAGCCCGATGCTCTGCAGTCGCTCTCCCAGCCGCGAGCGAAGGCGAGGCCAGCGACTTGATACCTTCTGTATAGCTCTCAAGAATCACTGACCAGACCTGAACAATTTGACCGGCGACAAGTCTCCAATAGGCCAGCAGAAGTGGCACCCGACCATGCTAACTTTGGTATTTGGTGCATAGAGTGTAGTTAGAAGTATGATCCCCAAGGTATCACCGACGGCGTGCACTCTTTGGGCTAACAATCCACGTCCATAGGACCAAAGACATATCATATGAGTTGTCGAGAAGCCTCAACACACTTTCTCAGTGGGTCAAGCCTAATAGAATTGAAGGGCGCTTTTTGACGAGTAAAACTGTTCCATCCTTTGTACCTAAGATGAAGAAGCCTCGATTGGAGCATCCATTGGAGCGTCATGGACCGAGACGAGGACCCATTTCTAGTAGTTGGGCTGGCCCGGTAACGGACATATTGCAACACTGTCCAACGGGATGGCCACTGTGGAACTGTTGATCATACGACGGTCTCGAGGCCATCAAACAATACTCCGCGACGTTAGGGCGAAGGGCCTTTTGATCAAGCCTTCCGGCGGGGGGAGGAGAGTGCTGGGCGATGGGGCGCATACTGTAGTCTTGTGCTGGGTTGGAGATAACATGCCGCTTGCCAGTTCATGCCTCTTGTTGGGGGGAATGGTCCCGCGTGGAAGAGCTGTAAGTCTAAGATCTCACATTGTGTGTTCATGCATTGTCAGCTGGTGTACGTTTCTCTCGCGATGATTACGTTTTGGACCCATGCACGACGCATTGGTGGTGGCCATATTACATCCCGCTACCGCGCAGTGTGAGATCTGCGTCTCGATCCGAGAGAGACCGTTCGGCGGCGACTTGCTGGATCGTAGTCTCGAAGGCACCAGCAGGCACAATAGGATGCACGCCACCGCCACATGTGTCGCGGGAGGCAGAAGGGAGGAGTTCGGAAGAATGCAACATGGTTGACTTGGGCGATCTGGAGCCGAGATGGCCTAAAGAGGCGAAGGGTAGGGATGGAGGCGATGCGGATGGGTGGCCGTTTGATGGACCTATTCCAAATAGCGTGTCCTTGAGTGAACTACTTCACTACTTAGGGGAAGAGGCCGACTCAGGTTTCGTCGATGAGGTGGTGATGGTGGAGGACGCGATGGCGAAGATTTCCAATCATTTGGGCGCGGACGAATTGCTAATTGGGACTGGCCTTCATCGGGATTATTCAGCTGCATTCACCTAGTTCATTAGCACTCTCAGCACCGAGTATTTCGAGCCCATACCTGCGATACACATGACTTTCGAGGTCCGATCTCGTCGTGGCCTGGCGATCTGACTCTGATAGGGCCGTGGTGGCCTGTGCATGACCAGGCGGCGAGGTGGAAATATCTCAAATGTTCTCGTACCACTCACTCCCGAGTTGCAGTGCAGGTGTCAAAGCATCGGCCAACGCCATCCTATTGCAGACCTTTCTTCTTCCTCGCGCTTTGCGGTCGCACTCCAAGGATGGAAAGCGTTTCCGACGATGGATCAATAAAGACTGACCTTGGTGTGGCATTTACCCCCTTTGGAGGTAACGGCAGGAAGGCATCGTTATGTAATCGTCATATCACGGCGAAATGAGGTGGGTTGTTGTCAGAGCAGGGAAGAGTCTGCTGTTACTGGCTATTGAACCACTACTTCGGCTCTTGATGGGCACATCTACGACATACTCATCGGCCATGATCTGGAGAAAGAGTACTCATCCAGGTACCGCACCAACCTGCTCAAGACGCACCACACCCCCCTTGGATCAGAACTACACTCAGTTTGTCTCCTGGCACTTGACTTGGATCAGGTACTGTCAGCGCCACGCGCCAGTCCGGCCAACGTGACGTGCTACTAGATGCGGCAGAGGTCTGGCCCCAGTCGTGTCGTTCAATGTTATGGCTGGTTTGGTGAATGAGATTGATGTTCTGATGGTCCGGGGAGGTTTCTGTGAGCAGCAGATCACTCCTAGCCAGCTGCCCTCAATGACTGCCGCAGATCATCTCGAACTGCAAGTCGGACTCCATTTCCCGAGCCACAAAACACCGACGTCTAAGAAATCGATCGACGGCCGTGGACGAGCACTGCATGCGTCGCGTACAGCACAATGTTGACATACTCTCCGTCCTGCGCACGGTGTTTCAACAATTCAGGAAATGTCTAGAAAGGGTGTGTCACAGTCTTTGCGGTAGATGGAGTAACGATGGCTCCACTGCGACGACCATAGACTGTTCTTATCTCTGTTTTATTTGCCAGCATCCTGCTCAACTTCTTGAAATCGGGCCGAGTATCAAAGCTGCGACTCTGCGGTCATCGTGTGAACGAATCGAGGCCAATTCCAAAGGACGCTACACCATCGCCCATCAGCGCATTGATGTTTTATGGGACACGACGTTGCGAACGCCCTTGTCGCAGCCTCGCCTCGCAGACCAGAGTCTGATCGAGAACTTGGAGGGTAGAAGATCTAGGAACTAAATCGTCAGCCTGCCTAAAGAGGAAAGCATCGATCTCCTGTCTGGATCGTTACTCAAGGGAAAGCTGTAGATGGCTTGCCGGCTTTTCGTATACCCTACTTTGCACCTTCCTGTTCGACGTGTAAGTTGGGATAAGCTCGAGGTACGTCGCGCATGTACCACGGCATCAGGCCGTTCCTGAGACTCGAGCATCGGATATTTCTGTCACGGACAATTGCGCGCTTGTAATCAAACAAACTACCCAGTAGAAGTTAGGTAGATCTCGAGCAGATTCAGTGCTAGGATTGTGCGGGTGCTGAGAAATCTTCACCCATCTGTGCTAATATTAAAACACAATGCATCGGTAATGTACACCAGGTACCATGCCCGGGTTGCTACTCCATACTCCCTCGCTAATTAGGCCTGCCGCCGTGGTCGAACGATGTCCTGCATCGATAAGTGCCAGAAACGCCAGAAGACCAAACCTCGTCGGAATTAACCCAAATTGCACATTACCCGAAGGCCAGCTCCGCTCCTCCACTTTAAGGCTCCCCTTTCCCTTGCCAGGCTATTGTGTCCACTGAAATGCTGCAAGCTGGGCGCACTTAAGCCCTAGTAACGAACGTATAGACCAGCAGAATCTCATTGGTGTAGCGAGTGTATGTTTCAAGAATGCCTTATGGGCCACACTTCCAAGACCGCCCGTCCCATTTGGAGGTCAGGTTAGTTTCCAGTCGTGCTAGGGGGGTTGTCCCAATGTCTGAGCATCTGCCTGAGTGCCCGGGTCCATTCTGCCACACATGCATTGACAAGCTTGTCAAACTCGGCGGCGGTAGGCCGGCGGCCGCCCCATGTGCTTGCCTTCGACGCAAGAGCTCGAGCATGCTTGGTGACGAGGTTTCTGTGTCCGAGAGGTCAGCGTTCGAGCGACTGATGTTAGCAGATCGCGACATAGTGCTTACTCTCTCTCCATCTTCACCAGCACCAACCAGCAATAGTTCCAGCTGCGAACACTGTTTGGGTCTCGCACCACCAAAGATTTCGCCTCGTCAAGGCACTCAGAACTGAATGGGTAGGTTCGAGTGAGACCTCTCAATTCATTGAGGAGGTTGTTGGAGTTGACATAATGGGCCCATGCAGTTGTCATGGGCTCTGTGACCTCCGCAGAATCGAGATAGGCAAATATCTTCTCGATGCGACGTAGTTCAGTAATGGTGTTGACACGGTGCGTTCGTAGCGATTGGATCAACTGGTCTTTGTTGTTCTGTAGTCCTTGTTAGATATCGTGTGGCTTCGCAGAGTGGAGTGCGCGAAAACATTCAAGCATTTGAACTACATCTGCAGAACCCAAACGCTCGAAGACGGCAAGACCGGAGAAGGAGAAATGAACATGAAATGAACAGAACAGGGCAACGCAAAACTCGCAAACATAGGAATATTACAAAAACGAAACCTGGACTGACTTGGCTCATGGTGCGAGGATCAGCTGGAGTGCCAGGAGAGACCAGTTGATAGTGCTGTGATCGACCCGCGTTCCCAGATGTTTGTCGCGACATAGTGTTACCCTGAGTCGATATCGGTACTTGAAATGAAGTTGTTGGTCTTCGGATTGTTGACTTTTCCTCTTGAGGGTCGGAGGATGAAAAGGCATTTAAAGAAGGGGCAAAGGGAGTAGAAGAAGTGCGACTGGCAGGGTGAGAAGATTGCGTGACTTGACGTGTCCCTTCGCCTGTCCGATGATGAGCTGATGGTCTCCGTGAGTTTTGCGAAGATTGGGGGTCGTTCGAGGCATTCCGGTGCTTGTCGTCCATAAACAGCAAAACTCAAGTGGCACGCCTCGGGGTTGCGAAGAATTGGTTGGCTTGAATAATCGTGATGATATAAGGCACTATATGTATGAAGCAGCAACGAAAGAAGACAGGAGTTGCCAGGTCAGAAAGGGGGCTGCAAAGACTTAGTAAGACCGCCGAACTAGACATTCAGTGCCAGACACCACGATGGGAAGTCATGTAGCAGTGTATGGAGGTGAACGAATGTGACGGTTCAAAGTAAAGAGATAGGGCTGACACATTTGGTTCCCCAGATGTATTATCTAGGGATTTGCCGGGCAAATGCTGTTCTGGCATCAAGCTTCTCCATACACATTTCGCCTGCGCCATGACAAGTGCGGAAAAGGATTGTCGTTTGGGGGTCACTTGTCTTTGCTCGTCGGTATCCACGCCACCCCAAGGCGCGGTATTGTCATCATCCGGACGCTGTTACGGAGCTCAGAGCTGGTCTCCTTTGGCCCTGGAGAACAATGAAACCTCAAGTTCTCAGCCTCAAATCATGTAATGGGTAGCTCTAGGTGTTTCCGAGCATGACATCCACGTACGAGCGGGCCAGCATCTGACGAAGAATTCGACATCATACTGTAGACGGCCAAGGTACGGAGTATTGGCGAGGTACTTGCCAGAATGCCAAGTGGGGGCCGGGGAAGCTAGACCGAACAGCAGCAGTGTGGGAGCGAGCCACGTTTAGCCGAGAGGTGCGTGTCGGGGCATAGTCGGAATTAGGAGAACGAGGGCGACCTTACTCATGGTCGGACTTTGCGAGTTAAAGCCCTTGGCCATTGTTGTAGTCCGCAGACGGATCGATCGTGATTCCGGAGGAGGTGGGCGTATCGAACCTGGGCCTTGCGTTGGACGATGCCGCCACACAAGTGATGACATGTGATCAGTCAAGTCGTCAATAGGCTAGCTCTCGGCGATGAGTAAGCAGGGTGAATGACACCATGCTACTTCGAGATTGGTGTCGCCTCAGCCTCTGACCTGTGAGGCTGTGTCAAACCACCAGTTTCCAAATTCCCTTCTCGAGGTTGTATGTATTCTTGTCTTCTGTGTGGTTCCCCAAGACTTGCGTTGCTTCAGCCCTGTGTCCAAGCCCCTGTGGCCTAAGATTCCGGTTGCCAAAGTTCCCGGCCAAGGGCTTATTGGTGTCAGCCACATGTTTCCCTTGTTTGCTCGTATACTCTAGCGGAGTCCATGAGATAGCCGAACTTCACTCCGCCAGATCCGCCGATAAGCTCCCCTCGTTTATAGAGGGTCTCATGGGCGCGTGAATTGGTCTCATGGGCGAGGCTGGAACGGCCCGAAAGGGGCTCGTCTTCAGGCTAGACAAAAGGACTTTGTGAGGGCACTGGTAGCTTCTTGACACTCTTGGCATCAACCATTGGCAAGATACAGAGAACATGCGACATCTCTCCGGCGTACAGAACTTGGTCATTGTCTGCATGAATAAGTTTCCATGAGGGGCCAACGGCACATCCGAGACCGCAGACGGTTGCCAGAGTTCTCACGCGACCCACATCCAAGGTACCGCTTTCTTTTATTTTGAGGCCGTGTTTGTGATTACACAATCGGATCATACGCTTTCATCTCGGGCCTCCAGGGCGCTGTCGATGGTCTTGGTTACCATAAGGCGACGATGGAAGACCTGCACTGGTGTAGCCACCATTGTACCCATGTGCGTCGCCGCCCGTTGACCAGGGCTGTGAAGCTGAAATATAGGGCTGCGTGGATCCGCTGCGGTCTTGAGTACTAAGATTCCCGCCCGAAGAACCGTGGGACGATTGAGCTCCGCTCATACCTCCCGCTGGACTGCTTCTACCACTGCTACCTCCTTGTAACCGCGCCCGCAGCCTATCTCGAGATCCCAGGGCCTGGGAATTTGCAGTGGGGTTTGTTTGGTAGCTTCCTGCTCTTTGACTGGGAAGGGGCCGGACAATTGGCGCCGTTGCCCCGAAGGATGCTGCTTGACTGCTGCCACTGGACTGTGACCTCGCCGATTCGTTCGAACGTAAAGAATGTGGTGTTGGACGGGCAGCCCTGAGACTTTGGCCAGGAGGCGCAGCTGGTGCAGGTGCAGAATCCCAGAGATCTGAAAGTCCACCTCCTCTCCCACCCGATGAACCTCTCGAGTGGACTTGCTGGTTGTTGAATTGCGAGCCGTAGACATTCCCATACTGCCCGTACGAGCCTTGCAGCTGAGGAGCAGCAACGGGCTTTTTTGGATCAGGGGGTAGCCATTCAGGCAGCGGGCGTCCTTTCTCTGCATAGTAAGCCCGGAGAACATTCGAGATGTGCGAGCAGTCCTCGTTGTCTGGGTCATCTTCCTCAGAGTCCTTCGTCAAAGCCTTGCGTAGGTTGGCAAATCTGGACGAGAAGGTACTTGTCCATGTCGAACTAGGGTTGGGCGTACTCGAACCGTGGGCTGTAGGGGGAGCGCTTGATGAATTGGACGTGAAGTACGAAAGATAGGAAGCCATGACTGGTTCGGTCTTCGAGATGGAGAAGCCACGGCGATGACACCAGCCTGCGGCAAGTTTTGCAGTGCTGGCTCTTACCGAGTTGTAGTAGAGAATGGTGTGTCGTCTTGTTGGCAGAAGTCGAAATCGTGTTGCAGTGAATGTCACAGTCGGTCGCAGGTAACAAGCGAGGAAAGAGAGGTGTGACATACCCCTCGCAGCCTTCCACGTGATAAGGCTGCACTAGCGCCGCCTCTTCCCCTTACAGGTACCTTTGATGTCTGAACAATCCGGCCATGAAAGTATTTGGGGGCCATATTCTTTCTAAATACTAAGCTTAGACTTTTAATGAGTTGTCTATGTAAACCTGGCCTTCCAGCGTGTAGGTAGGAAGACTGTCTGTGTTTAGTGATTGATACACCAGTCTGTGTCAAACATTTGTTGTCGTTCCGTTCAACATTCAATCGTGTCAGCTGTTCGCAGTCAACGTCGAATGTCTCAGAGGATGTCTGGAAGTCATGTTGCTTATGTGATGGCGCAGCATAGCAAGGCTCAGATGCCCGCCCTGATTCTGCCGAGCAAGGACTCGAAGCTTCTCAGCTTGAATGAAAGGCCTTCTTGACTTTAATGCTCAAAGTTCCAAGCTTTGCTCACGATCACCCACCACTGTTCTCTCCTCCCAGTCCACGTCCCTCAACTCAGGAGAATCAAGATCGTACTCAATAAAGCTTCCTCCATCGCTCGGACTCAATTTTGGGGTGGTCATCTCTTCCTCGTCGACAGCCCCATCCAACATCGCTCGACTGCGTGGTGAGGGAGCATCCTCCACATCTGGAAGCATATACTCGACAACGCACAAGGGGCCGAATTTCTCTGGCTCCTGCCAGACCTTCACCAACTTCAGCCCACTTAATGCTGCCAGATATTGCCAATCTCGAATGGTTCGCTCCTTCCCACCAATACTCATCATCATTAAGTCGAGCCAAATTGCTCCTGCATCTCTGCTAGTCACTGGTTCTGGAATAGCCATGTCAGATATGAGTATTCGACTATCAGTACCCATGGCTGGGATGATTGCTTTCAAGATGCGGGCAGCATCGTTGTTTTGCCAGTCATGCATGACGCGGCGGATGTAGTAGACTTGTGCGTTGAGCACTGGCTGCTTCTGAAAAAAATCGTGAGCCATCCTAGTCACTCCTGGTAGGTCTTGACTGGAGATGTCTTCGAGCACGCATGGACGGTCCTGCAAGATCAGATCGCCTCTCAGATTTGGGCAGCCCTTTCTCATTTCCAGCAGTGCAAGACCTCGACCACCACCGATGTCGACCATCAACGGGCGCTTGGGACTATTTCCCTCTTGAAGAGTCTTCTCAAAAGGAAACATGGCAATCACGGGGTGCAGAGCGTCGAACAGGGCCAGTCCGCGAATGAAGTTCTCGATTCGATCGTGTGAAGAATTCATCACCTCCCAGAAGTTCTTGCCGACCATGCCGTAGAACCAGGAGTGCGGTGTCTCGATGTATGTGTCCAGGAGAGAATGATTACCGAAGTGTTCCAGATAATGATTGAGACGATACATTGCCGGCATCATTTCGTCAAGTCTGGGCGTGTCAGTACGTTTGAAGGCAAAGGTAAGTAACGCAGCATGCTTCAGAGATCGACTCACGATACATTATACAACCATTTGCCACTGGTGGGGCCAGCATGTTCGCTGTGCACAAGTGAAAGCCGATTATGTGCCCATTCTCCCAAGCGAACCTCATTGAAGATGTTGACGCAAGTCAGTTGACGCATCAATCGCACTATGAGAATGTCAGTCAAAGGTTCTAATCATGCAGAGACCTCATCCTACCAATCAATTCTTCTGCGGCATTGCATCGCTGGGCGACTTGTTTTGCGCTGGCAGTGCCAGTTGGAGGAACAGCTTCAAAGATACCGAGCTTCGACGCCGCAAGACATGCAGAGATTGTATAACCCTGAACACGTTGTCAGTTGAGGTACAATCTTCAACATCATACGACACGATGTTATACACTCACATTCACAATGTGGTCCATGAGTGCATCATGCGGATCCTGAACACACCATATCAGTTGCTTTGCCTTCAGGACAAGATTGGCTGTCTCTTGTTTGCGCGTTGGTGGGTGACTTGTAGAACCTAGGCTCTTAGCCGCTTGCGCAAGTTGCTCTGCCAAAGCAGTTATCTCTTCTGCGGAAGGATCCATTTTGTCAATGTTACTTGACGTTCAGAAGGATGTTGGGCTGGTTCGTTGTTGTTTTGATGGTGAACGTCGCGAGGGGAGAAAGACACACCCTAGGGTGAGATACGCAGACGTGAAGACAGACAGATCGATCTACCTCTTCACTTTCTTTTCACTCTGCAACCAACCATTTCAACGCAACCAAGCAGTGAAAGCAGCCTCTGATAGCACACGTTTTACGCCACCAAAGGTGAGTTTGAAAGGACGATTGCAGCCCGCTTTCAACCCCTGGCGAGATGTCATCCCTCACGGGGGATTCAGAAAGTCAGCAGTTCCCTCCTCGTTCCCCTGCAGCAGCCCGGTCATGCAGGAAGACCGTGGATTTCACAAGAATTCCCCAAGCTCGGACCACGAAAGTTCGATGTACAGCCCAGCCTGCGTTTGTGAGACTAAGAGGTGGTTGAGACAATGTCAGAATTCCAACAAGGTCCCATAGCGTGTTGCAGCAAAGGAGAAGTCTCTCTGCATAGGTCAACAAGCATGCTGGAAGTGATGGATTTATGGTGCTCCAACCCCGGCAGCAGATGTCATTCAGAATCAGACCATGGCTCTCTGCGGTCTCGGATGTTGTTCGTTATCGACCATGGCCTTGCACCCTGCTGGTGGTGCGAGGATGGATCTGTGGACACAGATTCTAATCCAGCCTACACATGGCCTGCTCGGTATCTTCATTCCCCTCATGTGTGGCTTTTCTATCGAACCATTTTTCCTTCAGAAGGCTCTAATCTCCCATCCATTGCCCTCCACGCCGAGCGCATGAAGAGCTGACTTCGAACCACTGACCATAACTTACCGTTCTGCCAGCGTGGAGCTTTGTCGGGACCGTCCTGCATCATCGAGAATGCGACCAATTCACCAAGCGGACTAATGCAGGCGATGCAAGGATGGCTTCACCGTAACGATCAGTTGCCGGACATTCCCTCGTCCGCTTCTCGCCGCATGCAAGCACTGCTTCATCCCGGCCTACGCTGGGGAATCCTTTTTTCCACGCGCCCGTCCATTCCTCTTTGACTCTGGCACCGGCATCGTCACTCCTCATTCGGGTATTTGCAGCACCCGCAGCTGCATCCATTTCTTTTGGAGTGAATTTACCCGGGCATGTCACGATGACTGCTTTCGTCCCGTGGCAGCAGGTCAGACGATGCTACGGAGAACCCATTCTGAAAAAGGACAATGTCGGATACGAGAAAGCAGGAAATGTGATGATTGGCCGCGTGGGGAATAGTCAACACCGAAGGATAGCGATCCAAGCTGCTGGAACGGAGTGTTCTGGTCATGATGCACGTCAAACACGACGGGTTGTACCAGGATGCACCTGGCGTGAGCTACAGATGCAACTGGCCGCGGGATGTCCTTCTGCAACGACGCATGGCGCTCTAGGTTACACAAGCCCTTCCCTCAACGGCCAAGCCAGTGATTTTCTGGAACGAGGTGACTGTGGACGGCTGCGTCGACCTACGCGACTCGCGCACCCAGTCGAGGCATGTGCTAAGTCGTGGCCAACTATCCCTGAGGTAGCACAAGAACGCTGGACTCGCATGGTGGCATCAAATGGGATTCGGTGATTCTAGGCACCCAAAGCTCTGGCATAGTCGTGCCAGAAACACATTGTGTGGAGGGGGATCATTCTCAAGGACCGCAACTCCAAGCATCGAGCAGGGGAAAAAGAGCAAGGTTCAATTAAAAAGCAAAGAGCACGAGCATTGTTTGCAATAATCTGTACACCGGCCAGGACGCGCTATATCCCTTGCACCTTACGATAATTTGGCGGCTTCCACATGCGCCGTATTGCCTTGCCACCCCAGACAGGGACCAGACTGATGGCTCCCACCGCCAGAACCCGCCATACCCAACTCCAACTAGCAACATACTGTAGATCGAAATATCCGCCAAGAAAGGGCACACTCGCCGCATAGAGAGCAGCCGTGCCTAGAATGCAGATGATCATGATTGGGTGCCACGTGGTGACTGACACCGCCACCATGATCAGCTCGTTCAGCACAAGGACCGTAAAGCTAACGCTGAGCATCCTCTTGCCGTCAACCTCGCCCACAAGCAGCTGTGTAAGACCCTGGATGATGATGCCTTGATAAACCGACACGAGGACCCAGGTGAAAAAGGTCTGGTAACTGAGACTCTTGCCTGATTTCAGCTCCTTGTATAGTTCTGGGTAGAGATTTGCAAGTTGCTCGTCAACGTCTCGATCCAGCACCAGTGAAAAGACAGGTGCACTGGTGTATACCGTTGCATACCCCACGAGCAACCAATCCTTGAACAGACCCTTTGGATCGAAATGTCCTGCAATGTTGTACATAGTCTGGCACACGCTGATGATCAACCCTCGATGGATGATGAACTGCGCCAGTTTCGCACTGCGCTTGTAGCTATTCCGCCCGTGCCAGACGAGAAGCTTGGTCAGGTGGCAGAATTGCGTAATGCTGAAATCTGCTGCGAGACTGGCCTGGCGGCCTTCTTTGCCAACGATCCCTATACCAACGTCCGCGGCTTGAATCATGGATACGTCATTACCGCCGTCGCCGATGCAGCAGACACGTTTGCGTGTATGGTTGCGGATGAGTTGTGCAACATCGGCTTTTTGAGTCGGGGAACAGCGGCAAGCAATCACGGCGGGGAGCTGAACCGCGATTGTGATGAAGTCGGTGCGGTACTGAGACAGCATGAGAGAAAGACTCTCGCCGTCGATGAGGAGGCATGATTCAGTCTGATTGCGTATGAGGTCCAGAGCGTCTTTAGCTTGTTGCTTCGTCTTGAAGCGGGCCATGGTCTGGATGTGCTGCCCACGAGCAACGAGACGCGCCGACACGGCCACGCAGCGTGCCGTTTCGATTTTGTCACCAGTCAACATCCAGATCTTGACGCCCGCGTTACGGAGGAGCTCGAGAGATGGCTTCACGTCCTTTTGAAGGCGGTCTTCCACACCAGTCACACCGAGAAGCTCCAAGTCATGTTCAAGATGTGCCTTGACGACAGCTGACATGCCCGCATCGCGATCGTGCAGGGCTAGACTGGCATCTGTAAACGCATTGCTGAAGTCAGAGTATTGAGCAGGGGAGAGACGTTTACGGCCAACCACGAGGGTTCGCAAGCCTTCTCGAGCCATGTTCGCTGTCTCTTCGTCGAGCCAGTCGTTTGCCGCAACTATTGAAGTCATGACGGTATCTGCGCCTTTTTGAAAGAACCAGAGCTCATTGTCGGTAGCCGTGAGCCCGAGGATATCGGATGACAGTTGCACAATAATACCCATGCGCTTGCTATCGGATGTAAAGGGGAATATGTCTTTGATTTCGGCTCGTACTACGATCTGGTTAGTGGTAGTGGATTGAAGTACGATTGTTTCACGGTCGCGATGCAGGAGTCGAAGGCCGACGGATTCGGTAAACTCGACGATGGCAATCTCGTCAGGGCTCGACGCCTGATACGAAATAATCTTTGCTCCGTCCACTTCATCGGTCGTGGGCGTGACATTGTGACACAAAGCAAGAGCTAGAATAAGATCACGAACTCGCACCCCTATCTCGCGGCGAGTCTTGGTGGTGCTAGTTCCTCGCGTATCGGCGTCCTGACTCGAAGAGAACGCTTGGTCAACATACGCGGCGACTTCTTCCATGGCTTCACCAGAGTATGCGACGGTGCCGACATGAATTTTCCTCAGCTGCATTTCGTTCTGGGTGAGCGTACCGGTTTTATCGGAGAGCAGATATTCAATCCGACCAAGGTCTTCGGGAATAGTACTTGTCCGTACAACCGTGTCAGGGATGCCTTTGTCGCGCTCAATGAAGCGCGCATACACTGTTTTGCCCATGTCGAGGTTGACACGTAAACTGATCGGGATGATGGTAGAGAAGAGGATGAGATAGATCATTATCGCGACATACCAGGGCTTTTGGTTCGATGGTTCAAACCCTTCAAGCGCAACCAGGATGATGGAAAGTGTGAGGGTCATGATGCATAAGATTTTGGTGAGATTGTTGATCTCTAGTTCTAATAGTCCTGTTTTGGACCTTGATGGAGAGGTGGAAAGAGCAGAGCGAGTCTGTCGGCCTGTGTATATCACGGCGCAATAGGTGACGGTACTGGAGGCGAGGACTGTGTTTGCCCAAGCAGTGTTATCGATTGTTAGCGGGGCTGAGGTGGAATTGCCGCTTGAGTGGTCATCTAAATCGGCTTCATCAATGCCGTCCAGGCTTCGATCGTCTCTGCGAGGATGGGGGTCGTAGGCAGAACCAGAGGTCGATCGAAGCTCTAAAGTTCCAACAAAATCATTCACTCTTTTGTCTGGGGCACCAGCTTTAATCTGTAAACGTTGCAATTCCGGTAACTTGAGATTCTGACTCAAGGGGCTTGGAAGTCGAAGTTTCCAATCCGTCTCGCCGTCAAGCTGGTCTGTTCGTATGAAGGTTTCTCCTGTGTCGAAAGTGGCAGCAGTATTGGCTGCATCTCCCGCTCCGTCATTGGTCAACCCACTGAGGGACTCGGTGAGATGGCTTTGCAAGATAACCACATCTGCAGGCGCTCTTTGGTTCTTCTCCAATTTCAATACATCGCCAACCTTGATATCCCGAGATCGCTTCTGGGCTTCGACCACACCAGTTTGTCGTAGTCGGGCAGCATCCGGAAATGAAAGAACCGTGAAAAGCTCTGCATTTGCTTCCGCATCTCGTCGTCTTCGTGCAATGTCGTCTATGGCCTCTTTCCCAATAGTGATCGTAAGCACACATGCTAATGGAACAATATAAGTTGACATATAACCAATGCGCAGAAAGGGTATGATTTGTGACAAGGCCACCAAGAGAAAGTAAATGTTCAAGAAGAAAGAAAATTCGTTGTACAGTGTTCTTGGAAGGAAGGACCAGGCGGTATATTTGGCATTCGAGACGACGTTGGTGGGAAATCGCTTCTTCTGAGATTGGCCGACTTCAATCTCACGAGACTCGACGTTGTCAGCGTCCTGCTCCTCACGCATATCGGCCAGCTCCTGTCGGACAAATTGTTGGAATTGCATGCTCTGACTTGGGCGTCGCGATGGCGTTTCTCGAATTTCTTCCGCGCCACCTTGTCCATCTTTGTCCTGTCGTCTCTTGTTCCTCACATTCCAGCCAGTTTGTTCTTCAGACCATCGTCTGAGGTGGCCATTGCTTCGCGATTGTCCGGGCCAGCCGTTCAGTAAACCTTCGGTATCCTCCTCCACGGCGTAGTCATCTCGTTGTCTGCTTCTTGACCGCCACAGACGGCCGGCACCGTACTTCTGTAGTCTCTGTAACGGGATGTTTCCTGTCTTGCCCTGTAGCCGCGGTTTTGAACCGCTTCCTGTATTTGTGACGTGGCCATTTAGATGCGCAACGGCGGGATCGAGTTCATCGAGATCGAGGTCATCGTCAGAGGCCGAGTCAATATCGGGGCCTGCCTGTGGTGGATTTTGGCGAGACATGAAGGCTCTCAGTCATCGTCATCAAATGTCATAGGCGGATTGCGAACGCAATGCAGGCTGCTGTTCGGTCCTATGCGGAGAGCATGGCGCGAGGAAAATAGATCGTAGCAACACAGGACTCTCGATGTCAAGGATCACCTTTCCAAGCGTGTAGAGTCGTTTATGTGGTGCATTGCAGGGGGAAGAAATATGGCGGCCTGGCAGGGACCAACATGGCCATAACAGCATGTGGACAAGGCTCTCGCTATGGAAGCGCGTTCTCCCGTATCCGGTCTCCGCACTAATCGACGTAGGCTAGAAAGGCGTTAGGGGTGCCCGGGATGGGAGGTTCTAGGGAGCATTATGCGCTAAGCCCTGAAAGTGACAAACGTGGCCCTTCCGCGCTTTGGTTCCGCAGGCGCAGCTGCAACAACGACAGAACAATTTGGCCATTCAACATCATCCCGAAGCCTCTGACTTCTTGGTTCACGGCGTGAGCATTCGGGTGCATCCGTGAAGAATCCGCTGGTTATCGACATGTCTTTCAACTGTGTCTAATATCCTTTGATCTTTTCCGCTTTTTTTGGGGCTCACTCCTGGGAACCCTCCCCTGGTGATCTCACGCGATATCTCTTTTGATTCTCAAGAGACGCAATGGAGTCTGCCAACCATGCGAACGACGACCTTACCTCCTCTCAGATCAGTCGGTCTGGCCATTGGCTACCGGCCTTACGACCAGAAGTCCTAGAAGCGCCTCTTATGTCTCCCGGCTCCGACGGCCTCCCAAATACAGTCGTAGATCTACCGACAGGCTTTGTGGATAAGGAATCTCACATAATACCTCCATCTTCATTACTGGCAGATGGTGAATCAAAGGACGCCTCTGGGCATGGCTTTCCTGAGATGCCACATGTAGAGGAGCATAATGAGCCCTCACCTGGACTCAAGACGGCCGAGGCTGCCAGCGCAGTATCTACACCTTGGTCAACAGAACCTGTCGGAGTGCACTCAGGGGGCGATGAACTCCCGTCGGAAGATGATGACGAACGATTAGATCCGGCCTGGGGCATAGTGCGAACAGATACAACTCGCATTTTGGAAGGCGTTAAGCGGTCGACAACGTTTCCGGAGTTCTCGACTCCAGATACCCCTAACGATTCCATCGATCGAGGGACATCTGACCCTGTCCTCGAACCACATGCCACGATTGCTGAGATAGAAAAGACCAGTAATTCCGAACAAGAAAACCCACCTACAGAACCACAGAGCCTCGAGTGGATGAAGGATCAACACGATGGCCCACGAGGTTCGCATTCGTGGACTATGACAGAGCAGTCACCAGCAGTAGATGAAGCAACCGAAAGATTTGAAGAAGGGATTCCTCTGATACAGGCCGAGGAGTCTGCCGCAAAGATCTCCAACGAGGAAGAAACTTCATCGTCATTCACCTACCTGGCTGTGACCAGCACTGATGATGAAGAGACGTCGTTCTTCTCCCAGATCAACGGCACTGCTGATTCTGCTCCAGAGGCTCCATCACTGGATCGCAAGTCCACAACTCAAGTCCTTAGCTCTCTGAACTTCTCGACAAGTGATGCTCTAGATTCTCCTGCCATGCAACACGAGCATGAAGCTCCAGAGTCTTCTTTTTTCCAAATGCTGGCTGATCAAAACGCGACCGGAGAGCATCCCCCTGGTGGCGATTCTAAGCCCGCCGAGAACGCTGATGTTGATGCTGCCGCTTGGGCTGCTGCACTTAGCGATGATGAATTCCTTGTCGAGGATGCCGATGATCTTCTTCCCGATTCTGAGCCTGGATCGCCCTCATCTTTCGAAGCCGCTCTGCGGCAAGGTGCTTCGTCCTCGGTTCAGGATAATTCCGATGTATCAAGCACACAAATGACTTCCGGTCCTGATGGCGGAAGACCTCAGCCACAAAGACAACTGTCAGCAAATCCGTATGCACCTCATCAACCATCCACGGCCGATATGCTACACATATCTCCTACAGCAAGAACTACACACAATAACATTGGCATCTCTCGACCTGAGCTAGGACCAATGAATTCTTTCCAGGAGCAGCTTCCACAGAGACCTTCAATACAACCGATGAAGAGCTTTGTCGACCAGACCAAGGACGGCTACAAGTCTCCGTACGATTTGCCTATGGATATCAGCAAGCCTAGAAAAAGAGCCCATGCCCCCGCGCCTGTTCAAACATCTACGACAGTTGCGCCCCCACCACGGAGCAGCAGTCTATCCGACAAGCCCCTGCAATCACCGTTCGTCCCATCTATGGCCCCTGCTGGACCTACGCCTCAAGCGGCGCCCGCTGCGAACATGCAAAACAGAAGCGTTTCTGGTGTGTCATCGTCTCGTAGATCGGAGAGACCAAATTCTGGTTCCTCGAGTTTTTTCGAGGAATTGCCAATCGTGGCCAAACCTCGTCCATCTAGCGGCCATGGACGGTATACGCCGCAACACAACATCACTGCTTCTCCGCCACAACTGCCTCCTCAAAGTCCACCTCGGGCTACATATTCACCTCCACAAGCGCGCCCGTCGCCTCCCCCGCGGTCTGACCCCTATGCACAGTTTCAACTACGAGCACCAGAGCGTATGGATCCTTACTCCAATGTAGCTCTTCAGCCACCCACTCAACCGGCAGTTTCGACCACCAGATATTCTCCCGCGCCCCCAGCTTCCGTAGCATCGGCACCACGTACGGGACCTTCACCTCGATATTCTCCCGCACCCCCTCCGGCAGGACCCCCTGCAAATCCTCTGAATAGATATGCATCTCAACCAATGGTTCCACCTGCAACGGCCCAAGCAGCGCCGCCCATGCCCCACAGATACGCCTCACAGCCGCATGTGCATGCTGCAGCCCCTCCTCCAGTCTTACCATTCCAGCCTAGAACATCCAGCCCTTTGGCATATCATAAGAGTTCTATTGATGAGAGCGCCAATGAGTTTTCAACAAGCCATGGGCAAAGAGCAGGTGGGTTACTACGACAAGTGTCTGCTGCTGGAGCTATTCCTTCACAGTCAGTAACTTCGCCTGAGACACCCTCCAGCTTTGACGCCTCTTTCTATGGCTTTCCGGCTAAACCACACGCTCCCGAAAGAATACCGCCTCCACGACGATCACAGACGCAGTCTCCATCGAAACAGCGGCCGCAAGCCACCTTTCCTGCCCATATCAGTGATGTACCAAACCGTCCTGCATCAGCTTACGGTCAGCCAGTGGTGGACAGAGCTACACTAGAGAGCATACCACCAGTCCGACCGCAAGCGCAAGCCCGAGGATTGACTAGCGACCTTGAATTCGTGAGGCCCATTGACGAGGCTCAGTTTGATCCTTTGGAGCGTTGGAAAGGCGCACCAGTCTTCAAGTTCGGTTTTGGTGGCTCTGTAGTCAGCACCTTCCCAAAGCACGTTCCGAGATATACTGCAGGTTCAGCAAGGCCTCAGATCAAGTCTGCCCCTGGTAAAGTATCCACGCGCAACCTGAAAGACGTTATCGTACCTCTGGATGCGCTGGACAACTTTCCTGGACCATTACGTGTAAAATCAAAGAAGAAGGATGTGTTGTCGTGGATGTCTGATTATATCGGTGCACTGGAGTCGTCTGGGCCAAATGTTACGATATCTCAGTCCGTGCCTGATCCAGGAAGACGTCACCATGAGAAGCTATTACTTTGGAAAGTTGTCAGAGCGTTGGTTGAGCACGATGGCATTCTCGACGGTACTGCACTGAAGTCTGTGAACCTAATCTTATCCCCAGAAGTGCATGCCCTGGACGAGCAAACTGCGACCCAATATCGTACAGATTCCGAAATTTCTGGAATATACCGTCCGTCCGGCAACAACGCACGTATCGATTCCGTTGATCCCATGGCTGTTGAAAACCTACGGAAACGCCTGCTTAGTGGTGACAGACAAGCCGCCGTTTTTCATGCCATGGACAGTCGTCTCTGGTCCCATGCATTGATCATATCTTCGACGATGGAGCGTTCTGTCTGGAGCCAAGTTGTCCGGGAGTTTGTCCGCCAGGAGGTCAAGACTGTGGGCGAAAATTCCGAGTCATTGTCGGCTCTGTATGAAATATTCGGCGGTAATTTGGAGGAGAGTATCGATGAGCTTGTGCCCCCTTCAGCTAGGGCAGGTCTAACGATGGTGAGCAAGATCGACAGTACCGGCCCGACCAAGAATGCTCTCGATGGCCTTGATCGCTGGAAAGAGACACTAGGTCTCGTCTTGAACAACCGTTGTCAGGGCGATCAACAAGCCTTAGTGGTTCTTGGGAAGCTGTTGGAAGACTATGACCGCATTGAGGCCGCACACGTTTGCTATCTGTTTTCGAGGAGCCCAGCCAGACCAACAATATTCGGTGGTAGTGACGATGATCAAACACCTATCACCCTGCTTGGTGCGAACCATAAGAGACAGCCCTTTGATTTTGGTCGTGACAACGAAGCAATAGTTCTCACGGAAATTGTTGAATTTGCAACAAGTGTACTCGCTGCGGGTGCTACAACCTCGTTCATGCCGCATCTTTCTGCTTACAAGCTGCAAAGGGCGAAGACCTTGGCCGACAATGGCCAAAAAGCGGAGGCACAAGCATATTGTGATGCCATTGCTGCAACGCTCAAGTCTACTACAAAGATGTCACTCTACTACCACCCACTTTTCTTGTCCGAGTTGGATGACCTATCAAACCGCCTGAAGCAGACGCCAATTCAAGGCTCTTCTTCATGGCTAGGCAAGCCAAGTCTCGAAAAGGTATCTGGCTCGGTCTGGAACAAGTTCAGTAGCTTCGTCGCGGGTGACGATAGTGATGCAGATTCTAAGGGCTCTGGAAAGGACGCAACTGAAGCAGGCCCCTTCGCCAATGTCACCGGGACGCCTTCGATGAGCAGGACAGGCTCACAATCAGATCTGTATGGTGCGTACAGTCAGAGCCTGCCTGCAACGGTCTCGAATTCGCGATATGCTCCAAACGGGCTCCATTCCACCCGCTCTTCGTCGGAACTTACAAGAGGAAGGCCGTCGTTGGACTCGCAAAGATCACCCCCATCAACATCTCATTCTCACAATCGGCAGTACGAGCCATTGAGCATGCTCCAACAGACTGGAACTGCACAGTCCTTCAACCCTTATCAAGCGTTCGCAGCAGCCTCGCCTCCTTCTTCCTTTCCACAAAGCCCGCCCAGGTCTTCGTACGTGCCGAATAACAGATTCAATTCAATACCGGAAGATCAACCTCAACCTTCTTATGTGCCTACTCCTCCAGCAGAGGAAATTACTCAACAGTCATTTGGCTACCACAAAGATCCTGTTTCGACGCAGATCAACGAGGCACCGGTTGGCTATGTTGGCTACGAGCCACCCCACCCACAGGAAACTGCAACACTTCCCCAGCATGATCAGGCCGGCGAAGTAGGTTATGCTCCCCCTTCGCAGTCATATGGCTACGAACCCCCTACAGACTCCGGCTATGTGCCCTATGTTCCAGAGCCTGATTCACCGGAGGAGACTAAACCTAAAAAGAAGTCATTCATGGATGATGATGGTGGCGACTTCCCTAAAATTTCGTCTCAGTCACAGACTCCGGCCTCGCAGCTGTCTGTCGGTGGCGAAGACGAAGCTGCACGAAAACGGGCCAATGATGAAGCTGCTGAAGCCGCTTTCCGTGCAGCAGCAGAAGCTGACGCGGCGCGGGAGAAAGAAAAGGCACAGGCGAAGAGGACCTCGTCTTGGTTCGGCGGATGGCTGGGAGGTAAGAAGGCAGAACAAGGACTCGACAGCAGCAAAGGTGGAGGTACTGAGCCCAAGATTTACAAAGCTAAACTGGGTGAGTCGAAGATGAAGCTGTATTATGATAAGGACCTGGGTAAATGGGTGAACCCTGATAACCCAGATGCGGCGATCAAAACTGCCACTCCGCCACCTCCACGAATGGGCGGGACTCCGGCGCCTCCGATGTCTTCGGGCGGACCTCCCATGGCTCCTTCGCTCCGGCATACCTCAACTCCAAGTCTTCCAAACATGAGTGTTGGTCCGATGTCTGGGCCTGGTAGCAGATCAGGGACACCAACTAGTGGACCGACGATGCCATCGCCTCTGCCTGGTATGTCTGGTCCTCCGAGTGGTACGGGAACGCCCCCACCAGCCCCAACTTCTACTCCTGGACTCGCTCCTCCTCGTCCAAGCACAGCAACAAGCAATGCTAGCAGTATCGACGATCTAATTGGCCCTGCCACCGGACGGAAAGGCGCTGGGAAGGGGGCGAAGAAGGCAAAAGGTCGTTATGTGGATGTCATGGCAAAATAGAAGCAACACTATGTTGCACCGATCTTTCCGACGATCGAATGTATAATAATCTTGGGAAATGGAGATGTATATGTCAGCGAGATGTCGAAAAGCAGCTCGTTGCAGTGTATCGCTTGCGATCTGATTGAAGCATCCTTCTATCGATTGGGCGGTTGTCAAAATAGTATAATACGTTCTAATACAACCAATCACCAAATCACCTAACAGATGGTACTTTCGAAGACTAGAATCTTGCTATGGCGGTAGGGCTACATGCCATGAGTTTCAACGAATACTCAGCCTTGTGGTCGAAAATACACGTGATCCTGGTCGATCTACTAGTACGCAAGGCTGCGAACGACTGCCCCAAACGTTACCTTACTACGAGTACTTCTGGAAGATCAACACGCCTTTCCCACTGGAAGAGTTCTCTTTACAGTGTCGATCCTACGAAGCTGCTGTTGCTTTCAGGCGTCCTACAGTACTAACCCTATATCACCCTCCTATACGCTATGCGAAGACCAGAGTTGTCCTGTTCCGCCGCCGCACCTTGCTCGCTTCCATCGTCTTTCATTCCCTCCTCATAACCACCCGTCCTTCCGATACATTGCTCACTTCAGACATCCCGCGCTTTCAACAACAACAACACTACCACCATTACTACTTCTACAGAAGCTATGGCGGCCGCGGCTCCGGTAGATGCCCTCTCAGACCCAAACAACCCATTGGTCAATATCTCCTGCTTCGACCTGCTCCTCATCGAACTCGTCCCACTCGCGGAACGAATGGCTCGGGCTTTCGAAGCAAGCCTTGATGGCCACAGCATTGGCTCTTCTGCGTCTCCCGCCTCCAAACGTGGCACGACTGGCACAAACAGCAACAGCATCAGTCATCCTTCTACACAAGCGTCGCCAAACGCAGCTGGGGCAAACGCCGGAGCAGGAGCAGGAGCAGGAACAGGAGCACCAGCAAGCACAGGGATAGTCCTGGCGGCGGATGGATTACCCAGCACCACGATATTCCGGGACAGCGTCTACGTACGGCTCGAACGTCTCGGGTTCAGGGTCGGCGAAGGGTTGAGTGAGCGGTTCTCGCGCGACAGGCCTCGGTTCACGGATCAGCTCGACGTGATCAAGTTTCTCTGCAAGGATCTATGGACTGTCGTCTTCAAGAAGCAGATCGATAATCTCAAGACGAACCACAGGGTAAGTTCTTTGGGCACGTCTGATTTTTCTTCTCCCTCTTCCTTCCCCTCTCCCTGGAAGGAGGGTGGGCAATGCATTGCGTTCGTGCGGTAGGAAACAGAAAGAAATCAGGAACCAAGAAAAAGCTAACCAGATTCCCTTTGAAAAATGTAGGGCGTTTTTGTTCTGACGGACAGCAAATTTCGACCATTTGCTCGCATGAGCATGACGACTCACGCAGATGCCATTGCCCGCGCTCAACCACACTTGTACTTCCCTTGTGGTATCATTAGAGGTGTCTTGTCCAGCCTAGGTATCAAAGCTACGGTGCAAGCTGAGACGGCTGAACTGCCAAGTGCCACGTTTCAGATTAAGACGGCCCAGGCAAAGCCTTGATATCAACATCGATTGTGTAGTCACGATCGTAACGAGGAACTTCAATCAGCCTTGAAAACACAGTATTCTGAAGCTGTGACCGAAAGTGAGCCTAGACGGTGTGTTCACGGCCTCTAGGAACAAAGTTGCATTGCTACAGAGCGCTCACAGATCGGAAGTGAACGAGTTGAAGTGAGGAAATCACAAGGACGAGTCTACCATGACCAGAACATTTGGAATACTGCATGAAACGCGGGATTAATTTTGTCTACGCGATCTCTGCGGAAAACTGTCTCTCATGTCTTGAAAGGTCGTGGTGCCACGTCAACTCGAAGGAAGGCCGTTCTTCGTGAACATGGGTATTCACAATCTGCACCGGATTCTGGTCAGTGTCTGATGGTTGTATCTTGGTTTTTCAAGTCATCGCAAACATCGGCAATGGTATCGGCAGGCAGGCTCGTTCTGGGATAGAAGTCGCTCACGTCCTACCTACGAGAATTGTCAGGCGAGTAGCACGGAAAAGAGGAAGAAGAGTGTACACATACTTTGGTGGGTTCTTGACGAAGCTGACACCAGCTTCGATATTGGTCTTGAGACCCTTGATAGCTTCATCGAGGAGCTTTTTCTCATAGTCGTTGGCACTGCTGAGAATGTCGATGGCCTTTTCAGCTCCATTGGGCTGTCGAAGTGTTAGTCTGGGTTAGGGGAGAGACACATTCTAGACTTACGCCGAGTTCAACCGGGACAGAGAAGTACTCGCAGCCGGTTGCCTTGGCAATAGCGTCACCACCTTCGACACCAGGCAGGTAGACAAAGGTTGGCTCCACGATGCCCTTCTCACCCTTGGCTGCCTTCAAGAGAGACTCGGCGAATCTGAAGCCAGCATATGCCATGGACAGAGTTGCAGATCCAGCACCGTCCTTGGCCTTGACCACCTCATCACCTCCGAACTGCACACGGTTGACCAGTGCGTCGAGCTTCTCAGCGGGAATGTTGACTGATGGCTTAGCCTGGCTGAACAAGGGGACAATAGTGTTGCCGGAGTGTCCACCAACGACAGGAATCGTGAGCTTGCGGGGATCTTTCTCGCCAGTAACGTCTCCAACGAAAGTCTGAGCACGAACGACATCGAGAGTTGTGACACCAAAGAGCTTCTTGGGGTCAAAGACACCAGCCTCCTTGAGAACTTCAGCGGCGATTGGGACGGTGGAGTTAACAGGGTTGGAGATGACACAGATGGCAGCCTTTGGGCAGTACTTTGCGCAAGCAACGATCAGATCCTTGACAATGCCAGCATTGGTCTTGAAAAGGTCATCACGGGTCATGCCAGGCTTCCCTGCACCATTGTCAGTCACGGCTTCCTGGGGTACATGACTGGACATAGACAGATATAGGCATACGGGGAACACCAGCTGGAATAATGACAACGTCTGCGCCAGTCAAGGCTTGTTTCTTTGCTTCTTCCGTCTCCGGCTTCTCGCCCTTGAAGTCGCCCTTGGCAGCAACAAAGCCACCAATGTTCTGTGATGCCAGAGTTAGTTACTATCTTCGGGTCGCTGGTTCGGTCGAATGGAGGGGAGCGGAGGAGAAGCGTACAGCTACAGAGGAGATGTGAGACAGATCGGCAGCGACGCCAGGTGTGTTGACAACATCGAAGAGAGCAAGCTCGTCGATGAGAGGAGAGATCTTGCAGAGCAGAGACAATGGCTATAGGGTGTATGTCAGTCTTCGTTCGCGTAATGTGGTCGAATATGGTTGAACTCACCTGGCCAATGCCACCAGCGGCACCGAGAACAACGGCCTTGACCATGATGAGAGCGTGGGGTAATGGAACTGCGACGAGGGTTAGACAGGGGCGTTTCCAACAACGGCACTTGCCATTATTTACCTGAAGAGGAGGTTTGACAAGAGGCTTTGAGGAAGAAAAGTGAAAGAGAGGTGTTTTCGAATTCTGTGAAGGAAGCAGTGAGGTAAAGGTCAACAGAAGCTCAAGCGGTCTGACTTGATGAGCAGCACCGAGTGCACAGTTAGTGACGGGCAGAGCAAGATTCCCCGCCAAGCGACGTGTCTAAAGCACTCGAAAACGCAATAAACCCCGCGTCTGTCCGCCTGGCCGGCTTCTTACCGTGTGCACCAATGGGCGAGCGTCTAGGTATAGGAATAATTCTACTTGACGCCAGACGAGGCTACACACACGAGAATGCTTCGGATGAGGCTGACCTCCTTTTGGCTAGATTCGCATTTTTTCAGTATTTATCATCTTGCCACTCGGCCAACTATCTTCGTGAGATGCCTCGGATGCATTCTAGCTATGGAGCTGGAGCTTCATCCGAATCCTGGCCGGAGAGGAACTGCGTTGACTCCATACACTGACTGGGTGGATATTGAGAATGAATCAAGAATCGTGGCCCGAGACTCTTAAAAAAGGTCTCCGAAAAACGAATGCTCTCACAAGAGGTCTCCTTCCATCGGATGATGACCATGGTGCAGACTCCGGTCAACAATGCTCATGGCGAGGCCCAACCTTCCGCCATCTAGGGGGTGTTTATGCCACCTGCTTCATTGCCTTCGAGCCACGAGGCTGCTTCGCTGGGGTCTCCTTCTTCGGCGCCTGGGAGTACTTGAGGTTGCTGGCGCGGGAAACGGCAGCCTTGTTCAGGTCACCACGGTATGACTTCTTGCCAACGGCGTCTGCGATGCTCTTGAAGATCCTATGGTTTCCACGTTAGACTTGTATCATTGTAGTCGACATCGCCATCGCTGCATGGACAGCGTGTATGGATACTGCTCACTTTCTGTTTGACGTAGTCTTGCCGTATGCATGTGTGTTGTAGGCAGTCTTGGGGGTGTTTGACTTTCCAGCCTTCTTGGTCACCAGGGTGACACCGCCCTTGTCGTTGGCCTGGACTGAGACAGCCTTGTCATTGACAAAGCCCTCGTGTGTTCGCGAGTGCTTATTCGTGAGGTTGAAGGGGTCTCGGGAGAACTGAACACCACCGGCGCTGCTGCGCTTGACTAGGTAGGCATTGTTGCCTCCTACAGAGACAAATCAGTCTTTGCTGGCCACGACAGAACCCGGCAATATGCACTTACGGACAATCTCCCAGATGAGGTCGCCGGAGACGTTTGAGACTTCAGACATGGTGACGGCGGATATGTTGGCTGTGTTGTCACTTTCACGAACTTTCGCAGATGGAAACAATGCGCTTTTGCATCAAAATTCATGGTGGGTGTATTATGTAATCGGTGCCAAGGCGCCAAGTCCACCACCGAAAAGTGGAAGTCGCTGCGGCCACACACACCCAAAACTTGCAGGTCTAAGGCAAAGTCCATCGACATTCTCACCACACCGCAACTCGCGCCAGACACACGTCTATCTTTGCACTCGGAAGATAGATCAAGGTCGCAATCATGGCTGTCGGCAAGTAAGTCATCCCGTCAGGGCTCTTCGAGTGTGCATTGGGCTGTCTCGAAGGCGGCCTCGATTGTCGCATGTCAAAGATCGCAGGCTAACATCAATTTCCTCCACAGGAACAAGAGACTTTCCAAAGGAAAGAAGGGTCTCAAGAAGAGAGCCCAGGATCCCTTCACCCGAAAAGATTGGTACTCAATCAAGGCGCCATCCACCTTCAACCAGAGAGAGTATGTCGAAGTTCAGAATTGCACAGAGGAGGGATCAACAAACTAACAACACCTTTTTTTCACAGTGTCGGCAAGACTCTCGTAAACCGAACTACCGGTCTGAAATCCGCCAACGATGCCCTCAAGGGCCGAATCTTTGAAGTCAGCTTGGCCGATCTCCAGAACGATGAAGACCACGCTTTCCGCAAGGTCAAGCTCCGAGTCGACGAGGTCCAGGGCAAGAACTGCTTGACCAACTTCCACGGTCTCGACTTCACCTCTGACAAGCTCCGATCCCTCGTCCGCAAGTGGCAAACCCTGGTCGAGGCCAACGTCACCGTGAAGACCACCGACGACTACCTGATCCGCCTGTTCGCCATTGCTTTCACCAAGCGCCGACCAAACCAGATCAAGAAGACCACATACGCTGCCTCGTCACAAATCCGGGCCATCCGCAAGAAGATGACCGAGATCATTCAGCGTGAAGCCACCAGCGTCACTCTTGCCCAGCTCACCGGCAAGCTCATCCCTGAAGTCATTGGCCGTGAGATCGAGAAGAGCACGCAGGGCATCTACCCTCTCCAGAACGTCCACATCCGAAAGGTCAAGCTGCTGAAGGCACCCAAGTTCGACCTCGGTGCCCTATTGGGTCTGCACGGTGAGAGCTCGCAAGATGACTCAGGCCAGAAGGTCGAGCGAGAGTTCAAGGAGCCAGCACCTTTGGAGAGCGTGTAAATTGACACTAGGGGGAGCATGATTGGGTGATGATTATGGTTTTCTTCTGACGTTCCAAGGCTGAAGACAAACGAAAAAAGGTCAAGGCTTCGTCGCTCCTGGCTGTTTTGTGCTATAGCGGCAGGATATGGACGAAAAAAGATTATGCTAGTCAAAGGCGCCATGGGTAGACGATGAGGGTGATTTTGTGTTGTCTCAATGGACGTCAAATGGTTGTCCTTGCGATACCCTTGACGTCGCAACAGTAAGGACTGCATAATGGATGTGTTTATGCTACTACTCGTAGAGATAGGACAGCATAGCATCTACAAACAAAGACACAATTCAAAGCTTGAAACTTCCATTTACATTGTCTTGCAGCGAATTCGTTTTTACTGCTCGCCCTCCTAGAACTCCATACAGGTCTACTTGATGAGGAAGACTGACAATATTCAGGAGTAGCTCTGTTTATCTATGACTATGTACTGATTGAGTAAGTGATCCATTCCAGATGCCTCGATCAAGACAGAAACGTAGAAATAATCGTACATTCAAGCCTTTCGCAAATGCTACATATGGCCACTGGCTATTTTCGAGGGACAGCCAGGGTCCTGTCTGTTCGACGTTAAGATGATTTGATATCACTGCATCCAGTGCCAACTGACACTTGCATTCTTACGTGTTCACAGGATCTCACAGATGTCTGGAGAAGTAGGAGGCGTACGAACATGATTTCATCACCTCTCATCGACGACACGGGTGATCCACTCAACCACGCCGGCTCTAAACTCCTCAAACTTCTCGCTGATGACCCAATGTCCACAGTCACAATCCAGGAGCTCGAACTTGGGAAAGAACCTGCCTATCAGCGGCAACGTGTCGTCCGCGACGTAGTGACTCTTCGTACCGCGTACGACCAACGTCGGCCCCTCGTACCGCGCCTCATCGGGGTCCTTGAAGGGAAAATCCCCCATGGCCGGCAACGCCTTGGCGAGGGTGTGCAGCGGTATTCTGAACCTGAGCTCCGTCTTCTGCGCGTGTCTGTGCTCGCCCTTGTGGTGGGCGTGATGATCCGCTCCTCCGGCTGGTTTCTTGACGAGGTTTGTGAGCAGGAACTGCCGAATCGCGACGTCCGACTCGTACTTGGCCAGGATCTTGTCGGCCTCGGGCAGTTTGGTGATCGCCGGTCGGTGCGCTTCGATCTCGTGCATGGCTTTGACGTAGGTGTGGAAGTCGGACTTGAGGGCCGCATCGACTGGGGCGTTGTCGACGGGGATCAGGGCAGAGTATTCTGACGGGCGTCGCAGGGCGAGCGTCATGGCGACTTTGGCGCCCATCGAGTGCCCGATCAGCGTTGGCCGTGCTATCGAGTGCGTCGACAGGAAGTGCTCCACGTCGACCGCCATGGAGGTATAGTCGTGGGGTTGGCTGTGAGGGGACTCCCCGTGGTTGCGGAGGTCGATCGTATATACTGGACGAGAGAGGTCTTTGGCTAGGGCTCTGCACCGAGGATTGAGTCAGTGACCATTGCCTGCTGGCGCGATGGAGGCGTGGATTTTCCTTACTTACTCATCGTGCGATTGTTGCGCTGGGACCCGAAAAGACCGTGCATGAGGAGGATGGGCGGCCCCTTGGTACTCGTGTCCGGAGGGTCATGTCGATGGAAAGCGAGGTCGACAACATCGCAGCGTCGATTCGTGGTTGAAAACAGCCGTCGGGAGATGGGGGCGTACGAGCTGGGCACGCGCAGACGGCGCATTCTTCCAGCAGCTACGAACTCGGGGAGAGGCAAGAAGAGGAGTCGTGGAATCGTGAAGTAATGAATTGAGTCTTTCGAAAGAAATCTATCAAGCAGCTCTCGTCCATAGAGTGCTATATCAATGTTACATGTAAATAATGATACAAATGTTTCGCCCTCTTGGCGGATGACGTTGCTTTGAGCCGGGAATTTCGGAGGTGATAAATTTCCAAGTCGTAAGGTACTGTACACGGCAGCCTCGTCTCGTTTCATAACCAGTCTCACTGCCATCAAGTAGTCTTTTTGCACCAACGTGAAGGATCCGGGGTATCTGAAGATACAAATGGCACGGGCAACGTTGGTTTGAAGTCATACCGTCGATCATTTTGACTTGTTGGTGTCTGCCTCGTCCACCGGGAAGGATTGCTTGTTAACCCCTGCCAATGCTTCCTGAATAGCATCCGCTGTTCCCGTTCCCTCCTTGGTCCTAATGTACCGTATCGAAGCCTTGGAATCTTCGTCGACGGCGTTTTCGGCGCCCGATTCCTTGATCATTTCTCGATCCCACATATTGGATGAGGCACAAAACGATTCGAGGCCTAGAGAGTTTTTGACCGACCTCATAGTCCTTATGGCCACCCTCCGGGCCTTTTTAGCCCCTTCTTCAGCCTCAATATCAAGGGTTTGATTCGAGGGGTTCATGAGCTCCTCGAATTGATCGCGCACTCCTTCAAGGCACTGGCAAATGTTGTCCGCCACCATTTCCTTAAACGCCCGCATGGTCATGTTTTCAAGGTCCTTTGCGATGGCTTCTGGAGCTAGACTGAGAGAGGTTACATTCCGAAGTATGTCGACCAAGTTGGAGACGCCAGGTCTTTTCTCAATGTCATAGCTTATGCCTGCTTCTGAATCAGTTATGGCGCCCTTGATCTTTGCATGGATCTCTTCGCGTGTGTCGGTAATGAGAATGCGTGATTTCGGGTCCGGGTCAGACTTGGACATCTTCTGCGTTGGCCGTTTCAGCGACATGATCCGTTGAGCGGCAGCTACGATGCACTTATGAGAAGACTGTTGATACAAAAGATTTTGCATAACTTACACAGCGCCGGCCAGGGCACTCTGAATATATTGCCGCCACTTTCAGGCCTAGATCTGACATGAGAATTGAAGCTTCTAGCCAGTGACCGAGCAAATTCGATATGTTGTATTTGATCGGCTCCCACGGGGACCAGGGTTGCTCTGAACAGTGGTAAGTTTGTGCCGATACGCGGCAGAATCATTCACTCACTGATAAAGCAAAATATCGGCCGCCTGAAGGACGGGGTAGGAGAATAGTCCAAGCTTCAGTTTTGCTGTAGCTTCGTCGCTGTGCAAGTCCGCGTCATCCGACAGATTCATTTTACTCTGTATCATCCATGTTAGCGATTCTTGTATTCAAAGACGAGGATGGAGCACACTCCTCACCTTCCACTGGGTCATGCGGGATAAATAACCCGTCGATGCAATGGTGCTCAATATCCACATCAACTCAGTGTGTGCCTTTACCTGCGAGCTTGGTTAAATGATTAAGTCGAGACGGCGACACTCGACTTACATCGGATTGAAAGAATAGAGTAGTCTGCTGGGTGTTTTGCAGTCCAATCGCCATCAACGAAGCATACGACTCCCTCCTCAGCTGTCTGCGCACATGGCCTGGGACATCTGCCGACGTCAAGGCGTGCAAGTCGACCACGGAAAAGAACTGGTCATGCTTGGTGTCGCCTAGGAGGTTTGTATTCGCAGAACTGTCATGCAGCAATTTCCATTGACGAAGAGCGCCGAGATAGTTTCCCAAATGCGGCACCCCAGTAGGCTGAATTCCCGAGAAAACTCTCCTTCTCTGCAGAAGAGTGCGTTCGGGCTGTTCAGAATTGCTCTCTTCATTGTCCCACTGGCCTCGCATAGGCTTGCCTTCTAGCCATTCCTGTGGTGGACGTAGGGGTGACTCGCTGTAGCATCTGCAGTACAACCTCCGCCGGAGCAATAATCTACGCCGCGCCAAACAGCTGCCTGAAATCATCGCATAGATGAAAGGAGCGCACACGTGCGCAAGACACGACGGACGTTAATGAATGGAGAAATGAATAAATGTCCGTTCGAGGCACACGAAGTAAAGGTCGAAGCTACAGAAATTCCCAAGACAGAAATACAAGCCAAGAGCTCGTATTTTTGCTCACGATACTGTAAATTACGGTCAGGTTTAAATGCTTCCAAGTTACCACATATAGATACAGTACGGAATATGACCGGATACTACCTAGCTAATGTACCAACACATCAGCCTCAGCCTCAGCCTGTTCAATGATGAAACTTCACCTGTGTGTCCTTCGACCGACAAACTCTGCGGTAAGGGTATTCGTCTACTTCACCTCTGATTGTCAAATTCGAAAATCTCCCCAGACAGCGCATCTAAGATGAACCTCGTGCAGAGGCTGCGCCGACCCTGCCAATGCTGCACTAATGTGAAGCAACTCAATGAATTGCCATATCCCAGCTTACAAGACTTCGAAGAAGCGTCCAGCAAAGGCTGTCCACGGTGCTCAATCATCGTAGGCGGAATCCGCGAATTCTCTGGCCGTTGGTCTGGCACCCCATCCCGCGAAGTCCACGTCGGTATCCCCGGGGAGTTCGAGGGGGGAAACCTACGTGAGATATGGCTCAGGTGGCCGAACAAGGCCAAACGCGAGTCTTGGGAGCCTGCCGAACGATGGAAGAAGTTCGATCTTCAGATGTACTTCACCGAGGGTAGGATAATCAGTCTCCTTGGGACGACCACTCTGACAACCCCATTTTCCAACGCCGTCTTGAAAGACGCACCGTGAAGATCATGTTCCTTTTTCCTATGGACACTAAAATCATCTAGGTAGCGAACCTCTCTTTCCTGATATGCTCCCCCGGCCAAGCGTGCCAGTGTCGTCTGACTCGGACTCTTGCTTCGAAACCATCATATCTTGGGTCAAAAACTGTTCAAGGCACCATAAACTGTGCAATGCCACTTCCTCGGAAAGGTCGTTCCTACCGACACGCCTAGTCGACGTCACACCAGATGAACGTGACGAAGAGATAAGACTTGTGCACACAAAGGCTATCTCAAAGTCAACGAAGTATGCAGCACTGAGCCATTCCTGGGGACTGAAGGAGCAGCGCATCAAACCCATACCAAAGACAACGACCAAGACGCTGAAAACCAGACTACGTGGAATCTCATTCGACGAGCTCACCAAGACATTCCAGGACGCTGTCACGGCCGTCCGACGTTTGGGCTTGCAATACATCTGGATAGATGCGTTGTGCATCTTGCAGGACGATGACGATGACTTCGCCGAACAAGCTAGCCAGATGGCAAAGATATACGGCCAAGCCCATCTAGTGATTTCTGCACTGCGCGCCGCCACTGGCGACGTCGGTATATTTCATCGTCGATACAAGCCAAAGACGATCACGCATTCCAGTCGACGAGGTCCTTCGTTAACTGCATATGTGAGACCAGTCCTTAGTCACGACGACTTTATCACCGGGGAGCCACGTCATTTTCAGTCGTCGCCTCTTTTCGCGAGGGCCTGGTGCTTTCAAGAGCGCCTACTGGCTCGTAGAGTCGTCCACTTTTCCGAGCACGAAATAGTCTGGGAGTGCAACGAGGAACTCGAATGCGAGTGTCGTGCCATACTGCCAGATGCACTAGCAGAGACGAATGGAAACTTCAAACGTCGACAAGCAGTCATACTCCGTAACAAGAAGCAGGAAGCACTGTTGAGTGCATGGTACGACGTCATTCGCGCGTACACCGCACGTACATTGACCGTAGAAACCGATCGTCTCCCGGCTCTTTCTGGCTTTGCTCAGCTTGTCAACTCACCAAACTTGGGCAAGTACCATGCAGGCTTGTGGGAGGGTCAAATGCCCGCTGCGCTCTTGTGGCGTCCGCTCCGTGCTCTGCCTGAAGCCCCAGATGGCCGCGTTGAACGTCCATCAGAGTATCGGGCACCGACTTGGGCGTGGCCGGCCGTGGTGGCCGTGATAGAAGGGCATATGGGGTACATGAAGGACTCGGACATTGTTGCGAGAGTTGTAAAGATCAGGTGTACACCCTCGACGAGTGACCCGTTTGGACAGGTGAAGAGCGGTTATATCGTGCTTGATGCACCCGTTGTTGATGTCCGCCTAGCTCGGACAAACGAAACAGATTTGTGGCCGCACTTGTATGATCTGGAGAAAGATGGAGAAACACGTCGGTTTCAAGCCGATGTCAGTCTTGGAAAGCGCTCCTCTGATCATGTTCGTTATGGAGCAAGTCTCCGGTGCGTCCTCATCGAACGTCTCCACACTCAACACCGAGTCGCATCGATCGTTGTACGGCAAGAACAAGATGACGAGACGGACAAGGTGCACTGGTACAGAGTCGGCTGGTTCAATTGTCCGCAGCAGTGGGCCAGCGAGGCCAAACACAAACGAATCCAGATTCTCTAGGTGTCAAAGCTGTAGAAGGTTCGACAATAGGTAGGTAAATGGTCCGTTGGCAATGGCCTACCAAGGATAAGAACAGAAGACCATCTCAATAAGGAGATATCTCAGTATGACTTTACGACAATAATGATATACATTTACAATACGTGCATCAAGGCTCATTTTGACCGACTTCGGCACGGTGCTCAATAAAGGGGTGATCGGCTCCTGGGGCTTGATGTTCCTCATCAACTTCACTGTATTCTGCATTATCCTGTTGGTGAGGCACAGTCCCGATGCCATACCATACCTTGAGATCATTGTTGTCCTTGTCATCCGTATTCTGATGTCGTCGCAATAGCTCTTCGCCCTTTTCCACCGCAACAGGTTTTCCATCTTCCGACCAGAAGCCCAGCCGTGGCTTGGATTTTCCTTTTCGAAAGTCCCGGACAATCATGTCATCCTCCATGGCTCCTGCATTATCGGGCACCACACCGCCATGTGCAATGCCTCTTCCGAATGGTCCATTTGCAAGCAGTGACCAGGTTCCGGCGATTGGGAGCGGATTATGAGGGAGAACTTTGCGGGTCGGAACGAGGACGTAACCCGCCAGAACGCAGAGCAATATCGTGCCAAGTACAGCTTGCAATACGATCTTTGGGATCCTGTTTTGGAACAGGCACAGTCTATCCCCGTCCACCACTGAGGCAGTGTACGTCCGTGCCTGTGAAGGCGTGGTCACATCTGTACGCATGTTCAAATGTATCGCTTGAGCCATGTACTTCCTGTAGGTGTGCTGTACGGCGGACAGTAGCTTCTCCTGATTTTCGGGGCCCAGCATGTCTGCCGCGGGGACTCCTTCATCCCCATTGATTACGTTGATGAAAAACGGCTCCAGAGGAGCGTATGTTTCTTCTCCAAGACCACTAGAGAAAACTTGGCCTAAAAAGTAGTCTGCGTACTCGACCACAGTCTCGATCGAACTTTCATTGACCACAGGCGGAGACGTCACGTCGATGGTCCAGTCGGGCAGGACGAAGGTAGTCAGTGTTTGCACTTGCTGGATGTGTTGATAGCAAGTTATACTTGTGACGTTGTTGGTGCTGTTGGAATGGGGACCGGCGAACCCGAATGTGAAGCCAAGCTGTGGACATTGCCCTGGGAAATCCTTGTTCGAGGTATTGTAAGGAGGCCACGGATACTCGTTTTGGATGCTGTAGTATTGTCCTGCATCCTCGAGAATTATGGCTGGGATGGTCGTCGTCGTGTTTATGATTTGGGGTTCAAAACTGGGACGGCATGCCTGTGGAACGTATATCTGGTTGTTCTGGACAAAGTTCATTTCATTAGACGGACCGGGGGCATCCTTCACCCATACCGAGGTTGCGCGGCCGGGGATGGCAAAAGTACAATCCAGAGATGCTCTAAATGCTGGGACTTCCATCCTAACTTTGGCTCGACCAGCTGAAATACTGCTTTCCAGTCCGCTTGTCAAGGTGGACTGGTCAATCCGTGGATACACCAGCTCATCAAACGTCCAGGCTGGATAGGACAAGTTGTGCAAGTTTAGCAAGGCGAAATTGAGCCCGGCATAGTTGTCTGGACTCGTTTTGTTGGCTGTTGTGTTCCATTTGTAATCAAAGAAGTCCAAAGTTGAAACAGTCTTGTTAGTGACGTGGTCACAACCTGCCACGGTGTACAGGCCCGACACTATGATGGACAGAAAGCCGCAAAGTACGAGGGCGAGGGACACCGCCACGACAGATACTTGTTGGTATCTAACACCTCGAATAAGGTTGACGGCGGGAATCTGGCCTGTTGGGCTTCTTCCAAGAGCGTCCCACGAGGAAGTGCTTGCTCGTTTCAGCATAGCGAAAGGTACGAAAAGTAGCAGTGCGCCTCCAGTAGACTGTATCGCCAACTTCGTGAGCACCATAGCTGCGGTTGGAACAATTGAAGACCATCTTCTTACAGCAGCGCCGCTCGTCTTGAGATACAAAAAACCGCTAGCTGGATGAGACAAGTGCTCGACGACTTGTAAGCCGGCGATGAGCCCGCAGAGGACGGTGGTGATGATAAGGATGAAGTAGAGTCTTGATGCAAAGGGTCGCCACCAACCAAAAGACTTCAAATGCGAAGGATGCACCCCATGTACCGAGTTTGATTCTTCAACGACGATTGTAACGTCTTTAAACTTAGAGCGATAACTAGATCCGAGCATCGAGAGCTTGAGGTCAGAATTGGAAAACTTGCCACAGTACGAGAGCCTTTGTCCCACGGCAGTGCTCTCCTGCATTAAAAATGCGTTCGCCATCAACGATCGTGGAGACCGGGGAACGACCCCTTTTGGTCGAACCAGTAGGATGACTGCAGGAAGAATGGCAAGCAGCCCAAAGCACACAGATAGCACTATCAGCGGCATCTCCTTGACCACGATGCGCATCTCAGAAAATTCTCTCGATCCATTGACCGAGGAAGGAGACGGGGTCGAGAGTTCGATATGAGCGAACTGGGCGGCAATGCCATTGAACACCGTTTCTGCGGCGTTCACCAACTCGTGAACGTCAAGGTATTTCTCAATGGTGGTGTCCGGTTGCAACATGGACATCAGTGTAAACCCGGCGCTATCACTCGTCTGCTGGGTAAGATCAAGAGGTCGCCATTTTGGTGGAAGGGTCTGAAAGAGTCTATCCAATGCAAGCGAGAGTGTGACGCTGAATTGGGTGTCGTTGAAACCATCAATTTGTTCTGGATGGTACTTGTCGTCAAGTTTTAAAGAAACCAGGGTGTCCGTGTTCGTGTCAGTCGTGACAATAGCTGGCCTGATTGCATAACTCGGGTAGCACATGATGCTACTTGCGTTGGCTAATTCTGCATGCCACATGGTGACATTGAGAGTGTCGTTTTGGGATGGTCCAAAGATTTGTGTATATCTCATGTCGAGTACTGTCCACGTCCATGGAGGTATATAGCCGGCCGTGAGATTTTCGCAAACACTGGCGTCTCCAACTATGCCAGTTAGTATCCTCGGAGGGACGACATCCTGAAGCATATTAGGTCCTCCATAGTCTCCAGTCATCGTCTGACAGGAGGAGGTCGATTGAGTGAGCTGGAAAATGAGTTCTGCATCCAGTTCGGGGCTGTCATATTTCCATGCACGTGTATGATCAATCGTGAAGTTCAGATCTGCCACCTCGCAGCGCAGATTAGGTACGAAAGTAGGTACGTGGGCGATCAAAGACTCATTTCGCAGGCTGTCAGAACTCAAATTGACCGGGTTGAAAGCGTTCGAATGCGTCGATCCATACGGTAACCCAAGGCCGCGGTCAAGGGTAGCCCAGTAGCTCATCACTGCGGCTGAGTCACCGCTGTAGTTGACCATATTTTGGCTTGAGAAAGTAGATGTGAGTGGGATGTTGTCATCGGGCAGTGTCCTCTTCACAGGTATCAAAACTAACAAAGCCGTGGAGAAGACTAGGGCAACATCCAAAAGCATGCCGGCGGCAGAACTAGCAACGACAGCCCAATCGCGGTTCTTGACAGCTTGAAAGCAGGCAACAGGAGGCATTGGCGATATGTAGTCAAGGAGCAACGTTTCCGCAGCTGGCTTTGGCCCAGATGCCAATGACTTCCATGGAGCAAGCATCCGACATTGATAGTCGACCTGATACCATGCGCCTGCAACAGCCACCAGTAACGCCATGGGACCGTACGTCCACGCGTAGTGATAAGAGCTTTGGGAATGGGCAAGTCCTCCATTCGACCTCGAGACTTCAAATAAGACAATAACAGTGACGAGCATCAATATGAAGACAATCGAGAACGTCAAAAGAGTCAGCCAGTGGAGTGCTATTGGGTTCCAGGCAGAGGATGACTTTGACTTGGATTGAGATGACTGTTGTTCGAGAATAGTGGAGGTTGACCTCGCCTTTGTGCCTGCCACCACACCTATCTCTCCTGGAAGATGCGCGTCCATATCGTCAGACACAGTCTGGTGGCTTTGCGCATTAGATTGGTCGTCAGGAGAAAACGGCGGCGAAGCGACAGGTACCGGCTTGCGCCGCACAGTCGTAGGCGACGTGTTCATCGTTGATGCAGCTCGGCCGATCAAAGGTAGAGGGATAAAGCACGGCCTGTCATATCAGAAAAGAAGTCGATAGTTCTTCATTTCTGATGTTGGCAGCACACGAGCAGAAGTAGGTCGGACTTCCTGTCTGGGGGAAATCATGCAAGGAGTGGAAGCCATCCCCGGACTCTGACTTTGTCCCAGAATGGCCTGGACAGAAAAGATGCCTACCTAATAATTTACTTCATGGTGGTGTACGAAGACATCTTGGTGTGCATTGTGGACCACATGGACGAATCGAGACTTGCAAGCTTGTACCCGTAGCGAGGCTCGTCTTCAGTCAATCAAGCTTCCGATGTGCAGTAGACACATGGCTAGCCAAAGACTAGTATATGAGGCTGACTCAAGGCTTGCTACGTAGTCTGTGACAGGCGATTCTTAGCTTCCAGATGAAGGCTTAGCACGTAACAAGAAAAGCCACTTTGAGCCATCAGAGCTTGAAATGGTTGTCAGGTGCATCGGTGTGCAGCAACTTGTCGAGATTTTAGGCGACGGTCAGGTTGCAGGGTTGAGAACTTCTCGAATGAGAGTGCTGCCTCTCCATCGGCTAGGAAACTTGTCGCAGGGAATACGAGGTTGTCGAGACTAAAATGTTTCTAGGTAAAGGATGACATTCTTCGGAACAACCGAGGTTGAGGGACATTGTCGATTTGTAAGGGACTTTTGCAATGGCACAGCATTTTCATCCAACACTGGATTACTGGTACATGTGAGGATCTCGCCGAAGCCGTCTTGGTAGTGGATGTGCTGCGGTGACTTTGTCCTTACTGATGAGAACATGAACCAAAACATCTGGGGTTCGATGAAGCAAATGCCAAGCTTTCGAGTCGTCCTTAACAAGACTGCGGTTTCATCCAGAATCAAAAGCGGCGACTGCTAGCAATGGAAATGTCATACAAGCAACACTTGGAAAAATTCAAGTGGTATTACAACAATATCGTCCTTCAAGAGAATGCCCCCTCGAGGTTACGAGTACCATCTCAGCATCTTGCACTATCGCCTTCGCGTCAATCAGGCTGAAGAGGCGCGAGCCGACTAATACATATGCAGCCAGCGTACATCGCCCAAGGCTAGTCAAGGTCTAGATCGGACTTTTCGTTTGTCACCACACCGAAACCACATCACTTATCTACTCTGGGCAGATGGTGCAGACGTACCAACCTCCTTCGCTTCGTACCCTTGTGAATGAGAGGGAGACCGGAGCGACGGAAAAGACCTGTCCTTCCTACTCCTGCCTGAGCAAGGCTGAGCTTTGATGGCTTGGGCATTCCAGCACGCTAGGCTCTTCTTTTGAATGTCTTTTTCCGTCCACCTTGAGCGACACTCTGCCACTTAAGCCCATGACTGGGGATTTGGTCTTTAGCATCGCTGATCGGCGAAAGCCCACTGAGGTCAATGACGTCTGGTACAGCCTGACCATTCGCTCAGCTTCGCAACACTATGCAAGCCACGGCGCTACCATTTCTTGACTGGGACGACAATACTAGGTCATATTGCCTGCGGAGGCTTGATTTACAGCGGCATGCTCGACCCTGTGTGTCCCTACTCAACGCTAGTTTGACATTATCACAGCCTCGCTTGCAATGGTTGCATCTTCAGAGACACATCAATTCAGCCTCGGCACCACCTGCCTACACCTGTGGCCTTCCATCTTGGAAATGATTTCTATTATTCCATGCCTTCTTGAGAAGGTATACTGTAGAGGGGTGCGTGGGCCTGGTTCCGAGCCGGCTCTTTCTGACCGTATATAACCCACAGTTACAAAGATCATATACTGCTGATTGTCAAGTTCTAGCTAGGATTCATGTTCGTCTAAAGAGATTCATTCAGCATGCATTCACTTAGTTTCCGTGTGCCTGCGATTCTGGCGGTACTGAGTCTACTTATGCTCCTCACTGCACCTCTACGAGCGAGTCCAGTTAGCAAACTTACAGGAACAAAGTCATCTCCAAAGACACTACGTCTACCCATCCGCCGACAAGTTTCAAGCCAGGCAAAGCGTTCAAACGTCTTACCCAGTACCTTACACAACAAAGAATGGGACTACCTCATCGATGTCAAGGTAGGCACACCACCACAATCCTTATCAATGGTTCTCGACACCGGCAGCAGTGATACTTGGGTATTCTCGCCTGAAGCATGCTCGAGCGACGCCCAATGTGCAGGATCCTGTAAGTTCCTCCTCGATTTCTTGACCAACGATCCTCTGCACGACTAACCTCTCCGCTCTACCACAAGTCGACCCTACTGACTCCTCAACCTTTGATGAGACTTCACCCGGCTCCTTTGCCATCAGCTACAACGATCAATCTCAAGTCGAAGGCGACTTTTTCACCGACAACCTCGAAGTCAGCGGCGCCACGATTTCATCATTGACCATGGGTCTAGCAAAGACAGGCCAGTTCCAAGGAATCGCCACGTCTTATGGGATAATGGGCGCAGGGTATCGGGCGAACGAAGCCGTGGCGAGCGTCGATCTCGCGAACGAGTATCCGAACATTGTATACGAGATGGTATCTCAAGATATCATCGGAAGTTATTCGTTTAGTCTCTGGCTCGATGATCTATGTAAGTACCTTGGTTAGCAATCCAAGCCTGGCCTTTCTCCCAGCGACCCATTCTTTTGATCCGAGCTTCTGTCCCATTCTCCTCAACTTGCTACTAAGCTAATGGCTTGCAGCCGCATCAACCGGCACGATTCTCTTCGGCGGCTACGACACGACCAAATTCCAAGGCTCGCTCACAACGATGCCCACCCTCCCCGATCCCGCCAAGGCCAACGGAATAATCAGCTCATTCCTCGTGTCACTGAGCTCTCTCAGTGCCACATACAAAGGCGAAACGACAACCTTCACCTCATCGACCTTCGACGGCGCCGCTCTTCTCGACTCCGGAACATCCCTCACTTTTGTGCCCAGCGCCATTTACGCTGAACTGGCCAATTACTTCGGCGCAGACGCGAACCGAATAGTCGACTGCAGTCTAAGCCAGACAGAGGGATACGCTTCTTTCGGATTCAATGGCGTTACCATCCAAGTCCCCTTTTCGGAACTATCTCTTTACGACAGCACGACGGGCTTGTGTCATTTTGGGTTCTTCGACGGCGGGGCGCAGTTGATCCTGGGTGACACATTCTTGAGGTCGGCTTATGTTTACTATGATCTTGGGAATAATGAGATTGGGCTCGCACAGACTGCTTATTGAAAGAAATTCCATGTCGACCAGTACATAATGGGTAAACGGGACACACATCCAATGACATCCCAGATGTGATCAAACTTCCTTCCGCACTAATACTCGTCCGTGACTCTCTATCGCGCCAGCGAAAGAAATCCCACTCCGTCGACCTCAACTCCGCCAAGTCTATCTGGATCCATAAGCCATTGACTTTCCTTCTACAAGATTGTACACGTTGTTTCGTCAGCAATCATGTCCTGATTCCGTAAATGTACTCACGAGCGCCATGGTTCAACCTCACAATCTCGGCCCCCGCCGCGACCCGTGAACAACGACCAAGACACCGGGTGAATCGACGGTCCACATCGTGCCGTCCCGTCCTTGATCGATCCACTTGCTTAAGTCGAGTACGAGCACAAGGAAGAGAACCCCGAGTATACTGCAGTGCAGAGAACAATCAAAGAAAACAGCACGACGACGACATACACACATACCTTGGTCGGTTTCCTTGGTGCCATCACATAATAATGGCTGTTGTATCGCTGTCGCCAACCCCGGAGGGAGAAAATGTCAGTATCGTTGAAAACACCATTCTTTTCCTCTCATACCCACAAATACCAACAACTTTGAGCACAGAGATCAAAAAGGGCTCTCCATTCTCAACTGAAACCCGAAACCCACCACTGCCCCGCCTCTTGAAACTGCACACAGAACATGATTGTATATAGTGGTGTGTTTGGATGCTGTGCATCGTCGTCCATCCAAACGTGAGGGCCGTGGAAAGTGAAAAATGCTTGAACATACAATGCACAATGTACTGACAAGAGTAAGTGAAACCATAAATACGTACCACGTATTTCGCATTTCCTTTCCCAAAGGTCTTATGAAGCCAAAGCGACAACTTGTCTGGACTCAGGTACCGATCACGAAATGAGTACCGAACGCCAGTAGCAGGCCATTCCACATCCTTGATGACATCGGGCCATGAACTCTTTGAGTCCATCGAGATCAATGACGCAGCGGAGGACGACATTGTGCCTGGGCAGTTCAAGGTTAAGGTTTGATGTGAATTGGCGACGACGACGACGACGGCGGCGGCGGCAGACGACGGTGGTGACGGAACAGTAACAAAGGACAGTATGCTGTATCTCCGAGGACTTCAACTAATGTTGGTGGAGGTATACTATAGTGCCAGTGTCCGAAAGAAGAGCCGAGATGAAGTGTAGATGGAGTTATGTGAGCAAAGGCACAGGAGGCAAAAAAGCCATGACACACCTTCACAGCCAGGGCCTCTGCCAAAAGCCGCCCAAGAATGACTGAAATCCAAGCCCATTCAATGGCGCACAGCTTCAGGGATTGGGTGGCACGCAATCATTGGATATGGGCTGCTCAGGGAGGGATGAGGCAGAGACCACAGAAGGAGGCTTGTAGTTGTACACCGGTACACCGTGCCCCGTACAGGTGGCGGAGTCACGGCCACACAAGGGAGTGAAAGAGGGCTGAGTGCCTACGGAGGAATAGGCAATGGACGAATCTGTGTAACAACTGTGTGCTTGCTAGCCGGAGAGCATGGGCGAACGAGATACCCAAAGGCACTGCCGAACCTTGCTTCGCAGGGGCCTTCGACCAGCCTCATCGGGCTGGGGCTCTTTAGGCTGGAACCTGCATGGGGGGCCATCTTAGCGACACTCGAACCTAAGCGAGATCCAATTCCCTACTGTACATGATCGGTGGTGAGTCCAGCAGCCTCTGGACTGTACTGTAGGCGCTCTCCGGCCGTTACACTCCTTGGGCCCATTGGCTAACTTTTAGGCTCACAATAGCCTTCCGCGGAAAAGAGCATTCAAGGTGAAGCGCAGACGAAGAGTAAATCAAGAGAGTAGGTAAACAACTTGATGTAAATTAATTTTCGCAACCACTCCCAACGCCAAATGTTCGGGGAATCTATAGCCATACAGTATTAGAAATATACATATGTATCCTTCCCCCATGGCGGCCGCGCAGTTTTGTCATAGAAGACTGAATAGTGAGAGCTCAAACCTTTGAGAATCGTTTGGTTGAAGCCAGGTATGTAAAGTAGTCGTTCATCTCAGTTGAACTCCACAGATCGGTCTGGATCATCGTCGTAGTCCGAAAGCGATATCCTCGGAGTATTGGGAGCCGTCTCATGTTGATCACTGTCTGTAAAGGTGGACGAATGAGCAAATGTATCGACATCGGTTCGAAGCTGTGTCGGTCTTCCCAAAGCATCGGATGCGCTGTGATGTCTCGCATGGCCAGCAGCTCTTCTCGATCCGGTATCGGGGTGGATGGAACCCACAGTGGACCGTCTATGTGTTCTCGAATCTGGTGAAAGTGATTCAGGATAACGTGCTTGAACACCGCCCTCATCAATACTATGAGTTCTCGAGAGACCACCCAGAGCTCCAGTTGGGGTTGGTGGAGCCGCCAGAGTGACCCTGGGCGGTGCGTTGCTCAAGTAGAAGTTTTCATTCTTCAGGTCCTGGTTTAGTTGTAGCAGAATTGCTTTGTTGAAGGCGCCCGACAGCTGCGAAGCATCAGGACGCTCGCGAGGGTGAACATTCAATAGTCTCCCTGTAAGACGAACCAGTTCTGGGAAGACCCCTCGTCCCTGGCAGTATGTCTTCAGCATCTTCAGCTGGTCAACGACAGCGGGTTTCAACCTGATCTCGCCGGATATGTCCTGATACCAGAATGCTGTGTCCTGATCTCCATGGGCATTGGCCAGTGTTTCAAGTCGTTTCTTTTCAAAAGACTTCACATCATATCCCTCAACACCCGCCATCCATGTGAGCAATTCTAGGAGGATGCACCCCATGGACCATATGTCGTACGGGCGTGAATTCCTACCGTCGATGAGGACATCAGGAGCTCCGTACACAGGGTCACCCGGGTATGGATTCCTAGTAAATTGACTGGGTCGCTCGGAACCAGACAAAATCTGACCGATCCTCGCCGACCCAAAATCACTTATGGAAAATAGTAATTGCCCGGTGTCCTCGTTGATAGTTACCAGGATGTTTCCCGGTTTCAAATCGTGGTGAAACCCAGCTTGACTCGAGCGTCGTTGCCCGCCACGAGCCACAAGATCAACCTCTTCCGGTTGAAGATTCGCAGGGCCCAGGTTGTGAATGTGATTCAAACCATCAGCAAGCCCAGCCATCTGAGATATGATAGATACCAAGTTAGTCTTGGTCCAATCTGGTGAAGGATGCTCCGTCATGTATTTCCGTAGGTTGCAGTCCGCACATCTGAACAACATGTAACAGACTCCCTTTTGTCTCCAAGACGCTATATGAGTGGTGATGTTGTTGTGTGGAGCATCAGCCAACTTTGCGAGGATTTCCGACTCGGCTTTGACATTGGCAGCGACATTCGCATCAACGTCGCGAAATCTTTTGAAGGCAAAATACTCATCCTCTCTATCGGAGAAGGAATGGTGGTCTCTGTCAATGCGGACCTTGTACACGACTCCAAAGCTGCCCTGGCCTAACTTGCACCTGGGATCACGTTCATCAAAGAGGATGGGAACCACAGCGCCATCATTTAGCACTTGGTGGTCGACCAAGCGCTTTTCGTTTCGGGCGAAGGTATATGCCGCGAAACCTCCCGAGTGGTTGACGCAATTTCTGAACTTTGTGATGTAGGCGACGTCTGGACAATTGTCGATCGTGAGAGGAAGGTTGGTGTCTTGGAGGCCGTTTTTCAGCATGTGGTACAGGCATACCAGTTGCAAATCGGAGTAGACGCACCAAGCCAACAAACATACGGCCCAAGTGTAGACGTCTTTAGCTAGAGTATCCAATTCGACCGGACTTCCACCGTTGAGGCGTAGGGCTTCGGGAGTATGAAGGCTTTTGTCGTCGAGAACCAGTTTCTTGATAGTATCTTCAGTCATAATTTGCCGGAGATCTTTTCTCGGGATGTAAAGTTTCCCTTCCCAGTTGAGGCGAATTTTGCTTTCCATGGCGCTGCGAATGGTATCGGCATACAACGTGCCGGAAACCTGTTCGATGTGCAGACTTGAGTACTCCCACTCAATGTCGACATGGAAGTCTACTTTGAAGTTCTGACCACGGAACGCTTGGATATTTCGACCCAAATTTTCCGTCCAGTCGTCCTTCCGCTCCAAGATACCTCGAGCTGCTACCGTTCGAGGCTCTTCGCGAACCAGTCGGAAACGTCCGACTTTCAGGTAGTAAGCCTCCGTGGTCCGCTTATACTGTCTGACCAGATGCTCAACAGCTTTGTCGTGTAACTCATCGAACGCTGCATCTTCCTCGAACTCTACCGTCAAGTGTTCAATGCGAGCGACTTCGCGCCGCACACCTTCTGCGGATGATTCAGTATATTGGTGATATGCGACGATAAAGGTGCAGCGAACTTGGCTGGCATTCAGCCGGACGGTGCCCTGAGCAGCGATGGCTTGTTCAATACCAGGCTCGCGGACATACTGCTTACGGCTGACACTGGAAGAGTGTCGGCGTCGTGATTGAATAGACGATGTCGTCGACCGTACGCTCTGGTGGGATGTCGACGGTCTTCTTGCGTTCGTTTGGGGCCTCTTGGAGTCTGGTGTTAGAAACCGGTTGTCATCTGATCGAGGAACAACCTGGTAATCTACTCCAGACACGCTGGAAGGAGTATTCGAGGTTTGCCCATCGTGACTGGGGAGAGTGTTGGTGCTTCGGTGGAACAACCGCCGGAGGCTCTTCATGGAGGATGCACCATCCTTGGTCTTTTGCTTTGGCGAAGATTCTGAGTCTGGTCGAAGGGAGTTACGCATATCAGGGCAATCGGTCGCTTCCGAAGAGTAGGCCTTTCGCAGGATTATGAGCTACGAAAGCAACAGCAGGCGCTTTGGTGGGTCACTATGTACCCACGCTGATGAGCTTGTAGAGGAAGTTAAGAAGAATCCGGTCATGCTTCTTGATAAATAGCAGACGCCAGGCAGGCAGGTGGGGCCATGGCACGAGCAAGGCATGCACATGATGTTACCAATTCTCAGAGCCGCATCGAGGCGCATTTTGTATCCCATGAAGAAGTTTGCTGGCATAATCTACCATGGCTCTGCTAACCGGTAAGGCGTTTGGACTCGAAGACTCGTTCCAGCGCCCTACATTGCTCCCCCTGTCTGAAGGCCAGGCAATTGTTGGGGCATCTTTCACCTGGTTGGAGGATGCCAGAAGGGGCTGCATTAGTGACACTGGTCTCACACAGCGGCAGCTTGGCGAGCTGAATCGGAGCCTACAATGGCAAATCTGTGGTGTAACCCCTGCGAAGAAGCCACAAACGGCCTTGAAGATGACCCGGGGGGATTTGGGCTATTTGGCATACTTTCAGGGAATATGTCCAATCATTGTCCGGCTCGCGAAGAGGCTCAGCAAAATCCAGAAGGTGTCCTCCTCAATCCATGTGCAAAAGGTCCGTCCGTAGGCGCCCTTGAGTATGCCTTTTCACCGTGTGCAGGATTCTTTGTCTTTGCATTTCCACGCTCCAGTGATCCGTGGGAAACGCCACTGCTGAACAGCTGAATACCCAGCACATACTTCCACCAAACTTGACCGCGAGAATCCGCTTGTATGCGTGTCCAGACAATCCATATGTAAATTGTGAGTAGGGTTAGTGGAATGGAGGCAGCGAGCAGAATCCACCAGTCGTCAGTCACGGAGATGCTCTCAGGGCCATCCGCCGAAGACTTAGAACTGACAAAAGAAGTTGAAAAAAAGTTCGACACCACGGTGACGGGTAGATAGATCAGTGTCAATATAGTCAACACTTTGACAGCTGCGGCATCCTGCGTGCTCTTCTCGGCCAGCTTATGCATGCGATCCGTCAATCTGCGCATCTCTTCGTTCTCTTCACCTGCTTGTAGAGCAAGGTTCTGGAGGGAATATCCGCTGCTCAGATCCAAGAAGCTTGAAAGGAGGCTAATGATGCCTCCAAGTTTTGTTCTGAGATGTGTGACCTGTGCAGACAGGAGAGCCAGGGACCGTTGGTGGTGCACAAAGCTTCTTCGCATGAGGTTGAGGTAGTGGGGATCCAAGGTCGATGTATCTCCAAGCAAGAATTCCCAGGAAGCTGACAACCCGGACGACGTATCTGTGGTGGCTGTAATTGCAAGTAGCACATTCAGAAGCGTTTCATCTAACATTAAGAGATCTTGACGTCTACCAGCTTCATGGAGATTGACAGGGCCCTTGTCGTTTGGCGATGTTCCTAGAATCTGAGCATAATGTGCATCTGTTTCCCCAGAGAGGTCGATTAGGTATTGCCTCCAGCTTGTAATCGCAGAGTCTATGATAAGTTGATGTACTTCGAACGGGTCTGTGCTATGACGGAAGTTGCCAGCGAGCGCAGCTGCGTCCAACCTTTGCTGCATGTTTGCAGAAATCGCGACAAATGCCCACGAAGCACCAGCCTCTTTGTCGTCATAGTTACAGGAGATTGCGCACTGTCGAAGAGACCATGCTTTCGATGGAGGCGATATGTTATGACGGAGGTTACGCTCAACAAATCGAAGACCATATGTACATTGGTGACTGTGACCAGGCGAATGTTCTGTGCTCGAGAGCGGTGTGAATCTCAGGGCTGGAGGTGAGATTTCAACCTCGCGCTCTCTCGCTCCGAAGAACATGATGAAGCTCTTCAAGTGCTGCGGTAATCGAGCGTTAAGCAGCAGTCCACTGAACAGCTCGTTCGTCACGAGCAGAGGACCCCACGAGAAGCTTTGTCGGATGAAAAATGTTTGGAACTTTGGAGTTGATCTTACATAGTCAGCGACACCTTCGGGTGAAGAGAGTGCAAGCAATTGCATCGATGACGGGTCCATGGTATTGCTGGAAGAGTCATGCTTCATATCGGTCATTGCACCTTCCTCGATTTGCTCATTATCATGCTTCGGCTCCTGATGCTCGATGACTTGAGGCAGAAGGAGATGCGCTGGATACACCTCGATACGTGAGCGTCCATCGCGCTGATCGAGGAACAGATCCTCCTCTACCGACTCCCATAGTCGATTGTCTATGTCGTCTAACCTGCGTATGATGTCGCCAGACTGGTCTTGGTGGCCTCCTATCATGCTCGGAATTCCGCTCCAGTGTCCCCTCTGCTGTGAATGTAGGGCACATCTGTCGGCACAAGACAACACAAAGTAAACGCGAACCGGCTCTTACTGAGGCCGTACACAGGTTCGGTGCATTTACTCGGGCGCTTCGGATCGGGATCCGTCACTGGTCGGTGTTTGGTAGAGATGGTGTCAGGCTATGGTGGCAGTGTTCATGTCGAGCCTCGCACCGCCCACATTGACAGGGGGTTTGTCTCGCACCGCATGTTTTCCTTGTACCACCCCTCGCCACTTTCACCCGCCCAAATCCTCGCCCTGGCCTTTCAGCCATCCGGTGTGCTTTAGGTCTGATGCGTCTAACGTCGGCTAGAGTGCCCTCGACCACATTGCGCCACGTAGAGAGAGGTTGTATGACGATTCAAGATATCGACGAGGCTTGGTTGTGAAGCGCGTGCCGCAAAACGTTGCCGCGTCGCAATCTGTCAACCTCGTTCAACATAGCTCGTTAGGGCGGCCCCTCCACCGGTCTCATCCCTTTCTCAGCTGAACAGAGGTATTTGTGCGATCGTGGCGATGGTCCTTTTGGTATAATAAGATGAAAAGACCCCCTTTTGATGAGGACTTCTGTTCCCCACGCCGACAAGTTCATCACCCAAGAGATTTCTGATTACTCGACACCCATCAATTCTTCCAGGGCTACCAAGATGTATTATTCTACACCTTCGCGGACATCGACCCAGAGTTCACTGGACAGCATCCAGACTATACCAGTTCAACTCTTAGACGCCCGGTTTGTTGACTCGAACAAGCTTCGCCCTCGGCTCAACAAGATATTTGAAGGTCAGAACTACGAACTTGAACTGTCTCACGGGCAATGGCGCATCCTCGATGCTCCAAAGCTCTCACCACAAAACAAGTCAAGCTTGCTCCTATGAGCTCGCTCCTTGTGTCAGCATAGCAGGAACCCCAAGACATGATAGATTGTCTCTCGCTTTCGCGACTTCTGGCTGGGCCTGAAGATTTGTCGCCCGACAAACGAAGAGATCAAAAACGATAGCTAGATGAGTGGAGGAAGTTATCCCTACTAGGAACGAACGCGACAGCTTAAACCACCTTCTCGACGTTCTTTTGTCGCCAGGTTTCAATAATCGTCGAGGTGTTGTATGAGGCACTGTTTCAGCTACTTACTCCCTCTCCAACCATATAGTAATTCAATGAAGCCAGAAGACAATTCACTGTGGCTCTGGTGATATACTTGCGTGAACATATGCGCAAAGGGTTGGGTTTGGAAGGATGGTGCTTCAGAGTCATGGCAGCAAATACGTTTTGTAAGGTTTCTACTGCTTTCAGATCGCGACCAGTATGGCACGAATATCAACAGTCGTCGAGGATGCCTAGACTGAACCCTTCCTCAGTTCCACGCTCGCTCGCCGAACCTGCTCCACCTCCGATGTGCCTCCAGTCGTTGTAGGACCCTCGTAATTTTTGCGAGCTCCTATGAACCACCAGGCCGCCACAAAAATGGTCAAGCCTCCCCAGATGAGGCAAGCATAATTCATGTTCTTCGCCTCGACCGGAAGCGAGAAAGGGAACGAGTAGATGACAAACCAAGACATCATATACCCGCAGCCGACGAAGTTCATGGCATAACCCAACCACCCCTTGAGCCTGAAGGGCCCGAAGATGATATTCTTCCGGCCAGTGAGCAAGTGAGGAAGGATCGCGGCGAGGTAGGACGCCGAGCTCATCAGGACGTAGCTACCCACAAACGCGTTGAAGGCCGTGGTGCTTCCAACGTAGATACTAGTCTGGATCAGCAGAGTCACAATGTCATAACCGGAAAGGGAGACTGTACCATCCGAGAATAGTGGCAAAAATGCCGCAGACGATGGTTGCGTTCAAAGGCATGCCCAGACGAGGGTTGACTTGGCTGAGAAGTCCTGGGAAAGGTGTAGCTCTGTCACGGGCCAGTGTCCAAAGTGTCCGTCCGGCGGTGATGTAGACGCCCACCACGTTGAGGGTGATGCAGAATAACAATAGACACAGAAGACCGATGGCGCCAGCCGAAGAGCCTGTGGCTTGACGATAGATCTCAGCAATGGGGTATGCAGAGTCGAAGAGCGCGTCATAATCGTTGATGGCATAAAGAATGGCGATCAGATATAGGAAACCTGTCACGAAGCCGATACCCATTTGCCAGGCGATGGCTTGTGGGACTTTTGTCTGTGGGCTGGGGATTTCTTCGGCCAAATGGGTCGTGACGTCTGGTGTTCCAACGGCGAAGGCACCGTTCAACATGCCTGCCACAAATGTAAAGCCGGCGCCGTATCCAATGTCGGCGTTCCATTCGCTCCAGACGAAGCTCGAGGTGGCATGGGCAGGTCTCCCACCATGTCCGGGCATCGCAGCACTTGATAGGATGTCAGCGCAGGTATTCTTGAAAGGGAGAGCCGAAGTTTTCTTACCAGACGACAACGGTGATCAAGAAGCCGGCCAAGATAAAGAAAATGCCGACTTGGGTCATGTACGGCATGGCACGGTTGAAGCAGCATACAACGAAGCATGCAAGCCATGTAACGATCAGGTATACCACGAAGACGTGCCACGGCTTGGCCGTGAAATCAGCATGAGTGACACCGTACATTTGCACCACGGTGTTGGCAAAGATGAAACTCATGGATGCGCATCCGAAGATCCAGGCCAGCCAGTTCCAATAGCCACCAAAGAAGCCTGAAGATAATTAGTAGAGATCAAGATCTTTCGCACAGGCTTCCCACCATTCACCCGGCCCCATTTCCGGCCAGCAGTCACTGATGCCCAGTGATATACTCCGCCGCTGGAAGGTATCGCAGAGGCCAATTCAGCAATGCTAGCGGCGACAATCCAGTAAAACACTGACACCGTAATGAACTCGTACAACACGCCTGTTGTCATATCAGGATTTAGTATGCAGGAGCCAAGGCGGACACGTATGTAATGTACCTGGTGGGCCTCCATTGAAGATTGCCACCAAAATGCTTCCACCCAGGGCAGGCCATACGTTCCCTAGAATGGTCAAAAAATATCCAAGGACGGTTGGCAGGACTTCTGAATCATCAATCTTACCTGTCACGAGCCCAGCTCCTGCAAGACTGACCAGATTGAACTGACGATCAAGCTCTTGCACGTGTCCTGAAGCATTCACCAGTTCGCCTCTGATCTGATCAACGTCCTTGTCGGCCGATGTGACAGACTGTTTTCCAGTCGCACTGACATCTCTCGTGTTGGTAACAGTAGTGGCCATTCTCGCTGGGGTTTGGGAACAAAATGGAATTGGTCAACAAACGATGAAACACGGGAGGTCAGGGACCTTTTAAAATTTTACTTCATAGATGCAGTGGCAATGGCTCGAGCATCAATGCCTTTGCGGAGTGCGGAGCCGGAGATACATAGTTGGAAGTCGTTCATTTTACGCAATTCCATCTTCCTCCTGGTGTTCCAGAAGCGAAACGTGGTAACGGTAGGAGACTAATTTATTGTGGTGGTGCCAGGATGGTCCCTGCGTCCCTCTATCCAGCCAGATGGAGGACTCCACTCAGAGAGGTTGAAGGAAGTAGTCAGCGAGACATCCAACCACATCCTGAAGAATCGGTTCCGTGTGGAGGAATATGCATTTAATATCAGGTCGAGTATTTTGTCTGAGCAGCTTGTACTTTAGGGCGTAGAATCATCCCTTTACAAGACCATAACAGTCAGAGTTTCTGATAACGAACTCTCTGGTTCGCTATCAGGTATGATAGAAGCCATTGCTCCCGATAGTGATGGGCATGATCATGACCGGTCTCGGAACATCTTGCTCACTGACACTACGTCGAGTTATGCCGCTTCATTCATCGAAGACAGGAGATGGTTGCCGTCGTCATCGCTACCTGGCGTGCGGGAACACAGCCGGTCTTCGAATTGCCTTGACGTTGATCAGCCTGCTGAAGATGATGACCCTCACCCGCAATTGTGTGATTGATCCGAATACACGTGCCTGGAGGAGGTTCTATTGCCAAAAGTGACGATGTTTTTCCCATCTTTGAGGTGGGCGTTTTTTTGAGGTACTTGTCTGGTATCGCTAGATCTTATTTCAAAGTCGCAGGGATCGGCCAGTCTGCATTACGTGAGGTTTCGACGCTGAGACCCCGGTTTTAAACAATAGACGACTAGGACATATATTCCATAGAGTCAACTTCAACTAGACCGGTATCAAATACATGGTTGTAAGGTAGAAGCAGGAGGAAAAGCTGTATCAACGTCACAGGTTAGCGGCACGCAACGGACTAGAATGTCCATTTTGGAATAGGTATGTTCGAATTCATTATCATGGAGAATGGACAAAATTTCCAAATACGTGATGTTGTGAGGCTGGAACCGCCTGATTTCGTCGTTGCCTGCCTATATATGTATGTCTCGCCATACGGAGTACTGTACCTAGCATTCCGGAGAAGATACCAGAGGAGCCTCGGCTGCGGATAATTGTCCAAGACTGAGTGTGCGGGCTCCTCGCAAAGCCAAGCGAGCGGGGAGATTTTGATCATATATGAGCCTTTTCAAGGCAAATTTTAGTTCGAAATGGCAACACAAACTCTCCGAGAGAAAAGAGGCGTGAATAGTTCAAGGGTTAGAATCCGCGCTTCCCATGCGCGGGGTCCGCGTTCGAGGTAGGCGAAGCTCATTGATCGTATCGCAAGAATATTTCATCTAATATGAACTGAAGTCGCGGTTCACGCAAGTCATTTTTTTTGGGATTTTTTTTTTGGTGTGGCTCTTGATTTTTTTGGCACTCATTCACTTAGAACTAATTAAAAACTTGATGGCAGACCTTGGGAGTGAAGTCGCCACAAGAAAACACGTGATAGAACCACGTTGGGCCTGTTCGCTGGAAGATTCGACCATCTGGGGGTGCGCCTATTACTTCTACAGTAGTGGCCTTCCGCATGACGCAGTACTGAGCCACCCACTATTTAGCCCTAACCTCTTACCCGACTTACAGTATCTCGCGGAACACCTTTCCATCCTCCTACACGCCACCCAGTCAACAACACCAACTGAGCAACAATCCGAATACATACTTGATACTTGATACCCGATACACTTCCTTACACAACGGTTCCTACCGCCATCATGGCCTCCAAAGCCAAATATCAACCAGCGCCGCAACGCGACTCGTTCGAGGAGCAAAACTACCCTCAACCACCCCCCAGTTACGAGGCCGCAGGCCCCAGCTTCAACGAAGGAGGCTACGGCACTCCTCGAGCAGAAGACGACAATGTTCCTGATGACTTCAAGGTAAGCAGTTCATTTTAATTCATCAGTCTCTATCTTTCGCTCTGGACTCTGCTTTCCCGTACTGACATATCTCTCCCAGTTCGGTGGTTCCGTCTACGAAGCCACGCTTGACATCCGCATGGCCTTTGTCCGCAAAGTCTACACCATCCTGACCATCCAAATCTTCCTGACTGCGGCCCTCTCATGCCTCTCCTTCTTCTCCTCCGGCTACCGCAACTGGATTCAGTCCAACTCGTGGATGATGTGGATCTCTCTCTTCGGCGCCATCGGCTTCATGCTCCTGACCTTCTGGAAGCGCAAGAGTTATCCTCAAAACCTGATCTTCCTGACCGGCTTCACAGCTCTGGAAGCATATAGCATCAGCGTCATCACGTCATTCTACGAAAGCCGGATCGTCCTCCAGGCGCTCGTCATCACCATGGCCATATTCGTCGCCTTGACCCTGTTCGCGTGCCAGACCAAGTACGACTTCACGAGCTGGATCCCATACCTGTTCGGTGCGTTGTGGTTGGTCATCATCTTCGGTTTCATGGCCGCCTTTTTCCCACGAAACTCCACCACCGAACTCATCTACGGCGGTGTCGCCGCCCTCATCTTTAGCGGCTACATCCTCGTCGATACGCAACTGGTCATGAGACACTATCACGTGGAAGAGGAGATTGCCGCGAGCATCAGCTTGTATCTGGACATTCTGAACTTGTTCCTCGCCATCCTGCGCATTTTGAACAGCCAGAACAATAACTAGGCCCGGCGATTATGGGATCTTAAAGAGCCAATTCAACGAACCTCCCGTTCATACTGAGATTCAACTTTATCAACGTTTAATGGGCTTTCGACCAAGATTGTCGGACCCGGCGTTCTGCCTCATTCTAAGCCGGTCTTGCTACAGTTTTATTATTATGGTGCAGTATATTTTATACCTGAACAATCTGATCAGTATGGATATCACCGTCAGAACGATCACTGGTGCTCCGAACAAAAACCCTGCCTCGGTTCGTCCTTTCAACCGCGTCAAAACATATGAGCGCCGCCTTATGAAAGGTATGTTATCCAGACCAGTGCGGATAAGTTCCGAGTTAGAAAGGTAGTTTCTTGGTATTGCGTACAATGATGAATTACTAGGACTCGTCCCTTACAGTCCCATTTCTGTTGCTCCATACACAATACTATGATTTGTCAAATCCCATTTTCGTGGTCTTAAAATAACGTCACTTCGTTTCTATGCTCATTATCTCATACTCGAGACTTCGCGAGTGTGAGTATCGTCTCTTCAGCTCTTGTGCAACGTCCAGGAGGTCAGCCGACAGTTCGAACGCTTCGCTTCTTCTGCGGCGTAGGACACCATATGGCTGATGCGCAGTCTAACCAAGCAAGTCACGCACATGATCAGACGTGGATCAATGCCCGGTTTCGCGAGTGTTCGATCCCTGGATACCTAGAAATACCATAGAGTCTCGCGAGACAAAAAAAGAGAAACCCTGGAACCACAGAGCCACATCACACATTCTGGCGCTCACCGTCTTGACAAAGCGAACCCTTGGCAGAATTGATTCGCGCAGAGGCCAAAGATCACAACCAAGTCAGGATATACGACCATGGTTGCAAGCGAAGGCGAAAATGGCGTCCATGTTGCTGGTATAAAAGGGATGCTGGGCGCGGTGTCTTCCTACAGTAGTCCGGTACAAGCGGTTGTTGAGTCGTCCACTGGATCTATTGAACCGGCTCGGTCGTTTCCAGAAATTTCGTGCCATGATTCATTCAATCCAGCGCCGCAAAGAGGGAAAGATAGATTCCCCAGAACAGACCGACGATACTTGCAACGATGATCCTGCGGCTGACGGGGACAAAGACAAAATTGAACAGGGCCACAACTGGCCAGAGCTTCCACCCGTTGATCATCAGAGGTATTGTGTCCTGTCGGCTGTTTATTAGCATGTGATGTTCCTCTTTTTGTTTTCCAACAGCATATTGCGCAGGCATAGTACGGAGTGTAAAGATTACCCTTTCAACCTGCTTTTGCACAGCCTTCGCACCTTTCCCTTTGAATGCGGCCATCGCAGCAATAAAGGCTACCGTGTTGACGAACGCGCCTAGTGTCTGATCGAACAGTAGCTTACGCGCGGTGTTGGACCTGTCAAGGACCAGGACCTTCTCCGAAGAGGCTGCGGCTGCGCTGTTGGCGTAATAGCCCGGGAACCGATCTTCGAGGAAGTCCTGCCATAGGATATTCGGCGGACAGGAGATGAGTGTGAAGAGGGCGAACTGGAAAAGCGGACGGAGAGATATGCTGAAAGAAAGCTGCCGAGCTGTCAGAAGAAGACCGTCTTTAAAATTTAGACCTGTGGTTCCGTCCTTTTGTCAGGTACGGTAGTAGGTAGGCAAGACATTACATTTTCCCGATACGCTTTCAGGAACTGCGCCAGTATATTCGATGCTGCGGAGAGTGCTGTCGCCTGCAGTGTCGTTTCGACCAGGTGAGTCGGCATGTTTGAGGGCGGTCAAGGTGCTCCAACTACGGAATACGACTTGTCGCGCAGTCGACGACGTCGAAGAAGGGGTCTTGGGCCCGTATGAGGTCAGGACGATTGGCAACTGGTTGAGACAAACGTATGACCACGTTCTCTGTGCTACTCTCTCCCACCCGCAAGACGCGGAGGGAAGATCAATGAAATGTTGGACATTGTTTGAGACGAGATTCGATGCGAGGGATCTTCGTCTACTTAGCACATGTTCGGCATGGCTTATGTGGAGTTGACTAAATACATTGCACCGTTCAAATGGATTGTCACCGGCCAATGTATGGGGAGGGGATTTTTGACATTGACAATCATCAGCTACAGAGGCGCATCAGTCTCAGGGAGGTATTGTACGTACATAGGCCAGCTAGGTACTCCGTAGTTGAAGTACGAGTGATGCTATTTCCCCGAAATTGAGGCCGAAAGAAGCATGTCTCAGGGACTTGTATAGGGATCGAAAGGACGCCGCCAATGGAAACAGCATGACGCCCAAGTTACCTAATACCAAGCTTCCTGTGGAAGTCCGCATTAAAGCCCAGTCCACCGAGTAAGCTTAGCAGTGACCAGCCTACGAGTAGGATGCCTACAAGGGAGATTCAGAAGTGTTGAGGGAAAACTGCTTCTATCCATCTACTGTATAGGCCTTCATAACATGTACAGAATATCGTGGATCTATGCCACGCGCAGCCTGATCTTAAGCAGGTCCTTCTCAATAACCTCTTCCTTCTTAGCCAACAACTCGTTCACATCCCAATTCACGCTGATATATCGATCGGCAAGCCTATTGTTTTCATTCAGCAATAAGATCCGTCACGGCTCAACAGGGCATTCTTACCATTCTCTTCGCTCTTTCGTGAGCCACACGAACGAGTCTCCAGCAAGTTCAGGCTTGTCGTTCAACAACCCATGTGTTTCCTTGGGCATGTTTTGCGCCAGTTCCGTCATGACGCCTCCCGGGTGAATACCATACGCCAACAGGCCCTGATCTCCGTACTCGGCCATGAGAAAATCATTCAATCGCAAGACGGTCGTCTTCGTGCTCTGATATGCTGACAAGCCTGCTCTAGTGCCGACCGCACCAATACTCGACGTCACGATAATGGTCTTGTCCTTGCTCTTCAGCACCAACGGTAGGAATGATCGAGTCATGAGGTAAACCGCCTTGACGTTGATCTCGTACACGTACCACCACTCATCTGGATCGCTTTCGCCGATGCGCTGAGATTTCTCCAGGTAGCCAGCATTGTTGATCAAGATGTCGATGCTGCCAAACTTGGACTCGACTTCCTTGGCGGCTTTCTCGACCTGTGCTCGGTCCGTGGCGTCGACGGCCAGGCAAAGTATCTTTGGCGGTGCACGACCTGCCGCCTTCGCTTTCTCGAACAAATCAGCCTCGAGAGAGGACAGATCGGAACGCGCGAGAAGGACAATCCCCGATGCTCCTGCTTTGGCGAACGATACCGCCGTCGCCCTGCCGATACCTTTGCTGGCGCCAGTGATCAGGACATTCTTGCCGCTCAAATCTGCCTTTGAAGGGTCAATTTCTGGGTACGTATCATGGTGGGAGGTCGCCACAAAATCGATTCCTGCTTGGATGAGCTATATCACCTTTGTGAAGCAGGGTTGGATCGTACCCATATAAGGATCCATTGTCTGTGGTTTGCTACGTCTCCCCGGAGGCTACAGTTTTGTCACTTTTAAGCTGACCAGGATCGATGGGCCAGAGGACTTGTGAACAAACCACCTCGTCGTGGATCTCTAGCCTCTTCTCGGGGTTAACGGATTCAACAAGTTATGAACGACCCGAAACAATGCCGACACTCCAATTGCCAGCAGGAACAAGGGTGGTCGAATGTTCCCCAATACTCCAAAAAGAAGCTCAGGTGAAGCCTTCGTAATCAAATTGATCAGTGTGGAATGCATACTCCGTATATAGATGAATACATAGATATTCGGCAATTCAACACGGAAAAGCTACGTCAGGATTAACACGAAATCTACCGATCAACCTGTCTCCCGCAGGTAACTCTTAAGTGCTATTGTATGCTCGGAATTCCACGTCTCTTGCTGCACCAAGCTTCGGAATTCCACGTCTTCTGCTGCGCCGTGCTCCATCCTGCGTGGGTTGTGACAGATTCGTTTTCTCCTGCCCGATATGTATTAGTGGGACTGTCGCTGAGATCTAAGTCTTAGATGAGCTTAATGCGACTGCATTATCGCCTGAGCTTTCCAGACTTGTTTTCACTTGCCTATCCATTCTCTCGAGTTCCTGCGAAGTATTACAGGTTGGCCGTATAGATCCCGTACCTACCTGGGTTGGCACAAATTTGGGCTTCCCGGGGTTGCTTGCGCACCGCCAAGATGGCCTTTGCAGCCTTGTTCCTATGATCCAACCTTCCAGCCTTGTCAAATGACCGACAGTGAAACGGGGATCCGGCCTGGGAGCCATCATAACTGAACCACAGAGAGCATGTTCGAGTCCCGCTCTGATCGCTTTGGAGATTAAAATACTGCCACCCTCACCACCATCCAGCAATGTTCTTCGTTGCCACAATCGGTCAAAGCTTTGACATGGAGTTTTACTAGACTTGTCCCTAACCCCTAGAGGTCAGTATTGTACTGATTGTAGGAAGACTTGCTGAACGAAGAGTTCATGCAGCATGTATGACTGGATCGGGAATCCAGCAGAGCTCAGCTTAACTTGTCCCTCCGCTTTGCAGCTAGCTACTTACAACAGTGCGGTGGCCATTCTGTACAGTATGCTTCACTGTGTCAGAATGAGGCATTAACGACTTGGAGCAGTGTGGAAAACCTGTTCGAGTTGGTTCTTTGAGCCTGAGCTGATAAGATAGTCACGACTGCGGCCTCAACTAGGCAGGTTACCATGTTATCTGCAATCCCTCCACGCCTTGTCACTTGATGATTCTGACACAGAAGGAACAGTTCGAGTCTCGCCTGTCGCCAAAAAAAAGACCATTTTTTCAAAGAAGCAAAACTCTAACCTCAAGGCCAATCACACGCTGGGTGATTGACGTTGAGGTCGAGGGAAATCCCAGAGGGATTTTTCTCGGAACGTCGTCAGGTTACTCCTCAGCTTGGTCATTCACGCGCAGAATGCCATGTATGCTGAGGAACACCTCAACCCCGGGAACAGGGTCGTTGGTGTCAGGGTGTACGCCTCTAGGATTCGCGGCTTAGCCCAAGTAAACTGCCTCATGTCTGGTGAAATCCCCTTACGCCACGACCCTGGTGGATCAGGTGACACGGGTAGCCACGAGGAATTGTTGAAAGATATTTGGTTTTTCAAAAATATAACCCTTTAATATTCAAACTCTGAAGCCTAGAGTCCCCATTGGTCGCCCGTGGTCCAGACTCCTCAGTAAGTGAAGCAAAATGGTCCTAGGCACCCATTAAGGAGGCTGCTACCGGTGTCCAGGCTGCTCAGACGCGTCTACAGTTTATTCCTCACGTCCTCAGGAGCATGGGCTCTTGTAGCTCAATGAATCTGCAAATCCTCAAGTTTCGAGCATTCAAAATGTTTCATTCCTTGACGAGTAGGTTATCCAGGTTGGCATCGTCCCCCTTTCCAAGCATCTTCACTTGCATATTGATCTTGTGCATCTACGCCCTTGTGTTCAAGAATCCGTCCGTCTCTAGTCTCAATGACTATCTCAATACTTTGCGGTATTACAAAGGGGCCACGACTCAGTCCACGACTTTGCAATCGACGTTCATTGACGCAGGCCATCCTCATATGCGTGTATGGTCTTTCACCTCTTCATCTTAGTATTAGTGTTGACTTGTACATAGTTCAATGGTCGCTGGATCTCAACTTCAGACGGACGCAGACGAGATGCTGCCTTTCCAGGTCAGCGTGTCCGGGCGGTAGTGAGTGGATAGCAGCTGACTCATATCAGGTTCATCTGTCGAGATAATCGTCACCAACACCAGGTCAATCTCTCTATCTCTGAACAATGCCGTCTCCCTTTCGAAGTCACCCGTAGAAGAAGCGGCACACGAGGATCTTGAACACTCCAACTTGAGGCCGATCACGTCTGATCGCATAGCCTCTGAATCAGTCGACTTGCTTGTCCAGCTCAACAATACCTATACCACTTTCACAGATGCCAGGGCCATCGTTCCCATCGCGAGCGATCTTGACCCTAGAGTGAGGTACTCAATCAGAGTAACGCATATGGGAGGGCCGAATTCAACCGAACGTGTTCTCGAATTTAATGGGATCTGGGTGGAAAAGCTCACTGAGCATACCGAGACACAGCCCGCACACCCTTCCCGCACTACTGCAGGCGTCTCACCCAGACAGACAACATGGGAAGCTCAGACTGTGCTATCGGCGAAGAGAAAGACAATCGAGATCCTCACATCCGAAACAGCAGTCTGTCCCATCTCAATGGAAGAAAACCAAGACACTATCCTCAACAGAGTGAGTATCTGGTATGACCAGATAGGATCCGCACACAGCATAGACGCCATCACCATCTCAACCAAAACACTACGTCTATTACCCCCTTCTGAGACACGCACCACCGTCTCACACCTATTCTTCCGCTCCGGTCCTCCAGGAACAACCCTCTTCGGCCGCCCGTGGACCTTTACGACCTACGGTCCGTCCGTACTCATCCTACAACTGGGCTTAAGCGACTTTACAGCCTTCTTCTCAGACCCAAAGAACCGCAACAACCACTCACGAGAGCAGTTCATCGTCGAGTTTGTCAACGCGTACGCGAAATTTCTCAAAACAATCCGAAGAACAGCATACCCGTTCAATTCAGCGTCTCTACTCGCTGATAGGAGAAACCCAACTGACGATCCAACTTATATTTCAAACTCAGCACCCTCAACATTACCAATATTCCTCATAGCCCCCTTCTCCGCTTCAAAGCACTTCATCACCAAGAAGACGACCCTCGATCGGATCATCAACGACGCCCTGTCCCGCGTAGCTCAAACCGTCCATGCGGACGGCGACGTATCAACCTTCTGGGTAGACACTACAGGCTGGCTGGACCGCGAGAGGGATTTCGGCGACGCGCTCGACGGCGGTGGTGTCGATTTCGAGGGTCAATTGAACCGAAACGACACACCAACTCGAATGTTGACGCATGCTGCAAATCTCAAGGTATCCACGCTCTTGTGGGACCATATCTGTCCGTACATTGAGCCAGAAAACACCACGTTGAGCGAAAAGGAGAAGTGTCCGTTCGATCGACGCGACAAGTACGTGGGCAACGTATACCTTCCGCAGGACGCCGAGGTGGAGCGAACCGTGCTGGAGCGGAAGATCAGTCGTATCAAGGAACAGTTCAAGATTACCGGGCCAGGCTAGCCAGGGATGATCCTCCATTGATGATGACTTATCCCCGGACCAAAGAAGTTTTTCTCAAGTGCGGACAATGCCCAACGATACGTGCTGGTTCTTGTTGATAGGAACGGACGTTGAACCCAACACTAGTTACCCAGGTAGCTACGTGAGTGCTTTTTGAAGTGGCGCTGTAAGATTTCTTCGTGAAATGTTCTGCACGTGAAAAAGGGACAGGAGAGATGACCCAGCTACGTGGGAGCAGGTGTTGAAAAACAAATAATTGTAAAGGATACGCGAGTCCATCCAAAATGGTAGAAATACAGTGCATAAGCTAACATTGGAAATGACAACGACTTTTTCGCTTGCACACGAGAATACCAGGCACATACATGTATGTCTGGAATTACGCCCAGCAGCCTATAGATATCCCAGCCAGCTCGCATTGCCCTCTTACCCCAAGTATATTCGTCACTCATTATACCAGGAACATCAGCCCATCCGTTGAAGAAGTCTATCCGAGTCTTCTGTAAACAGCATCACTCAGTCCTTCAACCCGCTAGCTCTGGTTCTTGACCCGTCGGTCTCGTTACTATCCTCTCCTTCGAGGGTGATGATCTTCTTACTCAGCAGCAGTCTCAGCTCTGGTGTGATAACCTTCTCCTTGACCTTCTCGGGTGCTGTGTCACCCTTTGATGACGTCGGTCTCCCTTGAGACGCGGGCCTTGATCCCTGGCGTCCAGAGATTCTAGAAGACCCTGCAGCCGAAGTAGTAACCCTCGTACCCGTCTCGTTTGCATTCTGCGTGCTTGTACCATCACCACCTTGCTTTCCAGACTCAGATTGTCCTTGAGTCTGTCCAGGCGCGGGGAAAACATTGCGCCGATCCACCGCCTCCACCGTCTTTTCGAACCGTTTGAACAAAGCCTCGGCCCTGACTAACGTCTCCTGCAGCTCGATCTGTCCGCTCAAGTCGTTAACGTACTTCAGCACCTCGTCAAAGTGCTGAAGATGGTCCATGATGAAGTCGCGGTGCTTCTCGAGGATGGCCATGGCGACGAAGAGGTGAAATTGTGAGCTATAAAAGTCCGTCCAGAGGCTCTCCCATAACCGTAAAACATCGGACCACTCGAACTCACGCTTGTACCAAACAAGCAGCATGCGGAAGAAGAAGAAAAAGTTCGTGCTATCGGCTGATTGGAGATGGATATACAATTTTGGGTCAAGGATTTGGACCAGTTGGTCCAGGGTGGCCAATTGTGCCCGCATGCCAGACTGGCTGCGGACAAAATTTCGGTTCATGCGGCGCATGAAGCAGACGAAGGCCCAGAAAGCAAGGGCATCATCTTGGAAGACGGCGTAGAGCGGAGAAAGAAGGTCCGACATGCCTTGAACATAGCCTAGGTTCCGTGGATGAGGGTTTTGAGTTTCATATACGCGTCGTGGAGAAGTTGAGGATGAAGGCTGACTTGAAGCAGCGACCGCTGATGAAGGAGGTGTATCATACTCCAGATATGTGAGGAGCATGTCTTTGAGCTGTTCCATATGCACATTGGTGCCGGGACCGTCGGCGTTGTAGAATGGCGACGTTGGATCTGGATGAGGAATATCCTCACCCGCAAAAAGTGGAATATGTCTATCGGTACGGTGGACGTCTTTCTCTACATGACGGATTGCAAGGTCAGTGGAAATTATGTCAGGAGCTAGTTTCACAGCCGTTGAAGGGCATGGTTCATGCTTACCGATACGATTCTTCTGCTCCTTCCACCATTCTTCCTGTTCTGGAGTTGCTTCATTGTCAGCCATGCGTTCCCACCATGCTCCTTTAAGCTGGACGTATTCGTCACGTTTGCCATTCATGTACACGTGTCGTTCCTGTTCGGTGCTGTTCCAGTCATAAACACCGAGGAGGAAGGGCCAGGCCTCCTTACGGACACCATCCTCAGCATTCAAACCACCGTGGAATATACGTTCCTTTACCTCGTCGACGGTGACATGAAGGCTACCTTTCGCGTCGAAAAAGGATCTCCATTCGTCTAGATCAACCGGTCGGCGTTTGCCGCCTGTCAGGTCCATCCGACCTGCCTCCAATTCGAGGATTTCAAAATCGCCGACACTGGTCTCTTCAGAATCAAGGGCATCTCTGGCGGTCCAAATGCGCTGTCTTTTCTCCCGGTCACTTTGCTCGGCGATACTCGCTGCCCATTTAGCAAGGTACAGCTTCGCGCTATCATATTCGTCCTGCCACGTTTGGACCTCCGGGTTCTGTAGAATCCGACGGAGTTGAGGTGGCAGGTTCTTATTGTTGGCGAGATCCTCCGCGGTGCGGCGGGTGAAAGTGGTGACTTTGGATAAGTGCTCGAGGATCTTCCACCTCGTTTCCTTCAAGGCCTTGGTCAAAGGATCCATCCCTGGCCCGGGAGGTTGTTTCTGCTGTTCTGAAGGTTTTTTCTGTTCTGAAGTGCTCTTGCCCTGTTTCCTCTGGTTCTCCATTGACTTTCGACCTTGACCAAATCCGAGAAGGTCCTCTTCTGTCGGGTCTAAAAGGTAGATGGACGGCTCAGCAGTGCTCCGTTCGACCGGGACATATCTTTTCAGCCAGCGCAAGACTTCATCACCTCCCCAGTACAAGTCTCCGCTTTCTCCAAAGGGATCGAAAGACTCGCGCGCTCTCCTTTTCTTTTGGAGAATCGTGCTTTCGCATTCTGAATCATGGAAGAACAGGGCTGGTAAGCTCGACCCGGCACGAGTGTTGATAACTACACTGCCGTACCACCACCCCAAACTCGGTGGCCGAACGTGAATCGAGTATATACTAGAGAGAGGTAGTGAGAAGGCGTATGGGCCGACAGGCGATTCATCAAATGTAGTTGCAAGAGGAAGTGGAGGCACCAAGAACGATTGCCTCGGCGGGGATTCGCCATCTTTCATATCGACTTTAACGTATGTACTTAGGTCATCTTGTGACAGAGCGGACTCCGGTACCCAGGCCAGAAGATAGGACGAGGAGTTGCTCCTCTTCTTGGACGAGTCTGCTGAAGTCGGTCGTTCATCTGTGGGGCTTTGAGTGGACTTTTGCTGAACAAGCGCAATGAAGCCGGGAATGTTGTCCTTGGCCGATTTCGTAGGATGTACATAGACCTTGCTTTTCGAGTATAGTAATTTGACACCTCTTGAGAGGGTAGTATGTGCTATAGTATTGTATCCCCCCTCTTCGTCATCCGAGACATCGTAGAATGAAGCAGAGGGAGATGGCGGGTCTGGTTTCGAGGATGGTTCGGGCATGGCTGCTGGTTCGAGTTGTAGCCGATCTACCAGGTCATACTGTGCAAGGCGAGACTGTAGGTTTGGGGCAATCTTGAAGAAAGGATGATTACTGAGATGTCCATAAAATAATGGCGGTGGTTGTGGTGGTGAGAAAGCGGAATTCCTGATGCCTGGAAAGGCGAGCGAAGGAGGTGACGTCGCCGTTGCCAGGCGCAGGTGACGATGATGGAGGGGCAACAATTAGCACGAGGCTGAGCGTCCGATGTCCCGCCGTCCAGGCTGACAAGCATAACTAACAGAACTACTCCGTACTGTAGATAGGCCTTTGCGAGCATTGAGCCTCTCACAACCACTTAGTTACTTACCTGGGTCTCTAGGCTATTGAGGCATGAAACTGAGATACTTGTTGTTCAATGCCTCACAACAACAACAACAACAACAACAACAACAACATCATCAATCAATCAATCATCATGACCAAACTTTTGCTATGCACGACTCGAGCCATACTCGCACTACGAGCGAAGAGTAAAATACTAGACTGCTAGAAAAAAAAATGCCTCCCTAATGACCAGTACTTTTCCTATCCGAGTCCTGATCCTCCAACGCCGTGCTATGCCCTGTTATCGGTAACCCATCGCTCTCGTCATACTTCCAGTTGTTGTAATCAGTAAAAGCACAGCATATACCCCTTTACACAGTCCATGAGCTGAAATCTAGCTGTGAAGCCAAAGTCACGTCTTTACGTGAACCACCCGCATCATCTCGGGGAACAGGCGTCCTCCTGCCACCTTGACTGCCTGCGACAACATTGTTCACGATGCCCGAGGATGTGGCCGCCAGCCCTTGCTTTTCAGCCATTTTGTTCATCACTCTCTCCTTCAATCTCTTGATCTGTTGGAGTCGAGCCCGCCAGCCACTCGGAAATTCAGAATCACTGTCTTTTGTATTCCAGCATTGAGAAAACATGCTTGCATTCAATGCCAAAGCCCTGACGAAAGGCGCCAGTTGAGCGGCTGAAACGATCTTGGTGTCCGCTACTGGTGAGATGTTGGGCAAATCATCTCTGGTAAGAGCCTGAACCCAGTAGAATCCAGGCATGAAGTTTGGATCCAAAGCCTGGCGACCACGGCAAGCGGGTCGAATCACAATGTTGATGTAGTTCAACTGAGACTTGAAGTTCTCAATACTCCAAGGAAGTCCAGAGCGATTGAAAACAACATTGACATGACAATTTCCAACATGTGCCTTCTTGGTAATGCACTGAGGATCCTCTTCTAGATCGGTCGGCATCATAGTTGGAACGTGGTAGACAACCTCATCCACACGATTACGCCAGGCCACGGTGTTTTCTCCATCTCTCGGAAATTCCAATCCTTGGGGGTTGTAGCGGAGAGGTGGCTGTAGAGAAACAACATAACCAAGTTCGCTAAGGAATCGCTCGTAATCCCGAGAACCACTCGTATTTGCAAGATACTCAGACTCTGCAGACTGGCCTTTCCCAATATAGAGAACACCGATCTTGTGACTCGATACAGTCGGTACGCGATCGAAAGAGTCAAGTGCTCTTCGAACATAATCTTCATCTGGCAGTAGCACCGGCTGATCGGCAATGTTCGTTGTGGCTGCGCTTGCTACCATTTGAAGAATAATATGCGATGGGAGCATTTCGGTAGTGGCTTCATGGTGTCGAATCTCTGTATGGCTAGGTGTGTGATGGGAGGGCAGTTCGCTGGTCAACTGTTGATATCGTGCGTAGGTCGTACCTGAAGCCTGTCGTTTAATGATCTGGGTCTTGCCAGTATGTCCAGCCGTCTGGGCAGTGATCACACTGAGACCTGCAATCCAAGATGCAGAAGAAATGGGTCCATCACCCGGTCCTGCAAAGTCATCTTGTGGGGCCGTTTCTCCCAGATCAGAAAACGCGGTCCGCTGCATCATGTCGATTAGGACTTGACTCTGCTCATCAATCATTTCTAGTCCTTGAGAGTTTTTCCAAATTAGTCTTGCAACAATCCACGAGACGTATTTCGCCCTGGACTCCAGACGGAGGGAGAGAAACCAGAAAATGATGACATGATAGGCCAACGCGGCAGCGTACTGGGGCAGACCAATGTCTGTCAGCATCGACGCGCGGTATGGTGGCCGGCGGAAGTTCAAGCCGCTATGCCTCGACTGTAGGTTTATTCGTCCTGCGGGCGATGTGACCGACCCCTGATGTTGTTCTCGTGTCTTCTCCAAAAACTGGATACAGATGCCAAAAATCATTTGTATCTCGTCCGCGTTGAGATTTGAGTGCATTTCAGGCAATAATGCCATGTGGATCAGAAACTCGAGGATATGGGCGGTGAGATGCGCCTGCGTCATGTTCTTGGACATCTTATCGATGATTGTAGGGTACAATGAAGCAACAGACGATGGTATCTCAAGGCTGCAGACCGACAAAGCATGTATGCAAGGCCTTGATGTACCTTCCCAGGCTCCGGCAATACCGGTGAGAAATGCTCTCACAAGGTCATCACCAAACCCTTTTTGCACTGCCTCGTGCTTCATGGTGGCGTATGCAATCAGAGGTACCAGGATATTGAACATACACAATGCAACATCTGACTTTTTGAGCCCAGTTGAGGGAGGAGCCTCACGAAAGGTGTTGTTGACTATTTGCTCACACAACACCTGTCGAAATTTCACGACAGCCTCCATGGAATTCAGGAAGAGAGCTATATTGCTCAACTGCGCCGCCACGTGAACAATGGTGTAACTATACGTTTCCCAATCTGTATCCGCCTGGAGACATCTGATGATGTTCATCAACCAGGTATCCATATCAAACTCCGTTTGAATCTCAGGATGTGCAGAAGGGTCAACGTTGAGATATGGTGATGGACGGTTACTGAATAGAAATTTCACATGCTCGGATTCTGGGTACATCCACATCGGTTCATGAACGTCTGATTTCGTTGACATGGTAGTGCTGCTCGCCGAATGTCGTTGTGCGCTGGGGGCTTCGGCATGAAAGGCATCTACTGATTCTTGAGTGCGTAGAACGGCGCTTGCGATCTGCTGGCTTTCGCTGTCACTAATGATATAGATGAAGCCCGCATCATCAGCCCTCACACGGAAAAGGAGCCGCTTGGCCACAAGTCGCGCGGATCGGAAGTGGCAAGTGGAACTTGCAAGGCTCTGCAGTGTATCAAAAACGTCCACCGCAACCGAAGGATCAAATTGAATGCTGTAGCAGAATACTGTCACAAGAATTTTGGTGGCTTCAGCTGCAAGTCCATCGGTGAAAAAGCCTCCGGCGGCGTGTAGGAGAACAAGCTCTTTCAAAGTCTTGATCATGTGCGTAATTGACTTTGAGTGTTTGGCTGCCTCTTCGTAATTAGACACCATTTGCTGCAAAGCCAACAAAATTTCGGCAAGGACTTGTCCATCCTGCTCGATAACGACCTGAGATATGAGTTCATCAAGCATCCATGCATATACATCATCAACTTGATCATCAGAGGTTGGGCTAACAGAATGGACGTTACAAGATCGAACCAGTACTTGAATAGCACTGATGCGAGATGTTGCCGCCAGCTGTTGATCCTGCACCGTGCGCTCATGGAGATCCCGAATGTACTGATTCTTTCTCTCACAATCTCCTGAGCTCAGGTATTTGGTTTCGGCGAAAGCCAGAGCATGTTGTATTTGCTCATTGTCAGCGAAGCGGGGATAGTCCAGGAAAAATTCGTTGATGGTGTCTTGGTTGGCAAGGGAAAGGTGTTTCCAAAGTGACTGGAAATCAACGGCAAGTTTCTTTGTCATAGTCTCTCTGTCCCGGTAATGCCTTTCATATGCTCGAGTTTTATCTTCATCGGGACTGATCACAGGTGTAAGCAGATTCGACGTTGTGTTCAAAGGCTTTGAGGGAGCCATCTCCAAGCACAATAATATGATTTCCAGAACCTTGCCAAAATCGAGAGCTTGAATTTCCGTCAATCTGAGGGCAGAAAGTATAGCATGGACGGAGGCTAGTATGTCGTAGCTGAATCGGAAGATACCTTCAGAAGCTGCTGTGTGAAGCTCTCCGATGAAATCCTGCAAATTGACAACATACTGCCCGCCTTTTGATCGCTCGTCGATTAGGTTGCGGAGCAGGTGAGTCGATCCTCGGGCGTGTGACAAATTTTTGCTGTTGTTTTCCAGCGTCGGCACCCGAATGAAGGAATAGAGAATCCTGATCACCTCGCTACTCAAATCGCTAGTTGCAAGAAGTTTGTTGCAGTCGAATAAGTGGTCAGGCGTTTCCTGCAGATTGGCGATAGAAGCACACAGAACCACCAGAGTTTGTTCAAGGCCGGACTTGGGGAAATCGAAATGGGACGCTATGGCGTATAAAATATTGATGCTGCTGTTGACCTCCGCGTACCTGCTCGCGTCCAAACAGAACGTGGTGACCGTTTCAACAGTTTGTGCCAGTTCCAGCGAGTCAAAATCACTGTGGCCGACATTAAGGTAATCGTAGGTGTACAGCAGTAACCAATCGAGATTCTTGATCTCTTTCAACGGTGCTGATCGCGAAGCCTTGTTGTCCCTTTTGGCTTTGTCGGCTTTACTAGTCCACACCGGCAGCCATCGAGTCAACACCGACAATAATGATCGTGAACCGTCTCGAAGATTCAGAAATGTCAATGAAACCTCTGTTCCAGGCTTCAAATCGCCGAAGCTAAGCAGCCAGGCCCGTGCTTCGTCTGGAGAGTCAACCAATTCGAACCCAGAGTCAAGTACATCTTCAGGGGTAATACGCGTCTCAGCCGGGGCCACTTTCTCGGTATGCCGGTCTTGGTGTGTGGCATCGTCTGGATGGGACTTGGGCGTCAACACCGGCATATTCCAAAGAGACCTCCTCCTCGAGTCCTTATCGCCGCCCCCAGTGGCCGACCTTTCTCTTGCCGGGTCATTTCCTGTCGACATACGATGTGACCGTCTTTCTGGGCGTCCAGTAATCAGCATGTGCGACATTGTATATCGTGAGCATCCCCACTGGCGAAGATATCATCACCAGCGCGGCTGACGGCTAAGATGAGAGCGTATAACGACGCCAGACAAGAGTAATCTATGCGACAGATGGCCGACTTGGCAAATTTACCTTGGAGGCATTGTGTGTGTGAAGATCAAAGGGTACCAAATAGTGTAGGATGCTTGTGTGGTGTGAGGAAGTGGATAAGAGTCAAGGCGCAAAACACCGTTTGCCCAAGACAGTAGAACTGTGATAGTGTAGTTCTTACCAGAGTTGAGTTGGCCAAAAAGCAGCTTAAGCAGGAACTCGCCGCAAAAGAAACGTCACAGCCGTATTTAACCAGCGGGAGTCAGAGATTTTCTCGAATCCGTGGTATGAAACCCTTGATAGGATGACCACTGTATGGAAGTCCCAGCGTCAGGGAACGGAAATCGGAGCCTCTAGCAAATCTCCGCCGTCGAAGTCAATTCTGCGTAAGAAAATCTGGCATTTTTGGGTGCAGAGAGGATCTAAAATCGATATGCATCTGATGGAGGCCGCATAACACCAAAGAAAATTTCTGAAATGGCTAAAGCAGGGGATGGAAAAGTGAGACGAGGCAAATGTCGTTATCGCTGGTTCCAGGCCAAATCGAAGTCGAATTGGGAGCGCCTGATGAGAAAAGAATCATCACCAATGCCGCCACCAAAGTCACGTGTTGGCCCACGTATTGCCGTTGCTAACCATGCTACTACGGTGAAGCATATGTTGTTCAGAGATGTTGAACGGAGAATCATCTAGGCAAGGAAATGCAAGGCGGTCAAGCTCGCCGTAATTATTCTGCCAGAGGCATCGCCAGGCATAGAATCAGGTAAACAATTCAATTCATTTCTTTTAGAACATTTACATCGTTTTCTGCGTTACGACGTATTTTGTCCAGAGTTTCCTTCAGATCAATCTCCTACCCTCTACAGTGTATCCTGAACACGGGGCTTCGAACATTGTACTCTTGCCATCATTGGCTGGCTCTCTAACGCATTCACGAAGCCTTTTTGACGTTTCGCAACTATGCGCATGATTTGAACAGGCACTCCGAACACGAACACAACTGAGTTACCCTGTTATCATGGCTGACCTAGCAACTCTAGCACAATTGCTGGATGCCAGTCTTGATCCTCGACAAAACAAAGAAGGTAAGCATACTCACCCAAACTCGCTCCACAGTCATAGTAACAAAATCGCAGCCGAGCTCAAGATTCGCGCCGAAGAAAAGAAACCTGGTTTCGCCCTTTCCCTCCTCCAGATAACTGCGTCTGGCAACTTTCAGTATAACACTAGACTTGCCAGTGCCCTTTTCTTCAAGAACTTTATCAGAAGGAACTGGACAGATGTCGAGGGCAACTACAGACTTCCTCAGCAGGATGTCACTGCAATCAAAACTGAGATCGTGGGACTCATGATTTCCGTACCTCGAGGCATCCAGACACAATTGGGAGAAGCTATCAGCGTTATAGCGGACAGTGACTTCTGGGAGCGCTGGGATACCCTTGTTGACGACCTTGTCTCTCGGTTAAAGCCTGATGACCCTGTGACCAACGCAGGAGTGTTACAGGTGGCACATTCTATATTTGCAAGATGGCGGCCCTTGATGCGGACAGACGAACTTTACACTGAGATCAACCATGTCCTTTCAAAATTCTCCCAGCCGTTCCTCTCCCTATGGCAGAGGCTCGACGCTTATATCGAGAACCACAGTAGTGATAAGAAAGCTCTCCAGGAAGCCTTCGCAGAACTTGACCTGACTCTACTCCTCTTCTACGATCTGTCCTGCCAGGACTTGCCTCCAACATTTGAAGAAAACTTGCAGGGAATCAGTGCACTGCTTCTGAAATATTTGACATACAACAATAAACTCCTAGAGACCGATGACGACGCAGAGCCTGGCCCACTCGAGAACACCAAGGCAAGCATCTTCGAAGCACTGACGTTGTATATCGGCAAGTACTATGAAGACTTTGGAAGGCATGTTACAGGCTTTGTGGAGAGCTCATGGCATCTCCTCACCACCACTGGAGCAGAGCCCAAGAATGATATTCTTGTGAGCAAGGCCTTGCACTTTTTGACCTCTGTAGCAGGTAACAGAGAACAAGTTCAGAACTTCAGTGACCCTGCAGTCCAAAGTCAGATCATGGAGAAGGTCATCCTCCCAAATGTGGCGCTGAGGGATTCGGATGTCGAGATGTTCGAGGACGAGCCCATCGAATTTATCCGAAGAGATCTCGAAGGCTCGGACAGTGAGACTCGCCGAAGAGCGGCTGGCGATTTCCTGAAGCAGCTTAGTGACCAATTCGAGCAGTCTGTGACGCAGATTGCCATGACACTGATACAAAACTGCTTGCAAGATTTTTCGAGTAACCCCTCGGAAAATTGGAGATCGAAGGACACAGCAGTCAGCCTTTTCTATGCATTGGCGTCAAAGGGAGCCACGACCTCAACCCATGGTGTCACCAAAACCAATAGCTTGGTCAATATTGGTGACTTCTTCTCCACGCATCTAGCAAGTGACCTTCAAAAGGACGATGCTCAGCCATTGATCAAAGTTGACGCCATCAAATATTTGTACGTCTTCCGCAGTATCATCACAAAAGAACAGTGGCAGCAAGTTATGCCGCTACTAGTTAACCACCTTGGAAACTCGAACTACTGCGTCTACACATACGCTTCCGTTGCTGTGGATAGAGTGCTGGCAATGACAGACGAGACTGGCAAGCCGGTAATTGACCCTGCAAGCATCAAGCCACTTTCCAGCAGTCTGCTCGAACACTTGTTCAGCTTGGTCGAAAAGGATAGTGCTCCGGAGAAGGTGCAAGAGAACGAATTTGTGATGCGCTGCATCATGAGAGTATTGATTGTCCTCAAAGACAGTGTCAGTGCAGTTGCCGAAAGTGTCCTCCAACATCTCGTTTCCATCACCAATATCATTTCTGCCAATCCGAGCAACCCCAAATTCTACTACTATCATTTCGAAAGCATCGGCGCCCTCATTCGCTTTACAGCATCGACCCATGCGGAGGCAGTAGGAGCCGTCCTGTTCGCTCCCTTTGCAGCCATTCTTAGCAAACCAGTCGACGAATTTATTCCATACGTGTTCCAGCTTGTAGCAGCATTGTTCGAAGCCGAACCTACAAAACCTCTCACTGAACAGTACAAGCAGCTCATCGCTCCTATTCTTGGGCCTTCGGTATGGGAGCAGCGAGGTAACATACCTGCCGCAACACGACTGTTGTCAGCTATTGTGCCCCGAGCTGCAGATGAACTATTAAGTGCCAATCAAGTCGTGAGTGTTTTGGGTATATTCCAAAAACTTGTGTCAACAAAAGTTTATGAAGGCTACGGATTTGACCTCCTTGAAACTGTAGTCACCACCTTTCCAGCACCTGCACTCGAGCCATACTGGGTGGAATTGGTCACACTTATGCTCAAACGCTTGCAAAAGAACCCCTCACAAGCTTTCAATCTACGATTTGTCCGATTTTATCATTTCGTTTCCTCGCGTGATGACAAAGGCTTGGGTGCGGACTTCTTCATTGCTGTCACAGACCGAATTCAAAACGACGTCTTCCGACAATTGTACCCGGGCATCATTCTGACCAAGACACAAGAACTTGCTCGTCCATTGGATCGAAAAGTCGCTGCGATATCGTTGACCAAGACTATGGCGGATTCCAAGGCATTCCAAGAACGATACGCAAAAGGCTGGACGTTGACATGCAATGCGCTACTGAAATTGTTGGAGAACCCTCCTTTACCACCCACAGAAGCCGACGTGATTGCAGAACTTGATGTGGAAGATAGTAGCTTTGGCGTTGGCTTCACACAACTGAACACCGTCCGACGACCGGTCACAGACCTGTACCCTGAAGTAACGGACTTGAGGAAATGGGTCGGTCAGTACTTGAAAGCAGCTGACCAGAGACATGGAGGTCGCATAGGCAAGACCGTTGGTGAGACGCTAAGCCCAGATGCAAAGAAGGTTCTGAATGCTTACATGAGTCTATGAGCATGACCTGAGGAAATGAAAGGGAAAATATAGACTCGTCCAGATCAGATGGAGCGACTTTGTGCGAGAACCAACCGAGAACTGCTATTCCCAACTGACCATCAATAAAAAGCCAATGCAAAAGTATGCACAGCGTATTGTCATTTCCTCCAGAGTCGAAGATTACATTAAGGAGAGGCGATAAGAGGTTGAAGCTCTATCTACTTAATATAGATGTGCTCTGTTTGATTTGTTACGAGTTTCCACCGCGGTCCCTTTAATCACTCAGCCTTGGATCTTTTGTATGTGCCCGGCAAACTTGCCTATTTAACACGTGCAGTACAATGTATTCCTGACTCTATGCATGTATCGATCATGCTTCGCAGCATCCTCAAGAGTAGCTCCTAGGGGTACAACCATTCTGTGTCCTCATCGTCACAGCACTCCCAAATCTTGACATGTAGCATGCACAACCTCCAGCCCTTGCGGCACTATATACACTTCACCCACACCCACACCCGGCAGGCCGCCGCCGGCGGAAGTCGCTCAACATCATGGCTAGGCAGTACGAGGACGGGGTCTACATGTACGCATACGAGTAAGGTGCTTGCACGCGCATGCGCCTATGCCGATGTCTGTGCCTATGCCAGCACCCTCACCACTACACGTCTGTTTTGTACGACTTTCTCTTCGCGCAAAACACATACACCCTTGCCCCCTCGCCCATCCCTACCAGATCACGAACTGAAGCATACGTTCGTCAAGGGCACCGGCCCGGGTGGCCAGAAGATCAACAAGACCAATTCCGCGGCTCAGGTCACGCATCTCCCCTCGGGCATCGTGGTCAAGTGCCAGGCGACGCGCAGTCGGAATGAGAACTTCAAGATTGCGAAACGCATCTTGGCGGAGAAAGTCGAGTTTTTGGAAAAGGGGGACGAGAGTCGTGCGGCGAAGGTCGTGGATCGGGCGAAACGGAAGAAGGCGAGTCGCGTGAAGAAGAGCCGGAGGAAGTATAAGAAGTTGAGTGAGGGGGAGGGGGAGAACTGTGAGGATGCCGAGGAAGATGAGGACGGAGAACAGGAGGAAGAGCATGAGGGAGAAGGGGAAAGACAAGGATCAGCGAGCGTTGGTGGAGATGGTGATGGACAACAGATCGATGGGAAGAAGACGACAGCGGAGGGCAGCTCTACTGCAGCGCCAGAGGAGGATCAAGTACAGACACGACAATGAAGAACCACACTACTCAAGAAAGGTCGGGACATGATATGGGCTACGAGCGGCGATGGAGAAGTGTCAATGAGACACAACCCACACACCACAACAAGCGCCCTTGTCCACCCAATGTCCAATTTGATCTGGACGTGTGCTTCACGAAAGAGACATACTGTGGTGCAGATACAATGGGCTCCAAGATCAGAAATCGTGTATGAAATGGCTTCAACAATGCATCTGAATCTCTAATTCAAGCATTTGGACCACCTAGATAGCAGGTGTGTGGATTTTTCGACTTTTTCATCTAAGAGCCCAACCATCAGACTAGCTATTTTCATGCCAATCCAAAAAAAAAAAACGCCCATATCACATGTCTTTCCTTTTTTGGGAAGATAATCTATCTATTCAATGGTCTTCTCGGTCAAGAAGATATCATACTTCTCCTTCAACTCGGTAAGCAAAGGCTCAGCGAGATCCCAAGTCACAGGGGCTAAGACACCCTTCTTGCTAATCCTTCCATCCAAAACCATCAAACATGCAAGACCGCAAGGGACACCGACCAGCTTGGCCATTGAGCTGTAGCCCTTGGGGTCACCATAGTCGACGAGGGTGCTAGTTCTCGTCTCGGTGCTGCCGTCCTTGTGCACAATCTCAAATTTGTGCTGCAACATGACCATGTCACGCTCACCTTCCTCGTACTGCATCTTCTCCTCCAGAGTGGCACACAGGGTGTCCAACGCATTACCACGAGGGGTAATGGGCGTCTCGGAGAACAGACCCAACCACTTCATGCCGGAGATGATACGCTGCTTCTCTGCCGTGTCGTTGAACTTGGTCTTGGATTGAATGGCCCAGGTCAAGTCGGCTTCCTTGTTGGTCGAAGACCCAATGATCTTCTGGGTTGCCTCGGCCCACGAGATCGGCTTGTCAGATGGCTTGAGGTATGACTGCTCCGCGTCCGACAGGAAACCAATGTCGACAAGCACCTTGACAAACTCTGGGAAGCCCTGGTATCTCAGTGTGCCTCGGATGACGGTCTCGGCCTCTGGGATGTTGTATCGTTCTCGGTACGGGGTGGAATCTCTGTTGGGGTACGCAACGAAGGCGAAACCGGGGTAGATGTAGTATGGTTTGGCGCTGGCCATCAGATCCGGACCGGCGATATTCTTGACACTGCCGCCCTCGTAGAACTTGGCGGCGTTGCGGAGAGCGAGCAAGACACCTCGGCTCGACCAGGAGAACTTGTAGCCAAGGGGGTTGTCGCTTGCCTCGGGAGCTGGGAGGCCACCGCAGTAAGACCAGAACGACTTGATCTTGCCACCAGCCTTGTGCACCTCCTCAATCGTCTTGACGGCATAGAGATGGTCGATACCAGGATCCAGACCGATCTCGTTCATGACCGTAATGCCTGCGTCGATGACTTGTTGTTCCAACTCCTTCATGGCGTCCGAGACGTAACTAGTTGTGACTACATTCTTCTTCTTGCGGATCGCAGACTTGATGACTGTGGCATGGAAAGTATAGGGAATCAAGGAAATGACCAGGTCACTCTGTTCGACGGCAGCGTCAAGGTCGGCATCCTTCGAGACGTCCAGCGAAATCGGTTTGGTGTTCTTGATGCCTTCGCAGAGCTTCTTTGCGCTGTCGAGTGTTCGGCATGCTACATCCCACTCGTGTCAGTGACAGCCCATGGAAAATTCTGACCTGAAAAGGGTCGAATGACCTACCAACCGTGACTTCGACACCCGCATCCGCGAGGATCTGGACGGTGGGCTTGGTGACGAAGCCAGCACCTAGAAGCAGAGCCTTTTTGGATGAATAGCCCAATTTGGACTGGAGGGTCGTGATGAGCGACGACATGTTTGCTGTCTTCTCAGGCGGATAAGATCAAATACAATTGCTCTCGTGCTCTGTATATGGTTTTGGGAACAGGAACAAAAAGAATGAGTCAAGCGAGTTTCAATACATCAAAAAATATCAACACGCCCGCCCGATAGCGGAGTTTCCCGTACCTGCATCATCTGCCCCTCGTCTTGCGCGCCCTGTCGCGAACAGTCTCACCAGCTTCATCTCGTATTCCATCCCCCCAACTACTTCGTACAGGTATTGGCACCGGCCCTTCCCCGACACTCGTACTTCTTCATTTAAGAACTCGATTGTTCCTTGTACCTTGCTCAACCTCTTGATGCTTCTCCAAAGCAAAAAAAGGTAGGACACAGTAAGAAAGACCCTGTGCTCTTTGTTCTCCATCTCTCTCTCTCTTCTCTCCATACTTGCTCTGGACAACCACAACGCACCATGGGTGTCCCAATCCTAACCCGACTACAAGCCTACTTTGACCCCCTCGTCCTCCTTAGCATCTCAATAGGCTATCTCCCCATCACTCTACTATTCCACCCTCTCTTGTTCCTCACGTCTCCCCAGTCCTTTCGGTCAAAATGGTTCGAGAGCTTCTGGCGCGTGATAGGTCCCAAGATGGCCGCCTCCGAGATCCAAGTCGACCACATTGAAGAACTCCTGTCCCGTGCTCGAGGCACCGTTCTCGAACTCGGGCCCGGGGCGGGCGATCAAATGTTTCACTACAAACCCAACCAGATCGAGACTCTGTACGGAGCCGAGCCCAATACTTTCCTCCACCCCAAACTGATCGAGGTGGCCGAGAAGAAACTCTGGGGGAAATTCATCCCTCTGGAAGCTGGAGCTCAACCGGGTAGTCTCCTCCCCGCCCTGAAGAAAGCAAATCTCCTTCCCAGCACGGCGTCGAGTCTTCCAGAAGAAGGCGTCTTTGACACCATCATCGCCGTAAAGTCGTTATGTTCCGCGCCGCAAAGCGAGTTGGCCGCGACGGTGGCAATCGTGCAGGCTCTCCTCAAACCTGGAGGGGAATTTCTGTTCTTCGAACACGTCGAGAACAACACGGACAGCATCACCATGTCCTACGCCTGGTGCATCGATTGGATCTGGCCTGTGTTCATGGGCGGGTGTCGACTGAAGGGCAAGGTGGACAAGATCGTGCTGGGTATGGGAGGATGGGAGGATAGAAATATCACCACGATCGGTGATTTCAAGGGTTACGAGGTATGTGCTGTGCTGCTCCTGCTCTTGACGTTCATTTCATATCGGTAGAGACTACTAACTGAACCTTTACTCTGTAAAAAGGTCTTTCGATACGTCAAAGGGATCTGTCGAAAGGCATGAGTGATGCCTGATGGGATCACGGTACAGCAAAATCGACATATAAATGTCACACATACGTATACTCCGTACGAACAGCGTAAAATGTCAAATTTTGAAATGCCCCAGAACTCCTTCTTCATGCTAGTACGAGTACTCGATGAGAATGACTGCTTTTAAAACGGGAAGTGTAACTCATAGTCGTGTTTCGTTCCAGATCGCTCAAGCATAGATGGCTTGCTTCTGTGGCAATTCCGTCTCGTACTCGATTTCCACCTTGCCTCGTTTCTTGGGTTGTTTCTTCTTCGAAGGTGGTGGTGCTGCTCGTTTCCTCTTCTTGCCAACGTCAGCACCGCCATCCTCCTGTTCACCATCACTGGGCTCCTCGCTGTCCTCCGAGCCATCATCGTCGCTGTCTTGATCCTCATCAGAGAACTCGTCTTCGTCGGGACTCTCTCCACCAAACCAATCGTCGAAATCTTCCATGGCTTCTTCGGCATCACTCTCCTCAAAGTCCGAGACGTACTCGACCTCGGCCTCGCCTTCGATCTCTGCTTCCTCTTCCGCTTCGAGATCTTCCTCTTCTTCTCCCTTCTCGGCCCTCTCTAGACCTCTCAACACCTTCTTCCACACACCCTCCTCGACGTTGATCGGTCGATCACCGTACGCACCACTTCTCAACCGTTCAATCAGTTCTCTCTCAATCGCCCTCTCGACCTTGGCCGCACTCTCGGCCTTTCGCTCCCTCGTCTCTTCTCTCCGACGCACCTTGGGCGCGAGTCTCGGGACCAATTTCTCGCCCAGCCTCTCTTCCTCCTTCGCGATCCTCCTCTCCCGGATAGCCACTTGCGTCAGCCTCGTCAGCCTCTGCTTGCACTTGTGAATGTAGAATTTCGGCCAATACACCAACTTGTCGTCGATCTGAGCGAGGGCCTTTTCATAGTTGTTCGGCAGACGGATCTTCTCCCACCATTTCGAGGGCAGATGGGCTCGTTCGGGGCTTTTGATGAAGAGGCACAAAGCGCCCGTCTCGGGGTCTGGGCGGACGGTGGCGTATCGCGAGTTCGCAAGAGGACAGGACTGTCGGTTGCAAAAACCCGTCAAGTTGTATTCGTTTCTGCAAAAGTTTTGTTCTTTGGTGTTGAGCCTGCAAAACGCAAACAGAAAATTTTTGGTTAGCCCACGTCCAGGGCGAGGTTAAGGTGCATATTTTGAATCGAGTCTTTTTCTTACTTTAACTTGAACGAGCAGAATTGCTGGTTGATGACTTGCCAGACGATTTCGTCGGAAGACATGTTGACCGGGAAGGTTAGAGTGAAATGCAAGGCGAACCAGTGCGAGATGCAAAGTCCAGACGAAGGAGAGAAGGAGGATGGGCGGTGGCCGTTGACACCGGCGTCAAAAAAAAAGTTGCAACGAGTAGGAGTACTTTGAGTATGAATTCGCAGTCGAACGATTCGCTGGCCGGCTGCAAGAAAACAAAAAAATGGCATTCTTTCTTAGCCGGCAAACTTGCCTGGTGGGGAAAGTTCTGCTTATCGCTTATCGGGGCTTGGGGACGGAGAGCCATCTTACCAAATGTTAGTACTACTCCGGACAGAGTACCTTACTACGAATGAGTCGTACATCTATATGCTTCCTCTTGGAGGCCCGAGTACTTTACTTGTATTACTTCCCCCCTCCGGCACTTACGGGATTGGCATCTCCAAGTGCGCAAGGTTCATGAACAGCAAACAACAGTTTGAGGCTTGAGTACCCCTAACTCACCGGGGAGCAACCTCCAGACTTGTTGTGCTCCCCGAGTTGTCGAACCTGGAGTTCACAAGTTCTTGTCACATGATATGCGAAATGAAACTTGGGCTAAGACCATCGATTATACATTCGATGTTAGCAAGCTAGCGGCTATTTGAACGGTTCTCAGGACGGGCAAGACATCTCATCTTGTCCGGCGGGGACGGGGGCCCTTCCATCTCAGGCCAGGCTGGGCGAGTTGAGGCCATTCCTAAAAGCTGGAGGTTTCTCTTACCAGCTTGCCAGGTCTAGATTCGCCTGATTCAAGAACAATACGACACCAAATGTCACCGTCTACCCTTCTCTCACATCCACCACGTGTCCATTTCTTCGATATCAAGTCCCTAGTTGGGCCGTTTTCACCCAACACCCTACGTACCCGCTTGTCTCTCAACTACAAGCGCATTACCTACACTGAGTCTACGATCTCCTATGCCGACGTTAGAGCCCTCTGTAGAGACCTAGGCATACCCGCCCATCACCCCGACCAGACACGGTCATCATCACCCCAGTACACACTCCCCGTGATCCTCTTCGAGACCAGTGCCGAACACCATGAGTCGTTTCAAGGCCCGGGTAGATTTCTGTCTCCTGCTTCCTTGCACGGAAGACTCGACTTCGATGCTGCAAGGGCCGTCTGCTCGACAGTCACCATCGGGCGGGCGCTAGACACATACTTCCCTCCACCCACGTGGAAAGCCTTATTCCCGTTCCAACACAGTGACGCTCAGAACGAGGAGGTGCAGCGATGCATCACTCGTGCTGTGGGAGTGGCGAGGAGGCTGATCTTGCCTCGGGTGCCTAAGATTCTGGACGAACGTGGGCGGCAATACTTTGTCGACACAAGGACGAAGTGGTTCGGTGTTGAGACTTTAGATGAGCTTGAACCCCAGTCAGAAGCAGAGGCGACACAGTTGTGGGTGGATATGACCAGGGAACTGGAACGGATCACGAAGATGTTGCGTAAAGGTCCATTCATCAACGGCGACGTACCGAGTTATCCAGATTTTGTCATTGTTGCGTTCATCGCTTGGTTCCAACGTGTTGACGAGCGGGCGTGGAAGAGATTACTTGGCTTCGGAAACGGAGAGATCCAAAGACTTTGGCACGCATGTAAGCCCTGGTTGCGAGGGCAGGGAGAGGTGATCGATTGGGAGGTTGAGTCATCATCATAAAGTCTTCATGCATGTTATGGGTGTTTGTTCAAAGTGATAATCAGTCGACAAGAGACCAGTTGTACTGTACTTTCAACAAATCTGAGCTTTCAAAGTCGTGTTTCAAGGTCAGCTTGAGGATCCCCAATTCGGTAGCCGCTGTATGGCTGGGGGCGTTGGAGGTTGAGACTGAGCCTGATACGAAGAAAACCGAGCCACGAGCCATGCCAGATCGTTTTCATGTGGTCTTGGCCACTTGGAGTAATAATGCCATCTCTGACTTTCCTTGTCCCATTTCCTGTTCGGCACAAACGCCTCGATGTTGTAATAGTTGTCACGCATGTAGATAGGCTGGTATGACGGCGGACCGCTTCTTTCCAGATATTCATCCGTGCCCGCCTCGGCCTCTTCGTCTGTGAGATGATACAACCGTGGCTTTGGTGTCGTGATCTTCTCGCCTTTCTTTCGCCACCTTGCAGACCGAATAATAGTGCGGGTAGTAACGTCGAGATGTGTCTGTAGAATTCGTGAATGCGCCAGCGGACTGTGGATGGCTTTGATCACGATATCAGCATGATCAGCGAGGAGTTTGGTGTTCCAATCGGGGTTTTGGCCACGAGGTATGATCGGCAACGGTTCTCTATTCTCAAAATTCCGCTGCCAGTGCGCGAGATCTAGGATGATGTTGAGATTGTTCCAGCCCAAGAGACAACTCATGCACGTGCAGACGATCCCCGGATCAATCTGTTTGATATGCTGGTACGGGTTTCTGTGGATCTTGATGCGGTCCTGCCACTGTGGGCTGAGAAGAACAGGACGAGCTGAATGTGGGACGTTCTCTAACAAGACGGGCAACGGGAAGCATTGTCTCAGCACCCAGTAGCGTCGGCTCGTGATAGCCTCGGTTATTGACCTCTCGTTCTCAAGGATGAAATCGCGCATGAATTGGTTCAGTCGGAGGAGACTGAAGACGTCGCTTGGTTGGAGAAACCCTAGGATGAGCGACAGAATCTCAGGAGGGAAATCGAGAAAAGACTGGATGTGGGAGTGGACTTTGCGTGATTGTTTCTTTTCTTGCTTCTTCTGCAAACGTGCAGTCTTCTTTGAGTTCAGCGTGAGGGCTGCGGTGGTGTCGATGAGCGGTTCATCATCTGCTGATGCACCTTTCTGTCTTAGGATTGCCTTCTTCTCGCGTTTCGAGAGGGGAAAGTTTGACTTGGTCACATCTGTATACGCCTCGTGTGGTTGGCCAAGTGATTCGTACGAAGCAACCGACTCGTCATCTTCCGTTGGCCTGTACCTCCGGTATGAGACTGTATTCTTCGAACTGTGTGCGTCGCTGGGAGCCGGCAACGATGTTTGTTTGATTTCCTCCCCTCTTGGTTGTGTGCCAGCTTGACTGGGAAGGTTTGATTCTGTTTTCGACTCGTCCGAAGCTGAAACAACAGATTCGGCGTCGGTCATGGTTTATCATCAGGCAGTCGGGACGACAGATTCAGGTTCCATTATCCCGCTACCAAACAATAGGTACCACAATGTAATGGTTAGAAAGTCTATGACACGAGGCGACCAGGCATCATATCTCTGCTGACTAATACTATGACGTTCAGGCTATTGACGAGGCTATCTCTACGAACGAGGCTGAGCACTTGTAGAAAGGACGACGCTCAGGATGAGCATTCACATTGTCGCTTTGAAAGTGAAAGTATTGGTGATTTGTATGTCCAAGCTTGTATTATAAAACTGTGCAACTCATGACTATGGCTATGAACCTTGAATATCCTCGGTCAAGGGCCCGAGTACCACGTCAGCCCTCAACCAACCACTTCTTCAGGAACTCGGTCTGAGTGCCTGCATTTCGTTCGAAGAGTGGGCCAGAGTAGGCTTCAAAATGTCCACATGGCAAGAGCTGCAGTTGCTTGGGCTCTCTGGCGCGAGCGAATGCGCCTAACGCCAAATCGGCCGGGGTAAGGACATCACCACTTGCAACAGTCATGAGTAGAGGCGTTGGTGAGATTTTGTCGATAAGCTGCTGTGGTTCATAAGCCCTGAAGAGCTCAACGCTGCATCGCAGTCAGTGTTGCGCGTCATCTGTCTGCAGTAGGAGCACCTACGTCTTCATAGTCACAGTGTTCTTCCAGTTGCACTTCTTCTCCCATGCAGAGAAGAACTCGTAGCTATCAGGTGTAGGCAGAGCAGATGGTTTCAGTGGGTCAGCGTCCACCACAGGCACCATTATCGGTTCTTTCCCTTCTGCTCTCGCTTGCCGATCTAGAATTTCACAGTCAGTCTGCGGGACGAGGGAGATGATCTGGATAAATATCTCACCTGCCGCGAAGGCCGCATTGAACCCGACCTCAAAGTCTCCTCGAACGAGCCGTTTAAAGTTATCCCAGCCGCTCACGCATGGGGCCTGACTGAGGACAGCTTTTACTCTTCGATCGGCGGCGCCGACATAAAGAACATGGCCACCACTGTAAGACGAGCCCCAGATACCGATCTTGTCTGCATTGACCTCCGGCCTTGAGGCTGCGTACGTGATGGCATCCGACATATCGCTGCATTGGGTCATGGGAACAATCTCGCTCCGTGGTTCGCCGTCGGCGGCATCGCTATCACCAAAGCCACGGTTGTCATAGACCAGACAATGAATGGGGAGTTTGGAGATGAAATGTTCCGCGAAAGTGTTGAGGTCCATTTCCTTCAAGGCCGAAAACCCATGCGACATGACCAGACATGGAGATTTGGGCGAAGTGGTGAGCTCGCTGCTGTAGAACCATCCTCTCAGGGTGACCCTGTCCGAGGTTTTGAACTCGATGTCTTCTCTGCCCATTACGTCGATGGTGTATGTAAGTGTTGGGTATATATAAAGATGTACGGAGTATCTGTTGAACCGATATCGTGTGAGAGGGAAGGGAAATGGCAATGTCACACAGAGAGCTGAACACAAGAATGTTCGGGCAAGATACAAAGACGACGAGAATACAGATATGTCTGGTGTCAGTCGTCTAAATAGGCGCGCAAGGACAGCTGGAAGGATCCCATGGCTGTGGAAGAGGGTCTGGCAGGCATTTTATGGATCCTGGATCGAGCAGCGCTGGCCATGATGAGGAGCTGTCGACTTGTTCGACTCGCTTAAAGGGAAGTGGTAGTAGGTGGTAAGTGGTGAGTGGTAAGAGGGATCGAGGGATGACGAGGGGCTAACTAAAGAAATCGCTTCACAACAGCTTCAACACGAACCCCGCAGAGCGGGAGCGCTTCATGCTTCGGGCTTCGAGGCTTCACCACCCTTGACTGGTATCCTTGTTAGTCCTCGTACTCCTCGCTCATTGGAAACAACGATGAAAGACCTGATTGATACAGACACGGACCAGGTACCGAGTATGCTGAGTACCCGTGCCCAGCTTTGGCCGACAAGTACTCACTAACTATTAGTGTCCTCCTCCTGGAGCGTCTGGTGCTCTCAAGCGGAACCGCGTGAGGTACTCTAGTCAAGGATTGATACTGCTTTACCGAGTATGAATTTACTAGTCACCTCCGTACGAGTATACAGAGGCTACATATCACATCATGGCTAGTGCTCCCTCTCCATCCTTCGGTCCTCGTACACGGCCCAAATATAGTTAACCTCGCACCCGAGGAACGAAGCGGGTTCATCATGGCAAGGCTAGTCAGGCTTTCCCCTTAGCAGCAGGCGGTGCGTTCAATGCCGAGCAGCTACGGGTATCGTCCACCAACGACGCCCATCGTTTCGAGGCTCCGTTCGTCGATATCGGTACCGCTCTCTCAGAGGAAGCTACTGTGTTGTATTGTGTAATTGGACGTCGACGACGCGAGCGTGAAAGAGACATGCAAGCGTGGCTTTTTCATCAGACCACAAGAGCCATGGACAAAAGAGTCAGCGTGCATAGCACCAGTGCACCGGTGCCGCCCAAACCATGGAAACACCTTCCAGATGTCCGTTTCGTTCTGCAGAAAGCGATTCGGCGATAGACATGATTTGAGGACCAATTCTTAGCTGGCCCCGGAGCCGCCTGCGAGTCTAGGGGCATGCGCCGGATGATTATGCATGCAATGTTTGCAGTGTGTTACGCTGCCTGCCATTATCAGACCAATGAGGCTGAAGGTTACTGCATCTATGCCATTGTTCGGATAAGATACAAGTCGGCCGGAGTACGAGTGGCTTGTTGAGAATCATTGCCAGAAGCAGGAAATCATGACGTTCTTCTGTCAACAGATCATGTTGACATTTCTGGCTATTGTTACCAGCGGTAGCGCTCGACACTGCTCCAACGACAATCGAGCAAAAGAGACCTCATCAATCACCCCCTGAATCATCCGGCATCATTCTTGCGTCTAAGAGGGTTCAGCCCCGAGGCCCTTCCTCTTCTTCCCAAGATGTTTTGTGATTCCTCCTCTTTCTGGGAAACGGCGAGCTCCATGTGAGCTTTGCTCCTTCAAGAAATGCCTGCTGCTCCTCTCAGATATCCTCCGTCCATATCCATCCACCTGCCCGATATTGGCCATGACGGATTCCTGACAAGCAACCTCCTCTTTCGCAGCAAGCTTTCTTCAGGCTTGTCCCCATCTAACACCCCTTTCCCAGTCCTGCACCTGCCCGATATTGGCAACGACACACTCCTCATGAGCTTTCTCCATGTGCCAGCAGATACGCTTTGTCGTCCTCCAACCTCATCAAGAGTCCCTGCATCGACTTTCCCGTGCCTGAGGTAGGACTGAATATTGCCTGGTGAGCGTTTTTAGCTTCACTCAAGGGGTCCTCCATGAGCTCGATTGATCCTCGTTTCACACGAGGAGTGGACCAGTACTGTCCACTAGTCGAGGTCCATGGGATCGCCATAGTCGAGGTCCTCTGTGCCCTTGGAGTGCGTTGGAAGCAACTCCAATGGGTCGTCGATATCCATAGGTGTGGCCCATCCCCGACAATAGGCACACCTCTCATCCTCAGGCACGGGCTCCGGTTCCGCATACCGGAGTGGTGGCCATTGAAAAGGCCGACCTTCCTCGAGCGCCTCTTGGCGTCTCAAGTGGTCTGTTGCGCCCCAGGACGTCGTCCGTGGGATTGGTCGAAAGCAGGGACAAGCCCAGACGGAGTCTCCACCCTGAAGCCCTGGAGAGTAGTATATCTCAGGGCGCCCAAATGGGCAAGGGCTGGTTGGTCGCGAGACAGCTGCTGCTGCCTCCTTTTCCAGTCCAACTTTTTGAACTTGCTCATCTTTTGCAGACGCAACCTTTTGGAGCATCTCAAGGCAATGCTCCAAGACCAGGCGTGGGGACCAGAAGACGGCAGAATTGGTTCGACAAGCCTGTCCAGTTGCCTTCTTGAATGCCGGGATCTGCAAATGCGTCAACAACAGCGTTCGATTGAGCATGAAGGAAGACACAAAGACAAAGTGTTCATAAGGGGGTGACTTGACCAGTCATGTTGGCTGAGGCGAGAGACAGGACTTGAACTTACTGGACAATTGGAGAGGGGGACGCGATGAAATGATGCCTTGGTGGTGCCTGCCACCTTCTTCATAATCTTGCCATCCCATTTTGTGGACAGAGGAGCACGAAGTGGTTTTGAAATGCCACGACTGATTTGGCTCTTGATTGTCGTGCCCTTGGTCTGGGCCGACGCGCGGAAAACCTGAGCGATCTTCATTTTTGAGGTAAGGTAACAATGTTGTCGGAGGGGAAAGGGGAAGCGAAGAGCAGAGAAGAAAAGGAGTTGGTGCTGGTTTGTGGAAAGAACCGCTTTGGATGAGTTGAAAAGTTGTGTTTGAGCAAGCGAAGCAGTCTTTCGAGCGTAGGATTTTAGAAGACCAAGTGGAAGGGGAGTTGAGAAATATGTGGCAGAAGGCTGGTAAAGATGTCGCAGTGAATTGAAGATTACATCCATTGTTGTTCATACCTTGATCAGAGATTTCGCATAGATTGGCTCTCATTGACCGTGTCACCCTCAATCACTGCCTCAAAAAGTGATCTTTTCGGAGGCTGACGCGTGAAAAGATCAATAGCCACATCAGTGGCACAGGCAAACGCGACTTATCATCAAACCCCTCACGCCAAATATGCCTTCATCGTCTTCAATAGACGTTGGTGAATGTTGTGTCCATTGATCGAAGTGAGCTCAGGCAGTGCTCCGTGGCAACAATCGAAGCCTGATTTCCTCAATCAATCAGGTCACGAGTGTTGGCACCACGAGTGTGCTGAGAATCCCGGTGTACCAAGGTCTGATGCTCCCGTTCTTGATACGCCTGGACACTCAACACACTCGTGGTCCCTGCTCAATATCAATGTATTCTCATTCCACAGCAACAATCTCGAACAATTCAAAAGGGCCTTTAGTTGCTGCATCATTACCATGATAAGCATGAACATCGGTGAATAGCCTGAAGACCGCGATGTGTGTGCGTTCATGGATCCATTCCATGGATCAGAGACCAAGGCAGGAACACTAACCAGGATGGTCGAAAACAAAGGACCGGTTGGGGCCAGACGACTGAGGATCGACCATCCGCGAAGAAAAGTGTCTTCGTCTCGGCGTCTCATTCGAGAGATCTCATGTGGTCGATCGCTCATCTCGGCCTCACCGATGATCTGGGCAAGCATCTTCATGACACCCATATCTCTTCAAATATTCAGGTATCTGTTAAGATCAGACACTCGATTCAGCATCGGCGTCGCAGTGACAATCCAGTGAAATGTGGCAAAGAAGGTGCGCCCTGTCGAATGATTCTGTGTTCTTGGGTTCTTGATCTTCTGCCCTTCGTCGCAAACGCCACGCACAAACAGACGTTGGAAGGGCACGCAGGCTGAAGACAATCGTCCACAGCAACATACTTCCAATCTTCCAGCGAGTTTCCTTGAAGTACCAACCTCAAAAGGAGAATTTACGCCGTCGATTGCCGGAAAGAGAAGATGAAGGGGAGTTCCGAGACAAAGATCCATTTTGACAATCGAGTTCCGAAATCTCCAGCGGAGAAGGGCGCTCACAAAGTGCCAACAGAACCAGATCCGAGCTAACTCCACCCATGATTTGATCAATATTCATATATATAAATATGGCGAATTGCTGCATTGGTGGCTTTGTCGTGCAATTGATATCATTGACCTAAGAAGCTGATTTTCGGATTTGCAATGTACGACGTCATCGTCATAGGTGCAGGTCTTGCTGGCCTGCAAGCCGCACTGACGCTGCAGCGTGAAGGACTCAAGTACCTTGTCCTCGAGGCCCGAGACAGAGTCGGCGGAAAGACGTTGACGTTGAAGGACAGTGATGGTAAGATCAAGTCCGATCTAGGCGCCGCCTGGATCAACGACACAAATCAAAGCCGAATGTGGAAACTGGCACAGGAGCTCGGTTTGCACACATATACTCAGAACACCACGGGGAATGTCGTGGTACAGGACTTTGATGGAAGTCTGATCAAATTCCCCTATGGCGAAGTGCCTCAAGTACGTTGTTCAGGTTTCAAAGAGAGACTGTCTCAGAGTCTGACTCAAGATTCAACAGTATCCGTCGACACAAGACACCGAATCATGCATTGCTATCCGAGACTTAGTCGAGATGCTATCCACCAGCACCTCGCCGTCAATCTTCACAGCAGGGCCGCAACGCCAACACCTCGACTCGATCTCGTTTGAAAAATACCTACGCGAGTCAAAGGTCACCGACAAAGCCTTTGCCACTGCCCAGGTCTGGACGCATGCCATGCTGGGAGTCGATCCATCAGACGTATCTGCGTTGTGCTTCATTGAATACTGTGCAGCTGGTGGGGGGCTCATGACTATGCGATCCGACTGCAAGGATGGCGGTCAGTACCTGCGAATTCGGGAAGGCACGCAAGCTTTTTGCACCGGCATGGCATCCAGGCTGAAGCCCGATTCACTCAAACTGAGCAGCCCAGTAGTTGGCATCGAACAGACATCAAACGGCGTGGTCTCCGTGTCGACAACAGCGCCACATGCGCAAACTTACCAAGCCCGCAAAGTGATTGTCTCCATCCCGACACCTGTTTACAAGACAATAAGATTCTCTCCACCTCTTCCCACGGCCAAGACCGCCGTGCTCAGCCAGACTCGATACGGCTTTTACACAAAATACATTATCAGCTTCTCAAAGCCGTTCTGGGTGGAAAGGGGACTCTGTGGCCTGGCACAGTCGTTCACAGGCCCAGTCTCGGTATTCCGAGATACCAGCATCGGTGATGATAGTTACTGCTTGACATGCTTCATTGGTGGGAAATTTGGGCGGAAATGGGCTGCGCAAGATGATGCGACGAAAAAGTCATCCGTGTTGCGACAAATCAGCCAGATGCTCGCAGGCGGAGAAGATGTAACTCCATACTTCAAGGAAGTGTACGAGTCGCCCTGGATGAGCGAAGAGTATGCTGGCTGGGGCTGCCCCTGTCCGTCAATGCCACCTGGAGTCCTAGGTGAGGGCTGGGAGGCGCTCTGTGCCCCAGCTGGCAATCTTCATTTTGTCGGCACAGAGTTCAGTACATATTGGCGAGGGTACATGGAGGGAGCGGTTCGGACTGGAGAGAGTGGCGCTTTGGAGGCCATAAAGGAGCTCAAGAAGGGCAAGCAGAGTCTGCGTGCAAAGCTATAGACATGATTGTTTGCTTCTTGACGTACTGCACCTTTCCGTAGACAAACATTCAATTTCTTTCTCGACTTATTCTAGCGCTGCAGTGCTGATAATCGGCATAGACTGAATGCATTGTCAGGTACCTTGACCTTGCAACTTGACTTCTTCTAGATACTAAGCCAGGCGGATAAAGGATGGGTAGATTAGTTGATGGCCTCGCATGAAGTTGTTCGGAGGTTGCCAAGGGCAGAGGAAGGGATAAAATATTAAACCATTTTCGATCGATCTGATTGCCAAGTTCGAGCAGGTCACGCGATAAGATTAGATTTGATCGCGATATCGGCTGCGCAACCACATGATTCCCTCACGAGACATATTCACCTCGAGCTTGGTGCCTGCGAACAAGCCATCTGTGCTGTGGTCGCTATTATTTATTCTCCGGATTCCGAGACAGTACAGTCTAGTGAGCCCAACTTTCGAGCAGCCGAGTTGTGGGCAGCATACCCTGCGATTGTTGGTAAACGACGTCCTCACTCGAATCATACCCATACCTCCTGATCTTTGGCAACAGAACGAACGAGCAAAACGCTGCCAGAAGCATTTTGAGCGACCTCAAGATAGCCACTCTCTTCTCCACAAGCATACCTTAACACTACGACTTCGAAGTGCAGAACAGAATTCAGAGGGCAAGTTCTAATTAGATCGTAAAGAGCTTGGGTTTCTTAACACCACCTCATACTTGCCTCCAATCCACAATAGTCGACGAATATCCAAGTTTCGACGGCCATAGTCAGGATGCATATAGCCAGGCCAATCGTCTCAGTCGTGCTGCTACTCACTTCCCATGCTGCTTGCGCTCCAGTTGAAACACCAGGGCAACTTCAGCTACCTCAGCTTGAACTCCAGTCCGAGCTCAACCCTCCGGTTGACATTGACAATTTTAACCCAGCATTCCCTGACGAGGATGAGATATCTCTACGAATCCCCTCCCGTTACGAGTCCACCATCCTCGGTCGACGCCTCCTCGGCCTTTCGAAAACAGGAGTCCTGACGACCGTCTTTCCAGAGAATGTAACATCGTCCCGCTCGCCTGCCGATGTCGCCAACACCCCTATTGGGCTACCGGATTATATTGCCTCGTGTGAAGAGCCAAGCGGCAATCCAACATTACTGGCACTGACTGTGTCAACGTCGACAAAGAATGCCGTGGCGGGGTCAAATGTGTCGCTCTCTCTGTCGTGGTGGGATGAATACGTGCACCTCACACACAGGCAACCCTGGTCGGCTGCAAACCTGCCTCGTCTAAGTATGATAGGATATCTGGAAGAGATGACTGCTGAAGAAGTCGAGAGCCAGAGTATTCCAAGTTGCTTTACAAAAGTACATGGTGACAGCGTGATGTGGCTGCCAGGCAAGAAATGGGCAGCGCACAAAGGCCTTTGGATGAGGATGATAGTAATGGAGGTTTATTGGATTGGTGGATTTGGCGACAGGAATTACATAGGCTGGTTTGACAGGGACGAATGGAGAGGCGTTAAAGAGGAAGAGTGGGCTAGTGTGCGATTGCCAGGAGAGAAAGCATAGAGAAAGACATTGAATGCCGATGAGGATCGCAAGTCTTCACGCATAGCTTTAGTATGTGCCATAGTGGCCACAGGTATTTTGTCGATATACTTCCGGGGCACACGTTCTCCGTATTCGCAACTGCTCGAGATGGCAACATGGAAGGTGGCTGAGGTTGTACACGTGCAACTGGCTCCCCGCCGATTGATGTCGTATTAGTCGACACGGTCGGACATAGTGACCAGTCTGGCGTCCAAATACAATCTTGTATCAAGCGTTCGGCACTTTCGCAGTTTGTACTGCAGAGTCGTACTCCAATTGCATCCCCCGGGCCGGGGAGGACCCAGCCGTTCTCGAAGTCGCCAATAGATGAGTTAACTGGGCTTCATGGAATGAAGAGTACTGACGTAGTCGATATCGTGTAGCTGGATGATGGCCTCAATGCTGCAGAGGTCATCTCACTTATTTACAGCGTGCTCAAGTGTCTTGACCAACAGGCCTGAGGCGCGCCCGAGCTCTCCTCCTTCTTTCTTTGCAGTGTCAATGCCAGCAACAATGAGCGGTTGAAAGTGACTATTGTAAACTCGAAGTCTGTCTTCTCGGTCGTCGAGAGTTTGCTTTTCGTCGTCGTGTTGGATCTCGAAAAGGTTTAGATAGGCGTAAGGGTTGGATTTTTGAGGTATCATTACACATCCAGTCTGCCACAGAGGAAAAGCTATCGCAACAGGATTCGGTCCAGGTGGTGGGGACTTATCTTCTGAGAGCCCTTGTTGAAGGAATGCAGCCAGGACTTGCATGATTCGTGCTGTTGACTTTGCGTCGCCACTGAAACCAGCTTTACCAGAGGACCATTTGTTTGAATCAGACGATTTCCAGTCCAAAATGGAAGCGAAGCATGCCAGCGTCTGATACCATCCGCCCGGGCAAGAGACTAATTCGGATCCGGCCAGCTCGAGCAAACAGGACAGAAACTCGATAGCGGACATCCGGATGTCCTTGGATAGATGAGTCATACCAGCACGCAGATATGGAAGAATCTTTGCGACATTATCCCTTACATCCTCCCTCGGCAATGTTTGGAAGAGCTTAAGAAGTTGTGTCCTCACTGCTGCGGAGCCGTCGAGCATCAGAGGACATAAGCTAGTGAGAAAATTGTTCATCGTAATAGGGAGCGCTTTTCCAGCAGGAGTCGCGGCCACGTGCGTCGTCAAATAGGCCAGAGCATCACGACGTTGGATATCGGCACGAGAATTCAGGAGAGAGACCTGATGAAGGAATACAGAGGCCTGAGTTGGAGCACTGACGTCCAATTGTTGATTTAACACGATAGCTGGACAGCTGATCAGCTACCGAGCGATCTCAACATATGACTGGACACCTCTTACCTTTAGACCTGAAGCTGGTATCTGTATGATTATCAGCTTTGGGTCTTGCTTTGCCGACTTTCAACTTCTGCTTCTGCTAGGACATTAGTCAAGGTACAAAATTCTCAGGGATTGCTGCCTTGACCTGAAAATCCTTCTTCTTTTCACGCTTTTTCTTTGCACTCGACCCCATATTGACCGCCGAATGCCTAGCACAAGGTGTGAAGTCAATGGGTGTCGGACAGCATTGGATCGTATAGAAGACTGGCAATGGCAGGCTCGCACGCACTGGTATTGGGAATTCGGACTTTGCGATCAAAAAGATTTTCCGCAAGCCTCATCGCAATTAAGGTTTAGAATGGCGGGCCGAGCCGCATGAGCAGGAGCGGAGTTGCCCAAGTTGTTTTTCATTTCTGATTCCAGCAAAACTGCGCTCTCCGCCTGGCATTTCACGTTGGTAATAGAAACCCTAGGATCATTGCGCCGGCCTTGCCACGATCTCAGGCTGTACATGAACCTCATCGAGATCCCATACGTAACAATTCCTTCGTTCGATCCATCTGAAGCTTACTTCGAGGACATTCTCCCCAGATTCTCCAGACCTCTCCTTTTCCTTTCTGCGCGTTCTCGCCCTAGCGCAGTTTCGCTTGAACTTCTGCCCTTTGCAAGCCTTCACCAGCGGCACGTAGAGACATGCGATAACATACGAGACATATCTGCGGAGCTGGCTGGTTGATTTTGGGTTACGATCATGGCACAAAATGGCAAGGTTCGTGCCCCATCATGGTACCTCCTGCAGCAGACTATTGACAAGTTCTATAGGACAGTTCACAAGGCCCTTCGATCGATGCCATGCTACGGGGTCTCACCGAACGGCGTAATGTGCAGTCTACTCTGATATTGTCAAGAAAAGATGGGTCAATCATACGAGCTACCGGACTCGATCGCTTGGAAAAGCAGACCACGTCGAGCGCAGATGCTTCCTACCGATGGACATCGCCTCAGCAAGACCCAAGTTCTGAGGTTAATACAGATGGAACAAGTAACCCAGTCGTTGTGGAGGACACTATCAACAAGCTACAGCCAGCAGGAGTACTTGCCGCGTCTGTTTTCCAATTTGTCAACAGTGCCAGCTCTTTAGGACAGACACTTGGGAACACGTCTCGCAATGTCTCTGGCGTAGACGCATCATTAACAACAGCAGGATACAGCACCGCAGCTAACAGATCAAAAAGCGAGGCTGTCGACGAAGAGTCAGATCTCAGGGATAGTGAGGACGAGGTCCAACTACTCCGGCTGCGCATCAAACACCAAGAGATTATCATTTTTCCTGATGCCAATTATATTTGTTGTGTGGTCCAGAGAGCGGGCAAAGCAGGTAATGCCACGGAAGGTAGAAGGTGACTACATCCACAAGGCGATACCACATAAACATGTCGATACTTGACTCGAATGACTAGACAACTTGGAAGGTGTCATTCCTATACAGATTGCGAATTTCGAAACCGCAGGTCCATTGTTGTGTCCAGGATCTGCGATAAGGCTGCGTGCAGTCACATGCAAATACATCACGCAATGTAACATTGGAATCACATCAGGGTGAAAATCGTCGCAGGAACAACTTGGATAAGATATATGAAGGGCACACGATCCGATCGAGTCGTGTTGGCCTGCTTGATTATCTTAGTGCCATGGACGCTTTATCTTTTGGCGAAGACGCTGTCCTGTTATCACACAGGCCAATGCTTATCAAACCTAAGTTCGTGCTCTGCTTCCCCTTATCACAGCCTCACTAGCCTATCGAACACGAGAACAAGAGCCTGCTATCACTTGGATACTTATCACAGCGTTACAAACACTTTCTTTTCCGCTAATCTCCTTGCACCTTATCGTGAAGCATGCTGTACCTGGAGAAATTACTTAAGGCTGTGAAAGCCTCTATATAGAATGCAACCTTTACGCCAGTCCTGATGCTTCAGGCAGGAGTGGCATTCCACCGCAAACGTCGACGCATATACCAACAACATGGTACTCGTGGCTACGCGATCCAACATATACAGGGCACCATGTCCAGACTTCACATGATTTCCCACTTCGGTGATTGGCTCGAAACCAACAGAAATAGTGCCTGAGGCAAGGCTCGATCAGATCACAAAAGGGAGAGGGACAGAATCTTGCTGGACAACGATCGTCCTACACACCATCGAGACTGTCTTTCTACAACACGACCTCTGTATTACCAGAGCCTCGAGGGGAATTTCGCTTGCAGTATCGGTGACGCCGACATTTCGACGATGCAAGGACTCGCGAGCCGGTTCACTTTCACAAGACTCTCATTGTGTGCCGACCAGGAGGATTGAAATCACTCTTCCTACGAATACGGGACCGTAATTCAATCTGGGACTTCAGGAGCAACCTCCAGACTGGCTGTCAGCAGCGAGGTGCGTCGACTAGGACCTACATGTGCTAGTGTGGGGGTGAGCGCATCTCAGACGATTAAGAGTAGACTGGCTGGGATTGTTGCCCGTCTCGTGAGGTTTGCCTATCCTTGCTGTTGGGAAAGGAGACGCTCCCAGATCGAGATCAACTCCATCAATCGACTAGATAATCGATGTCGAAGCAGGCCCATCCCATCAATCTCTACGAGACAAACATGCCAGGCGATGCAATCTTGCAAGCATGGATTGCGCTTCTCGACAGCATGTGATCAGCACGGCGCAGGGTCAATGGGTGGAGCGACAATCAGGCTGAGAAGGCGACTCGAGGCTTGGAATCTGAGCCGGCCAAAGTCGGCCATGCTGACGATTGCAGCGATGATGAAGTGAGGAGGATGATGATGATGCTAGCAAATGGTGGCACCTACAATAGAGCCGGCGAAAAAGTGGAGGGGCTTTGAACAGGGGTGAGGGCTGTTCCAAGAACGAGACTTGTGGCGCGCCGAGACGACCGATTACCGTGCTAGGTCTGCACCTAATTGCACCCGAACGCACGGACTTCACACTACCAGACCCTCTCAACTACTGGATCATGGCCTTGCCATGACCTCGCCGGCATCAGCCAGGTTCACCGAGTGTCCCGGAGAGCGCTTTGGGAAAAGACGTGCCCAACGAAAACATCACAGCCGACGACACTGAACATGTTTTCCGCTACGAAAATGTGGTGCTGGGAGATCCAGGAGGTGTTCCTTCTGTTGAGTCCTTCTTTCATGCGAGAGCCAACAAATCGGCAGCAATGCTCTCAAAGTCACTGCATGTGGTTCCATTGTCCTGCGCTAAACAAACATGGGTTGCAAGGTAGGTTGCTCGCGTGCCCGATACCGTTATGCTCTCATTCAAGCCGACAATTTCAGGTTGCCCTTGGCCCGATGGAATTCCACAGCCCTGGCTGGGTTATGGCGGTAACTTTTACGTACGTCCGCAGCACCAGCCGACGAGCCTCTTCCTTACTTGATCGACTGGATGGTTTGGTGATTTGCTTCGGACTGGGATGCCTCGAACGATCAGGTTCGATGTGGTCGAGACAACCCTACACAGTCGCTTTTGTGCAGGGCAAGCACAAGGCATCGTACACCACGATCTGGCTACACTACCCTACAGTACTAAGACACTGGATGGGCAGCTTGCTGCCCTTGCTGAGCTCCAGCGCAGACCATGACTCGTTCAACGAGATATCACGCTTGATATCGACGTCCATGACTCATGTATCTGCCGTAAAGGTCAGGCAGAAAAGCGCTATCTCAATTGGGCTGTTAACGTCAGATCGACCGCGCGGGGGATGCTCAACTCCTTGAAGTACTTCATCAATGCTGAACATATTGCCAAGGTTGGTTCGACTGCGTGAAAACACAGTGCTGTGCAAAAGCCTAAGCAAGTCCTGTGTCTTAATGACCATGCAACGTTATACCCGTCTATAGCACAAAGTCCTTGACCTCTTTCACAACAGAAATGAATTGTATGTGCAAAACAACAGCCATAGTCGGCGCAATCCCAGGCGCACAACAGACTTACTGAGTAGCATTACGATTTACCATGATTTACAGTGCGAGTCTCGCAATGAGATGGGGACGGCTGGGGTGCTCGCATGATGACATGAAGTACGGAGTACGACAAGCAGCCAGATCGGCGGTTCCGGGTCTCCCAGTCGGACCAGCAGGCGAAGCCTCGAAGCCGGTTGATTCAGCTCTGCAGCCAGACCATTTTGTTAATCCTCCCGACACCTGATCTACACATTGCGAAAGTAACAATTGGTCCAGAGAGAAGAGTAGAATGCCCACCAAAGGGGTTCTTTTATTTTCATGCCTGTCAAGTATCTCTTTCACTCCGCTCGCCACGTTGACAATTGCATCTGGTCTCATATTGCAATGTGAACATATCCACGGGAGTACTTGTGTGTCGGCCCTGCATGTTTTAACTTATGTATCGACAAATAACATCGAAAGGGTGTTGCTCATTTGACATCAAAAGACTGCGATGAGACCTCTTACCACACTATCAAATGAGCTTCGAGTGCAGCATTGTCATGGAATTTACATCGTTTATGTAGATGCCACCCACGCTAAGGAGAGACGATGGATCCTATCCAGCATGGGTGTCAGTGAGGCAGACTATTCTAGGGGTCTCTGTGCCGAGAAGGAAGGAATCAACGGCCACAGCTCGGAAGCTGTGCAACGCGACACGCTCGTGGTGACCAGGTTTCGCCAAAGGGATTGCCATGTGCCTTTTCTCGAAAGTGTGGGTATGGCGTCGCGTCTTGACGGGGAGAGGCCGAATCTCGAGACGCATTATGGAGTAGAACAGCACATGCTCTGGAGGGGGCTCACGCGAACTACCAAATGGAGACACCCCTTCAATGGCAATCCCAGAGTGGCAAGCTTGTGGCACATATCCGGCACAATGACGATCTAGCGCTCGTATCCGTTCGGAGAGAGACACGGGAAAAGTAGGAAGGGCTCTGCGAATCCCAGAGAACAAGAGAGGGTGTCACTTCACATGGCTTGTGGCTGGCCTTTGCACGTCGGTCCCAAGGGAAGTGTCAACTACCAGTTGCCGTCCGCCCACCCATACTGGCTGCTGGGATTACAGTAGTTCCCGCTATGCATCCACCATCTCAAGTCGGTGGTGAACTTTAGGCTGATGCAGGCATTCAAGCTCGGTACTGGTTTCCAGCTGTTGGCACGCTTTTGGTGCAAGGGAGCATGGATAATTTCCGACCACTTGGACTTTGGGAGAGGAACCGAGACGGCGGTGGTGTTGCAGTCGCCAAGTAGCTCAAGCCTTTTTGTTCATGGGCGTCTATACGAGAAGTACCACCGCCGTTTGTAGCCTTCTGGTCAGAGCGTCTTTGTACTGGTAGGGGGACTCTGTTCGAGGGGCGCTTATGGAGTCAATATCACGGAGGTCACTGGAGTAACAATATTATGGCGGCTCCAGCCCACCACGAACGGGGGCAAATGGTGAATTGCGGGAGATGAGTAGACCTTCACTCCTCAACGACCACTCCGGGTCAGGGCAAATTGTATGGGGAGACAACGGGAGCTACGATCAAAACCACAATATGGTACAATACCTGTACCAGACCCAACAACAGCCACTCGGAGTGACGACGACCCCATTGACTACCGGGAAGTGGTAATCACAATCTTGCATGGTTTCGTTTTCCTTCACGAATACTTTGTAGTCATCGAGCAAAATCCGGACTTTAAGACCCCGAAGCCATATGCCAGTGGTGGAGCATTCACGCCTGTCGAGCTGCCTGTGTACCTTGTACTGTTGAGGGAGGGGGCATATGCGAATATACTGTACTATAGGGTTTACGGGCATTCTGAAAGGTATGTGCAGTACGTACCAACCTGTCAAACAGCCTGATGGACTGATGGGTACGGAGGTACCTACATACCGTATGCAAGCCCTGTGGAGATTGACGGTGGGTTCTGGCTACCTCTTATTGTACAATATTGAACAGTACTGTACTGTACGGAGTACTCGTAGTTCACCAGGGATCCCTTATTACTCTCAGGGCTCGTCGCGGCCTGGCGGGCCTCAGGCTCCATGCACAGAATAGAATCCCAAGGCACTTCTAGGCCACCGGAGGCTTCCTGAGTTGCTTCTGGCCCGCCTCGTCCATCGTTTGGGCCTTGCTTCTCTCACATGTTTCTGGACCACACGAGGGAATGATGGATGACGGGGCCAGCCTGGTCTCCCAGTCGTCATACAAAGGCAAACTCATCCACGATGCTTCTGCTGCTGCTGCTGCTGCTGCCGCCACCGCTCTGTCACCTCCTGACGGCCAGAGGCACACGACATGGCAAAAATTTTCATGTCTCATGCAGCTTACTTTCGGCTTTCGCCTGATCATGGTCAAATTCTACAGCCAGTATTGCGGCCTTTGTTGGAACCGAAGGATGAGTGAGCTGCGGGAAAACCTGCGTCGAAATCTCTCAGTTGCATTTTTCGCTGATTCCGTCGCCCTTCCGGGAGGGCAATACTTTAGAACACGCACGATTCACGAGATGGTGACCTGTCCAATGCTACTAACGGAGCAACAGCCTCAATGTAGAAACAGTGCCACCCAGACAGAAAGACCAAAAGTGCCATGGCTGATGGTGTCGCAGCATCTGGACGCCAGATATCTGACCTACAGTACACGTAAAGGATGATGCTAATAGCAACCATTCATGCATCAGCCTGCTAGCAAGGGTTGGCCATACAACCCGTGTACTGCACGGAATATGCATTATGTGTTCTTATTACCAAAAGGCTCTGCCTAGGAAGCAAGACCTTTGGGGTTCAGCAACGCCTATGATTATAACCGATGCAAGTAACCAGGCTGACAGCAGGAGAATCGCCGTTTACCATGTACATACAGTACAAGAACAGTAGGCTCAGCCTCTCCCACGCGACGGTCGGAAGAACCATGTTGTATCCACCAAACCCACACTACTGCACCCTTGTCCTGGCCATTTTGGCGAACCTTTGACCAGAAAGATGGATCGCTTAAAAATAAGGGACACAGGCCAGAGGGGAGAGTGTGTGCCAGCCTCGAGTCCACCCTTGATGCCAGGCCTTCCAGGCTTTTGCCCCTCCCGGCCACTGGCACGTTCCTCAATCTCCTCTCATCCTGGTCCTGGTCCTGGCCAGCTCGTCACTCCCGCAGCTGCTGGTACGCATGTACTACAGTACGTACGAGGAGGCCCACGAATCCCTACGACTACCTGTGCCCCTCCTCCAGTCCACCGAATAGACAGTTCGGTGTCTTCTATAGCCTGCTCGCCAACCGGATCGATGTGCCTTTGCTGCTCACCTATTCGTACGGCATGACTGGTACTGACGGTCCGTCTTGACCCTGGAGTCTCTGCGAGTAACGCTCCGCTACAATACCAAATCACCGTTGACGACGAGCTGGAATCTGTAGAAAGACCCATCGGCAATTCGCCACCACCCACTACGCCCGAACTCGAGTCTGGACGATCGAGTCGAAGGTGGAAACCTAAACTCTTGTTGCTTTTCTGACAGAACATTGTGTCTCCAGCGACCTAAGCAATAGAAGTGTGCTATGCTACGGTACTATGCACGCAATGTCCCGAGGCATGGGAACTGCGATGCTGTTACTGGCCATGCTGGAGGTCCTAGCCCGCTCGTGGGTTCCCACTGGGTGCCATGCCGATACTCGACCAGTTGGTGCTCCGAATGTGGTCCCGGACGGAGCGCATCGGCCAAAGAGAAGGGAGGAAAAGAGACGCAAAAGAGCAGATCCAGGGAGTAATCCGTCCTTTGGGCACTTTTTGAGTGGCTTGTCAAGGGTGAAACTCGATCTGAGGCCTGCTGGTGGGATTATGGCTCTCTCCTCCCTGGCCTCTCGGCATTTCCTTGTTCGTCCTCACGGGGCCTCTGGAGATGGATGGGCTTTCGAGAGGGATCTTCTCCCGACTACTTTGGTTGTCCTCTCAGTTGTTATTGCTACGGATGCTCCATTGCTCCGTCTGCTGGGGAAGGGAGAGGTGTCGTGTGCTTGTTGGGCCCGTAGCTCGGGATGTGTAAAGAGGTTGTCGATACTCCCTTACTTCGTAGGGTGGTAGGGGCAATGGGGTGGGAGTAACAGCCACAGTTACCTCTGTAGGGGTATGTAGGCATCGTTCCCTTCTCCCACCGGGTATCATGTTCAGGCTTCTGACTTGGAGGACGGATCCAAGGCAGAGGGACCTGTATGTACAGTACTGTCCGAGTAAAGGCGAAACCTCCGATCTCCCACCGCCCTCGATCAGCAATGCTTCTGGGTCTACGAGTACAGCAATATCCGTCTGGGTTACCCGGACTCTCGAATAAGGCCTCTCCGTTGGTTCGCATACCTAGTTATTGCCCCCCCAGAGCCAGCTCCAATTTCCTCCACTAGGGTCTCATTAGCCGGCAGCTTCAGCGGCACTAATGCGCCCATCCTTTTCACCCTGGCCGCACTTGACGCACATACCTCTTTGCCAAAGAGCAAGCGTCAAGCCTCTCGAACCCACCTTCACCATCCTGCGTGCTGGGATCCTCGCCCAACGCCTCTCTCCTCCCGCTCATAGGTTGTGTGCCTCTTTGATCCTGCACACCTCCCACCTTGCGACCGACACCGAAGCCAATACACCTCACGCTCTTCCCTGCCCTCTCTTCTTGTCGGCTCGACTTTTTTTGTCTCGTGGTGGTGGTGATGACACTACTGCCCTTGCCGCTCACCAGACACTTCTAAGAGAGACCCGAGTCTTTTTCACATACCCTCACGCATATACGCACACTACCTCACTCCGTATAGCTGCGCCTGCTCATGCTATACCTGGACCTCCTCCTCCTCCTCCTCCTCTCCTCCACCAACACCGGCCATCGTTTCCTTCCCATCCGGCCTGCTGCACGCGACGCTTCCACTCGACCCCGGTGATGTCGAGTGTAGACTACAAGTATGAGGAACGTGGGGGCACTGCAGCTTCGCGCGCAACCTCCGCCGTCCAATCCCCGACCGACCACTTCCATTACCCTCTCACTCAGCCCTCGTCCAGTCTGGACGACACAGACTCTTCAACCTGGTCCAGTTTAGCAGGCCCATTGACTGGAAATACTTCTTCGACCAACCTCTCCCCCGCCAACTTCTCCTCGACCGCAGACTCTCAATCTACCTTGACCTCCAAACCCACCCAGCCCAACCTGGATCTCTCCACGTCCGAAGCCATTGCCCGCAATGAGGCCTTACTACGGGACCCCGTCTTCCCGGATTGGAAGGACGATTCCGGCGCCGTCGACCTCGACAGCCCCGAAGACCTGCAAAAGAAGGACCCTCTAGGGACCCAGATATGGAAACTGTACCATCGCACCAAGTCCCGGCTTCCCAACCAAGAACGCATGGAGAATCTGACCTGGCGGATGATGGCGATGAATCTTCGCCGACAGAGGGAGCGGGAGCAGCAGCAACTGCTGCAGGAGCAGGAACAAGCAGCGTATGGAACATCCATCCACCCCGGCAGCGACTCTCGCATGGCCGGCGCTGACGACCTGATTTCTAGTGCAAAGAAGACCCAGTTCAAGAGTCCAGCACAGCCCTCGAATGCCCCCAGCGGTATCGCTCAACAACTTCGCAAGTCTGTTGACCAGTCGGCCGACCGTGAGCAATCGCCTTCTGATCCTATGAATCTGGACGACTTCATCGTCCCTAGCTCGGTGGCTTCGCCCGCCGGTATCACTGCACCTTCGCCTTCGGACCTTCAGAACAGACAATTCCAGACCCCGGGAATCCCCATAAGTGCTCGTAACAAGATGCATGTGCAGATACCCAAAGACTTGCCCCCCTCTTCGGCCCCACAGTCCTCCATTCCCTTCTACAGAACGTCCGAATTCGACTACGTACAGAAACGGGTCCGCAAGACCAGCATCGACGAGAGGAAAGGAGTGAGTATAAGTTCCTATCATGCCGGTAGACTTGAGCCTAATGATTTCCAGGGACGAAAACGTCCAGCCGAGTTCTCTCCCCAGGTGCCTCCTTTGGTCGCACCAAATCTCCCCAACAACGCGGAGGGCGATTCTGGTGTACCTGACTATGCCCTTGACCAGCCTACCCCTTCTCAGTTTAGTGGCCCAGCAAGCTTCCAGGGCCAAATGTCGATGCATTTGGACTCTTTCCATCTGAGTGAAGACCCAATCCTGACGACTGGGCCGTTTCAACAAAACTTTGCCTTTTCCCCAGGAGCCTCGCCTATGGTCACAAATGGGCCCTTTGCAAACGTTTACAACCAGACCTCCATGGCCTCTTCGCTCAATTCAACAGACTTCTATTCCCCACCTCAGTCTGGCTATGCCTCCGCCGTCTCCACGCCGCAACCGGGTCATGACGATAACTCGCATTTCTACTTCGACCAGAGCCATTCCCGATCGCTGCCATTCTATGCCGCGCAACGAGCGAACCCTATGATGACTCCCATGTCCACCAACTTTGCCTATGGGAACAACAATGAGCAGATGTATACGTCCATGAATGGTGTCAGCTCGGCCCCTTCAATGAATGGCTTCACGATCCAGCAACACGTAGATCCCTCCAATGTTCTTGGCCCTGACTATGGCCGCTCTCCTGGTGTTTCGATGGCTGGAAATGAGAACATGTTTCAATTCGGGGCCGATTCCGACAATGAAGACGAGGATGGTAACTACGGCGACCGGAACCTCATGATGCAGTCCGACTATGGCCAGATGACCGATCCAACACTCGATCTCAACTCGGGCTTACAATGGGATCCGACGGTCGACTATAACAGCATGTCACGCTACAGTGGCAATGGGAAGCAAGTCCGCATTGGTGGTGCAGAAATGGTCAATTCTCCTCCAGATTGGAGCGGCTCAATGCTCAGTCGCACCCATGGTTCAGCGGCGTCCATAAGCGATATTCGAAATCGAGACCAGGATCCTCGGCGACAGAAGATTCCCAGGACCACCTCGACTCCTGCGCTATCCAATCACCAAATGCAGTCCGCCCATAGCTCGCCCGCAGAATCCGGACTTAGCAGTCGCCAGCCCTCGAGGCCTGGAAGCCCTGGCCCGAAGAGTACTGATCAGAATGGCGTTCCCACTACGTGCACAAATTGCTTCACGCAGACTACTCCCTTGTGGCGACGCAATCCCGAAGGCCACCCTCTTTGCAATGCGTGCGGGCTTTTTCTCAAGCTTCACGGCGTGGTTAGGCCTCTGTCACTGAAAACCGACGTCATCAAGAAACGTAATCGTGGCAGTGGAAATGCCGTGCCCATGGGCTCAGCTGCAACGCGAGCGTCGAAAAAGTCGTCTCGAAAAAACTCGGTACAACAGACTCCAGCTACGACTCCTACAGCGGCAAGTGAGCACAACTCAGCATCACCAGCTTCGGTGCAAGGTTCTACTCACTCGGGGTCTGTTGTGACTACGCCAACGAGTTATCCAGCGGGGACAACAGGCGGGAAACCGGGTGTGGTTCCGATTGCCGCTGCGCCGCCCAAGCCCCCTGTTCCGCCGGGGCCTAGCATGGGCCGATCAGTCCAGGTTGCACCGAAGCGTCAGCGAAGACAGTCGCGCGCATCCACCTCCACGTTGCCCAACGCAAGCAGTTTGTCTACCATGTCTACGAACACCGGGTCAAGCAATGATGACGAGATGCAAGACGTTGGACAGTCCACCCCCAAGCCGATCCAAGCTCCTGTTACTCGAGCCAAAGCGGCCAGCATGTCCACAACAGCCGGAGCTACCACCATGGCATCTGTGATGCAGGGCGGACTGTTGAACCCGGGTGTGCAGAACATGCCAGGGGGGCCACATGGAAACAGCCAAGAATGGGAATGGCTGACAATGAGTTTGTAATTGACGTTTGGCGGCACAAGCCTGACGGCCGGCGTTGGGACGCTGACGGTGTCACCACGTCGACTCCGCCCATCCTTCCGTTCTTTTTTTGTGTTGCACATAGACCACGTCGACTGTTTTTACTACACCAACACCAGTTATACGACATGACGACACGCAATACGCGACTTTCTATAGTCTTCCCACCTTGGTGAGAAGGCAGGTTGGCTCCGAAGAGCAAGATTACGGGGCCAAAGTCGGTCAAGAGAGGAATCTTGTCTGAGATGCTTTTTTTGCCGTTATGCAAGTGTAATGATGGGGGATTTTGTGGGTTGCCGATTTGCTTTTCCGTCGTTTTTTCAAGTGATATCACCGCGTCTGTTTTCGAAAGCTCGTGGGATTCTACGGCATCGAGCAGAAGTGCGCATTTTGCTTTTTGTTATGGGAAGAGATGAAAGAGAAGGGGTTGGTTTGATTGAGATATTGACCTCTATTGAGCCTAGACAGGAGATGGATGAGATACCCTGAGACGACTTGAGATGATGATCTGGCAGGAGGGGTTTTAATGAAAGCTCTTGGAATAGAGATTGAAGATGAATGGTTTGAGATGGAAAGACACTTGGAGAACAATCTAGAGATACATTGAGTAATGAAGTGTTAGAGAATCAATTCGATACATGAAGCAAATTGGGATAGTTGTGTGAAGCTCAGCAGCATGACAATGATCTTTGGCCCCAAAGGCCAAGGCCCAGGATGCCTGTTTCTGTTACAAATGGAAGAACAGGATAGAAGGCACATGGAATGAAGCCGAAGTTGTTCTCTAGCTGGGCAGTGAACGATGCCACTAGGCTTCGCGTCGCCTCGGAGATAGCCAGCCACTATTTTAAAGTGTCTCCTAGGCACCATTTCTCATCAGATAAGATGATCAGGAAAAGAACATCAGGCATCTACTTTGCTGGTTACTCGTTACTCCTGGTTTCATGTCCGAATCATCTCTTTTCCATCAATTGAACTTGAGATCTTGGACTTATTCACACTACACAGACAGCGTTTGATCCTGTAGATACGCGAGTGCATCCGTTTACTCGCTCCGCCAGAAAGGAGGTCTTGGAGAGTTGGTATTGTTTCTTGTCCCAAGTGAGAGACAAATACAGTCAGTAGACAAAGATGGCATCTGCCGATACTAGTGCTGCACCGAACAGTATTACTTTATCCGGCGAGGTTTCTGGAGTCGTTCCAGACGTGTCGTTGGAGAAGGAAAAGGAACAGGCAACCACTGACGCTCCGAACAATACCACTTTGCCGGGTGAGGTGTCTGGAGTTGTACCTGATGAGGGCGAGAAGGGCAAGGAGGTCACGAACACGGCGACGAGTGATGCACTGAACAACACCGATGCAGTAGAGAAGACGACGACCGATGCACCCAACAACACCACTCTTCCTGGTGAAGTTTCCGGAGTTGTACCTGATTCTCCAGCAGAGAAGAAAGATGTTGCACCACCACCGGCAGCCCCAGCTGTGAGATATGAGACCTACTACTTACCCATCAAAGACATACTAACCAAAGGTACCTAGGAAAAGAAGGTATCTCCCATCCAAGAACTGTGGACACTGGCTCAATCAAATGGCCACCCTGAGGTCTGGGGAGTCACTCTGGCTGATCCTGAAACTCATGTTCCGACACAAGTGGTACTACAAAAGTACCTCAACGCCAACGATGGAGATCTAGCCAAGGCCAAGGACCAGCTCACCAAGACGTTGGACTGGCGAGCCAAGATGAAGCCTTTGGAGTTGCTGAAGAAGAAATTCAACCGGGCCAAATTCCACGGATTGGGCTACGTGACCACTTTCGGTGCCGAAGATGCAGAGCCGGAGGCAAAAGAGATCTTTACTTGGAACATCTACGGAAGTGTCAAGAACATTGAGCAAACCTTTGGAAATCTGGAAGAGTAGGTTTGAGGAAACACTCCGAGTGCCCGTCCCCTAACAAAAACAGATTACTGACTTATGTACACAGGTTCCTCGAGTGGCGTGTGGTCCTGATGGAAGAAGCCTTGCAATCGCTCAACATCAGCAAAGCCACCAAGCCAATCACCACGGAACACGACCCGTACAAGATCGTGCAGGTCCATGACTACAAATCCATCAGTTTCTTGAGACAGTCGCCTGTGGTGAAGACGGCCAGTACCGAGACCATCAAGGTGTTTGCGCAAAACTATCCGGAATTGCTAAAGGAGAAGTTCTTCGTCAATGTACCTGCGTTCATGGGGTTCATCTACGCCTTTATGAAGTTGTTCGTTGCACAGAAGACGATCAAGAAATTCCACCCCATGAGCAACGGAGCCAATCTGGCGAGAGAGTTGACGACGAGCAGCAGGGTCAAGAATTTGATTGATGAGTTGCCTCAAGAGTACGGTGGAAAGGGTCAAGATTTGAGTGTCATTGGCAGACAGACTGCTTTGGAAGATGCTGAAACCAAGGCATGAGCGAGCTCAGTACGAGGGTGTGGAGGCCAGGCCATGTGCTTTCCATATGCACAGTCTCGGAGACTCTCGTCAAAACGGTGGCCGAGCTACGGGCAATTCGAGGCAGTATTAGCATTGGTTCCTGCGGTAATGAGGAAGACGGTGGCAGGGAAGTTCGAGTAAGGCTGGATGTTGTGGTTTTGGATGGCATTGTTTGATTGATTGATTCACTGATGGCGTGCGTAGATATCTAGATACCCTTGTTGCCTGCGCTACGCTCTCCTTCAACAGCATGACCTAACAAGTATTTGGACGGAATTCACCATTCTTCGCTCCTGGTTCCGGTCTCGTTCTCGTTACCCGTACTTCGTATACCCTGTCGTCGTCGTTGTCGTCGTCGTCGTCGTCGTCGTCGTCCTCTGTCGGGAAAGCTTTCCGTTGCTATGACGTAGCACGAATTCCTCTCGTGGCGGGGCATCCAGCATTCGAAGATGCCATCACATGGAACTGTTGTGCTCCTTCTGCATTTTGTTTGCTTGAATTAGCTCCTGCCTGCTGTTGTCCTCACTACGTCGCCTTAAATTCTGCTCCCGACATCTTCCATCTTTCTTACACTTGCTCTCTTCTTTCATACTCATCCACGCTCTCTCGGTTGACCGCAGCCCCCATCAATACAATACACTATTGCAAGAACAATCGAACAACCCACCAACTCACTCCCTCATCATGTCTGACACCGGCCGCAAGCCTCTCTCTGACCGTACGTGTCCCTCCCTAGGTACTGTCCGCTCCTCGACTAACAGCTCGTCCTATGCTAGGTGTCGGCGAGACCATCACTCCCGACTCTCAAAAGACCTATGCCGATCAAGCCAAAGAGACTGCCACCGGTACCTTGGACAACATTGCAGGCATGGTTCAACCAGGTGTGTACGCCCGGTGTCTCGCTGTTTACTTCTTCTGACTTTGTCCTCCAGGTGACAGCAAATCTACAAGCCAAAAGCTCTCTGATGAGGCATCCTCCAAGACTGGTTCTACTCAGGACACTGCCTCCAACTTGACCCAGAAAGCCTCTTCTACCGCTGGTTCGACCTTTGAGAATGTGCAAACCAAGGCTGCCGATTTGGGTGGTCAGATCAGTGACAACACTGCGGCTGCACAAAAGAACATCCAAGAGACGGCGTCCAACATTACTCAACAGGCCCAAGACGATGGTACTGCTGCTCAAGACACTGGAAAGTCCTACCTCGGACAAGCTCAAGAGTTGGCTGCGAATGCCTTGAATAGTGCCAGTAAGGCTGCATCTGGTAAGTCTTGGATCGACATGATGTTCTTACTATCTCATACTGATTTGAAAAAAAAAAATAGATCTCGCCAATACCATCACTGGTGAGAAGAAGTGAGCATTGGGTTGGTACTGACCAGCTTGACTTTGCGGGAGCATTGAATTTGCAATTGGAGCATACTGTATGAGAAGAATGAAGCCTGGAGTGACGACCCTAAAGTCCTGCCTTTGATGGTGATTGCCCTTGCTCGGGAGAAACCTACGAATTAGGTTGATGCATGGGTTAAATATAATGAGTGACACATTGATACTTGTAGTTCTCGGTTTGAATTAGTATTATTCCACCACACAGATGTTGTTCCATTGATTTGTTCCTTGTACAGGTGTATGATATGTTGCAGCTCGGGCGTGAATATTGACTGGTATTATCGTAGAGGAGAAGTCTTTGTTAACACTAGTTTCGGGAGGTTCGAGATGATATCAGTACTACTGTCTTGATGTTGAGAGAGAGACTTTGATTGAAGATCATTTCACTGGGTTTAGCACACTTGCCATCTGGTATCATCCTTGAATCTAGCTGACGTCGGGCCCCAAAAGAAACCAGGAAATGGTTGTTGTATTTGTGTTGCATTGGTGCCGAGTGAATCAAAACTCCCTCCACCCTTCACCACCCGTAATCATGTTCGCTGCTTTCTCCTTGTACGTATCCGCCATTGACACCCAGATCTCTGATGCGTCTGAGACCGAGACGGGGGACGTGCCGAATTTGCGTTCACAAAAGGTCATGAATCGTTGTAGCTCTCGGAGGGAGGTTTGCGCGATGGTGTCGTTGTCGTTGTCGTCCTTGGATGTCGTGGACACGTCTTTTTCGGCATTACTTGCCGATGCAGTGGTGGTTGTAGTGGTTGTAGTAGGATGGCATCGTTTGTACGATTCGACTCGACTTAGAAACTCTCGAGCTCTTTTTTCGTAGCACCCCGATTCCGGTTTCGAGGTCTCATGCCCGTCCCCGTCCCCGTCGCCGTCCCGATCAACGGCGTGGTCCCGATCAACGGCGTCGTTGTCGTCGTCCTTGTCGTCGTCGCCCTCTTGCCAAACAAACCTAAACACCTCTTCATTCTTGACGTCCCCGTACCACGCTCTCGCATTCTCAATGTCCCCTTCGACCCGATGGAGGATGCCGTGCAGGTACATGGCCTCGCACGCCGGTCTGGCCTGTACGTGTCTCAGGAGGAAGTGGGCCGACGGCAAGTCGAGATTGAGGATGTGTAGACCCGCTTCGAGTACCGGGTGGACGCGGAGAGACGAGATGGCGTCGGATGAGATGTGCGGTTTCGCGGGGGACACGGGGAGGGAGAGGGGAATGTGCGTCGTAGTAGGGGGCAAGAGGGATGATAGGATTGAGTTGTACGACGAGGCTGAGGGCGAGGCTGAGGAAGAGGGTGCCCCCTTGGTCGTCTCGTCTGACATCTTTGCAACGATGTATATATGTTGATGTGAGCCGCAAGCTGGAAAACGTACAAAGATGAAGAGTCAATTTGCCCTCTTTGAATCCGACTTTGAACAAGGCGGTAGTACCCCTTTAGATACCGCATTACCTGCCAAGTATGTAGCCGTGGGTGTGAGTGTCGTGCGAGTGAGTGTCGTATAAGAGTGGTGTAAGTGTTAGTGTAGTAAAGAAGAAACTTGACCGGGCTAAGAGTACTCAAAACTTACCTACTTACCTACCACCTACTCATGGTTTGTGATGGTGTCATGGTGTCATGGTTTGTCATGATATCCCAAGGTCCATGAATACAATGACGGTGTCACCAAGCTTCTCGTCGACGACGTCATGGATATGAGTTTTAATGAATGAATGAATACATTTTGTAGGTTCGTCTGAACAGGGGATTATCGTACCAAAGTACCTAGAGGTATTACCGTGTAGACCACCTCTTCCGACATCGTATCAAGTTCTTGTTCAACGTCTTTGTTCAAATCTTGCGGGTTCAACTTACTTTACTTTATCGCGTCTTGGAAGTGAGAACTTGGATCATAGAACTCTCAAGCTGTATTATTGTATGCAACAGGGAAGATAGGGGAAACACAGAAAAAAGGGCCACGATTGGCTCACAACATTCGCTAGGATTTTCAAAAGCAAAGCAATGCGAAACACGTCTATTGAGCCAGGATCCATGAACATGCATGGGGGAGACCTCATAAACGGTGCTCCGGACGAGCATAAGGTACTCCGTCGTACTTCACGTTCGAGTCCTGCTAGAAATACGTCGTAACATCTTAGCGCTTAACGACACCCGGCTGTCACAAGCACAACACAGACAACAAGTACTGCGTATCCTCCTCGACGTGATTGATTATATTCGTAGCATACATAATAAAAATGATAGCCCTAAATGGTGAGCTCCCTCCACACTCTTTGAACGCCGTCGGGTCCAAAGGCTTTGCACAACTGGTGCATTAATAGATTCAATCATTTCCATTGGTAAGAACCATGCTGATTGAATAAACATGGCTCTGTTTTGGCAAGGTAGGTCTTCAACTGACCATTGCCATATTGGTTGGTTTAGTTGGTGATACAGTTCCTGCACCCTTGCATTTCCTCAAAGTTTAGTGACTGACCGCAAAAGGATGGCTTCAGCCGGCGCAAACACTGCATTGTCATTTTACTGATTCGCAAGACGCAGCCGGAAGGATGGAGCTAGTCAGAATACTTCGCCGAGTGACATCTGTCGAGTACTCATACACCACCATCGGACCACTTCAAGACGGTGTGAAGATTGAATCTTGAAGATATTGTGCCGCAAGGTTCGGAGCAGACGCAAATTGCTGTATTGAACAATATGTTGCAACTCGCTTGTTGTCCGAGGTGTTTGGTAATGCCCTTCTAGGTTCTGCCCAACTTCGGGATGGCAATTGCCACTCTCTTGGAGTGCTGTCATGGTTCGGCTTGACCGAATCCTCGATGATGTTGCAAACCATTCGAGGATCTGTGAGCGTTCTTCGTACTTGGGTCTGAAGTTTCTCATTGGTCTTTGACAAAGTTCTCTTGTGACCTCTCGGAGAGCTGGCGATTGGCCGCATGTCAAGGATACCTTGTTCGGCTAGTCGCTGGGGCGTGGGAGTAACACTTTGACTTGGGGTTTCAGAATGCGTTGACAACGACATCAGAGCCTGTAAAGCATCTACTTCGTGGCTGGTAGAGATATGGTGCTTTGAGATCTTGCCAAAAGGCTCCTCGCTGCTACCATACCCCTCATCACAAAACTTGCCAAGCGAAACATCCGGTTTCAACAACGTTGTTGGAGGCGGCTTCGAGCTCTCTTCTGATGAGGAGCACATCCTCGCCAGGGCTGAGCTGAACTGTTCCGCCGGGCCGCCTTTGGTGCGCATGGATGAGGACCAGGATGAATTCGACGAGATCGATGACGATCTTGATCGGGAAGTAAGTGAAGGCGTTTCAGAAACGACCGAAAGGGGTGAAGATGAAGACGTCGATCGACTAGAATACTCCTTCGTTGTCTCTGCAGGACGTAGAAGGGTTCTCATCGATGGTAGTGTGCAGCCTTGAGGTCGAGGTGGAGGGCAGCGTTCCAGGTTTGCATTCACGAAGCATTGCTTTCGCATGTTGCGCAAAGCATCTACCGACGCAGAACAACGAAGCGAAGGCTTGCCACAAGTGTTGGCCCATTGAAAAGTATCACCAACGCGAGGGGTTGTTTGTGGTGTAGGGAGGTTTCGTAGATGAGGTCGCACTGGTAACCCTGAAGCTCGAGCAGGACTCATCTCAATCGGCGTTTGTGGAGCGGTAGGCTCTTGTTTAGCTGAGCTCGACTTGAAACTGTCACTGAAGTTGAGGTCATAAACCCGAGACGCCTCTGAACTGTTCGCCGGAGTTTCCTTCCCGTGCTTCTCAAGATAGTAAGCAGAGATCTGCGCCATCTGATCTGCCGGGAGGTTTCTCCGCAAGAAATCATCTGCGGAGCTCGAGTCTTTGACCAGACCAGGACCTAGCTGGCCGATGATATCTGTCCACCACGCGTCGGTGAAAGTGTTGGCGCCGGTAGTTTCGTCCAAACCGACTTGAGAAACCATATCAGCTAGTGAATTGCTTGATCCACTCCCAGGCGGAGAAGACCCGGGCGACAATGAGCCGGAGCGATATTGAGGTTGTTCCTTGGTCACTCTACTGAGTGACAACACGATCTTGCTCCAGACATCAAATAATTCTTTGGGGACATGCAGCTCGTAATCAATGAGCTGTAGATATTCCCTTTCGTTCTCATTGATCTCGTTGCTTCGCAGCCCAGATATTTTGCTCCATGCTCGAGCAGAATAGTTTCTATCTTGCAGGTATTTCGAGGCCAGCATCAAGGCTGATAAGAACATCCGCCGACCGCATTGCATGGCACGACATGGAGACTCATTTTCGGCGCTCGCGCATGGTAGCTTGGATTTGAGTAACACCAGGTAATAGAGGGCTACTTGTAGAGTCGAGTAGCTTGTCTTGGATCGCCTCAATGTTTCTTGAATGAAGACGCGTAGAGGAAGAACGCCAGCTCCGTTGAAGCATGTCGATGACATAGGCGGGCAGGCAGACATGGGCCAGATGGCAGTGACCAGCCTTGTCGCAAAACAGACAAGCAGGGCTACAAAATGCTCGGTGACATCAGTGTCCCGCTTCAGTTTGCAGGGCCCTGAGAGACTCTTGCCGAGACAGGTTGACCGTCGAGAGCTTGATTTCCGAATTTGGGGTTCGAGAGTGATTTCTCCGCCACGAGACGGCCGTGTGCTTTGCGAAGAGACTCTCGGGCAGCTTGCGACCTTTGATTGGACCTTTGCTGCCAAGGATTCCGAAGCCGCATTCTGGTCGAGATGGGCTGATGAGAAACGGCTGCTGCAAGTCTCGTCTCTAGTGTGGAGTCCCTTCAGCAAGTAGTCCTGGGCTTCGGAACCAGTCGAGCAGCGCGACTGCTGTTCGTCCTTCTCATCGTCTTCAAGAAACACTTCACCCAAGTCGGTAGCGCTTGTCCATGTGGTATGACTAGACGACTCGGACGAAATAGAGCCCTGCGAAGAGTCGCCGACGCTCAGAACATCATCCACTGAGGCGACACTGCTTTGGTCGACATCTTTCTTGCATTTAAATTGTGTTGTGGGCCAGTTCGATTCAGGGGCCTTGTAGTGTCCTTGAGTGTCGAGCCACCCTTGCACATTTTGTGGATTATAGGTGTTGAAGAAACCTGTCATGTCTCCAACGCCCATCTTCTTCTGTTCAGAGACCTTCTCCAAAGGAATCAGATCTCGTGATCGAAGGTAAAATTCAGCCCTCTTCGAAGAGAACCTGTTGTGGTGATCGAATTAACCGAAAAAGAATAACCTGTTGAGCCATGTTAGTATGCTGGTCCATGTGTCGACATTGCAAATCCATCTCACCGATAGAAGGGAGGTTTACCGCAAACCCACCGCTAGTCAGAGTACAATATTAGCTGTTTTGTATGGTCAAGAGGTCCTTGATCTAACCAGCAGCGCCTCGATATCTTTGCGCAAAGAGTTATGCGCAAATATCGGAGAGCAGATGCTCGTCAATCTTGTGACAATCTTGATGCAAAATGACCAAAACAGTGTGTGACTCTGGCGGTGGGCTTTGACGGGGGTATGACTCTGTAAGGAAGCTTGTTGTCCAAGAACTCATGTTTCTGTCGACTGTATTTATGACTGCAGGGGATTGGTTTAGAAGAGGGATTCGCTGAGCATGAGTCGGTGGCGATGACCGGCTTTTGATGCACAGAACTTCGGGTATTCAGGACAATTAGAGTAGTCGACAATGCTGAGAGGAGATTGTGGTTGTGCAGTCAAGTGTGAAGTAAACTTGTGCGCGGGTGTATGTGAGGCCTAAGTTGTGTCGTAGATAGGGCGCCTGCCGACCACGTCCGCGGTTCGGTGAGGGCCTGCAGGAACAAAGAGTCGTTGCTTTGTAGAAAAACAATGACGTTGGTCAAGAGGATGAGGAGGGGCGTAGTATAATATCAGAAGCCTGTAGCCAGCCATGGTGGTTGAGTCAGTGGTTTGTTTGAGCCATGTTATGAGTCTTTCTCTCGATTGCAGAATGCAGGCGTGCGTGGCGAAGAGCGCAGTCGCAGTCGCAGTCAGTGAGGAAGTCGGAACATGCTGAGTTGCTTACAGAAAAGGGCCAGGATGTGCAAAATCTCCGTGCTGGGTGTCTTTGGTGCGTGCAAAGAATCTTGTAACCTAGACGAGGCCAAATATCCAGCAGCCGTTGCTGCGAGCCATGCTTTGCTTCATTGTGGTTGTCTCTGGGGGAAGGGCAAGAGTCTTCGGGGCGTTGCAGAGGGAGCGCAGGTATATGGAGATATGGGAATCTTGGGTGCTGGGGGGGCCAGCCCAGTCACCAGTCCAGTCTTCGCCACAGCCCAGCATCTTGAACGCCGCTCAGATCAGCGGATGACTCAATCTGCCTCAACCAGAACACCATCGCCGTCCCCAGTACGAAGCCTCCGTAGTCTTCAGCATTTCTTATCCACCGCTCCGGCCAGGCACAAAGCATTGAACCTTGACTGCGTTTACTGGAGTCACCTATTAGATTGTGTCGGAGTCAGACTCGTGCTGCCAGAATTCTCTACGAGACTATCTCTCTTGTTTGACTCTCCTGCTACCTTGTGTTGGTCTATCGAGCCGCTGAAATTATCTCAATTCAGCTTGATGGCCTTGCCCGTCCATTGAGAGAGCACTGAGTGACCATCAGGCTGGTCCTGCCCGCTTCAACTCTCCTTCTAGGCAGCCGGGCCAATATCAAGGCTTCTACTCCTGCCGCTGTGGCTGACTGTCGGGTCGAGGGATACTTTCTTCACCAGCCAGGCAAAACCATGCGGTCGCTATTCTGGGCAACGGTGACCTTCTCTCGGCGACAAGCCTCGCTGTTGCCTCGATTGATTTGTTTTTGCCACCAGTTCTGCTCTGGCTTTCCTGCATTCCACCCAAGACCAACCTGGCCTAACCCTACTATCTTGTTCTCAAGCTCGCTACTCCGTACACTGATTGTGCACTCGCACACAAACATAAACTCGCGCCCGCGCCCTGCTCAAGCGATGCAACACGAAGAGGCAAATGGCACTCCTTACAAGAGCACAACTAATCAGAACGCCTCACACAGGAGGGCAGAAAATAGACCGGGCCAGTCATGGTATCGTGGATGGTGAATCATCGGCAGCCTGATTCGCCCTCCAGGAATAAGTAATGCTTGCTGTGTTCCAGGTGGCCCATGCGCTTCGCATTAGGCAGGGTAGGTAGGGTAGAGGCGGCCCAGTTGGGGGGCACATCTCAGGCTGCACAGTGTTCGACGTCCGGAGGCCGGAAAATCTCACGGAGCGACGTGACTCAAAATCTCATCCCAAACGAGAGGCCAACCACTACGAGAAGGAGGCGAAACGCCACTTGGCCCCCTTTGGCCACATGTCCGGCGCTCTTTGTCCAGTCGTCCCAATTCCAATCAACTTTGTGGGATTTTGCTTGTTTCTGGAACAGCCTTCTTGTTCTGAGAGGATGCCTTTTCAGTCCTCGACCTGTTCGCCTCCGGACTCTGATAGATGGTCTCAGATCGGGACTTGGGGCTAGTTTGTGCGCCTCGGGATTGCAGGACAACTGCCTCGCAGTAGAAGTCGTGGCTTTCGGTGGAGCTTGAGCAATTCTCCAATGTCATCTTGCATTGCTAGGCTCATTCGCTTCTCTTGGCTCCAACTCCCGAAATCGTGATCAGACTTTCCTGCAAATTCCGAGACCGCAACTGGGATCTCGTGGAGTCCCGGCAGGCAGCAAGTTCGACGCTGGGATCGAATGAGGAGGCATACTTTATCCGGTCACATTGCCGACCATTCCGATAGTGAAAGCTCGGCATCGTTGCAAAGCAGTCATGGTATGTATGTAGGTATCCGGCTTAATTCCCGATTGAGTACAAGCCCTACTGTATTGCTTCAACCGAAGTCGGTCGAAGTTGTGCACACCAATGCACAAAATCACCTCGACCTTCTCCGAACAGCAAGACTCCTTACGGTGGTACGCTTTGCACTTGTCGTGTTTGTCATCACGGTCGAATCTGATCCTTCTGCTCATAGCGTATGGTCAGTAAGCACTGATGCCTAAAATGCTTCGCGGATGGTGTGCATCTGGCTCATACGAGGCCTGCTAGACGGTCATTTCGGCGGACGGATTTTGCCTGCTTCCGCTTGCATCCATCGCAGCGATGCTACGCGGTCTCACACGCTTCTAAGATCGAGAAGAGGAGCAGAGTCAACCTGACTGGCTGGAGGAACACCCTTCGCTAGAATCATCAGGCATGAACTATAGTTGATCCCGCTTGATCATCGAGCGTGGTCATGTTTCATCCGAGTATCGCGAGCCAGCTGACATCGCTCTGATCACTACCGTCTTCTGGAAGCTGACGCCTGCAGACAAGCACGCCACTAACGCTGTAGGCGAGGCCACGGACTTTGGAGAGGCAGGTTCAAGACTTGATGGCTTTTGGATTGTTGCGCTTTCACGACGGGCATAGCCCTGTGATGATCAAACTCAGCCCACTAGAAAGTCACGGGAATGACTCCTGATCGCCAGGCGAAGCAAGTTTCAGTTGCATGTCTTTGTGTCATGTTGCCATACATTAGGAAATCTGCCTGCTGAGAATCAGCGAGGCAAGGAAGTGGGCTGGAGAGTGTGAGAGAGTTGAAGCGTGGTCCGGGGACAGCAAAAAAGAACGTCTGACCAGTACGGCTGCTGCCTAGTGTTGCAAGATCACGTGACGTATCTCCGTCAATCAGCCTCCCCTTTCAGCAAAAACAGCGACTGAATGCTCCCGAAGGGGATTATCATGCAGAGGCATACAACCGGTGCTCTCGGGATCACTACTCGTATTCCTGCATCTACTGCACGAACATGGAGTCACTCATGCGAACGCTTGATCCAGCAAGTAGTGCAAGTTGTGGCTAGCCTCAGTGTCAAGAGAGCCACTTGTATCCTTCCCCCCCCCCCAGATACTTGCTGTGATACTGACCAGTCAAGCCTCGCAGCCGGGACCGGGCTCACGATCAAGAATTTGAGCTATGCACCAGGAGTCTCGCTCGAACCTTCAGGAGAGCCTTTGGGATGTCATCGGTAGGAACTCATCGACCCTGGAGAATTTACATTCTAAGCCCCCTCCCCACCCCCATAAGCACGTCGACTGCAATATCTTGATTATGCGTTGAAAATCTTGAAGGCAACGGTAAGCGATACGCTCGGTGACCCAAAATACTGCATTGGCGACGGACCCTCGTTGCAGTTGACATGCCCAGGGTTTGAAGGGAAGTAAGCTGCTTGCAACATCAGCGGCCTGGACGATGAGCTTTGCCCGAACCACGGCCTCTGGTCAGGTAAACAGTCTACAGGCAACGTTCAAGCCTTTATGATTAGTGAACTGACCCTGGTGGCGGCCTTGGTCCTCATTTGCATTGTCACCACGCATGCTTCTCCGTGTCTTCCCAGAACTAGCTTGACTCTACCTACTTACTATGGAAACACAGGCTGGTCAGGTGTCAAGGTCTCTTCTCTGCAGGTATGAATTTCCGAAAATTGTTCCTCGAGGTATGAGTCCCTTGTATACACGAGCAAACACTCTTACGAAACTGTGAGACTAATCCACGACGCAGGGTAGGAAGTGTCTTACATATTGTTTGGTACCGCGGACACCCATGTACATGCCCAGTACCTTGGAGGCAGGTAAGGAGATGCTTAACTACATCAAGGGGACGGAACCCTTGTTACAGACACGATACGGATGTGCAGACCATCCTATCTAGTCATTGTCTTTTTGCCATCTTAAACATGCTACTCAAAGTCCATGAGGAAAACTTCGACACGTTGCTAGATCCTTCGCGCCGTTGGTGTCATATGAATACGATACTCGTACCTGGGGTGTATGCCACTGGGGAACCAGACACTGTCTTCTTGTGGCTCTGCCACGCCATTCTGTTACAGCGTCCAAGCTGAAGTCTTCGTCTATCCTTCGCCAACCCCAGGCATACTTGAGAGTCCACGTAAAGCTGTTCCTTGCCCCGGTCTAACAAGTCTCCGCCGTGTGCTTTTACATACCCGCGCCCACGTGGAACGCCAAAGGGGGAAAACCAAGGTATCGCTTGAAAACCATGCCCGTAGTGCCCGTGTCTCCTCCGCCGTAGAACCTCTCGACTCATAGTAACCCGGACACACAGCCATGGACAAAGACTCGTGTCATCCACAGTCTAGTCATACTCAAACATGAGAGCAGTGACACGCCGCCATAGGTGTCAGGCTCTTGCTCTTGCTCTTCCTCTTGCCTCTTGCCTCCCCTATCTTCGGTTTAACTGATCTTCGTGGTCATTTTCATGGAACCCGAATCTGCGGTGGTTCTCATATCTTTGGCGCGGTTTCGTAATAATGTGCCATTTCCAAACCGGCCCGCTTGAAGCCGCACTTGACGTAGAACCCCTCGTTGGCCTCGCTGCAGTCGAGAATGCACTTGTAACATCCGACGTTCTCGGCCACGTAGTCCAGCGCCTGGATGATGCGCAGCCCGAGCTTCTTGCCCTGCTGGTTCTTCGCGACGGCGATGTCTTCAATGTGTCCGACCAAACCCATGTTGTGTATGAACTTGCGCTCGACTATGACGGCGCCCGTGCCCACGATCGTGCCGGACCCGTCGCAGATGACGAGGACGTAGTACGTGTCGTTTCGGGAGTACATGAAGTCGTAGCGGGCGTTGAATTCGGAGAGGGTGGGTTCGCCGACGGCCGTGAGAACGCGGAGCGTGTCGAGAAAACCTGGCAATACAGATAGACATGCGTTAGTTACGTGGGTAACATTCGGGTGATGCATGGCACACATGTCGTGAGGGAACAAAGAGAGGGGAACGGGGGGAGGGGTTTAATGGTTTTCCTCACCTCCATAGTAATCGCTCCGTCGTAGCGGGCGGAGTGTGTAGCCTTGTGGTAAGAGCGATGAGACTACTGGGCTGATCAGGGACGGCGAAAAGAGAGGAGGCTCTTCATCTGTGGAGGGCATGGCTTTTGAGGGTTGCTGTTGTTGTTGTTGTAAGGAGGTGGGAATGGATGTAGGTGTTGGTTCGGGCACGACGCCGTTGGTCATTGTGCTTGTTGATGGTATAGATTTGGCTGATGGGTGGGTGCTGTCGCCGTTCATGGTCACTGTTGTTTGTGTTTCTGCGGGCTGCGTAGTGTTTGCTGCGAAGGACACTTGTGTGCTTGCTTCTTTGGAGACAGGGACTGTGTATTCTGGTGCAGGATTCGTGCTTGAGAAAAGGGACGCTTCGGTGGGGATTTGAACGTCCGCCATTGTTGATGGGGATGTGAGATAAACAAAGCGAGAAGAGATGCCGGTCACCGAGGGGGCTGTGGGTGCGTCTGGTTCGGCCGTCAGCGGGCAAGGGACGTTCAGCGGTGGCTGTTGATTTTGGTTGCAGAGGCGCAAAGGACTGCGTAGAGATATCAGAGTTGGTCAACGTGTGTACTCCGAAGGAATCGTCTTTGTGAGTCTGCTTGAAGTGTTGAGGATCTAGGTGCGCATGGACGATTTCTTTCTGAAAACGATAGTCAAAAGGAACGTGCACGAAGTCAAGGTCTGGCTTGGTCTGGTCTGACGGTTATCAAGGTCAATGCATTGACTTGATCGTAACTCCGTATGATACATAAGAGTGAGTCTTTAAGTAGAGTTCCCTGCGCTGTCAGCAACAAACCCTGCGAGGTTTTGAAACATGGGGGATTTTGTTCTGCGGCCGATTCAGCCTCTCAACAAGCATTGCGTCTCGTGCCGCGGCAACCAGTAAGCGATCTTCAGGGGTAACTTGTACGAGGAAGAAAAGCTCTCTACTATTAATAGTCAGCCACATGGGGCTGTACGGACTGCAGACACTCTCGTACGGAGTAGCAACATGTTCATTGTGTTGGTCGGTGCTACGGACTACAGAATGCACTTGTATAGCTTGGCCCTGTCATCGCTGGTATTCTCGTTTCATCTAATGTCTATTGATGTAAAAATGTTATTCTATCGGGGCTGTCCTCGGGCAAAGAGCAGACCTCACGGAAGTCTCCAAACATCTCCTTTCGAGACAAGACAAAGTTCTGAAAATCTTTCAACCGGACACCATGCTCAATCTCTTTGGGTGCATGTAGTCCGGGCAACCTCATCAGTCCATCGTTGACGAAGAGTCGCACAAAATGCTCCATTTCGCCTGTATCAAAGCCAGTCTGACATGCAATCCGTTCAAAGATCAAGCGGCCTCCCATTGGTACCACATCGCTCGTCCGCCAACGTCGGTCGGTCTTCATGTGAGTGGTGGGCAGTTCCTGCAGCATCACTCGCTCATTAAGGATCTGCAGCGTTGCCATTACAGGTATAATGTCCCCATCATGAACGAAGCTGAAATAGACGTCTTTGGAAGACTGGTTCGACATGAGGTTTTGCGTCGCATTCAGCCAAAGCCATCCCATTGCCCCGGCATAAGAATTGCCAGGACCAGCTCGATAGAAGTGCAACAGGTCGCGCGCGTACTCAAATTGAAGCCATTCTTCTTGGGTGAAGACCGCACACCAGGGACTAGAGCCTTTTGCTAGGATCTCGAATCCACACATTTCCATCATGCTGTAAACGTCCAAATGATTGATTTGCACGCCTTCTGCATGCTCGGAGAGTCTGTCGACAATAGGCTCTGTGAATACCTTCTGCCATAGTTCGAGCTTTCCGTAACCATAGTCATGACCATAGCCGTCCCTGCGATATTTGTAGCACGTATCTCCCGGAGTCAGAGTATCTGCACCCCGGTCGGCGTCTTCAGGAATGACGACAAGTTCAGCGGATCCGTTGGAGTCCCAATCTGAGCCGAAGAAACCATCTGCGAAATTCATGGCTGTCTCGATGTCTCGACCAGAACTGCAAGACCAGAACTTTGTCCGTCGTGCTCGAGGCACTAGATGGTCATATGTTTCCCGCAGTATCTTCCCGGTATTGAAGGCTTGTTGAGTTCCGGCATATGGACCGGTGGCCGTCAGATTCTCGAATGCAGGATCCTCGGGGTTTGTAAAGTATTCCCAAGACTTCAGAAACGAGAGCGCCCCTGTTAGTCTTACGCCAGGCTTCTGCAGACGATCCAAGAGGTCAAAGTGTCCTGTCAGAGCATCAGAGCCGTTCTTTTATGACCTTGGCTTTACTTACTGGCTCCGGCATTCTTGGTAGGATACCGTTCGGCATGTCGGGACAGCTATCATACGTGAGCTTTGGTTTGCTTTGACCTGATGAACATTCTGCTTACCATGTGAACTTGATCTACCGAACAATGTTTGGGCAGGGAGGCATTTGAGTACTCGACTCCGCTAACCCTAGGTATCCAAGGCCCATTCCCACCCAGATGATAGAACAGGTGCCATATGTTCGCGAGTATCGCGGGGCAGAAACCACTTCCCCAGAAGAGTGATGAGGTGGTACATAGTCCGCGTCGTAATTTTCCAATGACTGGAAATACCAGGAATGCAACGACGATAAGACACAACACAATCGTTGTTTTTCGTGACAACAGCCGTGAAGGTGATCTCTGCCGCTTCAACTTCGGTGAGCCCAGTGGCATGGGAAGACCAGTCTCCTTTTCAGGCCGAGACATCTGGACCTGGGATCTCGGTCTGAATGACATCTGTGAATGTGTTGTGTGGAGATTGAAAAACTCAGCCGATCATGTCGGCCCTGTTTCCTAGAGACTTGGTTGCACAAGAACGCAGTCGTGAAAGGGTTTCAAGACTTAGAGACTCCTGAATATTGCCGAGAAACAAGGATCCTGCGCCACAATACCTTTTAAGGTAGAACGACTTGAATAGTCTCCATGCTATGCGAAGTATTGGAAAAACACGCTTGGTAGCCGCATTAGAATGACAATTGAATGAAGTTATGGCGACGGAGTGAAGAGAAGTTGAAGTGCTTGGGAAGTTCGTGATGTTTACCACGTGTCACTGCGTCTGAATTAAATGTCATTATTTTATTCGCTGGATTACTTCGTCCTACTCTGGTCCGTCGCTCAGCAAGTTCGTGTTATTCGTGTTATTCGCGTCGAGACTCTTCATATCTACAGACTGTATACGACTCTGACATCTATGACGGTAATCAATTTCGACATATCTAGGAGGAATTAGTCCACCTTGATACCTAACATTTTCCCTCATTCTTGTAAAGGCGCTCGGAATATCTCCCATCGAAGCAACCTTGAGTTCCTGACTTGGGCGATATTTGTTAGTTGACATAACGGATACATCCCCCCTGCGATATGCCCATGTACTGTACTGTAGGTGCCCAGGTACCTCTAATGAGTGCCTAAGGGGGACGAGGTATCTGTACCTGATCGAACTATCCCCTCGCATCCCCATCAATCGGCCTTGTTATCGAATGCGGAGAACAACGGTGTCCACGGCGATGTCGGCATCAAAAGCGACGCATCTCTCAATTTCACGTTCTTGCGTCTTCTTGTCGAAGGGCGACACTTACTTCCTCACGCTGACCTCTCCACTGCACTTCGTTCCCTTCACTTGCCAAATCACAAGAACTGAATCAAACATCTATAAAGCACAGAGAGCAATATGGGCTCTTTGCCGACTCTCACGCCGTCCGCACCCTACACGCACTCCCATCCGGTCCCTCCACCAGGAGTATATGCGCCAGCGGTAACATTCTTCGATCCTGAGACCGATACTCTCTGTCCTACCGAACAATCCCAGTACTACAAATATCTCGCCTCAGCCGGACTCACTGGTCTCGTCATCCTGGGCACAAATGCGGAAACATTCCTCTTAACCCGCGAAGAACGACGAACTCTCCTTACGCTGGCCCGCCAGTCTGTCCCAGACTCATATCCTATAATAGCTGGAGTAGGTGGGCACTCGACGGCGCAAGTCCTCGAGTATATATCCGACGCCCATGCCGCAGGAGCCAACTATGTCCTCGTTCTGCCTGCTGCATATTTCGGCAAGCAGACCACTCCTTCTGTTGTCCACAATTTCTACACATCCGTCGCCAAAGCTAGCCCGCTTCCACTACTAATTTACAATTTTCCTGCTGTATGTAACGGCCTTGATCTCGACAGCGACGTGATTGCCCAACTGGCGAACGAGAACCCGAACATTGTTGGCGTGAAGTTGACGTGCGGGAGCGTTGGCAAAATCACCAGGCTCGCGGCGACATTTCAACCCGAACGCTTCGCCGTGTATGGAGGACAGTCAGACTTTCTCGTTGGAGGGCTGGCCGCGGGAAGTGCTGGCTGTATTGCAGCTTTTGGAAACATCTTCCCCAAGACCGTGTCCAAGATTTTCGACTTGTACAAGATGGGCAAGCATGACCAGGCTTTGGCACTGCAAAGGATGTCTGCGCATGCAGAGAATCCCACAAAAGCAGGGATCGCCACGACAAAATATGCTGTAAGTCAGCATAGTGCGAAAGCGGCCGGGATTCAGGGCAATCTGGAGGCAATGTTGCGACCCAGGAGGCCATACGAAGAGCCGACTGAGGCAGTCAAAAGGAAGATTGATGAGATCATGACACCACTGGCTCAGATAGAAAAGACCTTGTAAACGGTGTGCTTATATAAGGCCGAAAGGACTGCAAAATAAGCGCTTCGAGAAGCTCTTCATCTTCTATTCAGCCATGTTTTGCGGACTTACACCTTCGTAATAGCTTGAGTGCAGGAGGATGAGATGAGTACCAACAAGAACTAGTATGAAGTACAAGTACTCGAGGCCAGTGCCGAGGCTGCCGCGGGCGGGCCTGCGCTTAGGGGCGGCAGCCGCCTGACTTACCAGGTTGGTAGTACAAGTAAACAGTCACATCAGTTGTCCAGCTGCGCCAACACTTCCTATCTACACCAGACTCTCTACACAACAGTTTTGATCGTCACGGAGCAGTCTATATGGGCCTCTCTACATAACAGTTTTGATCGTCACGGAGCAGTCTATATGGGGCCTTGACCAGGGCTGCATACATACTCTCCGATGCGCTTCTCGGCCACGATTGCAACTTTGTGAAACCCTGCTGAACCGCCGATATCTTACCCTGCTTGAAGCGAGCCTCGCACCTCAGACACTCTGGGACAATCCAATGTCGTATATACTTCAAAAACGGTCTTGGCTGGTGCAGGACACTACATAAGATTGCGTTGTTTGGCGAAGCATGCGTCTCCTGAGGAGTGACCACAATGGTGGATTCACCCTGACCAAAGACTTGATTGACAATATCCCGGCCTATGCCATTCTCTCGCACACCTGGGGCGCGGAAGATGATGAGGTGACCTTTGATGATCTTGGAAGCAAGCAAGCTGAAGGCAAGGCCGGCTACACTAAGCTCCAGTTCTGCAAAAGACAAGCCGAGAGGGACGGCTTGCAATACTTCTGGATAGATACGTGCTGCATTAATCGAGCCAATCATGCTGAACTTTCAGAAGCTATTATATCCATGTATCGCTGGTATCGTGGCGCTGCCAGATGCTATGTTTATCTGTCCAATGTGTCGACGACGAGGGTTGATGATGGTGATGGAGAGAGCCAGACCGCGTGGCAAGCAGCCTTTTATAAAAGTCGCTGGTTCACACGCGGCTGGACACTGCAAGAGCTTCTAGCACCCAGCTCGGTTGAGTTCTTTTCTCACGAGGGACTTCGTCTCGGCAGCAAAAGGGCCTTGGAGGGTATGATCCACGACATCACTAAAATCCCCTTACCTGCTCTTCGAGGTGATCCCTTGTCTAATTTTTCCGTGGACGAACGATTCAGTTGGGCTTCTGGTCGCAACACCAAGAGAATTGAGGACAAGGCATATTGTCTTATGGGAATTTTTGACGTGTACATGCCGACTCTGTATGGCGAGGGAGATTATGCATTCACTCGACTGGAAGATGAAATCCATAAATCAATGAGGAGCGGGCGGGATATGAACAAGGCACGGTTCTCCAAACCAGACACAAGTTCATCTGATGGCGTCCCTGTTGATGCTATGGACTGGACCTCTGTTGATATCTCCGACAAGCTCACTACGTGGCTGTCACCTACCAATCCCAAAGTGCATCACGAGAGGACCAGTAAATCTCGCGCGAAAGATAGTGGGACCTGGTTCCTGGAGCGCGAGTCTTTCAAGCAATGGGTGTCCTCGGGCCATGGAGGCTTCCTCTGGTTACGTGGAATAAGTTCGTCCTGCGTCTTCAATGAAGTCTTTAGCTAACACCAGCAGGTGGTGCAGGAAAGACAACGCTCATGTCAACGGTCATCCAAGAGTTACTGCGACGACATGATTCCAAGACAGCGGTCGGATACTTCTATTGCTCATTTGACGATCAAGAAAGCCAACTTCCCACGAATATCTTCGGGTCCATCCTGGCGCAGCTGGCTTATCGATGTCCAGAGCTCTCTCGAGAACTCGCAGAGCTTTACCGTGAGAGGCTCACCAGTGACGGTGGAAAGCCAAAGCCTCTCCTGCTAGAGGAACTGTTAGACAGTATCCGCAGATCGTACCGGCACTATGGTCAAGTATTCATCGCGGTAGACGGGGTCAATGAAGCAAGCGAGCCACTGCTAGTGTTGGAAACGTTAAAGTCCCTTTCTCAGAGTTGTACAATCATCATATCCAGCGTCAATAGCCCGGACTTTGAGCAGTATCTACAACCGGTACCTCGCCTGACGATAGAGACGATACGAATGGCCGATATTCAAGGCGATGTCAACACGTACATCCGCACCTTCCTCGAAAGACATGCCAGGATGCAAGGCTTGCCTTCCGATATCAAAGAGGAAATAGCCATGTCTCTCACACGTGGCAACAACGGAATGTAAGTGTCAAGATTGGCCTCTGCTAAAGGAGTTCATCGACTGACCATCTTGCAGGTTCCGCTGGGTGCAGTGCCAGCTCGTGCGATTAGCTCACCTCAAAACTCCTGGTCAAATTCGCACGACTTTAGCTGGAATGCCGGCGACTCTTGACAGCACTTATGAAGGTATACTATCGCGAGTAGACGATGGTGATAAAGAGATGGTGAAAGAAGTCCTTCTCCTGCTTACTTTCTGTCTGAGGCCATTAAGTTTGGTGGAAATCTGTGAAGCGCTGCAGATAACTCCAGGTCTGTCCCATCTGGACAAGAACAAGCTTTTACTCTTCCCTATGGATGTGGTGAGCGTTTGTGGCGGCCTGGTCGACTTTGATGAGGATACCGGCATTGTGTCGCTGGCACATCACTCAGTGAAGGCGTACCTTACCAACCCCAATCGGCGAGGTAGCACGGCTTACTTCTATCTTTCAGAGGATTCAGCCAACCAATACTTTGCAGAGAAATGCTTGACATATCTTTCTTTCCAAGTCTTTGCAAGCGGTCCTTGTCCCGACACCGCTTCGCAGGACAAACGACAAGCACGCTTCCCATTTCTTGCTTACGCGGCTTACAACTGGGCTCTGCATGCTGGGAAAGTGGCTTCAATCGGGCCATCTCTATCGATTGCGATGAAGAAATTCTTTTCGAGTCCGACTTCGACACACGGCAACTTTCTGGCTTGGGTTCAGGTTCTCCTCCCGGAGCAAGAGGTGCGAGTGGTCCGGGGGACGCCGCCGCTGTACTATGCTGCATCTTTTGGTCTGACCACGATCGTCGAATATCTCATCGACAGTGGTGCTGACCTTGAATCACATGGCGGGCGATTCGGCGCGACTCCCCTTGGAATTGCCAGTTACCGTGGCCATGGCGACGTGGTGAAGATTTTGGTGAACAGGGGAGCGAGTCCGTACACTCCAGATAACACAGGCTTGAGTGCAGTGGACTGGGCACTCCATCTAGGACGCAGCAAGGTTTTGGCAATATTCAAAGCTAGAGGTTTCGTGATTGACCGGCACAAGATCGTCTAGGAGGGCTTTCCGCGGACCTCTCATGTAGGAACAGTAGATCCGCGCAACAACAAAGTCAAGTCAGAACACATGCTGTGAAAGGACTCGTATGTATGCCAATAGTAACATGCTCATTCGAGAGTGCGCAAACGGAGCTATTAAGCTAGAAGTCAGGGTTAGTTTTGTGGCGCCTGAGTAGTACGGTATACCGTGCTTGGGAGGCCTACTAGCCCACTGTTCCTGAGCAGGTCTACTGCACTTACGGTCTAAAACATCATACGTGTGAAGCCCAGGAAAGTCGTCAAATGGCGGAGAGCTGATCCAGCGTGGATGATGAGGTTGAGGTTATTCCGATCGACGACGTAGATTCTTTGTTGACGGTATGATGCCATTGCACGTCCTATTTCATCCACTCTCGAGGACCACCACTCACGGCTGAAGGTAAGCCCAGGCCCCATCTCGCCTAAAATGTACTTGGATTGTATTGTATTGTACACCCTAGAAGCGAGTTTTAAGCACGAGGCCATCGGATCCAGACCATCATCGGCACGCACGGGGAGCACAGCGTGTCCAAAACAAGGAAAACGACAGGACTAGCGACCTTAGGGGAATAGAGCATTTGTAGAGAGATTCCAAGGCAAGCCCATTGACACCTGACACCTGTCTGCGCGTTCTGCAAGATGCCGTTCGTTTGACAGCATCGATCTGTGACTCGGGCGGGATGAGGTCGGTGTGCATTGACGATGAACACGAGCCTTGAAATTCCTTGACCCTGCCTGTCGACTTGAGTGTTTACATGACACAACCGATGGGTTGTATGAGAAGTGAATTCAACTCTGGAGAGCTTCAGTTCATAGTGTTGTGACGAAAGGATGGACTATGCTGAGAAACCATTCAGCTGGATCTGGTCTGTGCTGGGAATAGTGCGAGAGCTGGAGGTTTGAATATGAGGATGCTTAGACGACTATCGCATTCGAATCCCCTTTGGGCGACTTGGGACTTGTAGCTGTCGCCCTCTCCTCCCGATATGCCGATGAATGGGTAACACTGAAGACTGAAGATCCATGGTGCCCCGTCTACGGATACGAGTGCAAGCTACTTACTTCCTGTCCTTCCGGACGTGGAAATGGTGGGCGTCTGCAATTCCAAGCTTGGATGCGGACAGTGCGTCATTGACACCCAAAAAATGGTCCGTTGGTGTGGGAGATAGCGACGCCTCATGCTTGTGATTTTTCTTTAGATGAATAATTAAAATCTGGAAGGACACGAGCTGGACTTGCTAAGTTGTGGTCTATCCCTGGAAACATCGACACTTCGCCCTGGACCACCTCGAGTCCTTCCTCCGTACTCTAAAGGGTCAAAAGCAACAGGACCATAGGCGAGCGTTATAGCTTTCTAGGTACTCCTTAGCTCAGCCAGCGTATGCGTACCTAATCGTTCTAGGTTGGCCTTGCATCGGATCTTTCTTCGACCGATACCTTCTTCTCGATAGCAGCATAACCAGCAATTAAGCCGATTACTCACGGAGGACCAGTTCAGTGCCGTTCGATACTACTACGACCCTCCACACCCATACCTATCAGTCACCGCTCCAACGTCTTGCCGTTCCTTCTTCTACAACTTGGAACTCACCGGCAAACCTGAAGGACAGCTTGCAAGCGCTCTACAGCCACAACTCTACAAACAATAACTGCCGTCAGCTTCATCACGGTCGCTAGCAATTCCCCGACAATCCCGAACCTGCCGCAGGCCCAAACTCCGTCCGCCGATGCATCCTCTGCTCTTTTACCAACACAACCGTCCACCACCGTTCAAGCCTTAGGGCCTGTTTTGGGGGAATCTGGAGAAAGAGCAAGGAAGTTTCATGCACAGGATTGCACAAACTGCAAAAAGAATATAATTGATCCATAATACGAGAGGCTGGTACTCTGCCTGCGCCAACATCGTCACCACTGGCGCTATCTCCACCGGCGGCTCCGGTATATCAACTCACCCAGCCTCCCACGTTGCAGTTGACCTGCACACTTTTCACTCACATAATTCTCCGTGAGCCTGGCGCCAGCTTGTGGCACCATGGCGTCGGTGCGTTCACGCTCAGTTTTTGCTTGGTTCACGCTCTGGTCATTCCTGGTGGCCTTCCTCTCGTTCAGCGCGCCGGCCAGAGCATCAAATGACACGACCTGGATCAAATATACCGGCAACGATGGGACAGTATGGCTGGAGGATGACCGCAAGCCGGCCTTGTACACGCAGAATTTTGGAGACTGCCAGGGCGACTCTCTCATCAACGTCACTCGTTTCGATGCGGCATACTACAAAGATAACATGACGGTGCTATTTCACCTGGAGGGCAAGTCTGCTTTGACCAATGAGTCTCTGATGAGTAAGTGCCATCGTAACAGCGGGAAGCAACCAGGACCTGTGTTAACATTGCCTTAGTGTACATTGGTGTCTTTGCCTATGGAGAGTCTCGTTTCAATTTGACGTTCAACCCATGCAGCGCCAACATCGACAGCCTTTGCCCTCTCAACTCGTCCATCCCAATTTCAGCCAACGGCATAATCCCCATCTCCCAGGCAGATGTAGCCAACATTCCAGACATCGCACTCTCCATTCCGGACTTCGAGGGACAGGCCATTCTGCGGATTTTCGCCAACTCAACCCAGTCACAGATAGCTTGTTTTTCGGCTGTCGTCACAAACGGTGCTACCTTCTCTCATCCTTCGGCCGTCGGTCCGGTCCTGGGGGTCTTTGCGGTGATCGCCCTGTTCTCGTCAGTCGCGGCAAGCATTTACGGTCGAAATGTCCCAGAAACCCGCAAGCATTACGCACACTCAATTTCCATGTTTGTGGTTTTCTCGGTCTATCATCACATTTTCTTTACTGGAGCTTTGTCGATGAATTGGCCAAGTGTCCTGGTGGCATTCTGGAGCAACTACGCATGGTCAGCTGGTATAATTTACAGCCAGAAGATGCAGAACTCCATCAACAAGTTCATCGGTAGCAACACCGGGAATATCAGCGTCGTCGGTGCTGCTCCCAACGGTCAAAATGCGATCGACCTGGGCGGAGGCTATCAGATATCACAGATCTACAAACGAGCTGCCTTCCTGCCTTTCCTGCCATATGAAGGTTCAGGAGTGACATTCAGATCCAATGAGCTGGAACATGTGCTCAAACGAAGAGAGCTTGCAAACTCAACTTCCGGTTATGCGTGGTATGGCACGCCTGTCAAACCCGGTCTGCCGCTGCCCGGAAATTTCTCTGGCTTTGCTGGAACCCTAGCAGAGCTGAACATTCCCGCTTCGAATGCGTTCTTGACCGGTTTGCTCTGGTTCCTCATATTTATCGCTTGTTTGATTGCGGCGGTATTCCTGCTCAAGTGGGTCGTTGAGGCTCTAATCGCCCTTCACGTAATCAAGACAAAGCGACTGGGGTACTTTCGAAGGTATTGGCTCCTCTTCACCGGTGCCATGATCTTGAGGACTTGCTACATCGCTTTCTTCATGATGATGTTCTTAACCATGTTCCAATTCACCTTTGGTGGTTCGAATGGTGTCAAGGCCATTGCGACGGTTATCTTCCTTGTTTTCCTCATTGGAATGCTGGGCTCTTGCGGTCTGGCGATCTGGTATAGAATCAAACTTGGAGCTTTACCCGAAGACCGTGAGAAGGACCCGCAAAAGGTGATCGACTCTGAGAAGAGCAACATTACGCCTTCGGCTGAAAACCCAGAGGCAGAAGCTAAACCACGAACGTGGTTGCAACGACATCTTCCAGATCTTGATTCTGGCCGCGTCCACGTCCATGATGATCCCAACTACATTGCCAAGTTTGGTTGGTTGTCAGCACGGTTCCGCCGTAGCAAATGGTGGTTTTTTGCTTTTTGGTTGATTTACGAGCTGGTCAGGGCAGCCTTCTACGGCGGCGCTGCTGGCCATGCCCTGACTCAGGTTTTCGGTCTCCTGGCATGGGAGATCATCGCCTTGGTGGCCATCGTCCTCATGAGACCATTCGAGAGCAACCGCTTGAATTTGTTGATGGTGTATCTACTTGGCTTTAGCAAAGTTGCTACGGTGGCTCTCTCGTCAGCATTCGATCCCCGATTTGGACTCGATCGCATTATCACGACAGCTATTGGAATTGTTGTTATCGTCATTCAAGCCATCCTCACCATTTGTCTGATGATTGCCATCATTCTCGGTGCCATCTCGAGCTACATGTCGCTTACTCGCTATCGTGAGACCATGAAGCCTCGATCATGGCTGAAGCCACGGACAAGATACTTTGCACACATTGACCGCAAGGCTACGGATCAACCAAGACCACCACGGCCTCCGCCCGCGCCAGAGCCGGAACCAGAATCTCCCAAGGAGCCATACTTTTCTGTTGCAACCGTACGACGAGAACCGAAAATTGAGGATGAGGATGCGGATGGAGATGCGGATGTTGTTGACAATACTGTGTCTAAGCGAGCCTCGATGGAGCCCAACTCCATTCCGTTCCCTCAAGGTCAAGTATCCCGCTCTCAGTCCATGCGATCTCGAAATAGTACATCGAACTTGCCATACGGTGCAAGGATCCACCGGACGAGCTGGAGCATGAGAGACTTTCAGGATGCGGGCCTTGACCAAGGGTTCGCTCCGGCACAACCTAGGATGAGCATTGACAGTGCAAATGATGTCTCCAACCGGCACCGCTCCTCAAGTCTAAGGGGACCTTCGCGAAGTGGCACCAACACTGGAATCGCTGACAGCGGACCCAGCCTTCAACATCAACAGAGTCGACACAGACGAGTGACTTCGATATCTGGTGGACCCAAGAGGAACAGCTCGATAGTCAATGAAGAAAAGGAGAATGAGCCAGCGGAAGGAGTTTAGAGGAATTCCGGGCGGCCTTATGCAAGGCTGGCACCACGAAATTTACGATTTGCACGAACACCATTTCTACCCTAGCAGCTCTTTGGCCAGAGCTACGATCTATATGTCGATCCCCCTTTCGAGAGCGAGCATTGTTACGGCGCATGTGGATATTGCAGGACGGGATCATGATAGGACAACGGAGTTATTGCAAAGATGGAGTTGCCTTGTTTGTGCTTTTATCCACATTTGCTTGGTGGTTGCCCTCGTATAATAGAGGTGAAGTATATACCTTCTGCAGCATACATCTTCCAGTCAGCCACATAGGCAAATGTACATATGAAGATACCACACGCTCTGCGCAACTACTGTGTCGCTCGTCTTGCCCTGAAACTTACTTGTCGCCAGAGGCATAGCAGATCCTAGCCCGCGCCAATACATTGACCATGTGTCTTGTCACTCGCCGGCTTTCGTCCGGAACATGAGAAAGATAGCTGCGGATAGACCCATCAGGAAATGTCGTTCGCCTGACGTCATTCGCTGTTCAGTGCGCTCACTAATCACGTGTGTCACATGCAGCTGGCTGACATAACTTGCTCGGCGTGCTGGCTTTGCAACACCATCGAAATGAGACTCTTCCAGTCTTTGCCGCCTCTTCAAATTGCTTTCCACCCTTATCATGAGACAGCTTTTCGACTCTCAGATTGCCAAGAGGAGCACATTTCTTCGTCCCTGACTGATTTCGAGGCAGTGAAGACCCCGCCTTTGCATCCAACAATTCCTCAATCTGCCTCGTCTGGCCCACAGTATCCAAGATCTTTCTAACCTGCTTGGTCACAAGATGACCTTGTTGCCCAGGAAAGGTCCCAGCGACTCGACAGATAGGGACAATGGTCGCAGAGGCCGAACTCGAGCTTCGTCGACAGAGAGAGATCAAGGCTCAACCAAGCCCTCCCTGTTCCGGCGTTTGAGCAGGAGTATCAGCAGATCGGATGAGGGGCCAAAGAAGAAAGATGAGCTCTCTAACACTTCGCAGCAACATGAGGTACGCATGCCTGTTCTTTTCCTCGAGATCTCCACAATCCATTGTTGCCGTCTTTTGATTGCAAAAGGCTGAACCACAACGCAGGCCAGGACAAGCCAGAAGGAACTAACCAAGGATTCCGCGGAGAAGTTCGTTGAACCGAAAGTTGATGAATTAAGGCCAGACACCATCGCTCAGGATGCCCGTGTTGAGCCAATGGAATCGCATCCTCACCCTTTGGTCAATACTATCTCGCCCGGAAGTCCGCCGTCAACAGCCAGGAGCGCCACAGATACCCGGAGCATTCCAATTCATGACTCGGGCATAATATCTCACACGACCACAAAGAAAGGGCTATCCACAAAGCCCAACGGCCTCACGAAAGACGACGTTGAACATTTATTCAACGGTGCTCCTCAGTTTATCCTGGAAAAAGGTCGACGGGGACGATACTTCCCGCAAGCCTTTTTTCCCTGGAACAACGATCTCGAAGTGGGCGACCTTCAGGATCGGAGGTATCTCAAACATGAGAGTTTCGCATTCTGTACGCTTCATGCACATCTACCCATACCAGATGAGGTCGGATGGGCTCCGGGCATGCCATTTCCCATGAAAAAAGTGGGACTCGAAACCGGAAAGAGACCGCTTTTCGAATTGGGAATCTACGAGAGACCAAACATGCTAGGACAAGATGGGAGAGAGCCAGGCACGGTCGGGTTCAGACACTTCATCGAGAGACCTGTCGCAGACGGCGTTCAGGATAGCAAGATCAGAGAACACGCCAAGGATGTGGAAATCGATCTGGCACTGAGTGATAGTCCAGCAACTGAGGCGTTCAAAATGCTAGCTCTGTCTCGAGACAACGAACAACTGAACGCCAAAGTGGGCAAGCATGCGCCCGCACAGGACCGCCTCAAGTTTATCAACGGGGGCCCTGCAGCTTGGAAAAATGTCGGGGTAAGACCAATAACCATGCAATGTCTGGTCGGCAGAATGGAAATGCTCGATGGTTGGCGTGATAGAACAGTCAGTGCAGGGTGGCGTGCCACCGTATTGGACCAAGTGAAGTCCCCTGAGCTTCACGACCATCTGTTCGGCGAGTTGCTTTTCCCACCGCGGAAACTGCAAAATGAATCTAAATGGCACGACAAGGAAGCAATGAAGGTACAAATTGAAGCTCTGGTCAAAGTCCTCGCTACTCCAGGAGCATGGCTAGACTTGAGCGCTCCCGAAGCAAGACTACGTTTTGGGAAGATCATCAATAGCCGCACTACTCACTTTGATCACACAACTGGTACGATGATTATAAATCCGGAGAGGAAATGGCTTCTCATCCAGCTTCTCCTTTCTCTTGAGCTTGTCGTCCGCCTTGACGCTGCTTTGCGACTGGGCATTGCAATGCATGCGGAAAAGTTCGAGATCTCAAGCGAAGAAATACACCATTTCAACAAGCTCCGCACACTGAAAGTCGATTGGGATTTGGTGCTTGCGAGACGTTATTTGGACTTGTGCTACGTCAAGAGGAATGAGCGCAAGGAGACATTAATCAAAACCGAGTCTGGAGCCCGCAAGTTCGATCGCCATGCCAGTTTCTTTGGTGGGCTGAGGCACACCCTTGGTCTCGACGACAGGGCCGAGTCGGAGCCAGATCTTTGCGATGTTGCGATTCTACCACGCGATCCACAGATGATCATCGACGGTGTATTTCGCTTTGCTACCAACATTGGGTGGCCAAGGGCTCTCGACGTTCAGGCACGCCTGTCCCAAAAATTGAATCAAGGCACACAAGAAGACCGAGACAGGTTTCTTCTAGAGGCCTTCTTTTGCAGCAATGAAGCTCACCATGCCCAGCACGAATCAGAACAGAGCATAGTTCCACCACTGGATAGCTTCAACCTCAACTTACACGCGGCGACCCCTGACACCATCGGCGGCTGGCTTTCCCACAGCTGGTTTTCAGGGCTGATCCTACCTGGCAATTCTACAAGCGATATGCTCATGGCAACACTTCTTGAGAACGACACCGACCCGGCCACGCTTGAAACGCTGGGCACCATGAACCTGCCTTTCCGATCCTGTGGGTTTGTGCTGGGTGGTTCCTCGTGGTGGTCGAAATCTAGCATTGTCGCCCGGGTGTTGGCGCCTTTGCGTGGCTCGAAGGAGAGCATGGGTTGGACTTATGTGCCCAACTTTGTCCCCCTTTTCGAATCTACCTCGGAACCCGTGTCGAGCCGGTGGCTGAAGATCAAATCCTACCCTGTCCCAACACAACGAGAACGTCCACGCATCTTCGACGGCGACAGACTCGCGAACGAGTCTACGCCTCTCGGTGTCGGCAAAGGCGGCATCATGGGTGCCGAGTTCAGTATGGTGACCGACCACATTCTCGACCACGATTCGCATGCCGAGGTCGTCGTGAACGAAATCAGTTTGCATCTGTCCAACACGAACGCGACGTTGATGAGTGCCGACCATGCACTTTCGGCGTGGGCGCAGTTCGACCTCACCATTACGCGAACGGATGACAAAACACCACCAAAGGCCAAACAAGTCCGCTACGGTCTCGACAGGGCAGTCTACTACGTCTCGGCGTTCCCGTGCCGTCTTCCCCACGGACACGCCACTTTCAAACCGGGCTCAAGCGATGCACACTACATCCGGCATCACCCACAGCACAAGGCGGCCGAGCACCTCCCCGCGCACCCACTGCACAAGACGTACAAATTCGTCACGAAGACGCTGGAAGAGGTGGTGGAGGACCCTTATCTCGAACCGCCTGCGTGCGGCACGAGTTCCACCTGCGAAGTCTGGATCATCGATGCCAGACACCCCTTGAGCGCCGGGGAGAGGGAGACATGGAGTCAGATCCAGAGGAGCCTCCTCCAGAGTCAGAACCTAAGTCAGAACCAGGGAGTTTCCGATGCCTCGTCGACGACGTCAAGTCACATCTCTACGGCAGCGAGTCTAAGTGAATGGTGCGGCCCGGGAGTGGAACAGATCAGGAACAAAGATGTTTTGGTGCGGGCGTGGTGTGCGCAAAAGGGACGCAACGCCATCATTGCACGTGTGGGTAGGACGTGTCTTAGTTGTGCCGTGAGGGAGGCAAAGGCTTTGGAAATTGGCGTTATTGTCAGGGTTGGTATCAAGGAGTAACTCTCTCTGCATGAGCCAGATGAGACACAATCATATCGATAGGACCAGTAGGCCACAATAATACGTGTTCATGTGCTGGGCGCATGTGCATGATCTACTATGAGACGAGAATGAGCCGAGGGAATGTAACCAAAAGGGCAACTATATCAAAGTGACATGATGTTGTTTTATGTGGTTTGTGATTTCGATTCTTTGTTTACCACTTTGTTTACTACATATACTAGCCCCATGTAGCAAATGGACCATAAAACAGTGCCGCTGGGAACGTTCGAAGTCACAAAAAGCCCGACTCCTTCAGGAGCTCTTCAAGGGGCGTTGATCTGAACACCCCGGGTGGTAAATAATCGAGGTAAGGCATCATTCTCGAAGCTTCAAGATCCAAGTGCCGAGTCTGCTCAAAAGAACAACCCTCTTTGTGAACATGTCGCGAAAGACGTTCGCCAGGGAATCCTTCTGTCGGCGGCGGCGGCTCAACGTCGTTCTGACTCATCCGCATCGTTCCTCGATTCGCAGCAGCAGCAGCAGCAGGAGCATCAGGCGCCATATCTGAGAGCATGAAGCCCCGAAGCTTCGCTTCCTCTAGCGGATCGACATAGTGCCAGTCTGGAGCATGTGACGTTCCGGGGACACGTATACGAGGCTTCCATCCAGTGTAGATGGCACCCAGGACGACCATCAGCGTGTTGACCAGGACGGACCACTGGCCGACATTCTTGAAAGATTCATCCTGTGGAAGGTTGCGCACTTGTAGCTCCAGTTCAAACACCAACATGCAGCTCACTGATGTTAGAGCCAGCGGCACCGACGCAAGTACAAGGCCCCATGTGGACTTCGTCGCGTGGGTAAGGTCAGTATAAAGCATTACTAGACTGAAAAGCGAAGAGACGTATAGTAGGACGGATAGTGACAGAGGAACTCGCGTAAAGATGCCCATGCCCTCGTCGTCACCAGAATGAGATGACAGGGGCAGAGACGAGATGGCTTTCACGTCCATCGCGCTCCGAAGGTTGCTCGCCAGGCTTGGCTCAAAGCAAGGATAGGCGCAGGTAAAGTTGTCAAGGTCGAGGTCTCTCGGCTGAACCAGAATCGCTCCGGAATTTGTTCCAATACACGGCTCAAAGACGGGTGGCGGTCGCGAGACTGCGATGGACGCGGACACCATGCCAATAACTAGGCAGATGCTCCAGTTGATAGCAAGGACTCGGATCCATCCCCTGACTAGGGTCTTTGGCAAGAGGGAGATGTAGAGCGCTGGTCCGATGCCGAGGACGTTGATCAAGATGGCGTACACCGCGTCCACATCAAATGGTGCCGAGCGGCTTCTCGGTTGGCTGGCCATCAACAGGGAATGGAGAGCCGTGGTGCTAGAGTAGATGGCGGCATTCGTCGCTGGAGCGACCGCAAACCAAGGTTTCGCAGGCCCAATGAGTAGGATAAGGATGCCCACGTAATAGGTATATCTTGTTGTTGTGTTGTACATACCACTCAAAGGGTACGCACACGTCACGGAGTCGGCCATGAATCTCGTTGCTTCGAGCAATTCCCTTTTTGCCCGGGGCGACAACGCCCGACGTGTATACAGCGTAGGGGGAGATTTCAAAACTTTTGAGCCCAACACGGTTCTTCGTCCCCTTAGGCGAAGTCACCGTAGTCCGTGGTAGAGTGCAAGACCGCTCGAAGGGGTGGAATCGCTTTGTATAGCCTTGTTGTTGTGTGGGGAGGTGGCAGCGCAGGTGTATCTTTCAGCGCCCTCTCACCAACATCGGCAGCCCAGGGGACGTCACCGTCAAGTTATTCACACATGTGGGTTAGCAGAGCTCTTCAAGGCTCGAGAAAAGCTAATGTTGGGGTCAGAGGTCGCAGTAATGTAGACAAATTATGCCTCGACAAGGCGGAGGTGGGTCGAAGATGAGGCGGAGTAATAGGAAACGGTGAGGATGCGTACACGCGCGCCCACTTGTGGTGATGAACCAACAGGCCTCTAAAAACACCGCCTCAACGTTCACATAGCCCTTTCAACACCTGGGTGGGAATCGCTTTTCGGAGTACTCTTCGCTTGCATACAGTCTTGGATCATGGTTATGAGGTTGTGTTATGGCGAGACAAACGTCTTCGGGGATGAACAGATAGATTATTGCTTTTGTAGCAAAATCATCAAGCGCGGTGTAGGCTTCGATCCCAACGATGTCTGTGACAGCCTCGCCCGAGGCAGATTCCCCGCCTGCCAACGCCTTGAATGGTGAACGTTTCATCTGGAAAAGGGTACATTACCAAACCGAGAGTACCTCGAGTGCATAGCCACGGTTGAAGATACAGGGCAGGTGGCTGCGGCCTTTGGAAATGCTTCCTGCAACTCATCTTCTCCAACCCCGGGATCAATTGCTCTCTCGGACAGGAAATAGAAGAGCTGCACTTGACTGAGCCGCCTTTGGTACTAGAACATTGCCGGAAATGTGCATTGGACTCCTCAACCCCCTGTGCTTGCGGATTAGGAGTGCAGTGCCTGGGCTCCCCCTCCCAAACATAGGTCTCAATCCTGCTCATTCGACTGAGATGACATACCTGAGCCTGTAACGAGGAGGCCATCAAAAAGGATGATGTTGGGGATCGTGACGGTCTTCCTCATCCGAACACTATTGATCAACTTGATCACAATCTCGTCTTCCTACAGTTGAAGATTGCGAGTTGAAACCACATCTCGAACCCGTCTCAGCCTGTCGCCTGGAATCTGAAGAGTTGCGACGAGATTCAAATGACGAGGTTAGCTTACCGTACCGTGAGTGTTGGCTCGTCGACTCCCCCGAATCTTCGGCCTGATCTGGCTCCTGTTTGCCTGACTACCTAGGTAGTTAAGTCATGACGGCATCTCTTTCCAAACCCTTGTGGTCATTTCGGAAGGAATGGCCGTGTAACGGGCTGAACCTAGGTACAATATACATGATGCTTTGATTCCGGGTGATTTAGGGAGTCAACGAACATGTCAAACCTCGACACTGTTTCATCAAGATTTGTGCTAAGGAACTCACTTGTGTGGGCCAGAGAAACTCGTCAATCGACAATGGCAATATGTTTCATTTCGCGTAGCCCATGGGACGGGAAGTAACTGGACCACTAAACACTGCATCGGCGCCGTTCTGGTGCAAGTACAATATTCTCACAGATCTTGAGTCCCACGGTCCTTTGGTCCCTGGGTCCCTGGGCGCCAACTGGCTGGGTCAAAGTCAATCAAAGAAGCAAAGGTAAAGGAAAGTGAAACCCCAATCGCTCCGCACAGATGAAACCATGGATCACCTCATGTGAGAGTTTTCGGAGTGACATGTTCTTGTTTCTGGGAGAGCTTTATAGAGACAAGTCAAAAGCCTTGTTCAAGATCATGAAATGGATCAGATATGGTTTTGTTCAAACGGGTATATGGCATTGCAGAATGGAGTAAACCGGCTGCAAGTCGTAAAATTTGGTTCCAAATGAAGGTGTCGTTTTGAGTGACAAGACTGTTCGAGTGCCCGAGCACTAGCGACATGTATACTGTAACTAGACCATCCATGGCGCGGTCTTACAGATCATCATGTCGAGATGATCCATGAGTTGATGTGAGATCGGGGATTTTGTCCGTGATAGGGTACTTCGTTAGACTTCAAAGTCGTAGGGGGAACTTTGTCTTTGCCAGTAGTCTGTCTTGTAGGCACGGCGAACGTGGCCATGAGAGTCAGAGGGTGTTCTAGATGCACCGAGAGCAGGCTAGATTGGACTGGACCTGGACATGCCGACGGACGCGCAGATGAACAGGGGACCTGGAATCCTCGTAAAGCTGAAAGTAAATGTTAAAGTCAAGAGAAAGTCAAAAGCAACAGGGTAAGGGTCGTGATAAGGGGCAAAGAGTGAGTGATGGTAGGAGAGCAAAACTAAAGTCAGTGTAGTCAGTTGCTCAGTATGCCCCTGTACGAGTAGGCTGAGTAGAAAAAGGACGATCCGAACCCCAGATCGTTCTAGACCCCTTGTTTCGCCCCCCCCCCCCCCCCCATTTCGACATGCTCTCGCTCTATCGTTTTGAGGAACAGTCAACAAACAACGAGCCACAGTTCAGGGTCGTGCATGGAAGCCAATAGTGCCAGATGGCGGCGTCAGCATGGATCGTTGTAGGGTGTGACTTGCTGTGTCAGAACAGATGTCCACAATGGAGGTATCAATGTTTGTGGAAATTCATGACTTGAGGTAAAAGAACGCAAGGCGACCGAGTACGAAGGAGGGGATCATCGCATTACCCTGGGTTAGATACAGACCCCAGAGTACTTACAGTATTGTACGAGTTACTCATAGTTAACATACCCAGGTCATGTCAGGTAGTCGTATCCGAATGATAGATAGCCTTATCTCACCATCCCCCATCCTTGAAGGTACTCGATCCTTGGTGTCGTACATTTGAATCAAGATTACGAGGTCGGCGGTGTCACTACCAAATACGCCCTGTTACTGTACCTTGAGACGAAAGAATTGACAGATCGTGGCCACCTTTGTAATCAGAGATGTTGAATTGGCGTAATGTGTCGTGCAGTGTGCATATTACTGAGGATAACAGTGAGCATACTGGGTGCGGTACACAGTACATGTGTAAGTAAATGGGTGGCTGAAAGGTACAGAGTAGCCAGCTAGTAACTATCCTGGTCTTTAGGGGGGTGTAGACGTGAATATGAGTAAAGGTCACCAATTCGTGCTCACTATCACAAAAGTGCCAGTGGTGTTTTGCGTAGGGATAGAAGGAGTACGGTAGGATTCTTACCTACATACAGTATTGGTAGTCGTAGCGTTTCGTGTTCCTAATGTCCCTTACTTTACTCTGTGACTTGGGTAAATCTGGCATAAGCTATCGATAGGGTACCGAGGACAGAGTGCTGGAATATGGAGGAATACCCGGATGGTGACTAGTAGTTGACCCCTGTGCTACTCAGAGGCGTTCTCTTGGATGTCATACTCTGTAAATTAGGTATTGAGGCAAATCGTATCCTTTGACAGCACTTCATACGAGTAGTGAGATACTTGATATGATCAAGAGACTACGAGTCCCAGTTCCCTACTCGTATGGAGCAAGTTTTGGCTGGGAGACCTCCAGCTCCTACGTGGGCTTTCAGTTCATTACCGCATACTCACCTCGTATTCGCGATCAGCACTTCCCTGTTTACTTAGCTTGTGATTCTTCTCTCAAGGATTAACGATCGACCCATTATTGCTGGTGTCGATAGGGATGATCAAGTCGTTGGCGGCGACGGCGAAGCCCCCTTCTTCGACTCGTAGACACGGCGCCAATTTTGAAATGTCCCTTTCCTCCCTCCCAAGATCAGCACCGCTTGTTCCTCCTCGTGCGGATATCTCCTCGTAATTGCTACCATAAATAGTAGTGAACTAGATACCCTGGTTCTTGGGTTCTTCGCACAGGGGTTTCAAACGTCACATCGTCGCAAGGAAAATCGTAGTCTACACACAAAGTCGTTCGTATCCTTATTCGACTATGTAGTGGTTGCTAGCAAGCAAGCGAACAAACAAGCTGAAAGACGTTGTTTTCAGCTCGTAACCCTCGATACTAGTGCCGTACGAGCAAGCCCCTGGATTGCCTTTCTACGGGCTCAAAACATGTCCAACCTATCCCAAGCAGGGGCCTCATAGCCTATGTGGGATATGTTGCATGGTACTCATAGAAACTGCACGGAGGAGCCACTACGGTCCCAGCTGACTTGTTCCCTGAAGTTGTTAGCATTGACGGACCGAGTGCCATCCTGATGCAGCCTCATACCCTGAACCATGTTGGAACAGAGGACAAGGAATCTGCATCGCTACTGCGGAGATGTCTTCCTGCTTCTACTCCGTACGAGACAATCAGACTGGGCGGATACATCGGTCCACGTTCAGTGAAAGAATGGCACGGCCATTTGCGCAGATCGGAAAGAAACCGGCCGGTGAATATGTGACGACTAAAAGCATCAAGGTTTGTCATCGGATGTTCCATGGGTTGCAGAAGCCAGCTGGTCGCCTGAGCATTTGCAACCTCTCTTCTGGAACCCAAGGCGTTACTAACATATTACCATACGCGAGGTGATTGTCCACCTAGAATTCAGCCTTGTTCAAGCACGACAAGCACTAGTTTCAATGACCCGAATGGAGAGATGCAAGTGGAAGGAACCAATCAGGTTAATGGTCCGTTGTATGATATACGGATCAAAGTCGACCAGGTTCAAAAATTGTGCTCAACCCAATGACCAGGAAGTGAAGAGAGCCAGCCCGACACTCAGTAACAAACTGGTTGCGTTTCGACCGAAAAGGAGCTAGGTCTCTCCGACCGGTATGGCTGACGCTGGCTGAAGCATTTCAAAGCCGTGCTATCCGTGAGCTACTGGCATACACCGAAGCTTGACATCTGCATGTTGGGAAACATATCGGTCCGGTATATTAGCAGATTTTGACCTTTGCTGATCTTCATAGAAGTAAATTTCCGAATGTAATTGCGCGCGAAGGATGGCTATCGTAATCACACGAGATCTTATACCAGTAGACACTGTAAAGTCCGGCGTATTCAGTCGTACCAGATGTTGCAGAACATCCCGGCATGTTTCGGAGTGTTTCTGACCCATCTTTGTCCGCGGGCAATCTCCTATGGGCATTTACGAAAAGCACCGAGGACAATTCTTTGGCTTCGACTTGTACGTCTTTCCGCGCATGGGCCATGTACGAGTACGTGTACATCATTGCGACAACGTCTGTCAAAGCAACACTTGGAAGCTTTGTGTATGATAAGGACTGGGCATCATTTTACGAATGATGCAGAGCCGCGATAACACCCAAGGATGAGCCTTCACTAAGATGAATCAAGGGCAACTCCCTGCTGGTGTCTAGTTTGATGCCACAAAGGACATAATGTACCATCCTTCAGGTTGTGGAACATCGATGGCGGCTGCTTGGAGGATCAACTCCGCTTGTCATCGTCGGCGATAGCCCAAAGCCCGCCGATACCCACCAGCGTTGCTCACTTCTGTTTCTAGTGCTGGTGAGAGACACTCTTGAGAACAATCAGCTCGGGCGTTGATGGTCCGTCTAGCGGTCTTCGCCAAAGGCAGCTAAGATTCACACTCGTCATAGCGCCTGGCCCGGGCGACAAATCGTCCAGATTCAGGTTCGATCCACGTGGGAAAATGGATTCTAGGGACCACATGGCTGACCAGAAGACCCCAAAAGAGGTGGCATGACAGTTGGCTCTCTCAATACATACTTCTGGCGAGGTCTCATCTCCTAAGACGTCCTGGCATATGCATCTGTCAATGCTCTAAACACAGAGAGCTCGATCATGCATAATGCCTCAGTGAGAATGACAGTACAACTTGGGAAATTGATAGTCAGCATGAATTTCAAGACTGCAAGGTCTCCATCTCCATCTGCAGCCTGCAGGTCCTTCGTAAAACGTTCGGGACGAAAGATCTGCCAGTCCCCTGGAGCCATGCCAGTCTATCGGGCGAACCGAGTAACCGGTTGAGTGGGCGTTTTACTCTGAGCTCCAATATTATTTTCGCACAGACATCCGTCGGAAAACTTGACAAGCGACACCGACCATATACCGAATGAGTCGTAGGCCACGCGCATGCACACCATGGTAACTTCTCGGGAGACAAGTATAAACTGGGGGGCGACGAAGATATGCCAACCTTGGCTACGAGCATCGCAGCCAGGCCAGCACTGTGTTGGACAGTCGACGTTTTGATTTTTAGGAGGAAGCTTTCAGGGTCGCAAGCACATTCGACCGTTATTTTCTAGGGACTTCGTTGGCGTTCATATTCGAGCCCTTTTGCGAATCTCGGGTGAAAGAAATTGGAATGACATAGCGCACAGACCGAGTTACACCTGCAGCTCTGGCGAAATGCCGCCCGCAGACAGCCAAATGGTGACGTGGGTGGCACTTTGTACATACTGCTGCTATCCTCGAACCCCCGTTCATGCTCATAGACTTTGGAACTGCCCATGTATGCGATGGTGCACACGTCGCCTTGACCGTCTGATACGGGTGGGTGGGTCATGTTGCTGGACACCTCCCTCATGTATAATTGCCTACTGACCTGCAGCAAGGTTGCAATAGTATCCATCATCACCCAAGTTAGATGGGTTCTTGGGTTGTCTTGTAACAAAAAGGCCTTGGTCCTGTAATTGACTGTTATATTACGCCGTACTCGTGCTTGACTATCGGCTGGTGTCCACAATCCACGCGATGACTGGAGCGCCTTTTGCCTCAGTTTGGAGCCCAAATGGAGATACACACCTCCAAGCAGAGGCCCATCCAGGTTAGACGACCTGATTGAGATGCCTGGGTTAAGGCCATCAGGATGGTCGGGCCCATTGGCGCCCCCGAATGGTGCTGGCGTAGACGATCAGCGGCGCCTTCGACCACCCCCCAACTTCCAAGAAAGTGGAGGAGTTTTCAGGTCACCTCCTCTCTTGCTTGCTTGGACTGGAACGGGGCCCTTTCTGTGTAGGTGCAAGGGTGCGAGTCCTGGATTGAAAATCGTTGGCTTGAAGCATCCGCTGCAGCCGGGGCAGCCACCCCTAAAATCAATAATCCAGCAGAACTTGTACCATGGCTTTTAGCTTCGAGATCCCATCTATTCACCTCGTGGGTTTAGGCCGTGACTTCGGGACTTGTTCCGTTGTAAGTTCGTGATAGCTTAGGCCATCTGCCTGCATTAGACACCCTGACTACCTTTCACCTCATGCTGGCAATCTCCATCGAACCTTGCGACTCTAAGCAAGTAGTATTGTATAGTTGACGAAATTGGCCTTTGGTGCTGTGGTCCAACGCAGCGTCTCCTGTACTGTACTCGTACGTGGCAGAGCACGGTCATGACGTTGACGTTGGACCTTTTTGCCTCCGCCGAATTGGCCACTGAGCTTTCCATGGACTTTTGTGCAATAATAGACACACAATCTGGAGTGCAGATCGGTGCTCAACCGAGCCTTAGGGCGCCTCTTGGGACTCCATGTGTCTGGTTCGCTAACAAAGTCATCGGCCCTTGGCTCTGGGACTGCTTCGGTTCCCTAAAACGATACCTGGCAATTGGGGCAGCTAATGTCCTTACTCGTGCCAAACTCTGCCCAAGGGCGACAGCACTAAGCAGGCCTAGTCGCTCTCGCTGTCGAAATCTGCTTAGGCCTTGAAGTTCTCACCTGGTCTGAAGGTCGTTGGGAGGCCGTTCTGGACTGTCATTGTGATCGAGACGCCGCTTCTGGGGCCTGACGTTCCGTCGTCGCTAGCCACACAGACCCAGCTGCGCTTGAGTCACGAACACAGGCCTGGTGTCCAATGTGTCTCGTCGGGGGAGGGTCCAGTTGCCCTTGGCTAACCTCGCTGGACCCCGTGCGCCTAGCATCGATCATCCGCCTGCCCATTCCAACGGCAGTAGAGCTCCCTTAGAGAGCCAATGGTCCCTTCCATGGGACCCTGAGCCGACTGTATGAAGAGCTAAGGGTACTAAATTGGCTTTTGTGGCACCTCGACTGCCAGGTTGATTCCACTGGGAGAACCGGTCGAAACTGGCCCGAGTCCAACCAGGGCAGCAAATGCAAGATCCATTCACCATCGATTCTGCATGCTTTCGTAGAGCCCTATGTTCCTACCTAGCTGGCTCAATTAGTTCGCTTGCACCATCTGTCAAGTGGGTAGTAGGTGCTGTTGTTGGCGTTCGCGCCGAACTTTCCTTCGTCCTATTCTCGAAGCTGAATTCAGCCCTGCTGGGACTCTATCACTGGGCCTTTCTTCTTGTACCGATCACTACCAGGTCAAATTAACCCCTCTCAACCTCTTTCTTGTCTTCGTCGGCCTACCTCTAGTCGCTCTCTTCTTCAGTTCCTCGCATTAGTCTGGTCAGCTGTGCTGTTCAGCGACGTTACGCATTCATTAGGGATCATTGGAAACCAAAGCTCTGCTACGCTCGCTTGTGGTTGAGTCCAGAAAGATCATCCTCAAGTCATCGCAGTCAAAACGGGCCAGCGCCTCATTCCTTCAGATTTTGACAGTATCTTGCTGTGGGGTCGACGCTGGCTGAATTGCGTCTCGTTGTCTTGTTACTGTACAGAGACAACTCAGTCTCACGATTTGATCAACCATATATCGAGCCGTAGTGGACAACAGCGGCAAGGCTGATCAAATTACTCGATATTTCAACCAACACTTGATCCTAGGCATCATCCACAAGGGCTCGATGGACCTTGTTCCGAGTGCACTGATTGCGTCTTGATAATCTGATAATGCGCCGAAGCGGGACGACATAGTGGCTGCAAACTGGCTGGGCTCAGAAAGAATATCGGTGGTTTGCTGCTGTACGTGCCACTCACTTCGCAAGGGATGCAAGCAGAAGGAGACGAGGAGTTTGGACACTTGATGAAGGAAGGACCCCCTGCGCAAGATCAGCCTCACAGCCAAAGTCGTACACCGGATATGCCTGGATTGGTATCACGGACGAATTCCTTTCCAGGTACGCAAGAGATGTCTGTCGAAGGTCAAGCGCTGTCTCCCTCCGACAAAAAGCGCAACAAACTGGGTTATCATCGAACTGCGGTGGCCTGTGGTTAGTATATATCCTCACGTACTGTGCGTAAGCACTGACAAGCTATAGGTCATTGTCGACGTCGCAAGATTCGCTGTATTGGCGCAATTGACGATCCCGCTGGCCGATGTCAAAACTGTATCCGCTTGAAGAAAGATTGTCACTTCTACCCCGTCGATCAGAACGCGACGCCAGGCAAGCGCGCGAGGTCTGGCACCAAGTCCGAAAGCATATTCAACGAAGGCGATACTTCAGTTGCCTCCTCCTCTCCCGGCGGCATGCTCGGAAGCAACTCATTCGAACGTATAGAGCAAGAAGAAGGTTCGTAATACAGGGTCTCCGGTCGTGGACAGTCTTGGAAGAGGGCTCGTTAAGCAGGCGTTCCATAAATGAGACTGAACCATGAAGCCCGTTTGTCGTCGTCCGTGGCTGATAAGTTCCAGGTTTCGAGTATCCCAATTCTTTTGATCACCACCATCAACAGCAGCAACAGCAAGGGCAGACAGTCACGCACTCCACATATCTCAACCAGTCCCCTCGACATTTTGCGTCCGAACCTTTAACTTCAGGATATTATCCTAATTACGCCCACGCTGTACCTGGGACTTACACATCAGCCTTTTCACCTGGTTCGCTTCCTTCCACAATGACGATGCCACAAGAAAGCGCGTATAGCTACCCGACGTCGCATCCCATGGAAGCTTATAACTGGGGTCAGATGCCACCAAGATCTACGTCTGGTGCAGAGGCTGAAGACATGCAGCACGGGTTTCCTGCAGCCTATCGAAGTCATACCTATCCAACTTTTGATCGGAGAATGACAGGGCCCCTACAACAGATACCCTCATCGGCCCATGGTATGATGAACTTCGAGCTTGATCATCAGCAAAGCTCAATCTCATCAAATACCCGCGAGCCAACCTCATATCAGCCGCTTCATGACTTGAATGAATGGCCAGGAGCAGCATCCGGACAGGGGGTACACCTTGCTGAATCTGCACCAGTTCCGTATTCCCACGGGTGGTATTCGAATACCTCGACCATGACAGGTAATAGAGACGAGGGGGGCTCACCACATATACTACTATCGCAGCGTCGTGACTTTCGCGAAAGTCAGAATAAACCAGATTGACGCTGAGCTCCGTGATGCTAAGCCATCTGTTCGATATTAAAACACTTTTGCCTCTAGGCCAGGGGCCACGCAAATCGTTTGGCGGTCGCCGCTTATGGCCGATCCGCCTCACCGGCCAGCTCGATGCGCGTACACGTTACACGTTCAGCTCGTCTGAGCCTTTTCACAACCGGGCAATGCAACGATTGGGGCTTTCTGGTCGGGTGAGATGGCAGATGTGCTGGATCTAAGAAACCTCAGGTGCGAGAAGAACACGTGACTCCGCCATCTCGAGCACGAGAGGAAGTTGATTCTGTACCCATTCAGAGGTGCCGATGGAAGTTAAGGACCACCGAGAACGCAAATCTGCAAAATGTGCCCTTATGCGACAGTTCAATTGGGTTACCCGCAGATGCATGAAATCTTGGAACTGGTCGGGTTGCACGTTTTGATGCGCAAAGAAAAACTTCTCGCAAAAGCTATGTGAACCTTTCCAACTGGAACAGAAGCTCAATGGTCGCCAGATTTGTGAGAGGGATCCGCTGAAGCTTGGTGAAGATCTTGGTGAAAATTTGAAAGACGGCCGGGATGTAGGACTGAGGCATTCGGCTGGGTTCATGCATACACATCAAAATTAGGATTCTTGTGGCGTTCTTTTTTTCAGGACGTAGTGTCAAAAGTAACAGGAGGCTTGACCAGGACCAGGTAGATTTGTTATGACAAGCACAGGAGGCATAGAAACCCCTTATCGTATGTGAGTCTCTCGATCTGGGCGTCATACAGCAAGCTTCCAGAAGGCCATGACTGAACAAAGATGTTCAACTTGGTCCAAATTCCGACTTTTGTGTGTGACCAGGTGCGTTGGCTACGGATCCTCGAGTCACATATATCGTGGCCACGTGACAGACTGACTCGAACCGACAACGGCCCAAAGTACGACATGAATAGACGACAAGGTCCGGTTGACAAAATTTCACAACCCTTACACGCCCCTCACTTCTAAACAATGAAGTTTCGGACCGATGTATTGAGGTTTGGCAGCTTGAATGATAACTCTCAACAATTGCACAGCATTACGTCTGTTACCAGATGGCGCAACGGTCCTTCCTGACAGACAATATAATTCCCTGGATACAACCATTATTTCAGTCCGGACAGGCTAGGTTTATGTGCTGCGCCGTCCACTTCCTCGTGAGCAACCTAGAAATGACTGCCCTCACCGAACACGAACACGGCAAGAAGTGTGGCAAAGAAAAACTTCTATTGCTGGATGATGGTCGATCTATTTTGCCCTCGCCTTTTCCTCAAGTTCACTATATTCTGAGCATTGAGCAGAACTGAGTTTTAGACCGGTGATACAAAAGGAGAAGTGAGGTGAGATTGACAAGAGATAACCCGATGAGGATGCAGCAAATACTTCTAGGAGATAGGTATTTCACTGACTGGATGGTAAATGCATTCACTGTCGCGGCTTTTTCGTGTCGTGATTCTTCACCACCTGAATGTCGAAGGCTGACCTGCTGTGAAACTCTCCTCAATCTTCTCAACCACCTTCCAACTTCTTCATCAACCCAAAAGACGGTCGTCTATGTTCCAATGACTTCAAACACGCCACTGAAACAACTCAATGCCATGGCGTTAGAAGAAGAAGCGACCATGACACTGCGCGAAGTCGACGCAACGCTTGCCGAGAGCAGCGCGGGAAGAGAACTCTCTCTCACTGGGCTTCCCACCGAGATTCAGCAGAAGCTTTGCGTCTATCTAGACTACAATGATCTAGCCAACTTGCGTGCCACCTGCCGAACCCTTTGCGACAGCACAACACCCGAGACAAAGAAACGACTCAAGCGAGAGCTTTCCCAGGCATGGACAGATGTTGGAAACGTCTTCAAAGACGACTACGCAGTTCTGCATAGTCGCATAGAAAGCCAGGAGCAGTTGGTAACTCAGATGCAGGTGTTCAATTATGCGAAGTCCGCAGGATATTCGCCGACAATCGCCAACTGGCTTGCGCTCCCGTGTCACTACTACTTCCCTTGCGCCCAGTGCGGATACATCCGTCACAAGCAGGTGTTTGGCATGACGACTCTGCGCTCCTCTTTCTTGGCCGAGTTCCCTGAGCCTCATTCCATCCCCCAGTCACACACAGAATTCTTTGACTCACTCATCTGTGGCAAGTGTCTTGCGGAAAACACACCTGGCAGATACCTCGCACTGGGCGAAGTCGACTATTACTCTTTGGTCATCAATTGCACCGAGTGCAAGGAAATCGATCGAGTCGAAGAAGATATCAGCTTCCGGGTGAAGCTTTCCAGTTTTTGTGAGCGGTGTTTCATGATGCTCAACCCCGAGTGGTATGAGTACAAGCAATGGGTAAGTCTTCCTCAACAATAGCCTCAAAAATGACCTCATCCTCTGGGTGGCTCTCTCTGTCATATAACATGCTAACCTGGTCATGTTAGATCCATGAGACAATGCAGGCGATCCGGGAGATCGAAGACCAAGTCATCGTCACCGATGACAGCCAACGGCGTCCGCTCCCTCAATGCCCTCTCAATCCCGAGTCAGTCGAGGCGTTGACTACTCGACCCTATCATTTCATGCAAAATGATCGTCAAAAGGCCCGAGAGGCAAAGTAGTAGACAGGTTGACGAGACCCTTCAAGGGCACTGCCAATTGATTGATTGATTATCCCACAACCAATGTTCGCAAGCCAAACTGCCTTCAGTTTACTGTCGCTTCCAATGGTATCATTGTCCTCAACAACCTCCTCATTCTCAACGTACGTTGGAATTGCATTGCTATAGAGGTGAAATTCCAGGTTCAAGGGACCGAACAAAATCCTTGATTAGCAGGAGGTCGGTAAGTGCAACACACGTTGGTTCCATCGTAAATATTGCGCCCATCCCATGCATACCGCTTATAGGTTACATAGTCTGTCATGATGGAGAACACTAACGCCATCCATTTCCCCGTTTGGAATGGGAATGCCGCTAGCTATTGCTGTGGTATTTGGGTTCCAAGATACCATGGTTCACAACGCTCTCACAGTCTTTGCAAAGATGTAGCACCCTTTGGCCATCTGCAACTTTCTCGGTATGATCTATTGACCAACACCGCAAACATCTAGTTGCACGGGTGCTCGATGTACGGTTGCGAATGGTGTCCGAAATTGGGGGAAGTGCCAATTGGTTTTGACCAGCTTCTGGAAATGTGGAAGTCCTATCTGGAGTTGCACTGGTAACCACGGCAAGGCACTCTGCTGAACAAACGCCAGCACGCTTGTGTTTGGGATCGGCTTCCCTGAGAGAGTTGCACCCTTTACAGACCGTCCACGTATGCTTGTCATCTCTGATGGTGGTGCCTTTTTCCCAAATGCCCTTCTTCACACCACATGCTTTGCAAAACCGGCGCCCGCAATCTCGGTGGCCAAGGCTCCTCTTGCCCATGGTTTGCGTGCGTGTGAAACACTCTCGGGGCAAGTTCTGGAGGCATGCATAGCAATTCAGATACCCGGCTCTGGTGACTCTATTTGTGTGGATGTTTGCCGTGTTATCGTGGGAGTTCCAGTTTCGACCCGCGGCATTCGGAAAGGCAAGTGCCCATTGCTCCATGATTGCATAACGGACCTCTCGCGCCTCAAGATCCATTTTCTCATCTTCGAGAAGGGTTTGCTTGGTCATTCGGTGTAGAGTTTTGAGTCTCGCGAAGGGGATGACGCCGGTGGCGAAGCGACATGTCAAGCGGAAGGAAAGCAGATCTTGATAGTTGAGGTCCGGGATGATTTGGTTGTAGAGCTCCGCCGGTAGTGAGAAGAGCGATCTCCTACTCTGAACCGAGCTGGGTGGCTCTGTCATATTTAGTAATATACCTAGCGCTTGTGACGGCCAGCAAGTATATCGTGTGGCAGAGGAGGCTTTGAGAGCTGGAAAAGCCTAGGCTTGATCCTATTTATCATCCGAGCGCATGACAAGATCTCTGTTTGTCAAACGCCGTTGGTATATGATTGCTGAAACAAGACGAGAACAGTAAATGGATCCTATGTAGTCAAGTTACATTAAGATGGTTGTTTTGCATGTTTACATCACTTTGAGGATGACTCCAGCACATCTCATGATCGGGCGCCGAGTGAATACATAGGCAGTCTCGTTCTTTTGTGAAGCGCTGTGGTAGGCATTGTCAATCACAAACCGAAACCTGCCAAATCGAGTGTTTATTGGTACTGATATCACCACTTCAAGCGCGTGAGGGCCTGTTTAACATTACAGTTGCTGATGATTAGATGCGGTTGTAGTTGGTAAATCAGGCCCGGCAAAGTTTCCGCTTTCGATCGGCTTCCTTTGAAAATCATTTGGCCCAGCCAGAAGAATCTCGTCCGTTTAACCTTGGTAATCTTCCTTTATGCGCCTTTGAACTCTGAAATCCGTCGCTGCGAGCATGGAATCCTTGAGTGATGAGATCTGGGACGTGATCATTGCAGGGACCAGCATCCCTCAGTCTCTTCTGGCACTGTAAGTTGGGCGTGCTTCTTCTTTTTCGCGCGAGACCTTGACTGACTGACAAAGTGTGCGTGGCTAGGTCGCTCTCTCGTTCCGGCAAGAAAATACTTCATCTCGATCGTAATTCATACTACGGAGGCCATGATGCCGCACTGAGCCTTCAAGATGCGGAAAATTGGATGGAAGATCTGGACAAGTGTAAATTCTCAGTTTCCCGGCCCGAGCATCTGTAGCTGGGCTGATTTTGCACAGTTCCAAACAGTGTCTATACAGACGCCTCGATCTCAAAACCAGTCTTTGAGAATGCAGAGTCATCAGCTCTCAAATCTTCTCGGTCATATAATTTGAGCCTGAATCCCCAGATCATCTACGCTCAGTCAAAGATTCTTCCAACTCTTGTCTCGTCACGGATACATACACAGTTGGAATTCCTGGCCGTGGGCTCATGGTGGGTGCATCGGTATGGGTCTCTGCACAAGATCCCAAGCACGCGAGAGGATGTCTTCAATGACGAATCCCTGTCCATGAAGGATAAACGCGGCTTGATGAAGTTCCTACGCTACGTGCTGCAGGAAGAGAGTGATTCGGGCACCAGGGTGGAAGATGAGACAAACTTGACCCTTCAATCTGCGCTGGATACCAAGTTCAAAGTCCCAGCATCTCTGCAGGCCCCGTTGCTGGCTCTCGCCCTTTCGCCTGTACCTGCGAGTCAGATACCTTTCGACCTTGCCTTATCACGGATCAGAAGGCACATGCGATCAATGGGCTATTTTGGCCCCGGTTTTGGTGCTGTGATCGCTAAATATGGCGGAATTTCGGAGATTTCACAAGTGGCCTGTAGAGCCGGAGCTGTTGGCGGCGGAGTTTATCTCTTGGGACACGACTTAACCTCTGTGAACGTTGTGGATCCAGACATTTCTGGCAACGCTTTATTAGAAGGCACTCTTCCAGACTCAACGAAGGTCAAGGCGCGATTTGTTACTGGATCATTTGAAGACCTCCCATCCTTAAAGAACGGCACACAACCAAACCAACCGAGCGAAAAGACCTTGAGGTCGATCAACATTGTCGACAACGCTTTCCGGGGCCTTTTCCCTCAAACCTCGGACAACGGACCAGTTCCTGCTGCTGCCATTGTGCTGGTAGATGATGGTGACCATATGAGCTCCGAAAAGAGTCCGGTTTATCTTCAGATTCATTCTGAAGATACGGGAGAATGTCCTCCGGGTCAATGTGAGTTACACATTCACCCCTCCTTACGCCTTCCACATGATGATCCAACAATCGAATACTTATCTACATTGCCTGAGCATTTTATGCTTTGCTGATATCTATCCTCTGACAACCTGAAGTGGAATTTTATTATCTAAGATTTTCAAACTGCTTCTATTTATATTTTTGCTGATTTGTCTTGCCAGGCATAATTTACGCATCAGTGCGAGTCAAAGCAGATGAGACCTCCTCAAAGCGCCGACTCGAATCAGCCATACAGTCGTTGCTCGACACCGGGGACGCGAAAGGGTCCCTCTTGTGGACTCTATCGTATGTGGTTTCAGGAGTGGCCACTACGTCAAACCAAGCACCTTCCTTGCTACGACCCTCGCCTTCAATTATGATCTTTCCACCTGATAGTCAAGACATTGCGTTTTCCGATAATGTCCTTGATGTTGTAAAGGGCGCTTGGCAGTCAATTACGGGTTTGCAAGCTGATGACACCTCATTCCTGCGCTTCGGTGAACGCGAGTATGAGGATGAAGAGTAGAAGATCCACATGATTGACTGCATTGGTAACAGATGTTAGTGCAACGTGTCCAAGCCTTCGTATTCTCACTCCAAGCCTCTCCAATTCGCTTTCCATCGTCCATGATGATGGCATGTTGCTTGGCCCGAGTTATTCAGAGTTCACCTGGCAGGAACATGATGTGATTGGGTTTATCCTTACTTGACGACTGCTGCGACATCGTGGAGGCTGCGAGCGTACGCCGTAGGCTGACTCCAGACCGAGTGACACGACTTCAAATGCGACAGAACTGGTTTCGTCCGGAGATTGAGGCATAGGCAGGTGCCTCAACGAGAACGCAGGACTCGTTGTCAACTCGACAGTACGCTGTTGCTTATGATGACTACTCGAATTGTCACGCCGTCGACCGCCAGGCCATGCCGTCCCTGCTGGGGGAATATGCCAACTACATAACGCCATCTTCAACGGCAAGCCATCTATGAGTTTGGAGTCAATATCAAGCGTTCACTGCCTTGACCCCTTTGATACCAATCTCAACGCCTCTCTATGAGCTTCTTTGCTAGCACAGCGGAGTCCGTTTGGTCGTCTTCTCTGGGGCTGATGATCCTTGCCATGAGCTACGTAGCTACGGATGAAGAGGCGTCTTCAGGTGCATTAATGTTCTTGGAATGGTCCATACGGAGTACATGAATGAAATATTTCTTCGCTTCATTACCAGCTATTTTCGTCCAATGGTGAGATGACAGCCAGACAACAATCAGAACCCCTGATATTGTACATCTCAGTCCTTGTTCACGAACACTTGCCTCCGTTGTATTTTGCATCGCAGTGCTGTCGTTCCTGCCAAGGGGTATGCCGTGTTGGCATTCGTCAAAAATGGGGAAGGCTCTCAGGTCAAGACAAATCGGGCCTAGTCTCGTCTTTCTGGAACTGTGATGCTACACACACTCACATCTCCGAGCTCCAACGTTGCAAGCCAAAATTCTCTGAGCACACCACCAGACGGGAGGCGTTCTCTTTCGGCACCATCTCAATGATCATCCCAAGGTCCTTGAGCTGTCCAACTCGTCTATCGGGTGTCTCAAGGTTTACAGGGAGTCTCCAAGGCAATCCGCAGATTGCCGGGCTTCCCATTGCCTCTGTCCATCGTCACACGCCTTACTGTGCAATCCCTTATCAGCGGCCACGACAATTGCACGTGAATGTGTTCTTTTCAGAACTAATGCGAGTCTATCCTAGACTGGGGGCCCGAAATTTTGACACTGCTGAACAGCACAACTTCTTTGGCTGTCTTCTAACACACATCGATTTAGCACCGACTCGGCTTGCCTTGGGTGCCGTTTCCCTGACTTTTGACTACGGAAAGTCGGCTAGTCTAGCCAATGGAAACCGATTGTACCTTTTTCCTCCATACTCGCCTTTCGTCTGAGACATGTGGACACAGAGGACATTCGTCGTGGTTTGACATACATGCTCCACGATTTTCGAAGCCCTACTCTCCGCTTCAGAGTACATTTGCAGGTCTAACTTTGCACTGGCTTTGTACCGACGTCGCCTTACAGCTGCAGCTTTTCGCCTGTTGAGCCTCTGTTAGAGTGCTTAGATTGATCGGCGACTGCCAATGGCCTTTATGCAGTGTATTTTCTCGGCGAGGCCCTATGTATTATGGACACTCGTCCACATTCTCTCTATCCAGCGATGCGGTCGACCAGGATCACATGTGTATATATCTATATTCCTCGGGATTTTATCGTCGGTAAGACGACATTCGGCATCGTTTCTCTTCTACATTCATTCCATTCTTTATTTCTTCCAGTCTGGGTGTATCGAATTGAGAGAAGACGGCCGATCAGGTTATTCTTTCCTTACTGGAACCGCCTTGATTAGTTCAACTTGTGACGCCGTTCGTTGTGTGGTTTGAATTCAGCGGTCCTAGGACGGCTTGATATATTCGTATTCAGTGTTGAGCGCTCGCTATTACCTTGACTCATAAGCGAGGTTGACTCTCCTATCCTTCATCCGTGCAGGTCCACGTTCAAAAATGAAGTCGGCCATCTTCCCCGTCTTCGTATTATCGGCCAGCCTACTGGGGCCGGCTATTGCTCGACCACTGAGTGAAAGAGCACTCATCAATAATGCCGGTGGCCAGACATTCGACTACGTGGTTGTGGGATGTGGTGTCTCGGGCTTGGTGGTCTCTGCTCGTCTGAGCGAAAATGAGGAGGTTACTGTTCTTTGTCTTGAGGCAGGGTCTCTGTAAGTTGGCCAATGACAGTAGATGAGAGTGCAACGCTAACACTTACCCTCAGCGATCACTACGAGGACGAGATCATGATCCCATACTATATTGGCCTCCAGCCGGATGGCTTCTACGAATGGGGACTTTCAACTGTTCCTCAAACTCAATTAGATGGGCAAAGCCGTAGCATTCCAATGGGCAGAGGTGTTGGCGGAGGATCTCTCATCAACGGTATGGTTTGGAATCGAGGCAATCAGCAAAGCTTTAATGCTTGGAACGATGTTGGCAATTCGGGCTGGGGCTGGAATGCTCTGCTCCCCTATTTTGAAAAGGTAATTAACTACCCAACTTCTTTCTCCATGTTGACCCTCATTAATGGCCTGTCAGTCGGAAACATACACGCCCAAGAACTACTCGGGGGCAGAGGTGCAACCCGAGCTTGAGAACCCCAACGTCCATGGCACAGGTGGTCCGGTGCAGGTTTCCTATCCTAACTATTACTGGCCCCAGACCAATAATTGGTTTCAAGCACTACACGAACTAGGAATACCGACATCCGCAGAACCTAATGAAGGCCTGTCTGCCGGCGGTTACTTCTTGCCTCTGGATATTGACCCAGTTTATCAAACCCGGTCAGATGCCCGTCGCACTTACTACGACGCAAATATAGCACGCAGTAACTTCAACGTTCAGCCAGAGTCGCAAGTCACCAGAGTTCTATTCGACCAGGGCGAACAGCTAACGGCGACTGGTGTGGAATTTGCAGCTGGTCCATCTGCACCACGACAAACGGTATACGCGAGACGGGAGGTGATCCTATCCGCCGGCGCTATCCACAGTCCCCAGCTTCTCGAGCTCTCTGGGGTCGGGCAAGCCTCTGTTCTTGAACCACTCGGTGTCACAGTCTTGGAGAATCTGCCTGGAGTCGGCAATAATCTTCAAGACCACGGCATGATCCACTTGAACTATGAATACACAAGCTCCTCCATACAAGACATCGATTCTTTCGCTAGCGATACTGCTTTCAACGATCAGTCAGCCGCCGAGTATTACGCCAGCAAGACCGGCCCTTGGACAGCAAAGCCCAGCTGCGCTGTGGCATTCCCTTCTCTTGACCAAGTGACAGACTCTGCTTCTGCTATGCTCGCTTCGGCACGTTCGGCACCACAAAACTTGCCCTCGACATACAATGACGAGCCGACTCTTCAAGCAGGATATGAGCGCCAGATTGCCAGTGTGCTCGCAGAGCTTGCAGACGAAAATATTCCTGCGTTCGAGAACTTGAACAACAATGCAGGTGGATTAGACCTGGCCTTGATGCGCCCACTTTCCCGAGGTACCACTCACATCACATCAACTGATCCATTTGCATCGCCCAATATCGACCCTCGCTGGCTGGCGCACCAATTTGATTACGACGTTATGATACTTGCAATGCAGACCAATCAACGCATTCTGAATACTAACGCCATTCAGGCTCTCCAGCCCTCATATGCCCAGGTACCACAAGACGCTAGTGCAGACCAGCTTGGCCAGATCTTGAGAGCTGGTATCGGTACCGAGTATCACTACTCTTGCACTACCGCGATGTTGCCATTGGATATGGGTGGTGTTGTGAACGAGAACCTGATTGTCTTTGGCACCAGCAATCTGCGGATTGTTGATACTGGTATCTATCCTATGGTGCCAGGAGCGCATCTACAGGCGGTGGCATATGGTGTTGCGGAGAAGGCGGCAGATATCATTAAGGCTGCCCAGTAGAGCATGATACAGTCATGATTGAATTGTTCAAATTTGGTAACTCCCTGCCTGCGCTGCTGCCATTTTGTTTGAAACTGGGACAGCCGTTCGGCTTGTGAGGCATTGGCTCGGAGTGATGCAATGAGAAATGTCTAATGTGAGTGTATGATAATGAGGGCAGGTCAATTTTGTCTTCAGGGTATATAATACGGCTATTGTTGGATAGCCTGGATCTCAAAAGCCTTTAGAGTACTCCGTAAAGTGGCCCAATATCTTGAAAAGGAGCTGATCTTGAGGCTGGTCGGTTAATTGTTGATCCGACATACAAGGCTGCGGCTACGGCCCCCTTTCCTACGTGAATCCGAAACGAGACTGTCAAACAATAGAACACGTGAAGGAACGTCACCAGCCTATCATCATTCTTCAACAACACCCATCTTCAGCCTCCTGCTGGCACGTTGCGGTGCCCGAACAGAGGCGTCAGGCTCCATGGGGCCTACTAGATTCGAAGCTAGACGAGACTTGCGTGTTGTCCTTTGATGTGCGATGTGATATCATAGGCGTCTAGATGACATCCTCGTCTTCTACCTCAAACCCGACGGTAAGTGTATGACTATATTCGTTTCTTCTCCTCAAGGTAACAGACAAAACACGACCCTTCTCGTCTGGCTACACCATGTCAGGCCCACCGTCCAGCCGGCTCAAAGATCGCATCGCCATCGTAACGGGCAGCAGCTCCGGGCTAGGCCAAGCGATCTCCCTCGCTTTCGCCGCCCAAGGAGCCTCGGTGTTTTGCATAGATCTGTACCCAAGCCCACGCAACGCCATCAACCCGACGACGCAGCGAGCCGATGACTTCCACGTCCGCGTGTCCGGGCAGCCCGGCACGCACGAACTCATCCGCCAGCAGGGCGGCGAGGCAACATACCACAAAGCCGACATCACGCGGGCGCGGGACGTCGAGCTGGCCGTGCGCGCGTGCATCCAGCGCTACAAGAGAGTGGACATCATGGTCAACAATGCCGGGGTGAGCGTTGAGTCGACGCACGTGCGGCCGCTGCGCTGCCACGAGACGAGCGAGGAGGACTTTGACAAGACGCTCGCCATCAACGCCAAAGGCATGTTTCTCGGGTGCAAGTACGCCCTGAAGCAGATGCTCGAGGGCCAGGAGAAGATCTACGCTGCGAGGGGGTGGATCATAAACACCGCCAGCGTCCAGGGGCTTGTGCCGTACTATGGCACCCCGAGCTATTGCGCAAGCAAAGGCGCGGCGGTCATGTTGACCAAGCAGGTCGCCTTGGACTATGCGAAGGATCTCATCCATTGTAATGCACTGTGTCCGGGATTCTTGGAGACGAGTATGACGCAGAACCTGCAGGGGCAGGTGGACGTGTTGGAGGAAATCAGGGGGAAACATCCCTTTGGTGAGAAGCTGGGCAAGGTCGAGGATGTGGCGATGGCCGCGGTGTTTCTCGCGAGTGATGATGCCGCGTGGGTCACGGGCGTGCCGTTACCGGTTGACGGTGGGTATTTGTTAAGATGAGGCAGAGATGGTGCCGGTGGCGCTGGTGCTAATACGAGTAGTATGTCATTGTGTTGCTAAGATCAATATCATGATCGAGGTCTCTCCGGGAATTCAAGAAGAGGACGCGCATGTGTCTCGGGGATAATTTTGGTGCTCGAATCAGGGGGTCAGGCAGTTCATTCTTCAAGGCACGACTCCGACTACCTCGGAGGTTATGGCTGCATGACTATTCCTTCCCAGATCTTGTCTGCTACTCCTGAGACGCTTCTATGTTCAACCACATATCAACCCACTGCTGGTCGGTAGCCTCTAGTGCTTGTCCGGGCTTCTTGTAGGCAGTTTCCAGCACGTAGAGCAGACGATCTCGTAGTATCTTGATCGCCATCAATTGTCTCCAATGTTTGACCGACATCTTGACTTTTCCCGCGTCCAAGACCATCACGCCAGCATAGAACTTGAACTCCGCTTCGCCGATGAGCGTGACCAACGTTGAGTCGGGGATCGCGGATGTTTCAAAGACATTTAGATTGCCGCTACGGTTCTGCATAGCCTCGAAAAATGACAGCCATCGGGGCACCCTCGGGTTGTTATGGTTGATGGAGCGGGAGGTGAGTGAGACTTGCTGATTCGTGTACACGTTGCGCCAGCCTTTGCCTTCGCGCGTGAGAACTCGAGGATACAGTGCCATGGCGGTGATGCCGTTTAGTGCTCGATCGCTGAGTCTCTGGTTATATCTGTCCGGCATGGTGTAGAAGTTGATGTTTGAACCGCGACCGGGGCCGGATCTGGCACGGTTCAGTGCAGTCTTCTCCTCGGGGTCCAAGAATGCGAGACCCGCGTCGACGAGATACACAAGAAGCTGGACCTTTTGTTCTTCGATCTGGCACATTGTTTGATCGCTAATGTGGTTCTTGCGGCAAAATTCTTGGGCTGAGCGGGCTGCTTTGGCCCTTCGCCATGCTTCATATGCGTTGAATGAAGATAGCAGGTCAGAGTCGGCGCGGCTGAATGTTTGACGGGCGTCAGGGTGAGAGGTAGCTGCTGCTGAAGAAGTGAGGAATGGTGATTTCGAGGTCAACAGGGACACGATGGACAGAATCGGATCCTGTACAAGGTTAGCTAGCTCGATCAATGTACGAGAGTGAAACAGGGACATGGTCGTACCAGGCATCTGAAGATGACTCCAAAGATTGCCAACTTAGCAAGCGATACTTCCAATGGAAGTCGCGCAATTTGCTGGCCAAGTGGTGTCAGACCCTCGGTCTTTGTCAGTGCCCCAGCGTCCTTTAGCTTTTCTATCGCTCTCAGCACATTTTTCCTGGAGGGAGGGTCGATTGCAGCGTTGAGTGTCTCTTCTATAGAGCCCAAGTTCCATACTTTGATCCTTAGCATTGGGTCCTGCAAGCTCAACCTCAGCATTTCAGGCACCTGCTGCTCGAGCATGAGAGTATCGTGCCGATGCTTTGTGACAAGGTGAAAGCATAATCCCTCTTGCACACGAGCAGCACGACCTCTTCGTTGGCGCGCTGACGAGCGTGAGATGAATCCTTCAGTGAGTCTGGAAAGCTGACGCCGCTCATCGAACCGCATGACTTTCTCCTTGCATGTGTCGATCACAGCGGTGACATCAGGGATGGTGATACCCGTCTCGGCAATATTCGTGGCAATCACAATCTTTCTGTGCCCCGGTGGCGGTCGTTCAAATGCCTTTTCAAGGTCCTCGGTGGAAAATGTGGAATGCAGCAGATGCACCACCCAGCCACGACTGAACGTGTCCATTGACATGAGCAGGTTGTGAAGACGGCGCATCTCGCCGATTCCAGGCATGAATATGAGAATTGCACTGCTGTATTTGGCATATTGGCGCTTCATCGCGATCGAGGCCGAAATCTTTGCGATGAGATTGTAGTCGATGCGATACTCGTCCATTTGTGATATCACAGCTTGGGTCTTGCCACTGTATTTTTCAGGCTCCAGAATGACAGGGCGACCTTTTCCGTGGCCGTAGTCTTCAAATTCAACGTCGTCTTCTTCTAGAGCCACAGATTGGTCTTTGCCTCCAGTGAGGCCGAGGGTGGCTTCGACGGCGTCCTCTAGAAAGCCCAGCTCAACGGGGAACGTCCGGCCAGGGAGATCCAGAACAGGCGCACCTCCAAAGTAATCGGAGAACTTCCGTGCGTCTACTGTGGCCGACATGAGAATGATCTTCAGAGTTTCCCGGCGTCGTTGAAGTTTCTGTAATGCAATGAACAATAAATCTAGGTCCATTGTGCGCTCATGGACCTCATCAAGAATCAGGTAGTCCAACTCATCCAGGTTGGGCGATTCTTCCAACATCCGCAGCAACACACCCGTGGTTGCGTATGTGATACGAGTGCTGCTGCTCGTCTTGCTTTCCAACCGTATTGCGTACCCCACGAGCGATTTTGATGTGCCGATCTCATTGCGGTTTTCTCCTAATTCTTGCGATACTCGTCTTGCTAACGTCACAGCCGATATACGCCTTGGTTGAGTGACCAGAATGCGGCAGTCTTGATTGCTGCCGAACTGCTGTTCAAGTATTAATACTGGAATGCCAGAGGACTTGCCTGCACCAGTCTCGGCACAAATCACAGTGACCGGGTTGTTGGCAATGCAAGACAATATGTTGTCCTTGTACTTGTGGACTGGCAGCGATTGACGGACCTCAAGCATTTGCTGGAAAGAAGGGCGAGACGTCCGTGAAAGCCAGAGCTTCGAGATCTGATCTGGATCTAGTTTGTTGGGAGCAGGACGTGGTCGCCGACGATCTGTGGCTAGGGTCGCTTGCGCTTTTTGAGTTGCGACGGCATCACACTTCTGATGTTGTGGCTTCTCTTGAATGGCTTGGATAATGCTCCGTAATCGGCGGAGTGCTTCCTTGTGCTGCCCGTCCACTAATCTTTGCTTTTCGTCAGCTAGGTCTCTGACAAGCTCTCGCCACACGGTCGGAAGCCTTGCGACTGCCTTCTGTTCCTTCGAGCCCAGCGACGAGACCACGAACATGCCCAGCGAGCAGATATATGCTTCTGACTGGATGGTAGTGGCGGCAGCGACGGTCTCCATCACAAGAGTCCAGGTTCTTGCCGTGATCTTCATCGATATCATCGACGGCAGGGCCGAAATAGCATGCTCGTCTGGCGAAAGCTCTCCTGACCAGGAAATCTCCAAACTGTGCCTCGTTGAGTGTGATGCGACTTGCAATATACGTGTATGTATGCGGCATTTTGGGTCATAACCTTTGCATGTATCGTCGAGTAATTTTTTAGGAGACACGCCACTCCATTTGCCAAAATCAACGAGTTTGATGTCTCCCTCTGGTTTCGTAGCCTCATCGGGTGCGAGATCCTCAGACTCTCTGCCGAACATACCTCCCAATAGGCCATCTTCCCCATTGGTGTCTGCTTCAACACCAGGGGGCCTAGTCTTAGTTTTCGGCATGCCTTTTTCTCTTTGCGAAGCTCCATCTTGCTCCAAATCACGACGTCGGAATGATTCCTCCCGTAAAGTCTGTAGTCGCTCCTCTTGAAGCTCGGCCATGATAGCTCTCCAAGATGACTCAGCCTCATACTCATCTAGCAGAGGATCTCGACATAAAGTTTGAACTTTGCCCTTCAGCTTGGCTATACGCTGTTGCCGGTTTGATGAGAAATTTGGCTTCGCAGCATGAAGTGGATTCTCCAGTTCCCATAATAATCGCTTGGTCCGGACATAACGCTCTGTCAGCTTTGCAGGGTCGTCATCTTCGTCACTCCCGGATGAAGCACTGGGCGAATAGTCATCTTCCGTTTCTGATAGCTGAGCTGGTGTGCTTGTTGGACTTCTGCGACTTTCAGTTGCAGATGTTGGTTCTAACGAACAGTCAGTCACATATTTTCTCAGTGGAACACCCAAGCGGATGTTATCATTTTAGCGCTAGGGCATTTGGTATTGGGTTCTGAAGCTTGCCTGGATGATAGACCCAGAGTGCCATCCTTTGAATGACCCAAGATGTTCAAACTCGATCTCAATTAATGCAAAAACTCACCTGAATCAATCACAACAGGCGTGTTAGAGCCACTATGTCCAGGACGGAGCTCTGGGACATGTTCGTAGCTCGACAATTCCACTGCGTCTTCGCCCATTGCGTACCATTGAAGAGCTTCCATTAGGCCCGGGAGTGAATCAGATAATGTGCTCAGTCGACCAGACAATGCAAGGCCAGCAATATGCGTAACGGCTTCCGGTACTCGAGGGAGCTTCAAAGCTTGCAAAACCCTTTCAAGCGTCCAGAGATCGAGCAATGTCTTCTCTTCGGCGCTGGAAGGAGGAGGGCCATGATCCATTCCATTGTTCGTAGCTGTCCATGATGCGTTCATCGCGAACAGTTTGTCGATGGTCTCTTGTGGAAGCCATGGGTATGTTGACAGTTTGTAGGCTTGCGAACGTAGTTGCCTTCGCTCTGTCTCAAGCCGTGTCACTTGCCGACTGGCGTCGAGCAGGCATCGACTTGAGTGCTTTTCAACCAAGGCTTCAAGCTCTGAGTTTTCCAGATGGGCTTCCAATTGCTCTGGGGTCATGTCCTCAATCCTTTCAGACGCCTCAGGAAGAGGAGCCGTGGCGGCATCATCGCCATTCTGCAGAGCCCGGACAATTTGGGGCGATGCCCCGGTGCCAGACTCGGCAACACTCTCATTTGGCTCGTCGATCGGTTTTGCTTTTGAAGGGACAGAAGTGGTAGCAAATCCTCTTGCAGGGTTCGCAACAGCCTTCTTTTTCTTCTTGTTCGGAGCCATACCTATATAAAGGGGTTGGCTGGTTGGCGGAGAGGGGAGATGGGTTTTGCGATCAAGACCGCACAAGATAGTTGAACCCTGCACTCACTGCTGCAAGCATGGTACTAATAGATCACATACACAACATGGCTTCCTGGCACCGAAGGATCCGGCCTTCTCGTAAAGGTCAACCTGTACCATTGACAATTTTATAGGATGGTCACAGTAATAAAAAAGGCCTGCTAAGTGAAGAAATCGGCGCCAAGCCCTTGTCTGACATGCCCGTCATTCACTCCAACGACTTTGATATCAGTACAAGGCGAGTGTAGTGACTCCGGTAAGGAGACAATTTTCAAGCACACCCGGCGACCTACAAATCGAGATTCTCAGAATGTTAGCACTGGCTCTAACGGCTGAGTTGGAAGGGTATCGAAATCTGCAGGGATAGTCTTGACTGTCACTAATGCTGTCCAGTGTTACCGACCTCAAGCCCCTCGACACAACCGATTCTCCATATTACTATACATTCAAAGTTCAATGTACATCATGTCGTGAAGTACATGCGAACTGGGTTGGATTTAGTCGTCATGTAGGTGTTATTTAGGCGAAGCCGAAAGCTGTTACCAATCCCACTTGGATATTCTTGCTTGGTCTTCGTGGGGTTATTTCAGCCTGCACAAGCTACGGCTTGTATGTAGCTCTCCTCTAACGGAGCTGTCATAGGAGATGAACGAACAGTCCGGGAGCCGAGGAGAAGCAAACTTTGTATGGAAATGCAAGAATTGCAAGGTGAGACACCGCTCTACTGCTTGCAGCACCAAAATGCTAACCACGCATGCAGCGAGAATCCAGTGCAACCATAAAGACAGCTCCAGCATCTTACGAACAGAATTCGCCGGCCAAAGCAAAAAACATCATTGAGATTGACTGCCGAGGCTTGGAATTCACCGACTTCAAGGCAGACGTGAGTGGTAGACAGGACCTGCCCTAGCTTGCAGTCACTGACCAACTATAAGGGCGAATGGGAAGCCACGGGTATAGACTCGGGCACTAAGTTCAGTGGAATAGATCTCTCCGAGGACGAATGGTTCGACTATGATGAGAAGGCGGGAGAGGAGGTGAGCATCAAGGACATCAAATGGGAGGTGCGGCGAGCTTGAGGATCTGATGTCGTCCAAGTTGTAACATGGCTACTTTGGTTACTGTCACTCGAATCACCTCGAACCTTGATATTAGGGGCTGGGATGAACACGGGGGCTTTCTTGCAAGGCCACCTCTTCCTCGAGACTCCCGGAGCATGTGGTTTGGTGTACGGTACGCTTTCCCGTCAACTCGAAAGCAATGCAGAAGAGGGACTGTGTGCCCCGGAATCCTTTTGACATAAAGGACCGCTGCTACAAAAGCATCTTTTTGTCGGTTCGAATAGTGATCATCATAGAGGAGTCGTCAAATATCCCGCGACCTCACCTAGAGGGGACGAAGGCCGATGAATGTACAAGGCTGTGCACGTGACGTTCGAGCTGTGGTGGTGCCAAGCAATGCGGCTTCGACAATTTTCTGAGCGCAACCTGGCGCGAGGCGCGCCTTGTTGTATCTGAACGAGTTTCCTGCAGCACAGATCGGTCTTGCGAGAAGTCATACTGACCAGTCGCACGAGATAGTAGCAGAGATCCCCAACAGTGATCATGAACGTGAGTCAGAGTACGACGTGTGCGCACTCAATACTAACTCTTCTAAAGTTCACTCCGCTAAACCCACGGCCTCTTCTGCAAAACCTGTACGTTCGACCTCTTGCCCCTCTATTTCCATTTCACAGGCCCAACTGGCGCAATCGCTGGACTTGAGAAGACATATGTTTCAGGGCTGAGACCCATCGCTTTTTCTAGGATTAATGACGAGGTTATAATTCGACTGAAATGGGGACAGACTGAATACAAAGGTCGCCTGGTCAGCGTCGACTCATACATGAACATCCAATTGTCAAACACGGAAGAATACATTGACCGTAAACACACTGGTACGCTAGGCGAGGTGCTGATCAGGTTTGCGAGAAATCATTCAAGCTGGTTGGTGTGATTTGCTAATACGGTGCCAATAGATGCAACAATGTGCTCTGGATATCAGCAGCCAAGGGCGTGGAAATGAATGGTGAAGCCGACACAAAGATGGAGGGTTAATCAGAAGGAATCGTCAAACCTGACAATGAACTGCTATTCGAATGTGTCGCCGCGGGATATCCGACCTACCTCACCTCCGATGACCTGGACCGAGACACGACGATTCTGACTTATCAACACACTTGCCAGAAGGAAGGCCGTCAAAGAGAACTCGTTTGTCAAGCCCGCTGGGCCGCATACCACGATTCCCACATGACAATCCGAGATTTATTCAACGCGTTAATGACTTGGAAGACTTGGGGTCCTATGATGCTACATGCATTGGCTCACTAGAAGGATTATGAAGCCTACGCATTCCTTGCATCAGTGGAGGGGATGACCGGAAGCTCGGATGGCTCTCCGCGGGAAAGTCGGTTTCGCCAGTAGGCAGAACCTATAGGCGATTGAGCAAAGTGCACGACAAGAATATCGCTCACGAAAGCACAATGTGATTATGTGAATAGTGCCTGGAAGAAGAGGTGCTGTGTGGGAAGCCATTGCCATCAATTAAAGCCTCAGGCTGTTCAATCGTCAAGCCACGTAATGCAACCATGACTTGACAAATAAACGTGCCATGCTGAGTGTGCTTCTGAATTCCTGTCCTGTGTACAGTACTCCGTAGTTAGTATTGTACTGTATATTCTCAATCGACGTCATTCGAGACCGCTTTATGTCAAGTGCAGCATCACGAGTCAGCCCTTCGGTGGTAGCGAGACTATTTTTGTGTTCGAGGGATACGATACTACATACACGCTCTCAGGCCAAGTACGGAGTCGGGTGCACAGAGCTTCGCTTCCGAATTTTTGCCCCTAGATGCGTAAGCTATCCTTTCCCGAGTAGATTCGGACGTGTACACTTGTCGACCACTACTGTACGAAAAGTGCCGAGGCGCACCTTCTTCGGGGCTTAAATGGTAGCGATTTCGCGACAAACCACAAGTGGAAGGATTCTGGACGGAGGACAGGGGGAAACTGTGCCAATAGAGTCTTGAGTTATGCTCGCCATCTGTCTGGGCAGGAGTAGCAATCCGACCAAGCCTTTGACAGTCTCACCCCCTACAGTATGTGGTCAATGCTGATCGTCCTCATGCCAACGTGGCTTTCGCCTCTGTCTTCGTATTCGACCTCACGGACCTTGCCAGCACTGGAACCTTTGCCACAGCACGGATCGCTGGTGCTTGCTTATACGATACCCGCCTGCTGCTTGGCCCCGGGGCTGGTTAAAAAGATTTGCGCCACACGACAGGGGGGACCCTGACACTTGCAATAGCTCCCGCGAGTTCCCACTGCGCTGGCCCAGGACTAGAGCGCACGAGGGCTACCAGTCTGGGAGTACCAGTCCGGCCTGGGGAAGGTCGATGGAGGGACGGCGTGAGAAGCCACTGGAACACTTCATTGGGGCCCGATGCGCAGTTGAGCCAAGGGTCTGGATGCGGTGCCGAGGGGATTTGTATGCAAAGGCGCGGCCGTGGTCGTGTGCCGGATCGAAGATGGCCAGATTGGAAATCTGCCTCCCTCGAATTTTAAGTCCTGTCTATTGCCTACATCTTTGTTGTCTGCATATTGTATCTTTTGTCTTCTGTCGACTCTTCTTTGGCGGTTCTCAACCTTCGTTCGCATCTACACGCCGTACCTTTCGGTGGGCCTTTCGCATATACATACTCAGTGCCGTGCTCTCACCAGCCATACACACGCCATGTCGTCCAAATTCACAGAGATCCTCGACGAAGGATATCAGACATCGTCGCCCCAGGACGACGTGCGCCTCGAAGATATCATTGCAGCCACCAACATGTCTTACCGCGGTCGCACCTCGTCAGAAACAAGCTCACGAAGCGCAAGTTCATCCAACAGCGCCAGCCCTGACGAGAAGCCTCGCAAGAGGTTGTCGCGACTCCTCTTACCCACGGGAAAAAGATGAACTGCGCAAGATGAACTGCGTGAAAATCAACTACGAGCTACGACTGTACCAATTATACAGGGGCTGAACTGATGAGAAACGAACAACATAATTCCCATGCCAACACCAAAAGTCTCTCCTTTGGTGCACTGCGACAGCACGAGGCACCCATACCACAGTCTCCTTCAACTTCTGGAGAGTGCGAGAAACAGATCCTCCCTCCCTACACACATCCATTCAAAATTGTCCCATGACACGGAGAGACATTGGGATCACCACGAGCCGGTTGATTGAGTCAAACGCTCGGGGGCTGCCGTTTTGAGTCAAACGAGGGCTCCAGAAGTCGAAGGATGGCAGTATGGCAACAATTTGCATCACCAATGACTCCAAAGTAAAAGATTGGCAGCATCCCCACAACCCGCGACGAAAAAAGATCAGTCGGCCACATGGCCACATGACCTCCCTTTCGATGAGACATTTACTCCCTTGACCGCTTCTTCTCCTGTCGCAAAGTCACGACACGACGGATGCTCAAAATTGGAGCATTGGAAAACAAAACTTCTCTTCTCCTATTATTATTATGCAGAACAGCGCCCTTTTCATACGAGTCGCTTGGTGCCGGTTCTGAGGGCCAAATTAGGAAATACAGTATGGGGGAGCGGAGACGCAGGGGAAATTTGACCGCCTGAAAAAAAAGGACTCGACACAGGAACACCTCACTCCGCTTATTAGTGCATTTACACACATCGTCGTTCAGACTCGTGACCGAGAATTTTGTCTGTCAGCAAGCATGCAAGTTTGGTCAAAAAAATTTACCGGGTGGAAACGAGCACTCACACATAATATTTGTGTGCAGCATACTCCGTACTCCGTACTAGGTCCAGAATTGTTGGAACTTTGCCATGATGATGTTAACAATGTAGCCATGGAGGAAAAGCACACAACTATCAAGGAGTAATACAATACCATGATTGTGACATCCCTTCTCCACGAGCTGCCAGTCTAGAATCATTATTCTAAAACTATATTGCTATTATTGTTTCCCTGCTTCAGCATCCACTGTTTCCACCAGGCTAGGGGACTCCCGTATGTTCTGTAGGTATTGTATGTACTGTCGGTATGTATGGAGTAAAGGGGTTCATATTGTACAGTAGGAAGTCTCTTCGGTGGAGTTGAAGCTTCTAAAACAAGTTTACAACATGGTTTTTGACGTGCTCCCTTAGATCTAGACCGTCGGTTGATTGCACGCCTAGATCGAAGCCCTTGGGAGCGTCTATTGGCGCACTGAGCCAGCCGCCAAGAGCAGCTCAAACCTGGGCTGACTTGAGTGTGAAAAGACTAAGATTATTATATTTTTGGGTCGAAATTTTATGCTAATTTCTGCCCACAGAAATCGTCTCATGGACACCCCTTGCTGAAGAAGGGAGGATGGCCGAGCGGTTAAGGCGCTGTGTTTAGGTCATTCTTGCTTGAAACTTGAACCGCAGTGGGAGTGAGTCTTCTCTACATCGTAGCCCATCAAGTTCGTCTTGCTAACAGTACCATCGTAGAACCTCGTGGGTTCGAATCCCACTCCTCTCAAATACTTTCTTTTTTGCAGTTTCTATTGTGCTTAGGAGCCCATTTTTTGGTATGCCTAGCTTAAAGTTCCATCACTTTGCACACTAGACTAGTTTTGGTGGAAAAGAAGCTTTAGGCGCATCTATATAGACATGTTGTACAATAACATAGGTACTCTGTACTCTATATTGCACGTGGACATACCGGTATTCGTAAGTCACGTGGTTAAGCCCAAAAGGTTCGCACACGCCGTATCTATTACTCGTATGTAAAATAGATACTGGAATCGGTGCATGTGTAACTCTTCTGAAGAATGACATGATCATGAAGCCCAGAACTTCTGTTCTTGAGCCTGTGGCTGTATGTTGAGTCTACGAGGAACTGCTCCTACAGGTCATGAATAATGTGCTGTACCACTCAACGGCCTCCTCCCAGTCAACGATGACAGTCGTTTTCAATTTGGCCTGATGTTTCACGCCCGGTATCAAAGCAGCGCCTGGATTCGTTGATAGGTAGAAAGGTCGTTGAGCGATACCCTACGGTGTCTATCATAACATATGCTGCTTGGACACCGGATACGAAGCTGTGGGTGGTACTTGTAATGTCCGACGTAACGGCCCCAGCCACGTTTACTGTACAATACGTACTTGTACTATGATGCCCAGGCTGGGCCTTGCATCAGCCCAAAGCTTCACCTTCCTCACCGGACAATGCGACTTTCGACATTCCACGACTTGATACATCAGCACATTTTCGGCCAATTTATACAACACTCCGTATACTCTTCGCACTGACATCCGCCTGCATCTAATTTCTGTTTAGCTTCTGTAATCTTTGAAAATGTCCTCAAGCCGCCTCTTCCGTTTCAACCTGCCCAAGCCAGCCTGGCTGAATAGTGCCAACACCAGAACCGCAGGCGTCTACCTTGCCGGTGCACTTGTACGTTTTTGCCCTTTTCCTTTGCGCCGCCGCCAGGATTTCTCTCTTCTTGCCATGTTGGGATGGGAATCTCAAAGCTAACAATGGACCGAATTGCGAAACCTAGTTCTCGTTGGGATTCTTCTTCTTCATCGACGCGAGCGTATATTCGAAATCCCCCCTCAACGGATCGCACGTCCACATCAACTTTGTCGACTGGATCCCCTTCATCTGCTCGGCGCTGGGGATGCTGGTCATCAATAGCATCGAGAAGTCCCGCCTCAGCGCCGACAGCTTCTCGTACAGTGGGAACGGCGTGGCATGGAAGGCGCGCACGGTGCTTTTCCTCGGGTTCGCGCTCATGGCCGGCGGCCTAGCGGGGAGCGTCACGGTCATGGTGCTGAAGTACCTGTTCAACGACTACGCTCTGACGACGGTCTACATGGGTGTTGCGAATGTGGTGGCAAATGCCCTGGTTATGCTCAGCAGCGTGGTGCTGTGGGTTAGTCAGAACATGGAGGATGATTATACCTATAACTTGCAGCTGTAGATGCGGCAAGCAAGCGGCCGCCGGAAGGGAAAGGAAAGAAAAAATGCATGGAAATTTAATACTACAAGGGCCGTGACATGGTCAGGCAGGGGAAGGCAAGGCAAGGCAAGGCACGGAAGAACGCACAGTGTCGTGTGCACACATTACCGGCATCAGCGTACGAGCATGGTTTCACTTCTGAGATTACAGAAATTGAATGGTATTCTTACAAGTTGCATTACTTTTGGCGTGACAACCATGGACTGTAAATTCTAAAGGCAAGGCTAGCCAAAATGCTAGTCCTGCAGTGTCTTGATTGATTCTAGTCCTTCATCTCCTCGTTATTACTTTGAAGTGGTTCGAAGTGCTTCTTGATGAGGTATTCTCCTGTACAGCCGCTCGGGCTGATTAGAACTCTTCCATGCCGTGTGCATTCAGGCTTCATAACCGTTGTGTGCGCCTGGCAGAGGCGTCGTGCCGAAGGAGTACTATAGCAGTCCCTTCTCATAGGACGTGCCGTCAACCTCTTCTTGGTGGCAACAAGTATGGAAGGTACTCGTATGTCCATGGACTATTCGATAGAACATTGGCCAATGCCTGTTCATCTGGCAACTTCCTTTCTGCATCTAGCTTCCTTCTTTGCCTTCAATCCCTCTCTCTCAGCTTTCCCATGATGGCGTCAATGACATCCATGTCTGCTGCCGATACGTGGTCTGGACCGACAAAGTCCTTTGGTAGCCGCTTGACAGCCTCGTTCATTGCCGGCTGGTAGTTTCTCACTCCCGAACTGAGAGCGTAGACTGCTTTCCGCCGGACTGCCTTGTCCGAGTCGTCCAGCGCCACTTGACACAGTTTGTCGATGCCGTTCAGAGCCAGGAGACGTTCTTGCGCTTTAACGTTGTTTTGCACCGCCGTCCCCAGACACCAGGCAGCCATGCGTCGCGAATCCGCCACTTCGCTGTCCAGCTGGGACAGGAGAGGCGTCCAGAGGCCCAGCGGCTCCATGTTGTTGGCGTTGTCGATGCTCTCGACTAGTTGCTCGAAATTGTCAAAGGCCGTCATTTTGGCGTCGTGCGTTACTTCGGGGTCAGATGATACAATTATGGACATGGCTTCTTTCATCAGGTCGGCGTCGCTGGGTCCGCCCATGAGTGTGCGAAGAGCATCGGCTGATAAGCCTTTCGGCTCTCTAGTCGGCTGGTCGGTGGTGGCACGACCTGCCTCTGAGTTCTCGATACCCCATGCCAAAAGGGAGTTTAAGCCTGGATCCATTTCTGTGCTGGGGTTTTTCTGGGTTTGACTGTAGAAAAATGAATAGAAATCTATCGTACGCAGAAGATATCAACGTGGTGTATTAGTTGCGATTGTGAGTATTTGGCAATCAAAATGTTGTTGTATAATGGCGATTTTCACACTTTCTCAATTTGTATGGGTGCCGCGAGAATCATCTCGAAGTCTCTGAGATGAAGTCATTGTGATTCGGCGAATCAGAAGGCTTCTTAGATAATAGACGCCAGATCCATTGTCGATTCCCTTACCCGCCGCTTTTGGCTCACTATCTACGAGTAAGTGCGAACGCAGAGGGCAAAGACTCTAGCTACTCAATTCGACCCAACCAGACGAGTTCAAGGACATTTACCTTTCAGAATAGCAGAGAGCAAGACGTGTTGCAAGCAACAGTGCCTTGTAACATTGCTGCACCGACGAAGGACTCCGTACTAAATCACAGCTCCCTGGGCGAGTGTCCGTATTCCGTACACGGTATCCCAAACGACACTAACCTGGACCGGGTGCCCAGTGCGAGTACGAGGCGTGCAGTTGTCGGTGGCTGAGAAGTGGGCTGTGGCCTGTGTGTTGCGCATACCCCGCCTTCGTGGCTGGGAGGCCGAATTTCCCACACACAAATTCATAGAGGCATCAACGTTTTTCAAGCCTAATCGAACACGCTCTGACGCCGGCTCAACGACTATGTGGGCTTGCCGGCCCAACAATTATACTCCGTCTTCCGCGTTCTGGACTCATTGCCCCTTTTCCTCAGAGAGACGGTGTGGATATCCGTAAAGAAGACAAATACATCGATCATTGAAGGGATCTTCAAGGCCGCAGGGACATCAAAGGATGGCGGGGCCAAAAATAGACGGAATGTGATGGCATCTTGTATCTCTGTCTCGTAATCATTTCAGCCGCAAGGCTCCGAGCACCTCGTACGGAGTATCTTGGGGGCGTGATATGCGTATTCGCTCTTAGTCAGGCGAGCACCAGAGAATCATAGCTGCCTGGGGTATGGATACGTGGTCAGTACGGATACTCCAAACACCCAAGTACCTCGTCACGGAGGGAGCATTGCGTGGCCTATGCCGCCACCTCGTGGAGAATAGAACGACTCCCCTAACAACAGCCTATCACTGAACTGTAAAACACAACTGCCTGTGGCTTCTCTGCTACAGGAATCGCACGGTTGTTTCGGGTGGCAGGCAGGCAGTCTGAGAGCCAAGTTGTACTCGTATCGGCCGATATGTTGAACCAGGCTTGCCAGTTGCAAAAGTATATGTATAGTGTATGTAGGATGCAGGGGAGTAGCAGTGCTCCGTCCTGGATAGCAAACTAGTTCCAGATAAGCAGCCTTTCGCAGCCCGACGGTACTTGTTGCCGTATAGCTGAAGTCACGACTAATACCAACTAAGTGCAAGTGCAGCAATCGAGCTTCGGTCACTCACCAGCAGCGGTCAGATCAGCTTGTGTCTTGGCGCCTGCCCACTCACTGGCCACCGCCTCCCTCTCTCTCCTACCGCTTGCCGTTCAAATCCATCCTATCTTACCTTCCTGACATTCCATTCTCAGCTTTCGTCCTTGTCCTCGCTCTGCAACATCTTCTACTCGTTAAAGTTCGGAGGTTCATTCTGCCTTCGTCGTCTCGAGTTCTCGCACATCCTTCGCTCAACAAGTCCTCATCTTATCGTCACTCAATCCACATAAGCCATCACAATGGAGGGTAAGCTTGCTTCTCTCCAACCTCAAACTTGCTGCACAAGCAATAACAACAATGCTGAACATATGCTGATTCATCATTCTCCCTATAGAAGAAGTTGCCGCTCTCGTCATTGACAATGGGTAAGCTCCTATCCCCTGGCCGCCCAAAGTGTGTGCCTGCGCCCGGTTCCGGCATGGGTCTCGACACCTCGAATGCAGCTGCGGCATCATCGGAAAAGAAGGGCAACCTCAATTTCATAAAGATTTGGCTGACGAAGTCTTTGCAGCTCTGGTATGTGCAAAGCTGGCTTTGCTGGTGATGATGCGCCACGAGCAGTTTTCCGTAAGTGCCCCGCATTGATGTAAAGCATGTGGAATCAGGCCTGACGTGCTCAACAGCATCCATTGTCGGTCGACCCCGTCACCATGGTATCATGATTGGTATGGGCCAAAAAGACTCCTATGTCGGTGATGAGGCCCAGTCCAAGCGTGGTATCCTCACCCTCAGATACCCCATCGAACACGGTGTGGTCACAAACTGGGATGATATGGAAAAGATCTGGCATCACACTTTCTACAATGAGCTGCGTGTCGCTCCAGAGGAGCACCCTGTTCTGTTGACCGAAGCCCCCATCAACCCTAAGTCCAACAGAGAGAAGATGACCCAGATCGTCTTCGAGACCTTCAACGCGCCTGCTTTTTACGTCTCCATCCAGGCCGTTCTGTCCCTCTATGCATCCGGTCGTACCACCGGTATCGTGCTCGACTCTGGTGATGGTGTCACCCACGTTGTCCCCATCTACGAAGGTTTCGCTCTTCCCCACGCCATTTCTCGTGTCGACATGGCTGGTCGTGATTTGACCGACTACCTGATGAAGATTTTGGCAGAGAGAGGTTACACTTTCTCCACCACCGCCGAGCGAGAAATCGTCCGAGACATCAAGGAGAAGCTTTGCTATGTTGCGCTTGACTTCGAGCAGGAAATTCAGACCGCTTCCCAGAGCTCCAGCTTGGAGAAGTCGTACGAACTTCCTGACGGTCAAGTCATCACCATTGGAAACGAACGGTTCCGAGCTCCTGAAGCTCTTTTCCAGCCAAGCGTTCTTGGTCTGGAATCCGGCGGTATCCACGTCACCACTTTCAACTCCATCATGAAGTGTGATGTTGATGTCCGTAAAGATCTTTACGGCAACATTGTCATGGTGAGTGCTTTGCTGAAGCTTGATTTGTTATCCGTACTAATATTGTATAGTCTGGTGGTACTACCATGTATCCCGGTATCTCCGACCGTATGCAGAAGGAAATCACTGCTCTTGCTCCATCCTCCATGAAGGTCAAGATCATTGCACCTCCCGAGCGTAAATACTCCGTCTGGATTGGTGGTTCCATCCTGGCATCTCTTTCCACCTTCCAGCAGATGTGGATCTCCAAGCAGGAATACGACGAGAGTGGTCCTTCGATCGTCCACCGCAAGTGCTTCTAAACGTTTCGCAAGTACATTGGAATGCTTGTTTCTCCAGATGACACGCAGCAACCTTTTCAAGACAGTAGTGCACGAAGTCAAGATTTTGATGAGACCAATGGCATGCGGAGCATAGAATTGTGGTGATCGATCAGTTGATGGAAGGTTTCCAAAACAAAAAAGTATTGTGGAACTAGCACGGAAGTCGGGCGCGTCTCATACAACCGAATGGGGGATACGGATACATTGGAACATGTATTGAGAGCAAAGTCACACCTTCAATGAGTAGCGCCATTCCAATAGTGTCTAGCCTGCAATGCTAGCCGTTAATGTTTCAAAAACATGCACACCCAACCTTGAAATAGGTCGTGCGCCTTGGTAAATTCTACGCGTCCATCCCCTATGCATGTACAGTCCCATCATCATCCAACACATGAAGTAGTGTTCGTGACCAGAATTATACTGTCTTGAGACTTGCTCGGTAGCCTGGGACGTCTCCGGAAACTTCCCTTATCGTAGCACCGTCCTCGGCAGGCTCAAGGATCTTCCACTCACAACTGATGCCCTCATCTTTGAACTGTTGCACAATGACGCCTGCAATGGCATCGAAATTCTCCGTGGCAAGGGCCAGGATCGTGGGGCCAGCTCCCGACAGACAGATCCCCAGCAGACCTTTGTGTGAGCTGGGCGACATTGACGACAGGATGGCGGGCAGGGCAGGGATCAATGTCTTGCGGTAAGGCTGGTGGATCTTGTCCTGCATTGCACTGTAAATGAGGTCGGGGTTTGGCGGCGAGTCGGAAAGCACGGTTGTGAGAAGCGCTAGTCTTTGGAGGTTGAAGATCTAATGTTTTTGCCCAACGTATTGGACATGATTAGTTATTATTTTCATACTTCAATGGTTCGTGTTGACATGAAAAATGTGAAAAAGGGGGGGGGGATGTTACGCTTGTGCTGGTTCGTGTGCATGTGCATGGAGGGGGAAACATATGTACTCACCATGTCCTGCCGCGTATATGACTTGGGCAATACCTCTCTCGCCTTGGCCGTGCTCACCTCGAAATCCGGGATGATGGCCAGAGCCTTGATCTCCTTGGCCCAGTTGAAACGGCGGTAATGGCCGATGTTCTCGGGCGGGATGGGCGGCGTGAGACCTGTGTCGACACCGCCGGCTGGCTGAGGTAGGACTTCGGACAATGGGACTTCCTTGCGCGCCATGTCGTCCGGGTCGAGCTCGTTGAGGTACGTGCCGACGAAGCCACCGTACAGAGCGGCCGCGACGTTGTCTGGGTGGCGTTCGACCATGAGGCAGAAATCGAGGAGGCGTGGCTGAGGCAGGTCGAGCTTGCCGACGACGTTTCCTAGCAGGACGCCTGCGACGACGGCGGCGCCGGACGATCCTAGACCCCGGCCAAGTGGGATTGGGTTGTGAATGTGTACGTGCGTCTGTGGCGGGAACGCGCGCCGGTCGTGGCACCGGAGAAGGTACAGTGCTGTCCGGGTCAGGAGGTTGTTGGCTGGGTTGAGGTCGATGTCCTCCGCGCCCACGCCGGTGTAAGTCACTGTGCAGTTGAGAGGGTTCGAAGCGTCGACTGGTGAGGTTTCGTCGACACTAACGCGAAGCTCGAGGTACATTGACAAGGCGAGGCCGATGACATCGAAGCCCGGGCCTGGATGGGACGGTGAGTCAGGATCGAGCGATGGCAAAATAGTATTGTTGTCGCAATAGCGTCTAGGGTGGTGAATGGAAAATCGGTGATGATCTCAGACTTACCAATATTGGCCGATGAGCATGGAACCCCTGGTCATGTTAGAAAGGTGTCTCCCAAGAGAATTGTTCGGTTTGGGCAAAAAGACTGACTTATGAGATGCATGGTGGAATAAGGGAGGCCCAGCTCAACAAGGTAGGGCTACCCTAGAAAATCTTTCTGGAGTGTTGCAAGCCTGATATCCCTCTGTCCTCGTCTGTATGGTAATGACAGGAGTAACAAGCTTTCCAAACACAGCGTGTGTCAAGAGGTTTCCCTATCCGTTGTCACCTTGAGTTGTTGTATCCCACTGCCGGCGAGATCGGTCTGTATGAGTCGAAAAACAATGCTGGGTGGTGAGTGACGGCACAGCCAATCAAAGGCCGGATGAATTTTTCGCCTCCTTTATCGATAAGAAGTTGGGGGAGAATTTTCCTCGCTTGGCGCCGCTGCGACTACGACCATTATTTCTATCTCGGGACGTGCTGTAGGATGAGACTCTCTCTCTAGGTCCTTTCAAATTACATGTAGTCTAGAGCTACTCGTTCCTTGCTCAGGCAGACACCCTTCTTGTCGTTGTCTTGGCTGGTAAGTCGCTTTGCATGTTGGCGTTGGGTTTTGGTGTTGTGTTTTGAGAGACTATTCGACAAAGTCACCAGGACCCGGTGGTGGTCTGCAGATCTGTGCTACAGCGGTCTTCGAATTCTGGTGCTCAAATCTTGTTCCATGCATGGAATTTGTACTGACCTTGTATTCTCATTTTCCAGATCAGAATCGCGGCAAACATGACAAGAGAAAGACTTCGTATACTCGTCATTGGCTCTGGTGGGCGAGAACATGCCCTTGCTTGGAGACTGGCCAAATCGCCCTCCGTTGATGTTGTTCACGTTGCGCCGGGCAATGGTGGCACAGAATTCGACAAGGTCGCCAATGTCAACATAGCAGCGGACAATTTCACCGACTTGGTCGAGCACGCGCAGAAACATGGCCTTAACCTCGTAGTCGTTGGACCTGAGGCACCCTTGGTCGCGGGAATTGAAGGCTTCTTTCGAAAGAAGGGAATCCGCTGCTTCGGCCCTAGCAAGGCCGCTGCTAGAATGGAGGGCTCAAAGGCATTCTCCAAGGATTTCATGCAACGTCACGGTATTCCGACAGCTGCATTCCGCAACTTCAACGACTATGAGTCAGCTCGCAAATACCTTGATTCTGTCAACCACAATGTTGTGATCAAAGCAGATGGTCTGGCAGCAGGAAAAGGAGTCATCATCCCCACCACTAAAGACGAGGCACATGAGGCTCTACGCAAAATTATGGTCGAGCATGAGTTCGGCTCGGCTGGCTCTCAAGTGGTCATTGAGGAGTTCTTGGAAGGCGAGGAGCTTAGCGTTCTGACTTTCAGTGATGGTTACACAATCAGATCTCTTCCACCCGCCCAAGATCATAAACGGGCGCTAGACGGAGATCAAGGCCCAAATACTGGAGGCATGGGGTGTTACGCCCCGACAAGGGTCGCTTCCAAAGAGCTGATCGCTCAGGTTGACCGTGAAATCGTACAACCGACAATCGACTGCATGAGGCGTGAAGGCATGCCATTTGTCGGCTTCCTTTTCACCGGTCTTATGATAACAAAGAACGGACCCAAAGTCCTGGAATACAACGTAAGAGGAGGTGATCCTGAAATCCAGACTCTGTTGCCCCTTCTGAGCGACGACACCGATCTCGCCAAGGTTATGCTCGCCTGCACAGAACACTGGTTAGACGGTGTTTCCCTGAAGATTGAGCCAAAGTTTGGCGCTACGGTCGTCGCATGTGCGGAAGGATACCCTGCCAAGTACGCAAAGAATCAACAAATCAGTATCCAGAAAGTGCCAGAGGACACCTTTGTGTTCCACGCTGGTACCAGCATGGATGGCAAACACGTGATCTCTACCGGGGGCCGAGTGATAGCTTCGACTGCAACGGCAGCTACATTGGAAGACGCAGTGGCGAAAGCGTACAAGGGCATGGATTGTATCAAGTTTCAGGGAATGCACTTCAGAAAAGACATTGCCCATCGTGCTTTCGCGAGGAAAGAGCAGGGCAAGGGACCGGAAAGCGAGGCTTTGACATATGCTTCCGCTGGGGTTTCAATTGACGCAGGCAACGACCTGGTCGCGAGAATCAAACCGGCTGTCAAGTCGACCTCCCGTCCTGGTGCTAACGCAATAATTGGTGGGTTCGGCGGAGCTTTCGATCTTGCAAGTGCTGGCTACCACGAAAAGTCACCTATGCTCATTGGCGCGATCGATGGTGTCGGAACCAAGCTCAAAATCGCCCATGCCACGAACATTCATGACACCGTGGGCATTGACCTCGTTGCCATGAATGTGAATGATTTGGTCGTGCAAGGAGCCGAACCACTAATGTTCCTGGACTGCTACACATGCAGTATCCTGGATGTCGACATCGCAAGCAGCTTCATTAAGGGTGTTTGTGACGGTTGCAAGACCGCAAAATGTGCTTTGGTAGGAGGTGAAACAGCGGAAATGCCTGGGCTTCTGCTCGGCACCGAGTACGATGCTGTTGGCGCGGCAATTGGTGCTCTCGACACTGCTGCCGGAAAACGGCTTCTGCCAGACACCGAAAGCATGGTCGAGGGCGATGTACTCCTTGGCCTGGCTTCAGATGGTCTTCACTCAAATGGTTTCTCCCTGGTACGCCGTGTCGTTGAGAAAATGCGCTTGAATTTCTCGGACCAGGCACCATGGAACCCGGACCAGACGGTTGGTCGATCTCTGCTAACCCCAACCCGGATCTATGTCACGTCGCTCCTTCAAGCAGTCAAGCGAGATCTTATCAAGGGCATGTCGCACATCACAGGTGGTGGCCTTTCGGAAAACGTGCCTCGAATGTTGCCAGGCCATCTTTCCGCTGAGATCGACGTGTCATCGTGGGGTCGGCCGGCTGTCTTTGAGTGGCTTCAGCGATCTGGCAATATCAAAAATGCAGAGATGGCTCGAACATTCAATAACGGTATCGGCATGGTCCTTGTCGTGTCTGATGTTGCCTCTGGTGAGGTCAAGAAGATCCTAGAAGCCGAAGGAGAGACAGTCTTCAAGCTTGGCAAGTTGGTGAACAGGGATGGTCAAGAAGGTTGCATCTTGAGTAATCTGGACAGATGGAACTCCTAAAGGATGCATATTCTTACTCTCAAGAACATCATCTCTTTCTGGCAACTTTAGTGAGCGGACCTGAGAGACCTCTTGCCATTCCAAGTGCCGCCAACAGTATAGTGAGCCTTTTTCTGTGATCAGATTTTCGTTTGTCTACGAGTACTAGGGCTTCAGTCATATGTTATGGGATTCGTGCGGAACAGTGCAACGTTCTACCTCCGACCTCTACATATTGAGATGTCCTGGCATGCCCACGAGCTCGTTGACTGAAGTTTCGACTTGCTCTTATTCCCCACAAACCCTTGGACGTTGGACTCCAGAACGGTGGGTAAAAATCATGACGAATACTTGGGGTCAAGTTCCTTGTGAATGCCTGCAAGGAGCACTTTCGAAAGCATATGTGCTGGCCCTCTTCGTTGCCAATCTACGGATCAACAACCTGCCCACCTTACACTCCAGCAATACAGCTATGGCGAGTCACGAATGTTTCGCCTCCCTACAATCTTTCAGCTGTGGCAATTACGTTATCGGCACTAATCGTATTTGGTGCTAGGAGAGCCATTGGTCTGGAGTTTATCAGCCTTCTGGTGGGCATTGCAACGTGCAAGTCATTGCGAGGACGAGCATGCCTTTTAATCTGGTTTCTTCGAAGATAGAAGTCCTACCAAGTACCAGAAGGTGCAAACTCAGTCAACAACTTAAGCGTAAGGTAACTCCAAACGCCATAGAGGGACTTCTGGCATCATCCGCCATCAAAAGCTTCCGACCAGATCTCAGTGCGACCGCTTGTCTTTGAGCATCTCGACATTAACGTAACTGGAGCCTATCGTGTCATCAATGCGTTTCCTTCCGGCTCACAGCCCATCGACGATTATGTATCTTGTTGACTGCAGGCTTGATGACAAAGCCTGTTGAAGTGAAATGGAGTTGAACGGGCCTCTACGCAACCGATAAGGCCATGGAGAGACATGACGATCTTTTATTCGTCAACAGGGTCGGACCAGTAGATCTTCAGGGGAGGAACTTGCTAGGATCGTGGGAGAGGCATGGCCTACTGTACCTTCTAAGCAGATCATAGATCTGGTTGAAAAGTTTGACATTGACTAGAAATAATACACTGTAGCCGCCCGAAACAGTATACGCCTAGTAATTGTACTTCTTATGTGACTATAAGTCCAAGTGTCATTTAAATAAGGTGGTGCTTTGACGCTCCACGGCGAGTTGTGGAAGATTCGAGGGTGTAACAACTTGTACTCAGCCTTATGCTCGCTCCCGGCTTTACTTCGGCTGATATATATGAAAAAGTTGCCAGTTGCCAATTGCCAACTCCAGCTCGCCTTTTGTCCAGAGGAATATTTACAGATTGCATGCTTGGTGTTCCTCGATAAAATTGACCTCAGTGTTTGGAGGTATTCTGAGCTGTCCGCAGACACCGAATTTCTCCCTAAGTGCGACGGTCTTCTTCTTCGCAGCTCGCGATCCAACGATCCTCATATGCTACCCCTTCCCGTCCGACAGCATGCGGGCGCACAATATCGAAACCAGCACAAGATACGGGCGATAGCTCTCGCTGGACCCCTTGTGCGATTAGATGTTGCTTCTCCGTTTCGCATTCCAGTCCGTTCGCGATGGATAGGCCGCACCTCCTTTGACCGCAGCCACCACCAAGTCCGCTCCCTCACAGTATCGAGACCATCATTGGAGGCACCTAAGTCAGGCCTCAAAACGCAAGCAACGCATGATGCCGTGGTTCTCTCATCCACTGCCCTCTCGAGAGCTGCAAAATATCGAACACTCGCGACTCTTCTACAAAAGCGTGGCAGAACCCTGGTCCCGCAGGGCGCATCCATATCAGATGTCGCCTTCGAAGATGTATTGAATATAGTGGAGGCTGAAGAAAGCATGGGCTCGAGTCATTCTAAAGTAGCCAAGCGACTCCGTGATGTCTTCCCAGGACGATCGCTCCAGGAAGTCATGGGCGAGCTGGAGCTTCTGGAGGATGGACAACTGCGAAGATCATCGGCTGGACAGAAACTTACGTTTGACGAACGAACAAAAAACACCTTGATAAACTTGGGCCTAGTGGATGAGAGTAGGGACGACCAGGCTCAGCAATCTCCCACTGAAGATGAAATAGATGCACCGACCTCGAACCAGACAGGACCCTCAATCAAAGCGACTGATTACCAACCAATAATACGGCGCTTGTCAGGAAGTGGTAGGGTACGCCCGTTTCTCTCTAACAGAACAGTCTCACAAGCATCCGACGCGAAGCCCGAGCCACGTAAGGACATTGATTTGTTGGAGAATCAAGAAGAGATTGACCTCGAAGGATTCGACTTTAACCCGCTGGATGTGGAAAGATCGCAAGTTCCACAGCTCAGCCACGACTTGTCTCGTGTATTGTTCAATCCTGGAGTTTATCAATTGCAAGATCCCAGATCAAGAGTCTGGAATTTCGATCCTTACCTGGGGAAATTGATGCCCGTGTCCGAGTTCAACTACGATGCTTTGAACCAGTACATCACCTCCTCTCAGGATCAAACACTCCGCGATGTGGCTCTGCAGCACGACAAGCGCTACATCGGGTCTACATCGAGCATGTCTGGCGTGTTAGCTCACTTCCATTTTCTTCTTTCGAGGTGGCGCGAACTGACGTTGGCCCATCTCTCCCGAGGATTCCGAGATGACGGGTATCAGTTCACCAAAATACAGCGTGGACCCTCGGCTATCTTCCTCAAGTACAAAGACGGAGTATATGCAGTTGATGCAGATAAAGAATACGATTCCGCTAATATTCTCATGAGCTTGGGCCGATCGATGGAAAAGCTTCTGACCAACGACAAGGACGTATTCGAGACATACAGAAAAACGCGGGGCGAGGATGAAGCTTTGCAGACTCAACCTTCAGAACCCGAAGCCTACCACTATAGCGAATTAGGCTCTTTCCTGATCAGGTCGCAGCTTGATGCATATGATCCAAGACTGCCCGGCACAGGCATGTTTGACTTGAAAACGCGCGCAGTAGCCGCTGTTCGAATGATGGTACGAAAGCATGAACAAGGTGTTGGGTACCAGATCAAAGAAAGATTCGGAACCTGGGAGTCGTATGAACGGGAGTACTATGACATGATGCGGTCTGCGTTCCTCAAATATTCCCTTCAAGTACGGATGGGACGGATGGACGGTATTTTCGTTGCCTATCACAATACGGAACGTCTTTTCGGGTTCCAGTATATCCCACTCTCAGAAATGGACCTTGCTTTGCATGGACAAAGTGATCCAACACTAGGTGACCGCGAATTCCGCTACAGTATCAAGTTACTCACAGAGGTCTTCAATGCAGCAACTGAGCGCTTCCCTAAGCAATCGTTGCGTTTTCATTTTGAAGCAAGAGAGGCAACCCAGGCACATGCTCCTTATATGTATATCTTTGCGGAGCCTGTTACTGACGATGAGATTGTCGATATCCAAAACTCCAACCGCGAAGAAATTGAAGCGTTTGAACAACGCATCTTCAACCCAGAGAAGGCTCAGAAGTCGCATAACACAACCCCCGAGAACATGGAAGCAGAGGACAATGAAACGGAGGTCACTATGAACACCGATCCCCAAGAGACTTCTGGTGAAGCGAATACGGCTAGCACACCAAATCGTCAGTCGAACGCAGCTGATGTTGAGTTTCTGGAGAGTCTCATGGGGGTGGATCTACCCGCGGTCAAGACGACAGAGCCAGAGAAGCCATCTCCATCATCAAAGGTAGATGTACCTGCCGACAAACCCTTACTAGGCTGGAAACTCAACATTACAAACTTGGTGAACAAACTTCCGGTTGACCGTCCCCAGGACTTGAAACAGAGCGACAGCTGGAGTGTACGATACAGCTTGGCCCCTATGAAGGACGCGGCCAGCCGTCGAAACTACGTCCTGTGCAAGAATCGGCGGAAGTCGGTGTTGCAGGCGCCACAAGACGAAGACACCTCTGTCCAGTATTATATCCAGCGACTGGTGTCGATGAGCAAGGAAGGGGCTAAGTGGCGTCGAAAACTAGATGAATTTGACGCACAACGGGGAAAGGTTGTGCTCTATGGTGATCGAATCGCTGGCGAGAAGACAGAGTAAACGATGCGATGACGGATCGTGTACAACAGTGGAATATGGCTTGTTTCACCCGCAGGCCCGAGATGACTCCTGTACCATCAATATGAGGAACATGTGTTGGGTCATGGGTCTCGGTATATTGTCCTTCTTTCTTCTGGCTCAAGGCCAGGATATATGTACAGCACAACGGCGTTGGACAAAGGTGCACCAGGGGGTCAAAAAGCATTCGAGACATTGAGAGAAACATGTTTCATTAGCGGCATCTAGAATTATAGGTGGTAGTTGCATGCGGATGGGCTGATGGTGTCTCACTATGTGGTGATATTCTGAACAATCTCATTGAGGCGGACGTCTCTGCTTTGGTACTGAGAACTTGAGGATGAACCCGACAATAAGAGTAGTATACCAAACCAGATATCTTCTATGGAAGCAGTATTTAGGTAAATGCATCACGAGCGACGGTCGTTAGTACAAGCTAAGACGAGCACCTGGCCAATATTGTATCCGCCCAAGGACAATAATAGTTCTCCGTAATGCGATCCGGCTATCGACAAGTCGTCACTCGGCAATCGTTGATCCGAGGCGGCGAGGTTGGTCAGACACGGGGCCTCGAAGCACGGGCTTATCAGGCTAGTAATGCGCCTATTGAGCCTATTCAGTCGATCTCTTACGCTCCGTGAAGGGCAAGGGCCTTGAGCAAAGATAACTCAAGTTGTACTGTACGTACAGCTGGTGTCGCCTGGCTCATTCAGTCTAGAGGACCCTCGGAGCAAGTACAGAGTCGACGTAAATAGAGGTATTGTGCTCGTCACAGCCCTACTTGTATCAGCCCAACAGGGAGTAGCCTGGCCCTAGCTATTGTAGGTACAGTAGTTAGTTAGGTGCCCTTCGCTGTTCGATTCTGGGCCGCTTGCATCATCATAGCATTGGCACCGGCATGAGCCCTGCATGCCATGTAACCCACGTTTCAATGGTGGGATATGTACGAGTACTTTAGCCAGCTTTCATCTTTTGACCTTGGTTCAAGTACTTGTAGCATTTGCTTGAGGAGATCAATGCCATTATTCTAGTTTTTCATTCTCTTTATTTATTTTGTCTTCTTCTTCGCTTCATCCCCTCCCAAGACGAATACCTCTCCCAGCCTCTAGCTTTCCCGCCATCACACAGCTCCACGAGCGTCGTCAGCATATTATCCTTCCGAGAATCACCAGATCTTGGACTCGACGTACGTTCTCCGACACTTGCCTCGTCTGCGCTCCCTCGTGGCCCATTCGGTTCGAGCCAACTCGTACGCCTGTCATTGTTGTCCGATCAGGAAGGCCCCGGAGCCGAAGCTCAGTCTGACCGTGGCATTCTACCGAAGCTCAAGAGACGGACACACTGGTAACTGGCAGTTGGGCACATCCGAGTGCCATATGTGGTGATCATGGTGCACTACTGACTCCCTTTGGCGCTTTCGAAGTACCCTGGGATCATCCGCATACTCAGGTGAGGATTTGTGGTCGGATGGTCGTCAGATATCAAGCAACCAACCATGGCGGACAAGCGTAGGAGGAAGAGCCTCAGCATATTCCGCCAGAGGGCCGACAATGGCGTGCCACCTTTATATGTGCCTCCCAGCCCTACAGAGAAGAAATCTACAGACTATCTGCCGAGTCCTGTCGAGTCGGAACATTCAAGCCCGAAGGCTCGACCTAGGACGTTGCAGAAAAACCGCAGTTCAGTCTTCGGGTCTCTGCGATCGCTGCATTCACTCGACGAGGAAGAGAAGGTCCTTCTGACAAGATCCGACTCGAAAGCTTCTTCTCTTCATGATGAGGCCGAAGTTCAGATGAAGGGACTCTTGGGTGAGAAGGTTCTACAGTACGGAGAAGTTCAAGGTGCTGGCACAAATGTCTTCCGGAAGAAGATCCAGTTCATGGTGCTCACCGAATCACATCTGATCCGATTCAGAAGCCAGGCCAAAGCCGTTGAAATGTTTCCAAGCATTCCCGGCAGCCTCAACAAAGGTCACAATCGGCGGTCGTCCTCTGTGGGTTCCACACCAGAGCTCCAAATGTCGGCATATACAGATATCACTTCCGGTGTTCCGTTGAACCAGGTTATCGCTGCATACAGTACGGATGATGGTCGCCCGTTTGTTACAGTGGATGTTGCGTATCTCGACGAACGGACGAGGAGAGCGTCTATGATGCAGCTCCAGGTCAACGATCTTCGAGAGGCCAATCTATGGGTTTCGGCCATCCGTTCCGCCACTCTTCAGGCCGTTTCGTCACTACCAAAGCAAATCCAAGACACTACCCTGGAGCATCTGGCGCGTGTGGTTGAACGCGAAAGGGACTATGATCCCGATCATTTTCGTGTATTCAAGGTCGTCCAACGCTCAGTCAACAGGTCGGCAGGCCGCGCTTCGGCTGAAGATTTGACTAGGCTCGGGTCGGCCATCTCGTATCTTGTTCTTGGCCTCCATAAAGTTCACCTCGTACCGCTTTATCGGTCGTCGACAAGATCCTCGAGCGCTTCTCTCAATGAAATGGATAGCGTTGCCTCCTTCGCCATCGTGAACCTGGCTATGGTATCGGTGCAGGCGGATGAAGATGCCTTTCAACTACTGTTCAAACCACCAACTGGACAACCAAACAGTCTTCGTCTAGCATCGAGCGCTGCGGGTGAAATTGTACTCCACTTACGTTTTGCATCCGAATATCTTCGGCCGCAGTGGCTCAGGCAGCCGTTCCTCTTCGAGATTCCGGTCGAACTTGATGATCAATTGGATCCGCCTGATTTTCCTAACGAAGAACATGATTGCTTCGACCGCACACTGATTGCATATTGCGCCGGATATGACGTTGACACGTCTCGAATTTGCTATTCGGTGGACTACGACTGTGAAGATGCGCCTTGTTTTCAGCTCTTGGCTCCGTCGATAGGCACTACTTATTCGGCGCTTGAATTGCTGGCAGTACTTCGAGCACTACGGTACAATGAGTCGTTTTCATCGATATCATTCACACACATCGATCTCGGTCCGCTTCGGAACTTGTATGACACATTTGGAGCGGACCTGGATAGTCTTTTCACTCGGTCTGGGAATCCCACTAATCTTGCAGGTCATCAAGATTTACCTGTGCTATGTCAAGAGATTCGAGCTCTAGCTTTAAAGAGCAGGCGTTTGAGACGCCTGGACTTTTCCTATACCATGCCAAACAAGCTGCTTGCAGACCATGAGCCACTTCCGGAATGTGGCATCATGGAGGCGCTTGCTCCTTTGTGCAAACGATCCCTCACCAACGTTGATTGGATAGTCCTCACAGGGATACGCCTCACCGAAACCGACCTGAACTTCTTGGTCGACGCCGCAATAGAGAGACGGTGCCATTTCCGTGCACTGGAAATTGGCGAGTGCGGGTTGTCTGTTCACGACATCGACGTGCTTCTATCTGCGCTGGCTGTACAAGAAAACACAATGGAAGTTATCGACATCTCGGGAGCACAAGGTCGTTTCAGCCCCGAAGTGTTTCAACGTGAGATTGGCGCATTCAGCCACATTCGACGTTTGAACCTCACCCGGGTGCAGAAAACTGCTGGACCCGAGCCTCTAGTAGCCCCCGAAGCTCTATACGCCTGGAAACTGGAAGCCCTCTACTTGTCACAGACGACGCTGAACGAGCAAACGGTGGACTCGATCTCGACCTATCTTGCCACTCCTAAATCAGATATTCTCCGTCAGCTGCATGTTAACCAATGTGGTCTGACGGGGCGGGACCTGGCAACATTTTTTCAATCGATGACAAGAGACGACAATCAGCCACGCATCATGCACGTGAGTGCCAACGAAAATCGCCTGAAGACGGGCAACACGGTTCTTTTCAAGACAATTGCTCAAAGTTATGGACCCTCATCCCTGAGTATGAGAATGATGGACTTTGAAAAAGAGAGTCATTTTCGAGAACTCGTCACAGCCCTGACTACCAATACAACTCTACGAAGCCTTGACATATCCCGCGCCTCGCTGCCGTATGATGCTAGCGTGGAGACCTGTGAGGCGCTGAAGGAGATGTTCGCCAGAAATCAGACCCTGGAAGAACTTGATATTAGTGGCGAACATTCTCATTTGGATGCGACGAGATTTGGCATTGGATTGAACATTGCTTTAAGAGGACTGGCCACAAACAAAACACTCAAGGTGCTCCGAATTGAATACCAGAGCTTAGGTTTACAAGGTGCCAATACTTTGGCAGAAGTTTTGCAGAAGAATGGTACCTTGGTGGAGATCCATTGTGAACACAACGACATCAATTTGCAGTCCTTCACATCGCTTGTCAATGCTATAGAACACAACCATACCTTACTGTACATGTCGTCCATGGACAATGATCGGGCCAAGTCCATTGCGAAGGTTCGACGAGAGATTGACACGATGGAACGCGAGGACAGTCCCAAACATCTCAAGCCTTCGGGCACGCTTAAGAAGACACTCACAGGGTTTGGTGGCAAGGGTCATCGCCCCGGCCATCGCCACAGCAGTTCTCAATCCTCTAACACATCATTCTCTGACCAGGATGTGGCTGCAGCCATGGCTACGCTGGAAGAGAAATGGAATGTCCAGGTTGCGCGACTGCAGAAGTACCTGTTTCGTAATTATTGTCGTTCACAAGGAATACCCTGGGAGGACGAAGCCGCGGCTGAGCAAAGCCATCGGACTTCGGCCGTGGTGGGAGATTCAATGGCCCAGATATTGCAACGAGTGCACTTGGACCAAACGCCGACCAAGGATAACCCCTTCAGCCTGGACTATTTTCATGAAAGATTTGGGGAACACAATCACCCCATCTTTCAGCTTCCCGAGGACTGAGGAGCAGTGGAGAGTATGAGTCGAGGGTGGGCACCATCTATTTGTTTCTTTCACATCATTGATCATTTATGATACCCGTGTCTTTCTTTGGAGAACCAGGACAAGCTGGAAACTGTCTTTTGCTTTTTGGAACAGGCATGGCATGCGTCTTGGGATGACTAGGCATTGGAATGCGGCGTTGGATATCCGGACAGCTGGATTTGTGATGTACCGAACCTACATATATACACACAGAGAGACTTGTGAAGATGACATCCATGATGCAACCTGACCAGGCGAGATTACCAGGCACCTGTATTATGGTCGGCCCTAAGCCTCAGCCTCAGCCTCAGCCTTGGGGAATCTAGGGGGCAAAACGTCAGATCATACGTCCTGTACCTAGTCCGAACGTACATATGTAGGGTGTACACGTGTGAATTACGTCCACGAGAGGCACCATGCCCAAGAAAGCGTATATTTTGCGAGGGCTATGACGCTTGCATCCGCAGTTCGCAGTGCGCAGTCCGCAGCCCATGCGGACCGGCAAGCAGACAGATGATGTACAATATAGCGCCTCTGACTGTGCGGTGCGAATGGCCAGGCAGCTCAGGTTAATTCATGCACTGATGCAGTGTGACGGAGACGGGGTATTTAAAGATCCGCCTCTGGCGTCAGCCTCACTAGGGCAGCTGGGGGGGGAACCTGGGTGCAATTTTGCTGTTTACTACGCCGTAGATGAGCGTGATCCGGAGGCGAGTCCTCAAGACGGAGAACGCAGTGCGAGTATGGGTGTTTAGCTCCGGCCCTTGAGTATGTGACATGTCATACGAGTGCGGAATATCCTTACTCTACATACTGTACATAGGCGAATACGAAGAAGGACGAACAACGAGGCGTCGGACGCGCGTGTGTGTGTACACAGTACTACTGTGTGCCGAGGGACATTCAGTTGGTGATGTTTTGAATGATTAGAAAATTCTACTCCGAGCCTAGGCATTGTAGGCATGAGTACAGAGGACTCACTCGTACGATTCCTTCAAGTCGTATGTCATGGTGCTACACCGCTTCGTTTGACCAGTGTATGATGGCCTGACGACAACGTGTGTCGGGTTTCCGCTACAAGAACCAAACACGTGACAACTGATGGCCACATCCATACGTACGAGTAACGGAACGGATACGGAGAGCTTTAGTACATATAGGGTACCTTACCCAGCTAGGTTTCAAGATGCGAGGACTATTACGGGGGAGGTTCAGTGCTCCGGATGCCAAAGAGACTCAATGCTTGGTGTGCACGGAGACGACAAGTTGCCGCATAGACCTCGAAGGGAAAAGCCTCGTGGAAAACGATGCAGACAGTCAATACGAAATACGAGAACGGCCTACTTGAGGCTACCTGCCTTGATTCCTGTCATGAATGCTGCGTGTTCTATTGTAAAAAATTCATTGTAAAAGTACCTGATCGCAAGGACTTCCACATACAGTCAGAGGCCTACGAGAGTCTACTGCAGGCTGGTCAGGCCCAATGTGATGGCAATACGAGTACGGAGTACATAAGAGAGCATTAACCTAACGGGCGAGAAATTTCAAGGGCTCATTTATTTTGCACTGCCACAATCTAAACCCTTCTCAGCCTTCTTCGCTCTGCATGTATCCAACCTCATCATAGTCCGTTTCAATCTTCTCCCCTGCGGCTAAACCTGACCCTCATTACTTGAATGTCGTCGTTCCTTTGAATCCCTTCGCTCTCTCTCTTGATTACTTGGTACTTGTTTGCACTTTTCCTTCAAGGGCGTCAAAATACTCCATACGTTCGCAACAACAACAACAAGAAGAACAACAGCTGCTTGATTCCCTCCTTTGTACAAGCACAACGACCCTCCTCGTCCTCGTCCTCGGCCTCCTAGGATACTTCCCCAATCCCGTCACCTCTGCCGCCCAAAACAATGACATCCACCCGTCTAACATCTCCTTAATTTCCCTCGCGATCGCCAACGACCCTCACCTCGCCGCACAACAATCTTCTTGATCGGGAGAGAGAGAGGGGGAGAAAGAGAGAGAGAGAGAGAGTGTGTGTGTGTGTGTTTGTGTCCAGGCACCTACGACCATCTTCTCGACAAAGCAGAGCATATACGAACGGAAAACACTACCCAAAAGATAATTCCTTCACTGGCGCGTAACGGGGGCATTTTCCCCCCAGGTCCCTCTCTTTCACGATGCGTCGCAGTGTCGTCATCTTCCTCTTAACCACAATCGTCGTCGTCACGTTGCTCCTACACTCGGTGTCGACGTTACTATCGTTACTCATTGAAGATGCCTCGCGCGATGCGATTCACCGCGCCGACATCCCCGCGCCCAACTCGACCCTCATTGACAACAGGCCGCACCTCATCCCCAAGATCATCCACCAGACATACAAGAACGAATCGATCCCGTCACGCTGGCTGTCGGCCCAACGGTCATGTATAAACCTCCACCCCGACTACGAGTATATTCTGTGGACCGACGACACGTCCCTCGACTTTATCGCCAAAGAATACCCCTGGTTCCTCAGCACCTTTACAAGCTACAAACACAACATCCAACGCGCCGACGCCATTCGCTATTTCGTCCTCGCCCACTACGGCGGCGTGTACATCGACCTGGACGATGGATGCGAGCGTCGTCTGGACCCCTTGCTGAGCTACACCGCCTTTGTGCGCAGGACTGTGCCGACGGGAATATCCAACGACGTCATGGGCTCTATCCCCCAGCACCCTTTCTTCCTCCGGGTCATGGAGAGTCTGTCGGGTGCCAACCGCAGTTGGATCCTGCCGTACATTACCATCATGGCGAGCACGGGCCCGCTGTTCCTCAGCGTGATATGGAAAAAGTGGATGGGCGAGCATGCCCATCTAGACCCGGACACGTGGATTGGGAGGGTGCGCGTCATCATGCCGAGCGAGTACAGCAACCACGCGTGGAGCTTCTTCAAGACCTACAAGGGGGACAGTTGGCATGGAAACGACGCCCGCTTCATCTTCTGGATGGGCAAGAACTGGATGCTTCTCACGGCGCTGGGGTTCTTGCTGGCGGGCGTGCTGGGCTTGATGATCTGGTGGGTCTATTCTAGGCTGATCATCATGGGGTCGAGACGGCGCGCTGGAGGCGGTAGTCCTCGAATGAGTCCGTTCAGGTTCGCCGGTGTCGGGTCAAGGGTGCCCTTATGGAAGGTCTGGAGTGGAAACGAGCAAAGTTATGAGTTGGTTGCGCAGCACGATGCGTAACCGGGTATCGAGTACTTGCGGAATGTGCTTTTATGCAATGCTGTGCATGGTTTTTTTTTTGAGCGATGGCGTTCTGGGCCGGGGGAAAACAAAACCAGAAGGATTCCCCCTTGATGACATACTTTTTTTCGATGGCTGGCCACACCGTCTTAATCACACACACGCGCGCGCGCATGGGGTGGTGGCTCGCACGCAAGAAAAAAGAGTCGACGCACCTTTTCCAGATTTCTTCGGAAAAACGATATGAAGCCTCGAGACCTGGTCTCGTCTACCCCCTTCTTTTTTTGGTGGACGTAACAGGAAGAAGTACCGTGGTTTTATACATAACCCTATGTATTCTCTACCTATTTTAATAAGACACATTTTTTTTACTTTTGATACACTTTTGAAAACATTTCAGTGCCACGCTAATTAATTCCTAATACCCCTTTAGAATGGAGTGCCTCGTAGGTAGGTAGGTATGTATGTATGTTTCTCTGAGGCACCGAGACAGTCACTTGGGGTACGTACCTATTATACATACCTCGGGCGGCACCTGGTCTTTTGTGTCCTCCTGAAAAGTCTACAATCTTGCAAATACGTATTATGTACGGAGTACAGAGTGAATGTCTTGTCCGAATTACAAGGTCTAGCTGGGAACGATCCATGAAGAGGACAGTACTCGGACTCGCACCAATACAAGAAAGACACTTTCCGCTGGGATCTCTACCCGCTTCCGTTCCGTTTTTCTAGTTCTATTTCTATTTTTCTTTTTTTCAAAATATTCGTCATCTACATGTCATGTCATGTTATTGTGTTGTGTTGTGTTGTTGTACTCTGTATATACAATCGCAATGGTAACAAGTCGACGGTCCAAGTACAGACTCAGTCATCCATACCTGGCACCTTCAATCTCCGGATCGAACCAAGTGGGCTGAATACCATAATTGATGACGGTGCTCTTGAGTTTCGTGTAGCTTTCAAAAGCGTCTTGACCGTTCTCCTTGCCGACGCCGCTCTCCTTGAACCCGCCCCATGGGGACGACGGGTCGTTGAGGTGGTGGCCGTTGACCCACACGATGCCCGCGTCGATCCTGCTCGCGACCCGATGGGCCTGGGCGAAGTCGCTCGTCCAGACCGACGCACCCAGCGCGAACGCCGTGTCGGTGTTGGCGATGCGAACGACCTCGTCCTCCGAAGCACACTTGATCACCGCGATCACGGGCCCAAAGACCTCGTTGCACGCCAGATCTGTCCCCGGAGCGGTCTCGATGACGGTGGGCTCGAAGAAGAAGCCCTTGCCGTCGACCGAGGTCGGGCCGCCACCGCACAGCACCTTCCCCCCGTCCCGTCTGGCGCGCGACACGAAATCGGCGCACCGCGTCACTGACGCTTGAGATATCACGGCGCCAATCTGCGTGCGCGGGTCCTGCGGACTGCCGACCCTGAGATCCTTGACGCGCTGTACCAGGAGTTCCACAAACGGGGCGTACATGTCCTGATGGACCAAGAGTCTGCTGCCCGTCACGCACGTTTGGCCACTAGCGATGAAACTTGCAAACAGCGCCGCCTTGACTGCGTGGTCGACCTCGAGGCTGGGGAACAGGCATACCGGCGCCTTCCCGCCCAGCTCGGCCGTCATGGGGACCATGTTCAGCGCGGCGACGGGCGCGATGGCCCTATACGTGGCGATGCCCCCGGTCAAATCGATCTTGGAGAGATGTGGGTTTTCGCACAGGTACTTGCCCGTGTCTCGTCCGTAGCCACTGATGATCTGGAGGGTACCGTCCGGTAGGCCTGCTTCTTGAAACAAAGATCCCATCTTGAGAACGGACAACGGCGCCAGTTCCGACGGTTTGACGATGACCACGTTCCCGGCGGCCAGTGCGGCGGCGATCTTCTTCATCGCGATCAGTAACGGGTGGTTCCACGGTGTGATTTGAGCGACGACCCCCAACGGCATGCGTGTGAGGGTGTTGATCACCGGTCCCTTGAACGGCGTGACTCGCCCTTCGTAGACGCGGGCTAGGGAGGCAAAGTATTCCAACCATTCTGGCACGCGGGCTAGTTGGGCGCGCATCTCCCGGATGGGGCGGCCGGTCTGCTTGGTTTCCAGTTCGACGAATTCGGGTATACGTGCGCGAAGAAGGCTGGCTGCTTTCGATAGCACGGCGTATCGGTCCGAGGCGTCGGCGCGTGCCCAGGGGCCATTCGTGAAGGTTTGTTTTGACTGTTCGACTATAGCGTTGACGGAGTCCTGTGTCGTTGCGTCGATGGTGGCGAGAGGCTCTTCGGTCGCGGGGTTCAAGACTGTGATGCGCTCTGCTGACGCTGAAGATTGTGCGCCGTTGATCCAGTTTGATACATGGGGGATGTTCGACATTTTGACGGCCTCCCCCTGTCGTCCGTTGCAAGTTGTTTATCAAGTCCACACTTTAGCTATTTCGAGGCTATCTCATAGCTGCTTGCGTAAAGTGTGGAGATCTTAGAGGTGTGATATTCGAAATAGCTGCGTCGAAACGAGCAGCAATGATACGCACGATAAGTCACGAGTACTGCTCCCGTAGACTTATGGTGAACCCTGGGACTTTGGAGTTCAGTTACGGTTAAGGGTGAAGTTCAAGCCCATTAGTAGTGGTTCTGTGTGTATTTGATGTGGAAATACTGAGTAGCACGAGCAGCTACTCTGGCTGTGCTCGTACGAGGTAAGGGCCTCGATACAGAGGTGTCCGAAATATGGAGATAAGATAAGATGGACCGACTGTCAGTACACAACCAGTTCGCCGAGCTCAACGTCATCACTCTACTTGTCTCGTGCCTCGTAGGGCTAAAACATCGCCATCTTCGCGGTTCTACTCCCTACCGACAACGTTCCATGTACACTGGTCGGCGAGTGGAGCTTAAGAGACATCGGCGTTTGTCTCTCCTTACACAGCACCACTTCTCAATCATCGTCGACTGACTGATGCTTCCATCGTGCTCGAGATAGTCGTCCGATCCTTTTCGACCTCCTCGACTTGCATTACCTCGCCTGTTACTTCTTCAATCACGATGCCACCTCCATCAAACATCAAAGGCGTCGTTCCGCCTGACCATCTCACCTCCATTGCGGCGGGCGGTTTCGCAGCTGGCGTGCTACGCTTCGGCACAATCTCCATCCTCTCCCATCTCCTCCTGCTTCGGCATCCAGTCTACCGAGGTCTGACGATCCAGTTCAAGGTCTACTTGCAGCTCAGCGCAATTATCCTGGGAGGCTGCATCTTTGCAGAGAAGAGAGTGTCAGAATACAACGATGCCGTGAGGAATAGAAACCGTGCTATGGAACGTAGTAGGCGAGTCTGGACCGAAGAGCAAGAGCTGAGAGAGAGACTCTCGAAACTAGAAGCTGCAGAAGCTCCAGAGAAGTGAATGATGATGCCACGAGTAGTGTACAGTCTCTCCAGACCTTTTCAGGCCTGACTAGTTTGGTACAGTTGCTTGCATCGATCGAAATAGTGAGCAAGGTGATGAGCGAGAACTCGTCACAGCAAGCGACGATGTCCCAATTGGAGAAAATGCATTGGATGCTGCTATGATGGAAATGAAACCGACTTCATCTATCCGACACATCCTTCAACCATCGAATTGGGCCTCCCCTTGAACGAAAGGTGCAGATACTTCGGCTCTTGAGAATGCGGATCACGTGTCGACTTGAGGCTCTGCTGAGGTTCATCATAGACGATAGGACCCTCTGCTCATCACAACCGCTAGCCCCTGAGGCCCGACTAAGCAAAAGTGCGAATGAGGGTTGCTTTCATCTTCACAAACAATCATGGAAGACCCGTGGATCAAAAGTGTACGAATGTTTGGATCAGCTGCATTGCATCCAGCGAAGAAATGGACCATGAGTGAATGAAACGCGATCGGTGCAAGACCGAGTCCAAGGACAGTTCAATGTGAATAACAATGGCACCGCCTTCACCCACTCCTTCCCAAAAACAAAAACAAAGATCAAAACCTATCAAGAAGACAAAAAGTTTGGAGATTCGAAGCCCCTACCCAGCGGCCGACGCTTCATAATACTTATCCCGAGTATGACCATTCGTACCCCCTTGTGGGTAGTACTCAATAGTCATGGAAACCTGCTGAAGACTCCCAGTTTAATCCACTAAGCAGCTTGGTTTCCAAGGATAAGCCCAACCTCCAAACCACTTGAGCCAAAGGGTCGCAATTCGACGCGGTGAGTCTTAGTAGTGGCCATCAGGGCGGTTCTTTGGTGGAAGAAAACTCACTGGATCAAATACATATAGTATACAAAGGACTCGGTAGCAATTCACTGGCTTATGTATGTACCTTACAAGTCATGTCCAAGTGAAGCAGGTATCCCATTCATTGCCATACTCTGCAAATGTTCCGTGTTGTACTTGGACTATGGCGATAAGATAAGATCTTTCCTAGCGGTAAAACTTGGCCGCTACTACAAGTAGTTCGCCATTTGCAAAACGGCCTGCGGAGTATGGAGTACTAGTGACAATTTCGCTCTGCGGCCCAAAACTCAGGCATTAATATCACCACTACTTAGAACCTCACCCTGTCATAAACTTTTATATCTATTACGGTGGAAAGGTTGAGTTCTCAACAGCGTCGTCACAATGGCTCCTAAACCACCTGCATCCTCCTCCAACAAAGGTCCCAAGGCCCGTAAATCGGCAACCGCAGGCTCAGGCTCAGGCCGTCCGTCGACCACAAAATCCTCCAAAGTCGGCAAACGCCCACCGCCAAAGCAAGTCAAGTCCAAGCCCGGGTCGCACGCCAACGGCGGCGCTGCGAATGCAAAGGTCTCCAAGAAGCGTGCGCGAACCTATACGGACAAGGAACTCGGACTGCCGGCGCTGAACATGATCACGCCGGTCGGGGTGCAGAAGCGGCGAGGCAAGAAGAAGGGCAAGATCTTTGTCGACGACAAAGAGAGCATGATGACCATCTTGGCCATGGTGAATGCGGAAAAGGAGGGGCAAATCGAGAGTAAGATGATCAAGGCCAGGCAGATGGAAGAGATTCGCGAGGCCAGACGGAAAGAGATGGAGAAGAAAAAGGAACAGAAGCAGCAGGCCCTGGAGGAGGTGAAGAAGGGGTTAAAGAAGGGAAAGAAGATAAGGGAGAACAAGAGAGATGTGTCAGAAGAGCATGGAAAGCAGTCAGAGGTCAAGGAGAAGAAAAAGAAGAGAGTCTCGTTTGCGTGACAAAAGCAAAACAAGAACCAGACATCTTGTTGTGTTCTATGAAGTCTATGCCGAACGAATGATCTAAGGCTATGACGGGATATGCATCTTGCGGCGCATGGGCTCGAAGATTGGCACTAGAGGGGTTCGTTGATCGCGGGATATTTGTCCCTCGAGTTGTGTGTCATCAGCATCGGTCCTGGAGATGGCGTCAAGATCAATGTCTCGTGCCATGGTTTGGAAAAATGCTGTGGTCTATAATGATCCCATCCCGTTAGTCTCACGGCCAAAATGTGCCTTTCGGGGTACAACTTACGACCCTTGCAAACCATCTTTTACCTCCGAGTTCGAACCAGCTCAGGTGGCCACCAGTGCTTGTTGTACACAGTACACCATATGGCGTTGCTTGGACTTCTTGTCGAGGCAGAGCTTCGCTCGCAGTCACCTATACTGTCAGTATGACGAGCAAGGTTCCATGTTTTCCCGACTTACTGGATCGTCTTCCGCATGAATCGCGAGAAAGGGAATTCGGATGGCAAGTAGGGAGTCTACAGAGGACGCATCACGATAATAAGCTCCTTCTGTTGGGTAACCCCAAGTTGGACCTTGAACATGTCTGAGGGCGGATTAGTAGGTCTCTTGTCTCAAGAGTGGCTCGAGACATACCGGTCAAATTCATGGAGATATTTGATCTTGCGGACGACATCGACGTCAATTTTGGGGTTTGTGGATATTTGGTCGACATGGCTGCAAAAAGAGAATTTGTGAGAAGGGTCGAAACAGGGGAGTACTGTTGGTTCAGGTACTCACGCCTCGAATAGTCTCTTCATGTTGCTTCCCATCGTGGCGGAATATGCATTTCGGTTGAACCAAGTCCGTTGCAAGGCAAGACTGCCCGCGTGCAAGTCCCATGGATTGGAAATGATACAAGCTGCCTCGAAAAGACAATTACTGCCTTCTTCGCCAAGGTACTGTATGATTCAGTGTTGATACTGAGCGAGCCGGGCATTGGTACTCTATCCTTACATTTGTGAGAATATTCGCCCCAAGCGAAAACCCAATACCAAAAAGCGGACGATTGGGAAACGTCTTTCTCAGCCACTTCACGGTCTGTCTCACGTCCCACGTAGCTCTCGCATTGTACAGAACGCTAGATGTTACCTTCGTCATAGCACAGCCTCTGGAGATAACAACACATGCCTCCCATCCACCGTTCCCCAACAGAGGAGCAAGAACATGCCGGAGATAGAGCTCGTGAGACCCGCCACTTAGGCCATGAAGCATCACCAGCATTGGGCGAGTGTCAAGGGAGCCGATGTTCTTGAACTCCAGCTCTGTATAATAGGTCGTCCTCGGTGGCAACGTCGGATCGTGGGCATCGTTGGGTTTTGTAGCAAAATCAACAGCGAACTGACCAGTGTATGTAGACTCTTCGTTCTCAAAGATCCGCCGCTTATAGTATATGGGAACGGACTGTCGGGTCAAAACTGTCCATATAGTTTGAAGGTGGCCATTGAAGAGAAAGGGATTCAGTTGGCAAGGTGGAACGGCAGATTTGCACAGATTTGCCAGCGAAGTAGTTCTGCCATCCTTGGTCTTGAGTGCTAGTGACTTTGCTGAATGCCAGTATCGGATCTTTGCCATGCCAACAACCTTGCCGGGTGAAATAACAAAAGTAGCAAACAGAGCGACGGTAATGACGGAGACAAAGACCGGATGCTCCTGGGCGAGAGAGACTGTGTCCGCCAGCAGGGAACTCATCTTTTCTCTAGTTGGTATAGAGAAGCCCCAGCACACTCATCTTGAACGATATGTCAATTTCCACTCTGTCTGAAAATACTAAAGTCGAAATCTCTGCGGTCAATGAATTTATTTGAGGGTGGATGACATACTTACCGTCTGTACTGGAGACTGTGGCGTCCATGCCGAGGATCAATGGGGCTCACTAAGGGCGTCTTTTCTAACTCCCACTCGGTTCGTTCGACTTGGTTCTGTAGATCGGCCTAGTGACAGGGAAAACGCGTTCTTTTAACCTCACATTCTCCGTCCTCAACATCGTGGTAAACATCAATTCGACATCAGTCTCGCTTCCGAATCTACAGCAGTACCTATGAGAACGACAACAATGGATTGGCACAATGCATTGATGTCGGCAAACGTTTCGGAGACTGAGAAGAGGCGGCTTTGTGCATAAAGGGACAAGTTGCCAACACGAAGGCCATTCCATCTCGTACGCGTTTGTTTGCATGCGATACTCCTGGATCACAGTGCCGCAAGAAAAGAGAGTCTGCTCACAGAGTCTGGGACGCGACGTAGTGTAAAAGCAAGAAGCCAGAGAGGGAGATAGGCAAGGAGGGAAGGTCACCGCCTGGAGGCCGCCACCATCATGGATCGCAACTATCCATTCAACCCCAGGTACACCAATTTCCATCATTTCCAAGAGCAGGAGTCTCCATCTCAGCCTGTTCTACAATCTCAATCTCAACCTCAGCATTGGAATCAGCATCAACATATCCCTTCCCACTCACAAACTCGAACGCATCCCAGTCCACAGTTTCAGCCACCGTCATATCCTCCCCGTCAGGTGTGGGAGCCTTCTCGACCACTTCCTCAATCACTTCCTCCTCAGCCACTCCCACAAAATTGCCCTCAGTACTATTACAACCACGAACAGCCGTATCAATCGCCGATCCCACAATATCAGCAGCCACCATTCTACCAGGCACCTCAGTCGTCAGAGTCTCCGTCTCAGCCTTGTGTCCAGGTCGTGGTACCTCCTAGGCCCTCGCCATCGCTACCGTCGCTGCCATCACCTCTGCAATCTCAACAGCAACTACAGCAGTTCCATCCGCAACCCATACCGCAGAATCAATTACCCAGTCCCGTTCAATCGTTTCAGCAGTCTCCCAGACAACAACAACGCCCCCAGCAGTACCCCCGGCAGCATTCCCAGCAGCACCCCCAGCAGCACCCCCGGCAACATCCCCAGCAACATCCCCAGCAACATCCCCAACAACATCCACAATACCCTCCACAAAGACCTACCTCAGGTTCGCGACCACAGGCAAACACTGTTGTTCAAGATCCAGCTCCACATTTTAGCCATGAAAAAGCTCCCCCAATGCGAAAGCCACAGACACCTCTCGTAGGAGAGCCTGAGCAGTTCACTAGGCAAGAATACGCACCCCCTACCGTAAAACCCGAAGTACCTCAGAATAGGCCAGGTCCGCCAACCACGATAGACCCCCAACTGCTGCAGAAGCCGCCCCCGCCAAAGCCACCTAAAGTACTTCAAGCTGTCGAGAGCAGCACAAAGCCTAAGCAGATTTCCAACAAAACGGCAGACCATGAACAGAAGCCACCCGAACGTGACCAACCTGAACCTGACTACGCCTCCTTGTTGTGCGTTCTTGCCGATGACTACCTTGATGCGGCGCGCAAGCTACCGACGCCAAACGAGGAGTACTATACACTGATAGCAACCACCATTGGTTGTCTAGAATCTGTTCTCAACAATTTCAAACTCCCTCCGTTGAAAGAAGCACAAATTTCAATTCGATATGCGCAAATTCTCTACGAAGAAACCGAAAATTATGACGAAGCTGAGACCACTTTGACTAAAGCTATCGAGATCTGCGAAAGACACAAAATCGTTGACTTGAAATACGAAACACAATTGCTCCTATGTAAAGTCCTCTACGAGTCCAGGCCTAAGGCTGCATTAAGAGAGATGCAAAGAATGATTGATGATATCGAAGCATATCGCCACATAGTCTGGCTCTACATCTTCCGTTTCCAACATGCAATGTTTTCGTTGGCATCGGCGGCACCAGGAGAAGTCCACAACGCCACCGTTCAGCTCGAAAAAATCATCCACCTCGCACGGCAAAACTCGGATAGCGCTGTTTTGGCTTTTGCTGCCGTATTGGAGGCACTCCTACACCTTTCCAGCTCCAGCCACGAAGCTGTTACTGCAACCCAGACAGCTCTGGCAAAGGCTAGGGCGCTGCAGTTAAACCCGGACGTTGAGCGAAACCCGCAGCTGACTATTCTCATGGACTTTCTGGACCTCTCATGCAGTATTCAAGAATCCAACATTACACAGATCGAAAGCAAACGCAAAATCATGCAAGATGTCCTCTACGAATCAGTTGGTGACCCCAATTGGCGCGATGACGGCTTCATCTACGTCCCCGTCTCGAGGCGAACGATAGCAGGTGTTCAAATCCAAGGAAATGGACATGTCGTTGAAAGAGGTGGCAAGTGCTTTTTGACCTTCTCATGGCTGAGCAAGGTACAAGTGGAAGTCTTGGGTTACCTTTTCAGTGCTGCTAGTACAGCCTACAAGAGTGGCATGGATGGAGGAAAAGCTGAGAAATTCGCCTTAGAAGGCCTCTCGGATGTTCAAAAATGGGGACGGCCGAAGCTCTCTGCAGGATACCAGCAGGCACACAGGGTATACACCTTCCAAAAATTGGTCGAAGCCCAGTATCTGTTCCTCATCTGCTTCATGCGTTGTGCCAGAGGCCTCTGGCAAGAGGCGAATGACTTGCTAATCAGCATTGAGGCTATCGCATTGGAAGTTGGGAACAACTTTCCCTTGAATATGAAAGCGGCCCTTGTTTACCTACGAGGGGCTGTTCTGCAGGGGACAGGAAACAACACGCAAGCACTCGAGATCTATCAGTCTTCAACCTTGAACTTCGAACAGAAACATACTGCACCGCCGACAAAGCGAGATATCGACTATCAGATATCCACCTCATACCACGCCGAATCTGACATTACTCGCAATTTCGGCATTCTCGCGGCTATGAACAGCGCCTTTATTCTTCGAGATCCTCACCATCCACAGCACAATCGACTGTCTTACCTGGTCAATAGCCTGAATTCTGCAGTTCAGCAATGTGGTAACAAGTACATCCAAGCGCATTATTTGCTCTTGGTTTCGATTCTGGCAAGTACAACTCTCACCGCGAAGCAATATCTCAAAAGTTCAATGGAAGCTGCAAAGGCCATCGGAAGTACACAAACCTCAGCACTTACCCTTATCTACATGCAAGAGAAGCTGTTCAGGGGCACCGTGGACGAGCAGGCCCTCAAGTGTGCTAGAGCAGCCACCCACCAGGTTCGGAGATGGGGCGACCCTATGTGGATGCATGTCGTCGCGGGTGTCGAGGCCGAGGCACTGGAGGTCAATGGGTATATGGCTGACGCCCAGCAGAGAAGAGCCGATGCTGACGCAGGCTGGGAGAAGTTGCCGCAGAGAATTAAAGAATGAAATGTGAACATTCAGATGTAATATCTGTGAAGATGAAGGGATCCTGAGCACCTTGAGCGAGGTTTTGCGAAGTTATGCACTGTAGAAAAGTGACTGGAAGCCTTTTGAGTTTAGCATTTGTCTTTGAGAGCATTAGGATTCGAGAACCATCTCCTATATGAATGAGCAATGAGCACTGATCTTTTGTATCCATCTTCAGCCTCATCTTCAGCATCGCGTAACCTCAAGTTGAGATGCCGAAAGAGGCCCTTCATAAGCCATAGACTACCAGTCTAATTGAGCCCTCGATCGACCAAGCTCTTCTTAAACCCGCAAAGGTTGGATATAGCGTAACTCTTAACACTTGCAAACGATAGCACAGCCCTGTTTTTGCTTCTCTTTGCACTGCACAAATCAACTCGTCTGTCTGCCACCTTGAAGACAAGACAACCTCTACACTGCGTGGAAGCAGTAGCAGTTGCAACAAGGCTGTTCACGAACGCAGACTCTCCGGGGTTCGCGGGACATGTTCTAGACTGTTATCTAGCTCCTTGCGTTTGCCCTTGCCCTTGGCCTTCTTTTTCTTCGCAGTCATTGGGGCATCCTTGCGCACATTTGTGCCGGTCGATGATGCGCCCTTCTCAGCCGAAGCAGAAGCCGTCTTTTGACTCTGCGAGGTATCGAGTTGGCGGTCAATCTCCCGTTCAAGCACGTCGAGCAGATTATTATGGTCGCCGCCGCCAACAAAGACACCATTGTGGTGGTCGTCACCGCCTTCGCTCGCGAGTGTGACGGTACGAGACAGGCTGCTCGGTGTAGGCATGCTTCCACCAATGCCGTAACCGACACTACTCGCACTTGGGGCGGGAGATGCAGCCACGCTCGGGCCCGGGGTCGCTTCAGGCTGCTCGATTCTACGCTGTGTCTTCTGGTCGATGGTCTCGTCGACAACTCCGGGTGCTTGAATTTGGCCGGTCTGCCATTGCCGAATGAGTCGGGAGACGTCGACTTGGTATTTGAGGACTTCGAGTTTCAGCTCGAGGGATTGGAGAATCGTTTGCTCTTTGAGTTGCCAGTCGCGCAGATCGGCACCGCCCTCCTTTGGTGCATTGTTCTCAAACTCGGGGACCTGTAGAAGGTTGTTTGGTTCGGCCAAACCTTTCAAGTGGCTGTCGTCGACGAGGACGGTGTTGCCTTGGTCCCATTTACATCCCTTTTCGGCCTTGCGCTGAATGGCACCGTCGGACCAGATCTTGTCGAGTTTCTTGTACACTTGAACCTTGTTGTTGTATTGTTGCCTGGTCAAGCCTAGTTTGTCTCTTGCCCAGACCGCCGCCATCTGTTGACGCTGCACGGGATGGATGAGGTTGTTGACCATGGCAGTTGTGTTCTCTGGTCTAGCTGAGGAATACACCATGACAACGTGGTTGGTGAACAAGTAATCAAGCAACTGTGTAACGCCAGGGCGGATTTTGAACTTCGTCGGGTCTCCTCTGCGGTTTGGTCGGACGAGTAAAGTGCCGTTCAGATCCAAAATGACGAGAAGTTTTTGTGCATGCTGTCGGAGTGCTGGCGGAAGAGCAGCTTTTTTCTTGTATTCTGACGTAGGTTTCGGAACAGGTACTGGTTCAATTTCACGAGGAATTGTGCTTCCGCTGCGTCCACTCCTGACCTGACGGATTGGTAAGTTTGTAACTCTGCTTTGAGGAATGAAAACGTCTGGAGTCTCGATCGACGGTAGAGGGACATCTTGACTAGAGGTACTGTAAGCAGCGGCTTGTTGAGGCTGTCTCGAACGGAATGTGTAGTGATGTGAGGTTGCCAGTGGCAGAATTTCCTGGCGTTGCTGAACTGTTCCTCTGCCCTGGGTACTGCTCTGCAACCTGTATGCTTTGTCAACTCGATATGTAGGATACCGAGCGTAGTTGTGAACTGACCTTAGAGGTTCGCGTGTATCGGCAGCTCCGTTGTTGTCGTACCGTGATAAGTAGTTGGCGGAAGAAGTCGACCTCATGTTCTGGGAGTGATTATGTGGCATGTAGTCACTTGGTACGCGCGGTTGCATCCATTGATGGCTAGAGGTTTGAAGATTTTCCGTATCGTTCCTGTAAGATCTCCACGAGTCCACTATTTCATAAATGTTAGGCCTGTCCTTGACCAAAGTATCACTGCATTCACCTGGTCGAGCTTGTTCATTTCCAGGTTCGTAATGTCGGAAATCGCTGTAAGGGGGCTGGTTTGGATCAGCGTAATGGGGTCGGTATCGAAAGCTGCCACGAGACATGATTGCTGAGGGTGTTTTCTGTGTGAGAGGCGGAAGGATGCAAGAGAAGAGGCGTTGATACTGCCACTGCAAGAAAAGTGTTAGTAATGCGAGGATGATAGTTGAGGCAGTTTGGTGAGGCAGACTTTTGGGAGTGGTCGGCAGTGAAGGCCAGAACTCTGTCTAATTAGGAGCGCCTCCAGAGTTGAACTACACGCGATATGTCGCGGGTACGCTCCTTGTTGCGCAATGGTTGCTGGTCAAGGAGATGTTTCAGTGAATAAATCCTGGAGGCAACTTTCGCAGGCAAATATCATACTGTAGTTTTCGCTAAGATCTGGAATGCCTGCATTATGGCACGCTAACATTAAGCTTGTCTTTTAGTGCCGGGTACGTCACTTGCTGTTTGCAAAAAAAGTTCCCGACTGCGTACGTTCAAACCTCTGCTCTTTCCGCACATCTACCAACATGAGCGCTCTTCTGGACCGACCGGTCCAACTACGACACGATGATGAAGGCGAAGGCGATATCGATGTTGAGGCTTCTGTCCAGGACGACAGCGAGGATCAGTCCGAGGATAGCAATTCTGCCCCGAGTGGCTCAGAGTCTACCCATGAGGTATTTCAAGCAGCTGCCGAACTATATTGAAGGTTGTTGACAGTTTGCAGGACAATGATTCAGCATCCGAGCCCGAAGAAGGACTGGCACTGAACGAGATCAGCTTTGGGGTTTTGGCTAAAGCGCAAGAAACCTTCAACCCTCGGCAACGCAAAAGGAAGTTCGAGGAGGCTGCTCAAGACGCATTTCCCGACACAAGAAAGAATGCAGAAGACACATTTGATACACGAAAAAGATCCAAAGAAGCACGCGTCGACGCACCAAAGCGGTCCTCCAAACATGCCCCCGTGATTGAATCTGCCCGCAAGCCTGTGTCGCGGAAAAGAACGGTTTTCGAGCCTCCGGCTGCGCAGAAATTTCGAGACCCCCGATTTGATCCCACAGTCATGTCGGCGAACAGAGATAGAAATGCCACTGACAAGGCGAATAAGAATTATTCATTCTTGACGCAATATCAGGCAGCAGAGATATTGGATCTGAAGACGCAGATCAAGAAGGCCAAAGATCCAAATGTTGTGGCTGACCTGAAACGAAAAGCCATGTCGCTGGAGTCTAAAGTGCGCAACGCTGAAACGCGACAGAAAGAGGAAGACATCAAGAGAAGGCATAACCAGCAGGAGAAAGAAGCACTCCGCACCGGACAGAAGGCCAAACCGTACTATTTGAAAGAAGCCGATGTTAGGAAATTAGCCAAAGAAGAGCGTCTGCAAAGTCTGGGCAAACGGGCCAGAGACAAAGCCGAAAAGAGAAGACAAAAACGTGAAAAGGGCAAAGACGCGAGGGATATGCCACGATTTAGGCGCGAAGGATGATGAGGTTTCGGTACCTGCCACTCAACTCTTCCTACACGCCCAGGTGACATATTTTCACACAGCCATTGCGTCCGAGAGGGATGTGCTGAGCATTGTCATTGGGGCGGCTTTCAAGTCCACTGGTATGGCCTACACACCAGCCATTCGCCCTGGAGACTTGATATGAGATATGTTGTGGCAAGGGCACCTAAGGTACTATGTTTGACTGATACATACTCATTTTGTATGAGGTTACGACTTCATCTCCATGTCAACAACCAGCTTTCCACCGACACCACGATGATAATCCTCAACCAGCTCATTCAACTTCTCCAGGGGGTAGGTTTTGATCTTTGCTCGGACGCTGTACCTGGCGGCAAAGTCCACCATAGCCTGCAGCTGGTGATTGCGCCCCGTTAATACGCCAACGAGCTTGATATGTCTAAAGACCAAGTCTCCGGGCTTGAAACGCCAACCATCCTTGGGGAAGCTCACGCACACACATGTCCCATGGCTCTTTATGACACCCATACCGAAGTCGAACGCGGCCTGCGACTCTGGCAGAATCACACTAGAATCGCAGCCCTTTTGACTTTCGAGCCCCGGCGATGGGGCTCCGAAGATCCGTCGTTTCGCATCCTCCACATTCTCCTTCAACGCATCGACTGGGATAACATTTTTGCCGTCCTCACCAAGTTCTTTGATCACGCCGTCCAACATGGCCATAGCTGGCGTTGTGTCCACGGCGACAACCTTCCAGCCGAGTCTCGCGGCAAATTGTACGCCCAAGTGTCCCAAGCCGCCGCCAGCTCCGAGGATTGCGACAGCCTTGTCTCCCTCACCCCTGTCGCCTCCTTCCATGTTCAGTCCCGCTGCTGCCAGGGCGTTCCACACCGTGACGCCTGCACACATGAGAGGAGCGATGTCCACGGCTTTCATGGCTCCGCCACTCGGCACACGCGCTACTTGCCTCACGTCCACGAGGCAATAATCTTGAAAACCTCCATCTCTCGTCAATCCTAGGTTAGTCCCCTTCGGACACCAGACTCCATACCCTGGTAGATCACCACCGTTGTCCACGCACTCTTCACAGGTGCCGCACGGGCCGAATGCACGACCTGGCACGCCGACCAGATCGCCCTGTGAAATTCCCTTGACTTGGGCCACGGCTTTGGCCTCGTCACCAAACGCTTCAACGATTCCCGCAAACTCGTGCGATCCTACACGAGGAAGACCCTGTTGCATAGCACCCGCGGCGAAGACGGCATCTGTATGGCAGTATGACGCCGCCGTGACGCGGACGAGCATTTCATGGCCCTTTGGAGGTGCAGGGCGAGCAAAGTCTGTTTTGAGAGTGTAGGGTTTGTTGAAGGCTTCGAGGACCTGTGCACGCATTGTGCCTGCTGTGCTGGTGGTTGCTGTCGTGCTCGACATCGTCCTGGCGCTTGTACTTGGTTTCTGAACCTGTCCCGTATGGTGTTGGAGTCGGATGTGAATCCCAGGTTCGATACAACGGCAGTCTTGAAGACCAACAACAGTACGATGAAAAGCGGCTAGTTTCCGTACCGGTATCGAGAGCGTGCGCCTCCCCGGTGCAGCGAGTAGCGTAGTAAAGAGAGCTATATTGAATCCTTTCAAGGGTTTTGTTTATTTGTTCGTTCGTGCTTGTTCTTGTGCTTTTGCTTTGTAACCGAAACCCGCACATCCATCGTACTCCGTTACTCTGTTCCGTAGGGAGTACAAGTAGTTGCAACGTACCCGGCAATGAGGGTAGGGACAGTAAGGGCGGGTGGAGTTTTAGTTGGGTGTGTGAAGTTGGAGAAATCGTTACTCCGTAAGTTGATGAGGTTTTGATTTCAACCCTCCTCCATCCTCCCACACACCCCCGAATCTCTTCTTCTGGCGCGCGCGTAGCATTTTCTTTTCTCCAACTCGTGGGAATTGGGGGCAACGATATGTCATTCTGATATTGTACTTTGTACAAGTATCCTACTCCGCACGGAGTACCAGGACCACAGTACCTTTGTAAAAAGTACCTTGTCCATACATGCGGTACTGTACAGGCTACTTGCCATCCCCATACCTACGAAGTACGATTACGGGAGTACAGAGTAACCACACACACAACTTGTTATGGCTGCTGAGGTTGGGCCTAGCGGATAGCTTGTCCGTAAGCCATAACAAATTGCAATACCGGATGCGAGCCTCGAAACCCATTGCTCTTATGACTCTTACCGTTGAACTCTGTACTACACAAAAGTGCACAAGTCAAGCTCTCCGTATGAACTGGGCATTTTAAAAGCAAACCAATGCTTTTCGGAATTCTCTCTGCAATCCTACGAGTTACCCTAACCCAACAGAGCAGTCTCATCATCTTGAAAGGGACAAACACAAACACACATGATCCATCGTCCAACAACAGCGTCCTACCAATAAAATCCTGCAAGTCCTGGTGCCGTAACCCAGAGACGTCGCTTGACAACCCAAATCCCAAATCCCATGCAAATCTCCTCAATCAGTCGTTGCTAATCATCTGTGAGTATTAAAACTAGTCCCAGTCCAGCCAGTCCTTTTGTCATTACATGATACTGCCAGTCCAAAGAGATCCGTCCCATGTCGCAAAATATTCAGATCCAGCGAAGCTTTATCGGATGAGATTTCGTGCCCAAGGAAAAGAATACCTCTCGCAAACGGCCATCCGTCTCATTACGCCCTGAAGCGCCGTCGCAAATCAAAGGTATCGAATATAAACAGGAGTGCATAGTCACGTCGTCGAAGGTCAAGAATGGAAGAGATCCCATGCTCGAGCACATAAGCTCAAGAATTCTTCCTTCTTTGCTTTTTGGGTCGCAGGGCTGTCTCTACCTTCTCCAAAGGGACCACTATGGCGATGGCGTTCTCGTCCAGAACCGAGAGGTGGGCTGCTGCCCTCTTCGTATTCCATACGGGTCCTTCGTCGACCGGCAGAATTGTTAGATAGGAGCTTTTGAGGGGTTAAGGTGTCCTTGAGAGCAGGATGAGGTGAGGGAGGAGTAGGTGGTTGATGGCCTCCGTAGTGGACAATACGGGGCAACAGCTCTTCCCGCCCGCCAGTCATCTCGTGAACAGCCTCTTCTGCCGACCGATACTCTCGAGGTCGATCGAAATGAAGGCCTGCAGCCTGAGACATGGGATGAGCAGTTTGGGGTGGGAAGCCTGGCGAAGGCAGAGGAGGTCCGTGACCCTGAGAGGGTGTCGAGTTTGCATGTAGATAGGGTGGTCGGCCAGGCCCCGGGTTGAGCTCACTGGCTCCAAACACGTCGGCAATGGGAGGAAGTCGGTTGTTGGTTTGGATCGCAGGAACATGGTGGATGTGAGTTTGTGACGAGTTGGCGACGTGGTCATTGATTTGTCTAGATGGAGGTGCCTCGTGTCTGCCAGTAAAAGTCTGATTTAATGGCGCCGACTGAATGACACGTTCGTTGGCAAAGCGTTCGGCCGCAGGAGGCACAATCGATAAACCAGGTGGGGGCCTTTTCTTGATAGAAGCTGCAGGTGTCTTGGAAGTGGTTGCCGTCGCCGGCTCGCTGGTCTTTCCTGTGTCCGGCCCATCTCCCCGTGCAGACTTGAGAAGTCGTGCTTGAATTATGGACCGTTGCTGATCTCTCACAGACATGCTACGCTCCAACTGTTCGCGCATCGCTGGGTCTTGAGTTTGGAACCCAGGAGACAAGCAGGCCAGGCCGACATCCTGAACAACCAGCCCGTCTCTGGCCGTCATTGGAGTAGCTGATGGTCGAGAGTTCAAATTTGCGAGTGAGGCGCCCGTTGTGTTCAAGTCCAACTTCTTGGGTCTATGACGAGTTGTCTGTAGGGAGGGGGATGAGGGAGGTTCCTTCTTCACAATGATCTTGGGGTGATCCGAACTACGAAGTCTGCCACCATGGAGTCAGTGGCCGTCAAGACCGATAAGCTTGTGAAGTACATACGATCTTGGAGACCTTTTGCCATCTGATGGCGTTGTCTCGTTGGCATTGGCGGCCATGCTCGTCTCTGAAGGTATGCCCGAGTCGGAGTTTCTGTCTCTACCTGTGACACTCGTAGAAGGGGCCAGTGGTGGATAGCTTCTCGGGCTCAGATTACGATCGAGTGAAGGCATCGGAGCCACCGCAGCTGAAGCCACTGCGGTCGACATGGCTGAATAATGATCAAGTAGCAGGAAGGTCAGTGGCGAGCGTCGTTGTATACGGAGGCTGGTCCCAGCTGATGTCCAACTCTTTTCCCTGGTCAATCAAAACCTCTTCGATAGTGCACCGTGGTGTTTGTCAATTGGATAAACAGTAAACTAAACGAGTGGTCTCGCAGGAAGTACAGCGCGAGAGGTCGGACAGCGATTCGATCGCTGAGCCAGCACAACCTCTTGGAGGAAAGCGAGTGACCTGAGGGCGACAAAAACCAACCGATCCGGCTTAGATAGAGGACAAAGCACTCCAGTCAGAACGGATTGGGTTGGAAAGGGAATGGGAATGGGATGGGAGAGCAACGAGCGGCTAGGACGTTCTTTGAGAAACGCGGCCTGTGAGGTTTCGAATGATGAGGGAGGGAGGAAAGGGCAAAAAGCGGGTGCGGGAAGGAGGGCAAGAAACGAGGCAGGCTAAGACAAGTGGACTTTTGGAACAGACACGACAGGGTGAATCGGGAGACATGAATCAGAGACGTCGAAGCAGAAGAGGTGTGGCACAGACTACAGCAGGTTGCGTGGTGCCCATGTTACAGGGGATCGATCTGCCCCAGGTCCGGCAGCCAACTGCGGTTCTTCCAGTTAAAGAGTGCTGAGGCTTCCATTAGCCCCCTTGAGCCTAGCGGCGCAGTGGGAGAGTTTCAGGGATGCAGGAGCCCAAGCAGCGCCCAGCAGTCAGATTCTAGGGTGCTTCCTAAGAGCCCAGCAGAAGGAGTAGGCGGCCCCTTCTTACTTAGACTACCCCCCCGAACTGACACAAAATCTACCGTACTGTACGGATATGGCAGTTCTATCGCCACTCGCACGCATCCTCAAGCTTCGTTTCGACCTTCGTTGGTCCTGCGACTTTGTAAATATTTAGTCGGCCATATTTCCACACCATGCATGCCTCACCGACGGACAAGGAGCCTAATCAATATTGATATCATCGGCTTCATGGATCATTGCGACTGCTCGTCGCGTCTCTCGTCTCATGGCCGCCACCCCACGGCGCAACCGCTTCGACACACTTCGGCTGGGCCTCCCCCTTTCGCCATTTTTGTGCGTGCACGGTGCGGCAAACAATGTTTCAAATTCCCATCAGCTGGCGTCAGTGCTCAAACGCATGGCCCTTCTGCGTTGCTTCTTATGGTGCTCCTTGCCCCGCAGCCTCAAGACGCGTTTGATCTCTTCTCTTCCGGAACCGTCTTCAACAAACTTCTAGCCTCGTGTCACGGCCCGTTGTCGATAAGGAACTGTTACTGTTCCTTTCCTGCATGCAGCAGAACAGGAGGAGTGCTAGTTGGGTGACCCGGATGTGCGGATTGTTATGGCATCTGAGCTCTTACCAATTGCCTGTCACACGTTACAGCCAGACCGAATCCATGACCGTCTAGACGAGACCTGCATGTCGCAGCCGCCAAAGTGGCACAGACCGAAGAGCCCATTGGGCCTGGAAAGCGCTTCTCCCCCCTCCAAACCGTGCAAGCGAAGGTCTCTCAAACTTGCCGGCCTTCCAGATAAAACTGTAGGCTCATCAGGCTAAGCTAGAGTCAAGTGGTTAGGCTGTCAGCCGTGGACGTCCGAGGCCCCCATGTCGTATTCGTCTTCTCACTTGCAGCTGCACTATTAGGCGCGGCCAAACAGTCCTAATGCCTGAGGGGAAGTCTTCTGCAAGGCCGGAGTCATGCCTGGAAAGAGGCTGGCTGGTGGTACACTACAGCGCACCCAAAGATTACCCTATGATTTGCTGAAACACGCCTCCAAGCCTCTAGGCGTCGATCGCGTTGCGGCGATGGTCAGATTTGTCGAGCCTGAACGCACTGGATCAAACTGCACATCCTGCTGATTGAAGCGATGGCGTAGAGATGGGTGAAAGAAAACAAACCCGTGCTAACAAGAGTCAGGCAATGATGATCGAGATCCGCAAACAGTTTGTGATTACGGGGTCACCAAGCCCTGCTTTATTGTTATTGTTTCGACTGTAAGACTGGGTCCCCCTGGTTGGACATAAATGTTTACAATACTGGGTACTGAAGAGACGAATACACCTGCAATGATTGTTCATTCGCTCTGGCAGACGGGGAATCCCTCATCCTTTTGTTCTGATCTGATTCTGATGGTGGTCTCACTTATCGCTAGTTTCATCTCGGTCTTTCCTAGCCGACCTAGTGAGCCACGAGGCAGGGCCAACAGATGTCGATGCGACGGGCGAATGATGCCGGTTCCTGAAACGCTCACCGGTACGCTAGCACTTCAAGGGGGCCCCAACAGCGTTGCTTGATCCCTGTATTCGCTGGGTCTCAACTGTCGCAACCGACTTATTCAATATTGCCTTTCCCGTATCCGTAGAAGTAGCATGAAACAATGGTCTTGTCCCGATCTCGTATAGGTGAAGATTGTATCACCGGCATGCGGAGTAATAATAGCAACATTGTTTTTGCCATGGCTCCTTCACATACTCGTACTCCGTACTCCGTATGCCCTACTCAGACTGCAATTGATTGACACAATAATCCATGATTAGTGAAGCCTTCATCCAATCACATGTTTTCAACACTTGTTCGACAAGCGAGCATGGTATACCGAGAGAAAATGCATGGTTTTATTATACGAGAAAGCACTCGAGGAAGAAGTCTTTCACTCTAACTTGTTCCATACACTGGCGACCTCTCGTTTTTCACACATCATCTTATAGAACATATCAGTCTGACTTTAACCACGCGGATGGCGTCTTATAGTTTCGACATGTTCCTTCATGAGACTTGTGTTGTCGCTCCTTGCTTCCAGTTTTATCTTCCCTTTCTGTCTTCTGTCTAACCCACTCGCAAGGTTTACTGACCAACACTGTCTGTTAAAGGCAGTCTGAATTAAGGTGGTCAAGCGTTTCGAAAGAGCAAGATATCTCCGTAGCTGGATAGTCGTCATAGCGCGCCGTCTCCTGTGCTCTCCCCTTGTCACAACCCTACCGTTTGTGTCTAGACTTTTCGCGTTGCCAGTCGTATAACATTCGACGAGGCATTAAACACAGTATCTCCGCAGAAAACAGTATACGCCCACGTGCAGCTTTCATTCGTATGGTTGAGCGACTGTAGAGACGCAGAGTTTGAAGCCTTGTGCCACGCCGCATAAAACCAACAGGTCAGACACGTGGGCGATGCTGAAAAACAGTAAGTGCTCCCAAAGAAAACGCCGTCAGACGAATCAATTTTGGTATTCCTCAGCCTCGCCCGACCTCTACATCTTGGCGCGAGACTAAAGGCTTTCCGGCAAGGTTGGAGATTTTTCGTGAAGATTATGTCTCTTTTCACATAGGTCCCAACCCCGAAAGGTATACCGTAAATCAGCAGTCAACATGTCGAGTAACGGCGACGTATCAATGATAGACGAGGAGGAGGAACTCAAGCACGCCGATGATTTGACTTTGGGTGGTCTGCCGAAGCTGGTCATTGTAAGTGTTAGGAGAACATCTCTCTCTCCATCTTGTTTGAGACAGGCCTCTTTCTGATACTGCGACATCTAGCTTCCGGGCGCATCTACTCATGCCGCATCATTCCAAATCGAAAAGGAAGATCACACACTAGGAAATGCCTTGCGGTATTTTGTCAACAAAAAGTAAACACGACTTTCGAACGTCACTCGGTATCTGTGGTCTGTTCTAACATCATCCCAGTCCGGACGTAGAATTCTGCGGATACACTATTCCACATCCCTCCGAGACGAAAATGAACATTCGCATACAGACCTGGGGTAAGTCAAGAAGTCCTCGACACCGATCGCCGCTAGCAGAGTCTCTAATTCCAAGCAGAAGATACTCGGACGACAGCGGTTGATGCCTTGCGAAAAGGACTCGTTGACATGATGGAAGCTTGCGATGTGATTACTGAAAAGTTCACCCAAGCACGAGACGAATTCGATGCAAAGAAATCGTAATGGTTTATCGATCTTGGGTCATGCATTGCGACGGCGCTGGAGGGGTTTTCTGTTTAGCTATGTACAGTGGTCGGTACCACGACTTCTAGTTTCGTCCCTGAGTGTATTTGTTAGGCTGTTTGCGCGAAGACTCGTAGCAGCGGGACATACCTCAAGGAAACCAGACATAAAGTTCTTTGGTAACCTGGCGTTCTCGTCCTCTTCCGTTCTCCAGTACTTCATAATGTGCGAATTCTGTTTCCAGAAGTTTAGTGTTTCCTTCAGGTCATTCCTCGTCAGCATTTGATTTACATCGCTGGAGTGTCAAACGAACCTGGAATTCGGCTTGGCTTTGCTGGAGTAGGACATCCACCGCCTGTAAATGGTTGACGTATCTGTGTTTCTCAAACTCTTGTCGGACTTTGGTCCGGATCTTGGAGACTGGCATGTTCAGGGAGTACATCGACTGTATCTCAGGGCTCTTTTTCTTCATTAGCAGGGCTCTCCAGCGTGGGCGAGGGGGTATCTGAATACAGCTCTGAGCCATTCGCGGTATGATCTGAGAACTCGTCGTTGTGCATCTGCCCAGTTAATGGCTACAAAAAGGTCAGCGCGTTTGCAAGGTGTGTGTAGAAGGTTTCACGTACACGACCGCGACCGCTGGGCCAGATATGTAGGGTTGATGGTCATGTTGATGTATCGCACACTCACATAGGAGCGTTCTTGTGGATTCTGGTCAGCAAGACTGCGTCTTGCTGGCTTGATGTTAAGGTCCAGGTTGCGGAGCTTCGACCTCGGCGAACCTGCTCCATTCGATACCCAATCACCATCAAGCATTTTGTAAGTGGAGTTGCATGTTAAAATACCTTCAAGTGCCCGTCGATGACATCTGATAAAAGAAAACCATAGTCGCCAGCACCACCCTCTCAATCCGAAGTCAGGAAAGGAAGGAATGGGTTCCATCGAGAGATCTAGACCGACCACAATGTCCAGACGCACGCATACACTCAACCGTATAACCAACGAGACTAAAATTCAAGTCTCTCTTTCGCTTGACGGGGGTTCGCTGCCCGCCTTTCAACCATCGGATCACTTCTCTCCGTCAATACCTTCTGCACAAAAGCAAGCACATCCTGATGTACTCTTCCCTCTGCCATCGTCGCATCATGCGACACAAGTAACGGCGACCCAGCAGATCGCCATCTCGACCGGAATTGGATTCTTGGATCATATGCTCCACGCACTGGCAAAGCACGCTGGCTGGTCGTTAGCGGTCCGGGCATCGGGGGATCTTATCATCGATGATCATCACACGGCAGAGGATGTTTTTCTGGCAGTGGGATCGGCTTTCAATGGTGCCTTGGGGAAGAGAACTTCTCTGGTGCGATTTGGTCGAGGAGATGCGCCCCTTGACGAGGCTCTTTCGTGGGCCGTGATCGATCTGTCAAATCGACCATACAGCGTGATCGATTTTGGTTTTACCAGAGAAAAGATCGGTGACCTCAGCACGGAAATGATCACTCATGGTCTCGAAAGTTTCGCTCAGGCTGCCAGTGTCACGCTACATATCAAGTGTGTCTATGGCCACAACAACCATCACAGAGCAGAGAGTGCCTTCAAGGCTCTTGCTGTAGCCTGTAGACAGGCTTGCGAGAGAAGAGCAGAAGGCACTGTTGGTAGTGGAGATGTCACGAGTACGAAAGGTGTACTTGGATCTAGCGTCAATGAATGAAGAACCCCTTGGAGTCTGAATAGAGTGTAATAAGAAGCGTCATAGGATTTTCATTGCCTTCGTCAACTAATCCTGCTGGTTGTCGCGAGAAAAGGGGCTGTTGCCGTATGAACAATAGCAGAATGCTCGCAAACAGCAATAACCACCCATTACCAGTGTTCAAGAACCTAACAATATTCCAGCCTTTAACGGTCCGGGTTTCTCTGCTGTGAGAGGGAGCAAGACCAATTCCGCGCCATGAGGCCATTCCAACGCCACAACACCATGCTACGCATACCTAACCGCAATCATAAGACGTAAGAAAGCAGACTCAGCCCAGACCACCCCAGGCGCCTCTGATTCTTCGAGCTAGCTGAATATCTTTCTGCATTATGGTAACCCTCTTCGCGTGGATGGCGCAAAGATTGGTATCTTCGAAGAGGTGTACGAGAAAAGCTTCGCTGGCTTCTTGTAGTGCCTGTATTGCTTGACTCTGCCATCTTAGTTCTTGAGCTGCTCGAGCGGGAAGGAGATCAATTGCGATTTCGCGGACTAGACGCGCAAAGGGGAGTTTGAGGATCAAAAGGTCTGTCGACTGCTGATATCGTCTGATTTCTCGGAGAGCAATTGTTCCTGGTTTATATCGATGCGGTCTCTTCGTGGGGACTGGGTCGCCGGCTGGTCCCAAAATCAGCGCAATTCCATAGACACTCGCTGACGAAGATTACTTACGTTGCGCGCGCGGTCGGCCGGTACTTGTCCTCGGTTTGGCCTGAGAGCCTTGCCCTTTGCGGGGAGTGATACGCTCGGAATGGCGTCTCACATGCTTGGTTTGCGCCATGGTGCTGTAAGAAGTGCTGGTTCCCCAAATGAGACCCAAGCAGGAAAGAGTGTACGGAGAGCGAAAGCGATCAACGCAAGTCGCTATCTGGGCTCGAAAATCGCGAGGTTGGTGTGTCGTAGGAGTGAAAGTCAATGAGGGTCGTGGATGGACGTGACAGCTGAGGGGGATTGGGTACAGTGACGGCCCAAAAATGGCCAAAATTCGGTTCTACTAGAGATTGTGTTTGGAGATAGACTGGACCGTCATGCAGTCGCTGTGTCGCCTCGTATGCCGGAGCTGTTCAAGAAGTGGCGGTGGTCTTCGAAGTCGCGTCGCATTGAATTCCAGGCGCGTTAACCGCCCAAGGTACCTATTGCACCTAAAGCACGGAGTAGTGCCCTCTGTCTTACCTAACCTTGGTCCGACATCATTTGACGGTCCGCGCTTCAGACACCTCATTCTTCAGACAATCCCGCAACAAAGAGGCCACCTACCACCCAGCCAACCTCACCCTCGCCGTCGCCACCACATGAACCTATCATTCCCTATCCTGTCACCGATCCCTCCGCCAGATAAATATCATCATGACTACTCAGACCTTCGCTCGCCGATCCTAACGCAGTCTGTATTGTCCCCTATCTACTCAATCGTCCAGAGTCCCGAATTCCTCTCAGACTTCTCGCGAACCATCCTCCCTTTCTTCCAGCTCATACCTTGGATCATGGCAGCAATATTAGGCGGCGGAGAGGATGCCCTTGGCCAGCTGGGCCAGTTCCCTTTGGAACAATGGTTCTTCGAGATGCCGCCCTGCACTCGATACTGGACAACAGCCACCGTCATAACATCACTTCTGCTCCAATGCAAAGTCATCACGCCATTCCAACTCTTCTATTCATGGCGCGCAGTATACTATAAGTCCCAGGTAAGAGTTGCTTCAGTCCAAAATACCGCGATCCCGGTCTGACAGAGTCTAGTACTGGCGACTGATCACCACATTCATATACTTTGGCCCCCCTTCACTAGATCTCGCCTTTCACGTCTTCTTTCTCCAGCGATATTCCCGATTACTAGAACAAGGCTCGGGCCCTTCACCGGCAGTCTTCTCATGGCTACTGCTCTATGCATGCGCGTCACTCCTCGCTCTCAGCTCACTCACCACCTCTATCCCGTTCCTCGGCTCCGCACTCTCAAGCACACTGGTGTACATCTGGTCTCGGCGGAACCCGGACACGCGGCTGAGCTTCTTGGGAGTACTAGTGTTCACGGCACCGTATCTACCTTGGGTGTTGATGGCTTTCCACATGTTCATGCACGGTAGCATCCCTAAAGACGAAATTCTGGGTGTTGTTGTAGGTCACGTCTATTATTTTCTTGCCGACGTGTGGCCTGGCCTACACGAAGGACAGCGACCGATGGATCCTCCAGAATTCTGGGTTCGATTATGGGAAGGGCGACGAGCTGAAACTGGAGACCGAAATATCGATGGAGATGTAGCTGCCGCTGCCGCACGACCTGGAGAAGTACGGTGATAGAGAAGTTATATGAGAAAGCAGCATAATATAAGACCAATTTTGACTACATCACGTTCGACTCAGCACCGAATGAAGAAACATTCCTTGGGTTTTGTCAAAAGCGGAACTTTTTGAGTTGGTCTGGATAGAGGACGAATAGCGAGATTAGTCGAAGGACGTATCCTCATCTGCGTAGCAGTCGCTTCTGTGTCTACTTCGCAAACTCTAAACGCTTTGGAGGCGTGGCTTCGATACGTCCGGCCAAAGCAGTCAGGATAAAAAACAAGTCACTAACTGCATGATTGTTCTGAATCAATCGTGTCGGAGTGGGAAAGCGAGAGCATTTTGCTCCTCAGTTCTTGAATTCCGAACGTTGACACTCTGCTGGCAGTCGGCCAGGTCTGAAGTAAATAGTTTTCCAAACGTGACACTGCCAGAAGCCTTTGGCCCGGCTCTGGAGGTCCCCAACTTTGGCTGAAGTCATTCCTGCATGTGTTGTCGGCCTTGTGCACCCTCTCGCACCACCAGACAATAGGTACGTTACGCAAGTGTTGCTGCCAAGGAACACTTGGGTGAGGCGGTCATTCTGACACTTTTTGTCGAGTCGAGATCTTGCTGAGCGTTCATGATTGACTCCTGAAACAACATGCAACATTGTGTTGGCTGAACGGGTATTCTTCTCGAGCGACGTGTTGTCGGGATCCTGCAAGAAGTGCTGGTCAAGGGTGCGTGAGTAAGACTGGGCCGGCCTTTTCTTGGTGACCAAGGGGGCTCGAGCCGGCCGACTCAAGAGTATATCTGCATATCCCGGCGATAAGAGCAAGATTTGTTAGCGGTGAAGGTTTTAGAAGGCTACTTCGAGCCTCTTTGGCGGTTGCGTGGAAGCAATCGATATTCCGCCCTGGCAGCGCAGTCAACGCTAGCCGTCGAAACTTCATGGACAATGCTTGAACCATCCGCTTAGGAATGAATTTCCTTGACAAAACCAAAACATGGTTGCCGCCGAAATCGTGCTTCGCACTGAATGGTGGGTATGTCGAAGTGACAAGTCTAGTCTTCGGGCTGCTCGCCTTGATCTTCCTCCAGCCGCTGTTCTCTTTCTCGGCGCCTCTTCTCCTGTCTGGCCATCGGGTGCTCGCCATCTTCTGGAATTTCACCCGCGTTCAGACCCAAGGCTCTTCGTAGCCTCTCGCTCTCTCGTTCCTTCGCTTCGGCCAGTTCGTGCACTTGATAGCTTTTGAGGCCTTTACCATCCACCCTCTTACCGCCAGAGCGATTGCGGTCCTTGTTACGCTCCATCTCTGCCGTCAACTTCTCACGAAGCTTGTCGCATTCTTCATCAATCTTGTCCTCGTCAACCTCGTCATCTTCAAGCTTCTCTCGCAGTTCGAGGACTTTGACTTCGATCTCCCGCAGCCTGTCGTGGTTCAAGATTTCCTGGTCCGGCTTGCGAGTCTTAGGACCACGGGCGGACGAATCGAGACTGTAGGGTGCGCCGATACCTGTGTCGCGGGGTTTCAAGACGGACAGGTTTCGCTGAACATAGCCTGAGGTACCCGATCCACGAGGAGTAGATAGACCAACGTTGGATGACATGTCGAGATCTCCTCCCGTATAATTGGTTGAGAAGGATGGAGGTTTAAGGGACGAGATGACTACGGTACAAGAAGAATCGCAGGATCAAAAGGAAAGTTGGCGCGGAGGATCTGAGTGATGATTAGATAAGATGCAAAGTTAGTCACGTGGTTGGGCTTCCTCAAAGGTCATGATACTCCGCACTCAAGATCCTGTTTCACTTAGTACTCCTTGTGTCGCGGCATCTTGCTCGAGAGAAGAGGCAGTCAATGTCAATTTCCAAATCTCTTAGCTCCATATGCGGTCAGGCCTGACTGCCGGCACCCGTCTCTTCCGTTTGACAAAGTATGGCAGCCAACTGCAATGGCGGATGTCAGTGTGTCGGGACCTTGTTCGAGCAGCCATCGTGATGAAGCCAGAGTCGATTCGAGGATTGTGACCATGAGTTGGACCCAATCATAGTGTTAGCGACCCCTCCAAGACCTGCATGCCATCTACTGGGCGGATCTCTGTTCGCTATAAATGAAGCGTTCTAGAAGTACTCGACATGAAGATTGGCGCGACCTTGCTCCGTCAGGCAGCGAACAGTATCTCGAAGTGTCCCACACGAGCATCGCGGTTCGTCGCAGACCAGCTTACCTTTCTGCTTGTGGTGTCGATGAAGTCCTGAATCGCCGTCAAACAGGAACCTACAAACTGGCATGGTCGAAGTTTCTACGTACATCACACTTATCACCAGGCACGGCTAAATCACAACAGGCTAGCCTTCACCATAGGCATCTGCTAAAGACGTTAGGGGTATCTCTGGTCCCTAAATTCTGACGATCTGAACCCACAATCATTGAGGCTTGGGCGGGAGAATTCTTCGTAGTTCAGGGACTTTTAAGCTACCCGGAGTTGTTATTCTCTTGGCTCCCTTGGACCCTTTCTCTCAATCGCTGTGGAACTCAATTCCGGCATCCGCATCGATCCTCCCTCGTTCGGGGCAACGACGGTTACAGGTCACATCCCTCCTTGTTCTTCATTTGCTGCTTGTATAGCAAGATGCCCGTCTCGTCCATGTGCCTTCCAGGGTCGTGATGAACTCTGTCATCTCAATGCCTTCTGCTTGGCAATTCCCGGCTTCCTGGAGCATTGAGTTTGTGTATCGCTCAAACCCTCTATTTCTAGCAGCCTTTCTCTCTCTTTTGACCGTTTCGCCCCTTTCTCTTTCGTCCGTTGATCTACCGTCCCTTTATTTCCGCTTGCCCATATGTCCTGACAGATACGTTTCGTCGTGATGTCGTGGAAATGGTGGCAGCTCATTTGACCAAGGTGTTGGTCGTCACCGCCGCATTACCTCTGATCCTCCTATTTCGTTGACCTACATCACAGATTCGCCCTTGCAACAATATCGGAGCGTGTGCGGTCCCTACTGGAGTCTTTTGCCATCCTTTCACCTCGGATGATTCGGCGCATCAAAGCCACTGCCAGCAGGTGGAGGTTGTGTATAGGGATACACAGCTGCAAGATTGCCGGGCCAGGGTAAGGTGTCTCCATCCACCACACCTGTGCGCTCTGCCGTCCAACCTGCCTGGCTCCCTGGTGCAAAGACATTGGCTTGTATACCGGTAGGTTGCCGTTGTGTCGTCTGCATTGGTGCTTGACTGGTGTGCCTTCCCAGAGCAGGCGTACTTTGGAAACCCATTGGTGTCATCTGACTGTACATTGGAGATTGCAGATTCATCATTGCAATGTTTCCGTCCAGAAGCATAGAAGCGTCGAGACGATCGTCTGGAGATGGATGGAATCCCTGACTTCTGGTGGCGGGGATTCCTCCAGTTTGATGGTCGGCCTCCATTCCTTGAGATACCGAGTTCATCTCGTCCGAGTCCGACGCTCCATCAACTCCATCGACACCATCAGCCCCGTCTCTTCCGTCTACACGCTCGACCACATCCCCCAAATCGGCTGGGCCTAGAGGTGAAAGTGGCGTTTGATCCGATAATTGTCTAGAAGGCCGTGGTGCGAGCCTTGGTGGTATATCGGGAGGTTGATAGGATCGCTGGCCTCGCAAGGACTTGCTGTCCAATACCGGCTCTGACTGACTTTTGATAGGTCCTGCACGTTCTACAGCTGGAGGATCAAGACCTAGACCGCGGAGGATCGCATCGGTAGCGACGCGGCCGCTGCTCTCATCGGGAACGACACCAGGAAACCCACGACCTTCTCTGCACGCCCAATAGAGCCTCTGCAATGCTTCGTCCATAACATCATGCATACCCCAGTACCTGACCAAAAATGTGGTAAGCGCGCAGCCGACATCGCCTGCATTTTCACCAAACTTACCAGTCCCTTGCTTCTCTCCGTCTCCGCGCACTATACTCACAAGTACTATCGCTTGCGATGCAACCAGCGCAAGGAATGTTGCCATCACACTGTAAAATGGTCAGCGGACTTGAGATCCGGGAGAATTGGGGGAGAATTGGTGACAACGCAATCCATCCCACCTTCGATTTCTTGATTTTACAACGATCGCAAGCCCTTCCAATTCGAACGCGGGCTCTTGACTGCTCGGAACTCTCAGCTTTCGGTGGCAGCCGATTATCCTGTCGCTCCTTTCGATTTGGCATCCCGACCCTCACGCCCTCCCACCCCTTCAATCTCCCGCCTTAGGACCAGGCTCTTGATGGAACAAGGACAGGTCCTAAGACCGACACAGCCTCCGTTAGCAACCTGGGCTGGGCAAAGTACCAAGCTTGACAGGATCGCGGATGATGAGGTTGAGTCGATTCCTTGAAATCACGACTGTCGCACTGATATTCGGTGATGCCTGTTCATGTCTCAACGAAGCGGTAGCTCCCCGTGTGTCCGGCACATTAAGGAGATTATCTGCATTGGGCTCGCGTGCTATGTTTTGATCCGCACAACCCCCCCGGCATGCAAAGCTGTCAGACTGGCGTCAGCTAGATGTCGAATTTTTCCCCGTTCGATCGAGGCGAAATCGACTTGCTGTCGAATGGCCAACTCGAGAACTTGGCACCCTGAGGGACGCTGTTCCATCGACGAGGTCAAAAAGGCAAAATGGAGATCTGGACTATTGCAGTGCGCTATCCAGAATATGTATGCACTAAGGGATGAGGCCAAGTGGGCTTCTGAAATGGCAGCAGAATACACCACGTATGCGGATCCAAAGGTGGCGGTGTTCCTACCCTTCTTGACGAAATACCCCTTCCAGACACCAGTGCTTGCCAGAGGCTTGTACTGCCGGGGCTGTTTCCGAGACGCCGAGGCTACAATTCTCAGTGCGAGTACTCAAGATGTTGACACTGGTGTTCTAGGAGATTTTTTTTGACGTTACAATACACTGCGAAAACCATGAAACGAAACCTCGGATACGCAACACCCCCGGCCGCTGTTGCGATGGCTGGGCTTGCCACCACTTCTAGTCAACCCCGAGCAAGCCAACGACCCTCGCCCAATTGTCGGTGACAGCCAACTGATTTTATGACAGAGATCGTATTACTTATTGGTACCGCGTCGAAAGCCTCCCATTCATGACATGGCATTCTAGAATTCTTGTTTCCCTGCTAGTGTGGACGGTCTCCTGCTGGTAGCCTGCTTCTTGCTGAACACATTCAGACCCATTCTTGGACACCAGCTGTCGACACAGTGCCTCAGCAGTGTCACGGATCGGGATCGACCGCCCCATCTCGCCCGCTCTCAAGTCCTGGTTGCAGCTTCGACTAATGCCAATTTCTTCAAGGATCTATGCCTGCCACTGCTATCCGCGGTTTCTGCCGACAAGTTACCAATGAGGGACAATTATGGCCCTGAAAACTTGATAGCCACCAACAGTTAAGGCTTTCAAAATCTTGTTCTTTGCCTGTGTCGAGCTCCATGCGCCCCAGAGGTCGCAATGGAGGTCGCCCGGATCTTCCATCCGGAGTGGGCTGGCGGGTTCGGCCTAGTGACAAAGGTTCAGGTGTACTGTACAGGACTCGCGCGATTCCGGTGGAACCAATGGCCAAAATGATGGTCCATCTTTCGCCAAAATTTACCACTTCTTCACGTTCTTGAACCGAAAAGGAGTTCAAACTCCACGGATGGTCAGTGGTCGTGAGCAATCTGTCAGTACAGCATCCGTACAGGAGTCCTACTCGTCCCTGTTGAGAGGCCCTTTTCTGAACGACATCTCTGCGCATTTCGTCAGTTTTCTCCAAAACCCGGCCCGCCAAACTTCCGGGATTACTATTCGCCTTGCCAGATGTAGCGTAGTAACGGTGCTTGACAAGGACGACCAGAATGACAGGCTGCATTGGGGCACATGACAGCCTAAACCCTTGTATCCAAACGAGGTTGTACCGTCCACCAGGATGTATCACGGTCGACTGATTATAGGCCTTTTCGAGACCGGGGCCCGTGACCGGAAGTTTCGCCCGGGTTGTGAAAAGTATTTGAACAAGTCAGACACGGACAAACCCGGAGCCGGGTGCCAAAACTCCCCCTGCCAGTAGCAAATAATCGGTACAAGTACCCGCCCTGGACGAAGATAGAATGGCACAGTCTCGCGTATTCAAGCCATCGCCTTCACCTGTTCAAATAGAAGCGACCCGTCTCACGATTCGCACGCTGAGATGGGATCTCGAACGACCCACCGGATCTCTCAGATACTACTAGTATCTCTTGTGACGATCGGACAAGATTAATGCAACTGGTTCTACGAATACGACCAATGCATCGATGCTCGATGCTCGATGCTCGATGCCCAGATGATGGCCGACACGTACGACTATTCAAGGTGCGCAGGACCGTTCTTTGAGCTCCCAGTAGTTGGAGGACGGATGCGTGCATGCACACGAATTGTACCTCGCGTCACTGCTATCAACCGTCACCTCCTACCGGCTGTCGACAGCCGCAAAGGCCTGAGACAGGAAACCAAAAGGATGTTGCGATTTCCCGGAACATCAATCTACATTGACACAGACGGAACAGATAGAAAGGCCAAGCGGGAGAGCGCTCAAGTAGGCATCGCAGATTCAAGACAACACTCACATCTCGCAGCACGCTCGACGTATACACACGTTCCTCGCACTTGCATGTACACGTATACGTATTTTCCTTGACACATATCGAAAAACTCGTCCGTCCCCAACGCCTTGATGCCCGCCGAATTACACCCTCTCACGCTACGAATCCCACATGACCTCGCCTAATGCGAGCAAGATCTCTTGCTGGCCCTTTCTAGCCTTGATGCTCTCTTCTCGATCCTCTCCCCGGAGTTTGGCACTACAACACAATTCCACCAGCGTCCGCAATTCATCATACGTATACCCGATATCCCTCTTCTGCGCCTTGCAATCGCGAACATACTGCAACACGGCTTCGGGCCCTTGTAGGAAGAGATTGAAATATTGAGATGACCAAGTCAATAGGCCCGAAGTGTCGTCGTCGTCGTCGGCATCGTCTTCAGCTCCCATGGTGGACACCCCTGTCGAGATACCCAGACCCGCGGCCATGCTCGTGTCATCAGCAGCAGCAGCGGACCGGCGGCCTGCAGCAGCGTCCTTTGCAGGAATCGAGGAAGTGCTCGCCAGAATGGCCCTGAGATTCTGCTGGATGACCATGGCGTCGATGCGCACTCTCTCTGCGCCGTTCACGTTCATGACTCCGATGGCGTCGGCGGCGATGACGATGAACCGATCCACGAGCCGAGCGAGACCAGTCAGGATGAAACACCGCTCGCGGGAGCCCAGGTACGTCGCGATGTTTGAGTCGAAGGCAATCAGGTCGTTGTTCAACTCGAGAATCAAGGGAGACGCGGAGGTCGGCGGCGCAGCCAGGACGTAGGGGTACAGGCCTGAATCGAGCGGCGGGAGGGTCGTTGAGTCGCGGTTCAAAGGTTCACCGGGCGGCGATGTCGTCGTAGAGCCATTGTTGGTTGCGTCGGCCTCGGGACCCGGCCCACGGAGCGTGCGCGAGAGCTGGTGTATAATGCCGCAGCGTATGTCGACGTGCAGGGTCAGCAGACTGGTCTGGGCGAGAGCGCGGAATGAAGACACGGTATTGTCGAAGGGAATGGCTGTTTCCGAGCCAAGTGGTAGGAAGACCGGGGCTGTGGCTCCAGGGTGATTTGGTGATTTGCCGCCGAGGGACCGAAGGCCCGTGATCAGAGTCCACCGTCGAGCAGCTTTGGACTGCGAGCCTGTCCGCACGTGGCTGGGATGGCTGCTCTCGACGTGGCGGATCTGCGTCAGGGCCGCGGAGAGCCACTGCATGGAGTTGTACAGGAGGGAAAGCTGGTGGACGGATTTAGGGTCGGAGATGATGTCGTAGGATGACAGGGGTTGTTGCTTCGTCGCAGTCAGCAAGGCCTGGACTTCTTTCGTGATGAGCGCGGATCGGGAAGTGGCGCCGCCGAACTGATCGTGCCCGAGCAGTTCGATCGCAGCGTCGCGCACTTCCCCTGATTCGGCGAATGCGGCGGCTGCTTTGAGTGCCAAAGTATTGACGTTCTGGTTCGCCGAAGACGGTACGACTCTGCTGACCAGAGCCTTGTAGTACCCGAAGCATTTATCGTAGTACGTGACGAGTTGGTCGATGATGAGCTGCGTGAACATTTGATCCTGAGGGATCGAGCTTAGCATGCCCGAGAATGCACGGATCAAACCCATGAACGAGACGGTGCCTTTGAAAATGGGATGGGTGGAATGTTTCGACCATTGCGAATCTTCCGAGAAGGCTTCCAGGTCGATCATGCATTGCGTACAGAGCTCGGTTACTGCTTCTTCGAGTTGCGGGTGGAACACATTGATGAGGAAATCGTCCAGGAAGGACGTAAGGGTGCTCATAGGGATATGGGCGGTCGTGGGGACGACGTCCTTGAGACGTTGGAGGAAGGTCAAGGAGGGCGGAAGCAATACGGTCATGTTGAATACACCTGGCTCGATCAACAATTTGTGTCCGGCTGCCGAGCTGTCCTGGCCACTTCGTTCGGAGGTGATGTCCAGGCCATTCCTATTGCGAGACTTGCTCACCAAACCTGGCACGGAGCTCTTGAGAATGTCGTCCAGTTCGTCCTCTTCGGCCTTCATGGCTTCGGACTTGAGGTCCATCTCGGACAGCTTGAACATCTTCTTGCTCTTGTCCCTTGTTGGGCGGGCAAAGAGATCTGTGCTCGTCGTCGTCGTGAGGCCGGAGCGTAGAGTCATGCCGCCGTCGGTGGCGAGGTAGTCGTGCAAAAGAGAGCGCATCTCCATCTGATACAGCTTCCACAGCTCCTTGAAGCCGCTGGTGTATCTGTCTGGTTTGGACAATTTATCTCGCGTGGCGATGCCGGATATGATCTCGTGGAGCACGCGGTGGCTTTCAGCGATGGCCTCGAATTTCGAGTATAGCGTCCACAGAAAATCGGAGAGGACCTGAGCTCGGCTATCGTGGACCTGCAGAGACATGACTTTCCGACCATCCTTGTTCACTTGTCCCCTGAGGTGGGTTGGGTATTTGGCGTCAATGTCGTGATTGGTCTTTTCCACCACCTTGTACAGCTCCATTGGCATCCTCTGCTCTATTCGCGATACGGCTTCTCCGAGCTGGCCTAGTTTATGCAGAGATTCTAGAATCATGTGGACGTAGTAAAAGGTGTCAGCCTCTGGGTTCTTTGACGCGTCTTCGATCATGGGCGTGGTGATATCGGCGCTGTTCAAGTAGTGGTTGAAGGGCCGATCCCAGACGTTGACACTGCCCATTAGGTTGTCCTTGGACTCTCTGTCTTCACCGTTGGCTTTCTTGCCCTTCCATCTGTCTTTGCAGTATGGACTTCGTAAATATAGGTGGTCATGCAGTTCTTCGACAAGGATGTCTAGTAGGGTGCTTTCCTGGTTGATGAAGTAGCTTCGTAGATCCGTGATTGCTCCAACGCCGTCAAGTTCGCTCTTGGTGATGGCTTTGAGACTATCCATCAGTAGATCGACGGCTCCGAGAAATTTCTTTTCGCTGATCTTCTCCTCGAGTTTGCTGGGGACAGTCTTGAGGGATTCGATATTACTCAAGATGACCAGCATGCGATCCAGGTCCCCGGACTGCTCGGCCAACCCTCGCAACTCAGGTCTTGTGGTCAACATGCCGCCCTTGACATTCATCAGGCCTCCCTTAAGCTGTCTTACTCGGCTCTGGCTGTCTCGGATAGCGGATTGGATCTTGTGGTACGTACCGACAGCACTGTTGAAGTCGGCATAGTGCTCGTTCACCACTGACTTGAGACATTTTTGCAAATCTACATGCGTGTTTGAGAAGTCCTCCTCTTTGTCCTTGAGGCCTAATGAACTAGGGTCCATCAGCTTGAGGGCAATCTTGACTGGGACGCAATCGTCGCCTTCCATATCCTTCCAACTTGACTGGATGTGTCGTAGGATCTCGTCCATGCTCTTCTGTGGCCTGCGCGGAGAGTATTGTCTGTTCGCATTCTCAGGGAGTGTGTGGATTTGATTACTGTAGCCATTCGTCTGGCTCGGTGCGTTCAGGCTGGTCATTGAAGGTTTCTTAGGCATCGTAGGTGGCACTGTCGGAGGTGGAGGCATAGGAGACCGGATTTCTCTGTTTTCGCGGAACCTCGGGTCATTGGTTACTCTGTCCCTGTCTCGAGTCGGTGGCCTTTGCGGTCTCTGGTCGTGTGCTTGAGGTTCTCTGTCACGGCCATAACCATGGTCGTTCCTTGGAGGCGGCTCTTCCGCATATCTGGGGCGCGGTAAGCCTCCGTAACCTCCACCTCCTCCAGCTGGTCCTCCATAGCCTCCACCACCACTTCCACCTCCAGGACCTACTCTACCCGGGAGCCCCTGGGCAGGAGAGTCTCGCTCCCCACGTTGTTCGTAGGGGTTGGACCTGCGCCGCCGCTCTTGCGATCCGAAACTGTTGACGGATGCGGAGGAAGAGTTGTTCTGTTGATTTAAATAGGGGTCCGCATAGCGACCTGAGGAGACAGAATGGGATACATTGGTAGGAGCGTATGGGTTGGTGCCGTTGGTTGGACCTCCGTAACCGTTCAGCGCGTATGGATTATTGCTCATTTTCTATGCGAGCTACGTGGACAAACAAAACACAAGTACGATGGCTACGCATGGCGTATTGACCATTCGCGATGAAGAAGCGCGAGCGCGGAGGACAATCGTGGTTGAAGTATAGAGTAGAGGGACGTTTCTAAGGAGAATGAATCTGTGTTTGGGCGCCAGGCGATGTTGGAGACGAGATGCTGACGATTCTGTGGAGTCGCCCGCTTGGGCCAGCGTTTGACCAAGTACATTGACTTCCCTGAAGCACGAAGTACGGAGCAGGTCTACAACAATCTGTTATCCATGAGTATAACGTATATGCCTGAGAAGCATTTCTGGAATTATTCATTATCTTTGTTTACTGGTACATCTCATGCTTATTCTCCTGACTGTGGCCGACGAAGCTTAACATAAGCCTCATCTGATCCAATGTGCCACAACATCGTAGAGTGCCATCTAGAGCCAGCTTTTTCAACTTTCCTCTTTGTGCTCATGATACCAGTGACACCATTGCTGAACAAGTTCGAGCAACCTTGGACCATGCTATTTGTTGCCGGTGCTCCCAAGGCACATAAATGCGAGAATGCGCTTCCCTAGATTGGGCTTCTTAGATGTTGAATCGTCGTCGAGAGGAAGACCTTGCGACGCTCTTCGTTCACGTTCTTCTTGCTTTTTCTTGTCTTCGCTAGCGAGAACACTGCGTCTGAGAGCTTCGTACTGGTCGGCCTCGCCCTCAGCTATCCGATCTTTGGTGACTACACCCTCGTTGACTGTGACAGCGAGTGGCATGAAAATGGTTTGCTCCGAAAGCTTTGTGTTGTGTTTCGAATGGTATCTGCTGTGTGAATCCTGCCTAGTGTTGGCTTGATGTATCTGCTAATACTTTCCAGTGTTCGGACGACTATCACAAAGCTAGTGCGTGGATTGGGACCTCGATGGCATTAGTATATGACCGTGTCTGTAGGCACGAAGGCACTTGGTAAGCCGATTATCCGAACCTACAAAAATACACAGCCTCGATAAACATCAACTGAACAAAGCAGCCGAGCCACCCCCACTGGACAGGGATGTCGGTATGTCATCTCGAGCGACCAAAATATTCGTAGAAGCCTGATTGTAGTATTTTGCAGAGTTTGGATATTTGAATTTGCTAGATGAGCCGTTTATCTTTCGGAAGAAGAAAGGCACTCGAGCTAATCCAAACCGCCTGGCACAGGCGAGGGATCCGTCATGGAGACGCCCTTACGGCCTACACAGTATCACGGCTGACATGAACCGCTAGGTGACATACCCAAATCCGCTGCCTTTGCATGATATCCAAAACTCTTTGACAATGTCGTTGGTCTTTCGTCCTCCCCGAAGTCCTTCGACCTGTGCTACAAATCTGTTTCGTTGCTCGATAGTTGTGGTATGGAGTGCCTTCTCGCTCATCACGCCGGCTTCTTGCTTGACTGCTTCCCGGAGCACCAATTTACTCAATATAGGCTGTCTCTGAATGAATTTCTTGAGTGCGTCAGTCAGGCTTTCGATTTCCGAGCGAGCACATTCGCCACCTAGCAGGCGAACAATCATCGAAAGGATGCGGGGGCCGAAAGACTGCAACAAGTCACTGATTTGCTGGCATACTGCCGTGTCGAGTGGTCCGCCTGGGCCGGAACAATCAGCCAGTGTCGCAAAGAAGGAAGATGCAGACCGACGCGGAAGAGTATCTGAGTCGGCAATAACCATCAAAGCCAGCTCAATCGCAACTGATCCCGACTCGCGCCAGTCTTCACTGGCGAACCATGTTGAGCCAAATTTTAACAGTGTGCGAGCAAGAAACTCGAGAGACGCCGAAGTGAAGGTGGTACTGGGGAGCTGTTGCATACGTTGATGTGCAGAAAGTATCCTCTGCTGATTCGTCACAACTTCGTACAAAATTCCTCGGAGACAACTTTGGATATTTTTGGACTCGACTGAAGCTAGAAAGCTCGAAGCGCATGCCATCGATATGTCGATACTCGGATTCGAGATGGTAATCCAAGGTACAATAATTCCAAGCGCCACTGGATCAGGAAACTTGAATGGGGAGGGATGCTGTTCCGTGAACCCAGATTTGATGAAATCACAGCAAGCTTCTATGAACGCAACGTCAGCTTGACCAGGCACCTTGTGTATTATGGCCGTAAAGGTGTCGAGCACATCCAGCTGCAAATTCGCTCCGGGCCCAGTGAGCCAGAAGGCTGCTTGTTCGTCTGCTGAAGGTTCGAGATCAATAGGGACATCGTGCGGCGAACGAAGGCCTTTGCCAATTGATGCCAGAGTCTGCACTGCATCAATGCAGAGCGCGAGAAGCTCGTCACTATCTTCTGTGTCACCAGTCAGCGCCTCCTTGAGACTCCGGATGGATGACAGCAGCGTTCTCAAAGGCTCAATTTTATCCCCTTCGCTTGGTAATGCCTGGATTATGGCGGCAACAGCAGCATACAAACGGTGCTGTTCAGTAGCACCGAGGTCATCAGCAGTCACCAACGAGGCCAGGAACTGCGGAAGGGCTTGGGTCAAGGTCCTTCTGTGGGAGTCACACAGGCTGTAAATCGCCTTTGAAGCAGCAGACGCTGAAGCTTGTAGATGAAGTGATGAAAAGAGAAAATTAAGCACCAAGGTCATGCTTTCGGAGTGTCGTTGTAAGTACACGACACTGTCCGCAACGAATCTGATGCAGGTCTGCCGGGCTCTATCCGGAACAGTACTTCCGGCAGTCAACACATAACCCCAAGGATGGCTGCTCAAGACTGTTGTAATGAGCTCGTCATAGACGTCTGGTTCTGATGCCATGGTATCAGAAAATGCCGTGAGACAAAACATCGCAGCCTCAAAGGTGCTCCATTCGGGCGTCACGCCTTGGGAGACAATGGTTTTCACGATCCCCTGAACAACTCCTACCCCAAGCACTGTGAACGCTGACTGAAAAAAGTCATGGACATCGTAACGGAAATCTTGGAATTTGGCTCTATCATCAGCATCCCAGTCTGATGTGCCATTTGACATTTGATCTTCTGGAATCTTGACCTTCAAGAGACACGCATCACACGCATCGGCTGCCAGCCCGTAAATGAACTCTTCGACTTGGTCTTGTTCCCAATCCGTGGAGCCCTCCACAATATCAGTCACCTTCTCAAGTGCAATTTGGCAGACGGGATCTTCGATCACCGCAATACCATCGCATCGCAGTAATCTTCGGAGAGTTTGGATGGTCTCATGGTAGCGACGAGAATCAAGATAGACTCTTGTGCTAGTATCCACCTGGCTCATGATAGACTCCAGAAGATCCACGTAAAGGATTCCATTGGGACTAAAGTCGCCATGTACTAAAGCGTCGACAATTGCTTTCGCCGCATGGGAGTCTGCTATGCTGGCAGGATAGTTGAGTACAGACTCTTTAAGAAGTCCTGGAGATGTCTGCTGAAGTGATAGGAGCAGCTGAAGGACACTTCCTACGGCAAATTCTCGATCGAAGAGACTCATCGCGATTGCAATACATCGTTTGGCGATTGCCTCAACATTGTCGATAATATCTTTAGCTATGTGTAAACGTCCATGTTTTATTGTACCAGTCCAGAAGGGCATAGCTTGAAGAATAGTGAGGAAAGTATCTTCATGTGTCAAAGAGAGCATCAAGGAGCCATCTGGCTTGTGCTCAGCTTTGATCACTCGGTGTAATGAGGATTCGAGGAGTTGCCAGGTATCGAGAGAGTTGGCAGCCAAACGATCAGCGATGCTGCTTTCAATGGCTGTGCTCGAAGTGTTACTGGTGAGGTCTTCGGCCATGATCCGAACAAGCATGAGAATACCTCGCAGCTGAATATCCGAGCATGTCGTCGAAGCTTCAAGCAATTGTTGCATATCTGGAAGAGCTGTTTCGGGAACGAATTGTCCGCTTACAAGACACGAAAAGACATGTCGTATAGGGGTTTGCCATCCTGAATCCGGTTTGGCGAAGAAGGTGACAAGCGTAGAGCATAGTTTCTGGAGGACAAACTTTGAGTCGGGTAGCATCACCAGTCGTGAATAGTGATTGACCAGTGTTCCAAGCAGTTGGTCCTTCATCTGATCATTCTCGCCAATCCCGTCATTGTCCCTGCCAGGAGATTAGAAGCTGGTCAGGTGAAGGGTGTCCAAATATCATACCAGTCAGCATTGATCTTGATGGTCAAAGTCAGAGCACCGTAGAATCTTATAATGGCTTCATCATGCCGGAGAAGGTCAAGACCACCTTGCCAGGCGGACCTCTCACGTTGTAGTCTTTGAATCTGTCGCTGAATATCATAAATACGCTCCGGAGCAGCCTGGTTGCCGGGGTTGTTGAGTTCTAGGACTAGCCTCTCCATGATTGAAACAAATTGATGAACCTGGAGACATGGCGATCAAGTCATCTGCTCTGAAACATATTCTAGCCCCCTTAAACAAGTAACTGGTTGGCAAGTGTCTTTGAGACTTGATATCCAGGAAAAGCTGATCCAAAAGATGAACTTGAGTGGAAGCCCGCCAAATGTTCGTGATATCTTGACGCACGATCTCTCCTCTCTTGTGGTCTTGGTTGTCGACTTGTTTTCACTTTAAGTGACTTAGGTTTCACATGAAAATCTCGTCCCGCTGCTTTATGCTGCAAGCAGCCAGCTCGTTGGGTTAATCAATTTAGGCAATGGTACAAGATGAACTGGTCGAGGGAATTGCACTGATATCAGTCTACTGAGGATATCTCTAGGAAAACCTGACGTATTAGCTCCTGTTCTTCCATTTGTGAGAAGTTGGGAAAGAGGATGTCCAGCCTTGTTTAAAGCGGCGGGGTTCCCCAAGATCGACCAAGATAGACATGCTTTACATTTGGGTGCATCGAATGTAGCCAATGAGGAATATTGGCACATGTCTTGATAGAGTGATCATTCACCATTTCACTATTTCGATACCGCAGTTTCACTTCGATGCGTTGGCCATTCCTTCGTTTGCCTGCTTTACTTCGCCGCTCATCGAGCCGAGTTCCACCTCCATCACCCTTCCAGTCCGTACGGTCCTTCTCATTCTCCAGTTCCTTACGAAGCCTCGAGATGGAAACAGTAGACACGACCAAGCGATTGGCACATCTGCGCGATCTGATGCGCCAGCATGAAGTCGACGTTTATATTGTTCCTTCAGAAGACAGTCATCAATCAGAATACATAGCTCCATGCGACGCAAGAAGAGAATATATCTGTGGCTTCACAGGGTCGGCGGGCACTGCGGTCATCACACTTGAGAAAGCTGCACTCGCTACAGACGGGCGATATTTCAATCAGGCTTCCAAACAGCTTGATACCAACTGGCTATTACTGAAGCAAGGCTTGGAAGATGTTCCTACTTGGCAGGAGTGGTACGAGTGATCCTTGAACTTTGATGAGCACGACTGAGTTAAAGATAGGACCATAGAGCAGGCATCAGGTGGAAAGACGGTAGGAGTTGATCCAACGGTCATTACTGCAACAGACGCTCGGAAATTGAGTGAAGCCCTCAAGAAGAAGTCACACGCAACCCTGGTAGGAGTATCAGAAAACTTGATCGACAAGATCTGGAAAGAGAGACCAGCGAGGCCAACCGAGAAGGTCATTGTACTCGACGAAAAATACGCAGGCAAATCATTTAAGGAGAAGCTGGAAGATCTACGGAAGGAGCTTAAGAAGAAAAAGGCCACTGGAATGGTCGTGTCCATGCTCGACGAAGTGGCATGGCTGTTTAACCTGCGCGGAAGTGACATTCCCTATAACCCTGTGTTCTTTTCTTATGCTGCCGTCACACACGATTCCGCGACGTTGTATGTCGATTCGAGTAAGTTGGGGCCGGAGGTCAAGGAGTATCTAGGTGGATCTGTCGAGATTAAGCCGTACAACGCTCTCTTTGACGATCTCACAAGTTTGTCTGAAGCGTCATCCAAAGATGTACAGCAAGATGGAGCTACCCAAGCACACGACCCCAAGCTGTTATTATCGAACAAGTCATCCTGGGCCCTAAGTCTGGGGTTGGGCGGCGAAGAAAAGGTTGAACAAGGCCGCAGTCCTCTCTCGGATGCCAAAGCCATCAAGAATGACACCGAGCTGGAAGGGATGCGGCAATGCCATATCCGAGATGGAGCGGCCCTTATTGAGTATTTCGCATGGTTGGAACACGAATTGCTTAGCGGCGCATGGATTGATGAAGTGCAAGGTGCAGACAAACTACAAGAGATTCGATCAAAGGGCGAGCATTTCATGGGCCTGTCTTTTGACACCATCTCGTCAACTGGCCCGAATGCTGCTGTCATTCACTACAGCCCCGAGCGCGGCAACTGTTCTGTCATCGACCCCAAACAAGTCTATCTGTGTGACTCTGGCGCTCAGTATCTTGACGGCACCACTGATACCACCCGGACATTACATTTCGGCGAACCTACCGACATGGAAGTCAAGTCATACACCCTCGTTTTAAAGGGTCTCATATCTCTTGACAGGGTTGTTTTCCCCAAAGGGACGACTGGTTTCGCGATTGATGCGCTTGCTCGACAACATCTGTGGCGCGAAGGATTGGATTACAGACACGGTACTGGGCATGGTGTTGGATCCTACCTCAACGTCCACGAAGGACCTATTGGCATTGGTACCCGCGCCGCCTACTCCGAGGTGTCATTGAGTATTGGCAATGTCATTTCCGACGAACCAGGATATTATGAAGATGGCAAGTTTGGAATCCGGATAGAAAACATGATTATGGCGCGAGAGGCCAAGACGAATCACAAATTTGGGGATAAACCTTGGATCGGATTTGAGCACGTTACGTTGGTCCCGATGTGCAGGAAATTGATCGACCCGACAATGCTCGACCCTGAGGAACGAGATTGGCTCAACGATTATCATAAGGAAGTGTGGGAGAAGACGAGTGGCTTCTTCAAGGACGACGAGCGGACAACACGTTGGCTGAAGAGGGAGACCGCGCCGATATGATATGCGATTCATGGACGAGTTGAGCTCTAGAAATCGACACATCAGGCATTGATGACAGAGAATCGCTGATGACCGGGCCTGGATATTTTCAAGCTCATTTAGGTAGCATGAAAGATTGCTCGCGTCCTCTAGACACCCCGAGTAAGGGTCTAGTTTTACCGTCCACTTGTTCTAATCTACCACTAACTTCGGTAAAGAACGCATAAGATTTCGTACGAAGTAAGCCCGATAGTAGGAGACGGGAGGATGGAAGCTTGGAAAGGCGAGCTCCTGCTCTTGCAACTGCCGGTTGAACATCGAGACCTCGAGCCTAGTTCTTGAAAGCCAGCATCGTCATCTTGATCCATGACCCTCTGGCATTCATCGAGATAATCCGAGACGCATCCGAGTATATCAGGGAACGTCTCTTGCTGAGATTCGTCTTGCGTTTCAACGACCGGGAGAAAATCGGACTTGGGTCCCAAGAAAAGCACGAGTTCAGGATTCTTTGTCTGCTCGCACGCGTGGTCGAGATATTTCTTCACCAATCTTGGGTCTCGAGGGTATACGAATAGCCACACGTCAAACTCTGACGCTTCCTCGTAGAGAGATGACGTCGAGGGGACGGTACATCGCAGGTTCTGTGGGAGGTACTTGTTCGCCGTGGTTGACGATGCGACTTCGAGACCATGGAGGTCCAGCTCGAATGCGTGATAGTTTCCGACCTTTGACGTGAGAAGAGCTTCGAAGAGACCTGTGCCGGAACCTATTGATAGGCATTTGACGTGAGTCTTGGTCGATTCTCGAGTATTTCCTGGTTGGGTCCTCGTATATGTTTGGAAAATATGGAGGATGGTGTCTAGTAGCGTCATAGACAGTCCAAGGCAACAGTCGGGGTGTTGGACGGGTGTGCTGGTGAGTGTGGGTAAGGGAAAGGGAAGAGGAAGGTCAAGATGATCCCCGTTGTCGCTGGGCGGCCGACTGTCGGAAGAAAGGGAGGCCATCTCATTCGACATGTTCACTTCAAGTCACTGGTTCCTTCATCCTGAACACTGACGTTGAATTCGTTAGCTTGGAAGAAACTAACCTGAAGATGGGGGGGGGGGCATTGCCATGGAGGCGATATTTCGTATTTGCATCTTGCAGATTCTTCCAAACCTGCGTTCAAGCAGATTCACTCTTGATTGAAGAAAGCAGTCGACGCTGACATACAAAACACAAGGACCTACATGTATATCGAAAAGCGTGATATTGGAAAGGAACTCGGCAGACTCTTTCCGATGTCAATGGCGCTTCTACTCGCTCTTATCACGGAAGCCACTTTCTCATACGAAGTTCGTAAAGTTGGGCATGTACAGTCTGGTGGCTGCGACGCTTTCTGGATGCCGTGGTGGCCGTATCTTTAGCGTAAGCGCAGGTTTATTGAGGTAAACTCGGACTGAATAAAACATAGACTAGCTTACTCGTCCTGACTCCGTAGTTGCGTCCAACTTACCTCGAAAAGTCCAGTTTTAATTAAGTCTGGTTATCATGCTTAATGATCCCTGCTTCGTCATCGCATTTCATCATTGATGTTTCTCTGTCGATACTGGCTATGTTGGTCCTGGTATAGAACGCAGGTCAACACTTTATCACTGGCAGTACCTCCTAGCTTGCAAACGATTTCCGTCAACGAAAACTCACTCGAGTCCAAGGCCAGAGAGACCATGGAGCACTTCAGGACGGGTAGGCGGTAATGTGTTTTAAAATGACCCACAGACTTCGGCCGACTAGCCTACAATAGTGGCCTAGTTACGCCCGGGAAGGGAACCATCACCATCACCACCACCACCACCGTCGCCGTTGAAGAAAGCAATTTCAGAAAAACATCGCTTGGCCGTGCTGGTCTAAGCAGGAGGCATGGACTTTCCCCAGGGACTAATTAGTATACTCGCCGCGTGGTGTTGTCGTCGTCACCCAAATAAATAAAATCGACATCATTGCTTGGAATGACCACTTTCATCTCTAGCTGACAATCACCTCCACCAGTCGTTTCTACTATATATCTTTCTGCCTCTCCATACCGACTTGACGTCGACGTCTGCCGGAATGATGAATTCCGTCGCTTTCATCCTACTGAGCGGTTGCTCTCTAGCACTCGCAGACCCTATGATCACGGCCGCAGCAGCACTCGTTCGCGCGGCACGGATCCCAGCTTTGTCGGGTACATCGCTGAGGGAGGCTCATGCGGCTCTCGATTTTCTTCTTTCCTGCTGTCCTTCATACTGACATTCGCTCGCCCGTCAGACTCTGATTCGCGCTCGTGTGACTATCCCCAGACTGTGTCCACGAGCGGCGCATATGTGCAATGCTGTTCGACGACGGGCAACTGTCCATTCTACACCGCCTGCTCAGCCAACAAGCTCTTCGCTGCGGGTGGCACCACGCCCCCCTGCGACGTCGACACGCAATTGAAATGCAATACTGGCATCGTTCTACCGACAGCTGGTGCAGCAGGCGGCCCTAGCTATTTCGCATGTTGGCAGACTAATTTGAGGTCTAGCCCTTTCACTTTCGTGCAGGACATTGGCACTGCGACTGCAGGTATGGACAGTGTGTCAGTCTTGAGCATGATACTGCTGACTCGTTTGATGTACCTCCAGCAGGGTCGACAGGTACGGTATCAGGACCTTCTGCAACGACGACAGGGTCGGCAACTTCAGGAAGTACTGGCCGTAGTAGCTCAGGGTCAGCTTCGACCGGAGCAGCGTCAGGTTCCTTCGCAGTCATCAGCCAGTAGTGCTGGAACGACTTCATCAACTGGGTCTTCTTCTTCAAGCTCCTCTTCAGCAAGTGCAACCTCGGCGGATTCCAACGACCAACTGTGGCCATGCTGGCGCAGATGTTATTGCGATGAACTAGAAATTACCTTGGCTTACTGTCTCCATTGAATCAGAGATCTAGGCACATCGCCATTCGTCAAATGGAAATCAACATAGCAATAGACGAGGCTCTTCCATTGAGGATTGAAAACATACTCGCCCTTTGTCCTACCATCTGTTCATGAGCGTGCAACAAGTACAGACTCGGCGTGAATTCCTGGAACTTGCCATATCCCAAAGATTGGCTGGCTACTTCACCTTTGAGGCGCGTAGGGACTTCTGTTGATCGTTTCTCGAAAGAAGAACAAAGTTGAGTCGAGTTGAACACACCCTCCTCCGTATCATGTATCATCGGGTTATCTCCAATAATAATGGGGAACTTGTATTAGGGAGGGCCTGCGCACAACCATGGGCCCAAAACTGCCTAGTCTACACACTTTTGGACAAAGGGTTATGAGTTCCCAAACGTAAAATATGCCATCAAATCGCATCATATCGCGTGAATGGTGTAGTATGTCTTTCCGAGTACCTTTGTACCTACCATAGTTTCTAACAGAAAACCCAGGCGGTAACATTGTTGCCTTCCAAGCAACAGCTCAGGGTTCGACTCCCTGTTCACGCAGCTTACCTTTTTTTGCTTCCCTGTTCACGCGGTTGACTTTTTTTGGTTCATGGTTTTATTTTTTGATATTACTTTTAGTGTTTTTTTATCTTTGGGTACTGTATTGTTTTTGTACGTGCGCACGTATTCCGTATGCAGGCGCTAGATAGGTACATATGCATAGAAGATAGTCATCGACCATGGTATTTCTCGAAGCCACACAAGTATAGATGCAGACCAAGGATTGTACAACACTAAGCTTAGCACCGGAACTTGACGTTTCATCGGGGTACACAATGACTCTAAAACAAACCCCCTGTAACGAAATGCTTTGTCTTGATCTATTCACAACTGTCCTGGCCAGAACCTATCATTCTTCTTCGCGTCTTCCTCCCAGGCAAAGTCATGCGCGAATATGACCTCGACCGAAGCGGGATCCTCCCCGTCCAGCTCGATCCCGTTTCTTGTAGCAGCGTACAGCCGAGCCAGAGTCTCCTTGGTGGTGGGAATGTCCACATGTATGCAACATACCTTGCCCGCTTCGTCCGTCCATGTCGCAATGTCCCTTTCCCCTGATAACAGCCTGACATCGTGACATGCATCCCCCGCCAAGCACACGAATTTGGTCGGCCGTTCCGAGATCCTGCATAACAGATTGATGTGTCCAGGGAGATGGCCTGGTGCGTCCAGGATAAACACACTGCCATCGCCAAAAAAGTCAATGGCATGGGGGAACAATGCCAGTGGTTTCCATGAGAATCGAGCACTCCCATTGCTGTCTGGGGGAGGCAACTCTATCGTTCGTTCGAGTGGAAGGAGATCAGACTCAAACACCATGTGCTTGCCTAGATCGTGTTTCGTCTTTCCATTCAAGAGATCAAGCGCGCCGTTGCCGATGATGAACTTGGTATTGTTGCCAGTAAAGTCCTTGGGTAGTCCTACGTGGTCGTAGTGAACGTGGCTGAACATCACATAGTCTATCTGCTCTTGGCTTAGACCCCCCGAGGCCAACGAGCTGACAACATCGGGATGAGTCGAAAGTGGCTGTCGACTATCGAGATGCGACTTCAATGCTGGTGGGTAGAGGTTGAGATCCCTTCTTATGCCGAGGTCGAACACCAATCGAGTTACTTCTCCAGAGCTTGCATCTTTGTGTTGGATCAAGAATGACAGGGAAGGTACAGTCCGTCTGGCATCTGGGTCATTTGGAATGACGAAGAAACGCTCTGGTATCGTTATGTGACCCGCATCGAGGGCGTGCACCGTAACAGTCGCCATGCCCCGGGCTTGCTTGCGCTGCCTCAATGAACGAGTCCTGCAAGGGATAAAAAGGGTGATGACCTCAAACCAATTGCGACAGCTTACCCAAAGACCACTTCAGAGGCCGTTTGGCTGCCTACATTAATAGATCTTAAAGCTCAAGTAGAACACAACCCCCTGGCTTGTTTCTGTGGTTGCCCTTATGCCAGTGAGGGCAACAAAATTCCCCGCATATCGGCTCGGGTTCCCATCTCATGAGGGGTACTCGCACACAGGCAGGTACTATGGGTTGCCTTGCCCCATGTTTCGCCAATTTCCAATCCGGACGTTCAAGAGAATCCTGAGGTTCGCCTGGAATTCGATTTTGGAGTTCAATTGTTGGAGTGATACTTGAGGTGCTGAGCTCAGGAACCCAAATATGACCTCGGGCACCACCCGTCTAGGCAATGCCTGGCGCAAAGATGGCCGTCTCAAGGTTCGTATTTGTCTTTGTTGCGTTGCCTGACTGCAACACTGTGTGGTACAAATTGCAGCGATGACATAGATGCCTCGAGGTCATTCATGGCGGCATCCGAGACACTGTTGCGCGATTTGAGATTTGAGCTGGTCTTGCCATCTGGTATCCTGCCGATCAAGTCACGTCTGCCTTTCTCGGGTGTTACAGCAAGAGAGCCACGCTGGGTCGTTGACCGCTGCTCGGTCCTTGAATGATGTCGTTGATGAGTGCCTGTTTGTGCTGGCTCCGTGGCAGTAGAAACTCTTCTCCGACGCCCTTCCCGCAACATTGAGGTCGACTTGTCTATGCCATTGTCCACAATCCGGAAGTTGTACACCTTCGGGAAGAGATGCTTGTCAATGAGATGCAGACGCCTTTTTTGCGGCGTGGAGCATTTCTTGTCACAGTCTTCGACGAAGCAAGCGTAAGTCTTCTCACCTTTGGCTTGCAAGGCTTCTCGGAAAGGATTGTGACTCTCGTCAATATGCAAAGTCAGAAAGTGAGCAGTAGGGAAATTCTTGCCGCATGAAGCACAACGATTGATATGATCCTTGGCATAATGGGTCTCGAAATCTTCAATGGTAGAGAATTCGACTGCCTCGCGGTGAGGCGGCAAAGAACATTGCATCACAGCGCTGGCGGGAGACATGTCGTAAGGGATGAGTTTCAAGGGACGCGCAGACTCGACTTCGTCCTGAGACCTGTCCTCGTCGTCCGAGGGGACAAGAGAAGAGTCGCGCGACCTCTTGGCCATGGCGGTGAGGGCTGTCCCTGAGGAATCGAGGTCAGCCCATGCACGCTAGAATAGTGTTGTTTACGTGCTGCAAGGGAGAGCTAATTGCAGAACATTTCCACGTGCAATCCTCGGGTGCGAGTCAAACGGGCATTCTGATGCATCTGAAATAAAATTGATTACAGAGAGACAAGGTGCGACAACGGAGATCCATTAGCAAGGATCAGGCTGTCAAAAAGACACTGCGATGAATAGGAGTGTGAGGGAAGCCAGGCTGGAAGAGGCAAGGCTGCATCTTGGAAACAGGCCACGAGATGAGCCTGAAGAGCCTGGAGAGCCTGAAGAATGGCCGTGCGCCCCTACTACTTGTGCTTACCCCCGGCTCGCTAGGCGGCTCACTAGGCTTCTCTGGGCCGGGTGCAAGCCTAACGCCGCCCCGGCGGTCATGTACCAAGTCCTATTGGCTGCCTTTCACCCCTTCTCTCCTCCCCTGTTTCTCTGTGCATCAAGTCCACTGCCTCATGTCCATGTCAATCTTTCAGGGACAACCTTTTCCTCCACTCGTTGACGTTTCAGATGCAGCAATGATGATGCAAGCCTTCCCTCCGTCAGTGACACAGCAACCATACGAGAAGACCTCACTCGCCTCCGGCCCAGCTTTGGATTTCCAGACTTTCAGTCTCATCTGTTCCTCCTGACACAGTCGCAGCCACTTCCAAGATCAATCCCGAAGATTTCTTGTGCGTTTCAGCATACAAAGGTCCTTTGCTCGACACATGATCTCGAGCTGCTTGCAAGAACCGCTAGCTTGCCCCTGTTCCTTGTCGGACGTCGGCCTGCGTTATTCACTGTGAAATGCGGGCCTGGTGAAAGAGCGACGAGTGTATCGCAATCCCCTGCGGCAGGCATCATAATCAGATCTCAGTGACAATGTTGGCCTCGAAACCACCATACACGGTCCCGACTATCCCAAGCACCACTCAGCAAGTTCCCGTTCGAAACTTCTCGGAAGCGACGCAGAGAACGCAGATGTCTTCGCTGGCTCTTCAGGATGGATTGTTCACTTCACCTACCGACTCCGAGTTCTCCGATGTCTATGATGGGCTGGATTCCATAAGAGCATGGGATGAGAAGAAGGTAGGGGAATGGCTACACACTATTCGCTGCGGGCAATACGAATCGCTCTTTCAAGCCAACAACTTCACGGGAGAAAGTCTTCTGGAATGTGACCAGAAGATCCTCTCAGAAATAGGCATCAAGAAAATTGGTGATCGCGTGCGCATCAACGTTGCGATCAAACAGCTTCGCAACAAGTCCTCTTTACTACGCGCGAGGAGGAACCGTGATTCTCTGGCTATTCTCGATGGGTTTGCAGGCACGCCTTCATCGTCCGATTCGCCTCGAACACATGCCTCGAAGTCACAAACGGGCAGCGCGAAGAGGTTTTCCCGCCAGATTGATGCTTCTGCTTTACAAAATTTCAACTCAGCAAGCACCGGATTCAAGGTCGGCTCGCGCCCAAGTTCACCACTGGCTGACATACATAGCGCAGGCTTGCGAGCCCATCGATTCGCAGGAAGTCCGATGGATAATAGCAGAGCTGGCCAGACCTCTGGCTACTTCAGTCAGCCAGGTTCCGCGAGCTCAACGTCCGGAAAACGACCCGAGAATTCCCCACAGGTTGCGACTGTACCCTCCAGAGCGAACCACCTGAGACAAAACTCTAGTATCGATGGTCTCACTGCGGGTGGCTTGCCCATAGGCTCTCCTGTCATAAAGATAATCCATAATGGTGGACAAACGAAAGTCGTCAACATCAAGTATTGCAAAACTGCGGATGACGTGACCTCGACTGTGCTGAAGAAGCTGCTTCTGCCAGAGACTCACTTTCGAAATTACTGCTTCTATCTACTGACTGGTCTTGATCCGGATCCCTCTGCCTGTCGCCGCATCCCCGACTCGGAGCTGATGAAAATATGCAGCGATTCGAGTCGGACTGAGAGAAACAGGTTAATATTACGAAAGATTAATGATGGGCCTCCCGACGCTGATGAGCTGCGCAAAGCAGCCAGAATTGCGAATGACGAACAACAGATCCTGCACAACAATGCCCTGCAAACGAATAACATGCGGAATCAGATCAAGCTTCAGAAGCTTACTGGCGAATCATGGCACCACATTCAAACTCCCATGTCCCCCGTCACGACAACCGACCGGAATCGCAACATCATAGCCACTGCCGATGAACTCGAACGTCAAGAAGCACAGCAGCATATTCGTGTCCCAAGCAATCAAAGTACCAAGTTACGGTCGTTTTTTGGAGCCAGACCTCCAAGCGAGATGATTGTCCAAGAATTGACCACCTACTTTCCTGATCATCAGCGTGAAGACATCGAAAAGACTATGCGCATGTCGGTTCGACGGTCGCAGCGCATGAGCCGCGCAGCAAGTCGTTTGAGCGTCATGAGCAATGTCAGCTATGCTTCCAGCCTGAAAGATGCCCCTCCAGTACCCAGTATACCCAGCATTGCCGAATCCTGGTTAGCTCAGGGCCCAGGACAAGCTAGGACGCCCGCCACGCGGCCATTGTCGGTAATGTCGACCAGGTTCAACCTGCCTACGTCGTCATTCCGAGATTCGATTGCATCCTCAACACTACATCCTCTGCAAGAGGAATCTCCGCTCGAGCCAAATCGAAAATCCTACGTCTCATTCGATAGTGGATCAGATACTGGACTGGGAGGCGAGCGGGTCAGGAGTAGTTTCATCGATGATGGGTCTGGCACTCTTGGCTCCGATGTCGTCAACGAACGTCTCTCTGTCATTGTCGCTGAGGATGGTGAGGAAGAAGATCAGGCTCTGACCTCCTTCCTCAATGGCAACAGTTTCGATAAGCACAATTGGATGAAAGGTGATCTTATCGGCGAGGGTTCGTTTGGTAGTGTCTATCTGGCCTTGCACGCTGTCACTGGCGAGCTCATGGCCGTCAAACAAGTCGAACTACCAAATGTGGCCAAGGGAACTGAAAGCGACAAGAAGAAAACATCCATGATTGCTGCTCTCAAGCAGGAAATCAATTTGCTGCAAGGGCTTCGCCATCCTCATATCGTGCAGTACCTCGGCACATCGTCCGATGAAGAACATCTGAACATTTTCCTAGAGTACGTTCCTGGTGGATCGATCGCGGGGATGCTAAAACAGTACAACACCTTCCAAGAACCCTTGATCCGCAATTTCACCCGCCAAATTCTCGAAGGCTTATCATACCTTCATACGCGAAATATCATTCATCGTGATATCAAGGGCGCCAACATTCTCGTCGACAACCGCGGTGCCGTCAAGATTTCGGATTTCGGTGTGTCCAAGAAAACCAACTTTAATGGAATGAACTCCGTCCCTGGGACGAGAACCTCGCTGCAAGGCAGTGTTTTCTGGATGGCCCCGGAAGTTGTGAGGCAATCTGGACAATCAATCAAATCTGACATCTGGTCCGTTGGATGCTTGATAGTGGAGATGTTCACTGGAGCCAGGCCATTCCCCAGCATGACGACGTTGCAGACACTGTTTGCCGTCGGTAGCAACAATGAGAAACCTACGATTCCTGAAAACGCAAGTGAAGATGCGAAAAAATTCTTGGACCAAACCTTTGAGGCAGATCACGAGAAGAGGCCTGGTGCAGATGAGTTGCTAAAAGAGCAGTTTTTGCAACCCATGGCTTGAACTTGAGTTTACAGCCGCGACAACCGCGACTTCTGGTGGGAGATGGCAAGGATATTGAGCGATGAGGTCAAACATGGCGGGCGTATGTTTGTTTGTACGACTATTCGCATAGAAGTGGGGCAGCCAGGTTGTGTTATATCAGACACAGACTGACCTGTATCAAGTTTTGAGCTGGAGAGAGACAGATATCCATGACCCGAAGACGTATTTTACCCTCTACATTTATTGAATGAGTATTAATGCATATTTCTGCTTGATAAATAAAGCTTGAGATTATCCATTTGCATACAAATAGTCCGTACGAGTGGTAGCCTACTGTAAATGTTCTTATTTCGCTGGCCGTTGCTCAGCCTTGTTTACTCCTCCTATTGATTGTACGAGGCTGGACATGCAAGGACGATCACAAAAAGTCGGTCCACTCCCATGCGGCAATTTCGCCGAAAGCTCTCCAACTGCACCAGACCACTTGAAGTTGACTGCTTCAACACATTTGAACGCTACAACCGCCGACGTTGTATTAACGTCTCATCATAAAATCTCCATTCTTGTACTACGAGCCACAGATCCCCTGCTACGGAGTATATCTACCTTGCGTTGCTAAGGTAATCCCGACACTCCAAAGAGAGAAAAAAGAAAAGAATGCCGTCCTCATGTAAAGACATCCGTACGTTTGTGCCTTCCCTTTCCCACTTCTCACTGTTCTCTCTCTTTTTTCCCCCTGGTTTTAAGCTGCTTTGAACATCTCCCCTCTAACAATTGTTTCATTAGGGGCCGCACTGGCCGCATGCCTGCAGAACTCCGACTGTATAATGGTCGACCGGCACACGCCAGTCGAGTGCCTCTCGTCCCCCCTCCTCGAAACCCTACCGGAACAGTGCCAGCAACTCAAGAAGGGGTTCGGAGAATGTCGCCGCGGCCTGGTCGACATGAGGAAACGGTTCCGAGGCAACGCGCCCATCTCGACGAGTTTGGAAAACGAAGGCGGCGGCGGCAAGTCGGCGCCCCAGCTCTACGGAGGGAAGCCGGCTTTCGACGTCGTCGAGGGCATGAGTAAAGAGTCCAGAGGGGAGGTGCAAGGCTTGGGATTCGATCCGAGTAAGACGAGAGGGTTGTGAATTGTAAATTGTGGATTGTGATCTGCACATTACATCAAAAACACACCAAAACAATAATACGAGAACAAAACAGAACAGCACAGAACGGACGGGTTATGTTCTATATACCCCTGGGTTTCTTCATTGTAAATGACAAGTCACTACGGACACGGTACGGCACAACGAGCGTCAGATGGATGTGATGTGTGGTGCGGTGTGGTTTCGGTGTTCCGAAGTGCACAAGCAGTGGGACACTCCTAAGGTGTAAGTAAATACTCTTCAAAGACGCAGAAAGAGCACGAAGGGGACAAGGATTGCACTGAGGTACCTTACCCAACCACCGACCGGGGATGAATGATGCTCGCTCGAGTGAGAATATCTGCGTCCCACCGTCCGTTGCCCGTTGCTTCGAGCGCAAAAGCACCCATCGAATTGGAGGTCTTTCATCGACAACGACACTGTCGGATCATACGGACAAACATGGAGAGGAACTTGGCCGTACGAGTCTAGAGGCATGGGTCCGACGATGGCGAGTCGCGGAGTGGAACTTGAAAGGGATCGTGTCTGGAACAGTGCGGGCAGAGGTTCAGGGCTAGGCTTAGATCCCCTTCTTGAGCAAGAGATGCACTCGGATGCCAACCAGGCGGACTTTCAGCGTCGATTCCGTGCCCGACACACAGCGGCAGAAACACCTAGGGACCAGGCATACCTGTACACATGTATCTACTGTATCACCACTCAGTCGTCAAAAATGTACAATAAAGCATCACATACAGTATGCATACAAAAAAGTCAGCATAATCAAAGTCCATTTTCGGCCGGCATTGGAAATGTCTATATCCATTCTGCTTTTTTTATTGGTAATCCATACAGTACAATTTCCACCCATATTCTCTTAAACTCAGTGTTGAGGTCTTGCACATTGAGCTGCTCATTTTGGCGAGCTCACACTCAGCTTCCGTCTCCTCTCGAGTTCCTCTTTGGGAGGTTCGCAATACAACCAGAGGATTGTGAAACAGACAAATCCGACAATGACGCTCCACAGACCTCCGATCCAAGGCCACGCACCGGAGATGGACCAAGATCGCGGCCACTCGTCATGTGCAAAGTGGCGCACCGTGACTTGGTTCTTCTCCTCGATAGGAGTCAAGAAGGGCCGCTTGTAGTTGACTTTGAAAGCGAAGATACCATGCTGGTCGGGTGTCGTAAAAGTGGTGCTAAACACGGTGCTGTTCAGAGTGGTGGCGGCAGGTGAAAGGGGGATTCGGTGGAATGGCGATAGCATCGAGAACTCCAGCTGGAGATCATCGTTTTCTGGAACCGTAAACGGCTCCCAGTGATCTCGAGCGTACTGGGAAATCTCGATCGAGTATTTCTGTGGAAAAGGCGTCAGTAGAGAGGCCCTTAGAAACACACCAAATAGCAATACATGTACGTACCACATCATTTTTGATCCTGTAGATTTCAGGATTGTAGTCTCCGTATCCCGTAATCTCAGTGCCATTGGACGGCGCAGGGCATGTGCTGCAAGTGCCAGCGGCTACAATCTTGCTCGAGAAGACCTCCTGATGTTGCACGCTCAGGACATTCAACACACCCACCTCCTTGAACGTCCATTCGGTCAATTGCCGCGCAAACAGCCGATTAACAGTCTTGACGTTCTTGCTAGACGACGACTTGACAGAGGCATCGAACCACTGGTCCTGTAACATTTCCAGAGATCCGAGAACAACGAAGCGAGCAGAGTTCCGAGCCTGCATGGCAGAGATGAGCGATAGCTGCGAACCGGTCGCAAATGGCTCCTCTAGGCTTTCGGCCGCCTCTTTCGGGTTGTATGCATAAGCGGTCGTCGGTGCTTTTAGGATCGGCGCAATCAAAGGACTGGCATTTCCCAACGTCTGTCCTACTGCTCTCGGGACAGCTAGTACACCATCACCGCCGAAGAAGTTGACCGCATCAGGTCTCAAGGGACCTGGACGGTCGAGGAGCAGAACATCGTGCTTCTCCGCCGCAGAGACAGTGTCATAATTGAAATGGTCCACAACGACGGAGGTTTTATCGGAGGGAAGAGAGATGTCGAATTCGAGGAGGAGGGCGGAAATGGCAGAAGGGGTTCCAGATTCGGATGACAACCCAAGGAGAACGTTTCCACCTGCGTTGACATAGTCGAGGAGGAGCTTCGGTGTCAATGACGGTCCATAGCCTGTCGAGGATCAGTGTTCGTTCATGCACGTTCGGCTCTACCGTCTCACCTTTTGACTTTGGTGGTGTCAGAAGTAAATGCTCGTAGGCCAACTGTCCATGGCGGAAAAGCGAAACGTCGTCCTTCCGGGGGGATTCAAAGGTCAACTGAAAGTCGCGGGCTGCATCGCAGTACCGTCAGTACGTCCAAGGTCCGCCAGGGTCCGTCAACATCCTCAACATACCTTCCAGATCGGCCCAGAACTTTGAATAGAGTCCCTTCTGGGCCTCGTCTTCCAGCACAACCAACACCCTATTACCCACGGCACTCTTTGCGTAGACCACACCGACACACGCCACCAAAAGAAGGGAGAGCGACTTGAAGAGCCGCATTTTCGGGAAAAAGACGACGCAGAAAACGTGCAAAAAGGAAACTTTATGGAAGCATGTCTCTCGCAGGTAGAGGTGATTGTCGCCGCAGCGCAGTCTCCAACTTGCTTGCCTGTCCAGTAAATCTGTCCCTCCCAAAGCGGAGTGACACGCGGACTGACCAGTGCGTGTATACTCCACCGTTCTCCGGTCGACCATTTAGCCTGGATGAACAAGGCTGAGAACGCCCGTAAAAGGGGGTCTCGAGAGAAATGGGATAATGTGGATTATCACTCGACGAACTTCCTCCTCTCCGCGAGTCTAGGCGCTACCTTAGTACCAGCATCGAACATAAGGCTCTGGGGAAAGGACGTTAGGTGGACACTATGTGTAAAGTAATACGAAATTCCCAGGCTCATCTATCTTCACGAGTCTAATCATTCTGGTTCAAAAACGTTCCAGTGCGTCCCGAATCAAACGCTCAGTTCCCCCTAATAATGGTGCCTGCTATTGCTAATATAAACCTCATTTCTTCATTGCCTTCTCCGGGTTCTTCTCCAGCAGGAGACACCACTTCCTCCACTCCCGCGCTGCTTTGCGGAATGTGTTTCTCAAATCATCCTTGACCTCGTCCATTTCCCACTGCTCGTCCTCCCAGTTCTTCTCCTCCAATTCCATCTCGGTCGCCTTCTCCCCGTCTGCTCCGGGGGCTACCGTTCTGTGTCTATTCCTCCCCGCCGGCGTCCAGCCAATTGCCTCGAGCACATCGCTCTCCGTGGGGCCCGTCCTGTACTCGGGAAACAACTTACTGTCCACCTTGTGACACTCGCTCTCGAGATACCTCCTCAGGACCTCGATCCTGCCACTGACTCTGAAAGTGAGCCGCAGCTTGTCTTCCTCCTTCCCACCCTGCTGGTTCTCAGTCGCGCTCGAAAGGCGTTTCGTCACGCTCCTCGCCGTCTTGGCCCCGCGGAAACTAGCGTACGCCCACACCGTGTCGATCTCACCCAACCCGCCAAACGGCCAGATGAATGTAGCGAGGATGTCGATTCCGTACGTGACTGGCATCAAGCCTGTGGCGATGATCGTGTCGCGTTGCGCCTTGCTCTTGGTGCGCAGCATCGTGTTGACGAATTCCTCGCGCATCGCCGCCTCCCCGAGTCCCATGGTCGGAGGGTATATCATGACCATCTCCTCAACGCCGATGGTCTTGTGGGTTTCGGGCCCTTCGGTGTCGCTGCCGCGCTCGTCGTCGGAATGGGCGGGTGAGACGCGGCCCAAAAAGTCCAGGTTCGACGAGGTCGTCTTGTTCATGGCCCAGTCGATCCCCTTTGTCGCTTTGGACTTGAGGCCCTTCCACGACGCTGTTTTGGCGGTGCTGGTCTTTGCGGCGCGGACCTCTTCTTGCCATTTCCGTTGGACCTTGTGGAGTTTGGCTTCCTTTGTGCCCTCGGCCGGCTTCTGGAGCGGTGGTGGCGGAGGCGTGTAGATCATGAAGCGCGAGGGTATGGATTCTGGTGTGGCGCTGTTGATTTTGGGCTTGGGGAACGGCACAAGGTAGCCTATCAGCTTGTGCGGATCCCGGATGTAGTGGATTGGGTTGGAAGGGTCGTCGTCGGCTGAGAATGTCTGTTTGATGCGTTGAGGTGGTGGTTGAAACTGAGAGGCTGTCTGGTAGGAATGTTGTCCAACGTAGTTGGCTGGATTGTACGATGGTGGCGGGGGTTGTTGATCCATCTGTGCTTCAGGGTCGTAGTTGCCATGTCGCTGAGGTAGAGGTGGTGGTGGAGGTTCGTTGATTTGTGGCACCGCCGGGTTCTGCGCTGATGGAGGGGCGGCAGCGTACGTCTGAGACATATCGTTTGGCCGTGGTGGCATAGCCGGAGGTGGAAGATACCCTCCTGGTTGTTGCTGTGACACTTGTGGTTGTTGGACGGGATGAGACGGAGGTGGAGGATAGTCGTTTTCGTCTACCATGTTGGAGAGACGCTCGTTTACGAGACGGATAGGGTGCGGTAGTTGATGCAAAAGTGAAAGTCGAGGCAAACAAGGTAAGAGATCGATGGGACTAATATAGATGTGTGTTTAGAGTGATGCCTTGCCCTTCGTATAGACTAACTCTCAAACCCTGACTTGGAAATAAGTATACGCGTCGTCAAATCGAGTATGACGTGGGGGACGGTTCGACAGCGGTGGCTGAGGCCCGGCAGTGTTCGGGATATCGATCAGCTCAACTCCTCTTCTACTTGAGCACTAACCAATACTGTCCACTTCATGCGACGACCTTTGTTTACACTCCAACATCCGATCGCGAGGGAGGCTCTAAGTTACAGCTGCCTGTGTAGAATTGATTATGGTGAACTGGGCCGATGTGAGAGTTATGCGAACAAGCATTGAAATAAGCTCATTGAAGCCTTGTGGAGATGGTGGCTATTGTAGATAGTTCGGTATCAGCATATTGTAGACGGGAAGAATATCTTATCCACGCTTCTTATGAGCCTCACTCTCTAAATTCGTCGCTTGAACACATCTACCTGAAGGCAATTTTCGCATATCATACCGCACTTTAGTACACATTCTATCACTGTCTCGTGCAAGATATGTATAGCGTGCAAGGAAATAAGAAAAAGACTCCTCTTTCAAATTGGTCGTACTTTTGAGATCAACGACGTCTTCCATCACTCACTGAAGCATCCCCCTCTCAACTGCAAACATCAATATTCAAATCCCACGTTCCAGAAGCACGCCAACTATCTCCAATAATGAAAATGAAATCAAAGTCATTAACTACATGCCACTCATTTATTTCATCGCAATAGACTTGGAATCAATACCACCATGAGACACAATACACTCCGCGTGCCTGCCATGTACTGATCATTATGCATTAACGACCTTTTTCAGATGACATATCCAAAGGGGGGTGCCGCCGCTCTTTGCACCATCTCACTAACCACCGCTCCCGCTCTCAACGCTCATGCCTTCTCCCCTACTTGTGATGGGAGTTCTAAGGTCCAGCTGTGGCGGCCGTGGGTCGGGTCGGCGTAGCAGCTGCTGTGCTGGGCATAGAAGTCGGACCTCCTCGTCTAGCAGAGGCTCGGAAACTCATGCTCAAGGATCGATGCCCGTGGCCATGAGGTGTGCCATGTCGATGACTATGACTTAGTGTCGACACGTCATGTTTGCCTAAAACCACGTTAGTCATGTTACCTACCCTGAATTCAATGTTGGATACATACCGTCACAGCAAGCCCGGACATTCTCGAGTCCACCAAAGCCGATTTGTTCTTGCCTCAACATCTCTCTGCGAAGCTCTTCCGCCGAGTCTTTGCGCCCATCACTCACTACGCTAGCATCGTAGATGCTACCAACTTCGCTTCGTGCTCCGGAGGGGTGATTTGCTGCCTCGCTCATCCTCCGAGACTTTCCCGTGACAGATCCAATCATGCGCGAGAAACGACTGACACTACTGGCACGGCCTGCACGTTCCACGTCGGCATCCTGAGGCTGCTCGACACGGCTTTGGCGAACGGTTGAATCATTGATAGTACCGTGAGATTGACGCGTCGAACTAGTCGTGACAATACCAAGAGCTGGTCTTTGAGCAACGGAGGCTCGGTTGGCACTGGTGCCTCGAGTGGTTCGTGAATTGTAGCTTGACAGACTCATACGACTGGCACTTGGGGCCAGTGTAGCTCCATATCCGCCAGCATTGACATTGAATTCGTCGACATCGTCCCGGGTGATTTCCTGTCCGCTAGCTTGATAGCTTCCACCACTAGGATCATCGCCACGAAGTAGCAAGTAATTCAGCGCATTGTACCATGTCTCGTGTCTCTGTCCAGTGCTTGCGGTGAACCTCACACGGCGGCCAGGAGTGATGACTTCAAGACTCTTTCGATGCAGTCCAGGAGGCATAGGATTGTCGTCGGATATGACTTTGACGCTTTCGATGAGCACGCTCTTTGCTTTCAGCTCGTTCCTGCCTGCAGTTTGAGGGTCCTGATCAGACCAATACAAAGTCTTTGTATACGGGTGTACCCAGAAGTACCGTCGATGCCTTGTCTCAGACATCTCGGCTCGTCCAGCCTTGCGAGTATATTTCCACAAAAACTCTCCTATCATGGTTTGTGTTATGGCTTGGATGATTCTGGGGTCTGTGCCGAACCCATGGGCCGACATCTGTCCGGCGGCATGAATGTTGAAGCGCTCATCTAACTCAGACGCGAACGAAGATACCGATGAGCGATGTGACAGCTGTGAGGTGACAGTACCTCGATGCTGGCGGCCTGCGTTAGACGTGCGTCGGGCGGTGCCGTCACGAGTGGGAGATCGTACAGATTCTCCAGGAGTGCGTGGGCGCCGCATAGCTGAAGCTGGTAAGGCGGGCGGTCCCATGACAGTTGGCACATGGGCTGGATTGTTGAGCTCTCGAGTCGGGGAACCGACCCGACTTGCAGCTTTAGCAATGGCAGCTTTGTGGTCAGGAGGGAGAGGTGGATGGCTGTTGGACAAGCGGCGGCTCAACGAACCCGATGACCTCTTAGTGGGCGATGGTAGAGGAACCGCCTGACCAATCTGCATGCCAGGCCCGATTGAACCGGGTATGTCCACTTCCTGCCGTTCAAGAGCCTCTCCCGGAGTGACGGGGCTGAGAGGACTAGTAACAGAATCCACTTGCTTGTGCCCCTCTGGCAATGGCAAGGGAAAAGCAAACCGAGTTCGCAAAGCTTCCTCAATTTGTTGAGCAGTAAGGAGCGTCTGGGAACCTTGGTCTTGGCCGATGCTGGCAGGAGTCTCCGGCTGCTCTTGGGCGTTGTCAGATTTGCCAGCGAGTGCATTCTTAACCGGAACGCTATTACCAGAGACATCCCTCAATGGCATGTTTGCTGGCATTTCTGATACAGCACCTGTTTGTTCGCTTGTCTCGTCTTCAGCAATCACCGGTGCACGGTCGCTCTTTGTCTTGGACAGACCTAAAGCAGCTGCTGCGGAGGCAAGTAGTCCTGTTGCTGCCACCTTTTCAGCAGTATGCGGTCGGCTTGGAGAATCCTCTACTTGGGTGGAAGCCGTCACACCAGGTACACGTTTCTTCTGGGGCGTTTGAACTGGCTCAGTGACTTGAGCGTGAATGCTCGAGATTGTCAGCGGTTCAGGCAACGAAGCGGCAATCGGGGCAACTTTCTTGGGTGTCACCGGCTTGGTGTCCTGCATTAAGAGACCAGAGTAGTTGAAGCGTTCGAAGACCTGGGGATGGGGTACAGATTCAATGGTTGGCTCCGGTTGCTCTGGGCTTTGTGCTTCATCCCATACAGTCTTGGGAGGAGTGATGAAAGCAGCATTTCTGACAGGGCTTTCTTGCAGCATTCTCTGTGGGGTGTACTGTGTGCCATTGTCAATGTGTTTGATGGGCGATACTGGCACAGTGGGAGGCAGCGGAAATTGGGAAGCACTGGGTGATGGAGTGTGGGGTTCTTTGACATCGCCCACTGCAACAACCATGCCTTTCGACTCCGCTTGGTCTACCTCCCAGGGATCGGTCATTGTCGCAGAGTCGACCATTGCCGCCTTGACAAGGCTGACAGGTTCCGGTTGCGCTGCTGGTTGCTTACTCGGGGTATAGTCAGGGACACCAGGGGTCGACGCTGCTGAAGCAATGCTTGCTCTGCCGGGAGTACCAAAGTTGGAACTATCATCCATGCCGCCTAGCTCTGCAAAAAGACTCTGCTCAGCGCCAGGCACGCTTCGCTCACTACTGATCGTAGCTGGAGAGTCCTGCTGCCCGCTTTCCGAGTACAAGGTCGTAGGAGTACCATCAGTGGGGACTCTCGACTGCCTAACGAACGAAGTCCGGCCGTTTTTGAGGCGGAACTTCTGTGGCTGACTTAAGACTGGCGTTTTGAGTTCATCTTCATCTTCACCAGCCGAAGTAGACGCGGTGCTCATGTATGATTGCCGGTCACCAGCAGATTTGAAGGCAAGAGATGGTCTGTTTGCCCGGGATATGCCTTTCCGCCGCAATTGAGACGCAGTATCTTCAGTCTCGGTCAGATCATCCGTGCTATCACCAGCGAGGCTTTCGGCACCAGTCTGGAAATCTTCGCTTTCCGTGGCGTGCCGTTCATCTGCAGTCTCAAAAGCACCTTCAGTCTCGTTTGCGGTCTGATATGAGTCGCTCATATCAGTGGTCCGACTCTCGGCAGCACCTGGTACGGCCAAATGTTTCTGAGTGTGCGTTCTAGTAGGCGAATCGACTGTGTTGTCCTCCCAATCATCATCTTCGAGCTCAACATCAGTGCGCGCTCTTCGACTACCTCCTAGCATGTCAGGCCGAGCTGGCCTCTTGAAAGTATCCGACTTTGTCTTTTGCCGTTTGTTGCCGCTACCTAGGGATACGTCGCCTCGACGCTGCTCTAGCTCATCCCTAGCATCTTGTAGCATACGCTTGAGCTCGATCTTTTCTGTCTTTTCTCTATGGATATTGTTCTTGAGGTTCTGGATCATCCTATGAGCGTGATGCAACGAGCTGCGAAGCGTCTCCGACTCCAGTCCGCCATGTCGTGGGGTTGCTTTTGTAGGAGAAGCAGGGGGCGAATGTTCAGGGGATTCAAGGTCTTCGAATTCTTCATCTTGAGCTGGACCTGCCGAAGCCTCTGCGTCAGGATGCTGTCCTCGTAGACGTGCTGCAACTGCCCGCGCTAGTTCATGGTTCTGTGCAGTCAGCTCATCAACCTTGTTTTGCAATGAAGCTCTTTCGCCATCTGCGACATCGATGCTACGCTTGAGGGTGTGCAACTCGGAATCGTAGGCTTTCTTTGCCGTAGTGTGTTCATCAGTCAATTTTTCGTGTGCAACCCTAATCTCGTCCATCTCACTTTGAAGTCTGCTCTTCTCCGATACAGCAGCCGCGAGATTGGCGTTCAATCTCTTTTCTCGATCGGCCGCCTCACGCGATGCCGCAAGCAGCTCATGCGTCTGTGTTTCCAGATTCCAATTTTCATCTTTGTACTTTTGCTCACTTTCATCCTGGGCCCGTAAGCGTTGAATGTACAATTGGGCTTCCTGCTCCAATCGATCTCTCTCAGCATTGGTCTGCTTCAAAAGGTCGTCCCGTTCAGCCACTGCACTCTGTAGGCTTCTCACTTGTGCTAAGAGCGAAGTGGAAATATCCGCTGCAAACTGCAAGTCGCCGGCCCGATTGCTCGGCTGGTTGCGTTGTCGTCGACTTGGAGCTGTAACTTTTGTGGGCGACGCGGTCGCCTGGCTCGTAAACGTAGACTGCTCAGCGCCCGGCTTCTCTTCGCCACTGACCGCCCTTGACTTGGGCCCCAGTAAAGCTCGCGCAATCTCTTTGCCAACATCGTTGTGTTCTCTTTCCAAGTCGGCGAGCTGTTTGCGAAGTTTTGGGGATATCTCTGCATCTTCTTGATGCTCCTCCACTTCGCGTAACTTGTCGTTAAGCTCCGATTGTTGCAGCAATAGTGACTGTCCAAGCTTCTGCGTGTCATGCAGACGGCGTTCCGTCTCCGCAAGATGCGCAATAATACTGCTTTTGACTTGCGAAGGCGACGTAGCTGCCCCCAAGGTGATCGAGTCGGGGTCGACGAGACTGGAATAGCGGTGAGAATGACTGGATTGCCGGGGATTGTCATCGTCAAGGAAAGGATCAGACAAGTCTCTCACTGACGCGTGAAGACCGCTGTTAAGGACCTCATCGGCACCAGCTACCACCGCAGCGGCCATGACTGCGGTGATTGCTCTGAGACAAAATGCGCAGGTTTGTGTTCGGTTCAAGGACGTTTGTTTTCGTTGGTCGTTATCATCTCGAGCTTCGATTGGACAAAATGTACGGTAAACATGAACTTGAGGAGACTGAATTATAAAATCCGAATTGAATGAGAAGCGGCCGTCCGAGTTCAACCAGGGTTGTGTTGTCAATCAACACAGAAAAAGGCAGACTCGGTCAGGGAGATTTGCAACGATTGGCTCGCGGCGTGTTGACGCGTTTGGACCTTGAAAGCTGCCAGCCTGCCAGAGTTGGTGTGGGGTCTCACTCCTCGTACCGGCTTCCAGGCCAGGAGTCAGTCAAGTCAGCAGTCGATCAGAAACCGGATTCTGACGCTTAGAATGACACGTGTAGGTTGGCCAAGCGGCCAAATCGTTAGACGGAAAAGGAGAGTGATTTAAGGATACCTTATCGATGACGATCGATGTGACAGAGAGATACTTGCTTTATGGTAGAAGAATGATGAGTGCAACAGTACGGAGTACGGGGAGTGGAAGATGGACAAAGTTCTCTCTGCCCAGCATTACGAGCTCGTCCACTAAGGTAGTTACAGTCCTAAGGCAAGGAGCTCGGCTTCTGTAAGGAGGAATACCTCCGATCACAGACCTTGCAGTATGTTGTTCCTTGCAATGCAAATAGATCGTACCATTCCACTTATGAGCTTCCCCATTCAACGATTGTAGTAGCTTTACTTTGGCTTAGTCTTTGCAGCGCCTGGGGAGACGTCGACAACGGGCCAGGTCGTTAAGTGGTAACGCATATACAGGCGAAGGGCACAAATCATTGGGAGAACCAGGTCTGCTAAGGTGATCCCTGAGCACCTTTGACTATACAGTATGTACCAAATCCAGCCCGCTGAGGGCTCTATAAAACAAGCCTGCCATAATTATAAAGCTTCCACAATCATTGTAGAGTGAAGCTACATGAGACATTCAGAAGACACCAGTCCACTGAAAACCATTTCTTAGGTGGTAGTCAATGTCCCGTCATTCCAAGTTAAGTTAATTCAAGAAGCCAAGTTGCCGCGATCGAGTAAGCTCTGCATTTTCAGCTGCCGTCGGCATGAGCAATCATGACCATCGTCTATCCGACGACTCCTTTTCTTTCAGTCCGCCGATCCTCTCAAGGTCGAGCGATTGGAAGCGGGCAGCATCTTCCTGCCGGTAAGGTGGAAGGTTCTCCTGGGTCACAGGTTCCATGCCGACACTGCCAGAATCGGTAATGTGAACAACAACAACGCGGCCTTTCTGCATGGACCCCGCATTGCCCTCTTCGTCCGGGAATGTGATGTGGATTTCTGGCACAGCTGATGCTGAGGGAGGTGAAGAGTTATGGATGAGGTTCATCTTTTCATCGTAGACAAAGATTGATTCGTTCTTGTCCGTGTTGAAGTTGCTGACCGATGGAGAGCGATGGTGCGAGGCGGGCTGATGGTAGGTCGGCAGCATACTTTGCTTCTTGGCGAGTCGTTTGCGGCGTATGAAGAATAAGGCTAGCGAGCAAAGTGATGCTAGCAAGAGAAGAGTAAAGAAGACGAAGAGAAGGTGCCCCATGGTGGCTGAAGAAGGCCGGTCGTCGTTGAACGCATCTGAAGAATCGCGACGAACAGTCATGTGTGTAGGTTTTGTCGAATCCATGACTGCCTCCCAGCAGAAGTCGTGGCTTATAACGCGAACCTCAAGATCGCGCACACGAATATAGAATTGAGGATGAGGCTTATGTGAGGGCCGGTCGGTGATCGGAGTCGGGGTCTGCGACGAGAGATGCAGCGCGGTTGGCCCGAGTCGAATCCTCGAGTCGATGCTTGGGTCCGAATGGTTCAAAGTATCCCTTGCGATGGTAGCAAGGAGGCTGGCGAAGCTACGGATGCGCGTCAAATGCACTGTCTGTCTGGCTGCATGCAGTCCGAGCGAGCAAAGGCTTCGGAATCACAGCGGTAGGCTCCAGGCGGGTCGACGTATGGCAGGTGGCTGGAGGAGAATGAACGGACGGCGAGGGTTCAGCAAAAGAGTGAAGCTGAACACTGCCAGAGTTGAGGAAGGCGATGGGTGAGAAGGGTGGAAGTGGTGCAAGGAGAAGAAGGTGAAAGGAAGCCGCGACGAAAGCGAAAACTGTAGAATCCAAAAAGGATGGTATGGTGAAGCAGTCGTTCAACAAACACCCAGGCGACAACCCAGGGGCAGCACCACGATGCTCTGGGCGTCCCCCGAGAAAAGAGTGAGACCTGCCAATTCGCATCTGGCCAGTGGCTGCTGACGGCGCCTAAGGCTTAGAACCCACCTAAGCCTCCCGCTCTGCTTTTAGGCGCCACACACTCACAGATTAGAGGCAATGGTGCCCACGCTGCTTTCGCTGTGGGTGGGCCCCGATGCCAATCAATTCGTGCAATTTCGAAGGGCGCCTTTTCCTGCCAATGAGTGCGCGGCTGCTGAGGCCACCACGCGTCAACTCATGGAGCGTCGGCAAGTCGGAGCTTCAATGATTCCTTGTTAGCTGCTTGGTGCCTCCGTGCTGCGAGGAATATCAACAAACAAATACATTATCAGGTCTATGGAGTACGGAGTCCTACGGTGAACGAATGCTACGAGGCCGAATCCTGTAGTTACTGTATTGCGAAGTGCAGTGCCCATGACCATGACCCAGATACCGTACACTGATCGAGAAGGGAAGAAGAAGCACTCACTTCTCCTATAGCCAGTGGCTACTGTGATGTAAGTACTCGTACGGAGTACATGTTTTGGATTGGATAGCATCCTAAGTCATTCACGTGCTTTGAACCTGAGGCTATCGTAGTGCCAGCCAATCTCAGAATGGACGTGCAAGAAGTTATGGAAGCATCTACAATGCCACAAGGGTAGAAGGCGGAGTCTATGCGAGCAGGAAACCTGTAGGTACTCAGAGCACTGGGAGGCATGTGCCAATGCAAAGCAGATGACTCTGACAAGCATGCCTGGATGTCGGATGGATTTTTTCAATCAATAGTGTGCTTTGCCGTCTGGCTGACCGGGTTCATGGTTCGTGACAACAGCCAACCGCTAGCCACCTACAACTATCGCCTCTCCATAACTGCTTTGTACAAAGGACTTGATGGCGACGGAGTTCATGACTTTGGCAGGGCAGAGAAGCTTTGACAGCTCTGGGCGTGTTGCACCGTCGAACTCGACGCTCACTCTAGCGCCAAGTCAGCTTACCTACAAACGGGGACATTATGTAAAGAACAAGAGTCAGCTCCTGAACGTACCTAACACAACCATCGAGGTGGCAGTACGGATTACTATCAAGGCAGTCCCCCTAGTATGTGCATACAATAGTACAATATGTGCACATCTCTCGAGACCCTTGACAACTTGTCAGTGGTTACATGTCGCGTGTGAAATGATCGTCGTATCTGTACTTGTCCAAGTTCTGTCTGTACTGTAGATCGGACTGGAGCAAGCTCGGGTGTTTAGGTCAAGCACGAGCACGAATTTGGACGACGCGGTTCTCAAAGCTACCCACCTCTTGAACTTATAAGGTAAGGCTTCTGTTACTTAACAACACAAAGTCAATGATAGAATCCATGTATTATCGAAATCAATTTCCCGACTTGATAGAATTCAAGGAGTCAAGAAGTGTTGAGCCCTTCACACACAAACACCCAATTCCCCCTACAAATCTGGCACCTCAATCACAATGGAGACGGTTTCCTCTGTCCGAAGGCTATCCGAAACTTGCAATACGGAGGCCAGTCACTCGTATTCCGCACCTCGTTCTGGCCTGGGATTCATTGGAATTTCCGATCAGTGCACCGCCGACAGGGATTTGCATGTGTGAAACAAAGCCCACCCAGACCTTGAAACCTCCACCTCGAAGCCTGGAAACGAACCATATCGTTGTGTGTTGTCGAAAGCCCTGCTCACCTATTGTACTATGGCAGTTTACTATTCCCACTTAACCACGTCAGAATCGAGTTGTTCCGTGAGTATCGATCGAATAGTAGCGTTCGGACGATCCCAAAGACGCCATAGAGGGCGATGTCAGTCGGTGTGCCCTGCTTTAACGTTGGCTGTCTCACCGACGCTCCGTTTCGCTTACGAGGCACTAGTGACACTTCGTTGTCAGCAGCACATGGTACAATCGCAGCCTAGTGGGCGACCCGCGGTCCCGACTTCCATGAGTCTACAAGGACGGCGGCAGAACAGAGCACCCCCTCTGGCTCAGTTACAGTCTGAGTCAGCATCTGGGAGACCATGTTTGGGATCAGCGATACCCGTACGGAGCACGAATACCCGGTACACAAGTTGCCGAGAAGCGACTGTCCTAATGCAAGTGCAATATCAAGCGAAAAGAGAACGGCAAAGGTCGAGATGCAAGCCACAATAGATGGTTGCAACGCAAGGAGAAATCGGATCTTGAAAATGGCTTTTGGGCTGAAACACTGCCACGGCTTCTCTGTGGCCATTTTGCTTTGGGGCGCCTGGCCTAGCCTCAGTTGCTCTAAGGGCCGCTGGGTACTTCCGGGCGCACCCAACCCATTCTATGGTCAGCCACCCACCAAACCATGGAAGCCTCACGAGCCTAAGCCTAGCGCCCTTTCACGCCCAAAAGTCCCCCCTCTTGGGATTCACGCCCTCAACTCCACTGCAGCCCACTTCGCCTGGTCGATCTGGGGTTTGACGCTGATGGGCTTTCTGCCTGCGCATCATCATCGTCTTTTTCCCTGCACCACTATTGTCGTCTTTTTTTTCTGATATATCATCTGGGCTTCGGTTTTGTCCCGATTCATCCACCCTCCCCCCTTCGCCTTGTCCTTCTCGTGTAACTGGTCTTTCAGCATGATTTGATCGTGCTCCCATCCGGCTCCACTCGAACGATTGCCAGACTCTCCCTCACCGCACCACGATCCACCTCCGCCCGCCAGATTTGCGCCTCGCCTCGCACAAAACCGGCGAACGCAGCATTCCAGACATCCATTCCTTTCTCATCCCTTGCTCCATGCGCACTTCGTGGTCGAGGCGCATGTCTGCTGGCAGATGTTCCTCAGTCCTTACTTTTGCCCGCTGTCGCTATCCGGCCGCAGCCACTTCCTTCTAGGGTCATGCCTTCTATTCGCTCTGCGGCTGCCTGCTGAAAAGTGTACCATCGGCTTTGCTGGCAAAGGAAGGGGTACATGACTCTACCGAACCTTGCTTCGCCCTCATAATTCCTTCCTCTTTCTGACCTTCTCGACTCTCCTTTCTTATCCCCCCTTGTATCTACGGCTGCCTCTATTAATCAGGCTCGGTGTACATTTTCCCTCCAAATATCTTCGAAAATACTGGTGAGCAGAGGATTTGTGTTTCTACTGTTTCCACATATGGGGCACTAACATCTTGAATAGTCCATAAAGCGTTATTTTTCTCCGACGATCACAGTCCGGCCTTGTTCATGTTTGTGTATTGGCGTTACCACCGAGTAACCGCATATTTTTCATACTCACAATATCCGCGTACAAATTCAGCCGTTCATTCTGTGCCGTACTATTCTGTTTCACCATGGAGGGCAGTACTTCCCTCGAGACCGTGAGTTGTAGTGAAATATACGCCGGAACCTGGGACTGACAGAGCTCGCGTCTAGTCACGCAGCGGCCGCATTTCTACTTCAGATCGAACATCCTCCTCGAGACCTCCGTTGGCTATCGGGACTGATTTTGGCCGAGGAAAGAGTGCTTGGGGCTCTACACGTCGTATTTGGGCGACTGGAAAATCTCTCTGCGATGATGAGCAGGCGACAAGGCGTACAGACGCACAAAACACCCTCACGTTGTCATATGCTGACTCTATATTAGCATCCCCGGCTCAACAGGGCCCATCTTCAGGTTTCGGCCCGAGCAGGACAGCGATTGCCTCGACGGACACCGAGCTGAACGATGAAGAGCCTGTACAGTCTAGACTTCCTTGGAATTCAACCTCGACCGGCAGCGGCTACAGCTCTAGGCAACGAACACAGCCACTGTCACCCACGCGAGAGAGACAGCCTCATGGGTTCAATTTCATGGCCAGTGAACATAATGGACATGTGGAAGGATCGAGTTTGTTCGAGGGAAGTGCACCTGATGTTGAAGATGAGCCTCTCCCAGGACGTCCATCCAGTCAGAGTCGACGAGCTGTCACCGAGAGCTCTCGTTTCATGCAGTCTCCTACCAGGACGACATCATATAGCCGCAGCCCGTTCGATGCCCCGCTTCAGAATGTCACCAGTTACGACAACAACGGCATTTTTGCATCCCTGGATAATCATAACCACCACCTCGACCGAGGAACCATTGGATTTTCAGCAAGTCCCGTTAGTGCTCAGCCATTCGTCATGCCAACTACCCATGCGAACAGCCGTCCGTCGGAACAGCCCATCATGGCGTCTTCAAGATATGGGAACATCTCACCGCGACATGGAGCCATGGGTCGTGCGTTTCCTAATGGTCAACCAGAACACCCCTACACAACGACGGCTCGAGAGCTTGAAGAAGCCGTCCAATCCTTCCAAGCACTGAGTCTCGGCCGAGTGCAGAATGCCATGGATGTACTACCTGGTCGCCGTCCGTCTGCGGGCATTCCTCGATTTCAGTCTGATGGTCTGCCTACAACGGTACAAGCTTCGTCACTGGCTTTCGGCAGTCTCAATGACGTTGGTCGACAGCCCAATATAGCGGCAGGAAATGGATTGGTTGGTTCCAGGTTGAATCCTCAGGCTGTCCCTCACTATGGCGGACTCCCGTATGCTGGTCGTGTTACTCTCTCGCCAATGGCCGGTGAATACCGAAGCAATAGCCATAGCCCGTATGGCTCACAGGTAGGCACACCTCCAACAGGACCCCTGTCGGTTCGCAGCACGCCCGCTAGTGGTGTTTCCAGCCGCACGTCTGGTCACGATTCCTCGTTGACGGAACGGAAAGTCGCTGGCATGGATCAGTATCCCTTCGAAGAGAGAATGTTCGTCCCAGGGTCGTTACAGCAACAACTTGGTAACGGGTACCACTACGAATCGCACGGCTCGATGCAGCCTATGCGCATAACCCCTCTTACGAACGCGTACATATTGGCCGGACACCCAGCAATGCATCCTTATTCGCAAACACCCCGAGTTCCTACCCGTGACTTGGAGCAGAGCCAAACAGTGCGAAGCGCAGTGCTCGATGATTTTCGCTTGAACAGCAAAACCAATAAGCGATTCGAATTGAAGGACATTTACAGCTATGTGGTAGAGTTCAGTGGCGATCAACACGGCTCCCGGTTCATCCAGCAGAAGCTGGAGACGGCCAACAGCGATGAAAAGGAGCAAATCTTCAAGGAGATTCAACCCAATCTGCTCCAGTTGATGACCGATGTTTTTGGAAATTATGTGATTCAAAAGATGTTTGAGCATGGCAATCAATCCCAGAAGAAGGTATTGGCCAATCAGATGAGAGGCCATGTAATGCATCTGTCACAGCAGATGTATGGGTGCCGGGTTGTGCAGAAAGCTTTTGAACATGTCTTGACCGACCAACAAGCGAGCCTGGTGAAAGAACTCGATGGGCCTAACCAGCAGGTCCTTAGGGTGGTCAGGGATCAGAATGGCAACCATGTCATACAAAAGGCTATTGAACGCATCCCGGGCGAGCATATCCAATTCATCGTCGATGCTTTCAAAGGTCAGACAGCAAAGATGTCCACCCACCAATACGGTTGTCGCGTGGTACAGCGCATGTTGGAGCATTGCGAGCCACGGGCTAAAAGGGTGATTCTTGACGAGCTGCTAGAGCACATCGTCCCGCTCATCAGCGACAATTATGGCAATTACGTTGTGCAGCATATCATACAGAATGGAGAACCTCGGGATCGGCGATTCGCCGTAGACATCGTACTTCGGTCAGTTTTGATGTTTTCAAAGCACAAATTTGCCAGCAACATTGTGGAAAAGAGTATCGAATTCGCCGATGAAGACCAGCGGCAGCAGATTCTTCGCACATTGACCGCGCAAGATGAGCATGGAACCACACCAGTACTGCAACTCATGAGGGACCAATATGGCAATTATGTGCTTCGTAAGTTCATGGATCTACCTTCATAGAGGCTCCGAGATTCTAACAAAATCAGAAAAGGTATATGATCGACTCCAAGGTGAGGCCCTCGCTGCCCTCGTTGCGGACATGAAGAAGAATCTCCCAGAGCTTCGTCGAACGAGCTACGGCAAGCAGGTTGCTGCTATAGAGAAACTACTCTACCCCGACCAAGATTCATCGAGTGCCTCAACGAGCAGCCGAAACTCGGTGCAGACCTCTACCAGCAACACAACATCTGCAGAGAGCGACAGACCCAAGATTCACCAAGCCCAGGCCAGATAAGAATGCAGGACAGTGGTCTGGCACCTCTACCTTGATGCCACTGCGGCTGGAATGGTTCAGTGCGAAGGTTGCGCTTTCTTCCAGCGAGATACATTTGTGACCCTGTCGACGAGTTTCACTCGGTCAACGGCCAGACAAGAGCGAATATTTGATTTGACGGGTCTGAGCAGAATTTCAGCTCTATACGTATGTTCCCGGAGGCAGCTCTGGGTGTTTTGGAATCGGAGTTTCAAAAGGCGGTAGCCGGACATTCATCATTGGGAACATGTCGTTCGGCACCAGCTTTCGGAGGCTTGGATCCCAAACGGCACACACATGGTTTGACGACAATACAAATGACTTTTGTGGATACCCATTTTCGGTTTTTAGACGAATGGATGATGACCCATACCATTGATGAAGCAGGAATCGCTTTACACGGGTTACTCTTATTAAGGCGCCAGGACGTTGGACTAGTATATCAAAGGATTGTCAGATATTGGTACAAGTATGGAGTATTGGTATTGTTGTTAATGCAAGGTTAGGTAGCTATTATGTATTGGCACAGCAGGCAAAGGTGTATGCGGTTTAGTTTTCACATTCATATGCACGCGCACACCGTTTTAAGGGTCTGCAATTAAACAATGGTGAGAGCGTAAAATCCTTCCGACTTGCAGCAGAGATTACTAGAGATTGCCAGGCCGCAGCCTCGGGGCCCTTTAAGGGATATTGTACCTGGTGTACGGAGTATGTACGGAGTATCCGTAGCCCGTACTGAGTAGCCTGGGCTCACCACCAAGCTACCACATATTCGCACTCTGCGCCAACGGGTTCCATTATGTGCTCTATGAGCTAGTACCTCTAGTTCTGCACAGGCGAGACGGCCACTGACTTGGAAGTCGGATTCTTGGCCCCAGAGAGCCTACAAGCCTAAGCCTATTACGCCTAGTCCAAAAGATTTGTTTTTGTACGTGGATCAGGGTCAATTTACCGGGCTCACAATACGGAGTCATCTAGGGCCAGCTAAGACTGATGAGAAAAATCACGGTTTGTTTCAGTGATAAAGTTGAGCTGTCAACCTCAATCTGGGCCGTGCCATCATGAGGCTTTTGGGCTTGAACGGTGACATATGACAGACACTTCTTGACAGCATCACCGGGCTTCGTTTATAGCGATGACGATGACAAGCACAACAAAGAAGGTGTTGTACCTGGCCATCAACCCTGGCCAGCAGTACGGAGTGATATCGCTTATTTCCAATGCAGAAACTCCCTCAGGCCGCCCATGTTGTCTCGCCCTCTTTAGGGTTGGTATCACCAGCGTACGAGGACTGTAAATTAAGAGTCAACGTGTGTACGCACTCACGAGCAACAACAACAACACGAGTAACCCTTTTTCTGTACTTCGGAGTTCAGTCTTCTCCGCTTCCGTCGCCGCGCTATCAAGAATAACTCCCGCCTAGACCAGGTTTATCAAAAGTGAGCCTTGACCCTTGATCTTCCTAGACCTCATCTCGCGCGCCGTTCCCGTGCGTGATGCCCAACCGGGCTAGCGAGGCTTAGCTCCAAGATGATCGTCTCTGGGTTATTGTATTACTTGTATGGGACCTGACTACTGCTCTGTTTCCGCCCCGTGGCTTTGCGCTTGGTCCCGTCGACATGGGTCCATTCACACTCCTTCACCTTGAGCCATGGCCAAACCGGCATGGTGTCACAACACTTCTGCATGCGATGGGCCGTGGATGGGAGATTTCTCTTCCCTCGCCTAGCAAAAGCTGGGTGATTCTGGCTCTTCGTCGTTGCCAGATAAGGTGAGCAAGCAGAAACCGTTACCGACGCGCATGTTCATTGCACGCGAACCCCAGGTTTCTACGTTTACCTTTCTCCCTCTGTGGCCAAACAATTGGAATATCTTTGGCGAACGTTGACCTCCCAATCCTATCACAACTTGGCGCCTGCGAACACGGATGGCTGCTGTCATAGCACCGGTCGAGTTGCCCACGGGCAGGCGCTCCTATTTGAACACAGCACCAGGGCCCGACATACACGACCCCAACTGGATTCCAGTATTAGATGGTGCACAGTACAAACCAGGGTCGCCCTCGGTCGAGAAAGAAGTCTTGCCCTTTGCCCCGTCCGCCTCGTTCTCACTCTTTCCAAGTCAATCGCAAACCACCTCGTCGAAACCTCGACCACCGCTATCCCACAACTACTCCAAAAGCTCCCTCGCTCCTGAGAGCATAGCATCAGAGTCCAGATCACAAAGCCCGAGTGATAGTGTCGAGCCACTGCCCACTCTTTCAAGCCTAGTGTACCAAGCTCAGAGCGATGTGGGAGGACACCATCGCCGGAAGACTTCCCTCGGGTCGAGATCAACTGAAGAGAAGATTTCGGTGGACAGAGATTCGCCTTCAGGAGACCTTACGAGCGCACGGGGTACCGACGAGAGTGCGAGTGTGATCGAAGAACGTCCATCTGCCCGTCAAGAGCAACACGATGATCGAACGGGGACAAGGTCATCCACACCGTCTGGCCGAAAGCCTGTAGTGCTCCCACCAACGTCAAAATACAACCGTAAGCCAGTGGCTTCCATCGCCACCATCGGGCGGCCACCCTTCGCAGCGAGCCTACCTCAAACGCCTCAAGACTCTCCACGCTTGGGCTCTACCATGCCCACCACGACCCCCTCGACGCCCCTATCCCAGACTCAGCCATCCCCGCGACTCATACCATCTGATTTCCCACCTCCACCACAACAGCCAGAAAGCGCGCCGAAACTCCATCCCATGAAGTCCACCGCTTCCGAACGTCGTCAGCGTGCTCTACACTCCCACCCCTCAAACATTTCGCTTCGGTCTCAACGGAACTCCAGCTCCGATGATGCCGAAATACCATCAAAACCTCCATCAGTCCGTAAGCCAAGGAAGTCCACAGACTCACGCGCAACGACACGGTCAGCCATGTATGATTCTCAAATGCCAACTCCGGCACCCACCACTCCGCTGCCACAGTTGCCTCCGGAGGCGCGACGGCCGCCTACTCGGGACAACAATGCCTCGCAGAACTCGACGCCAGCTTTGCCTAGTGAGCCCTTTTTGGCGAGTACCCCGACCGTGCGTGCGACAGAACAGTCCGAAACGGCATCATTCATGACGGAGAAGAATACGCTGGTGTTCAGACGATTCGACAATGTCCACGTCAAACTTTTGCAGTGCTTGCAAGATGAGATCTCACAACTGGAAAAGGAGCTGGCCGAATTAGAAGACCCCACCAGCCCGGATAACTCTGGTGATAAAACCTCGCAAAAGATGTGCATACTGAGGGAATTGCGAAAAGTAGTTGCTGAGTATGGTAAGTATCGAGGGAACAGTCCGAACAACGACGGAGGCAGTGGCTAATGTTTGAATAGACCATCTGTTCACCACGTGGAGCAAAATGCAAGCCAACAAGGCCAGCGAGTCGACCACTCAAGACTTGAAGCAATGGTTACAGAGACCTGGAACCAGTGCAGGAGCGGGCTTGGGAATCGACGTCCGTCAGGACATGCAATGGCTTGAAGAGAACAAGAACGACCTGAGCACCATCGACTTTAACGAGAAGCAGGAAATGTTGAAGAAACCAGTTCCACAGCCCAATACGACCAACAATGGAGCCGCGGCAGGATTTCTAGGCTGGTTTAATTGCGCTGGAAGGAGGAAGTAATGGCAGAAGCGATTGCCATACTGTCACGGATTTTTTGTTTGATTTTGGTTAGACTGCTGCGGTATCTATAGTTAAGGGGCTCTTGGATCATGATCTGGCGGTGGGTAGGAAAAGTGCAACCTGCCTTGAGCGTTCGCAGGATTATGAAGAGCGTACGGATAGAATACATCAGCAATGAGACGACCACACCATCATTGCAGCTTTTTGGCAGGACAATACATCTCAGATCCCTTTGTTCGACCTCAGCTGAGCCCGGCCGAATTACATAATTGGTGACGCTACTGGCGCAGGTACAATACCAACTTTCGGCGAGGTTTGCTTGGGCCTTTTTTCCCCGGACTTTTTGTCGTCCCGGATGGTGGCGCATCACGTGTCTCGAGGACTTTTTTTCCAAGCGCTCATCCGTCACACTCGACATTTCCATTCTCGACGTCGTATTCTTTCTCCCCCCTCTCATACACACTCACACCCTCTCAAAAGACCATTTCGTTTTGTGGTCTTCTTTGGTGCTACTTTGTTTATTTTTTGGTGGTTCCCTAGTCTGTATCTTTTCTAGAGTTCCTAGAGACATTCTTTGGAGTACAAGCAAGACCGATCTCGAGATGTTTCCTCCGCAGCAGGGCACCTCTCTGGACATCGAAGCCCTTTCGGGCATTTGTGGCTCCATCTCGATCGCGTGCTGGGTCGTTGTCTTCTCTCCTCAGATCATCGAAAACTTCCGAAGAGGGTCGGCCGATGGATTGTCCATCGTCTTCATCGTCGTCTGGCTGGCCGGCGACATCTTCAACATCCTCGGCGCCATCCTCCAAGGCGTCCTACCTACCATGGTCATTCTGGCCGTCTACTACACTTTGGCCGACATTGTCCTGCTCTGTCAATGCTTCTACTACCGTGGTTTCACCTTGAGCGACGAGGTCAGACACACTGCGTCAAACGGGGACGCCGAGACCCGGCCCTTGTTGCACAGCGGCTCGGCCACGCAACCTCCATCCCGCGACGAGGACGGCTCTGCCTTGAGGCCACAGGCACATCGACACTCTTCTGTCGACGGACGACATTTGTCACCCGTCGTTCCGCTCATCGACCCGCCAAAACCTTCCGACCCTCCTGCCGTTAGCGCTCTGAAACCTTCCAGCCCAGTCCAGACGGCCGTCTTCAACATCTTTGCCATTCTCCTCGTGTGCGCCGCGGGAGTTTTGGGCTGGTGGATCGGCAACCACAAGTCTCACCACCGCCGTCATGTCAAGGATGAAGAACCGGACAAACTCGAGTTTGACACCCTGGGTCAGATCTTTGGTTACCTGTGCGCCGTGCTCTACCTCGGGTCTAGAGTGCCGCAACTTCTTCTCAACTACAAACGCAAAAGTACAGAAGGTGTATCGCTGCTTTTCTTCCTGTTTGCTTGTCTTGGAAACCTGACGTACGACATGTCCATCTTTGCATACGCACCTGTGTGTGCCCGACCTGGTCACTGTGTCCCTGGCGAGGAAAAATCACTGTATCTGCGATACATTGCGGTGAATGCGAGCTGGATTGCCGGCAGTCTGGGTACATTGTTGCTGGATATGGCCATCTTTGTACAGTTCTTTCTGTACAAGAAGGATGAAGAGAACTATTTGGATGTTGCGGTCGAGGAGCATGAACGATAATTGGTGGTTCGCCTTTGAAATGCACAATGTCACTTTCATGTAATTCGGATCTTGTCACCATGTACACGACTTGCATATCACTTGGAGTTCTACTATGCGATCATTTGTCTAACTAGCCCAGTCTACGATTACGGGGACTTGAAAAGGCTTCAGGGCATTACATTCCAAGTTTGGCCATACGGAAACATTTTCCAAAAAGCCTTTTATCATTCCATCTAGCTCGATAAATGCAATGGGCTTTCGTTACTCGCTATATGTCTCAATATCCCGCATCCTCTACTTGTTCCGATACTATTCACCGCCCGCCACCTAGGTAATCCCACACCGCGGCAGCATGAACCTTGATCACGCTGAGAAACTCGTCCACACTAACTCTTTCATCCACGGCAGCAGCCATGGTGGCAGGACCAACGCCGTACACAAACGCAGGCACACCATGATATCTCCAGAACTTGGCGTCTGTGGCACCCAGACCTGGAATGGCCAGGGGTTTCCGCCCCGTCACCTCTTCTCCAGCCCTCGCTAGCAATCCGACCATGTCATGATCCACGGCACCGTAACTTGACGGATTACTCGCTGCTTCCTGCACGGCATATCCCACGTTCACTCCCTTTTCCTCGTCCTTGAAGTCCTCCTGCTCGAGCACACGGTCAATGTATCGCAGGACGACCTCCTTCGTCAAGCCGATGGGCAACCTGATATCCACCTCAACCACACACCTGTCCGGGATCATATTGACCTTGATGCCGCCCTTCATGACACCCACATTGACCGTGGCGCGGAGCACGTTCTCGCTCGCGCCTTTGCCCATGATCTCGTCGACCACGCTCCTCGCTTCCGGTCGACGCATGTGCTCGACTATCGACTTGTCCAGGTCCGGCGTGACGTCCTCTTCGATCTTGACCAGCCGGTTCACCAGTCTCGACGCGACACGGTTCGCACCCTCGCTGATGTGGGTGTACGCGCCGTGCAGGCCTTTGGTCGTGACGGTGAATGTCATGCGCAGCGTTCCCTTTTCGCCGAAGCGGACAGACTGCAACCCTCCCGGTTCGGCGTTGATCATGACGTCGCCTTTCCATTTGTGCCTGTCGGGATCATTCTCGAGAAGCCAACGACTTCCGAATTTCCCTCCGGTTTCTTCATCAGACACGAGTGTCAGGGCGACAGAGGAACGGGGTAGCTTGAGATGTTGACGGTGACGGTATAACTGTTTTTAACCAAAATGACAGTGGGCGTGGTGTCAGTTTGTAACAATGAAGGAAGGAGCAAAGCAAGTGTGACTTGCAAGGCAGGGAAAGGGAAAGGGAAACTTCTTTCTCACATAACCAAAAGCAATGGCACTAGCAGCCGTTCCGGCCTTCATGTCCACACCACCCCGTCCCCAGATGTACTTGCCATCACTGTATCCGGACCAAGGCCCACGGCCATGTTTCCACTCGTTCCCACGCGACTCATCGACGGGAAACACATCAATGTGTCCATTCATCATGACTCTTTTTCCCTGGTTCCCGCCCGTACCAGAAGTTTTGGCACCGGCTTCTTCATCATCGTCACCGTCTCCGTCCCCGTCTCCTCCGCAAGAGAACTCGGCCACTAGATTCGGCTTCGCATCTCCTTGTGGCGCAATCACACGGACCGGCACGCCCTGATGTTCAAGATACCTTTTGAGAACGTTGGCCGCGTCAACCGTATCGCCTGGCGGGTTTGGCGAGGGAGCCTGAATGAAGGACTGAAGAAGGGTGATGTGGTCATTGTGCTCTGAGGCGATCAAGTCGATGAATGATTTTCTATTCATTTTCCTACTTCTCTTTAGCTTCAAATACTGTGTCACTGTGTCACTTAGTGGATGGGTGGACGGGTCGGGTAGTATGATGGTTATCTAGATGATTCCGCGCTGCGGATGTTTGTATATAATTTTCTGCCGGCGTCGGATGTAGTTAAAGTAGCCTTACAGGCCAGATTGTTTCGAGTATACTCTACTACAGTACAGTGTTTTCAAGCAATTGAGATGTAATAGATGGGTATACTTACAAGTACTGTAAAAGGTAAAGTAGGTCAAGATAACAAGATAACAAGATGATACAAGTACAATAGCATCATGAATTGTCGTGATCGGCTCTACTACTAATCTAGTACAAAGTATATCCCGTACAGCACACACTGGATACGGAGGACCGCAAGAGAGAGAGAGAGAGAGAGAGATAGGAGAGAAGCGATGCGAGCGTGCGTGAGTGACTCATGACACAAAACACTCACCTATTCCACTCCACTCCACTCCACTCTATTACTCCTTGTACAGTACGTACAACATATACTGTACGTTATGAAACAAGACGTGCTTCTTCTTCTATGTAAGCAGGTTATTCTTTAAAGAAAAACCGACAATGTTCGGATTTGTCCCACCTGGATCGATACCAACGAATGAATATATTAGATCATAAGTACGAAGTACGGAGAAGGACGAGGATATTGTTGTACCTCTTTTTCACCACTCCACCTTCTGTGTCGAAGCGGTCTTTTTCGAGATTTCTCCGCTAGATGCATGATACAGTACCTGATAAGTAGTTACTATAAAAGTAGGTCTTTGACTTCTCTACTACCTATTCTTACTCATTAACACACACACACACACACACACTCTCTCTCTCTCTCTCTCTCCCCCTTGCCACCATCTACTTACTCACCGACTGTGTACAGATATCTCCTTGTCCACACACACTCTATCTTGCCCAAAAGAAAACAGACGAAAAAAGAAAATGAAAAGGAGAAAAAAGAAGGCCGTTTCTCAACAGTCATATCGTCCTAAACTTCGTTATAGGATACAATCAATCCAGTCATTGTCCAACGCTATCATAGTCCATAGTCCGTAGTCCTCTCTTGCCGGAGAATAAATAAATAAATAGCCATTCCAGATCTGATTCATTCATCCTTCGATTTGTGCCAGAATAAAAGGTCGTAACGTGTGTGTGAGTAGCCAGACAGCTAGACTTGAAGCTGTTTTTCCAGACACACACACACAAGTGTCAGTCATTGATTCATCCTTCGTAAAATTTTCGTTTTTGGGGTGGTGGTCATCTCGTCGTTGAAGCGACCAAAGAACAAGACGAAAAAGAGAGAGAGATTTTTTCGATCTCGTTGTCAGATATATGCCTCCGATAACATTTTGCGTTTTGCCCATTTCTATGCCTCTTCAAATTTCATGTCCTTGCGTTTCTTGAGTCGTCGTCTCTCATCTCGACATTAATGGTTCTTGGCCGAGCAGGGTCATTCCTGTGTGATGCACGCGCGGGTCTCTTCTTGACAGTTCACAAAGGTAGGGATTGACACATCCTTCTCAATGGGTAAACGCATGCCCCAAACAGTCATGCTGCTCTTCGTCGGGGGCCATCGGCGCGATCATCAACGTCTGACCCAGCCGGGTGGTGGAGGAGGTCGTCCACCTCGATACACAACTTCGCGCTCAATATAGCGCTCCTCTTCTCGATCCCATTCCTGCCGTGGACGATGGGGCGGAGGTGGCTCAAGCATCAAAGGACGACGAGGTTCTTCCACTACCGGGGGTGGCAAGACTCGGTTTTCCCAGGACATTTCCTTGATGCGCTTCTTGCGATCTTTACGAATATCCTCTGATAGTCCGACGAGGCGGGCAACGTCTTCCTAAATCATTGTCAGCATGCTCTCCCCCAGAGAAAAACCAACGTCCGCGCGCCTACTCACGTATCGTAGATAGGCAATGATGTAATAGAAATCGTCCGTCTCCTCAAATTCATAACCCATCTCTTGAATGGCCTCCTTGACGACAAGATCCTTGGTGATCTCGGTCCATAATCCGTCCTTGGCGTCTGGCATTCTACCATATCGGCGTCCAATGTCCCCATTCGACGCCGGAACTGGCGGTGGCACGGGGAAAGGCGCTGGTGCCGGCAGGGGAGCAGGTCTACCGATCTCTCCATAGCCCTCTTCTCCCTCTGGCATGAACTTGCTCCTTCGAACTCCGTTGTATCTTTGCCAGGTGATTTCTTGAGCTCCGCCTCCAGCACCATCCATGCGGACGCGATTGGTGCCAGGAGGAACGTCCACTATCGCCCAGTCTCTCGTGGAGCCACGATATGCCTCCCCAATGTAAGCACGCTCCATCGCTCGGCTGTTGTAATAGTCTGCCTCTTCCTGCACATCCCGATCATACCCCCGGTAGCCTTCGCGTCGGGGAGCTGGGGCATCATAGTAGTCTCGCCCTGGTGGGGGCGGTGAGTAGGGACCCAGGCTTCTGGCCCCATCGTTGCGATCAATGACAATGTTCTCATTCTCGGTGCGCCCATTCCTGGTCTGAGTTCGACTGATCTCGATCCTCTCCTCGGAGTGAGCACGAGGGTGCGGAGGAGAAAGTGGTGGGCTTGGTGGTGATGGAGGTCGAGTGATTGGCCGGGGCCGAGAAGGGATGGCAACCTCGAAGCCGTGGTCGATATGGCGATGGTGGGTGATGACCTCTTGATGAATGGTGGGAGCATTGATGACTTGTGGCTCGGGTGGTGCTTGTGGAGCCGAAACAACAGAGGGACTGGGCGACCTGGAGCGCGAGTTCTTGCGGATAATGATTTCTTGTCGTTCACGGTTGCGACCGTCACGCTCCTCCTGTCGGATGATGATCTCCTGGTTGGACCCGGCGCTGCTGGAGCGTCGTGCTCGTGACCTGGCTCGTTCACGTGATTTGGGACGAGTCAAGGCATAATCATCATACCGACTGGGTTCCAGATTCTGTTCCGATCGTCGAATGATGATCTCGTCTCGCTCAGCCTCTCGCGCTGGTCGTCTGACGTAATCGCTCCTCCTGGAGAGGGTGTCGTCAAAGTCCACGTCGTAGCGTGAACGACGGTCGTCCTCGTCACGGCGGATGATGATCTCTTCCCTGGATTCTCTCGGCGGCGGAGGGCGTACATCACGGTCCCTCTCGTCCCTGCGAATGATGATTTCCTCTCTCTCCCGTTCGCGAGGGGCAGGTGGTGGAGGAGGCGGCCTCCTATCTGTATCTCTCTCATCCCGTCGAATGATTATTTCTTCCCGTTCGACCTCTCGATCCTTTTCTCTGAGCCGGGCCGGAGGCCTGGATTCTGACTCTGATCTTTCCCTGATGATGATTTGTTCCTTCTCGACCTTCCTTTCCGGCTCTGGGGATGGGGACCGTCGACGAGGTCGGGTGGGGATGAAGTCGAACTCTTCCCGTTCTCGTGCTCGTAAGACCACTGGGCCAGCAGTAGTTCTACCGTAATCTTCTCGTAAGAATGCAGGAGTGTTTCCAGCTCTCTCTCGGACCTCATCTCGAACGAGGACCTCTCGTACATCTCGTTCTCGCTCACGCTCCCGCACTGGGGTTCCACGCCGGAAGTCCACCTCCTCCTCACTATAACGATCATCGTAGACCCTACGACCGCCTCTGGAGGAGTATTCACGTCGGTCGTCATATCTGTCGACGGAGACGTCGTCAACGTAGCGGCGGCTCGCCATCACAGCCACAGATGTCTTGATCCTTGATCACGAGGGCTTTGCTCAGCGTTTGTTTGCAGCAAAAAGGTGGGGTGGGTTTCGGTTGACCAACGGGAAAGGTCACCAAGGCAGTATAATGGGAGGCAGAACTCGCTAAATGCAAGACAAAAAACAGAAAGTGCAGAACGGCGACAGCTGCAGGACAATGGCAGAGAGAAGAGGTAGGCAAGGAGGGAGAAGAGGAGTTGAAGTGAGGTGAGCGAAGCAACACACTCGCAGGCGGAGTTGAGTTGGGCTCATTTAATAAGAAGGGGTCAACAGGGTCATCAGGCTTTGGCCTTGGGGCTTTGGGTAGCAAAGTCGAGCTGAGAACTTGGCCTAGCAACAACCTCTGAGAAACCCACGTCACTCTGCAGCACGCCACTAATTAGCAGCACCAGTCGTACCAGTCATCCCCACGCCTGCACATCGAACAGTGTCTTCAAAATGGACGCGAGCATTGCTTCGCTGCGGCGGGGATGCAGTCGGGCTCACAAGGGCGGCGTTGTCTTGCACTGACGTCTTCGTGAGTCAAAAAGACTGTTGAACAACACCGTAGACAAAATCATCATCTGCTGTCGGCAAGGCTGATAACGATTTGGACCATCACAGGGGCACAACTGACGGCTATCGACTACAAACAACCGCCTAATAAAAGCATGTGCTTTTTCCTTCGCTCCAGGCATACTCGGCACTCAACGGATGCAGCCGAAGCTTGGGACTTTGCCTCCAGCTAGTCGCAAATGGGGTCGCGGATGGAGGTCAGGCATGAATGACTTGCTCCCTAAGAATCTTTGTGCGTCTTTCACTGATTCATTCAGTTGGGCATCAACCTGATGGCAAAGAGCGCTCTTTTGCTCGATGACTCGAAGCTCACTGCGCGAGGGAGAGACGGGTCTGGGAGCAAACTTTTGTCTTGTTCTATAAAGTCCATCATGTCCTGAATCAAGGACCATCTCATACTTTGGCGAGTCCTGTACAATCCTGACTCGGCCAATGTTCATTAGTGTCGATTCGTTGGGTGGCAATAGCCTGTTCGATAGTCTTCTCCCACAGAGAACCACCGGCACCGCACCTGATGACTTGTTTCCCGCGCGCAAGGCGAACGCCAAGTTCATACCGAAGACAAGAAACCCCGTCAGCACGCCCATGGCAATGCACTTCCTGTTGTCATATGCTAAATGTACAATTCCCTGGCCGGATTCCGTTTCCTATGCCAAAAGAGAAAAAAAGTGTGGATATCTCAATCGTTGCTGTTTAGAAAAGAAGGGACGTCTCATCATAAGATCATTTAGTCGACGCGGTACAATCTCTTGTTCGCGCCGGACCCAGTTTCGAGACTTGAGCTCGTGGATGACGGCTGTTGTGTGCGACTCCTTCACCTGGAGAATTCGTGAATTGTCGTTGGGGAGGACTCCGAACTCAAGATTCATATTGCCGCGAGGGAGGCCTCCGAGTCCAACATTTCACGGGCACGATTATTGATTAGCGATGTATCAATCTTGAGTCCACTCAGATGGTCTCAAGGATCTGGATTGGCCACCTGAACAGAATGTGAGCACACACTTCACATGAAGACATAAGAATCACCATACCCGTAGCTGTCTTGAGTAATCCTGGTTGTCCTGAAGTGAGACGTTGCTCACCTGACCTTCATCATGGAAATACAGGGCATAAGGATTCAATCTCTGGTCAGTAGCCAGACTTCGTCGATCTAACCCTGAAGAACCGGTGCCCGCACTCCTGGGGCCGCTACCGTTGGGGATTCCAGAAGTGTTGATGCGAGGAGTCTTAGTCCCAAGCAATCCTGAGGACGACAACTGACTAACTTGTCGTGAAGGTACATTGTTCGAAGGGGATTGGTCGCCGCTTCGAGCAATGAACGACGATTCAGGCTGGCTATTGGTGCCGTTCCTCTTCTGCCGGCGTCGATACCACATGTACATGCCAGCACCGATGAGGGCACCCACACCCAGAGCGGCGCCCACTACAATGCCGGCGACCTTTCCACCACTGATACCACCTCCACCACCACCACCAGTAGCAGATTGGCCCAACGTCGCATCTGAAGAAACTGCGGGAGTCGGTGTTACCAGGATCGTGCTAACTTTTCCGGTGACGGTAGTGACGCTGGTGTAGACTTCGGTGGGTGAAGCAGTACTGCTTTCTGTTGCCGGATCCGCAGAGGTAGCAGAAAAGGACGAGGTCGACGGAGAAGACGGCTAAGAACCACGTTAGCAAGCCGTTGTTATCGGCTACAAAAGCAGAAACCACCAAAAGACCCGTCTGATAAGGAACAGTAAGGTGGGGATGATATGAAAGGGACAGGTCAGTCATACAATGAAGCTCGTGTAGCTTGATGAGCTTGTCAAGGGAGCACTTGACGTGTCATATGTTACAGAAGTAGCCTCGTCGAAGCTCTGGGAGGATCCAACGGTTACCATTGAAGAAAGGGAAGAAGCAGAGGAGAAGGTGGTTGCCGGAGCATCAGAGGTGGAGGTGGAGGATGATCCGGACTCAAACGGGGATGTACTAACCGACGAAGAGGTTCGAGATGCTGTGTTGCTGCCAGAGCCTCCAGAGGTGCCGAGAGGAACTCCAAGACTCAGCTGGTAGTATCCATAAAGGCCAGCGTCGGTGGAACCACACCAGTCCGAAGGATAACCAGGACATTGTTGGTTGCAATCGTACGTACTCTGCTGGTCAGTAGGGACGTAATTTGAACACCAGCAGTACGAGCCCTGGAGGACGGCAAAGGCGTATGATCCCTGGCAGTGGTCCTGGCACGCGCCGTTTGACATGAACTGGTTGTAATCTGTCTTCAAGTCAGCATGTTGACAGCAACGTTGAGACCACGACAATACTCACACCGAGGATATGAACCCGCATTGTTGTCAGGTGAGCAATACGTGATGGCTAGGCCATGTGCCTGCGTGAAGAGCGAGGCGAAGAGGGCAATGTAGAGCATGAAGAAGCCCTGGTGAGGACCAGGGAGGCTTCGGGAGAGCATCTTTCCTTTGTGACTGAGCCAGCGGCAATGTTTGTTCCAACTGTTATTCCCTCATTGAAGGGTTCTCCTTCCGACCAGCGTGAGGGATTCGTAGACGCGAGGTAGTGACAGAAGCGATCTGGCCAAGAGGATTTATTGCATTGAGATGAGTTTCGGCTGGGAAAGTCTCTTGGAGGTGGAAGCTACCGCGGCGGATGAGTTGAATTCCTTGGGGCGGAAACAGACTCAGTGAAGAGGCAGAGAGACTGAAGCTACGGCCCTGGCGTTTCTTGAGGCCGGTGTCGTGCGAAATCGGACCTGGACGGGTGAAGAGGTGGAGGGAGTGAGAGATGGACTGCACTCGCGGTACTTGGCGCGAACAATGGCGAGAGCGACTGCAGGAGGAGGCCGTGAAACAAGTGCAGATGTCGACGCAGTAGTGAAAGTGTCTAGCTGATTATAAGAGGAAATATGAGTACAAGAGGTGCAGATATTGCTGCTGGGTGAAGAGGAGGTGAGGCAAAGATCAAAGGTGGTGGCAGTCGAGGTACCTTTGGCAGCGTGGGTAGCAGAGGGAAGGAGGAGAGGAAGCGATGAAAAAGGCGATACTGACCCGAAAAGACAAGAGCGGGTTCCAACACACACGGTACGAGTACGGATCAGTTACAATGAGTTACCACTGAACTAGTGGACTCGGGTAACGATGGACCAGGGTATCAGTTGGCAGAAAGCCGCGTTGGGAAAGATCAACCATCACCTTTTTGTGGAAAGATAAAAGTCGGAGGCGATGATTCACTAGGCGAGTTGGAAAAGTGCTTAAGCACGTGGGTATGAAACTGTTTCTTTTACTCGCATAATTACTACAAGTCCCATTCTGTTTTGAAGGGAGTGGTATGGATGGTATCAGTCCTGCGTAGAAATTCGAAAAGCGCGCGCCAAAAGCACGTTGCTAACAGCTGCTGAACTAGGGTCCTCCGTACTTTTAGGCGGTCTACGTTGATTAGGTCGAGTAAACACAGGCGCCTCTTTGCAATGTCCCGATCACGCATTTTACCTGCAGCACAGAGTACAGTAGAAGCCATGTCCTCGTATTCATTGCCCTGCAACCATCAGCCACGCCTGGGCAGTAAATCTCAAGTACAACAATGCTGTTCCAACCAACCCTCCTCCTATGAAGCTCGTACCAACTCCTACGCGGATCTGCCGGACATTATTGAATGAGGCCAACAACCCTAAACCCAAGTGACGATGATTGGCAATGTTTTGTACGTACGCTTGCCCAGTGCTATTGTACTGTATGTCACTCTACGGATGTGAATCAGTGAACGGGCCATCACCAGGCTGTTGCTACTCAATCCTGGGGAGAGCTGGTACTTGCGTTGGTGTTTGACGAAAAATAAAACAGCCCCGTAGGAAATTTGCACGGAGTACAAGGCTCGCATCACTCGCCGTTGGAAATACTGTTGTTGCATCCATCACGGAGTGCCCACCATCTTTGCATCTGGCCTGTCTGAGGAAGTGGATTACTTCTACATAGGGACATCATTACTGTTGACCTCTATACTAATGCTGTGTGCGTGCTTGGCCTTATTGCTCCTCATCGCCGTCAGACCTATACCTGAGGTCTGTCCTTTTGGGACTATTGCTGACCTTTACATCAAGTAGCCACAGTTGCGCCTATGGTTTGGAAGCGTGAGCAGAAAGCCAGCCTGCAGCATCAACATGAAGAAGAAGACCGTGCTATCTCTCTCTTCCATGATGCATTGATTCTGCAGCGACAGGCTGTACTGACAAATGGCCTGCCTCCTGCTACCACCCTCTCGCCTTTGCATGAGCATGCAAGACTCACTGAGCCTCGCATTTTGGGACGTCCGTACCACCGAACAACAATTCCTAGGCCTTCGGTCGACTCTCTTCGTATCCAAGCGTCATTACTCCGGACGGAGGATTTACAGTACTGTACTTTGCTTTCAACCTTGTGGGCCACAGTGTCCGTGCTCAAAGTATGCTATCCATGAGAGAATTCTGCTACACAATGGCGAATTCTCATGATCCAACATCCCCAAGGGTTCAGCCATCAGGGTCTACAGTATACCTAGGCAGAGGCCCTTCTCAGCGACGTTGGCCTTGATACGAGTCCTGTCGAAAGAAGGCGGCGATATGCTCCGTTGTTTGCAAATCCATGCGCCGGTTCCCGCTGTGGCGCCTGCGGTGTCACCACTTGGTTGCAGATTCGCTTCAAGAAACAACAGGGTGCAGCCCGGTGTTGTTCCTCCCAATCTCCCCTAGCTCTGGTCAAATCCCACAAGCCTCGAAATCTCGTCTGCAGACCACATCAACATCTGGCCTCCTTCCGCATCTCTCACCGCCCGGTTTCATGTCTGCCCGGGGGGTTACGCAGCATCCCAGCTACCGGGCACAGCTTGACGAAGCGCATTCACCGTCTCCTTGGGCCCCACGTGTTTGCCATGGTACAAGTACGGGTGCTCTAAACAATGCCTTCTACCTACATCTGATTGTGCGACGGTGGCAACAAGGACAGATTAGCACTCCCATAAGCTCTTACCATAGAGACACTTCTCACACCACCCCATGGGCTGGAAAGGCGAGCTTGTTTCTCCCGTCCGTTTTACTTGTCTTTTTGCCGGAGTATTAGTGGGTATGTTTCTGATCCAGCTGTCCAAGGGTGGTCAGTCCTCATCCAAGGGAATCCATGCACCGGGCAGCAAATGGCATGCCCAAGGCAGCGCACATCTTCTCTCGCAAGTGCGGGGAAAGCTCGCAAGTACATCTCCCGCCGCATGCTGTATGAGTTGAGAGAACGCACGCTCTGCCCATCTTCTGACGTGGTGAGCAAGTCAGAATCCTTCCTTTGCATCTCTTTCCCGTGGCCATGCCTCTGGTTGGGTGGAACTGGCAGGATCGATCACCTTTTCAATGGCCAGTTCGCAGATGCAACCGATTCGACAAGCCGTTATCACAATCCACCACAAAAATCAAGATTCTACCCGCACCATCCAGGGCGAAGAGATGGTGCATTTTGACCTGCATGCATAAGCGTCTACGCCGTCCAGGCAAGATTCCCAGTAGCTTGTTTCTGGTCATGCTGTTAATTTTTGGCCTGCCGTCTACATTCATGCAAGGTTGCTATCACACATCAGATACCAGCCACCGGATTTTTGGTGCATGAGTCTGCCGTGTCATTGAAGGAAGAGGGGGTTCTCGAGTTCCAAACCGTACGAGCAGCAGACCCTCGGGCATCAAGCCGAGACCTCCAGGCGAGCTACTATCGATCCACCAAACTACCTTGGGTCCGATATCCCGACGACGAGGAATGAACCATTGCCTCTGAGCCTGATGAGCAACTCTATCTGCTACATACAACATCGCATGTTAAGAAGTCGTTACGCGTCGCATCTACCAGACCAGTTCTAATAATAACTTGTCTAATCATGTGCCATGTCCCCATGGCTTGCTCGGCAGTAGTTTTCTAGCCAGTAGGGAGTACCATACCGGGTTGCCCTTGGCGGTTGTCCGCGAGATACGGGGAACAAGGCGGGTAGGTGTAAGGGGTTGTCCTAGGCAAGGCGAAGCCGGCAAACTGAAAGTAAATCACCACAATAGCAACAATTGTCGACGGGCGCGGCTGTAGCGCCTTGTAAGGCCGGCTATTGAAATCTATGATGGCTGTACCGTCATTGCACCACACATATTGTTTTGTGTCCATGTGTACGGAGTACAGTATCAAGGTTACGGAGTAGTATTGACGTGTTTCAGACCTCAAGGGAGCGCAAGGTACAGGATCGAAATGTTTCAGAGGCGCGGCGACAAGTTCAATCTCGAGGGGGAAACGAACTGCTGAAGATCTCAACCCTACGAGTACGATGTTTATTTTGATCAATTCTCAGTGACGTCACTAGTCACGTGACTTGGAGGCTCGATCCAACCAAAGGCTGAAGCACAGCCTTTTGCGGAAATTGCAGTCCCATTCCATTCAGCCCTTGTTGCGGTAAGATGAGCACTGCGACCCCCGTCCATGTTCGACGACGAGTGACGAATACCGACCAGAAGGTGAACAGATGACGGAATGGCTTCGAAATACAACCCCAGACCTGGGTCCGACCTGTTTGATAAGCATGGGATCGTACGGAGACTTCATTTCAGACGACCCAGAGATGAGGTGGGAGAGCTCGACGTGGGGATGAAAAAGGAGTGACCCCCTTCTCGCCTGTGATAACCTCGACTAGATTCACATCGACGATACGGAGGACAAGTCATGTGTTTTGAGAACAGCTGAAACCATTTCCAACATCTGCGACCTTTAGGACCGTGGTTTGAAAATCTTGCCTTGTACGCTTTCCGAAACGTTCGAAAACCCATCTCGCACTGTCTATTGTCTACCCCGGACAAAAACAAAATGTCCTATCGTAACAGCCGCCATGTGTCTATAGCTTAGCACCGGCCTTCTTGCGTTTCTCTCTTTCTTGGTCCCTGAGCAACCGTCTGAGAATCTTACCCGATGCACTCTTGGGAATAACCTCGATGAACTCGATGCCTCCAGCAAGCCATTTGTGTCGAGCCTTTTCCTTTTCGACGTGCTTGGCAATACTGCGCTTGACCATGGCATCGCTCTCTTCCAGCCCGATCGAATTGGACTTGACTACGAAAGCCTTGGGGACCTCGCCGGCTCGCTCGTCGGGCACGGGGATGACGGCGCAATCAGCGACGGCAGGATGATTGAGTAGGCACGATTCCAGCTCTGCAGGCGCAACTTGAAGACCCTACGAAAATGTCAGCCACGTATTCTCCCGCCGTCGTAACTCGACCGAGTCTTACCTTGACTTTGATGAGCTCCTTGATCCGGTCCACAACCCAGATATGTTCGTTGCCCTTTGGCGACACTCGGACCTCAACTTCATCGCCGGTCCGCATGAATCGGCCTTCGGGCATATCCACAAACGTCTCCATGGTCGCTTTTTCGTTCTTCAGGTAACCCAAGACCACGCTGGGTGACTTGACCAAGAGTTCACCACGCTGGTTGTATCCCGTGATTTCATTGCCCTCGATACTCATAATCTTGGCCTCGTAACCTGGAACCAAGCAACCTGACGAGCCGAACCAGACATCGGCCGGAGACGTTGAGCATACGACCGTGCACGTCTCAGTCAGCCCGTATCCCTGTCGAATTACCCATTTTGGATATTGAGCTGCCAGATCTTTGGCTGTTTCCTCGCCTAGCGGAGCGGCACCCGTGAAGATTGATCTGACGCTCGACAAGTCGAACTTTTGCAGAATCTGCTTTTGCTTGACCATTGCGATGATGATCGGTGGGACGATGTACAAGGTGTTGATCTTGTACTTCTGGATCGAGCTGAGGTAGTGCTGCAGGTCGAACTTGGGAAGGATGATGACTCGATCACCACGGTAGGTCGAGGCATGGCAAATCACGATCAGCCCATAAATGTGTGATTGCGGCAAGAGACCAAGCACGACGTCGTGATAGCCGGGCTCGACTGCATCTCGAGCAGGCTTGTCATATAGAGATATCTGGACCGTGTTGGCAATCACGTTTCTATGGCTGATCATGACACCCTTGGGGAGACCCGAAGTGCCACTTGAATAGCACAGAAACGCGGTTTGTCTCGCACCCTGACCCTTGCTCCATTTGATGGGTTCCAGCTCTGCTAACGACTCTCCTTCCTTTTGTAGTTGGCCGAGGGTCTTGAATTCCTTGGGGATGGGAGGATCGTTTGGCATCTCGCATATATAGATCTTGTTCTTGGGTATGTTTGCCTTGGCCGCGGCTTCTAGTGCTGTTTCCAACAGAGGCATGACGGTGAACAGGACCTTGGCCCCCGAGTTGGTGAGTTGGTGACGAAGTTCGTCTGCGCTGTAGGCTGCGTTGGCGGGCGACGACACCCCGTTGATTCTGTGAATGGCCCACGACAAGGTCATGATATCGATCTGGAGAATGTCAGTTTTGAGATGTCCTAAAATGGCCGATTTGAGAGTGAATGGCTCGTACTGTGTTGAGTGCAAAGACACCGACGACCTTGTCATATTCGGTGCCTTCGTTGACTTTCCATCCGAACTCTTTGGACAACGCCCGTGCCAAATGGTTGACGCTCTCTTTCTGCTGTGTCGCAGAGACGCTCTTGCCGGTGAGGCCGCACGTGTAGGTGTCCCACGACTCGGCGTAGGGCCGTCGCCCATACTGCTCATCGAGCATGAAATCACATATCGGCACCGTGTCGGGGATCTCTGGCAGTTTGGGCAGCCTTGGTGCAGGATAGAAGACCATGATGGGAAGAAGATGATTAGATGGACGAGAAGGCTGCCTTGGATGAACAGATCTGCGAAACAATTGGAAAAAGATGCTACGGAGTAGGGGAACAAAAGGGAAACACGCAACGAAAAAAGATGTCTGGCATTCAGACGAGTCGGAAGGTGCTTCCCCCAGCTACAAGAATACATCCGAGGCAATGTCATTCTTACCTGTCCGTATGCGGTATGGAGGGGGCTCGATTAGGTTACTTTTAGGGAGCGTGCTTCGCCCGTGGAGTATATAACCCGCGGAGTTGTGGGCTAAGTGCTGTAGTGCGGCCCCTCGCTGATTGATTGATCGATTGGAAGGAGGACGAGGCGAGTGTGGGGGAGGGGATCACGAGCATGCCCATGTTCTGACTCGTACAAGTACATACTGAACAGACCAAGTCCACCGGATGTCCGAGTGGTAATCAATGAATGAATCGCTATGGAACCATGTTCCGAATGTTGGGTATCCCTTGTGAATATTAGATAATCCCTTATGTACACAAACAGTCCCGGTTGATGAGCCCAAGATACGCGCAACGAAGACGATGTTCTTGGATTGCCTTGCACGAGGAACTCACGGAGATGCTTCGGGGGCACATGCCGAGTAGAACCTAAAAGATTGACGTCGTCATACGGATAGCTGCCAATGTTCCGAGGAGGACCAAAACGGCGAATGCGGGTAAGATCCACCGCACAAAGTTGCGAGCAATTTTGACCGCATAGTCTTGGTGGGACTGATTCAATTGAGGCTACGGACGATCATCAGTACCACCAACGACAGCAGGAGCAAAAAAGAAGAAAACAAAAAGAAAGTGATGATATTGCATCAGCCGTGAACTGGAAATCTGTTAGAATACTGTATGTAATATTTGGCTTTGAAGGCAACTCACTCGAACACGGGGCCCATCGAATTTGAACTCGGGGAGTCCGCCATTGGCAACGATGGATTTTACCACTAAACCACTGATGCTGGTGTTTGTTGAAAGAGAATTGAAAATATAAAATTAAGAATATGAGATTAAAAATCTATGAATGAAAAATTAGGCTCAATTAATGGTGTGAATGATTGGCTCCCGCGGAGGAGGACCCATAAGTATTTTCCCGAAATACCTCGTACAGAACTATGTAATTATAGTTCCTGTCAAGAGAATCATTGAATTTAGTGATATGATGAATAGACGTCCGTCCTGATTCGAAGGCCTATTTCGAAAAGCACAAGAACATACGGAGTACCTAGGTACGTATTGGTGTCTGGGAAACAAATACTGTATTGTATCGTTGACGAACTTCTTCCACTCAACGATTGTAGTCTCCGTGGTTTGACATGGAGTCTCACGCCCGTACTAAAGTGGCGCCTAGGGTTGTTTGGAAAGGATGAAGCTATCGAGTAGAAATAGACTTTGAATACTACCTGAGTATCTTTTACCACTTTAATAGCTTACAGGAGCCTTTTTGATCGTATTCTGTTTACCTTTGGCATGGAGTTTGACACCGCTGCTAAAGTTACGCCAACCCAACGTGACATCAACCACCACAACGTCGAACTCCAAAACCTGTACACCGTCTGCTTTGACAACCACTAGCTTGTTCCATTTTGCATCTTCCATGATCATCTTGTCTCGCATGGTCAAGTACCAGATGAATTGCGCGTTGTAGAAACACATAAGAGTATGGGAATCGCTCAATGTATTCAGTAGCAGTATTTAGTCCTGCACACGCCATGACACCATTGTACCGTGACCCGGTACGTTTGACAATTGTCGTTTCAGTATCAAGAACGTTGAATAAGACAGCATGACGATCAAAACCAAAAGTCTGTCGATTGAACTCATCGAGTTCTTTTCATGATGGCGCGATTCTCTGCCATGGTTGATTCGTGCGCGACAAGTTTTCCATTGTATGCCACTTTGTTGAGTATCGCCATGATTTCAGGATCCATGCGATATTTCGTGGTAAGTAACGCTGCCGGAGTGCCATTTGCCGTTAGGCGTGTCTGTAATGGCACGCCGTATTGGGCTGATAAGTCGCCACGGTGCACAACCGTTGGTGGGAGCTGTAGCGAATCTCCGCACAGGATTTTGCTCAACGCACTTGGGTATTTGCCCACGAGCGCAATAACATCAACCTCATGGACTCGTGACGCTTCATCCACAATGATCATGTCGACCTCATCGCGTATAATCTCCGAAATCTTGGATCGCATTGCCAGGTTTGGCGTCGTAACCACAACGATAGCGTTTTTTCATCTTGAGGCATCTCCAGCAGCGCGAGAAATAATGCGGTCGCCACCCTTGGCCATTTCACACAGGTATAGAGGATGAGGCTTCGCATCCCCCGGAGTGATGGTCTTGATGGTGTATTCTTCCTCTTGTGTTGCACCCATGCAAAGAACAATCAGATACTCCAAGTAGTTGAAGATGGAGTACTTGGTTTCGAACACCGCCTTTGGTCGGGGTTGTTTGGCAAGAAACTGGCCCTTCTGAATGACGAAAGTGCTTACGCCTTCTTTGAACCATTTGGTCAGAGGGTCTTGGAGTCGGTCGTAAGCGAACTGCTCAACCATTGATTTGTACGCAGCGAGAGCGTTCATTGAACCACAAAAGTGAATGAACAAAGGTTTTCCAGAGGGTAGGTATTGAGCAAGCTTTCGAACTGTGGCATCAGGCTTTGGCACCAACACTGCTTCAGTGTTAGAATCGGTGGGGATCGTACTGCAGATGCAAAAGAAATCACTTGTTGTCCTCAACCTTTTCAGTATAAGTCTTATGGCCGTTGTATTCCGCGATGGTGAGCTTTCTCACTGCAGTTGCGGGGAATCTGAGAACACCACGATATCGTGCGATGTTCGGAACCAAAGGATCCTTATCTGCGACGACCAGAAGAAGGTGCGAGATGTGGTCTTGGACCAAGAATGCAACACTAGCTGTCGAGCCAGTGAATAGCGGTTCCCAGGATTCGGACATGATTTGAGCACTGTAGGATATGTCATTGGTAGCCGCGACGATGGTGTCGAATCGATCCATGACGAAAGTGCCATGACCTTCACCCAGTTGTTTGTACGGAGACATGTCGAATGACTGAACATTTTCCAACATTTGATCATGCTCTTGCTTTTCACGCTCGGCTCGTTCTTCAGGTGTTTCCTCTTTCGCGGGATCTTTCTCGCCCATGACCTTGACTTTCGGCACATACTTTCTTGGATTCAGACGCGCTGGTCGAGATGATCGTTCCGTCCGCTGTCGAGGCTTTTCTTGCCGAAGAGCTTCGCGCTCCTCAGGAGTCTTGAGTTCGGGGACAGAAGCTTCAGCTTCGTTGAACGTAGTAACGAGATCCTCACCATAGGTGACCATTTTGCCGACATCGTTCTTGATAGTGGAAGGAGCAGCAGGGTTTTCCTTAGCCTGAAGGCCCTCGACACCAACCTCTCCTTCGAGAGTTCCTGGTAGTTCAGCGACATGCTGCTCAGGTACATTTTCCCAATTCAACTGCTCAGGTGTAGGTTGAGTCAGAGATTGTTCATTGACAACTCGCTCAGTGATAGCTGGTTCAGCGGCAGTTTGATTGGTATTTTCTTCCCAAATCAATGCTGCCACGGAAGTTTGATGGGCTAACAAGAATTAATAATATTTATATAATAGTGGTAGATGGAAGAGATGAAGAATGAAAGTTGGGAGGAAAGGTGCAGGAGCTCTCTTATATATGTCGGGGGCGTTTGCACTAATCCGAAAAGTTTCTGTTGACAATTCACTTCACTGAGGTTCTTCATTTACTTTGGATGATTCACCTCACCTTGGATGATTCACCTCACTTTGGATGTCTCACCTCACTTTGGATGTCTCACTTCACTTTGGATGTCTCACTTCACTTTGGAAGTTTCACCTTACTTGAGTTGCTATCACTGAAGCTCGTCAATTGAAGGTGAACTGTAGAGCATGGTCATAGAACCGAAGTAGATCCGAGAAGTAAATACTGTAAGTTCATGGAATGCAAATCATGTGTTTCCTCGCGTCACCTTCCCGCGCAAATCACGCATCTTAGCTCTCCAGGAAAAAGTTAAGAGCAATGGAACACCAGCATTTAGATGTGAAGGATTACCGCTGCAAGGTTCTTTACCATTAGTTACTTCTGTCGATAGCGTACAATCGATCTTGTCATTCTCTGTGTCTTCCGGTGTCAGATTCTGTTTTCTTCTTGTCCAAAACCTACGCGCACCTTTCCTAGCACGATCTTCACCAATGCACGCCCACGTCAGCCATCCTGTATCCCGTTCTTGCTTTGCAGTATCCGGCGCTCTTCGTCGTTTTGCCAGCTCCCCTCGAACTAGAGCCACGGAAGCATCACGTCCTCTGCGAAAGCCCTCGTCTCTGCCGCAACGTCAGCAACGACCAATAGACCCTTCCTTGACTCCAGGACAGGCGAACAAGCAGTACTATGGCGCAAAACTGTTAGCTGCTGGTCAGGAGATGATATACAAGGCGCCCTCACACACTGGTCTTCTCGGGGCTTCTTGGTTTATTGCCGGGTCATGTTTTGTAACCTCGGCGGCTTTGGCCTTTGGTAACCTGTGGTTATATGACCCGGACTCTGATCTTCCGACGATTGTGAGAGTAGGACACCGACTTGGCATCATCACATTCACAGCAGTTGGGGGCATAGCCCTACTGCGGCCTCTGAATTTGGTCAAATCGATGAGACTCATCAACTCCGATACTGGCGTCAAGCTACTGGTACAGGTCCGACGCCCCGCACCTTTCCTACCACCGAAGCAGTATATCATTGCTCCTCACGAGCTCCGTGTAGATCGGACTTGGGTTCATGAGCTGGAAATACCAGAATTCATACAAGAGAGCACCACTACACAGCGGGGAGTGTTCTCATGGTTAGGCCAAAGTATCAGCCGGGCTTTCTATTATCCTTTTGCTGCCACCAGACAACTCATGACCTTGGAAGGAATCATAAATGCGTCTTTGAAGGAAGGTGGTCCTAAAGTCAAGTTGGACTCGCATGGTACGTTCTCCAATGGTGGAGAAGATATCGAAAGACTAGGCACCATTATTCTTTGAAGACGGATAGTGAGACCATTGCTCTCGTTATTGGACCTGTTATGACACGAAGCTGGGTATCATGTGAACCTTCACCAGCCTGTGGCGCACGCTCTACTCAGCTCATGATGCACGCATCGAGGGCGATCTCGATGGAAGTGCCACTCGATTGCATCTGCAAATCGAGATCCTAGCTTTCACGTGAGAGAAATGAGAAAGAGAAAAGACGTTGATTCAAGTGTTCAGAAGTCATGATGAGGTTCAAGAACACTCACCATGACATACTAAGTTGATCAGCGAAGTCAGTGATATGAAGTATTCGAGGCCTTCTGACTTTACGCCATTCAGACTGTAAAGTTGAAGCTTACGAGCAGAATGGAGATGTTACCAGCACCTTCTATATGGAACAACGCGTAACAAGAGTTACGAGTTGGTGATAGCAACACGATATGCTGCTTCGGTGATAGAAAGGCGCGGGGCGTCGGGCCTGTACCAGCAGCTTGGCGCTATTATAGGGGCTGATGAGTCTCATCGATTTGACCATATTCAAAGGCCGCAGTAGGGCTGAAGCTTGAAGGTACGATGTTGCAACCTCTGAATCAGACGATGGAGATTCTTGGATGTTGTAGAATCATTCGCGGGCAAGACCTCTGGGTTCATAAAACGAAAATTCACGACTGAATTTCAGGCAGCCAGACATTGACCGCAAACTTTCGAACTATTGGCTCTTCCCTGGTTCAGACGACATCGTTCAAATGGCCACCAAACCGTTTCTCGGAACATGATCGACTGGCTCTGTCACCTACCCCGGTTCCATCAGGGCCTTGAGAGGTGGTCAGAGATAGAGAATCTCTATCGAGACTACTTGTTCATAGAACTCTCATTTGCGAAGTCCGTCAAGAAAAGGGGGCTGATGTTTCTTGAAATGTCATCGTCTTTATCATGAACACCTTCTATAGAGGACACGTGTAACAAAGAGTTGCGAGTTGGTGGTAGCAACACCATCTGTAAGACTAGTCTAATGCGAAGTAGAGAAATCTTATCTCCTGAACCTATGCTCATGACAATGATCCTCGCCGATGAGGTTGGGCTCCCGACCCCTGAGACCAGTATTTTAATGAACATTGTTTGAGGGAGCTGGTGGAGCAGGTCCTTCAGCCGTGACATAAGCCCTGCTCAAACCGCCGTCGACGACAAACTCGGTCGCATTGACATAGCTGCTCTCATCGCTGGCGAGGAAGAGCACAGCTTGGGCTTGCTCAATGGCCTCGCCGAAACGGCCACTAGGGAAGTGAACTTCACGTCTGTGTCTCTTTTGCACGTCGTCGCCCAGCCAATCCTGCAGCAGCGGCGTGTTCAGTGGGCCCGGACACAAAGAGTTGAATCTGATATTCTCTCGAGCGTGGACAATGGCCAGTTCCCTCGTCATGGCGAGCACAGCGCCCTTGGAAGCAGTGTAGGCGAGTTGAGGTGTTGCGGCGCCCATCAATGCCACGAAACTGGCCGTGTTAATGACGCTACCTGCCTTCTTTTTGTGTCGTCGCATACTGAGGACAGCATGCTTGCTACCATACCAGACACCCTTGACATTGATGGCTTGGGTGAGGTCCCAGATGGCTTCAGGTGTGTTGATTGCGTCGTCGTCCTGAGCGTGCATGATGCCTGCATTGTTGAACATGATGTCGATACCGCCGTGGGCATCTTGAGACTCGACGGCAGCGGCCACGTCGGATTCCTTGGACACGTCACATTTGATCGTCTCCAAGCGCGGAGGGTTGGGGACGAGTTCTTTGACCTTGGCCAGGGCACGCTCAAGTGCGGGCTCGGAAATGTCGGTCATGAGTACTGAAGCGCCCTCGCGGGCAAAAAGAATTGTGGTTTCGAGACCGATGCCACCGGCTGCACCGGTGACCATGGCATTCTTGCCGGCAAGACGACCTTGACGTGGTTCGGCCATGTCCGTTGTTATCGTTATCCCGGATTCAATGGACGATTGTGAACGATGCCTCTCGTGCTGGTATGCCAACGATGTGTTTTTGCGGTGTCTCTTGCCAGTCCGCCGCGATCTGCCCCTGTTCACAAGGAAATCAACTGAATGGAGGTGGGCGGTCAAAGGGCGTGAGATAGAGTGTAGATAAAAGATTTGACGTTTTTGCTGGTGTGGAAACTGTTGGCTCATGCATACCACAGATCCCGAATAGTGACCGCTTGGCTGGGTCCGATGATCTTAGCTTTGCTTGTACAAGTAATGCGATGCGTGAAACGACGGGAATGATATCCACCTTGGGCGGAAGCTGCTGCAGGCGCCGTTGATGATCTCTTAGGCTTGGGATGTTGATTTTCAGGAACGTACTGTACGGCATAGAGGACGGGATGTCTCGAAATCCCAAAATTCATGTTGGGCTCGGGGAGCACCCTTTGCCCAAGCACCGCCAGACAATGTATGCTATAAGCTTTATCCAGGGCTCGATAGGAAGGGTCGGCGCCTAGGGAGTCCCCTAACATAATACCGAACAGAGCCTTACCAGCCACAAATAATTGCCGTAGAATCCCTTATCATCATTGAACTCCACCAGCTCCAAGTTATTAGTCGTAGAGCGTCATCGTTATCCTCGCTTCGTTGCTCTCGTGCCAGTCCCCCGCCCTCTCCACTGCGCCTTTGTCCGTGGCTGCTCTCTTTGTGCGTGAACACCATCTTTCTGCAAAGAGGGAGCTGTTGGTGGTGCTTAGAGCCTTGTATTCTGCATTCTTCACAATGGCCGGCCAGAGCGACAATAAGATCCTGAGCTTGGACGACTTAGAGACTGCTCTGGCTTCTGACACCAAAATCAAGCTCGCAGGCATTGACATAGATGGTATGACGCATCTCCCTCGAAACAGCAAACACCTACTGACTCGGACAGGAATCCTTCGAGGTAAACTGGTCTCGAAGAAGAAATTCCTTTCGGTCGCGAAAGATGGCTTTGGCTTCTGCAGCGTCATCTTCGGCTGGGATATGCACGACCTGACCTACTTCCGGGAACTGAAGATAAGCAATAAAGAGAATGGATACAAAGATCTGGTTGCAAAGATAGACATCAGCAGCTACCGACGCATCCCATGGGAGGACAATGTGCCCTTCTTCCTCGTCAGCTTCTGCGATCCCGACACCGACCAACCCATCAGCGCATGCCCCAGGAGTCTCTTGCGGACTGCGGTCCAGAAGCTGCACAAAGCTGGCTATGGAGCGATGGCTGGCGCGGAGTACGAGTTCTTCACGTTCAGAGCCCCTAAGGACCCTTCTATACAATCAACTCATCTTTCGTCTGCAACTACAGCTCCCTACCTCCAGACCAATCCCGTCGACTCTCTCCCCCATCTCACCCAGGGCATGTTTGGTTATTCCCTGACTGATCCGATCCACAACCAAGACTGGTTCTACAGCATATTTGATACATGTGAGAAATTCAAGTGTAATGTCGAGGGTTGGCACACCGAATCAGGGCCTGGAGTGTTCGAGGCTGCTCTCGAGTTCGGTGAAATCACCGAGATGGCCGACAGAGCGAGCCTATTCAAGTATGTTGTCAAGGCCATGGGCAGCAAATATGGCATTACTCCCACGTTCATGGCGAAACCCAAGCAGGGTCTTCCGGGTAACAGCGGTCACGTGCATTGTTCCGTTGTCGACAAATCGGGGAAGAATTTGTTTTATCGGGGCGAGAAAGATCCAAATCCACCATATAAAGACCTTGAATACGTCTCAGATTTGGGCCGACAATTCCTCGCTGGACTCTTAGACGGTCTCGCCGATGTAATGCCTTTGATTGCGCCTACAGTGAACTCATACAAGCGTTTGGTGGAAAATTTTTGGGCTCCAGTCACTGTTTCCTGGGGTCTAGAGCATCGAGCAGCATCAATCAGAGTCATTGCACCTCCCACGGCATCAGCAAAAGCAACAAGGTTTGAAATCAGAGTTTCTGGTGCTGATTCAAACCCGTCCTTGGTGCTCGCTGCGATTGTTGCTTTGGGTTGGAGAGGTGTCGAGAAGAAAATGGATATTCCGCTTCCTCCTCTGAGCAAAGGAGAGGATGTTGGAGGTAGCAGCGACAAAGGCGAGCGATTACCCAAAAATCTCAGAGATAGTACAGCAAGATTCATGGCCAAAGGCAGTGTGGCCCGAGAAGTCTTTGGAGACGAATTCGTTGAGCATTACGGAGGCACGAGAGAACACGAATGTCGATTATGGGACGAAGCCGTGACCGATTGGGAGGTCAGGAGGTATATTGAGACTGTATAAGATACCCAGCTGGTAATGAGATTTCATACTCGATTCAAAACAACTGGTTCTGCCGCATCTCTTGCGATTGTCTCTCCCAAGGTTGCTAACTATTGAGGGCCGGCGCATCAATGAACAATGAGCTGAGTATATTCATTCTTCCTTTTTCTTTGTGCCCCGTCTATTCCACCTTTACACTTATTGTTCCCAAGAATATTGAGAGTATTTTTGGCACGCTTGTCACAATGGCCATTCAGTACAGCCTTTCGAATCCTATTCCTGGCGACCCGGTCTATCTCCTTATACGTTTGCTCATCCCTCCTCAACCCTCCTTGTTTTACACACAACGTGCACTCTGCCCCTTTACACTCACAAGTCTAGGACATAGACCTGAAGCACTCTCACAATGACCCGAATAATCAGAAGTAATAACAAGAAGACCATAAGCAGCAATGGGAACGACATCATTTCTGGCCAGACAACTAATACTGGCCCACGTCGAGGACGACGACATCCGAAACCTACTGAACGCTATATTAAATATCGGGAAACCCTGAAAGGACCGAGCAAATCTAAGGCGGCACTCACTACTGCTTCAGCCGTTGACAAGTTCATGATTCAACTATATGCTGAGATAGTCGCTGCTGCTGTTTCTCCCATCGGCAAGAAGGACCGTATTGAAACTCGAGATTTGCTCCGGCAGGCAAGAACATTGCGATTCTTTGACCTCTATCCGAGGAACGTTGCTGATGATCTCAAAAGGGCCCTGACAAAATCCCAGCCACCCCGCAAGCAAGACAAGAAGGTGGTTCAGTGTGCAATAAACGACCTTCAGGTAAGCCATCCCGAACGGCTAGTCAATTTCATTAAAACGCCCAACCTTTTTGTGCTAAGTATTTGTTGTCACTCGCAAACCTTCCGAGCAGCCATCCAAAGGGACAATGCTGATAGCAAGGCTGAAAGTCTACCGAGATGGGGTGATATACTCCCCAAGATCAAAAAATTCTCATCCAGCTTAGAATTGGTGGCCAAAACAAGGGACCTAGACTGGGAGGATGCGTTGAGAGCGTTTGACACTGACTACGACCGCCTCATTAAATGCTGTTTCAAAGGTGGCCAACACGCTCGCAACATTGATCATACCAACTTTGGTATTGGCCCAAGTGACTTGTACCAGCTTCATCATCCTACCGACCACATCCCCCATCACTGGGTGGTCCCCAAGAGGAAAGAATCCGCCAAACGTTGCCAATTCGAATATCAATACAACTGCGACCTCGACAAAGAGAACTTTTACGGACGGAGGGTGCCCGGGCGCCTCAATGGAGGAGGGAGGCCGACGATTGGTGAACGACAATTGGCATGGCAAGTCGACATGGCAGAGTCGAGAGTGCTGGACACTTACGACTGGTCAAAGTTATCGGATCAAGGAAATGGAGATCCGCGCTTCGATGCGCAAAGCAAGTGCCACGCTTGTGGGAAAAAAACCGATTGCTCCTGCAGCTTGTCAGATTACTACGAAAGACACAAAGGCCAGCCTAATGCGTTGGTCGAGTTATTCGACACTGGCAAGTTGGGCACGGGTGTTCGAGCCCTCCAAGCTTTGAAAAAGGATGCCATTCTGGGTGAATACATTGGGGAGATATACCCATTGCGAGACCCAACCCGATACAGAACGGAGATGTATGTGTTTTCGATGGAGGTCCAACAGGGCCGCCGTGCGAAAAAGGGAGGCGCTGGGAATAAGAAGGCAGAAGACCCTGTTGACATAATCGTTGATCCAGCCATATATGGCAACTGGACGCGATATATCAATCACAGTTGCCAACCAAATGCAGCCTATGTGTATGCCACAGTTGGCCGACGAAAGGTGATTTTGATTCAAACCCTGAGGGATGTCAACTTTGGGGAGGAATTGACATCAAACTATGGGGAGGGATACTTTATTAACATGGGACTCGAGTGTATATGCGGCGCAGAGGAGTGTCGGTCGAGGAAGTGAATAGGATATAGATTACTGTACTCCGTACGAGTACGGAGTATATAGCTTTAATTGACTGGTTTGATCTGCTCTGTGTCAACGAGGCTGAATGCCTCCTTTCGGTAAGGGGGCTTGGCGGACCAATTAAGCAACGGGAAGTATTGCTTACTTGATGCTCTTCCAGGTGCCGCGGCCCCTTCGGCATCTTGAACATGACGAACGACCTATCTCAATGTGAGCGATGGAAAAGATGTCTTTGCGTCTAGTATTCGTAACTATAGTCGTCTCTGCTACGTAACACCTTGGCGATAGCGTCCATCAGTGTATTGACAAGAGTGAGGTTATTGCTTGTAGTTCGAGCGTAGACCCTCTCTATCTCCACTGAGTATGAAATTATATTTCCGTTCGGCTTCACGGCTTCTACTCAAAGCACGCCTCTCGCATCATTTCAACGTAACATAACACGGCAGGTGGACATTCGCAATGCACCTGAAGTCCGAATCAATGCAAATAGCGTGCTTCTTACCGCTAAGGTTCTCAAAAAAAAGAAGAAAGGAAAAAATCAATGAGCGGACACCATACCTGTGAGAAAGTGGACCCGCCTATCTTTGCGGTGTTGAGGGTGTGCTCCTTAAGGTCCTCACTTTTCTTTTGGACCGCGAGTATTTCTCACAACGCCATAGGGTACAATACAGACTCAGTCAAAGCACCCCCCTGACTGCCACGTTTTCCTCTTCCACTCGCCTCGTGTCGGCTTCTTGCATATAAGATTGTACTTTCTCGTCCCGATCTGCGATACGAAGACGAAAAAGTATACTTGACGAGCTTGGCTATTGCTTGTTCTATTTACATTTTACTTGGCCCTTGCGATATTTTCACATTCATACACGGACATCGATCCTTACCTTCCATCCCAAGGAGAAGGAAAGACGAGAACAAGTCAGATCCAAACAGACCACAATGTCGACACTGGCATTCGATCCCGAGCGGGTCAACCTCTCGACCGCGGACCCTAGAGATGTCGTCTGCGCACTCGCTGCCTCCGGCAACGAATACAATGGCAAACTCGGCGCACGCATCTCTGCGCTCTTCGTCATCCTGATCGTCTCCACGGCCGCGACGTTCTTCCCTGTCATCGCCAAACGGTTCCCGCGTCTCCATATCCCGCTGTACGTGTACCTCTTCGCGCGGTACTTTGGCGCCGGCGTCATCGTGGCCACGGCCTTCATCCATCTCCTCGACCCGGCCTATGGCGAGATCGGACCCAACACCTGCGTGGGCATGACGGGCGGATGGGCGGAGTACTCGTGGTGTCCGGCCATTGTGCTGACGAGCGTCGTCGTCATCTTTCTGTGCGACTTTGGCGCCGAGCGCTACGTCGAGATCAAATATGGCATTGAGAGCGACCCGGACATTCAAGAGGCTGTCACGGGCCATGTCGACGGAGCCAATGGCCATGCGGAGGCTCTTCAAGACGGACGAGCAAGAAGCGCCAGCAGCATTGCGGATATGCGCCGCGAACATGACGACCGACGCAAGTTCAGCGAGTACGAGAAGAAGTTCCTGGAGGATTTCGAAGAGCAGGACAGCGACGCCGACTCCGAGTACCGCAAAAACTCATTCAGACAGCAAATCGCGGCGTTTTTGATCCTAGAGTTTGGCGTCATCTTTCACTCGGTCGTGATTGGGTTGAACCTCGGTGTTGCGGGAGACGAGTTCGACACATTGTACCCTGTCCTCGTGTTCCATCAGTCCTTTGAAGGTCTAGGTATTGGCGCAAGGATGTCTGCCATCCCCTTCAAAAAGGGAAGCTGGTTGCCGTGGCTGCTGTGTACGGCGTACGGCCTGACCACGCCCATCGCCATCGCCATCGGCCTGGGCGTTCGCACGACATACAACCCCAACAGTTACACGGCGAATGTGGTATCTGGCGTGTTGGACTCCATGTCTGCCGGTATTCTGATTTATACTGGACTGGTGGAGCTGTTGGCCAGGGACTTCTTGTTCAATCCGTTGCGTACAAAGGACCACAAGAGGTTAACGTTCATGATCATCTGCGTGCTTTTGGGCGCTGGAGTCATGGCATTGCTCGGAAAATGGGCATAAACCATTGGTGAAGGCTGTGGTCTTTCGCCTTGGCCAATGCTTCAACGGCAAGGGGCCTTTGTCAAGTGGGCATGGGTGGTGTCGTCCCACAATTGGTACTGCACATCAGTTCGATTGCTTGATGACACAACAGGACAGACACAGAGATTGGGAAATTGAGAGAGGGATTGGAGCGGTAGTATCGACTGGCCGTGCCTTTGACCTGTGATTTAGAGAGACGGTCGTTCGATTTTTTTGAATGTAGATAGACTTGACAGTAATGGGTCGGCGGAACAGAAGTGGAGGAGGGGTGGTTCAGCAGAAGATGTAATTTTTTTCATGACCGGATGGTCGAAATGATCCATACACAGAGTGGAGCTTGTAGATAGATAGGTAGTAGTCAAAAGCATACCATGAGGCACAGCAGAGCATCGAAATCTCTGGTAAGAACCATGAACTTAGCCTCGACCGCCCTTCCACAACAAGTACAGGCAGGAAAAGTTCCCCGTCCACCATGCAATTCCGCGGAGCTGACTGTAGATATCATGGGGAACAAAAACATACACCGCACCATACACCAGCCTAGCGACCGTGTATGCAGTGCATCCCTTTATGAGAGCCGATTCGGGAACTCCAGAAACGAGTGCGAAGAGGACTACGTATGCCAGGTGTTAATGGACGATCTGTAAAGGCACCGAGACTGGGCTCTGAAAGTGACTGGAGAGAAGAAGACTCACCCGATGTTGCAAAGAAAGCAAAGCCGTCGGTGGAATTTGCACTGGCAGCTTCGATGCGGTAAATGCGGTCGAGCTGATCTCGAGTCATCTTGCCCTCGCGAATCGCCGCCTCAGCGTACTTGGTCAGATCTTGCCGTGGGCTACCATTGTGATCGATGCCGACGCTTTGCTTCCATGGCCTGCTAGACAGTGCCACGTATGCGAAGAGCCAGTTCCAGGCTAGAAACCCCGCTGGGACAGCGAAGGAGGTCACCGGGGAGAGGCCGAGTGGTGTTGCCATAGTCGTGAGGATATCAACTGAAACGGTGCCTTGCGGTATGAGAACAAAGGTGAAGAAGACTACAAAGTAAATCTTGATCGTTCGTATGACCTTTTGCCTGCAGTACGATTCGTCTTCGTCTTCGTCTTCTTGTTCAAGTACGAACGGAACAGGAGCTCGGAATGGCGCTTGGCCTTTCCTAAAGGAGACAAGCCCCGGCGACTTCTACTGTATACTCTAAGATAAATGAATGACAAATGACAAGTAGATTCAGAAATCCTTCAGCCAACTCCATGATGATGATGATGCAAATACTCCAAGAAGTGTAGCAGAATGAGTGGTATGCCTGTACCTAGATAGCGTTGAGGCATGAAACAAACAACTCCCGAGACCCAATGACTAACTACATGGGTAGCCGTCAGCGCGGAGTAAAACGTGAGGGCATTTATTTCAGCGTGCGAAAGTATTTATTATACTTAGATCTTACATAATAAGTACGCTGTATTTATAAGGATGATCTACCTAGGCCAAAAATACGCGCCTCTGGTGTACATGGCATCAGAATACAGGAATACTACGTGGATTAATAAAAAATGAGACAGTGGTAGGACTTGAGCATTAAATAAGTCTCTGACTGGATTCGACAAGGCAACATCGTCACATAGACTCTATTGGCACGTTCTTTTGATGATGACGGACACAAAGATCAAAGCCGTCTTCTTCGATTTCATGGGAACATGTCTAGATTGGCATAGCGGCACAATCCAAGTCTTTCCACCATCCATCAGCGAAAGCGAGAAGTCGAGGCTCGCTTTAGAATGGCGCCATGACTATTTCGACGCCAATGCTGCTCGACTCGCGGCAAAACAGCCTCCAGAAGACATTGACATGACGCTTCGTACAACCTTGGACGCATTGCTCGAGAAATACCCAGAGTACAAGGATAGCTTCGACGAACAGACCAAAGCCCGATGTATCACGGCGTGGCATTCGATGCCAGCTTGGCCAGATGTAACTCCGGCCATCGAAAAACTCAAAGCTACAGGATATGAGATATTCGTCTTTGCAAACGGAACGCCGCGGTTACAGCTCGACTTGTGCAAGTCTTCAGGATTGAAGTTTGATATGCTGTTCTCCAGTGAACTGTTGGGTGTATACAAGCCGGCTGCCGAGAGCTACCGCAAGACGCTAGACTTGGTCAAAGTAATGCCACATGCTGCTGTCATGGTTGCTGCACATGCATATGATACTCGAGGTGCCAAGGAAGCTGGAATGAGGACTGTATACATTCACAGGTGGACTGATGACATTAATGAGGACATGGACATCGTTAAAGGGGAAAATGACTTCTTCTTGGAAGATATGACGGATCTTCCGGCGGTTGTTGCAAAAATGTGATTTTACTCATCAGGGGCGGCGGTACCCAATGCGGAATAGACCGTGAGGACATTGTAAGGGGAGGTTGTAAGCTCAACACGAGAGACGGAGAGAGTAGGTCCTTCCGACGAGGATTCGAGCCAAACGACGTCCGACCAAATAGTCCGCAAGGTTTGACTTCCTATCGATCAGATCATGACCTGAAGGGTTTTTAGGCGTTGGGTCAGAAAATGTTGATTAGACCAGACCGTTCTCAAAGATGCATGCCATTCTGTTCGTCTACTTTCGTAGGGTCAATGCTCGCTTCGTGTTGAAGAGCCTCCAACAGGCGCGGAGGGACGCTCTGAGGGCTGCTTTCTTGGATCAACCCAAGAAGCTTCATAAAGAAATCTTGTCTGAGCACTTCCATCAAGACATCTCGTTGATCAATCATATATGAGGCAGCGTATCGTAGTAAGCCACCGTAGGACTGACTTTCGACGCCTCCTTCCATGAATTTCGCTTCAACAGCAGGTAATGTAGTGGTAGATATTGAGGCCCAGTCGTAGTTCGCCAGCCTTGCAATACAGTCGAAAAGTCTGGCCTGCGATATTGTTACAAGCTGCATTCCCCTCTTCGTATTGACATCGCGGTTTGAAACCCGGAGGGACGTCCATTCGAACATGATTGAATAGACCTGCGGATCAGTGAAGATCCTCCGCCATAAGAGGCCTTGTCCCTGAGCCTCTGCGAATCGATCGTTTGTTGCTATTACTGTAGCGCTGGTGTGACTATCAACGGCGAGGAGGGCCTCGATGGCTTCCAAGCAGCGTTCCGCAACCTCTGTGCTTTCCGATGATAGCCATGTTGTAAGCAAGCATTGAACTAATGGGGAGCTCGCCGCAACAAACGAAGCCCCACTTGGTGAGTCTGCAGCTTTCCGCAGATACGCAAGACACAAGAGTTGGACAGAGATGGAAGGCGAGGTCAGGCCTTCCTGGAGTTTGTCGGTGGAAATGGTACTTTTCAGTTCATCGAAGGGAAGTAGGGAGACAGTGCGTTCTAGCAGTCGAGTAAGAGGTCTAGGTTCTTGTTGCAGTGTTTGAAGAAGCCTTTCGCCCGATGCTAGAGTCTGCCATAAGAGGTCTCTTGAGGTTGACGCGTCGAGCGATCGTTCTGCTCGTCTTAGGAGTTCTTCATCCAGTAAAACGGTGGCAGGCTGTTCTTCAACCTCGGCGAGGTGAGAAAAGACTTGAGGAAACAGGACGTCCCTGTTCTCGACTATAGTATCCATGCTGTCGTGTCGTGAGAGAGGACTAGGCCAGGCGAGCTTTTCCAGAACATAGCACTTCTTTCAACACTTGCACTCCATTCAGCAGGCAACAAACGCTGATGCATGCATGTCTCTTGCCACGACTTCAAATGACGGTCACCTTAGTCACATTGTTGGAGTTTGACATCGGATCGGCTAAGCTTCCAATCGAGGGTAAACTTCGGGATATCTCCTCGAACATGGGTTCAAACATCTACGTCAGGCTGCGATTGTGTACGAGTAAGGTGGTCTGCAAAGTCCACGAGGCTCACAATCATTGACCTCAACTCAGCGTGACCTCAAAATCCTTCAATCTAAACGACATCATACACCCCAATGACACCATGACAGAACCATTGAAGAACCGATTGCTTTCATCAGAACCCTCCGACTCAGGACTCACCGTGTCTCTTCATCCTCTGGTCCTCCTCACAATTTCCGATCATATCACTCGACACTCAGTGCGAAATCAAAAAGGTCCAGTCGCGGGCGCGCTTCTCGGACAACAGACAGGCCGAGAGATCACAGCGGAACATGCATACCCAACCGATCTAGTCAAAAATCGAGAGGGAGGATGGGAATTCGATATAGCTTGGATGGAGACAAGAACCCAACAATGTGAGTCTTCCAGGCCGTGATCCGTTGCAAGAAAGAGCTAACAAAGGGGACCAGATAAGGATGTTCACAAAGATCCTGCGCTAGATTTTGTGGGGTGGTACACACTGGCTCCTGAGTCTGGCCCGTTACCCGACTTTTTGCGCCTTCAACGGCAAGCCATGACTTTCTCCGGTGACACTACCATACTCCTCTTATTGCACCCGGAAACAGTAGTGGCTGGCAGTACAGCAGGCGGAAAACTCCCAATAACAATCTTCGAGAGTGAGTATGAGATCGAGCTCCCAGGAAACGAGGGCTCGATGCTGGTCGATGGCCAAGAACGCGAAGACCTCCGGTTCAAACCATTACCTTACAGCATTGAGACCGACGAGACAGAAATGATTGCAATTGACTACGTCGCCAAAGGAGCAGGCAGTGCCGCCGCGGTGGACGACTCCAAAGCCACAGGTTCTTCCGCGGGACCCTCCGAGACGAAAGCAAGCGACAAGAAGGGCAAGAAACGAGCAGACCCAGCCGAGGCCAACGGAAGCGGTGCCGAAGACAGGCTCGACGCTCTCACGCCCGAGGAACAAGACCAGATCGCCAACATGACAACCCGGCTGAATAGTGTCAAGATGCTGCAATCTCGCATCTCCCTGATGCGCAGCTTCGTTCAGTCTCTGCCCCCTTCATACCTCACCGACCAGGAATCAGCCGCCATCGCTCCCGACTCGCCTGACCCCGCTCACCTCCCCCATCTGCGCAACATCCAAGCACTCGTCACGCGCCTCTCACTTCTCACCCCCGTGGACAGCGCGGCGTCGTCCCAGCCCCTGGCGGAAGCGGCACAATCACAGGCCAACGACGTGGTAACGGCGAAACTGCTCTCGTTACTCGGACAAGACATCCAGGCTCTCAACGAGTTAGGCCGCAAGCACGCGACGATCGAAGGTGTCAGGAACGCCGGGAGAGCCAAGCACACGAGCGGAGGATCGAAGACCTACGAGGCGTTAGCAGAGGGAGACGGCCATTTCGGCAGAATGGTGATGTGAGGCACGGCGATCATGATCATCAAAGCTTCGAGACAGCATTTGATGGACTACGAGATGATCTTCGCTATTGTAGACACGGATGGACGCTGCGACGAGGCCCAGCGCGCGCTATTTCACCGCGTGCAACAAACGGACCTCACTGGCAGCGACGAGAGCAAATCGAAAATAAACGAAAGGAATAATGTGTGACTTGACGGAGATGAAATGCAGCATAGCGACGGCGTTCCAGGTTCCAAAAAGCAGCTGAAAGGTAGAGGAAGAGTAGACATAGGCACGCAGGCAGGTTGTATGGCCACATAGAGCGGCCAAGGGGAAAACTAAAATTCACAAAGTTGAACCAAAGCCGAAGCAGTTGATTGTCATAATGATGATCTATATCTCTAATCGACAAGAGTGTAGACATGGTGAGTAGCACTGGGTGCCGACATATGCAATACCACCACCACCAGAGATGGAGTTGCATTAATCGACATCCTAAGCATGAGCTTGAGGCCTTGCTTGCTAGTATAATGCGAAGTATACGTATTCATAGGCCCTCATCAACTTGATTCTCGGTCAGGTTTCTTTATCGACAGTGAGATGATAACTTGCTGTACCGCCCGACGACCTCCCCCATCCAGCGATTGCACTGCCTGTAGGCTGGCCTGATGTTGCACGTCGTACCAAAGCAGTACCTGGAGTCGGTGAGAGTTTGAAGGGTAAACTACATCACCAGACCGTTCTTTGACGAAGTTGCAGTCTCGGTAATCCGAGACACCTGTGGACACCTTTGATGAGATCTGCATCGTAGATCGTAAGAATTTCGGTACGCTGTATCTGAAACCTTCGCTTATACTTCTCCTGCCGTATTAGAAATAGTCTGTATACTCCTGTGACAATCGCGGAAGAGAATTGATGCTTCTTCCCACAGCATCTGTCCGGCTCTCTCCATCCTTCCCGTGTGCGACTAAGAGGACTCTCCGGCAAACATCGACGCACACTTCTCCACCATGTGCTTACAAGAAATATCAAATTGCTGATTTTTGAGGTCGTATACCAAGGTCGTAAAAAGTCTGATCACTGTTAAAACACGTCATTTTTGGCATAAACGATGCTCGACGAAAAGGCTTTTTCGCATGTATCGTGTGTGTTGTTGCTACCACGCTGAATCGGAGAACCCTGACTGAATGATTGTATTATGATGTAGAATCCTGAACGCCTGCGCTTCCATAAACATTATAATCGAGATGTGTTGGCGAATATAAGACAGGTCCTAGGTAACCAGGATATCGACAGGCCTTTGCCTTCTTGAGAACAAACGAAGTCGGAACCGCTTCTTGGGATGGCTTTCGGTCTGGGTTTGCACTGGCACTTGTCGTCCCGCTGGTGTGGTTGAGGTGCTTGGTCTGGCAGTAGTTGAGCTGTGGTCAATGGTTGGCACAGGTGGTGCCGACGCTGTCGAGAAATTTCTGTTGTCCATAGTGCTCTTCTTCTTGCGGATCGTCTTCATTAATCGGCTGATGTGCGGCTGTTTCTCACCTTCAATTTCAGCTTGCTCTGGAGGTGGTGGAGGCAGCCTTTTGTTCAAGTCCGGCACCGAAAAGCTTGAGTCGCGAGGAACGTCCATGGACTTGACGACTCTACTGCGTAAAGGCGAAGAGTCTGAAGGGACAATTCGAAGGGTGGTTCTAATAGGATCTTCCTCAGTCAACGGCTTGCCCAACTCGATGGTTCTCTGTAGACCAGAACTCGATGTTGTCCGACTCTTTGTCACAGACACTGTCTCGTTGCGTAGGCTGCTGCCAACTCGCTTTGCACTTGCGGCAGACTTTCTTGTGGTATCAGAGAATCGTCGAGTGCTCTCTCCAGGTGTAAACCCAGCACTAGTCAAAGGTGTCGAGTAGTCATCTGCACTCGAAAAGGTGTCGCGATGGGAAACATTGGAGGAGATTGCAGAGTCGATATGAAGATCCAAAATTTCGTGTGTGACGTTGGTATCTGACCTTTGTGATGCCTCGGGTTTTTGTTCTTGTTTAACGACCTTTTCCGCGGGTGGTCTGCCTTCGTGGATCTGTGCTGCAATGTATTTGAGAGGATCGTCCGACATGTCGTCCGAGTGTTGTACATTAGCGAGCATCAATGCGCACATGCGCTTCAGCTCGCCCTCCTCTTGCTCTGTTAACATCTGCCTTTCAATCAATGGAGAATCGGGTATAAAGTGAGGATCATCGGCTTCTCCGCGATACTTTTTCGGAGTCAAGGACTGGTCATGGTTAGGAGAAAACGAGCAGCTAGGCTGTGAGCTAACCAAGGAGTCTGTTTGGAGGCGAAGCTGCTTGGTCATGGTGGTGGTGGCCATTGTACTAAATACTGCCTGAGACAACAGGTGTACAAGTTGTTCAGTTGTAGCGGAGAAGGACGTTGATGCCGCGCACCGGTTTCTTGTGATATGAGTCTGGTACAATTCGTGCCTCTGCGGTTTAGGCTGCGCTGCACAACACAGTCAGGGATCTCGTCTTGCTGTGTACAGTACGGAGGTAGGCGGGCTGGCGAGTAGCAGGTTGTTAAACCACCACGGTGTCTGGGAAAAGAACAAGAGACGCAGGCAAGAAGGAACGAAGGAGCATATCAAAAGATGAGCCGGCTGCGGCTACCGGTCGCGAACATGACCGCCATGAAGGGCGAATAGTCAGCGCAACGTTTCACCTTGAGAAAGAGCTGCTCGTGAAGACCGTATCTCAAGTGGGCCAGAAGTGAGCATAGTGAGCAGCTCAGCAAGGGAGCGAGGCCACCATGGTGGTGGCTTGCTTGACCAACGAGATGGCAAAGTCCACAATTGACCTATCTCATCCCCAATTGAGCTTTCAGGACCGTGAAAGAGACTAAGCGAGGCTGGACTTCGGGTGACTGTGGTAGAGAGGACAAGGGCTGGTGTGATGGGTTTGAGCAGTGATTGGCACTGGAAATTGGAAGAAATTGACATGGCGGGCACCGAGGTCGAATTAGCGCGCATTTCAAGAATCAAAGCAAGCGAGGCGAGATGGAAACGATAGGTTTCGACAGGGGCCCATGCTTAGATTATCCTCACTTTAGATCCAACTCCCTCGAGTATATTATCTAAGCCTGACGCCGTTGGTCTTGGGTGTCTCGAAGCGTTTTCCGGCCATAGGATAACGCAGTACGGAGTAGGGGTATGTAACAGCACTTTGTCCATCTTCAGCAACGCCCTTTTCACCCAAGCCAGACCCTGAATTCTCTTCTTTTTGGAAAGCACTGGACTGCAACGCTCGAATATCGTAGTCTTTGCTATCACTCGGCCAGGGCATTCCCGTTGAGAATTTTCACAACGTCACACCAAATCTCCGTTCCGGCTGCAGATCTGGAGGCATTGCTGGTGCTACTGTAAGACTCTGCCCCTCGACTTTTTTGAGGGAGAGCACTGCGGTTTGTAGGGATTGTAGGTAATACGAGCTTACGGGTTGATCCCATTTCATTCGGTGTCTGTACGAGTACATGTCAGCGATGATCTTGGTCGGCCTGGTGGCGAGATACATTTCCGAGTACGAGTACGAGTCTTCCGAGTCAAATTAATTCGGCAAGTCAACCTGGCCGGGCCATTATCGTCATTGCTTCTAGCGAATTCTCACGGAAACAACTGCCTAGGTAATTGTGATTGCTATGATCCATCTGCGGCTTTCGAGAACACGGCGGAACAAGGCCCTGTTCAGTTCGAGAGATCCGCCGGCACTAGAGGTTAGATCTCGCCCAAGCTTCTATCTCTGTGGACACCTTTTGATTGTTCCAAAACGTGTCTCCATGCGGGACAAGCCTCGTGCGGCTCTACGACAACTTACCAGACCTCTTGACTGTTATCTCGAGGCGTTTGGCTGGAGAGGCCACTGCTGCCACGGCTGGAGAAAATGATACCAAGCACGATTCTCTTCGTCTTGACTGGGAAACAGAGTAAACCTCTGGACCGAAGTCCCTGAACCCTTACCTTTTTTGGTTCCTCATTTCCCCTTATCGAGCCTAGCGTATCCCCACATCCATGTGCCAAAAAAAAAACAGAGAATCCGTATAAAAAGTTTGCTGCCCACCACCGCACAAACCGGCACCAAAAATGCCAAAAATGCCAAAAAACAATCGACAATTAGGATTCGCTGCTCGTCACCGACGCAACTACTAACTAATCGGCTTGTGGCTTAAGTACGGCTGAGCGAACGGGAAGCCCTGTTTTCCACAACCTATGGCCGATTGCGAAAGGAAATGCTCATGGAGGATATATGAACCTACAGAATTTTCGACGGATAGCTATGGAAAAAGGGCAAAAACAGTCAACAATTAGGATTCGCTGCTCGTCGCCGACGTAGCTTAGTCATGTCGAGACCGAAACCCACCAGTTCGTACTATGACTTATCAACAGGATTCCTGATCCCTATTAGTCTTCTGGTCTTCGAGGGAAGAACATGTATTGACTAAAGTGTTTCATTGGCTGGCCCTCCCTGGGCGAGCAAATGCTCTTCTCTCACGTCTTCTCCTCGAAGAGATTTTGCAGAACAAGTCTGTCTGTTTGACAAACCAGTGATCGGTCAACGTCCACTCTCTATCCGGATACGTCAATTCAATATGGTATCTTCGCAGCAATTGCGGCACCAGCTTCAACATCTCGAGAAGTGACACGTTCTTTCCAAGACAGGTTCGGGCACCAGAGCTAAACTATACAGCAGGACAGAATTAGGAGACAAGTCAAAATTCTCTACTATATATACATAATACCGTGGAGAGCTAAGTAGAGAGAGAGAGAGGAATTTAACCACCATCCGACTCGTTTAATGGGATTATTTTTTTGGCCCAGGAGGACACCCGGTTGAATCCCGATTTCAAACTCATGAAGAGATGACTTTTGCTTTTCCGCAAAAGATACGAACATTCGCTGGACTTCCTTGATATCGCGAATGACCTGTGGATCGACCGAGGCAATAATGTCGTCAACTTGCTTCGCAGAGAGCTTGAAGTTCGCAGATGACCATGAGTCAAATTTCTGAGAGTACCGTCTGACGGCAGTATCCCCATTGGCCTTGATCTGGGCGATGACATCCTTGACAATGCTGGAAACATCTACCTTTGGGCCAACATGAGTCGCAGACTCTTCCGGTTGTCGCCCAGCTGCCTTAGAGTAACACTGGCCATGCGGGGACTCTGCGACGATTCCCACGACACGATGCCTGATCTCATCCAATCCCTGACGGAAATTGCTCAGGAGGAAGACGTCGCCCTGCATCGTCCACGCGATGTGCCAGTCAAGGACCATTGCCCGGTCGACTTCTATGGGGCCGTTTTAACAGGGTCAGTCAGTGGCCACTAGGTACTTGGGCAATCCTGACAAATGAACAGCGACTTCTATCAGATACAATTCCATATACATCTCTATCGCTAGAGAGAAGCCGAATAAACAATGTTGGCTGCAAGGTATTGTTATAGATGCTTCCAATTCTTCTCGCAAGACGGGGAGTGGGATCAACACTATGAACAACATCTAGGAGGCCTGCTACTGGACTACGATGTCGTCATATGGCGTGAGCCCTAGATATCTAGGCATCTACGAGTAGGTATGTTGCTATCAAATATACACGCAACAAGCTAGTCTATCTATCTGTAGATGCTGGCACAGTGAAGATGTCCCTCTCTACGTAAGGTAACCTACTGTAGGTACTTGATTCTTGTACGCTGTGACCGATGTATCTCAGTATATGGAAGGTAGGGCGAATAGTCACGAGACAGGTATTTAGATCACGTGCTAGGAAGGCTATTTCATCTTCAGACTTGCGTAACTTGTAACGAACTTCGCTCATCTTCCGAGGCGGGCGATAACCTGGGGTCGACCAAGGGGACATCTCTTTCCAACCCCCTCCTCAACAGACCTTCGAATCGTCAGTCACTGCACTTCCTCAAATCGACCATGTCACGCCGCCGTCACGGAGAGCCGTTTCGCCGCACAGGCTGTGTGACATGCAAGTCTCGTCACAAAAGATGTGATGAACAAAAGCCAAGGTTCTTATCTATATGTATCTGTCGACGTCTCGAGCCAACGCTGACGATCTTCTAGGTGTGGCAATTGTATGCGGCTTGATCTGGAGTGCACACCATCAGAACTTTTTCGCGCATCGCATCCTCGTCGGGAAAGAAGCAAAAAGCATCGGACCCCCTCATTTTCAGACTTCCTCCTCGATGACAGTGTTGATATTTGGGATGTGGATGTATCCGCAGAAAGTTTCTGCGATGCGTTTGACCTCGTTGGTGATTCTTTGATCGTCGAGACTGTTACGCCGCAATTGGGTCGATGCCAACCTTCATGGGCAGTGACCCTCGCGCAACCGCAAGCATCTTTGCAAGAACGGTATCTGCTAGACCACTATATTCACAGAGCGTCTGTGGTGTTGATCAACGTCGACGGTCCGCTCAACCCCCTTCGACAAGTTTTGGTACCGCGGGCGCTCATCTCGCCAACGCTGATGGACGCTCTTTACGCAATCGCTGCCTATCATGTTTTTGTCTGCAACGACGATCCAGACATGAAGGCTCGGTCACTCGCCTATTACAACAGCGCGGCTTCTAGGCTCTCTTGCCTCATCCGGGACACGGCCGTTCTGTCGAGTGGGCAAGACCTCGAGATCCTGGTATTGACCACGATTCTTCTATGCAAGTATGAGATCATCTCAGTGGGACCGAATTGGCGGCAACACTTGCGAGGAGTCCAAACAATGCTGGACGTATATCGGAACGATCTTTCCAGGAAGGCTCCGGAAACATTATCATACGCGAAGAGCTTGTAAGGATTGGATCCTCAGACTGAAGGGCATATCCACTGATATTTGCCTCTAAAGCTTCTCTTATCACTCATGCATAGCAGGGATCACGAGGACCGACGAGTCGCCTTGTCCATCGACCTTTTCGGATCATGATGAGCCCGGTCATTCCGCCAGGCCACACAATGATGTTGACCCATACATGGGCATCTCAGGCGAACTCATATCGCTCCTAACCAGTGCGACCGAGACGGCAATGCTCGACTTCAGTAAAGACGAGAATCTTTTCTCCACAATGTGCACTGTCATAAGGATGTACGTTTCAGCGTCGACTCGACGAGATATGGGCTTGGAACACTGACCGGATTACAGACACGAGAGAATCACCAACGATGCGACGATATTAGAGACGCCCTCTCTGCCACGTGAGCATGGGGACGACACCATCTGCCATCTGCGCAGCATTGCCGTGGCGTACAAAAATGTCCTGATTGCCTATCTACACATCATTCTCGAAGCGGTTGCGGACGGCGCCTCGAGCAAAGCGAGTCTATTCGAGTACTCTCGGATACAGAACCTCATTGCCTTGACAAAAGATGAAGCGATCTCGGCTTGCATACAAGCTACGCTTTCGATTCCAGACGACAATCCCTGCTCTGTGGGCTTGGTGCCTCTTCTTTTCTTCGTGGCAACCGAGACGACGAGCTCGACGGAGTTCGACATTGCGCTCAAGAGGCTATCGGCCATTTTCCGGACGGCTCGCCTGGGCAACGTTGGCACGGCCCTTGATTTACTTGCCAAAATGCAACGTATAAAAGCGGTTCATTGGCGTCAGATCCTCAAGTGCTGTGAATGGGATCTCGTTGTGACATGAGGCTCGGGGATTGTTCTACCACCTACCTCTCCTGCGACATTGGTCACCAATTCGATAAAACTTGGTGGTGACCTGTAATCTCCGAGTCAAGCAATCATCGGCTTTGTGTCTCTGACAACCTTGCCAGAGATTAGCACAGTATAGGTGGGCGGTACTACTTCTGAAGGGACCCAAAGCCTGACATTCAGAAGGTGGATGAGAGATCAAGGTTGAACCCTGGCGTATCTTTGACCATAAACGGTTAGACCGGCCCGGAGACACTGACTAGTTTGTGTGGAGATGAGTTCATGGCGGGTGACCTGGCTTCTCCACCACGTACTGCAGCGCTTGCTCGTTGAAAGTCTTGGAGATGCGGCAGGGGTCATGAATCTGACCTGCTGTTCATCCCTAACCAGAAAGAGATCTATTTACTCTTCTGGAAATCAAAATCCAAAGGTCTAACATGATTCTACTATCTGTCCTCAAAGTACGACTTTTCGCCAAAACACACGGAATAGGTTGCGGAAAGAAAACGAATCACCAACCATGCTTGAGAGGCCAGAGAACCAGCATGTCCTGAAGGCATTCTCCCTCAAGGGAAAGGTCGCCATGATCACAGGTAAGAGACGCCTTCCCGTCGCGCATTTGCTGTCTTGGGGAAACGAAGAAGCCTACACCAAAGGGAGCGGAGCAGTGCTGTTCAGACTATTCGAATTGTGAGCTGACGCATGCGGGCACAAAAGGTGGCAACCGAGGTATCGGCCTCGAGGTGGCCAACGGGATAGCAGAAGCCGGCGCCAAAGTTGTCATGGTGTACCGGTCGTCGAGGTCGGCAGCCGAGGCCGCCGCTGCCCAGGTCTCCCAAAAACACGGCGTGAAGGTCGTGGCGTACCAAGCCGACGTGTCGGACCTGGCGGCCATCGATGCCACGGTGAGCAGGGTTGTCGACGAGTTTGGTTGCCTCGATATTGTCGTGGCCAACGCCGGGGTGTGTTTCGAGGTCGACACTTTGAACTTCGAACCGGCACAACTGATGGACTTGATGTCGACGAATCTCAACGGCGCCTTCTACACCGCCCAGGCGGCGGCGAGGGTCTTCAAGGCACAAGGGGCGGGCAACATCATCTTCACCACCTCCATTAGCAGCGTTATAGTTAACCTGCCGGAGCGTCAAGCCGCGGTAAGGACTAACCCTCTCGTCCCCTTGTGTTTGATGTGTGTCTGTCTTGCTTTTGTGAGAAAATGTTGGACTTGTGGCAGGCCACCGTCAACCACCCTCCTCCCTTCGATCGCCCACCCCCTCTGTCCCCCGTTGTCCAATCATTGTGATATATGTTAACATGGGCACACTCACCAGTACAACGCGTCTAAAGCAGGTCTTGTACACCTAGCAAAGAGCCTCGCGGTCGAATGGGTCGACTTTTGTAGGGTCAATTGTGTCAGTCCAGGCTACATCAATACCGAAATGCTGGAGGATGCGTCCGAAGAACAAAAAGCCGCGTGGCTTGCCCAGACACCTGCCGGCCGGCTCGGAGAGACATACGAGTTGAAAGGGGTATGTTTTTACACACACACCACGCACCAATTCCCTTTGGTGTTGAAATTGAACTCGTTTTGTCTGTTCGTTTGACATCGGGAGCACAAAGTTGATGAAATACTTACCTTGAATGTCAGGCCTATGTCTTCTGCGCGTCACCGGCGTCAAGCTTCATGACAGGGGCACATATCATCGTTGATGGTGGCTACACACTTCCATAACATTTACCAAAACCTACGGAGAAGGATAAGGAAGATTAATTATTTTGGGAGAGGGATCATCGCGGTGCAAGACAAAGTCTCATTATCTCATCTCCACGCCAGTCGCTACTTCAGATTGTGCGAATCCCAGACAAACGGCAGCAGATACGAGGTTCTGTCCGACATTGGCATTCTTTTCAACCGGCTCCCTAATTACCTGGTACATACGAACGTATGCTATATAGATTGGCAGTTCCAAGATACCACGGAGACCCAATCGAAGTCCCTTCACCATTGTTTCCCCCCTTGATTTCAGCCTTCCAAATCCAAGACGGCAAGGCCTATCGTTGTTCGGTTTTATCCATCCGTAGATCATGGTGGTCTAGCTAGACCAGCTGCGACAGGCTGACACCGACGTCATTCCTATCCTCGGTCCCCTTCACCCTCCATTCCATAGTTCCCCCATCAGGCGCCCATGAATGTTGACAGACAGGTCGTAGGTTTTTTTATCCCACGATGATAGCTTCGGCGCGAAGTTCGACCCGCATCCCATCCATGCCCAACCGTCGCACCTCAAAGGCCATGAAGACAGGGGTGTGGCCTGGGTACCGATCCCTTAAAATCTTGATGAGGAGTTCCTCGTCGCGCATGTCGATCAGCAGGGCCGTGAACTTATGCGCGCCCCTCACGCCGTTCGTCACGCCAGCGGCCCGCAACACGGCCTCGACGGCGGCGTATGCCGCGTGGATCTGGGCCTCGTTCGACGACACCACCACTTCGCCCGTGGCCAGGTCGACCCCAGGCGTGCCGGAGGTGATGACGAGCTTGGACGACGCGGACGCCGCGAGGGGAACGACGGCTGCGTGCGAGATGCCCATGTCGGTGAAGAGACGGCCAAATGGACCTGGGGGCGACGAAAACGTGGCCATGGGGAGTTGAGGAAGAACAAGAACGCCGCCCAGACGATCTGGAGTCGCTGATGATAGTGTTAACTCCGCCTTGTAGTTGTTCCAAGTTGATTAGGCGAGAGCAGTGTCGAGAGTTCTCCTGATGGCTATCTCGTGGGTTCAAGGAAAGCTATAAAGACGCAGTCGATGCATTAAGCCCTCATGTACCTTATGTACTGTACACATACAATAAAATAAGTGTCCGTAGAGTCCAAAACATGGTCCAGCACCTAGCCAGTTTAGGTAGCTATGGCACCTCACATTAGTGTACTGTGTTTAAGACCCACCCACCTGAGAGACTCTCTGGCGTGATTGTTGCCTCATTTGGCTCGTTGCACATCTCGGAAATGTCACTCTCTCCAGCGAGCAGCGTTCAGATGTTTGTGGGGAGGCATTGGATCGCCCGCCAACCTCTTCTCTGCCCTTTCCTCCTCTCAGAACACAACTTGTGACGCAGGGGAACGCAGTGTGACATACCATCCCTCGTCTGTCCTGGGCACAAGAGCCTCCCTCGAGTTTGGCTGGCGGTCACTTGGATTGCTCTAATTCTGGTCCACTGTTCTGAGTTCCAAATCACAAACTACTTGTGTCAACATAGCTATCGAGAGGATTTTGGGGGAAAATACGAGTCCAACGTGAAGACGACCAAAAACCCATCATGGACAGCCTGCCGGACCGATATCTGTTTTCGATTACTCTGTCGATGCTACACCTTTACTCCAAAATCCCTGATCGAACGCCCCCTGGTCTATTGTATGTATTCTCCTCTCCATCGGACTTGTGAGACTTGATGCCATAGCCTTTTCTTAGCGCCGCTGTACCGAGAGAGAGTGCTGAGAATCAGTCCAGGCTCCCCGAAAGGTCGTGGCTTCACAATTTGGGATCGCTCGTGCAGGGGCCCCAGGTTGTGTTGCGGTGGACCAGCTGCGACTTGTTACTCTGCTGCGTCGAAGGTGGAACATCCATCGATGGGTTTTGGGTGAAGAAGTTGACGGGCTTGAGAGAAACCTTGAGAATTTCGACGGGCCTGTTTCCGGGCTCCATTAGTACCTGGTCGCTCATTGCAAAAGATGCAAAAAAGTGTTCAGAAATCTGCAAAACACCAGATACGCCACTTACATGACTGGGAAATCTTCGATCCTCGGGACGTGGTTGATGCCAAACTGGACCCAAACCACGATATCATCGTCCAGGACGTTGTCGGGCCTCGCCGCCCACGACTTGATACCGTCGCCACCCCGACCTGATTTCATTTGTGTGAGTGTGGACGCGTCCCGAATATGTAGTTCCCTTAAGGAGGGAGAAGACTCACTTTGATTGGTGTATTTGCCGCCGCAGAACAGCTCGTCATGGTTGTGCTTGGTCAGATAAAGGCTGTGGTCTCCAAACTCGGCTCGCTTGAAGTTGAAGCTGTCGGGATGAGCCAGTATCTTTTGCATAGGTGGGACTTGGATCTTATAGGATATCGGTAGTTGGTTGACGGTATTCCGAATATGGTCGTTCTGGATCATGAAGACGCGGTTTTTAGAAGAGTCGAGATCCAGGCCACCAGGTTTGTTGACGACCGTTTGTGTCGAGATGTATCCGTTCCCATAGGGGTTGAACTCGTCCATCGGTAAGGCATGACACTCTGAGTACACCAAGCGGTTGCCATTTTCATAACTACCGATAGCTGGGTCGATGCGGAGGGAAAGAATGTGTTGGTGATGTTGGGCCAGGACTCCGTCGTGGACCACAGTGCCCCATGGCACTGTGACACCAGGGTCGATGCCAGCGGTAGAGAGGATACCGGTAGCGCGGACCTCGTAGTGAAGTTCGCCTGCTTGGTTGAAAATAAAGGCCAGTATGTATCTAAGAGAATAAAAATGGGTCAGTATGTCGCTGAAATCGTCATGGACAAAGTGCAACACAGAAAGACATAATTCACATACTCGTAGTTTGAGACGGTGAGGATTTGCTGAACAACAAGCTCACGGTTGCGGACCACGCAGGCCCCTGGATCCAAGTCAGCTTGCTTCAATTTGAACATGAACGCTGAAGAATCTCGACATACGTTCGGTGCGGTAGTTTGAATGCTTCCAGCCAATACCATTGTCCTGCTCATGAATACAGATGGCGTTCGGCTTCACCATCGGCTCTCCATTAGGGTCAGCGACCAGTCCATCGAGGTATGTAATCGAACCAAGGCAGTCACATCCCAGAGAGAGGTTATTCGCCACAAGACCAGCACCGACATCACCAAGATCGAAAGCCTGCTTGCGGTGGTACGGGCTCCTCGGATCGGCATAAGGGACCGTCATTTCACTGAGACTGATGCGATAAAAGATAGGACGATCCTCGTATCGGACATCTCTCAGTAAAAGACCCTCGCGGTAGTTGAAGCCGACTCGAAATTGCCACTTCTGCCACCTCAGCACGTTATCCGAATCAATCGAGTACGATGTTCCTTCTGGCTGAATCACTCGGAGAGGCTTGAGGTCGGTGCGGTGGTCCCAAAGCTCAGGGATATATTCACTTGGTTCGACATACCTCCACGGCTGCGTCGACCCTTGAGACTTGAGGCCCGCACCAGTCGGTATGTAGTCGATCCTGGTAACTTGCATGAGGAGAGTATCGAATACTGGCGAGAATGCAAGTGGCCGCGCGTAGTGGTTGCTGTCAGGGTTGCTCTTCTCACCGACGAACATGTACACCTGGTACTGACGCCTGCTGTCGTTGTCACCGTCAGACCCAAACCCCCAGGCCTCCGCCACCACTTCAAGGTTGTCCGGCAGATCCAATTTGGCGATCTCGGCGCGGACTTTCGTGTCTTTCAGCACGATCCCTTCGACAACGGCAACCTCGTGGAAATCAACATTGCCATGGTATTTGGGGCTCATCCTCTCGGTGCGGTCGATCGCGCCATCGGTGAGGTTCACATAAGTCGTGATGAATCGATCCTAGACCGCCACGATCAGCACAATGCTTGGAGCAATCACGAGCCTACCGTAAACTTGCCGTGCCCTTGATGTAGTAGGCTGCAAATGCTAAACGCGGAATCTTTGGGATTTGAGTGCCATTTTCTTGTGCTCTGAAGAAGGCAAGGACCAGATCCTTCGACGGCTCTTCGAGGGAAACGGCTTTGAAGACCAATTCCTGGCCTCGGTGGAGCTGACGGACAAGGGACGCCGCCTGCCTAATTTCCGCCGCATCGAGATCGAGAAGAGGATGTGGTGACATGGCTGCGGAAAGGCCAGAACAGAGGTTTTTGCGACAGGGGAACGATTGTGCTATGACTTTGACAGACCGATAATATGCACAATGCCGACTGCCAGCTGGGGTCCGCTGACTTTATATAGGACCCTCTCGGAAGACAAAGGGAAACGGCCAATGCCACTTGGCACTGATCGTTTCGATGAGCGTGTACAAGTAGGTTCATCCATGATACTGGCTAATGAAACCGGGTTTCATGATGTCAAGGGACAGAATCTTCTGCCATGTACTGCTAGCCCCGCTTCACGACATGGTCGATACGTTGAGACAAGTCTCCGCACGGGCGTGATTATTGCCTCTTGTGGCAAGTGGAAACGGACATGAGTTCCAACATTGGTCGACGGATAACGACTTCAGGCTCGGCCGATGTTCTGGCTGCCATGAATCAGGCAGAATATTCTGTGTGGCGTTCATTCTCAACGTGAATTTGGCGTGGATAGGCAAATGCGCGCCCCTTTGCATTCGCTGCAGTGTAACCTGCAGTCGTGAGTTGGCAGGTGGAGATGTTGTTGGATAATGATATCTGGCCAGGGGACTTTCCAAGGCATTCGATGATGCTCGTGAGAATTTCAAACGAGTCTCCCATGGTGTTGGTCATCCGTACATCAAACGGAGGATATTAAAGGTAGTTAGCTGGGAATAATTTATCTATAGATAGAAAAGGGGTGGCCAACGTTGGAAGGGTGTCTACCATACCAGATACCAGATACCACTTGCAAATCAATCATGTCACCCGTGGTGATTCGCAACAATCAAGTGCCGAACCGCTTTTACCGAGGCGGTAGCCAGATTGCAGCCTTTCGTTCATCATCACCGTCGGGTGAGTATGAACCAGAAGACTGGGTGGCTTCCACGACTTGTTGTTATGGACACGACAGTCTAGGCTTGACGGTGCTGGAATGTGGCAGGACTTTGAAGGAAGAAATCCAGAACCAACCCGAACACTGGCTGGGCCCGGCACATGTCAAGGCCTTCGGATCAAGCACCAAGTTGCTCGTCAAACTCCTCGACGCTGGGCAGCGACTACCGATTCACGGACACCCCCGGAGCGACTGGGCACAAAGGTTTCTCGGCTCCACGTACGGGAAGGCGGAGTTGTGGTTTGTACTGGAGCCAGGGACGGTGTGGCTTGGGTTGCAGAAGGACATCTCTCGAGAACATATGCGGGCATTGGTCGACACACAGAAAGTGGGAGAGCTGCTGGAAATGATGCATAAAGTCCGACTTGAACGAGGTCAAGCCATGTACGTTCCGCCGGGTGTGTTGCATGCCATCGGACAAGGCATGCTTATTGTCGAAGTACAAGAACCCTCGGACCTGTCAGTGCTGTGTGAATGGCGTGACTTTGAGATTGACGGTGTCATGGCCGGGCACTTGGGACTCGGCTTCGATGTCGCATTGACCGCGTTGGAGCTGAGTTCAAGAACGAGACCGAACATTGAGGCGCTTGTGACGGGAGCCGATACTCAGGGGCTCGTTGGCGGCGTTGAAGCCAGAGAGTATTTCCGAGCCGAGCGATATCTCATCAAAGCCCAGGTGTCTTTTGACGCCGGATTCGCCATCATGATTATCTTGGGAGGCGAGCTGGAGGTGAAGACTGCCAGCGGCTCAAGCACCTCGCTGCACAGGGGTATGACAATAGTCATCCCATATGGCGACGGGGGTTTCGATCTCGGGGGGGATGGAGAAGTCTTCATTGCGAGGCCGCCTCAGCCCCAGGGAGAGCCATGATCTACGTTGCTGGACGTAATTGGTATTGCCAAACGATTTGAATGGTTGGGATGAATGGCTGAATGTCATTGTCATTGTCAAAGCTATTATTCTCTCCTGACATGATCAAGACTATACGAAACAATCCTATCAAGAGAACTTGTGCAACTAGCCTGAACACAGAGCCTGTAGACCATTCAAAACTCATCCTCCTTTACAAACGGCCATCAACACGTCGCCCTTGGGCCTAATTCGCTGCATAGAAAACATCCGTCGGAACCTCGTAAGAAGCTCGACCAACGGTGAACCAGTAGCCCAGCGCGTACAGAAAGATAGCAAACAGCACCACACATGAATAGTTCATCTCGGATGCAACGACTGGCAAAAAGTACGGGAGGCTGTAGAAAACCGTCGCCAAGATGGTCCAAGTCACAGTGACAGTGTTACACAACAGGCCAAGTCTGGGGTACCAAAAAGGTCCTGGAGTGACATTCGAGCGACCCTTGAGAAGGAGCAAGACAACAGCGATGCTATAGCTGATGTATTGCAACAGGATGCTCGCGGATATGAGGGAAGAGAAGGCCGTCCTAGAAGCGAGATAGAGGCAGCCACAGAGCGCGGTCCAGGACGCCGACCAGGCGTGTGCGGCAATGGGGGTTCCGAACGGCATGGGCGAAACGACAGACTGCCATTTGTGGAGTGGAAAGCCCTTGTCGCGGCTGAAAGCCCAGGCCATGCGCGATTGCCAGGTATGGATACCGACGATGGAGACGAGCGTGGAAATCAAAACGAGACTTTCGAGTCCCAGCGCTGCAGATTTGTTCCCGGAAAAGACTTGCAGGAAGAGTTCCATAATGAACACCCCGCTCGTGCCATCGATGGCATCTTCGACGGACTGGATCGAGAAGTAGAGGGCCAGCATGCAAGGTATGCCCGTGGTGAATCCCAGAAGCATCGTGTACAACAGCGTCTTGGGGATGTCCCTGCGAGGATTGGGCAGCTCGTCGGCCAGATGAGTCGCGGCGTCGAGGCAAGAAAAGCTCCAATTGGCGTTGTTGATTCCTATGAAGAAGGCCACACCCGTCGGCCATCCGGAGACGTTGTTGAAGTCGGCAAAGACAAACTCAGCCGACTGCTTCGAGGGGGACGCGGCCAGGACTGAGACGAAGATGATGCCGGCCGAGCAGACGGCCATTAAGAGCGCGGCACGGGCAACGTGCGGGAGAAGCTTCTCGAAGCAGTTGACGGGGAAAATCAACAGATTGATAGCCTGGAAGACCACAAACACCACCCATGGCTTGTCTTGTGCCGTGAAGCCGGGATGGACAAACCGGACCATGCCCAGGATGATTTGGGCGCTGACCGTGACTGAAGATGCTCCCGATCCTACCGCTCCCGCCCAAGCCAAGATTGCTGTGACGTACGAAACGAATCGGTGACTCTTGGGCGGGCAGAGGCGTCCGACAAAGTGATACTGGCCCCCAGCGTGCGGGTACATGGAGGAAAGCTCGCCGAGGCTGACCGCTGTGCAGGCACCGACCACAGCCATGAGGATATATCCATAGAGGTACGCAGGACATCCGCCGAAGTAGACCTGGCTGCCCATCGACAAGAAAATGCCCAGTGGACTGTTGGTGATGGAGTAGGCCACACCCAGGGATGTCAATAGGTTGAAAGGGCGCGCAATCACCGCCGTCTCGCCGACGACCTCGGAGGTGCTTGGTTGGACGACGGTCATATCTGCCTTGGTGCGATCTTCAGAGCTGGACTGAGCCAGCTTGTCGACAATGGAAGACATGGTGTGCGTGAAGGGCTCCGGGCTCGATGGTCGTTCAGGCAATGCTGAAGCATCATTGCGATGAGTATGTTTAAGTATTCGGAAGGTGAGTGATGAGTCTGGTGAAGGTACTCGCCCAGGTCCCCAAATAGGGCCAAAGATACGCGGAGCCCCGCATGGTCTCTGGCATTCGCTTTGCCAGGAGGAACAGCGTTTGTGTGCGGCCGCCAGAGCAGGCTCAAAGTCCGGCCTGGCCCAGGGGGCTCAAAAACCTACAGTACACGCTGTTGATCGGGACCTTTCCTTGTTTGGTTCAAACCACGCCCGGTGGAACCCAACTTATCAGCCGCAAACTCAATCCACCAACACCATGGCTTACGCCACCCAATCAACGACATCTCAAGCTGGGCATCCATATGAAGCTTGAGTCGAGGTCGTTATACATATGTCTCGGTCACTTCTGTGAGCAGAGACACTCATCCACGACTCTTCTCTTGACGCTTCGGTGAACGCTGCTCGCACCTCGTGGTCAATCATGGCGGGAAGGACCTCGGAAGGCTTCGCATGGACCCAAGACGCCGGACTGAGACAGGGAAATCTGAGCTGTGAAGGCGTTGTATCGCCCCCAACGCGTGTCGAGCACGGTTCGGACTTTGTATACGATGCAATAGTCGTCGGCGCGGGCTATGCAGGGCTCTGCGCGGCGCGAGATCTCACCACTGCTGGTATGAAGAGAACAAATTGCAATTTCTGACCAGACACCACTGGACTAAGACTTTATTTGCCTAGGCCGCTCTGTGCTGCTCATCGAGGGCCGTGATCGTGTTGGCGGACGGACGTACACAGTCGACGAAGATGGTACGCTCTCTTTTTCTCCATCTCACATCCGTGCTGCTTGATAACCTTGTCGCGCTGTCAGGGTTCAAATTCGAGATGGGCGGAACATGGGTTTCTCATAACCAGCCCAACACGTTTCGGGAATTGGTCAGGTACGGCCTCGATCGCGACCTCACTCTGACTCGTCATGCTGGACATGAGAACGACTATTTTAGTCTGAAATTGGCTGGTAATGCTTTCGACAGGCCCTCGACGACCCATCTACCGGATCATGATCGATTGGGGTCCATGAGGCGAATCTGAGCTGATTGATTTCCTCTCCATTCTTTAGGCTCTTCCCGGAAGGATTTTTCGCAGGAGAAAGCTTTGGAGCTCACTACCCGGGCTTGGGACATTTTCGTCAACGTCGATGGTGAAGGCGGTAAGAAGATCTGCCCGCTGCCCCATCAGCAACTCGGCAATGTTCTCGTCGATCGTCGAGAGGTCGAGAAATGGGATGCGTATTCTTCTTGGGACCGACTCGAAGAGATCAAAGATCAGTTGAGTGAGGAGGAATACGGTCTCCTAGTCCCGGTCCTGCTGATCATCCATGGCGGCAACCGAGACTTGAAGGATTCTGCCTTCTGGGACATTGTGCGCGCCCATGCCCTCAATGGCCATCGATTCGAGAACATGGACGAGATTTGGTTCCGCTACAAGCTCCGCCGTGGCCAGTCGCATCTCGCGCGCACCATGTTCGATGATGCGGCCGCGTGGGGACTGGAGTACATGTTCAAGAGTCGCGTCGAGGCGTTGCGCCAGACAAATGACGGTCTCGTCCGGGTCAGCACGTCCAGTGGGCAGTCTTTCGCCGCGAGAAAAGTCGTCTGCACAGTACCCCTCAACGTGCTCAAGTTGCTCGTCTTCGAGCCTCCATTTTCTCCGTTGCGGCAGGAAGCCATCGATGCGGGCCACATCAACTTCATGACTAAGATTCACGCCGTGGTCGATGGCTCTGCGATGGCATCTTGGAACGGGTCCTCGTTTCCGGGACACCTGTCGTGTGCCTACGGCGACGGGTTGATGCCTAGTGGCGATACTCACCTCGTGGTCTTCGGTGCCGATGAAAGGCCGCACTTCGTCCCCGAGAAGCATCCGGACAAGGTTGTCGAGGCGCTCCAGAACTTCCATCCCATGGACGTGAAAAAGTTGGTAAGCTATTACGGCCGCTCGGAGTCTCATGCCACACGAGAAGCAGACTTTCGGACCGAACCTGTCTGAAGAGTCAAGACTAACACAAACGTTCACATTCTAGGTCTTCCACAACTGGAACACAGACCCTTACTCGCAGGCCGGTCCGTGTTGGTTTGCCCCCAGTTACATGTCCAAGTATCAGGACGAACTTCAGAAGCGGCACGGGAACGTATTTTTTGCCTCGGCGGACTGGGCTCACGGGTGGCGGGCTTTCATCGACGGTGCGCTTGAGCAAGGCTTTCTCAACGCGCTGGAGGTCTTGAAAGAACTGAGGCACGAGGCTGAAGGCCGTCAACAGTAGCCTCATTAGGACCTGAGTATCTCAAGCTTGTCCAGGCCTGGTGACCTTTTTTCGCAGCACCCATTCCTACACGAGTAGAATGTCTCAGTCATGGGTAACCAGGAGCGGACTCACCATGTACTGCATGTTGCACGGATTACTACCTAGACGTCAGGCTTTATTTTCGACGAATGAAGTAACATGAAAAGTGATAGGCAACCATGACCACCATGGCCGCAGTGGCACCGGCGTTCATCACACTGGGTCACAGTGGTGTTGGCCTTTCCACTGGCCTTCTCACGCATACTTAAACCCCTTAGTTCCTCCTTCTCTTCTCAACTTCCTTTTCATAGGGTTTTCTTGCCCTTGCCAAAAAAAAACATCCTCCTGCACCCAGCGTCCTCATACACATATCCAGACCATCCTTGAGAACCCTCCAAAAAGGCAAAAAACAATCCATAATTAAGACTCCCACCTGGTCACTCACAGTGGTACTGACTAATCGGCTTGTGGCTAAGTAAGATTATCCAGCTGGCTCCAGCTCCCCAAAGGCCCTATCGTATTATATGTAATCTATCTAGCTAAGGTGACCACACCAGCCCCGGTTTAGTCCCCCAGTCTAGCTGACCTCGCATTCCCGGAAGCAGCCAGCATGACTCTGATTCCCAGCTGAACCTCTCCCAACTCGAGTCCAGTGTTGCTGACTTTTGCCAGATCCAGATGTAGCAAGTTGTCGGTGAGAGAGAGTCGACTGGATGGTAGGTAGCCACGACTAACCACAGACCGCCACCGCAACCTCCTTTCCAAATATTCGCACATGAGGTATTCGAATCGCAGCTGAAAACATCCTGGTCCGAGAGAGCCTCACACATTTTGTTGAGCGACCTTTTCTGGAGCGTCACCGACATCCTCACAAGACAATCTCGTGGTGCCTTCAAGACTCGCTGCTTTCTTAGGTTTGTCTCTGATGTCCTTCCATTTAATACCAAGTGCGAGTATGAATCCTAAAATGGTCGATGCCACGGAAGCATACTATGGAAATGACCCAAATGTCAGCTCGTTTTCACAAAAGTCGAGACCATTGCATGGCGGTGGATGGGGGCTCTTACAAAGACAGTAGTTATTGCCTTGTTGTAAGACCACAGAACCGAGTCTAGCTTCTCAGGGAAGCTGGCCTCCGTCATCTTTCGGGCATGGCCAGTCCCAGCATCCAGTAGTAGATGCAGCTGGTCGGTCCTGAGACCTGCATGCCGCTTGAGAGATTTCACCAGCTGATTCTGGAAGATTGCTAATCCAATGCTCTGGAATACTGAACCTCCGAAGTACTGGAAGAATGCTGCGGTGGATAAGCCAACCGGAATCAGCCGAGGAGACGAGGCCAGGCTTGCTTGGACAGAGAGAAGCGGTGCCTGCATTGCGGTGCCGCCAATACCTGCGAACACTGTGTATGTGATCCATTCTGCATGCGGAGTCGACGTGGTGAGAGTAGTGTAAAGACCGGAAGCGATAGCCAGAAACCCAAGACCGATGAAGAACCAGGGGTTATAGTAGCCCGTACGATTGACTGACATCGGGTATTAATATTCTGTCAAAGCCCAGAGCCACATTTCGATATACTTACTGATCAAACCCGCCGAAATCGAAGCCACAATCTGCGTACACACCATGGGTAGTGTCATGACACCACTGTGAAGCGGACTGGCGCCTTTGATGATCTGAAACCACTCGGGTATATAGTAGTTGTTGAGGAGGTAGGCACCAAACATCAATGTACTGAATAGACAGCTGAGAAGGATTGAGCGTTGTAGCAGGATCGAGAAGGGAATCATGGCTTTGTCGCCCTGACGGTATTCCCAGAGGAAAAATACCGTTGCGAGGCCAGCGGAGCCGCAGAACAGTCCTATCACCGTGGCCGATTTCCATGGATACTTTTGACCACCCCATTGTAACGCCAGAAGGGTCATGACAATTGTTGGTATGAATATCAGGCACCCAATGATATCAATCTCTTGTATCTTCTGCATCAGAGGCATTTTGTCAGAGGGTCTCTCTGGTGGCCTGAAGAGCAACGCGAGTGCGACTAACGTCACTGCTCCAACGGGAAGGTTTATGTAAAAGCACCATCTCCAGGATACCGACGTTGTTAATGCACCTCCGATAATTGGCCCGGTGATGGTAGCAACCCCAAACAGAGAGCCTAGTGCAGATGTGTAGAGAGGTCGTTTGGAGAGAGGTGCCACGACGGCGAGGATGGAGAGTCCCCCAGAGAAGATGCCAGCTGCTCCGGCACCAGAGACTGCTCTGCCAAGTATAAACATCTAAGACATGTCAGTGCATAGACTTGTGAAAAAAATTCAAACCCTTGGGCCGATGGATCCTTTTGGAACCCCGTGTTGAAGATGGTGTCGACGCTTACAGGAGAACTGAAGGCTGCCCCACAAAGAACAGAGCCGAAAAGAAAGATGCCAGTGAAGACAAAAAATGTCCATTTCAGCGAAAAGCTTGTATACAGTTTTCCAGCCATGGGCTGTAACGAACACATGCACAGAGGATACGCAGCGCCATACCAGCCAATATCTGTCGTAGAGTTGAATCGTGCTGTTATGTAAGGGATGGCCTGCGATAACACTTAGTGGTGGTGTTGCTTCCAGGCAAGATGAGGCTGGGAGTAACCGTACCGTGGCCACGACCGAAATATCAAGGGCGAATAGGTAGATGGCGAGACCGATCCCAGCGATAACAAGATAAAGCCTTGAGCCAGTCAAATAGTGATCAGTTTCTGGATCTGTGGCTTTGGTAATTGCTTGACTCGTTTCGACTGTGGCGACGTTGTCAGTACCTGCGTCTACTATTGAGATCTCTGGCCGTTGCTTATTGCGCCAGAACATGGCTTTGAACTGCATTTCCTTGAAGTCAACGGCAAGCAGGAGGAGACGAAACGAACTCGCAGCGAGAAAACCCAGAGTTGTCGAAAGGAATGAAAGACTTGTTATTGGGATAGAGAAACAGGTAGTGAAGATAACGTAGAGTATATAGACACTTCCTCTGTTGAGGGAATCAGGACCATAGTGGACTCTTCACACGTAAATGGGAACGCGTCAGGGGAGACTTATCATTGGCAGCATCCGTATTCTTCAGGAGTAGCACATCACCGGAGCATTGCAAGGCGGCATTAAAGGACACGGGAACGGCATGGCCGTCGTGTGAAAGTGTGGTCGGAGTGATGGAGGCCCTGTGCTGCAACAGTGAAGACACTGAATACGGAGAATCGATGTCCGTTCGGAGGACGGTTTATCAGAAGATATCAGAAGGTATCGGCAGACGGGACGAGATGCCCGGTCATTTTTCTAGATAAGGGAGGTGAAGCGAGCGGAGCTTCGCAAGGCCTAGAGAGGGTCGACTTACATGATTGGTTGTTTCCTGGAGAGTGGGAATTTTGGAAACCCGTTCCCGTTCCTAACACGGGGCCGTATAAGTTCCTGTCGTTTCCTCGAAGTACGAGTACCAGGACACAGCTCGTCGCCTTGCACTCTCCGTAGGCAACTTTTACTCGGTCTCTATCATGAGCGAATCGGAAACCCCTCGGCTGAAGCGACGGGCGTGTACGCGATGCGCAAAAGCCAAGGCCAAATGCTACTTCAGTGCGGCGCAGAGTGGCTGCGACCGTTGCCGAAGGCTGAGGCGCGATTGTATTCTCGAGGAAGCAGTACGAAGCCAGAAAGAAAAGCGATCCACGTATGTTCCATTCTTGTTTGAGATAACATATTCTGCTTTCCACGTTGAGTCGTCGGGCGTGTATCATTACTCTTGTGTGGCACAAACCACGAGGTGGATCGGAGTGATGCCGCCGGATACACATCTCTTCTGAGGAGGAAGGCGGCGACTGTTTGCTCTACCTTTGCCTCTATCGCATATGATGAGCGAGCTGGTTTCCATGACCAACATTCACTCATTTTAGCCTGTCCTTGTGGCGACGCCCGACGGCCCCAAAACCCAGCTCCTTGATTGACTCTTCTTGAATTTATTCAAGTATCGTATGTGATTGCTGACTGAGCGATAGGAGACTCAAATCTCTGGAAGAGAAAGTCAATAGCCTCACCGTTTTGCTCAGATCCCAACAACACGATGTTCCACATACTACCGCGATTTTATCACCACCACCGACGGTGGCCGACAATGCCCAAACACCGGCCCTGGAGCCAATGCGATGTAGCACAGCCAACCAGGAGCAACATCCACACTTTGACGTCGTTGATAACGACCTATTGACACCAGCTTTGTCCGATCTTCTCTTAAAGACTTTCAACAGAGTCCATTCGAGATACTTGCCCTTTGTCGTGGTCGACCCGCACATTGATGCAAACACTTTACGCAGGAAGTCTCCAGTTCTTCTCCTGGCCATAGCCACAACGTGTATCAGAGACGACACCGTACTTCAAAGGAGACTAGGGGCTGAGTTCAAAAAGACACTCTGTGAGCGAGTACTGGTGAATAATGAACGAAGCCTTGAACTATTGCAAGCCTTGCTTGTATACCTGACCTGGGTCCATTTCCAATTCAATCCAATAATCAAGCAGACATCCATGCTTCTTCATATGGCGCTCGGACTTGTCACAGACCTTGATCTTGACAGATGTCCTGCACATCGAGATCAGACAATCGGGAGCTACGTTTGTGGCATGTCCACTCAGGACGGAACGCTACCTTCTCAATGTCGAAGGACGACAACTGAAATGCGTACACTTCTAGGTTGCTTTTATTTGTCTTCTACGTAAGTAATATTCTTTTGCAAGCCTTGAACTATGCTAACAATATGAAGAATGGCCATGACTCGTAAGGAATTAGCCATGAAACACACCAACTGGATTGATCATTGCTGTCAATTCCTCCAAGAGAAGCAGGAGTTTCCCTCAGACATATCTCTGATAGTCTTGGTCGAAGCTAAATGTTTAGCACGACGCATCAGTGAAAAGTTCTCGTATCAAGATCAAACCTTCATTCGATCTCAAAGCGACATGGTGATTCGGATGTCCATAAATGGTTTCAAAAAGGAGGTAGCTGAACTCGAAACAAAGTGTGCCTCATCTCTGCAGGAAAATTGTAAGTGCAAATGACTTGTGATCTGATCTGCATGCTTGAATCAGGCCCAGGTTCAGATAGCCATGACGTCCCCCAGCTGACTAAACTGTGCCCAGATGCCCTAATAGCGGAACTGAAGGCGTTGCGTATAACGATTCACGAGGTGGCATTGTATCGCGACCCTGTGATCGCAGCAGGATCTACTGCTCACACCTTCCATCTCTGGAATCTCTTGAGCTCATCTCGTGAATTTTTGGAGTATCTCATCAGTCTTCCAAAAGAGGTCCTGAGAGAACTTCCTGCCGGATGTTTCACCCTATTCTCATATGCACTGATTGTACTCCTGGTAGTTGTCCGCCTCCCATCAACAGCAGGCTGGGACAGCTCGATTGCGAAGCAAGAAGCAGATTTGGTTGGTATCATACAGCGAGCTCAAAAGACATTCGGAGATGAGCTCACGCAGACGGGGGATGCCGTGGGTTTGGAACACAGAGACGTCTGGGCATTCTTCTCCCGTGGTACCGGGGGCTTGATGGTGTGGCATCAGAAATCGGGACTTCAAAGCGAGGGAGGCACAGAGTTTCATGTCCCGATGAGTTCTGATATCGCCCCATGTATGATAAGGTGCTCAGTATCAGACCTGATGACTGCTTTCAGTGCCCTGAGGATCAGGAAACCTTACGACTCAATGAGCTCTGGCCAGCCACAACCAATGACTGGAGTGGGAGGGCTACAATCCCAGCCAGAGACAGTAGTGGACCTCTGGAGTGATGAGACATGGCAATCCATCCTGGACGAGTTCTCCATGTTTCCTACAATGGCAGGGTTTCCTGCTTGAGCACTTGGCAAGAAGACAGGCCTGTAGCAGATTCATGCCACTGTCTATGTAAAAGGCTAACCTCTTTCCTATTCAATACCCCCGAATTGAGCTTGTAAAAAGTCCAATCGAATGTAAACTGGTCATTTGGAATGCTGTACTGGAGTCTTGGTCACCAACTAATTAAGTAGCTATTCGCATAGTGACATTGTGTCACGAACCACTGGATCTTCTACCTGACGCGGGTGGTGGCTTCAGTGCGTCAATAGTAGAGGAGCGAGCATAGGAAGGAGAAAGGATGTCTGAGGAAGACTGGAAGCACATCTACGAGACAGAAGAAGCATAGACTAAGCTGTGAGTGGCAAAGACTGGAAGCACATCTACGAGACAGAAGAAGCATAGACTAAGCTGTGAGTGGCAAAGACTGGAAGCACATCTACGAGACAGAAGAAGCATAGACTAAGCTGTGAGTGGCAAAGACTGGAAGCACATCTACGAGACAGAAGAAGCATAGACTAAGCTGTGAGTGGCAAGTCTTATTTACCCTCGAGGCAGCCTACGGTGCCACGCCTTAATGCGGAGTTGTCTAGAACATATAACTAGTGGCAATAGTTAGATTAGTCTCATGAAATGGTTGCCATGATATAGTCGATGAAATAGAGCTCGGGAACAGGCCTCACAGAACAGGTCTCGTCTCACAGAATAGGCCTCACAGGCTATCAAAAGAATAGGGATGAAAGACTAAAGATCACGTATTGCACCACGTGATCGTACCTTTGAACTGACCATCAGAGTCTGCCCTCAAGAGCTTGAAAACAAGCCTTTCCCGTCTGCTATGGGAGGAGGAGGCTTCTTGGCCCCTCAAGCGTTGAGTAGTTGTTACATAGGACGTTCTCCATAGAATCAAAAGCATCAGCTACTCAATTGCTAGGGAAGATCCTTACACATGGTACCTTCGATGATCAATAGGTTTAAGTCCGGGTGGAAAACAGTTACGTAAGCAAGGCTGTCATCTTGGCACCCCGCTGGCTCTCCAACTCCATCTATCCAGAATTTTGGTCGTCCGACACTCAAAGGATAACGTCCCGCCAGCGGCGTCCTATCAAGCTCAGTACGCGAGTTATGGGGGACATCTCACAATCCGATTCCTCAGAGGCTCTGGGAGCCCAAATTGCCGCTCTCAAAACCAGTTCTACCAATCTGCGCACCGAGGCTTTACGGAAACTGCTGCACGAGATACAAGGCTGTGGTGCGCTAACTACGAACCACACATATGACAGTACTGATGATGCAGCAGACAGTGAGACAACGTCTACGAATACATTAAAGATACTGCCTATACTTCTTGCGACCTACCCACGTTATGTTGACCGGAAATCCCGTCGAGCAGTTCAGTCATGCCTCCGAGCCTATCTTCGTGTCCCTACTTCAGCCGATATTACCTACCCTGCCGTCACCACCTTCTTACTGCAAGAGAGTCAGAAGACTGCAATCGCATCCACAAGTGCTTTCGTATTACTTGAATGGGGTTGCATTGCCCAGCAAGAAAGTTTACATAACAAGAAAGCATTCGACTTGTTCTTCGGGAAGATATGCGTGGCCTCTGCTCGACTTGTAGACAAATGTGAAGATCAAGATGTCCGTGGTGGAGTACAGCATTCTGCTGTGACAATAGCTAGAAGAGGACTACGAGATGTATTCAAAGATGCAAATTTTGGAGAGACAGCTCTCGATCTCGCGCTCAAAAATGTCGTTGGTACGACTGATGCGAATGCAAGCTACGCACCGTACGTGGGAATCATTGCAGGTGTGAGCTCCCGCCTACCAGAACGACATGCGCAGCTCCAGACTTCGAGCAAGCAGATACTCGACTTCTACGTCAAAAGTGTCATCGGATCTAAGACTCCTGTGGCTGCACACGAAGCTCTGGGAATTCGAGACTTCTTCACGGACTATGTCACCATGAAAGACATGAGTGAATCAGTGGTACCTGCTATTGAAAAGGCCATACTTCGCTCTCCCGAAGCCATTCTTCAGGGCCCAATCGAAGCGCTTGCTTCGTATCTCCCTGAGAAAATAGATATCTCAGATCTCATTGCATCGAAGCTCGTCAAGCCTCTCATATCCGCCATGAACTCTACCAATCCCACCATTCGTGAAGGTGCTGGAAAGGCGTTATTAACACTGGTTAGAAGAGGTGGGAATTCTGATGCCTTCCACAAGACATCTGTGGAGCTGTCAGCAGCACTGAAGTCTTCAAAGGCTGCAAGTTTCGAAATGCGCGGAATTATTTCTGAAGTTCTTGAAAGCGTGCCTCGAGAGGTCAAAACTTCACCGATTATTGCTCAGGCTCTCACCGTTGCCGCAGCCAAGGAAGCGAACGAAGGTGCACTGAGGAAAGAACTCACAGCAATTGCTCCCCATCTTCAAGCTATCTTAGCATTATCGGCAATCGACAAGGCCCTGTCTGAGCCCATTATGAAAGGCTGCGCTGAGAAACGCCTCAACTTTCGCAAATCGTGGCTTCTGTTCCTCGCCAATGTGCTCAAAGGGCTGGAACATGCTCCCTTGGACAGCAATTCGCAAGAATTTGTCCGCTCAGCGTTGAAGGTGTTGAAGGATGTTCATGATGAGATTGCTCCTAACCCAATGCCTGCAGTCCAGAATGGCTACGTTGCCGCAGCATTCGGCCTGCCAGCACTACTAGATTCGCAACTTCTGCAGACGGATGTATACAAGTCAAAATCTTACAATGATCTCAGACGAAATCTACTTGATACTGAGCCGAAGGTTTCACTGTTGCTGAACCCCAAGGTTTACATGAGACTCTCCTCCAGCGAGGAAAATCGCTGGGCCTTGGCTGCTCTTGTTTCTGCAGCTTCAGAGCTTGAGAACGCCTCGGGGGGGGCAAAGACAGCCTGGGCCAGAGCAATCTTACACTTATTGCTCACACCCGAGGTTGACTCTAATGTGCGCAAAGAGACCGGAGCTGCGCTATCAAGAGCGTACCTCGACAAACCAGCTTCGGTGGGGCAAAGCATCGTGTTGGGTATCTGGGACGTACTCAAATCCCGTTCATCGGATCTAATCATTAAATATGAAGAGGGTGTGCCCTTAAGTGACAATCGAATACTCCAAGCTATCAAATGCATATCTCCGGCCAAAGACAAGACCCCAGAACAAAACGTCTCACCCAAAATCTTGGAACAGCAATCAATATCCACAACTGTTCTACTTCGCCCGGAATTGATCGCAAAGGCAGACTGGATTGCAACATGCCTTGGCATTGGCCTTGATCCTGGCAAGTTGGTTGAGCAACATCACGATGCCGTGTTTGCAGAACTCCTTTCACATTTTGTAAGCACTCAATTTGCACCTCTGAACGTTTTCGAAATCGCTGCTTGCAATGCTGCAGCTACGCTAGCATTTGTCGCTCCAGAGACATTCACCCCGGCATTGATCGAGCAATTTCGTCAGGATCTCGACACCGAGGACCTTGAAAACACTGGCCCTACAGAAGCGCTGATTGCCAGGTCACCTGAAGGGGTCCTGGTTGTAGACGTTCTTGGTCAGCAATCGAATCCTGTCTTGGACAATAAGAATCAGAAGGATTACGATGTCCTAAAGTGGGAAGAGGAGATACGTCAACAATTAGCCAAGAAGAAAGGTGCTCCTCAGAAAAAGCTGACTCCAGATCAACAGGCAAAAGTTGATGCTCAGCTTTCTCACGAAAAGGCTGTTCGGACCAAGCTGAGATCAATTTCTTATAGAATCAGAAGAGGTGCAAAATTCATCGAAGGACTCGCTCTTGGTCCACCAACTGATGCACGGCTCTGGATGTCTCCAGCCATCATTACCCTGACACGTGCGCTTGAGGCTGGAGCGCCTCTCATTGTGGATGATGAGCTCGTCACCGCCTATCTCGCCTGCTCTACCAAAGTCTCGGATCGGCTAGGGTCACTTCGTCAATTTATTGGCGTAGCTACGCTCAGATCTCTTCGAAGCACCAATGTTCCAGAGCATCTTTGTGTGGAACCTCTTGCAGAACTAGGTACAAGGGTATTGTACAGACTGAGATTTGCGGCAGAGCAACGTCCTTTTGACACGGCAAGCACCGCTTACGCTCTGCCACTTATTTTCCAAGTCCTAGAGAATGGACGAGTTGGCGAAGTCACGGGAGAGGATGCTGATGCACAAGTACTTCTTGCTCTCGAATTCTTATCATTCCAGATGGGTTCCGGAGCCGATGAGCGACTTCCTCGAGCCGATATCCTACGCCATCTCATCAAAGCAATGCAGATATATAATCAGCACTATCGGATCATTAAAGACTGCCTCTTTGATTTCTGTCGATCGATTTCGGACAATCTTACTGCAGAAGAAAGAGATATCCTCCTATCATCGGTGACACTTCCTAAATCTTCTGTACGCGCTGCAGTTCTACAAGCAATACAATCCGAGATTGACCTGTCCGAGATCGATTTCTCGGTTCACATCTGGATCTCATGTCAAGATGAGGAAGACGAAAACGCAGACACAGCCCTGGCTATCTGGCAAGAACACGATTTTGGGGTGACCGAGGTCATGATCGATCAGATACCTCCATTCTTATTCTCTACTGCACGATCAACAAGACTAGCCGCTTCGAAAGCGCTAGCACAAGCACTTCTTCAAGCGCCTACCAAGACAGAGCGCATAATAAGTGGCTTAGAGGAGTCCTATCGCGTCGAAGCGCAGCCATTAGTGCCAAAACGTGACAAGTTTGGAATAGCCCAACGGGGGGAGCTAGTTGATCAGTGGGAAAGACGAAGCGGAATTGCTCTCGCCTTCAAAGAGCTCAGTACTGTGCTCGATACAAGCGCACTTGTCCCTTTTATGCAATTCATGGTCTCTGAAGGCGCACTCGCAGACCGTCAACCTACCGTGCGTTCTGAGATGGTCGATGCTGGGACTGCTCTTGTTGCAGCACGAGGTAAAGAGTGCTTGGAACCTCTCATGCACATCTTCGAAGAGGTTTTACAAGGCCCAGATAAAGCAACTCAAGAAGCTGACTGGGTTAACGAAGCTGTCATCGTTCTTTATGGCTCGCTGGCACGACATCTTCCTGATGGTGACAAACGAACTCAAAATGTCATACAAAAGCTCCTGGAGACACTCAGCACGCCCTCGGAGTCTGTCCAGTACGCTGTCGCAAATTGCTTGCCACCTCTGATCCGACCAAGTACTGTCGATGCTGCTCCTTACCTAGCTGCCTTGCTCGACACCCTGTTGAATACCAAGAAGTATGCAGCACGCAGGGGCGCCGCATATGGTCTGGCTGGTGTTGTAAAGGGCAAAGGTGTGGTGGCTCTGCGACAGCATAGAGTAATGTCCACCCTCCGGAGTGCATCAGAGAACAAGAAAAGCCCCGATCAACGTCAAGGTGCAATAATGGCTTATGAGCTTATGTCACTGCTCCTTGGGCGTACTTTCGAGCCTTATGTGATCGAAGTGCTCCCTCAAATGCTTACATGCTTCGGCGACCCTGCAGCCTCTGTGCGTGAAGCCACTCTAGACACAGCAAAGACGTGCTTCGCTAGTCTGAGCTCTTTCGGAGTCCGGCGCGTGCTGCCTCAGCTATTGGATGGGTTGGACGAGACGCAATGGCGAAGCAAAAAGGGAGCGTGCGACTTGCTTGGTGCAATGGCTTACCTCGATCCTCAGCAGTTGGCCACAAGTTTACCAGAGATCATTCCGCCACTAACGGCAGTATTGACAGACAGCCACAAAGAAGTACGCGCTGCCGCCAACAGCAGTTTGAAGAGATTTGGTGAGGTCATTACTAACCCAGAAGTCAAGAGCCTTGTCGATGTACTGCTCAAAGCCCTTAGTGACCCCAACAAGTATACAGAAGAGGCGCTGGATGGTCTTATTAAGGTCTCCTTCATTCACTACATTGACTCGCCATCATTGGCTCTTGTCGTGAGGATTCTTGAACGAGGTTTGAATGATCGATCTGCCACCAAACGGAAAGCTGCCCAAATCATTGGTAGTCTGGCTCATCTTACGGAGAAACGAGATATTGTCACACACCTACCAGTCCTTGTATCAGGCCTTCGCCTCGCTTCTGTCGACCCCGTTCCAGCAACTAGAGCGACTGGTGCAAAAGCTTTGGGAAGCTTGGTCGAGAAGCTGGGTGAAGATGCTTTCCCTGATCTCATACCTAGTCTCATGTCCTCACTACGCACTGATACTGGCGCAAGTGATCGTCTTGGCTCTGCCCAAGCCCTCAGCGAGGTTCTCGCTGGGCTTGGAACAGCTCGTCTGGAAGAAACCCTTCCTACAATCTTACAGAATGTGGCAAGTCCACGAGCCACAGTGAGAGAAGGTTTCATGACGCTCTTCATTTTCTTACCGGCATGCTTTGGAAACAGCTTTGCCAACTATCTGGCGCAAATCATACCATCCATATTGGCTGGCTTGGCTGATGATGTGGAGGCCATCCGTGAAACAGCGCTTCGAGCAGGCAGATTACTGGTGAAGAACTTCGCAAGCAAATCGATCGATCTCCTGCTGCCAGAACTTCAACGTGGGTTGGCTGATGATAGCTACCGCATCCGTCTCAGCTCAGTCGAGTTGGTTGGCGATCTTCTGTTCAATCTCACTGGGATTACAGGCCAGACGGACGCAGAGGAGGAAGATGAGAAGGCAGCGCAAGCTGGTCAATCTCTTCTCGAGGTTTTGGGAGAGGAAAGACGCAACAGAGTGCTTTCTTCCCTGTATATTTGCAGATGCGATACTTCTGGCCAGGTTCGGGCTGCTGCTATTGCTGTTTGGAAAGCACTTGTTGCTACTCCAAGAACCCTGCGTGAGTTGGTACCGACTCTCACTCAAATAATCATTGCCCGTCTTGCTTCCTCGAACATGGAGCACAAAGTCATCGCCGCGAACGCCCTCGGAGAAGTTATCCGCAAAGCTGGTGAAGGCGTCTTCGGGTCATTGTTACCATCACTCGAAGAGGGTCTCCAGAGCTCAACAGATGCCGACAAGAGGCAAGGAATTTGCATTGCCCTCCGTGAAATTGTCAACGCTGCTTCACCAGAATCCCTCGAAGAACATGAGAAGAAATTGATCGCTATTGTTCGACTCGCGTTGACTGACTCCGACCCAGAAGTTCGCGAGGCTGCTGCAGAGTCATTTGACTCTTTGCAACAAACATTTGGCAAACGAGCCGTTGATCAGGTTCTCCCACACCTGCTCAATCTGCTTCGCAGCGAGAGTGAAGCCGAACATGCTCTGTCTGCATTGCTCACACTGCTCACAGAGGCAACAAGGGCCAACGTCATTCTACCGAACCTGATACCAACACTCTTGACCAATCCCATCACCGCCTTCAATGCCCGAGCTCTCGCCTCTTTGGCCAAGGTTGGTGGTGGTAGCATGACTCGTAGATTACCTGCCATCCTCAACAGTCTAGCTGACAATATAGTCACGTGTAAGGATGAAGAGGTCTTGGAGGAATTGAACGAGGCATTTGATGCTGTCTTGTCTTCGGTGGATGAGTATGACGGTCTCAATACTGCAATGAGCGTTATGCTAGCGATGGTCAAACACGACGATCACCGCAGACGAGCAGTCGCAGCCACTCATTTGGCCTCGTTCTTTGCAAGCGCTACCGTGGACTACTCTCGATACAATCAAGACCTCATTCGAGTTCTTGTCATTTCATTTGGTGACAGGGATCAATCTGTTGTCAAAGCCGCTTGGTCCGCACTCAGCCAGTTGCAGTCCCACCTTCGCAAAGAAGAGATGGAGACCCTTGTCGGCTCAACAAGGCAGGTCCTGCAACAAGCCGGTACTGCTGGCTCTATTCTACCTGGGTTTGCCCTTCCTAAGGGCATCCTGCCCGTGCTACAGATTTTCCTGCAGGGGTTGATGAATGGTACTACCGAACAACGAGTCCAGTCGGCAATGGGCATCTCCGACATCATCGACCGCAGCGGGCCAGACTCTCTGAAGCCATTCGTGACGCAGATCACAGGTCCACTTATCCGTGTGGTTGGTGAGCGATCAATGGACGTCAAATGTGCTATCCTCTCCACCTTGAACCAATTACTCGAAAAGATACCAACATTTTTGCGACCGTTCCTCCCTCAGTTGCAGAGAACATTCACAAAGTCCATTGCTGACCCGACAAGCGATGTACTCCGTATGCGGGCTACAAAAGCTCTCAGTACGCTCATCACACTAACGCCTCGAGTCGACCCCTTGATTGCCGAGTTGGTTACAGGTGCAAAAACTCCCGAGGCTGGTGTTCGCAACGCCATGCTCAAAGCCCTACAGGAAGTCGTCAGCAAAGTTGGGTCGAACATGAGTGACGGCTCACGCGAATCTATTCTCGGCCTGATGGACACACAAGTCGAAGGCCAGGACGATACCATGATGGTCACCAATGCACGACTCCTGGGAGCTATGATCAAGGTCCTTCCTGCCGAGAAAGCTGGGTCGTTGATCAAATCCCGCATCCTGGTCCAACCTTCGACCAATGCGTCGATCCTCGCTCTCAACGCCGTCATATTCGAGAGCCCAACCACGATTCTGTCGACGTACGCTGAAGACTCGAGAACCGTTCTCGTCTCCGGCCTCTCCGGCAGAAGCACTTTCGTGCAGCAGAATTCCGTGCTCGCGCTGGGCAAATACCTCCTGTCCGACTCGACCATTTCCGACGAAGAAGAGTGTCAGCCTCTTATTGAAGCGCTCGCGTCCGTGATCGCACCAGGAGCCGACATTGATTCGCGCCGCCTTGCCCTGGTCGTCGTGCGGACAGTGGCAAGACATCATCCTGACGAAATGCGCGTCTTCCTGGGCATCCTGGTCCCGCCTGTGTTCGCGTGCGTGCGCGATCCAGTCATCCCGGTCAAGCTCGCGGCAGAAGCGGCATTCCTAGAACTTTTCGGCGTCGTCGACGAGGAAGCCGCCGTCTGGGACAAGTACATGGCTGGCCCGGGCAAGGCTCTGTCCCCTGGACAAGCGCGTCCAATGAGCGACTACTTCAAGCGTGTGGCGCTCAGACTGGGTGCGCAAGCTCGAGAACGGCGCGAGGCAGAAGGCGGCGCCGGTGGTCTCGGCTTGAGTTCGGACGAACAAGAGGATGAGCGAGAAGTATGGAGTGTTGGACGTGTGGATCTAGGTGAGGGAGGCGGTGACGACGAGTAGGGGAATGTCAGATTGGTTTGGTTAGCGATTAGAACTTTGCGAGAAGACCAAAGGCGAAAAAAAGCGAAGTCATCTTATGATGAGCATGAGAACAGCATATAGGCATAGCGAGATTCTTTTTGAAACAAAAAAGTTGCGATTCTTTCCATGGTACATCCCTCCACCACCTTTCTGTTGGTGGACCAGGTATCTACTAAGACAGTATACGCCGCGGCAATGCATTTTGTTCCCAAACGATGCGTTCGCTCGCTTATGTGGCAAGCATGACAGTACGGCATTGTACAAGAGGAGGTGGAAATACAGTGTGGGAAATATTTACACAGAAGACGTCCCCCTCTTTTTGAAGTACCTCCAAAACATCCCCAAGACTACCTACATCCGACCCAACATATTGCAGAGCATCGTGCAAGCGGGCCAAACGTTCCAAGGGTCTGGTGACGAGCTCATGATATCGAATTGGTAGAGCTCTCTTTTTATAGGCGAGGGATGACGTTGGTAGCTTTCCCACTCCCGAGGTGTCCCCCACGCGGTAGTGCAAGCACGAATACCTGTCGATGGCGGACACTCTCGTCACAGGAGTGCCAAGTATGTGAAGAGGCGGAAGCGATCAGAACATACGCGAGTCGGGTTGATCAACGCGCTTGAATGCAGGTGCAGGAGTTCCGGGTAAAGGCTCATCTGCAGCGGGGCCTTCTTGTTCGTTTGGTGGTGGCGGTCTGTAAACAGAGAGTCAGTATGTTATTCGTACTTGGGTGTATAGTCTTCAATCAGGACACTTACGGTGCGCTCTTGCCCCCGTTGTTGTCAAAGTACTTGTGGAAATCACCCTGGTCTTCGAACGGTCTGGGTCCAAGAATTCTGACCAGGTCGTCTCTCACTAGCACCTCCTTTTTCAACAGTTCTTCCGCAACGGCGTGCAATTGTTCTTTCTTCTCCAGTAAGAGATCCTTGCATTGCTTGTATGCATCATCGACAATCCGGCGGACTTCCAGATCAATTTGCCGAGCGGTCTCCTCTGAGAAAGGCTTGTGTAATCTCTGTTCGTCGTCCTTGTAATGGAGATATCCAATCTTTGAGGACATGCCCCACTCGGTCACCATCGCTGTCGCCATCCGCGTAACTTTGTTGAAGTCGTCAGACGCACCACTCGTCACGGTATCAAACCAGATTTCTTCGCTGACTCGGCCGCCCAGCGTCATGGCCATACGGTCCATGAGTTGCTTGACGCTCATAAGATACACATCGTTACCACCTGCGGGTAGGTATTGGGCATACCCAAGAGCACCTTGGCCACGTGGGATGATCGAAACCTTCAGCAGAGGGTCAGCATACTTGAAGAACCAGCCACAGATGGCATGGCCGGCTTCGTGATAAGCGACGGTTTTCTTTTCTTCAGGCGAAAGAACCAAAGACTTCTTCTCAAGACCACCGATGACACGCTCGATAGCTTGCTCGAAATGATCCATCCCCACCGAGGGCGCATTTGCACGAGCAGCAATCAGGGCAGCCTCGTTGACACAATTGGCAATGTCGGCACCAGAGAAACCAGGCGTCAAAGCCGACAAACGGCCAGTCAGATACTCCAAGTCGACGTTGGTCACGATCTTTTTGAGATGAACTTGGAATATCTGCTTTCGTCCGTCCATAGTGGGTCGATCGATGGCGATATGTCTATCGAAACGACCTGGGCGCATCAAGGCCTTGTCCAGCACATCAGGTCTGTTTGTGCCGGCCAGGACCACCACTTGTTCTGAAGTATTGAAACCATCCATTTCGGTCAGAATTTGGTTGAGAGTAGACTCTCGCTCGTCGTTTCCTCCACCAAAATTGGACTTCGCCCTCGATTTGCCGATGGCATCAATTTCATCAATGAAGATAATGCAAGGCGTATTCTTCCGGGCGTTTGAGAAAAGATCTCGTACTCGAGAGGGACCTACACCGACAAACATTTCGACGAACTCGGAACCGGATACTGAATAGAATGGTACACCGGATTCACCTGCTGTGGCCTTGGCCAGCAGAGTCTTACCAGTACCTGGAGGACCAGATAAAATAGCACCTCGAGGAATTTTAGCACCTAGTTTCTGGTATCTTGAAGGGTCCTTCAGGAAAGACACAAACTCCATGATTTCAAGCTTGGCCTCATCCATACCAGCGACATCAGCGAACTTCGTTTTGACATCGGTTTCATGATTGAAGCGCTTAGCCCGGGATTTGCCAATACCAAAGATACCACTATTGCCCCCAGCTCCCGACGCCGCTCTTCTTGACAGCCAGAACAGGGCGCCAATGAAGAGAATGGTAGGACCAAAGGAGAAGAGGGCGGCGCTAAGAGGCACCTCATCAGAATAGGCGACAGGAATTCTCTCGCTACTAGGGATTCCAAGCTCTTGATGCGCCTCATCCAACTTTCTCTCGAAGGCTTCGACGGATCCAATGTTGAAATAGTAGTAGAAGTTGGGCCTAGCTGCGGGAGAATCAGGATACATGTTTGCCACGGCTGAGCGATGAAGCTCAACTCTGACACGATTCCGATTGATGACCGTGAGTTTGTCGACGAGACCTTTGTCGAAGAACGTTGTGCGGAACTCCTGCCATGTGATATCTCTCGAGTTCTCCCCTGGGAATAGGCTGCGATAGGTGTAATAACTCAGGAAAGCGGCCATGATAGCAGTACCGGCATCAAGCCTGAGCTCAAATTTCGTTCCCTTTGGGTCCTTCTGTTGTCCATCATTGTGCTTGCGTTTCTGCTTGCCATCCTGACTCTTGTTGGATTGCTCGAAAAGGGGCGGCTCATCAGACGACTCTGATTTGGCAGAACGTGCATTCACACCATACTTTTCTCGCACCTCCTCGGGAGTCATGCGGGACATTTTGGTGAAGACCGACACCAGTCGTACTACTGTTGCCAAAGATATGTGATGTTTTGGATCTTTTCTCCGAGCCTCGAGTACTTCCTGGATCTCCTTGGGCACTCCGCCCTTCTTCATGAGCTCGACAGCCTCATCAATGGCGGCGGCCTGGGATTTTGGCAGACCCATCTTCATCATATTTGCGAGATCTTGGATCTGCTTAGTTTCCTCCTCACTGAGCTGCACAAAATCCTGCTTGGTCGCCTCTTGCGACTTTGCTTCTCCATTTTGTGATTTGTGCGATTCTTGTTCCTTTTCTGAAGAGTTGGTAGGACTCTTGTCGTTTTTGCCCTTCTTCTCTGGATCTTCTTCCGGAGGCTTCGGATCCCCGGAATTGATGGTGGCGTAGGGCCTCGAGAGAGGCTGCCGTATCTTACTGTGTAGTCTGATTCGAGAGAATTGGGCTGTCCGGCGTTGTGCACAGAAAGCGCACTCAAAGGCAGCTTGGGAGGATCGCAATAGCTGCGGCCTCAATAACCTGGTCGCCATAGCGGCGGAAGAAGTCTAGAGGAGAGCGGCCGCAGAACAGGGTCGGTAACTGTTCGCGAAAGAAAAGAGGGAGGGAGAGAAAGGGAGAGGTGAAAAGCCGGGGAACGATTGCTAAAGCTGGTGGCCAGAGAAGTAGTTGACGCGGGCAGTCTTTGCCTGCACTGCGGATCAATTCTCGAATGCCCCATGTCATGACTTGAGTCACCTCGGTTTTAATACTCCACCGTATAATCTGCGCATCATGGCACGTACTATACAAGGTCACTCAATGACCTTTCCACACCCAACGATTGTAGTTGCTGTAATTTGACTTGGTGTCGATGCTTGTATCAAACACGTTGCCTAGAGTCGTGGAGAGGTAACACACATTACTTGCGGGGAAGTTCCTGGGCACGTCATTGAAGCTATCTGGACTTTGCTTTGATTCTACTCTGTACACAATCTTCCTTCCCGATGCCTCATCGTTCTCGCCACAGCTTCTCGTGGAGCTGCGCCATGTCTACGCTGCACCGGTAGACGCCTTGTTACATTGACTATGTTCATGGTGGCTGCCTCATCAATGTTTTGTCAATTAGACAACCTTCGTCCTTGTCTTTCTCATTGGAGCCCACTTCCTTTTCCCGGTCCATCACAAGCGGCGGCGTCCATACAGTTCATGGCGATGCTTCCATTCTTCATCAAGCTTTGGCTTGAGGGTATCCTTACCTGCTGGTCGAAATCTGGGATCTCGGGCAATGCGGCTAGGAGCATTGTAGAACCCGTCAGTTTCTTCCTCAAAGAAGCTTGAATTCGAGGCTATTCCTGGGAGGAGTCTAGATCTTTCCACTGCATACTCCGGCGCAGGTTTGTATGCCCAAACAGATCTCCCATCACCGCCATTTGAGTTCAGGAGCTCCGGACTGCTGTGGAACGTTAGATTTGCCCAGATATTGCCCACCGCACATATCGCAGCGCTCTCAATCTCGGCACTAGCGACTCGATCACCAAAGCCCATATCACCAGTTGACAAATTGGACAAACGATTGTTACGATGCTCCCTGGCAAGTTGGTCCACTAAGGCTCGAGCTGCTTGATTGTCTTGGCTATTCGACTCCAACCACTTGCGGACCAACTTGTGCCTATTTGTGTGGATACACAGCGGTCCAGTCTTCGGAGGCACTGGATTGTCTGTGTTGGCAACGTATCGCATGGCTTTGTTCATCTTAGCACGCTCGTCTCTGCTGATGGCTTTAAGCTCAAACCATTCTGCCTCGCCAACATCGAAATCCTTATGGAGAATTTCGTCCTCTGAGCCAATGATATTTTCAAGCTCAAAGTCTCTGAGAATTCTGCCTTGATCTGCAAGCGCTTCGAAACCGGGTGGGGGGCCGACCGCCAATTCTGGACTGAATCGTCGTTGTTCCCCGTTGACAAAAGCCTGAGAGTCTTGCTCGGAGACCATTATTATGCCTGCAGCGGACAACGGGCTTGCCCCTTGGCTCTCTCTCAGGCGTTGCAGGTCCGGATTCCGTAGTACTGTCTTTCCAGTCCTTGCCAATGCTTGTTGCTCTGCAACAAAGCTTTGCATCTTAGTGTTGCGATCATATGGTTCATTGACAGGCGTTGTCACTGGTCGGTGCTGCTCATCTTGAGGGATCTCAGATATCATCTCGTTATTGGATGTGAGTTGCTCAAGGATAGCACCATCAGACTCCGAGCCTGTGAATTGGTGGCGAATCGTCGACGGAGGGAGAGGAAGTACGCTGGTAACAAACCCATCAGAGCCCGTATGCGACACGATCGGACGATCCGCATTGTCTGGTGCAAAAGGACCGGTGTACTGAGGTTGACTCCACAGTGCAGGTACGTTGGTGTATTGACTAACTGAGTGATGATAGAGAATCGAGCTGCAAACCATGCTTGAATCATCCGACGATGGATGAGGTGGTGGCATAGGAAGACTGGTGGACAAGTCTGCATATTCTCTTGCCAACGATTCAAATTTGTGTTCTTGTTTGGTCGGGCTGATATCCGAAGGGATCATCACGAATGGGTTACGCTGGATTGGGATCGCTGTGGGCCTGGGGTTCTGACCTAGCACAGACATGCTCTGTTAGTACAGTAGCCATGGAGATATACAGAGTATGGGGGATCATTCATACCCGTCCTTCCAGGCACATTACTCGGGGAGCTATGAACACTCATCGGTGCATCCCGATGAGACCGGCCCAGTATAGGGTACTGCTGATGACGCTTGGGGGTCGGGTTAAGAATTGCGGACGCTCGATCATTAGCTGCCATCATAGCTCTGGGCGCTATTGGAATGGGAAAATTTGGCAGATTGCTTAGAAGAGCTTGGTGGTCTCGAGGACCTAATGGGGTTTCATGTGGCGGCAGCATCGGGCCACTGGGAGCAGTGTTGTCTGTCTGTCGAATTGGGGTGGATGGTATGACACGATTTCCCTCAAATTCAGTATCATTTGAATCATCTTCAAGTGTGTCCTCAGGTGTGTCCTCCAAAATCAACGGGATCCAAGCTTTATTGCCCTTGTTACGGTTGAGTTGTGGGTTTTTGGTGAAGGCACTAAGTGAGATAGGAGCAGGCGTTGGCGGCAGTTTCTGTTCCTCAGCTTCGCGAGAGGCTTGTCTTGCGTTTGCAGCCTTAAACGCATGGTACTCAGCCGCTCTAGCCCTAGCACCCAACATGGTGGAGAGGTCTGTGACTGGGAGATGACTGTAAGTACATGTTTCAGTTTTCAGATCTTGGTCGCCTGGAAAGGAGGCATGCCATTTTACCTTGACCAGGAACTCTTTCTAGATTGCCAGCATGTCCCTCGAGCCTTTCGCAGCTCGCGATCTTTCCTCGACCGGCGTGAAGCTTCACTGTAGCCCACAGATCGTTCGGTAGTTTGCGAATCTGACCAGATGAATTAGCCATGGAGACGAGATGCTGCTGAAAGATAAGGATAACATACCAGATACTTTTCAGATGGAAGACACAATACTCTGGAACCTGCCAATGGTCATTTGCGATGGCAAGGTTCATCAAATTCTGTCCTAGGTTGAATTTCAGCAGCCGGAGATTCAGTCAAATTGAAGGTGAGGCGAAATCATAGTTGCTGAGGCGCCGCAGTTTGCTCACCGCCTTTGTTCTATACTTTCTTGGACATCAGCTCATGACAACGAAATCTTGAAGAGGTCATGGTAAGGACGAAGGTTCTTGTGGGAAATACAAAAAGTCTTTGGAAGGAAGGCGCAAGGAGCAAGCGTTCACTGCAGGACGGGAGAATGGAAATGTTGGGCCTGAACAACCTCATTTCTTCGGCGAATACAGGAGGATATGCAGTCGTCAGAATGTACCAAATCTTACATGTCTGCTTGCTCGCGTTGTATGGATGTCCATGATGAAATGCTCTCTGGAAGGCGTTGACCAGAGCCAAGTCGTACCTATGTCAACGCGACGTATCAAGGACATGCTTTCACGAATCTCATTACTCAATGACATTTCCCGGTCAACGAGTGCACTCAGTAGGACTTAGCCTGCAGTTCCCGTGCCAAAGTTATACGTTGAGAAAGGAGTGGTGATTGAGTATGTACAGTAGTATGGAAGTAAGATACTAAGAGTAGACAAGTTTGGGTTGGAAGAATTCCGCGATTAGCAGCTGGTATTAAGTAAATTCTCCAACTTCCATCACGGCGTTTCTGTCTCCGCTGATGATGACGATGCGTCTTAAAACATTTATTAATCGTTCAAACCATCAGGATGGCCGCGTGAGCAGCCTACATGTTGGAGGGAAGAGAGGCCTTCCATTACTACTTCGCTGTCTCAAGCCGACACGGTCGCAATGAAAGTCGGTCACGGCGGTTATCGAGGCTCAGAAGTACCTCTGCCGATTGAGGTTCTCAATCTGATACTATCATATACGGCGACTTTACACGATCATCTAACCCAATACACACTGTGGGCATGCTGTCTGGTGTCTCGATCCTGGTACGCAGCCTCGGTCAGCCACCTCTACGCTCATCCACTTCTTGGGAACCGCAATTTCGACAAATTCGCCCGGACAATTTGTCCACCAGTTAGTGCGCATAAACCTAAGATAGGCTTAGAGAATTTTATAACACGACTGGATATGTCTGGACTCGCATACGAAAGCTCAAAGAGTCTCACAGCTCGACTCCTTCGCAGGACACGGAACTCATTAGAAAGCTTCGCGGCGCCCGCAGTCACCTTCTCAATCGCATGTCTTGCACCTTTGAGCAAATGCGTGCATCTACAACTTCTGGATCTCTCTTGTGACTCCTACGACATGACCCTCCGGCAACTCCTCGACTCAATTGGCCATCTCTCCCCCCTGACTACTCTCAAACTGCCTCGAAACGCACTTCGAGGCCGCTGTAACCTCACATCCAAGTCGCACTGGCCAATGCACCTCCGAAATTTACAGGTAACTGACTACCTTTATGACGACCTCAAATCGTGGGCAACTCTCTTTGAAAGCTGGCCAGACAGCCTCCGAGGTCTTAAGATAGCCGAATGCAAAAGCTACGGCCCCTTGCATTGCTTGGATCCAAGTTTCCTCACAGTAGATACCATTACGTCATTCGAGATAGGAATCTCATGGCACGAGGACGCATTTCCTTTCCATCGAATCCTCAAGACATTTCCAAACACTGCCAAATTCACCCTACCCGCCTATGAAGCGGAACAATTGGCAAAATCGACCGGTGTTGATGAGTTCATGAGCGACATCCAGAGCGGTGCATATCTCCAAGATGTCGATCATGAGAGCTTCGTAGAAGTCCTGGTCTTGACGGAACCACAGCCACCTGCAAGCACCCCTCCGAAATTGAGTCCCGAAATTCTCGGGAGATATGTTCACAAATTCTCTCGATTGAGACGACTGGAGATTCCGGAGCTATACGCTTATCCCGCTGGAGAGAGAATGGAATATGAACCGCTGAATGATGAGCTGGAGAGGAGGGGAAATTTAGACAACCGAGCAACATGCGGATTATATCTCTGCTGAGAGTCGACATGATCGGAAACGGGTTCTATGTCGCCGGTTTGGCAGTGTACAAGGAGCCTCGGCTCGGGCCCCGACGGCGTGAGAGGCGACGGAGACGCTTGCGGTCAAGCAGCTCGACGAGAGTTTGAAGTTAGGCTCTTGCGCGCTGATTGAATCTCTCAAAGTTGACATGAAATCATCTGGTCTGAAGCAAGACAAGCATCACACATCGACTCTGAAGACCGACGGTTGGGACATCGTGAACAGCAATGGCATTTGCCCCGGATTAGCCTCCAGAGGACTGGTAGACCTGTCTAATCACCCAGAAATCCCAGCTGCTAAATCTACAGCCACGACTCTTGCTGTGTGACAGATTCATAATGATTTGGAATTGGCATGCTAGGCTGGGTCGCCATGAGTCTCCTTGTGCGACGACGGGAATATTGCTATGGCGAATGACCTGAGACATTCTGCCATCACGAATCGGAAGCGCACGACGGAGCGTTTTTGCAGTGCATGGGCGCCTTCCACACCATCGAGGGCCGGAGGAGGGGAAGAAGAAGTCGTCGCTGTGGCAAGCTGCATGGCACGGGGGTGTCGATGTCAAGCGCAGTGAATACAACGTGGACGCCTTCTCGAACGCCCGGCTGTTCATCAGAGAAATTGCTGATTCGTTGCTCATTGCCCGGGGAGACGCCACCTGGTTCCAAGGACTGACTAGGGGTCTAGCACTGATCTCCCGGCAAACACGTCGGGGAATCCCTTGGACGAAGAGGGGCAGCAGTGGTGGAAAGGCCGGTACAAGTGCTCCGAAGCAATAATATTGTCATGTTTAAGCGGAGATTGCAGTCGCAGCCGCTATCAGAGAGATTTTACTGGGCGTTTCCTGGTAGCCACAGCCTGGAGAGGCCTGGCAAAAGTGGAGGGCGCAGGGTCACTCAGTGGCACTTATAGTACTCTGTAGGCCCATACAGTAGCTTTACCTGGGGAGCGACGCCTTTCCCCTCCCGGTCGGTGTCATGGCCCAAGAAACTAAACAAAGAACGATATAACCAGGCGGATCAGGGATGAGTACCTCGTCCATGCGTATTTCCAGCCTCCAAAGGACATTGTGAACTCGACCGCCTCACGTGGACGAGTCATGCTGTGTCCGAGTCTGCAACTGTCGGATAGATAGGTCAAAGATCAGAATGTGAGGGAGGAAAATCCTTTTGCCTCGCTACGGGTCTCGCGTATCTCTGGCCCGGAAAGTCGACGGTCAACTGATAAGGACGTGAAAGCCAAACAGGCACAGGGTCGTTGCTCTTTTCTTCTGGCTGGTGCTGACTGGCTGCGTGTCGATCTGCTGGACATGCCCACCGACCGGTAACTGAACTGGTGCATCCATGCTATCGTCACTGGTCTTGAGTAGTCGTAGCCTCCATCTGATCGCTCCGAATCGCCAGCCCTTCAGCACCCGCAGCCGCAACCCGCACCGTCTACTGCCCTGCAACTGCGGCCACACACACACTATCTGCCATCTCATTCTTCCTATCTCAATTCCGGACCTACACCATTCTTTCCCTCCTTCAATTGATCACGTTGCCATTGGCTTTTATCAAGGGTTGTTGAAATACCCTGTGTCTCATTCTCGTTCTCGTCAGCTCGCTGGCGTTCTAGTGTCCAACGCTCACTCCCTCTGATCCCACCTCCTCACGAAGCCACCGCTTCCCACCGCTTGCTGTATCTGGCGGACTGTTGGCTGGTGTCCATGTCTCGTCTCCTGGCCTCAGTCGTATGGATATCCAGATCCCCTCTCCGTCCGTCTTTCTGAAGAAGTCACCCATCCTGACACCCACACCCACTGTTCCACCAAAGCGGCCAGCCGTTGCGAAACCCAAGGGCAATGCCACCTCCAAGCCCCCCAACAAATCAGCCCTGGCAGTTCAAGATGCGGCAATAACAAAGCCAAAGCAAAGCAAGAGTCGAAATGGTATGTTGTTGCGAATGTGGAGAAACCCAGGTTGCTGCGATCCATCCGAGGACCCTCACTGACCAATGTCCCTAGGTTGCATGACCTGCAAGAAGAAGAGGTTAAAATGCGACGAGACGAAGCCGTCGTGCGCCCAGTGTCAGAAGAGGAATGTCGTTTGCGAAGGGTACAAGAAGGATTACAAATGGAGAACTTTCGAGGAAACCACGTTTAGTACCAAGCCGGCCTCGAAGAAGAAGGCATTCCGATCGAACTCTTTCAACGTGGACCCATATGGGACTCAACCGCTGAGTGTCTCCAAAGGCGGGCGATCCGATCTCAACAATACACAGCATGAGGAGGCCCTGCCTTCACAGACATGGTCTCCCGGTCTGCACACTGCCTTTACCACGGCCTCGAATGCCTTCCACGGGTATCGTCAAGGCTCACCAAGCCCAGACCTACCGACTGATCTTCTGCCAGAAAGGCAGCGTTCGCCACATCCCAATCAGAGTCCTGATTCGGTTTTCATGCCAGCATTCGACACTGAAAGCATCTCACCCGGACTCGCATTCGGCGAACATGGTGACCCATTTAACTTCCACACATCAGCTGTCGATTCTTGCACAACAGAGAACAACAGTGCCAGATCCTTCTCATCTGGGTCTCCGCAGTTGCTTGATCTTCTCCTGCCAGGAACAGACCTGACCCAGCCTCCTGATCCATCAGAGTCACGACCACCGATGTCCCCTTTGCCTTATCAGCCGGAGCCGAATCTGTCCATGGATGAAGCATACGATGAGGAAGTTATTCGCTCAGATGCCTTACCGAATACAGGTGGACCATCTACTATGCCTGCTGCTTCGACCTGGCAAAGCTTCCGCACCTCTTCGCCCACCCCTAGTGAGGCATCGACTACTTCTTCAAAGTCCAGCGAGCTTACTATTCTCGCCCAACCATCGCTAGATGCTTCGTCTCCTGAGATGCTGATGCTTCGATTTGATAAGCAAACTTGTGGTATCTTGTCTGTGAAGGACGGTCCTACCGAGAACCCATGGCGTACATTGATCTGGCCTTTGGCCCGCGAATCTCCTGCTTTGTACCATGCCATCTCGTCTATGACGGCATTTCACGGTGCCCATGAGGTTCCAATGTTACACACTCCAGGTATGGCTCATATGACAAAGGCAATCAAGCGTCTTGCCTTCGACATCCAAAACATGAGAATCGACTCGGCTCTCGCTACTACGTTGGCTCTGGCGTTTAGCGAAGGCTGGGACAGCCATGTCAGTACGGGCGTACAGCACCTACGCGGTGCAAAGCTTATGGTCAATAATGCCATGGTCAAACACCGGCGAGACATGCAACGAGGCCAAATGACGACACAAGATGCCAGTCGGCTGAAATTTCTTTGCAATACCTTCGTCTACATGGATGTGATTGCGCGCCTGACCTCATTGGAAGAGGCGTCGGAATTGAACTTTGAAGAGATTCTTTCTACTGTCAACGCACCATTCGGAGATCAGGTGGAAGTTGATCCTTTGATGGGATGTGCTACAACCCTGTTTCCCTTGCTCGGCCGCGTCGCCAACCTTATTCAGCGGGTTCGCAAGACCGGCACGAATTCATTGACCCTCGTCTCGACGGCCATGGAGCTCAAGGAGCAATTACAGCAATGGCAAGTGCCCAGTGCCATGATTTTCGAACGCCCGGAAGATCCGAATTCTGAGGTGCAGCATTCCATCCAGACTGCAGAAGCCTACCGTTACGCAACGCTACTGTATCTTCACCAAGCGGCTCCAGAAATCCCAAGCGACCCTGCATCAACGCTGGCCAAGAAAGTCCTTGTGACCCTCGCGTCGGTGCCCTTGTCCTCACGCACAACCATAGTCCAGATCTTCCCTCTCTTCGCCGCGAGCTGCGAGGTCACGGACGCAGATGACCGAAACTGGGTCATGCAACGCTGGGGAGCGATGATGGCTCGTCTCAAAATCGGCAACGTCAGTGCCTGCTGGAGCGTCGTGCAAGAAGTCTGGAGCCGGCGCGATGCATATGAGAGTGAAAAGGCGAACCGCATGCTGAGGCGCTACAACTCGCGTGGAGTCCCCGGCGGCAACTTTGTACCTCCAGTCCTGACCATGCCGCCTGGACTAAAGCGCAAGGCATTTACCGCGGACAATACGCATGATGCCCCCGGCGTCTTTGGTCAAGGACAAGGACCTTCGCAGCTGTCGTCTCATCACAATCTTGACGCCGAGGGATCGAGCGCGTTCGAGACGGTGGATCAACAACTCCAGCCCGGAGGACGACCTATAAAACGCCGCGTGACCTTCGACACTATGAACGGAGGTATACCTTCGAATATGGCCGGCACCGGAGCATTTTCAATGCCTGGGTCGGCCTCTGGAATGAACTTCCCACGTCGCCCGATGGGTGAGATTACCTCACCAGACCAACTTGAGCATGAGTACACGGTACGAGGAGAGCTGCATTGGCTAGGTGTCATGGCAGATCGTCAATGGGAAGGTACGTCTTTTTTCTTTTTTACTTTTACTTTATTGGATCATCATTGTTCATTATTCATGCAAATTTTGTGAAATGTTGCCTGTGTCCTACCCCTCCAATTCGACAAACCATGCCCATCATACCCTTCCTTCGATGTAAGCCTTGGTAATCCGCCATGCGCATCACATTCCTGTTTCGTTTTGACCCAAGACGAAAAGATAGCTAACCAAGGAAACTTATGTGCAGTCTTTTTGGGATGACGGGACTCCCAACGCTTGCAAATGCAGTTGACTCCGACGTGTATATGAGATATGCTTCTTCTTTGTACCTTCGATGCCTGGGCTGACGGATCGATTTTCCCGCTGCCGATGCTGGTGAAGATAATGCCGACTGTCCTTTGGAAGCCCGATACTGGGAGAACGAGGCCGGTTCAATTGCTTCGTTCTCACGCTTTTCGATACTCCGTTGCTGTTAGGAAGCCTGTTCAGATCCACTGTTCCGTGGGCTCTTCGCACAGCTGCCAGGTCCATCCACTGAAACTCGGGGGATTTCTCCCTCTCACTGCCGCTACTGTCGGCGTTGCTGTTGCTAGAGACGGACTCGGCGCGGCGGTCTCTTGTGGGCTGACACCGTGCTTTCTCCACACCAGCTAGATAATTGCGCATGCTGGCAGTGTACTCGTCGAGCTCGGCGCTCGCGGACATCTTGGACATGGAAGCTGGTGGGGTCACCATGCCCTTTGGATTTGGGCCCTTGGTTAAACCCTGGGTTTTGAGCCGGTTGCTGATGGCCGATGGCTCGGTCGAAGAAGTTGATGCCGTCATGATGTTATGTTCTGATATGTTTATTATCTGATGTTTTTATTTGAGATGGTTTGGTTATGGTCGAGGGGGCTCTTCAGCTAACACGGGATGGATCTCGTGGTCCTGCTGTTGTTGGGATTCGAAGTTGAATCCCGGGCTGAAGAAGGCCTGCAGTAGTGCGGGGAAAAAGGATGTTTTGATGATGATGATGATGATGTGTTGATTGAGATGAGGAATGTCTTTTTCTCTCTCTTCTACTTTCGTTGCCAAAGTGGATTTTGATTTGGTTCTTGTAGCGGGATGATACTAGCAAGGCGTTGATGTAATCGGGATTACGCGAGCCTGCCGCCTTGTCTCGGTGTTGCGTATGGATGGAGATGAGATGAAGATGAAGGTTTTTTGTCGCTTGAGGCCGAGATGAGATGGTTTGATTTGATCGGCGCTGCACTGGGGCAAGATTCACGTACGAAAACCTTTTTGGGAGAGACGGGGTGAATGAATTGTGAGGCGCGTATCGGTGATTCCCAGACGATTTTTAAATATTGTCGGTATGTTCGCCTTATAAGGGGGGAAGGTAGAAGAAATTTAGACAATGTGTTTGCTGCTTTAGGTTCCTGGATCCATTGAGGTGCTGGAGGGTTCGCGATTCCAGGGATTGTTATCGATGTCGATGTCGATATCGGCCAGTGAGTGAGCGAGTGAGTTCAATGTTGAGTTGCGAAGGGGCAGCAGTGGCCGGCAGTGACAGCAGCGGCAGCAATACGAAGGAAGAACCTGGCCTTGACAACTTGGCCTGGTCTCTCCTGGGGTCCTGGTTCCTGGTCCAGTTCTTGACGGTTTGGTTTGGTCCTTTTCTTCAAAACGATACCTGCTTATGGTAGGTCGCGCGACGTGCAGGTGTTCTGTCTCAGGTCTCTCCAGGGGGAGGGAGGAGGCTGACCTTTTTGTTGCGTGTGGCGATACCGCGCGAAAGGGGGGGGGGAGGGGAAAGACAACTCAGGTTGACTGAACGGGGGAGTCTACTTTATGCGGACGAGAGCACAAAGGCAAAAAGAATGTCGTTGAAGAATACCTGAAACAGGGCCCTTTTTGTCGCTGTGGGGGGTTTGGGAAGGCGAGAAAAGGTTCCAGTTCCCGTCGGTGTGTGGTGCGGCGGCGGTGGTGGTGCTCACACCTTATTGTCGCGAAACGGCTTAAGGAAATAGAGGGTGAGGTGAGGTGAGGTGGCGTGTGTGTGTGTGTGTGTCGATACAGAGCAAACGATGAAACAATCAGGTGCTGCTGGCGATGATGATGATGTCCTGGAAGATCCACAGAGGTGTCGCTGCTGGGAGTCGGGAAGCGATGCTTGACAGCAGCTCAATCTGGTGGAAACGGGAGAAAAAAAACGAGGTTTTAGCGAACAAGAAGCCACCACCCACGAGAATGCGATGCGCCGCACAGACGGGTTTACCAACAAGGCGGGCGAATGCGGATACGGATGGATCCAAAGAGCGGTTGGACCTTGGTGCAGTGGGGATGGAGAGGTCCGATGCTAATAGAGGAGATGATGTCGAGGTTGTGGTTGTTTTGGTCCAAATAGGTAACAAGTTCTTCTGGGACGACGTCTGTCGACAAGGAAGAGGTGGAGGAGGCGACGAAAGGCTGAGTAGCCTGATGATCCTGGTCAGCCTGGATCCGAAATCGCGGCCGAGAACGGAAGAGATTCCAGGATCTGGGGTCGTCCAGAGAGGAAGCCGTTGTTGCGTGGGGGGGCTTGAAATGAGCCGAGTCGCTTGGGTGTCCTGGAAGTCGAAAGAGGAGATGAAGAACAAGTTCGAGATCAGGATGACGATCAAGCGTAGACGTAGTAGTCGTCGTGAAGAGTAGTAGTAGTAAGAAGAGAAGAAGTAGTGGTGATGATGAAGAATGGAAATGTTTGATGATGAGAATTTGAACCTGAAACAATCGGTGTCATAAAATAATTCCCATGCTTTGTAAGAATGTCATTTGACAAGTATGGGCTTCTTGGTAGCCGTGTGGAATTGAGATCTGTCTCTCGGCCGCTCGCTCGCTCACTCCACCGGGGTTTTTTGAACCAGAAGAGAAGTAGAAGATGAGCCCGAGTTACGGTAGGAGGAAGGGAACGAGAGAAGGGAAAGCAACGAAATTATGGAGCACCGGGAAAGGGTCAAGGGACGTCTGGAGTCTCTTCAACCGCTTCTCGCTTCTTGCGTCAGTCAGATCGATCGAGAAAGAAAGAAAAAAAGAGGAGACGGTTTGTCCCAGGCGTATGACCGGGTAGAGCGGGCGCTGTGGGCGGGATGTTGTAGGTGTAAACAAGAACCGTGATTCGAATGTTGTATGTAAGAGGTTGAGAGGAGAAGTGGAAAAAACGGGGAGGAAAAAAAAGGTGGCAAGGTTGTTGTGGCCAGGGCATGGGGAGTTGAAGTGTACTGCACAATACTAGGAAGCGAGTGGAGAAACGGTGCGAGAGGCCTCTAGAGGCAAACGAGAACGAATGAGGAATGATTGGGCGCACGGGAGGCGAAAAACAATAGATGTACGAGGACCGAATCCAGAACTGTACAGAGAGTACACAGGTCAAAGTGTCGTACCCGTACGGAGTACCGAGAACAGCAATGGGAAACAGGGCGATTGCGTGATGCCAGATGGAAAATCAGGCAAACCGAGACCTGGACTGTCATCCATCAGCCGTGGCCAGTTCCGTGTCGGATTCTCCGCCGCCATCAGCCTCAACTTCTACGGTCCGAGTGGTACGTTCAGAACACCATCTCCGGGATGAATCAGGTCACTTTGGCACTGGGTGATGGGTAGGCCCCTTCGCGACCAAGCTGGACTTCGCAACCTACCAGCACGAGTTACAGGCGCAATGGTATCATTGCACAGCAGACGAGGGTTTGGGCAGTACGGGCGAGAACACGACAGGCTGGTTTTCACCTCGTACAGAACCCCACGGCTCAGCATGGAAAATGGTGTCAGGTGGGCTGAAGGCCGAGGAGAGGCGACCTGGGGTGAGGAAATGTGGCAATTGGTTCAAACATCTGCCCTGTCGCTCGATAGGATTGCGTGCTCCAGGAGCCTGGCATCAACGTCATGCCATAGGCGAAGGCCGTCGCTGTCTAAGGAGCGATATGGCCAAACGGAGGTCAACGACCGGACAAACAATGAGGGGAAACATGGACAAGGGGTCAATGGTCCAGCATCCTGGTCAAGGAAAGAACTTTCCTGGAGAGAAACAACGGACAGGGCGGGTCAGTGAAGGGGAAGGGATATCTTTGCATTTAAATGCAGCTTTGTCCCTGGGTCAGAGAACCACCGACGGAGTAGGTCTAGAGCAATCCGTTCTCCGGAGAATCTCGTGTTTCGTGCCTGGTTCAATGCGAGATCAATCTGGATATATCTGTCCCACGCCGCTCCTTCATCTCGTGTAGTACGACGGAGATAGGTGCCGGCGAGCAGAAACCCAAGTGTGAGGAGACATCGCCGCCACAGATGAATCAATGCAAGGGCAACGAGATGCTGTGTCCTCGTACAGTACCTGGACATGATGACTCCGGGCTGTGCTCGTACGGGGAAACTCTTGCTCGCAGGCTAATGGTCCTAAACGGATAAGAGGTCATCTCTGCCTGAAAGGGCAAGCTGATGAGCGATACGCCGAAAAAGTGTGGGGGAATCAGCGTTCATGACATGAGGCCAGGGAATTGTTTGCTTGATTGAGCCTGGCGTCGAAAGTTGAGTAAGCAGATGTCATTAGGTGTTGATGATGCCATGTCTTGAAAGCCGAGGCCGACTGGAACCCGTGTTCCCTTATGACTAGAAACGATCAGATGCTCATGGAGATCGGTGCCCTGCTCGTCCTAGGTGTTACGATGAGTGTCTGCCCGTCTGTTCTTGACTTGGGTGATGCAGAAAATAGATTGAGGCAGCTCTCATGGTGGTGGTGATGGGGACAGTAATAATTGTCGTCAGACATGTCCATGACACCCGACATTCACCAGATTAGGCCCGCTACATTTGTCATGACATTCCAAATATCAACCTCTGCTCTGGCGTTATAATGTCTTCCTCGTACTCTAGAACAAACACATAAATATCAAGGTTGGATCTTCCCTGAAACACATCTTGGCTCTTCGTGTCTCGTCGTCAGTCCATAGCATTCCACCGCTGCTGGCCCTGGGGAACCGAGAATTTGACAACCCATATCCTCTCCTAATCCGAGGGGGTCGGATAATCTAAAAATCCGAGGGAGAAGCCCTCTCTTATCTCTTTCACGCTCGCGGTCAACTGCCAGTCCACTCTGACTTTCCTCTTCACGACTTTCCCTTCTCTGGCATTCTATCCCGCTTGGTATCACTGGTTCTTCAGTAGCAAATCCGATGCTTCTATGGCACAGAGACCGTCTGCCTGACGCGGGTCCAAGTCTTTATCTGTCCATACGCGTCGCAGTTCGTGCGGGTTCGCGAGCTGACCGGCGGAGAGACCCCTCAATGCCAGTTCAGCAGCCAAGGTGAGAACAACAAGGACGGATGAGATTCGTGACTCGTGTTCCCGTTGTTCGAGAACTATATATTCTCCGCTCTCGCTTTCGATTCCTGGGTTTGTTCTGCCAAAAACCAACATTCGTCGCCCGTCCACCACCTGAAAGGCGCTTATCACTCGTTACACCAGACACTTCACGAACAGATCTTCCGGCACGAAATCCAACGTCGTCAAACATGAGCTCACCCGCATTCAAGCATTTTGCGAAGGCGCAGAAAGAGTTCAAGCCCCCCTTGATCGCCAATGAGAACGCATACCTGGGCGACATTGTCTCCAGTACCGATTCGGAGAAGCCCATAAGCGCTGGTTTCTACAGGCTCGAGAAAGGCACCCCTCTGGTTTACACCTACCACTACGACGAGATGAAGATCATTGTCGAAGGAGAATTCGATATCAAGGACGAGACCGGCCAATCCGTTCATGTAGGTTCGCGGACGTGTGGTCGAGGAGTTAATGGTTCCAACATGCTGACTTTTGCGACGCACAGGCTGTCGCCGGTGACGTCTTCTATTTCCCCAAGGGCAGCAAAATCACCTTCACAACCGAATCGTACGGTTTGGGTTTCTACTGCGGTCAGCGCAAGGAGGGTACTGCTTAGATATGATAATAATCCGAAAGCGAAAAACAATTACTGGCTGAACACCGCGATGACAATCTGAGACCTCGGATTGATTTTCCCCATGTGCAACCAAACAGACGTTCTATGATGTCCTCGCTTTCTGTGCTCGACGCTGCCATCTAACCAAGCCAACCATGGCAAGAACCGTCAACAACACCAAAACCAGCGATGGGATCCAGCTCCGACCAGGTCTGGCCTCCTGTTGTCCGTCTAGTCAGAGAGACTCGTTGACTGGTAGACATTCCTTGATGAACTTCTCCAAGTCGTCAATCTCTTGTGGATCTGCGGAGTGAGGAAGTCCTCTTTGAATCTATCGTCAGCCAGGCACCGGCTCCTTCCAACAGACAGGACTTACCGATATGTCTTGAAATCTACTTTGTGTCCCAACTCCTTCCTTAGAAACTCCGCCGTTTGTTGCCCCCATTTGTGCTTGACCACCTCATCACTGTCGCCGTGGCCCATAAAGAAGGGTGTGTCCTTGTTAGCATCCCCGGCCTCCTTTGCCAACTCTTTGATCTTGCCCGCCAAAACCAGGTAGCAGGATAGTCCGAAAACGCCTCCTAACTTATGCGTTGTTGTGACACCGGTAAATATGGACATTGCACCGCCCTGTGAGAACCCTCCAAGTATGATTCGGTTCGAAGGGATGCCAGCGTCGATCTCGTCGGCGATGAGTTTGTTAAAAGTAACTCGGCTGCGGAGGATGCCAGGCTCATCTTGTTGCTGATTCAGGTCGGAAAATTCTGTCTGTTCGTGTCCCAGTATCTGTCAGAACCTGCGTGCACTACGTCGTCCGGCGGAGGGGGAGGGGGAGGGGCTGGCAAACATCGTCGCGGCGTCTTACGATATCATACCAACCGGGCATGCTCATACCCATGTTCTGTTCAGCCGTCAGTAAGGAGACTTTTTCTTCCTCTTTTGGGACAGGCTCCCTGTCTATGCTCACCACCGTGATAGGGATATTCGGCGCATTGGGAAAGACGAATTTGACATCTTCGAACTTGCCCCGTCGTCGCCAACTCTCGGCAAGAGAGATCCTTCAGCCGTTAAGCGTTGCCTTTTGTAGAGATCATCAGTCTCTGGACTCACCAGCCCGCGCCACTAAAGAGCCAAGTCAGCCGTACGTGTGCAGTGGTCGAGAGTCGTTGCGGACCTGTCTCCCAGGCCGTGTGCCATGATCACGGTCGCCGAGTGCTTCTTCAGCGCAGGCACAACCAGTGCTTGCCTTCCTGCCATCTTGGACTTATAGGAAGAATGAAGGGAAAGGAGCGAGTCAGTCTATATCTGTACGATGGAGACTTTACGGTCTAAGAAAAGTAGTCGCTTGCAAAGAAACGACCGCATGCAAGTTCATCCGGGTTCACTCAATGCGGGCATTATTTCGCGAATTGTGCTCTCCCGCCTAAATATCGGCGTTCAGCAGAAGCAAAGCTGGGGGAGGTCCCCCAGGCCTTTCCGTTCTCAGAATCATTCAACCAGCTACGGAGTACACAGAAACACAAAGAGAGATGAATGCAATGAGCGGCACATCGGCAAGTATACATTTTTGTTTTTTCGGCAGTTGAAACAGCAAATCTTGGACTGCATTTCTGATTTGCAGGCGACGAGAACTATGTCAAAGAAAGAGCCCTTGATGGGCCAACAACTAACCGCATCCAAACGCAAGATATTCCAGTTAACTGTTGGCCAAAGAGTAATTTCAAAGCAGATCAAAGTTCGTTTCAAGTCCAGGCCGCGTGGCGAGTCCAGTCAAGGTAATAGTTTTCTTTCCTGGAAGACTCGCAAGGAATGTTCAAGAAATTCAAGCAAGCAACAGCTTTATCTCGTTATCCCAGCAGTGCCGTACCCATGCGGATTGCTGCGGTCGATCCTCGCGTGTTTGGCCAGGCGATGATGGCTCTAGACACCATATCCGCTCTTCTAACGTTACAAGGCACTTCTTAATATTCTTCATTCGTTGTCGTTGCCAGACTGCCCGAAGGAACACGGTCACAAATTCCCTCAAGCTGTCAGCGCCGTCATCGACAGGGCTTTCACACCCCAGGACCCATATCGGCCACAGCATTATTGTTACGACGCTGTGATCGGTAGAAACTTGACCCAGACACTCTAAGAGACGATCACGGAGCGCTTTGATACGAGGTGAATCCTTGTCATGATCTGTAGCGCGCAAAAGGAATATTCGAGTGGCAAGACCGTAACAGATTGCTGCCGTTACACACATATTATGAGCCTCCGCCATGTCGGATCTGTTGGAATCTGTCGAACTGTCGCTTTGGGTATCCGTGTCGAGCGGTGTGTCCGTGCCGATATCGATGGGGTTAGGTAACTGGGTCATCGCCTCGTCAAGCTGCAAATCTAGGTGATTTTGCATCTTGGTGAAGTTCTCCTCGGTTACACTTTGCGTAAAAAGATTATGGACGGCAGTAGCGCATTCGCCCAGCAGAGAAACTAATTGGACACAGTATCCTAGATCGTTATTGGGTCGCAACTGCCGAGCACTTTCCTGCGACGCCTGGATCGCTTCATCGAGCCAGTATCGCTTGTCCATCATGGGGGTCCTCGCACATGGTACACAAGACATAATTTCTGTCCAGGCCAATGAGAGTACTGTAGACTTATACAAAGGGCTGTCCAGTTTATAATGTGGGTCCGTTCTTGAGGGATGGACGCGTGGGCATTGACACTCGAAATATTTGTGTCGCTCAGTGACAAGGGTGTACGTGCCTCTGGTGAGGAACTGAACCCGGGCAACACCATAGTTGTCGTCAGGATGGATGATTTCGTCGCCTATCAATAGCAAAGAACCGACAATTGTATCGTCGTCCAGAGATGGAAATGGCATATGGTGAGCATTGGATGACATCTTGCCAATGAGGGCCGTATTCGACTCTTCACTCAAGTTGTTTAACGAGCACCGAAGTGCTTTGAACGCCTTTTGCTGCACGAGGGCAAAGGTCGAGTCAGGTATCTTCCCAAGAGACAGCAGGTGGGCGGCCGAGTTCGTCAGCATTGCCCGCAGCGTGACGGACCCTTCTTTGGTGGTGAGGTGATAGTACATTCGTCCAAGATCCTGTGAAGCGGCAGGATCGAGGCAGACCAGCTCAAAGGTCATCTTCATCCAGTGGTCGAAGAGAGATCGGTCAAGTGCATCAAGCGGATGAACATTTGATACGAGTCTCAAAGTCTGCCTCCGGTATGAAACCTGATACTCGGTTTGATTTCCATCTTGCTGCTTCCGGTACACCGGAATTGAGTGTTGCTTCTTGGTTGAAGTTGAACCTCCAGGAGTGTGTGTCTCGCTTACCCATCGCAACGGCTTCGCGTAGCCTTTGCAAGCTACTCCGCGATCTGCACATCGGCGACAGCCTGGCTTTGCCTCGTCACATTTGGTGCGGATAGCTCGGCAGTTTACGCAACCTTGAGATGAATTAACATTTACGACAAGTCTTTTGCAGAGCTTGAATTTTCAAAATCACCTGTTCTGGAGCGCCGGTAGTATGTCTCCATTGTTTCGCGGAACCCGGGCCTTCAGATAGCCGCAGACCATCTACAATGACGAAGCAGCTTCGAACAGGTCATGGCCACCTCTGCCGGAGAAGTCCCTAGATTGTTGTAGGGATGGTGTGAAGATGTGTCAACGAATGATTGCAAGATCCGACAAACTTGACAACATGCCAGGAAATTGACTCTGGACTTTCCAAAAGGAGAGCAACTTCCTAGAACAGCGTTAAATCGAAATTTAGGGAACAGCAAGATATGCACGCAATATAAAGTCTCGAAAAGACGGGAAATTTCTGATTCCTTGTCGTCTTCTTCTCCTCGGGCTGGACTCCTACTGAAACCAATAGAGCTTCACAAGTCAGAGAGGTGCCAAGGCAAGGGAGAGGGCGAAGCCTACGTACAAGCTCTCTCGTCCGGGGTGAGGGACCCATTGGCCGACAGGCGAGGGTCAAGTTCAATGGAGCGACACACTCTGGCTTCTAGAGCTGTTGCGGCCCGTGCTCAGAACAATCTGATGCAACTGTCTTGAGTGACAGGGGTTCAGGGTATCAACGCCCGACACGGTAAGGCGCCTCTTGGCGCTATGGTACCATCAAAACGTTGATGGAGAAAGGGCTACTTTTACGCCTACTGTATCTTGAATGTTTGCATCTTGCTTTCTACGATACTCTGCTTCTGCGAACTTCAGTGCTCGGTATCAGCAACAAAACTTTAGATGCTCTTTTCGTTGCGCCTTCAAGCGAGCAAAGATAAGTAACAGGTGAGTGGCTTGACCGGAACGACATTCGGAATTTGCGATGCTTGCTTGGCCGCCTATAAAGTGGTGTGCGAAGACCTCACAATGTTTTGTTCTCATAACTCGTCTCTTAATTGGCATTTGGACAGGAGAGAATGATGAGAGGCCTGTCAGTCAATATGCTGGTCCCCATGGGGTTTGTCGTTTTCATCTTCCAATACCTGCAGGTGTCTGCGCTCGCTGGACCAAGTGGCAATTGCTCAGCCCCCACATATGTCCCTACCACGGCTGAGAAGGCCACCCCATTCTTCGTTCTCAATGACACAGAGATCCAGTCGGTTGTTGAGTGGCTCTTTGAGCCTGCACGTGGGCTTAACTTGACAGACAGCAACAGTCCCAACTTGACTCAAACCGACAATTATATCTGGTTTATGGAGCCTTTGCTACCTAATAAGACTGATGTACTGGCATACCTCGATGAAAATGCGAACCCGCCGCCCAAATATGCTCGTGTGGTAATGGCTGAGGGTGGCAAAGCTGTGCCAGATATGACAGAGTATTTTGTATGCTTCTCTTCTTCGTGCCAGGAGACAGTGGTCTGACAAACTTTCAGGTCGGTCCTCTTCCCGTTAGCAATGCCACAACGATTCAAGAACTCGAATACTGGTACAACGGTGTAGGAGGTGCTCATGTTCCTTTCAACGCTCGTCCAGAGGACGGGCCAAGAATGGCAGCTTACTATCCTCTTATCACGGAGGTTATGTCTAGCATCGCTGACATAACGGCCGACCTTGTGGATATGGTTTATTATGGACCTGATGATGAGCGTTCAACTGCCATTTCTTTTGTCACCACCCCATATTCGATGGATGGGAGCTATGCTTACATCTGGATCCCCTGGCGGCGCAACCGAATGGCCTATTTTGACCAGCCATCGGATCTATACACCAGTTTCGACGTCTCTGGCAGCGACCCATCTCAGTACAAGCTCCGGATGATCGTGTACAATCTGGTTGTCTATAACTCGGTTCAAGAATTCCGGTCGGCCTGGGAGACCGGCGAGATTGTGAAGGTCCCGCCTCCCGCGCAAAATGCCACCTTTCTCAATAAGGATAGGATTGGGCCTGTCCGTGAGCTCGAGGATCGACTTGCGCCCACGGTGGTCGAGCTTGAAGGGAATCGCTACAAAATTGATGAGGAAAACAGATACGTCGAGTATCTTGGCTGGTCATTTTATCATCGCTTCACGCGCGATACCGGGATTGGAATCTTTGACATCAAGTTCAAGGGCGAGCGCATCTTGTATGAGCTGGGCCTGCAGGACGCTACTGCTCAGTATTCCGGGAACAATCCATTCCAAGCCTCGACGGCTTATTATGATCGCTACTACGGCATTGGTACCGGTAACGTGAGGCTCGTCCCTGGCTATGATTGCCCGTATCACGCAACCTACTTAAACACGACCTGGAATGACGGCACAGACGTCCGAGGGATCATCAATGGCATGTGCATCTTCGAGACAGATCTTGGGTACCCATACAGTCGCCACAATGATGCAACGTACATCCAGAGTTCTAAAGCTTCTGGTCTCACTGTACGCTGGATCGCCACCGTTGGTAACTACGACTACCTCTTTGACTATTCCTTCTGGGTGGATGGTACTGTTACAGTGGACGCCCGAGCTTCGGGCTATATACAAGCCAACTACTATCGACCAGAAGATGGGGGGTACTGGGGACCTCGAGTCCAAGAGACCATTACTGGTACTTTGCACACCCATGTCATGTCAATCAAGGCCGACTTTGACCTGATCAATGCCAACAACACCTTCCTAAAGACAGACATTGTAGTTGAGAACATGACCGCGCCCTGGTTTCCGGAGATTGGCGAGTTCGAGATGATGCGGTACAATTTCACAGAGCTGCAAACAGAGGATGAGGGTCTCTTAGACGTACCAGCCAATGGGCAAACGATGTACACCATCATCAACAAGGACCAGAAGAACAAGTGGGGAGAGAGCAGAGGCTATCGAATTGTCCCTGGGATCAGCAATGTGCACCTGGCATCTCAACGATCTCCGTTCGCTCTCAAATCTAGCCAGTGGGCCAAGCAAGCCTTCGCAGTGTCCCATCAGCACGACACGGAGCCCTCATCCTCATCGACTCAGCAGCAGAATCTACCCATGGCACCACCCGTGGAGTTTTGGAAGTTCTTTGACGGCGAGCCGCTGGTTCAAGAGGACCTTGTAGTGTGGGTGAACCTTGGAATGCACCACTACACGAGAGCGGAGGACATTCCCAACACCATCATGACAGAAGCTCATTCTAGCATAATGTTCGCTCCACAGAACTGGGGCGACACTGAACTGGCGGTTGATCTGACAAACGCCGTGATCTATCACGCCAACGAGAACGGGAGTATCGTAATTCCGGACGTCAATGGGGTGAGCCCGCCGAAATGTTTCCCTTTGACGGCGCAGGATGATCTGGTGGGGGTGTTTGAGAACCAAAGCCTATAGATCGCCTTGACCCGAGGTAACTTATTTTCTAGATGGATACATAGAGCTGAGCGCGGCATTATGCGTGACCGTAGAGTCACGTGCCCTTGGAGTAGATTTGTTAGCAATGCTTGAACCGCCAAGGCTTTTTGTATGCACAAACCGACTGCGGACGGGAGTGTGGACGACTGCATCTCGTCAATCCACAGCTTTCCAAGCTTTCGACATTCACACCTCATCTACATCTACCTTACCTGCCGCAAGCTAGGACGGAAGAGCAACCTTCTTCTTTGTTCTTTTCCTGAGCCCCAGCTCTCCCCCTTCGAATTTCTCCGGTTATTGGACTGCGGTAACTCGAAGCTGTAGTAGATCCCCGCACACATCAGCGGCCATTACTTTCCTCGGACTCGAGATTTAGGGACATTCACATTCTGAGCCGAGTTGCTCAGAAAGCCATTTCACTCGCCGCCATGGATCAGGAGAAGCTTAAGCGCATGCAGGCGCAGGTGCGAATTGGTACGTCGTCTGCGGTCAAGCTATGAATTTTGAACCCCGATTTGTGCGCAGGCCATCAGAACTAACGAATCGTGCCGCATAGGGTACGTTCTTTCGATTCCTTGAACACTCACTCGGCTCGCTCGCTCGCTTCCCCCTGTCGGGACTCTAGCTCTTCTTTCCCTAGCAGTAAGGACCAAAACATGTGAGACGAGGTACTAATGTTGTATTTGTTTTCAGAGGCAAAGGTACACCCCGCAGAAAGACGAAGAAGGTCCACAAGTCCTCGGGCACAGACGACAAGAAGCTACAAACGTCGCTGAAGAAGTTGAACGTCCAGCCCATCCAGGCAATCGAGGAGGTCAATATGTTCAAGGAGGACGGAAACGTCATCCACTTTGCCGCACCAAAGGGTATGTTGTTGTTTTTGGGCCACAGTATCAGAAAAGGTGACATGGAGCCTGACACTCTTCTGCAGTTCACGCAGCCGTTCCTTCCAACACATTCGCCATCTACGGCAACGGTGAGGACAAGGAACTCACCGAACTCGTACCCGGCATCCTCAGCCAACTCGGTCCCGACTCTCTTGCTTCCCTGCGCCGTCTCGCCGAGTCTTACCAGAGCTTACAGAAGAAGGAAGGAGGAGAGACGAAGGAGGGCGAAGATGAAGACGATGAGATCCCGGAGCTGGTCGAAGGCGAGAACTTTGAAGGCAAGGTCGAGTAAAAGAGAAGCGGCTCTTAGGTAGAGGGTTTTCCCAGCTCGGGGAAGGGAGGGAGAAGAGAGACGGAGCAGTGGTGGTGGAAAACAAAAGTACCACTTCTGTCCGGGGTGGACACATGGCCCAACAATGCGTGCATTGTATCAGATGAAACGCAAGGATCCCTGAGCCAGCTGCATGTGAACAAGACCGAAGCTTCCTTTTTTTTGTTTTCTCAGATACCGAAAAAATGGGACCAATGGTTTTCGTGGCGCCCACAACAAGAAAAATAACCACTTGTCTCATTACGAGTGAGATGTTTCCGAATGCATAGACAATGGAACCAGCCAAAAATGGGGACTTGCTTGCATCCGTCAAATTGATCGCGCGAAAGAAGAAACCAAAGTCTAGTCGAACTGCCCGAGTCTTGTAAAATGTAACTGTCCTCGTACATGAGAGCCAGGGCCCTAGAGCGTAGGTCTCTTGTCGTTTCGCTCATGATACATTTCGACCGAGGACAGAAGGGACCCATGACCCGTCCCGTGTCGATGAGCAAGCTGTACGCTGCCTACTCTCGTACACCTGGCATTATTACCACCCTATACAATGCCCCTTCGTAACCCATGCTTCATGCTTGTTGTCCCAAGAGTCAACATAAAGACACCCCAAGTTGCTAGCTGGAACCTGCTCGCTATATGCAAAAAGAACAAGAAATAAAACTCATCTATCTATACGGAGCACATTGCCCTCGTCAATGGGAACGACGCGCGTGCTCATTAGCGTTGACCCGTCCAACGTCCAACATCCAACGTCCAACGTGAAATGGTGGAGAGAAAATCAATCATCCTTCATCCCACACATATCCGTGCCGAAACAATCGTCTACCCGTCTCCAAAAAGACCAGTACCAGCCATTAGCTGGATCCCAAGAACCATCTTCTTTTATCAACGGACCCTCGACTCCCACGAGCACCCCCGTCGTCTGCGACCCGCCCGCCTGCTTGTTGTTGTTCGCCCCTCCTCCGCCCACGAGCCAGCCTACGACAGGTATACTTCTTACCGCGCGCTCTGCAAAGGTCGGCTGCGGCGGGAGGGCCTCAGAGATTGGTCGCAACACCGCCTTCTTCACCTTGATGTGCGTCATGTACTCGGACCGACTGGGCTGGTGACTTGTGATTTCCTGGCTGGGGAGATTGGGCACGGAGCGCGAACGCAGGCTGCTGCTGCTGCCGCTGATGCCCACCCTCTCAGAAAGGAGAGGTTCGAGGTCCGTCGCCGTGGCTGTTGCCGAACTCGCTGTCGTCGAAGTAATGGAGTCATCGTTGTTCTCCCACTCGGGCTGACCGTACTGCGTATCCTGCACCGTATGGCCTCGCGGTAACGTCTGCATGACTCTCTCGAACCCGGCAATGGCCGAATCTTTACCCGTCGCGGTGCTGAATGTGCGTGCTCTGCCTCCCTTATTATTGTTATTGTTATTATTTGCACCCTCGCCCGTCGCCAGTAACCCGGCCCCGATGTGCTCTTGACCCGCAGGACCTTTGGGGAGAGCCACGTCCGCACCTGGCCCTCTGCCCTGCCACATCTCGCAGTGCACCATGTACCCGTCGATCTCGAGTGGAGAGTAAAAGCACGCCCTCTCGGCGGCCTGGTAGCTGTCGAACGTAACTTTGATCCAGTGCGCTCCGCCGCTGTAGATCCTGCTCTTGCGTATCGCTTCCCGGGACAGGTTCTCGCGCGCAACCACAGACGGACTCCTCAGGCCCAGGGGCGAGTTCGAGGAGAGATACAGCGTCGGGTCTTCACGCGGATAGTCTTCGACAATGTACCCCGGCGACACTATCGATTCGAATTTGCTCAACACCTTCCATTCCGAGTGTTTGCCTGCGTAGCCGTAGAAGAGGCATTCCGTGGGTACGGCCTCCGGTTCGCCTATCCGCGTCGTGTCGACCGTACTCGTACCTGTGCTGCCTCCTGTGGTTGTCTTTGTTCGTTCTTCCTCTTTCGCTTGCTCCTTTGCAAATAACCTCCCGAACTCTGAGACTGCGGTGTTCTCTTTCTGCCGGACCGGCGTGGTGCCTGTGCGTGCGCGCGGTGTTCGTGAGCCCGTCGTTCTAAGACTGCGGTTTCGACCGAATGGGCCACTTTCTTCGGGTTGGCGAGCGTTTCGTGTAGAGCTAGGCGTGTTAGGTTTGCCTTGCTGCGTACAAGAGAGATTGACAACAAAGAAAGTATGGGCGAGCTTACTCTGCATAACGATAGCCCCAGGGGAGTGTGTCGCCCTTGGGATCTCGCGCGCGTTCTTCGGGTAGGACTGAATGAATCTCCATGGTGGACGAAGGAAACCACGGGGTCTTGCTGCGCTGAGATTCTAAGCCACGGGCAAGAAATGGCAAAAGGCGAGACTGAAGCGGGTCTGAATTCAGTGAAAGTCCAGGTGGGTCTCGACCTGGGCAAAAGAAGGTGACTTGTTGTTTTAGATTCGTAAAAATGGTGTTGATGAAGAGCAAAGCGTAAAGCGCATCAATAGATTGGGGTCGAATAAACACACAAAAAGTTCCCCCACAGCCTCGTGGGTCAATCTCCTCAGCCTTGTTCAACCATTCAGCGTGTTACTTAAGCAAATCACCACTGGCAAGTGGTTACCTTCATATTCTCTATGGTATTGTTCTTATAACTCTTCTGCATTCGTTGCTGACATAGTATCTCTCTGATCTTCTTCAAGGAGCGGGATCTGTCTAGGAAATATTCTCATCATTGACCAGATGTACTCCCAAAGGTCTGGGCCTTCGCATCATTACTCCTAGGCATGTTTCAAACCTGCTCACGCCGACTATGCACCATTGGAAGAGATGGCGGTCCTTTCAACAGTTTCTTTACTCTTTTCCTCCTGCTTTTCCTGCTTGGCCTTCAACTCACCAATCTTGGTCTCGGCAAGTTTGTTCGCATCCATGCCCATAGCCTTCATCCAAGCCGGATCAATCGACTCAACACTCAGATACGGAGAAGGGTCCCCTTTGGTCACGAGTGCCTCCACGGTGCCCATGCCCAAAAAAGCCCACATGTTCTTCTTTCCCGGCCCGATGTATTCAATGTCGTAATCCTCCCATCGCGGCTTTTTGATAAGCTCGACATAGTGGAGGGAGCTACCAGGCCACACAGCGTTGACGCGACCTGTCTCGTTGTTCTTGTACCTGCACATCGGGAACATTGTAAGCACTGCGATCGTTTAATGCCAGCGAATGGTTGATGTGGTAGCATTGAATGGAAGAATGTGGTGCGAGAATGATGGAAGTATAACGTACCAAGATCGACATTCCTCTACCCAGACGGTATGCTTCATCCACTCCTGACAATGATCATTGAACGCGTCCGTCACATCCTGTAAGAAAGCAAGGTTAGATCCTGATCTTTGAGGAATAGCACACAGAGCAAACATACCTGCTTCGGAGATAAACTGCATATGTACTGGGTCTGAATCTTCTTGATCATCTCAAGTGCGTAATACGACACATATAGCAACGGACCCATGACACTGCCGTTCTCAACAGGCCAATTTGGTCCGATGAAGGTGAGGAAGTTGGGGAACCCAGGAATACCAAGGCCGAGATATCCTTCAGGGCAGACCTTCCACTTGTCGGCAAGATCGATGCCATTCTGTCCAACTATGGGGAATCGAGGACGGTATGACACATCGAAGCCGGTGGCACATATAATGGTGTCGACTTCACGGTGAACGCCATCTTCTCCAATGACGCCGGTTTCGTCGATCTTGGTGACCGGCGTGAAGTGCACATCGACGTTTTCTTTCTGAATCGCCCTAATTATTGTGTCAATGCCTCTGCTCATAATCAGGACTGGTCTGTACTCACTCCATGTAAGGATCGCCCGGAGTGACTCTGCGGCAGCCAATGCCGAACTTGGGAGTAAAACCTTCCAACAATCTCTTGTCCTTGACAAATTCCGCCATTCGTGCCTTGATCAAAGCCTGTCCTTGCACCTGGGCCTCTGCATTCTTGTAGAACATTCCCCAAAGCCCGCTGTACGCAGTCAGAGAACTGTATGTTGTAAAGTAAGAAGAGCAAGAGTGATGGTCCGCGCACTCAGCACTCTTGCTTCGACAATTAGCACACTTACTTGACTTGGTCCTCGATCGACTTGGCATGCTCAACGATCTTGTATGGGTCATGGAAGTCGGTCTTTTGCTCGCTTGTATATTCTGCACGCTCATTAGTATCCGCCTTGGACTTCGTGAACAACATGGGCCGCAAAAATCAACTCACCGTGGTTGGCACCAAAATTGTTGGCAATTTGAACAAACCAGACACCTGTCATCAGGTAAGCGGGCATGCAATGGACTTGCGCGAAAACTCCTACCCGTCCTGACAAAGATATCAAGATGTTTAACATGGGGTTGCATAGTAGGTACCGTTTGAATACTTGAGGCCTTCCGCTTGTTAGTGCGTTTACGCTCCCTATCGAGATATGACGTGGACTTACTCCAGATCCAATAACCGCGACTCTATCGTTCTTCCATTCTTCAGCTTGATAGTCCTTTGGCCATCGAGCAGTATGAATGATGCGGCCCTTGAATTTCTCCATGCCCTCAATATTGGGCCACTTGAAGTTGTTCAAGATTCCTGTCCCATGAAGAAGCACGTGGCATCTATCTTCAAACAGCCTTGTCGTTCCGTCGGCGTTGGTCTGCTTCAGCTTGACTAGCCACTCGCCAGTCTCTTGTTGCCAGTAACATCCGATTACTTCGCTCTTGAAGGTCATGTACTTCCGGAGTCCGAAAACCTCACAAACTTTGTCGAGATACTTCCAGATATCGGGAGAATAGGAAAAGAACCGGGGCCACTCGGGCTTTTTTTTGGTCAACAGAGGAGCTTGTGGAGCCAATCATTCTCTCTACTTACATTCAAGGCAAACGGAAACGTATAGGCATGGGAGGGAATGTCACTTGGCCCCGTCAATGATGTTCACAATATGCATGATTCGCAAGAATAAAGGATCAGTCAGTCACATACCAAGCACACCCGGGGTACCTGTTCTCGAGCCACGTCCCTCCGATGTCTTCATTTTTCTCGTAGATAACATGCTCGACATTCTGGAGATGCTTCTGAATATGGTAGGCACTGGGACCCATCAGTCAAATACCACTTGGTACCGTATGAGACCTACTTCATGATTCCAGTGACACCTGCGCCAATGGAAAGGACACGGACTTTGCGCGTGTACGGCCCATCAAGTACAACGTCTAGTTCATCTTGTTCAGCAAACACTCGGATCATCAAGAGTGGAGGTAGGCTGCTGGCTTTCCAGGATCCCATGAGCGAGGATACTACCTACCCGGGATTTCGTAGTCACCGCGAGGCACTCCATTGTTCGAATACCCGTCGGTCGACCAACTGGCCAGCATATTGATATCGGGTGCCATGTTGACTCAATCACGTGATCGCAGGGGGGGGGGAAAGTCGCATGAAAGAGGCGCCAGGGAGACTAACAAACAGTCGACGGCAAATTTCTCTGCATGGAAAAGTATTATGACGAGATAAACAAATTCCGACACCCTGGAAAGAAAAGGAATCGAAGAACTTTAATACTGGATTTCAGGTTCAGGTCACACTGCTGGCCTTTACCTCGGCCATTGTGCGAGGGTGTCCTCGTAATGTGTAGTCTCATCTGGGCTGATCTCAGACTAAAGATAAACCCCAACGAATGAAGGCACGCTTATCCCTCCAACATCTGCTTTTTGTCCGCGGTTGCAGCGGGACGCCTCAGTCAGGCCATAAATATGATGGTCCTCCCCCAGCAGGGGCAATGGAGCAAAGTGGAGGTGTGTCCTGCCATATGCGGGGAAGGGGGTCCTTGCTTGAGGTTGATGAGCCTGATCTCGACTCAGCGAATCCACTCGTTTCGTTGAACTGACTCGAATCCTCGTACGTTGCATAAACTTGGCGAAACCCTGGGGTACATGTTCTTGGACTCGGACGAACACTTGGGCTCAGCATCGCCAATGCCGATGCCTCGCTTTCCCGGCAGTGTCAGCTCACGCTGACACCAAGATACACGACTCAGGAATATCTTTCAGTACTTTCCCTCTAAGGGAAGATCTCGCGAACTCCGACCTGCCGATATTCTGAACGTTCCTTCTGGCATGATCCAATTTTGCTGCACTGCTGACCAATAGCTCAGATCTTTCCGTGTCAAGGTGAGATTAACCAACCGAGTACCTCCAGCCTCGAGTTCCACTTTGGTGAAATTCCGGAGCACTTTTACTGGTGTTTCGATAACTTCTCCTGTTGATGGCTCGCGTATCGAGGAAGGGAAGCTGACGTATATTTGAACGACCTCTTTTCCTTTGCGGCGTCCGACGTTGTCAATTGTTACCTGAACACCAACATATTCTTCGAACAAGGCAGGATTGCCTCCCTGGCCTCCTCCTGCTTGACTCGGTTGTTGTTTGAGCTCGTATCCCTTAGGATATGGGTAGTTCCCTTTCCTGACTTGGCTGGTGCTCGAGATGTACGGATAGATGAACTTCTTCAACTTGGAGAAATCTTTGGGAAAGACTGCGCTCTCGGCATCGGGTATCTCTTCATTCATAGCAGGTGGTGCATGCGATTCAGGCTTTTGCGAAGGTAGTGGAGACTTGGCCTTCAAGCTCGTGACCTTCAGGTCTGAGAACTGGAAAGTAGAATAGGATAGACCGTGACCAAACGGGTATCGTGGTTCGATATTATGCTTGTCAAAATGGCGATAGTCAATAAAGAGACCTTCCTTAAAATCAACCTGTGGTATGATAGCGTTCGGGTAGTAGAGAACCGGTGCACCAGGGCCATAGTCGTCAAGGCTTTTGCCCAAGGTGTAGGGAAGTCGCCCAGAAGGATCCGCACGGCCAAAAAGAACGTCGGCGAGAGCATTGCCACTTTCTTGACCGGGTAGATTAGCAAATAGAATTGCCTTAACAGAAGGCAGGTCGGCGAATCCCTCGACCAAGACAGGTCCAACTGAGTGAATAACAACGACGACTGGACCACCACAGGCTTCGGCAACATTCTTAATCAGAGCACCTGCCCCTTTCTGTATCTCAAGATCGTTTCTGTCCGCTCGCTGAGATGCCCAAATGCGATGTCCCTCGCCGGCATCAGCGTTTCCAAACACAATGCACAAATCTTGCTCTTTGAGAGTGGTCTTGAGCCGCGAGGACACACTATTGGTAAGGGAAACAGTGACATCAACCGTGGACTTGTCAAAGCTTGCGTTCAATGCTGATAGCGGGTCGACGAGATAGCTAAACTCGGTAGCCCCTGAACCCCAGCCGACGGCAAGAGTGCCTTGATTACAAGCTCGATCCTCACAATAGTTCGGTCCATTGCCAGGGCCAGCATCCTCACCAATGATGGCGACTTTCTTCGTGTTGGAGGCACCGAGTTCTTCAAGGGTTGGGCTAAGAGGCAACAGTGAATCTTCATTCTTTAGCAGAACAGTACCTTCAATTGCAACTTGGCGAGCGATATCCCGGCTCTCATCATTCTCGGTTTCGATGAATTGATTGACGACAACTTTTGGCTGCTTGCTACTGCTTCCATGGTGCAAAAGACCATACTTGTCATCGGTCCACGATGAGAAGTTTGGCAAGGTCGAGTCCCACGAGTCTTGGCCCAACTGGTACCACGCTGCAACCACTCGAATCACCATATCGTTCAATCTTGACATTGGTACTGATCCGTTCAATACGGCGATGGTGAGCTGATCGCCGAAAAGCGCCTTCCCGTTCTGCCAGTATAATCCATCACCAGGCATTGAGACATCTAGACCGGCAAGCGCACTAGCGACACCACTTCGTTGAGCCAACCAATCGGACTGAATGAAGCCCTGGAATCCCATCTCGTCTTTCAGGATGCCATTCATAAGCTTGCTATTCGCGCAGGCGTATGAGTTGTTGACCATTTGGTAGGAGCACATGACTGACGCAACCCCTGCTCGAATGCTCTCCGCAAAAGGCCAAGCATAGAGCTCATGGAGAGTTCGATCGTCAATGTTAGAAGACATGGCTTCCGGTAAACCCCATTCGAACGACTTGCGGAAGTGCTCTTGTTCATTTCCAATAAAGTGTTTGGCCGTCGCAATGATGCCTTCGGATTGGATCCCCCGAATCGTCTCAGATGCCGCTACTCCTTGCAAGACGGGGTCAGAGCCAAAGCCTTCCCATACCCTACCACCAGCAGGATTTCTTCCTAGAGGACCCATGGAAGGGCCCAGCAGGACATTGACTCCTTTAAGCTTGGCCTGGCGTGCATGGGCAGCACCACGTCGACGCATAAGATCGCGGTTGAAAGTTGCGCCGACAGTAAGGCCTGCTGGAAATGATGTTGCATGATCAGTGAAGCGAATGCCCAATGGCCCATCCTGGAGACACAGTCCGGGGAAGCCGGCGTTGATGGCAGGGGCAGTATTGCCTACACACAAATCCATAGACCATCCTGTGCCGGTAGTGATATTGACCTTCTCCACCAGACTCATGCGGTCAACCAGCTTCCGCGCTTTCTCGTAGCTGTCCTGCCATGATGGAAGAGTGCCTCCTTGCGGGGTCGGATACCATGGGGGCGACTGGCCATCGACTTGACCTGTACGATAGACCCAATAACCACCACCACCAATGATAGAGGTGAAGACTGCGAGGACGAGGACAGAAGTGGCAATGTATGTCTTCGTCAGCTTTCGACCACCACAAACCCGGTTGCTGACTGATGTCGCCGAGTATTTCGATAACTTGCCGGTGCTTGCACCCGCAGGATCCAGCAAGTGTCCATCGCTAGGAGAATGAGGCTTTACATCTTCGTCCGACAGATCTCCGTCGCCCACACTCGCGCCAGAGTCGTAATTCTGGAGAGACTGATATCGGGGTTTGAGGGTCGGCATTCCCAACAGTCTGATGATATCCGCAGAGCTCTAGAATTTTAGACAGCACAATAGACCAATCAGTCTCCAAAGCAGAAGGTCGAACTGAGGAGCTAAGAACACGTTAAGGAGGAGTAAACCGCGGTTTCGGAGATGACTGAAGACTCCAGGGTCACTAGGCGCGCCACGGACCAGCTGCCGAGGCAAATAGGCAAATCGGTGGACGGTCGGGTGGAGGGGAGGAGAGAAGGGCAGCTCCGATGTGGCTAAACGAGGAGAACAAGATCGGAGGTTGGATGCAGAGCTGATGAAATAATGCTGGATATTTAAATCAGGAGCTTGATGGTCGTGTAGCAAAAAGCCGGTCCGAGGAGGAATCGATTGAGTGAGAAGTTTGTGTCGCAGGTCGAGCTTGACGTTTTTATTCTGCGCTGGCTCCCTTCTCTGTCTTCCTTCACTCTTCCACTGATCGCTTCTTCCAACTCACTTCTGATCTGTCGGTGAGGTCTAAAGCCCAGTTGCTGTTGCTCTCCGCCAGTAACTGACCCCGGCTCAGCCCTTCCGCAGCCGGCAACGAGACGCCTCGTCCATTTGTTTGCTGCCCCTCCCCACTCAACCACTTTTTTGTCCTACGTCCTCGACAACAAAACATGCTGGCTTCCTCTGCGTTCAAGAGACTCCCAGTGCGAAGATTGGCTGCCGGTGCTTTGGCTGTACGAGCACCATCCTCAGCAATCCGCCCGTCACCGAAGTTCTCCCAACGAGTTTCCCGAGCCGTGCCAGCCATGGCTTCATCCTTTTCAACCTCGGCCGTGAAAGGCTCCTCTGCGCCCAGCAAGGCTCCAGAGGCTGCCTATGACCCCGAGATCACAGATATTGCATCCTACGTCCACAAGTACAAGATTGATTCAGACGTTGCGCTTGATACCTCCCGCTACATCCTCCTTGACACCATCGGCTGCGGTCTCGAAGCCCTCCGCTTCCCTCAATGCTCAGCTCTTTTGGGCCCAACTGTCGAGGGAACCACAGTTCCCAATGGATCTCGGGTGCCAGGTACACCATTTGTGCTTGACCCGGTCAATGGCGCTTTCAACATTGGTGCCATGATCCGATGGCTCGATTACAATGATTGTTGGTTGGCTGCCGAATGGGGCCATCCCTCGGACAACCTGGGAGCTATTTTGGCAGTAGCAGACTGGATCGCAAGAACAAACCGAGCTGGTGGTAACTTGGGCAATGGCAAGATCCCTACGATCCGAGATGTTTTGGAGGGTATGATCAAGGCCCATGAAATCCAGGGATGTTTGGCTCTCGAGAACTCCTTCAACCGAGTCGGTTTGGACCACGTAATGCTGGTCAAGGTTGCCTCTGCGGCCGTTGTGAGCAAGATGCTTGGCTTGAGCGAGTCAGAAACAGCAGCTGCTGTGTCTCAGGCATTCGTCGATGGCCAGGCTCTGCGAACCTACCGACACTCGCCCAACACCATGTCCCGTAAGTCCTGGGCTGCTGGTGATGCTTGCCAGAGAGCTGTCAATCTGGCTCTCAAGGTTAAGCAAGGTCAATCTGGAATTCCCACCGTTTTGTCTGCTCCTGTCTGGGGGTTCTACGATGTACTCTTCAAAGGCAAGAAGTTCGAGTTCCAACGTCCATACGGCTCTTATGTCATGGAGAATGTTCTGTTCAAGGTATCCTACCCTGCTGAATTTCATTCTCAAACTGCCGTGGAGGCTGCTCAGAAGATCTACAAGATCCTTGCGGACATGGGTAAATCAGCAGCAGACATCAAAGAGGTCACCAACCGCACCCACGAAGCTTGCATCCGCATCATCGACAAGCAATTCAAGCCCATGGACAACTTTGCTGACCGAGACCACTGCGTTCAATATATGGTTGCGACAATGCTGTGCTTCAACCGCCTGGAAGCTACGGACTATCTTGACGGCAGCGAGGCAGCTACCTCTCCATTGCTAGAGAGTCTCCGCCAGAAGATCAAGTGTGTTGAGGATCCTCAATTCACCAAGGACTACCACGACCCAGCTTTGAGAACCATCTCCAACGCTCTGACTGTTACGTTGAATGACGGCACTGTATTGGACGAGGTTGTTGTTGAAGCACCACTCGGCCACCGACTCCGACGTGACGAGGCCAAGCCAGAGATCCTGGCCAAGTTCAAGAGGCACCTAAGCCATCACTTCCCTGAATCTAAGATCAATGACTTGATCCAAGTGTCGACTGACGCAACGAAGCTTGACTCGATGGAGGTTGACAAGTACATGGATCTCTATGTCAAGGAGAAGATGGAATGGTAAAAAACGATAGAAATTTTAAATTGTGTGCATGACAAGGATTCCCCAAAATTGGCTAACATCAAAGGTACTTTGATGCGCAAAGGTTGAGAGGCTATTATTACATGGTGTAGATATGCAATTTGATGCGAACTTGGTCTCGTTTCTTACACCTATACTTTCCAGTACGATCATACTTGTGGTTCTAGGACTTACTGATGTCTGCAAATTCCCTCCTGGGTAGGACCTTTTCGTGCGCTCCTCTCCCACCCCATGCCTTCTTCCACATCCATGCCTCGTCCTTTTCGGGGCCATTCGACTTACCATCTAGAACATTGACCACGTACCTTCCGATAGTGGGAAGAAACTTCCAGCTATGGAATGAGCCTGCGGTCGCCAGAAACAAGTTCGACAGTTTCGAGGCTGGGTGTCGCGTAATCAACTGGTTCTGGTCCGGCGAGACAGCGTCCCAGCATATTCGCCAATCGTCCGGTGAACGGCCATTGTTCAGAATCTCAGGCACCCGCTGCTTGATGATGTCAATCGATTCATCTTTCAATGCTGCCGGTACAGCTCTCTGATCAGGCTCGGGTACCGAGATCTTCTGGGCCGTGTCGAGGTGAAGCTTCGTGTTGAGAAAGGTGTTCGAGTTGGTAAACTTGAAGAAACGCTCCTTGTTGGGTGGCATCACCTCGCCTTTGCTCCCGTATATCAACACTGGCATGTGCGAGTAATGCTCTGCTTCTACGTCGGAGAGCTTGAACGCCGCGACACAGACACCAGCCGCCTGTATCTGTCGGTGTATGCTATCTTCTTCCGCGATGTGGAGGGATTTCTCAAGAGGGCTCATAAGCCACGGTGTCCAGGCACCCGTGGCCAGGAGGATCTTGTCGCCAGTAAATATCCGTCCGTCTGCGGTTCGGACACCACTGAGTCTCTGTCTATCGACATCAGCGACCAGCTCGACGGCTTCGCCTACCTCGTAGTGCACGCCGGCCTTGACAGCCTCGGTCATCATGGCTTGTACGGCTGAACTCGCGTCGGCCCATCCGGCGCTCGAATTCGTGTAAGCCTTGTCGTATCCGGTTGTGTCTATTCCTGAGAGCACGCCGTTCCAGTACGTCTTGACTTGGTCCAGCGTAATATCCGCCGACGTATCGGGCCGCCCACTCTCGCGGAAGTTCTTGCGTATCCGTGTGGACAGATCGCTGTCTTTCTCGTCTAGAGCGACCCAGCCTGTCTGGTGGAAGTAGCGAGATATCAAAGGACTGTCTGTCCAATACTGCATAGCCTCGTCCGCGAGGTCCATGTAGAATGGTATGCTGTAGTCGGCGCGGACGATCTTGTTCATATCTGAAGATGCGGCGGAGGGAGAGGGCGCTGGTGCGCGGTCGAGCACCGTGACTCGAAGTGAGGCATGGCTTTGGGAGAGATGATAGGCGGTGCTGGTGCCAAAGATACCCGACCCGACAATGAGGATGTTATTGTGTGAACCTGTTGAGTCCGGGGCGGACTCCATGGCTAGACACGTATCCTGACTTGAGGTTCTTACTGATCGCCTTGTACTCACATCGTACAAGAAACTTGTCGTCCTCTACGGAATACGTCTCGCGTTTACCTGATTCTTCCCATCTGCAACACGGCGATAAGCTTGCGACATGATCCATAATCTCCGCACACTCGCTGGACGGCTGAAGTGCCGATTGTCAATCAATTGTGGCATAATCTGGGGGCGGTGATGGGCGCTGATTTGCCGTCGGTTAGCCATCAACGCCGTGGCCACGCAGCATGGTACATAAGCGTCCAATAAAGCCCCATTCTCTACGTCTAGTAAGCCCCAGCGAGCCTCCTCTCCAGTTCCAGGCTTGCTAAACATGGAGAAAATCGGCCGTCGACCTCGGTATTTCACCTTGGGATGTCGGGTTATGCGATCGGGTACGTATCGCTTAAGGCACCCGTGGCAGAGTGATGAGGGAAAGGCACTTGTGGCCATTATAGGTGGAATAGGATGATACTTGAGTCTTGAGGTCGGTCAATTACTTCATACTGTTGTCGTTGTCCTGCCTTAGAGTGCCTACTTGTACACAATCTCGTTGCCCTCAGAGAACGTCGGGTGAGATAGAGGGGTTATAGAGCTCCGCTTGGTCAGCGTTGGTGCGAGAATGGCTCTCGGTAAGATTCCCGCTTCACACACTGAATTGGACGCATTGGCTGACGAAACCACTTCAGCGACCGCAGCAGCAGTCGCCGCAGGCAGCTGGGCGACCGCAGCCTACCTCGATGGCAAATTCCACTTCCGCAAAGACTATCAGACCATGGCACGGATGAAGCAAGGAGAAAAAGAATACGCCCGCGCCATAAAAGAAGACAAAGTAAACCTGTGGTACGTTATCGAGAAGACGTGCAAGCAACACGAGAATCGCCGGGCGATATGGTGGCGCGAGCGGTCATACACTTTCCGTGAACTACACGACGAGTCCCTGCGCATTGCACAATGGATGCTGGACCAAGGTGTGAGACCGGGGGAACTGGTAGCGTTGTACTTGACGAACTCGCCGCACTTTATGTTTTCGTGGTTCGCGTGTCTGGCGATCGGTGCTGCTCCGGCATTCATCAACTACAATCTCGAGGGCAAAGCGCTCTTACATTGTTTGGACGTTGCCCAGACGAGGTTGCTGGTAGTGGACGACGATGCGGGATGCCAGGCACGAATCGAAGGAAGTCGAGCGGACATCGAGAGTAGGGGCATGAAGATTGCCGTGCTCGACGATGCGCTCAAGGAGAGTATCTCCTCGAGACCGGTTGTAAGACCAGGTGATGAACTCCGCGCCGGGACCAAGGGCGAGTTCCCTTATTGTTTGATATATACCAGGTAGGTCGATCCCTTCCCGATGTTGCTTTTGGGAAGGAACCACATCGCTGACACTTGGTGTGGTATGACAGCGGCACAACCGGTCTCCCCAAGGGCTGCGCCTTCACGCTCTCCCGAGTCTGGCTGATGTGCGGCCACTGTATGCCTATCTGTGACGGCCAACCTGGCGTGGACCAGTGGTACAACAGCATGCCTCTGTACCACGGCACCGGTGGTATCTCAAGTTCAACCTCCTTGATACAGGGTGTCAGTATAGCTCTCGCGCCCAAATTCTCCGTTTCACGATTCTGGAACGACATCCACGACAGCGAAAGTACCTTTTTCATCTACGTCGGCGAAACAGCGCGGTACTTACTGAACGCACCTGCGCATCCTCTAGAACGAAAGCACAAGCTGCGCGTTGCGTACGGGAACGGCCTGCGTCCGGACGTGTGGGCCAAATTCCAAGAACGCTTCAATATTCCTGAGATTGGCGAATTCTTCAACTCCACAGAAGGCATGTTCTCATTGTTCAACTACGACAGGGGACCTTTTTTGCAGGCGTGCGTGGGTCATCATGGACTGATCTTCCGAACGATGCTACGCAAAGTCTACATCCCTGTCAAGATCGACCACGAAACAGGCGATATCTGGCGAGACCCCAACACTGGCTTTGCCCAGCGAATGCCGTACGAGGAAGGTGGTGAGATTATCGTCGCAGTGCCAAACAAGCAGGCTTTCCAGGGCTATTGGCGCTCGGAGGCCGCGACGGACAAGAAATTCTGCACCGATGTGTTCAAGAAAGGCGACATCTACTATCGATCTGGCGATGCGTTGAGACGAGACGCCGATGGCCGCTGGCATTTCCTAGATAGACTAGGCGACACATTCAGGTGGAAGAGCGAAAATGTGTCGACGGCAGAGGTCGCGTTGACTATCGGCCAGTATCCCGGAATCGCGGAGGCGAATGTGTATGGTGTGCTGGTACCGAACCACGAGGGTCGCGCCGGTTGTGCAGCGATTCATCTGGATCCAAACCACGCAGGTACGCCTGTGAATTGGGACGACCTGCTCAAGTTCACGAGAGCGAGGTTGCCGCGGTACGCGGTGCCGGTGTTCCTCAGGGTCGTCAAGGCCAGTACGCACATACACAACCATAAGCAGAACAAGGTTCCGTTGAGGAAGGAGGGCGTCGATCCGAACCTTGTAGGTACCGAAGTGAAGGAGGGCAAGGATGATGTCTTTCTATGGGTGCCTCCGAAGGGAGACGCGTACGTTCCGTTTACACGAAAGGAATGGGAGAAGTTGGAGAGGAAGGAGGCGAGGTTATAGTATACCATCTGCCGCCTAGCACCATCTACCAGCTGCTATGACATGAATATATCGAACCTGCAGAGAGACAGAGACGGCGACAAGACTAGGATCGTGGTGATATGGGAAACATATGTCCACCTGACGTGGTTGGAAAGTGGACTAGATGTTCTTAGGGATAGACCGTTGGATGTTTCATGCACATACAGCGTACCACGTTAAGCGAGACATACAAGCTATAGTTACCTACCTGGGCACTTGGGCATATCTACCTCCCATATAACATTCTTCAGCTCATCAGTCAGTCCAGTAGTTACCGTCGTCTATTGTTCACCAACCCATCCTGACTCTCCTCCCGTTCCCTTCCTTCCTGCTCTTGTCTCCGCTGCAGATCGGCCTTGTCTACATGCTTCTCTGGATCAAACACATAAATCGGCCACTCGAACCCCACAGTCCGCTTCACAACCGTGGGCAATCTAATCCATAGCCCAGGCGGCAAGGGAATGAGAATACTCGTACTGTCCAACCAGGCCTTGTGCCTCGTCCAGCCTTCCCCATCCGGGCCGTCCTTGTCGTACTTTTTCTTCGCGCCTGGTCGTTCCTGCAACGTCAATCCCGACACGAAGAGCAGCAAGAGCGTCAAGAACACGGCTCCAACGATACTCGCGTACTGTGCCGCGTACGGCCCAGATCCCGATGGGATGTACCCGTACGCACTGGGCGAGATGGCCAGAGTGAAAATGGCAAATTGCACCGCGATCTCGCCAAAGTAGTTTGGGTGTCTGGACCACGCGAACAAGCCAACGTCGCATGTCGCGCCCTTGTTCTTGGGGTCACAGCGGAACCGGTACTTTTGGACATCGGCGACGGCCTCCACCAGGAACCCAACGGCGAACATGATGACGCCGACAATGTCCGCGGCGGTACCGAACGAAGGATGCGCGTATTCTGTGACGCGGGGAGAGTTGAGGATCGTGACGGGAAGACTAACGCTCCATACCCAGAGGGCTTGGAAGGTCCAGAAGCCCAGGAACGGGAAGAAGCGGGATCGTTTGTCGTCGAAGCGCGTGTCGGAGCCTGTCTTGAGGATTCGGAAGAGTAAGAACCCAGAGAGACGTGCTGCCCATACCGCAAGGCAAAGACTTGTCAGGATTTGACGGGCCGTGTGCGTGGCGGAGAGCGAGAGTGTCAGGACGCAGAGGATGATGAAGTTTGTGCCTCCCGCGAAGTCTGGATGGCTGTGTTAGATTATGTTTTCACCTACTCGGAGTAAAGACTTGAGCAGTAACGACATACCTGTCAATTTGTCGAATTGGCAAGTATATGCAATGGAGAATCCGAGAAGTTGGTATCCAACAGTCACAAGAAGCGTGATGGCGAGGTAGTAGTCGTCGAGAACGTGATGGACGGCCATTCTGTGTCCTGTTTAGGCTGCTGGAGGTTACGAAGGAGCCTTGTCTTCAGCTGGCTTATTTCGTATGGCGATTAAAACTGGCCACTGATCTTCTGTTGAAACACGATGACCAAGGGGAAGTGTAGCAGATTGATCTACCAATGTGATGACCCTGGTTCGAGGAATACTATTCCATTCACATAGACACCAAAGATGTGAAATAGTGCCGTGATGAGGAGTTGTCCATCCTGCTGCGGACTGACGACCTACATGAGTCGTGGCTTAGCATGCTCGTGCAAGTACCATCATGAAACGACATGTGCTGATGCTGATTGTTCTACTATTCGAGATCTTGACCATATATCGTCGTGCTGCGAATCTCTAACGATGACGTCGTTGATTTTTGCGGAAGATCGACGCCCCGGAGGAATGTCGCCCCGGTGTCAACACTATACAAAGTACGGATACCCTACAGTATGGAAGCGCAGCCTCGCCAGGTCTAGAAGCCTTGCGTGCCTTTCGGTAGCCTCAATGCAGTACTCAAGGTCCCTAGGCTGCTATTTACCCCCTCACTTGCTGGGAATGGCATTGAGAAGGAAAAAGTGTTCTCATGTTTAAATGAATGAGATATTGTTTGATGACAGGGTATCGCTCGTACTATTATCGACAAGTATATTAGATACACCACTGCGCCCATACGCCCAAGCAAACGTCGTACAGAAAACATCAAGTAGTGTAGTGTAGGGAATCATCCTCTGCCTCCCAAAGTAGCTTAGTATCCAGCCTTCCTGAGCTCTGCCTCTGTCCACCCCCACAGTTTCTTGCCTGCCGCGGCGTCCGTTGCCCATTTGTTGTTCTGGACCTTTCCAACGGGAGTGTAATACTGTCCATTTTTCAGCACTTCCTTGTTCGCACCTGCGGCTAGCCACAACGTGTTGAACGCTCCCGCTTCAATGGACTGGAATATCAGTGGGCCGATCAACTTGGATCCATATCTGACGAGCGGGTTTGTCTGAGAGTTCGCGGCGTATAGGTCGGTATGGATCATACCGGGGTGTAGAGACACGCTGGTGAAGGCTGGGTACCGACGTGCGAATTCCGCTGCGAACATGATGTTTGCTGCCTTCGAGGCCCCGTAGCGTGCCCATGGGCCTTGGGTGGAGAGCTTCTCCGTTGACAGGATGGTGTCGAGTTTCGGACCAAAGTTCCATGCCTCGGACGAGAGCGAAATGATGCGGACGTCTGGGTTGTATTGGGTTGCTGTCTTTTGAAGCAACGGGAGAAGAAGCTTGGTTAGCAGAAAGTGGCCGACGTGGTTGGTGCCCAGCTGGATCTCCTGTCCTGAGGCAGTCTTTCCTTCGGGGACAGCCATGATGCCAGCATTGAGAATCAAGATGTCAAGTCTGTTCGTGCGACTGGTGACTTGGTCGGCTGCTTCGTGGACAGACGGCAAGGAAGCGAGGTCGAGCGGTAGGAACTCGATGTCGACATCTTGTGAGATGCTGGCTTTGATGGATGCAATGGCGTCACTGGCTTTGGCTTCTGTTCGGGAAGCTAGGAAGATCTTGTGCGGATTGTGCTTCGCGAGCTGGAGGACAGTTTCCTTGCCCAGTCCAGCATTACCTCCAGTAACGAGGATGACTTTGTCGGCGAGACTGGGGATGTCCTTCTCCGGATTGAATGTTTCGCTGCTGCTGAATGGCCACATGTTGACGAGACCAGGGAGGAGTATTTCAATGGCGGTCAAAGGATGAGTTGCGTATGGCAAGGCTAGGCCTGTAGCTAGATAGAAGAAATCTTGAAGGTTCGAAAGGCTTGGAAGTATTGCTTTGTTTGTGTGGGTGGGTTTTTGGATTTCATCGTTGGGTTGTCCATTCTTTTGTACCTCGTCGACCTCTGTGTTCTTGACTTCTTCTCGTGATGATGGTGGTGGTGGCGCCATCAACGCAGTAATATCTCTCCGACTCCCCTCGACAGTCTACGTGCATAGACTTTGAGGGTCATGCGTACCTAGGCACATCAGTAACCTAGCAGGGCCACTGTTTACGGACATAGACTATGAAGGAGAGTCGGAGAGATGGTGACGATTCGAGGTCTCGATTCGAGCGGAGACACCCAAGCGCCGGCCGGTGTCACAACTCAACTCAATGAGCCGCTTCTGTGTTACGGCCGCAGCCCAGACAGGACATCTACTAATCCAGCAACTACCTCTTTCGTCAAGCCTGTTAGAAATTGACAAGACTAAACAACAAATGTAAGACAGAACTCAGAGTGATTTTTGCTGTCAACCAGCTCTCATTCATGGGTATCATTAAACACTTTGTCCTGTATCAGAACTCCCTATCGCTATGCTAAAATGGCCAACACCACCTGGGCCTGCCACTGTCTAGTAGCAGAAACCCTCCACATGAAGATAGATCCCTTGAGCGCCCGTGCCCTTATGTACTGCTCGTTCGTCCGACAACGCGGCCACACTTCGTCGCACATCGTCCTGTAAGCCCTGTGGTCCACAGACCACTACTGCGCTTTCTCCTTCTGCCTCCTCAAGGACTTTTCGGATGATACTTCGAGGCTTCGGCCGACCAGCCACCAATTTAAGGCGCCGTGTAGGCACGATTACCTCTGAAGTGTTCTTCTCATTGATTGATGACGAGGATGAGGATTCTGCACTTGATGCAGGTGCACAGCAACAACATGTTTTTGGTTGCCCATCCTCGTCGACGGTGCTCCTGCAGCAGCAAGTTCCGTCAGATCCGCAACCATCCTGGACACCTTCGTTGGATGTGACAGAGCGGACATCAACCTTTTCATCTGTGGCTTTCTTTCCCGTTCCAGTCTGTTTGGTGAGAAGAGTGGCAATCTCAGCCGCCCCATGTGCTGATGGCTCACAAGTGTCATCGGTATTGGATGCTTCCAATTTATCGTCACAAGTCACGTAGATGCTCAGGTCAAGCTCCTTGTCAAAATGACCATCATGTCGCCGGACCTCGTCAACGTCCATAAGTGCGGTCTCCAGCTGTTTCTGAAACCAGGACACTCGATCGCGAGCTTTGACCACCCAGACGAATCGAATGCGCTTCGTAACAATGCCAGCACCAGAAACACTAGTCTTCCACCGCTGTATGATGTCACGCATTAGAGGTACTGTGAAGGTAGCACCAGTACTGCCAGCAAAGAGGCAGATGCTGTCAAACTGCCGCAAGGGTCTGATTTGGCCGTACGGACCTTCAACACCAACAAGCCTTTGTCGGTTGACAGCGAGGTCTTCGTGACTTGGAAGGCCCGTACTTTTTTGAGCAAACCGATGGAAGCGTTTTGTGCCACCTCCTTGTGCTTGAACCAGAAATTCCAACTTCTCATCGGCCTGGATCGAGGCGATGCTGAATGGATGACTCTGCAAAGGAACCACCGTATGGCACGAGAGGAAGACGTGCTGTCCAGCTTTCCACCTCAGAACTGGCTTGTCAATGGTAATCCGCGTTACGTTTCCTGGCAGCGGCGTCAAGGTTGCCCTATTTGCCCAGAGCCAATCTCTCCCCGGCACTTTTCGATGGAAGAATGAGAAATTGGCGAAAACCGTGACGGCAAATCGGAGGACTCGATCGAAGAAGAAGATCGCAACACACGCCCAGACATAACCCGGGCCATAGTCAACATGGATCACAACGCACCCGATAAATCCAGAGAAAAGGATGAGATGCACGACGAGGAAGACCTCGTAACTCAAACGTCGCATCGGTGCAAAGGAGGTAGCCACAATGGCAGTCAAGATGCACCAAGCAGCAAAGCCAGTTTGAGTCATGTTATCTGTCGTCAGCTTTACTTTGATGTAGTCGTAGCGTGCCCAACTTCTGAACCAGAATCCAAGATGGAAAGTAGCAGTCAACCAGAGCACTCGGGCCACCCATCGATGCAACCAGCTGAGGCGTTCGTAACCGACGCCGGATAGGAAGCCGATGATGTTTTGCTTGCCCGCGAGCAGGAATATTAGAGGGAGCTGGGTTTGGGCCATGCATCCACACCGGTAAGCGATATTCTCCCAACTCCATTGATCCTCCGTGTCGTACTTGTAGAAGCAGAACACACAGACGGTGGTGAGATATGACAGGACCACAATGACCTTGCCCAAGGGTGGCGAGCGTATCTTGAGCCAGCCCAGCTGATAAGTCGGAAGTGATGTAGCATTGATTTCGCGACTTATGGCCGTCATTGTGGCGTAAAATGCCCAGAGAAAAGACTTTGGCTTCGCATCGAGGTTTCGTTGTCGTTGCCAGAGAAGGATGTGGTCAAGAAGATTCAGCAGGGCTGCAAAAGCAATGACAGAGCCGATGACCACCCAGAACATTTTCTGCATGTAGAAGTAACCTGGAACATTGTTCCCAGCGCTCATGCTTCCCATATCCATATCCCCCATTCCCCCTCCATGATCATGTCTTGTGAGAAGAGCCATGATTGTCGAGTAGTGAAATGATCAGGATACAACGGCTCTTATCCTCCAGGTGTTATGATTGAACAGATCGCTGTCCAACAAATAGGTGCTGTGCGCAAAACGGACCGCTGTTCTCAAATGCAATCACCACAATGGGGTTTGGTCCGTCAATGCCATAGATGCTGTCAAGTACTCTGTGTCAGGTAGACCATAGACGAGAGACTGCTAGGCTAGGTCGGTCGTTTGGGTCTGGTAAAACTCGTGGACCAAGACAAGATGCTGCGCAAAGATATGATTGTGTATTGTGCTTTTTCTTGGGTTCATATGAGTACAGAAACCTCCAAGTCCAGGATCCGGTCAGAGAAAACGTGCTCTGTAGCGGACGGTGATGGACGGAACAAGGATCAGTCGAGACCAAGGAAACCCGCCGGGTCAGCGACTGGAGGGGCAAATGAGGTTCAACCACACGGAGAGCAAAGAGAAGAACAAAGGAAACATGCTCAAGTCGAGGCGCGTCTCTCACCACCCACTGTATGGGTATCCTGCGGAGACAAAGAACAGGGGAAACGTGGTCGACTGGTGGACTGTGCATAAAGCGGATTCTTCCTGCGCCTCAACCGCAGCTAAAAACCGTGAAGTCGACAAACTTGCTCGCCAAGAACTTGCTCAACTCTGGGTTCCTTTGAAGTCCTCAGTAGCCAGAGCAGTCAGATCAGTCCGGTCAATTTCAAAGTGGACTCGATTACCGTCCCAGACACATACTGCACGTCTTGTCGATAACAATAATGTGAAATCCGAATCCTACTCGAATGTCATGCTGCTCAACTCACTGGTGAACAATTACGCGGTCCATCTTCTGTAACATGCTCAACCTTTGAACACCGTCGACCATCATTAACACACAGCTTGCACCCTCTCGAATAGCGAAATTCCAACACTTCTACTCTGCATACTTGTGCGGGTTCGAAGCCACTACATCTACGGTACCGCCGACTACACAGTTTCCCCTACTCGACCAAATAAACCCGCCTCTAAACATATTCCAACATGTCGCATTCGATGTCTGGCATGGACCACATGGACATGACATTCTTCACTGGCCATACCACGCCTCTATACTCGAACTCATGGACACCGTCGTCTGTAGGAGGCTATGCAGGCACCTGTATTTTCCTGATCCTTCTCGCCATCATGTTACGACTTCTCTTCGCAGCAAAGGCCATCTGTGAACAGCGATGGTTGACTGCCGCGCAGAACCGACGTTATGTGCTTGTCCGAGGAAGGTCAACGGAAGCTGGCAGGATTGATCAGGACCCTGACGCCAAAACTGGCTCGCTGGTGACGGCGAACGGCGTGGAGGAAAACATCAAAGTCGTACAAGCATCGACCGGAACAGTGGTTCCTTTCAGATTGTCGGTCGACGTACCTCGTGCTTGTCTTACTACCCTCATCGCCGGTATCTCATACTTACTGTAAGTCAAGCAATCCGTGTTACGATGTTTCGAGCTGTACCTGACTTCTTACAGCATGTTGGGAGTTATGACCATGAACGTGGGCTACTTTCTCTCGGTGCTGGCTGGTGTTTTTGTTGGCGAATTGGCCGTGGGCAGATATGCTCAGATTGACGAACATTTGCATTGAGCGACGTTTAATGATACCCGTATATTTCCTAGCCAAAAGCTCGACTTGACAGACACGGTCAACGAAAAGATTCTGTATTGTATAGAGGTCGATTGTCTGAAGGGGCCATACACTATGCTGGAATTGTCTTAGAATCGGCATAGCTGAGCTTCGGGAATTCAGGTTGATGATGGTATGAAACACGCACCTGAATCGACAGCATGAATATTCATCTTGGAACGAGTCATTCTATAATTCGTACTTCAGCGTTGCTCATACCACTTTGTGCCACCACATGCGTGTCCATCACCAGCCTTCTGAGAGGAACGTGAATGTGATGTGGGCCTCGTACAATAATACGAGTTGCCCCTCTCGTCGACTCTCCGCCTCAACCCCTGTCCCGCGCTGCCAGGCTAACAAAAAAGTGAGCATGTTTTCGCTCTCCACCACAAACTTGCTCTTTCCAACCAACGTGTTATACACGCCTTCCATATGACACCAAGGCTTGAATGAAGCAAGGTCAGGTAAGCTCGACAAGCAAGCGAAGCTCCGGCGCGATCCTGAACAAGCTACAACGTGGGCGGTCTAAAGGGACCCTAATGTAGTTTCCTGGACTTTCGCTCCGTTACTACACGCCCTGACATATTTGATCGTGGCTACGCAGTACCGTATATTCCCCCTCGTCGCTTCGTCCAGTGCTTGTCGTCCTCTATTGCACTGGTTAGTCCATCCTTTTCTACTTCAACTGCCTCCGTATTGCCCCAAAACCTCAAGCCTTCTAAACCCTCGATCTCATCAACCGACACAATGGTTCCTCAGTCACTTCTTGCAGCCCTCTCGCTGCCTCTGTTGGCCACTGCACATTTCCACATCCTGTACCCGACGCCGCGCAGCGATGTCGACGACACAGAGCCTACCTTTCCCTGCGGTGGTTTCCCAGTCTCGAAGAACCGCACACTCGTCTCGAACTCGGTTATCCCTGTAGCTCTGGAAATGGGCCACGATCGAACTGTCATTCAGATGCTGCTTGCACTGGGCAACGACCCTGGCGACAACTTCAACATCACTCTCGAGCAGACCTTCCAGCAGCAGGGCGAGGGTGATTTCTGTTTGCCCACAGTCAAGATCCCTACCGACTTGAATATCACCGACGGTACCAATGGTACTTTGCAGGTGGTCACGGACGGCGAGGGTGGTGGCGGCCTCTATGTCGTATGTTGTCTCCTCGAGAGTATGTTCGTAGGTGCCGTTGACTAATGAACCTGCCTAGTGCGCTGACCTTACATTCACATCTGCTCCAACAATCCAATCCCTTCCAAGCTCTTGTACCAACGGCACTGGCGTCACAGCCTTCCCATTGTCTTCGGTTGTCAACGCCAATGTGACAAATGGAGATGGTTCGCCTCAAGGCGGCTCTGGCTCTGGCTCTGGCTCGGGTTCGCCCTCGCCCTCGGGCTCGTCTTCAGCTTCGGACAACGCGACCCCTAGTGCCACGGCGAGCGGTTCGACTAGCTCCCACACTGGTAATAGCGCTGCCGTCTTGACTGCTGGCTGGGGCGTGTTGGGTGCTGCAGTCCTGGGGGCTGTTGCCTTGATGTAAGATATCAAAGACTAGGAGATAAATTTCCTTCAAGCTTGCGAGCAGGATTGGAGTTACAGACACTATTCACAACCAGATGATACTCAAACATGATAGCTCTGCTCGTATGGGATTTGAGTGCACCGTGAACAGTACAATGCAGAGTCTTGCGAGAATGAAAATGACTTACGAAGCGTCAAGTTGCCAATAAGAATCAATCTCCATGAACATTTGTATTTAGACTATATGTCATGATTAAGGCCACGTCTCGACAAGATTCCACTCGCCTATAGTTTCACTTGGCTGTCTCCCACCGGGTCCGCCAACTTCTTCTGACAATGTCCAAATTTGTCTTTTTGCGTTGGCTGGATCGGTCAGATCTACTGCCTCAACCTGCTCTGGCGTGATGATGCAGACTCGAAAATTCTTCCTCGCCAGTGGTTCTTCTGAAAGATGTCCCCCCTTCTGGCCCAGTCCTTCTCCTGCTGCTTCGTCCTTGCCTAAATCTAATGCTTTGCCAGGTTCGGGGTTCTTAAAAGAGCCTCTCATTGGGGGCGAGAGATTCTCAAAGTGATTCTCGGTCTCACGCTTCCATGACCAATCTTCGTTCTTCTCTTCGTGACCCTCTTTGGTTCGCATATAGCGACCAACCTCGGCCTTGACAGTGACGGTCCCCGAGTTCTGTGCTTCTTCGCCGCCTTCGATATCATCAGGCCCAATGATCCAGCATTTTCCCCTGACACGCCACTGGGTCATTGTGTCCTTGACCCAATAGACTGCCTCCACCGGCCCACCTCCTCCAGAGCCTGATCGGGACTGTGCCAAGTCTCCTTTACCCTTGCCGGTCGCGAATATGTCAAACGTCTTTCCCATGCGGGCGTCCGTGGTAAAAGTTGGACAATCGGACTCGTAGATGGCAGGATTCTTAGGAAGTTTGTTATGCTCATTCTCGGGCAAAGTGGCCCAGAAACCACGAAAGATACAGGTTCGCACACGGGGTAGACCGTCTTTAGTGACTGTCGCAAGCATGAACTCGGCGCCCGATCCACGGTTGCCAGCGCACTTTTCAAGATGCTCCTGGAATAATTGCTTCCATGGAGCCACGGTGGTAGCGGTGGGATGAGACATGGTGGAAGCGAGGCGGGTCAAACGACTCACTGTTCTGGATGCCAGATTGAAGACGATTTAAATGTGTCTGCTGCAGTCCTTTCTTTATCTAGAGCAGGTCATTTCATGCCTTCTGTATCTGAGCCAAGATACTGATGTTGCTGGTCCATGACGCGCTGATTTTCTGATTGAAACCATTGTCCTATGAAATGACGTTCGGCAGGATAAATCTGAACAGGCTTAGGCTGGTGCTAGGAGAGGTTGTGGCTCGTGTACCTAGACGTGGCTTGTGCGGGCTTATCAAGCGGGAGCCTTGCTCCGCCTGTTGACCCTGAAGCGCGTTCCTGGCGAGGCTGAAGATAAATTGTGGCTTGTATCTTCGTTGCCCGGAAACACCAGGAGTAAATTGAGACCAGGCCAGATGCACCATAGGTAGCACTAGCAGGCATGTTCTCCTCGTCTTGAACGGTCTGCTAGTCCTTCTTGTTCAAATGCGTAGTTGGGCCTCAAGGTGCTTGTACTGTATCTACCATCAGTAGCCATTGGATTGGAGTTTTGAAGGCGTCGGTCAAAAGAAGCAGTCCAATACCCTTCACTGCGCGGAAGGGGCCTCCGCGAAACTTCCTGCCACAGTCACCAAAACATTTCCTCGCCCAAAACACAAATGGCTGTTGCTAATACACCACTCTCCCCAACCTCACAAAAAGACCTCAACATGGTCATGCCTATGCCTCCTCCTCTCTTGCACACTCGTTCGGGCAACGAGCTGTACGATCGTCCTCAAACCCCGACGACGCCCGGTGGAAATCATGGTTTCACCAGCCCGGTCCAGACACCCCAGGGCAGTCCGAGCAAGAAACAGCTTCCTCCCGGTGCCAATGACTTGCCAAACGTCTTTGAAAATGCTATGAAGCTGGCTCCTGCGTCGCCTACCAAGACCCAGCCATTGTCGCCTACCAAACAAGGCCTTTCGCTCGGCACCGATAATGTCAACAGAGACCCCTTTACTGACCACAGCAACCATCACTATGGTCGTTCTGAGAGTCCTACACGTCAGTCAAACAAGGAAAATGCACCAGCCATAAGATATGGGAAGGACATCCATCAAAACCAAGCTGCCCTTTCGAGACAAGAGCAATACCAACCAACTGAGTCGAGGAAGACCATCACACGTGGATTGACCACTGAAGAGATGCAAAAGCTGCAACTTCCCAAAGTCAAGCGTCTCGCAAATGTGACTCAACTGTGTAAGTGACCATGGCTAGCCGTGTTGGTTCGTTTCTAACTTCGCTAGACTTCCTCGACTACTACTTCGACCTCCTTTCCTACGTGCACAACCGTCAATCTCGAGAAACTGCCTTCAAGGCCTCTTTCCCAGAACCACCTGAGACCCCGAAAGAAGAATACGATACTGCTTTGCACAAGTATCTCGGGCGTGAACGTGCCAATTTGCGGAAACGTCGCACTCGTCTCCGCCATGGCGACTTCCAGATCTTGACACAAGTCGGTCAGGGCGGTTATGGTCAGGTCTATCTGGCCCAGAAGAAAGACACACGTGAAGTCTGCGCACTCAAGGTTATGAGAAAGAAATTGCTATTCAAGCTGGACGAAGTCAGGCATATTCTAACTGAGAGGGATATCCTGACTGCTGCTAAGTCTGACTGGCTTGTCAAATTGCTCTATTCGTTCCAAGACGACGAACAGATCTACCTTGCCATGGAATACGTGCCAGGTGGTGATTTCAGAACCCTGTTGAACAACACTGGTGTGCTGCACAACCGACATGCTCGATTTTACATTGCCGAGATGTTTGCTTGTGTTGACGCTCTTCACACCTTGGGCTACATCCACAGAGACTTGAAGCCGGAGAATTTCTTGATCGATGCTACTGGCCACGTCAAGCTTACGGATTTTGGTCTTGCTGCCGGTATGTTGAGTCCCATCAAGATTGAAAGCATGAGAATCAAGCTCGAGGAGGTCGGAAATACCCCTGTGCCTTTCGGCATCACACCAGTTGAAGATCGATCAGCAGATCAACGGCGCGAGGGTTACCGTTCTCTGCGGAAGAAGGACATCAACTATGCCAAGTCCATTGTCGGCTCTCCCGACTACATGGCCCCAGAGGTTCTCAAAGGTGAACAGTACGACTTTACTGTTGATTACTGGTCCCTGGGCTGCATGTTGTTTGAAGCACTTGCCGGATACCCTCCTTTCGCCGGTGCAACGGTTGATGAGACCTGGCAAAACCTGAAGAGATGGCAGCGTGTTTTACGAAAGCCTATCTACGACGATCCGAACTATTTCCTCAGCAAGCGAACCTGGGATTTGATTACTCGTCTCGTCGCGGCCAAGGACAATCGTTTCAAGAACATTTCAGAAATCCACAAGCATGAGTATTTTGCCGAGGTTGATTTCAATGCGCTGAGAGAGCAAAAGGCGCCTTTCGTGCCCGAGCTCGACTCTGAGACCGATGCGGGATACTTTGACGACTTCAGTAATGAGGCCGACATGGCCAAGTACAAGGAAGTGCATGACAAGCAGCGAGCTCTTGAAGACATGGCTGAAAGAGACGAGAAAATGGGCAAGAGTTTGTTCGTCGGATTTACATTCAGGTACTTATCTTTCATACTTTCGTGACACGACAAATACTGACTTCGATTACACAGACATCGCAAGCCAGATACAGAGGCAAGCCCGAGAAAGCGAATTGAGACAGACGGCACCTTCGGTACAATGTTTTAGTTGCTTGGGGATGGCACCTAAGGCATTGGTACAGGGGCTTCGAGGAACCAGAGCCCAAACGGAGTTCGGATACTAGGATCAGGAATCGTATGCATACGACAGTCACGGAAAGTTGCTCTTTGTGAGTTGGAGAACGGCGTTGGGACTGCATTTTGTAGTCGAGCAGACTACAACTTTATGGTTTTAGGGTGCGGTGTGTTTGTGTACGTGCATGTAATGTGGGATGACAGAAATGATGCCCAGGCCATGCAGACATTGTTGGTCTGGATGCGGATTGGACTCGGAGTTTGTGTCTTGATTGTGGATAGAGATCAAAGACATGAGGTGTAGCGAGGCAGGTAGTACTGGCATGATCCAGACAGAGCAATCAATTATTGGACTTTTTCTGACTGAAACGAACAATGTTGGTATGTAGGGATCAATGAAAGTTCTCAGGCATGTCTTGTGTGTGTATTTTGTCATGGGTTCACTTTGACGTCCGTACTTGGATTTGCTTTGTAGAGGAAGAGGTAGTAGTCGCCTTGGATCGTGTATGTTTCTATCATTGCTTTCTAGGAATCTAGAAATCTAGAATCTTACATATCATCATCTTCATTTTCATCGATACCATGACCAACATCGTCCCTAGCACCGAACAAATACTTGTACTTGATACTTACTAAAAGATTGATTCACGCTCTTTAGATAGTATGCCACTGCTTGGATGTCACCGCTTGAAATTCTTCGCATAACCAGGCCACTGCTTCTCAAAGGCCTCGACGGTATCCAGTATGGACTTGTCGTAGGAGATGAACCTATCCACGCCCAGGGCCTTGTACGCCTTTGTCGAAACAAGACTGCTCTCGCCCTCGACGAACCAGTAGTCCTCCGGCCTGTAGCCTTGTCCGGGACTGCCGACGACAATGTCCCGGTCGGGGAATTTCGCGCGCAACAGGTCCGCGGCGGCCTGAGGGGGCGCCTTGCCGTTCGCGACGAGGTAGCGCTGGCCGTTGCTCTGGTCCGGGTGTTCCATGGCCCAGACGTGCATGCGCGCCACGTCGCGGACGTCAATGTACCCTGCCCCGCCGATCTGGGGGGGTAGGGTCTTGTCGCCGCTCCAGATGCGCCAGACGGGGAGGAGCGTCTCGTTCAGGCCCTGCGGACCGTCCTTGGGCCAGGAGACGGGCGGACCGGTGACGACGGCCGGGTTGATTGACGCGACGGCGAACGCGGGGTGGTGCGCCGACGACCAGTCCCACAGCGCCTTCTCGGCGGCGGCCTTGGACGCGCCGTAGGCCACGGGCGCGGAAAAGGTCTCGCGGGCGACGGCCTCGCCGCTCGTGTTCCAGTCCGATTCGCTGTATGCGTGGTCGGGCGCCTGCTTCCACCTGTCGACGATGGCGGCGACCGAGGACGTCACGACGAAGGACTTCAGGGTGGACGAGGCGTGGGCGAGGGCGGAGTCGAGGATCGAGAGATTGCCGCCGACCGCGGGGCCGAAGAAGGCGTCGACGGTCGTGAGTGTGAAGTCGACCGGCGACGCCGTGTGGATGATGGCGTGCACGCCGCGCACGGCCGAGTCGAACGCCCCCGCGGCCGTGATGTCGGGAACCACCGCGTGCTCGTACTGCGAGTCGTAGCCTTGGAACGCGCCGGAGAGGAGGTGCGTCTGGGCCGCGGAGGACCGCGACGTGCCTCGCACCGTGTAGCCCTTCTGGAGGAGTTGGAGGCCGATGTGTGTCGCGATGTACCCATTTATCCCGGTGACGAGGACGATTTTGCCCTTGTTCGCCGCACCGCCGGCGGCGGCAGAGTCCAAGGGTGACGGTGGTGGCATCATGGGCGATGGGGGCAACGGCGACGAGGGTGATGAGAGGATCGGGGATCGGGATCGACTCCTGCTCCGGCTGAGTGAGCGTAGGTAGAGGTGCGAGAGTCTCTTTGAGGTCTCTATTTTGGCGGTTTGTGCTGGGAGTGGGGGTCTTTGGTGGGTTTTATATACAGGTAGGTATACCTCAGCAGGTGAGGTAGATGGTAGGTTTGTCTATGGCGCAAGTACTCCGTCCTGTAGGTGGATCCCCAGTCTCGAATGCTGTGTCGTGCTGGGTACAGAGTAATCATTCATTCATTCATTCATACATCCATCATGCGGCTATTGGCCCTCCATTGGTGTCTGTAGTCCTTTGTTCCGTCGTGGTTGGCGTGTTGAATTGAATGAGTGCACTGTCTGACTAAAACTTGAACTTTGAATAGATTAATAAACAGGATGACCGATGTTGATTGCACTCCGCGATGGCGGCGTAACCGCTTGTGTGTATGTATGTGCGAAGGGTGGTCCCCCCCCCACTTTTGATTCTGTGTTGTACGGAGTACGTATTGTATAGCAGTACAAAAGGAGTCCGAAAGCGAGGTACAGTAGATGGGATTGTTTGAAAGTGGTGGTTCCACGCTCTGTCTGTCGTTGTCGGGATGGAACTTATATGGCCCCGAGCTCCCGCAGATTGTGGCTGTGGTGGATGATCCCGTAAAATATTGGCTGAAGTCATCAGGACGGCATGCAGAGCGACATCTCATAAGCAGCGAGAGGCGAGTCTTGAGGGCCAATGATGATGTATCAGGTAGCTTAGTACTGGTATCACTTTGCTGAGTGATTGTTAATGCATGTCTCGAAAAGCAACGTTACAATATACGAGTATGAAGCCGGAGGGTTGTCCGATGTACTACGGAACATGGTGTGAACTGCCAAAACAGCGAATCTACGTTGAGGCCAATTCTACGGAGATTGAGAAAAACCAGTGATATGTGACTAACCGGTAGTATCCTTTGCGCAACACATGAATGCCGTTGTTTGGAAGATACTACAGGTCCCTGGTGTAGGCAAGGAAGAGCCACGAACTCGATACGATCCTTAGTTTTCGGGGGGTTTTTTTAGTGACAACGGCGTCATTTTATGCCAGACGAAACAACATTAGCCCACTTTTACCTGTATGCCCTTCTTCGCCAGCCTTGTCAGACGGTATATTTTATTTTCATCGTCTCATTTTGTCGAACTTGCCATGGAAGACAGTGACATGGTCTATTACATCTCTCGGCGCCAGCTCCACTACATTCGATGCTGCCACGAGCCCGAAGTTATTTGAACAGTGGTTTTTCCAAGATTCCAAGATTATCGACCTTCCAAAGCAAACACAATCCTTTCCAACAACCATTGCCTGGTAGGGAGTCATTCAATTCTGGGGAGATACAAGATTGACTCAATGGACATAGACCACGGATCTTATGCATGGATTGGTAGATCCCCGTTAGCACCGCAGCAACCCCGATCGCCGCGGTTTAATTACAGCACTATGGCTGAAGGTACGCCGCTGAGGTATGCAGACGTGCGTGGACAGGCAGGCCCTCCTTTACCATTTGTGGTTTACTGACGAAAGCAGGTCGGCATCAATCTAGGAGATCCCGTTTTTCGCGGGCAATACCACGGAAAACAAGCACACAACGATGACCTAGACGATGTGATTGAACGAGCCTTGAGTGTAGGATGCACCAAGTTCATGGTCACCGGATCCAGCTTGAAAGAGTCTCAACATGCTGTCGAAATCGCAAAGCAATATCGTAGGTGAGCTCCTGAGAATGAACGACCATGATTCTCTGACCGAAAATCGTCAGCCGGCCAATGTTACGCCACTGTTGGAATACATCCTTGCTCAACACAAGACTTTGACAGCTATCCAGGAGGGCCTGGGGCGTTGATCCAAGCCCTCCGAGCACTTGTCGTCGAAGCAAGGGATAGTGGTCATGCTGTCGCATTTGGCGAGATCGGTCTAGACTATGATCGGCTGTTCCTATCACCCAAAGACGTCCAGCTCAAATGTTTTGAACTCCAACTTGATTTGGCCGAAGAATTACATATGCCACTCTTTCTGCACTCAAGGGCATGTAGCGAGGATTTCGAGAGGATTCTTTCAGCACGACTACAAAGACTCCCAAAGAGAGGACTGGTACATAGCTTCACCGGCACCGTGTCTGAGATGGAGTCATTGCTGAAGCTTGGATTCGATATTGGGATCAATGGCTGCAGCATGAAGACCGAGGAAAACCTGGAGGCAGTCAAAGTTGTCCCTCTGGATCGCTTACAGATCGAGACAGACGGTCCATGGTGCGAGATTAGAGCGTCACATGCGTCATCACAGTACCTGAAAGACGGCGGGCCGACAGTTCCAAAAGCGGTGAAGAAGGAAAAGTGGCAAAAAGGGTTGATGGTCAAGGGACGGAACGAACCAGCCACGATTGTCCAAGTGGCACATGTGATTGCAAAGGTGAAGGGTGTGTCGGCGGAAGAAGTGTGCGAGGCGGCATGGAAGAACTCGACCGAGATGTTCGGCTTGGGAACTCGCAACTCGTAGGCCGAGACGATATGTCAGTGTCAGTATTCGTATTGAGTGTCATCTGAGCGAGCTTCAGTGGGGAATGCATTGGTGAGGGAATTGTAACGAGTAGAATAGAGAGAGATATGGCCACTGGAAGATAGAAGAAGCAGGCATCTTTGCCATCTTCTTGTTGTACTGTACAGCACCTCGTACGAGTCTTTTGCCCCTTCCAGACGGATCATGTCGGACGTCAGACGGTGGTGGTGGGTGGTGATGATTGACGAGGGTGCTTAGTCATGGCCCATATACTGTAAACCTCGACGCGTAGAGTGAAGTGACGTGACGACGTGACGAGTATTGTATGTGTGGTACAAGATGCAGGTCTCGTTATCGTATTCGTATTCGTACAATACATACAACACCATTCACCATCTGGAATTTTCTTTATTGCAGGCAGCAAAGAAGATGATTTATTATTGTTGTTATTATTATTATTGTTGTTGTTATTTTGGCTCGTGGAATTTCGAGGACTCAAGTCCTTCCCAAAGTTAGGTATCAATAGTTACAGGGATCTCGACGCCTCGACCTCGTAGCTCGTATTTCTCCTACTTGGTGCGTTCTAGGGAAAAGAGGTGAGCACGTGCTTCTCTTCCCGTGTGCCTTGGTTCTGCAAAACTCAACTTGCTGGTGCCTTTGACGACTTCTGTCTCGTGCGAATCCTTGTACTCCGGTCGAAGCTCGATGATTAGTTTTCTCCCTCTCCGCGTCGGCTGCTTTCACACTTTTCGTTCCTCTTGAGGATCCATCGGTTTTTCTTGTCTTTTTCCTTCCTGCTAAATTAGAGCTCATTCATCCATCCTCGACCTTTGTGCGTGTCGTCAAAACATCTCGCCACGAGACCTTCCATCTCTCTTTTTTCCCTCGCACTGCTTCTCCCGCAGAGCCGCTTTCTCATCCACCATGCCTCGAATCACTCTCCAGTGCTGTCGAGACCGTTTCAGGTCGAGATGAACCGTCTCATTTAGACCTCGACACGAGCCTCGCACTTTCCCTTGGTTGAAACAACAAGATCCTCCGTTTGACCAGTCCGCTTTCTGCTCAACCATCGAGCTTCGTTTGGTTCTGCGAATCGGACGACCATCTTCCTCACCAGCCGTATCACATCTACCGTATCTTCTATCGGTACCATCACTCCATTCCGGCAAAATGTTCCTCTAGACGCGTCAAAGTCGCTTTTAATACCTTTTCATCTTCTTGGGTTCCGTGCAAAACGGGCATCAGGTCCTCACAGCCTTTTTCTTCCTCAAGGCAGCATCCACACACTTTTTCTCTCGAGGACCTTTTACCCATCTCATATAATTCCATCCAGTCTTCTTTTCGTCGGTCATTACTTTACTAGGATAACAATAATCACACAACATCACCCTGACTCTCCTTCCGCTTCAAAGGCTCAGTCCGTCACGAATTTTCGGCACTGAATCTTCAACGGCCTGTCACGATACAAAGACCAACTCCACCGAGAATGTCGGTCCAAACACAAGACCTACTGGAAATGCGCGCCAGAGTAGAAGCTGCTGCAGATTCCCTTGCAGCCCTTGACGTCTCTTCAAACCCCATCAGCAATCCAGACGACAAGTCTCAGCCACCAACCCCAGATGGATCAGGACGACCAGTCAATTTTCAAGTCATCGCTCCTGGCCTATATAGATCCAGTTACCCAATGTACGCACACTTCGACACTTTGGCAGATCTCGAGTTGAAGACCATCATCACCCTTGTGGCTTCACCAATCCCGTTCGACTATGCAAATTTCATCACGTCCAACGGCATCACCCACTACCAAATCCCCATCCAGGCGAACAAAGACCCCAAGATCTACAGCCCAGAGGAAACCGTCAACAAGGTGCTGAACCTTATCCTCGATCCTTCCAACTACCCGATGCTCATCCACTGCAATAAAGGTCGTCACCGAACTGGTACAATGGTCGCCTGCTTCCGAAAGGTCACCGGCTGGACCTTGGAAGATTGCATCGAAGAGTACGAACGCTATGCCAGACCCAAGGATCGACCTCTGGACAAGATCTTCATTGAACGTTACAATGCCAATACTTTGAAAGCGCTGGCTCTCGAAAGAGGTTATGTGGGTGGCATATGGAGAGCCCCAGTGCGATCCTCCACAAAATCGTCAGTCTACACCAACAATACCCTCGAAACTGCCACCACAAGCGATGAGTCCGAATGTCCCCCGAACGATTACCAAGAGCGGGCCAAGAAGGAGAATGACGCTATCCTCGAATCCGCTCGACGCTGGTCGTACAAGTAACCTCGCATCGGTGGCATCAGGGTTCTATTACACAACTACACCAACATCCCACGAAACGAGATACAAACGGTACAAAGCATGGCTGCAGAGGATTGAATCAACATTACAATCCTTGGCTCTGTCAACCCAGAGCATCACCGGTACAGCAGACCAAATGCAATGAATACACTAAAGAAGCTGAGGGATTTAGGGGTCTAGGGGTTAACATTGGATTTGGAGTGAGATGGACAGAAGAGTTTCGACCCCGAAAAAGACGAGAGAGAAGAGCTTGGAGTCAGCCAAGTCATGGACATGGGTCGGTCCGTATCAGTACTGAGGAAATTCAGGCGAACCCTAAGCCCAATCTAACCTGACTTGGAGAGATACGGTTGGTGGTCATGGGCGCCAGGAATCGCAGCAGGGTATTTGAATGGTGAGGGTGAACTAGAAATCCCTACTTTGCTGTGCTTGGACGTTTCTGGTTATTTTCTGCTCGTTGGGTCACAACAGTGTCGAGGCATGAGAAGTTGACAAAGTACTGTGCAAGCTGTGATTTCGTGTGTTGTGGAAACGGAAATAACAGCGGCAGCGGTAGCGGCAGCGAGCGATTAAGGAATGAAGAAAGGACAAAACACGGCATTACAATTGTTTTTGCATGTTGCATGTTGCATGTTGCATACTGTTTGTCGTATACGATGAGAAGCGAAGGCAGGCATGGCTCGTGGAATCTTGTCGGTTTTGGTCATGGCGATGCGGCTCGCTCGCTCGCTCGCACAACGCGACATAAGATCCTACCTAGGTACTTGTGGTATGTATCTGTCAGAAAAGACGAAATGGTACTCTGTAAGAATGAGGAAAACAACAAAAGAAAGACTTGTCCTGTATGATTACGAAGTTGTTTTGGGTACGGATATGGGTATGGGTTTGGTACGGGTACGAATGAGCACAAGTACTTACTTACCTACCTACCTACCTACCTTACAGTAGGTATCTACCTACTGTACCAATGTATGAATTATATCTACATCTCCCTCACACTTGTGAAGTTTATGTTCAAATCTCAGTGTAGACTAGATCGAGAATACATCGCTCTGTATAGAATAATATATACCGATTCAAAAAGGGAGCAAATGGTCATATTATATCACGTCTGGGTGGTTTATGTAACTCCCTGAATTCGAACACAGTATATTCCTGACACGACCGATGCCACTGTGGCTGTGACCCACTGGAGCGTGAGTGGTTGCATCGCAATTGAGAGGCCTTTCCCCCATCTCTCAGCAGGGAAGACGGAGCAGGATCACAAAGGCGGTCCAAACCGATCACAATCCCTGAGACATCTTCTCAACACCCTCGACACGTTTTCTCGATCATTCGCATCCTGCGTCTTCCACAGCCGACGAACTGTGGCCCAGACTTGTTCCACCTTTTTCCGATCACCGGTACACACTGTGTAAGCGCGCAGCAGCCAACATATCAATGGTCTCGTCGGTTGGACTTGGTGCTTTGATGTGATGGAGATGGGTTTTGTGTCTCGCTCGTCTGGGATGTCCTGGTCTTGTTCTTCGTAGGGCTTCTCCTCATATTCTCCGTCATGGTCACTCATTTGCTCTTCCAAAAACGGGGATTCATCGTGTCGGTGCTGTTCGAATGCAGGGTCAATTACTTGACTAGGCGACGGTAATACGTATTCGCCTTCTTCTTGATCGAGATTCGCGTCACCGAGAGGATAGTACGTCTCTTGAGTATGTGGAAGGGATTGTTTAGTGGTGTATGAGGAGGGTGACGTCTTGAACAAGGCTCTTTTTTGCTCTGCTTCCTCGTCAAAGAGCTCGGCGTGAACGCGCTCAATGTGTTTGCGGCGTTCTCGAGGAAACACGGCCAGATCTAGAACAAACTCGTTCCATGTGCTCAGCTTCTTCAAAGGGGTCGGGCGCGTGGGTTCAGACGTGTCTTCAGGGATTCGCTCGATCACCTCGGACGTAGGCAGTGTGGCATCCACATCCCTCGAAATTTTGCCTCTTGCAGCAGCTTGACCGGCTCTGATGGCGTCTTGGCATGCTTTCCAGACCATGTCGAGCCGCTGATTGTTCCAGGACGCATCAGGGTCTCGAGTGGCTCCATGCAAGGCAAAGCCCTTGAACAACAATTGGAAAAATACGCTTTGCATGGGCAGGTTAAAGAGGGTGTTCATCTCGTCGAGCAAGACTGTGATTCGGTTGAGATTTCCAGAGACATTGACATGGTATGAGATCATGGTGCGAAAAGTGACATGGTCAGGGGTGAGTGGCATTGCGTCCTGCAGCTGCTGATGTTGTTCGGGAAGAATATCCTTTAACCTTGAGGCATTCAGCAACACCCTCTTCAAGTGATTGGCTGCTAATTCATGCTCAATCACTTCCCCTCCAGGCAACGGATAGCGTCTATACAAGACAGTCTGACCGTCGTCCCGCTTGCCTCGTCGCAGATTTTGTTGGAGGCTTTTCATGCGTTCATATATCTGCTCCGCAGCTGTTGGCTCTTGTGCGTTGTATAGAGATGCAATCACGCAGTTTAAAACCAGTGTATCAATGATCTCGCCGGCATCCACAAAATCGCGATAGGCTTTTCGTACACCATCCCCATCGGCTCGCAGTCCATGATAGTAGATGATGCTTACACGACCAAGCCGGTTCAGTCGAAGGCCACGGTCATGCATCTCTTTCAGCACCATCTGTGCCAGAGGAAATTTATTGGCTCGGACAGCGATATCGAAGAGGATGTTGAGAGTTACATGATGGGCCTTGACACCCGCCTCATGCTCCATCCGCCTCCATATTCGAAAGGCGGCATTGACTTCTGATTGAGTGACTTTGGTGAATGATCGTCCAGCTAGGTAGATCGCCGAAGCCCATTCAGCTCGAGTGACCGGTACATCTGCCCTTTGCGCATCGTCAATCAATGAGAGGTATCTGATCATCGATTTTTCGCTTTTCTGCCATGGAGTTGCCATACGTTGCAAGAAGATCCTTACTATGCCTCGGGGCAAGAATGCCATACCAGGCTGCGGTAGTCTTTTGTACGCTTTGAACAGCTCTGCATTGCTGGAGTGGTTGTCCAGCAATAAATCAACAAAATCTTGGGTAACACGCACTTCGTGTAGTTGTCGCGAAAGCAGTCTTTCCTCGACCTCTTTCAAAGGCGATTTGTAGTCTTCGTCGTCGTTATAGAACTCGGCAAACGCTTGCGGTGGAGCGAAGTCCTCTGACAACTTGAACGCATAATCTTCTAGCAGCACAGGTGTCGGAGAGGTATCTGGTGACTCGGGGTCGAACCGTCTGTGATTAGTATAATAGTACAAGTCGACTAGTGCCTTATAATCATCCCTCGATAGAACTACCTCAGGAGAAGGTGGTGAAGGTTCGATTCGGACGGGTGTGTGTTTTGTGGACTCGGTAAGTTTGGACTTCATTTGCGCCAGTCTATTCTCAAGTTTCCTCACAGAACTTAGCAGCTGCATCTGTTCCTCAAGCTGAGATGATGACCGCTCCTGCTCCTTCTCGTCTTCCTCTTCCTTCGCAGGTTCTTGTCTGATTTCGTCCATCTTGTCCTGGAGCACATCCAAATCTTGGAAAAACCCCATCGGCAGGCGGCTTTTGGCAGCGAATTCGAAGGTGTTATCGTCAAAGAAGTCCTTCACACGACTGGCTTGTCTACGCCGTGTTTGTGCTAATCGAGACGTTGTACTCATACTTCGGCAGCGAATTTGGAAAGACCTTGCGTCTGCAGCGTGACGGTTGTATTTTCTGTGAGCGTCCATTGCTCGAACAGCAACTCCTTCACTGCCTGAGACGCACTTCGGTTGATCTCGAAAGTCCTTTCTGGCTTGGTGGCAGCTTGTGGCGTGCGCCAATGCGCCGAAGAAGAGCGATTCGACCGACTGTGCATCTTTGACTCGCAGGGCACATGATACTCTACGGGTTTGGCGGCAGGTAGACGGACGAGTCGACGGGAAAAGGAAATCGCAGAAGGCTAGAGGAGACGTCGAGGTCGTATTCTGAATGCTTCTGCACCCTGCAAACTTCGGAGGCCGGTGCATATGACCGCAGGCATATTCTCACAGAGGATCCTGCGTAGGCAAAGAGCCTTGAAAATACGTTGTTCGTCGAGGGAATAGATTGAAGCCGTTCTGTGTGCTGTGCATTCGTAATGAGGTCTCCGTCCATGGTCCGCAGAGTGGAAAATATACGGCATCTGCTTAGCGCGACTTTTTCGCCGCAGCCGCAACTTTCGGAGCTTTGAATTTCAATTGCTCGAGCAAGACATCTACTATCAGACCGTCAACACAAGCACTCAACCACTTTTCCGTTTTCTGTACAATGCTCTATCCGTAGATCAGATCTAGCAATAAGCCGGCTTGAGCTCTTCTCCCTCGGCCACCGACTTCCACCACCTCCCTGTCCGCGATGGGCCGTCTAGATCTCACAGCGATCAACGTTCGCAAAACTGTCCTTCAGAATATCGCATCCGGCAGAATAACAACGACTCCGATCTGGACGGATGTTGTTCGAGACGTCCCTCCATCACAGATCCTCATCCGGCAACAACCTCAAAAACACCGATTGACGAAAGTCCGCACACGAACGCTGCCGAATGGAAGAACCGAGCAATATGCACAAGTGATAGAACCCAAAAAGCCCAAGTCGACCAAGACACAAAATTTATTCACACCACGACACCTTCGGTACGAGGAAGATGAACTGCGGAAAAGCTTTTTCAACGACCATCCGTGGGAGCTGGCTCGGCCGCGAGTCGTGCTCGAAACATCAGGAGACCAGTACAAAGATGCAGACTGGTCGAAAGGCGTGCAGCAGCCTGGCATAGCATTGTCTGGAGAGTCGGTGGTCCAGAGGCAGCTTTGGCTACTCGAAAATATCTCCGATATCACTGTCCCCCAGGCCTACGACATTGCCCGAAAAGAGTTCTACGCTCTGCGTCGGTCGGAAGAGATTAGGAACAGAATTGCTGCCGAAGAGGCAAGACATATGGGTGCTCGGTTCGGGAAATCCGCCATCCAGGTTAGCATGGGTATTGAGAACGACATGTACAATGACTGGGATGCGTGGGCGCGACAGATGGTCAACGAGCAGACCCAGAGATTAGCAGCCTTTTCAGGAACAGTCATGGCCTCCGAGGAAGACGCATTAAAAGACGTCAAGGCGGAAGAACGTCCTGCAATTGGCACTGGTGTATTTGCTCAGCAGCAGAAGACGGACGCCAGGGCGCAAAGGAAGGATGCATAATTACTTTCTGCGTAGGTCTGGGCAAATGTACACTGTAGATATGTGCCAAAGAACGAAACCTTCTAAGGAGGACATGTCAACATAACACTGTTTTATTATGATACCAAAAGACAATCTGGACACTTGACTTCTCCTCTGCTCGCAAAAGAACTCCGTTACGTGAAAGTAAAAGTCTCTGAGACACTGCTTCTATCTCTATTTTTGTTATGACAGGTAACATAACCATGGCACCGTGGTCCAGAAACACACCTGACCCAGCAGCCAAGTACCTAGGTACCATTAGGTGGGGGTGGGTATTTACTCGAGCAACTTCTGGATCCTCGAAATCTGTTCCTCGACACTCTTCTTGCTCGTCCCACCGAGGACCGTCCTCTTCTCGACGCTGGCTTCGTAGTTGAAAGCGTCCATGACATCGTCGCCGAACCTGGCGTCGACGCCCTGCAACTGTTTCAGACTCAATTGGTCCATGGGCTTGCCTTCCTTCTCGGCCAACGCGACGACGCGACCACTGATGTGGTGCGTCTCGCGGAACGGCACGCCCTTGCGGACAAGATAGTCTGCGAGGTCGGTGGCGAGCATGTCCGGCGTGAGAGCGGCCTTCATCTTGTCCGGGACGATGGACAGGGTCGACAAGACGCCGGTGGCGATCTGGATCGAGTCCGCGGTGGTCTTGACGCCGTCGAGCATCGGCTCAAACGACTCCTGAAGGTCCTTGTTGTACGTCGACGGGAGGCCCTTGACGCTCATCATCAGCCCGGCCATGTACCCGAACACGCGGCCGCTCTTGCCGCGCAGCAGCTCCAGAGAGTCCGGGTTCTTCTTCTGCGGCATCAGGCTGCTGCCCGTCGAGTATGCGTCGGCGAGCCTGACGAACCCGAACTCGGCCGTCGAGTAGATGATCAGGTCCTCCGCCCAGCGCGAGATGTGCTGCATGAGCGTCGCGGACCATTGGAGCGTCTCGACGACAAAGTCCCGGTCCGCAACGGCCGCCATGGAGTTGTTGATGATGCCCTCGAACCCGAGCTCCTTGGCCATGGCTTCGCGGTCGATGCCGAACGGGTTTCCCACCAGCGCACCCGAACCCAGAGGAGACCTGTTCACGCGCTTGATGACTTCCCTCAGTCGTTCGAGGTCGGATGTGAAGACGCTCCCGTAGCTCAAGAGCCAGTGAGACCAGCGGATTGGTTGTGCGCGCTGGAGATGCGTGTACCCTGGCATCAGGGCCGGAATTTCAGATTTGGCGCGAGAAGTCGTCACGCGGAGCAGCGAGATGAGATGCTGTTCGATCTCCCTCAGCTGGTCTCGTAGCCAGAGTCGCATCCCCGTGCCGACCTGGTCGTTCCGGCTTCGACCCGTGTGCAGCTTTCCCGCGATCTGCGTGCCGATGATTTCGCCCAGTCGCCGTTCGTTGGCCGTGTGGATGTCCTCGTCGACGCCGGGCTTGATCTCGAATTTGTCAGTCTCCCATTCTGAGAGGACCTGGCCGAATCCCTTTTCGATGGCGAGGAATTCGTCTTGGGTCAGAATACCGATTTTGGCGTTGGCGCGAGCGTATGCAATGCTCCCTCGGATGTCTTGGGCGTAGATGGCTCGGTCGAAGTAGATGGACTCGTTGTACGACACCATCAACGGGTCGAGGCCGCCAGTGAAGCGGCCTCCCCATAGCATGCTAGCATTCGGTTTGGATGCCGACATCCTGTTGACGTTGTGTTTTTGGACTTTGATCTGAAGATGGGGATGAGGGTGTGGAGAATGTAGCTCAAAGACTTTTTTATATTCCCCAGATTTCGACTGACGAGTGACCAAGTTGAAGAGTCGAACGCGAGAGCGCAAGGAAAAAGTCACCTCAGGGACGCAGGTCTTGTTGACTATCACTCGAGGGCGAAACACTTGCTACTGAGTCATATGCCTTTATTGCTTTTGGCCAACGATAAACAAAAAGTTAATGGGGATCTTGAAAACCAGCAATTTTCGGGTAAGTTGCCTAGCTAGGGTGAACAATATTGCTACGATGGCGCCCTTCATATAGTAGGCTGCATGAAGCACCATCAGTACCACGCCTAGCGACACAGGCACTCACTACTGTACATACTATCATCTTCTACTTACCTCTGAACCCTTGCAGCCGATAAATACACACTCATATAGAGCAAGAAGATGTTTTGCCATAATCTCTGAGGCCCGGCCGGAGCACTGACGTCTAGGATGGCCCCAAATCTGATTAAAAGACAAGTCTAGAGGGCGCACTAGGTTTGGCAATTGTACATTGATTGTGTTCAGCTATTCATCTCGACTCCTCAAATGGACTCAAACATGCTACCTACAATGGGTTGGTAAAGAGTCAATATTGCCAGAAACAGAGGTCGACTTAGATTCCTGTATGCAACACAAGTTTCTTGATCTGACAACAGCATGACAGGAAGTACAACCTAGTGAAACGCATGGCCATACTACAGTAAAGCCACTTACATTTATTTCTTCTCCTTGGGAGCCAACATAAGCTCTGGTCGGACATATTTGTCAAAATCTTCGGACGAAAGCGCCTTCAATTCCATGGCGGACTCCTTCAGCGTCAAACCCTTCTTGTGAGCGTTCTTGGCCACCTTGGAAGCCATGTCGTAACCGATGACAGGGTTGAGGCAGGTGACAAGCATAAGACTGTTAGCATATTAGTATTCATTTCAAAATCACCATCATGTGTAGAGCGTACCTTTCGTGCAACAAAGTGCTAATCCTCTTCTCATCGGCTTGTAGTCCTTCCACCAAGTGTTCCACAAATCCGTTCATGGCATCCGACAGGATCCTCGAGCTGTGAAGAAGATTTCGGATCATGAGGGGCTTGAAGACGTTCAGCTCGAATTGACCACTGAGACCTCCAACGGTCGCAGCCGTGTGGTTACCCATGACTTGTGCAGCCACCATAGTCATAGCTTCACACTGGGTTGGGTTGACTTTTCCTGGCATAATACTGCTGCCGGGTTCGTTCTCGGGTAGAACCAACTCGCCGAGACCGCAGCGAGGACCGGAGCCAAGGTATCTGATATCGTTGGCAATTTTGAAGAGACTGACAGCAAGGGTGTTGAGAGTTCCGGAAGCTTCAACGATGCTGTCATGAGCAGCCAGAACCTCGAATTTGTTGGGAGCGGTGATGAACTTGGTACCAGTCATCTTAGTGACTTCTTCCGCAATTCCCTCAGCAAAGCCATTGAATGTGTTGAGACCAGTACCGACGGCGGTGCCGCCTTGAGCCAGTTGCCGGAGGTGTGGGAGAGCAGCCTGGATTCTTTCTAGGTTTCGGTCAAGTTGGGCGACGTAACCACTGAATTCCTGTCCCAATGTCAAGGGAGTGGCATCTTGTAAGTGCGTTCGTCCAATCTTGATGATCTTGTCAAATGCCACCACTTTCTTTTGTAGAGCATCTCGCAGGTTGGTAAGTGCCGGAATCAGTCTTTGTTCGAAATCAAGGACAGCCGCGATGTGCATGACGGTTGGGAAGGAGTCGTTTGAGCTGGCAGACATATTGACATGGTCGTTTGGGTGGACGGGCTTCTTGCTGCCCATTTGTCCGCCGAGGATCTCAATAGCGCGGTTCGAGATGACTTCGTTGGCATTCATGTTGGACTGGGTGCCAGAACCGGTTTGCCAAACGACGAGAGGGAAGTGGTCAACCAGCTTCAGCGAAGCCACCTCGGCGGCAGCTTGTTGAATGGCTTCTCCGACCTTGGGATCTTGGAAGCTTGTCAACCCTGGGTGCTGAGATACAGCTTGGGCTACTTACCGAGTCCATAGCGCATGTTCACAGTAGCAGCTGCGCCCTTGAGGATGCCGAATGCTCGCACGACACCCTCAGGCATGCGGTCCTGCGGCTGATTGATCTTAAAGTTCCCCAGAGATCTCTGTGTCTGCGCACCCCAGTATTTGTCTGAAGGCACCTCGATAGGTCCGAAGGCATCCGTCTCTGTTCTTGTAGAAGCCGCCATGTTTCTCGTTGTGCTGAAAGTCCGGTAGGAGCTTAGAGAAGTGCTATAGGTCGCCGGAAAAGGTCTTCGAGAGGCTTGCGAAAGAGAAGAGCAGGAGAGTCTTTGGGCCGATATTCGCAAGCTTTGGCTACTCCGCACTGCTTTGTATGCATGTGACAAGGAGGATTTTGCTGAAGCCGGAGTCTTGACCGAGGATGAAAGTCGACCGAGCATCATGGCGAAGAGGACGGATAAATAGAGAAAAGGACCGCAGCAGACGCAGAAGAAGTTAGATCTATGTAGGACAACCTATTTCTTGCGATCGTCACAAAAAAACATTGAAATGCGTGAGGAGAGGGAATGGGCGAGAGAAGGCCGTGGACCTCTCCATTGGCCCCTGCCGGCCCCGATCCGATAAAGCTGGAGCTCCAGAAGAATAATAGTCGTCGGCAAATGTCGCGACAACAGGGGGAGAAAAATGAATCAGCACCTCTTGTCATTCCTGATTTTCCCGGTGTAGCCCACGAGGGCGGATCATGTTCCCCAAAGACGTACGAGGTAAGAAAGATTTGGAGAGTGGTCCGGAATTCAATGGTATATTCCCTGATTATGCACAGCTTCTAAGAAAATATCAACGCTCAAAGTCCTCCCTGCAGGGCTGCCTCTCGCACCTGCTGACAAGACTGGGTATCTCTATACAAAATAAAAGCCCAAGTTCCCGACATGCTACGCTGATGCCTAAGCTCAGGCACTGCCCTCTAGCGTCTGAGCAGCCCTCCCGATCATGAAATCCTTAGCTTTGGCCATCTTCACCATGAAGCTGGGCAGTTTGTAGCCGAACGCAATACCAACACCTCCCTGGGAGCCAATTGGCACAAACTGCATATCACTTGTGATCTTCTTGTAGACCTTCTTGGTGCGAGGACCGGGAGCTAGGAAAATAGATTAGCGCATGCTCACAGTTGGGATCGGTGGGACTTACTGGCTCCTGATAGATCCGATCTAATAGTTTCTAACAAAGCGGCTTTCGCGAAACCAATGTCGAAGGCAGCGCCATCGGAGTAGCTGGCGACGGAGCCAAAGGAGTAGACACCAGTGACACCAGGAACGTCCAGACGGAGTGTTTGAGGATCAGTCTTGACCTGGTTGCGATCGTTGAGCCACTCCTGAGGGACGAATTTGCTGCTGGGCTTGTCACCCGTGGCTTCGATGTAGATGTCGACCGTCTTGGTCTCGCCGTTGCTCAACTTCAAGATATCCTTGCCATTTTCCTTGGTGTGTTCGACAACCTTGACACTGTCGTTGATGACTTTGACACCCAGTTTCTCAAGACGATGTTGAGCGTCAGTACCCATCTTCTTGTTGTGAAGTCTTGGCAATAAGCTGGTGCTGCCAGAGAGAATTGTGATCTCCTTCGTCTTTCCGTATGTCTCACCAAACTCGCCCGCAGTCTCAACACCAGCAGCACCGCCACCAGCAACCAATATCGTTTTGGCCCCAGGGGTTTTCTGGTGAACCTCGCTCAGGGCGGCTTTGAGGGCCTCGGAGCCGTCTGTGACTGTCCAGATGGAGGTGTTGAAGTTGGTACCAGACGCAATGACGAGAGAATCGTAATGGATGGCAGCAGATGTACTCGTGTGGACGGTCTTAGTTGCAGGGTCAATCGAGGTGACATAGGCCTTGATGAATTCGTACTGTTCAGGTCCGTAGCTCTTGAAGTAGGGAGCGATTGGCAGCAGGGCCTTCTCGAGAGGTAGGGACTTGGGGTTCGCGATGACTCGGGGGGCACCAATCTTCCAGTAGAACTCCTCGTTGGGAGCAACTTGGACGACCTTGTACTTGTCCTTCCCACCCAGAGACGGAAGAACGGTCTTCAACAGACCTTGAGCCGCAGTGATGCCGGCGAAGGAGGCGCCAATGATGACGATCTGGTGGGTAGACATGGTGTTGATGGGAGTGGAGGAATGAAGGAAGGATTAAGGTGAATTCAACAACGAACAATTGAACGGACAGAGAGGTAGGAGGAAGAACAAGGGAAAGAAAACCGATGGCTTAGAAAAGCGCAGCCGGACGTTTTTGGAGGATTGGTTTCAGGTGGAGCCTGGCTTTATTAGAGGCCGTTGATTGTCGTCTGTTGTTGTGGTTTCGGGCGCCGGAGAGGGTTTATATGGTGGAAAATGTTACGAGGTCTCCGTATACGTAGGTAGTAAGACGCAGCCGCAGGGGGAACTTGTTCTTAAATATCCCTGGTGGCCTTACCCTCTGGTGGACATGGAACAGCCTGAACGAGTATCTTCTGTTCTTCTGCTGCACGTCCACATCGAAGACTCTGCTTTCTGCCGTCCTCCGCTTACCAAAGCATTGCGCTGAGAATTGAGGATTTCGCAATCTCGTTGACAAGCCAATATTCCACGCGCCGCTTCGGACGCGATTGCGACCCGTGTCTGATTGGCTGCGACGGTCCGCAGCCTCGACTGGAGGCCCCAGGTCACGTGCACCGCCTCAGAATTGATCTGGTCAGCCCCTTTCTCGGGCGAGATATCTGTCCAAGGGTCGACGGACAATGGCCGTACCCACGACAATGACTAATCCGGGTTTTCACCTAGCATTTTTCTGCTTGCCAACAACACCAGTCAGGGCGTGACCTCTCTTGTCTCGGTCGAGAACATGGTCTGGGCATTCTGATTATGCGTCACCCTATGAGGAGTAGTGGATGGGCAGACTATTCGGAATATTTCCTTACCTAGGCGGAAGCAAGACAATACAATTCTTGTATAATAGTAGCCGAGATGCACGGCTGAAGCTTAACACTTGTATCGGCGACTGCATCGGCGACCTGCTTCTGGAGAGGTAAATGTACAATCTCATTCCATCATGCTACATCGCGCCGTCAACGAAAAACAACTCGGGTATCTCATATAAAGACCTAAATACATGTCATGCCGCTATCCACCTCCACTCCTGTCGCTAACTCATGGTGTTACAATAATACACTTCGTACAGACTCAGTCCCCTATGGATGAGGGAACCAGCCAACACTCTTGCGCCATCCATGGAAAGGTCTCTGCTTCTTGGGTGAGCTCTCAGACTCGGATGATTCGCCCTCAATACTGTGTCGCGGCTCTTCCACAGGGGCTGGGGTGGCATCGGTTGCTGCATTGCCGCTCTCAGGCACAGCAGCGGAGTTCTTCCTTGACTCAAGTCCTTCGGCAACGATGCTGTGACGGCGGGTGGACTTGCTCTCGCGGCGACCATCTCGGGTCAGGTGTTTGCGGTAGAATTCAGAATGCTTGATGAGCCAAGGTTCGAGCCATGATTCCGCAGCATACGGATTTGTTCTGCTGGTGCCAGCGGGCTGGTCCATAGCCATGCCGTTGAATCCCTCGGCCATTTTGACTTTGACAATTTCGTATGTGATGTCTGCTAGTCGACTTTGTTTTGAAGGTTGTGTAGTCTTGGTTGAATGCTTTTGGGTTCGGGTTGATAGTCTTATGCCACTGACGAAATCTGAGGATGACTTGGTGAGTGAGGGAAGATTCGGACTTTTCAGGCATACTTATGCTCTCCGGCTAATGACCATAAGACACACGTCGCCGTCAAAAAAGGCCTCAATGACGTCGATTTTGATTCTATACCTCGCTAAATCGGATTCTATTCGCGTGTTCAGATTGTCCCGAAATCCGGTCAGTCCGGGGTATGGTAAGCATGATCTGCAGGTAGAGCCTGTGAGAGAACTGTAAACATGCGTACGCAAGGCTGAAATGCCGAGGCCGCCGCCGTAGAAAGTTCTTGATGGCGCGATGCTGTGCATAAGGGGAACGGAATAAGCTGCTCAACCCTTGACGGATGTGCTCGGATGCATAGCCAGTAGAAGGTTTGCTGGGCCTCAGGGCAGATTCCGAGCCTGTTCACCAAATATTGCGAGGAGGGAAAATGCCGCAACACGGATTGAAAGAAGTTCCGTGATGCTCACGGAGGATTGCCTGTCGCATGTCATCTAACTACAACCTCATGTGATGACTTACCTGCTGGACTCTTATGAAGACGGGCATTGCTTATCACGTACGGAGTAGCGGTTGTGCTTTCGACGTGGTTGCTCTTGGAGGGTCAAAATCTCACCCGCATAACTTGCATCAGGGCATCTCTAGCTGGACAGAGGTCTGCCCTCTCTTGATGCACTGTGTCTGCTGATAGGGATGCAGGGCGAGAGTGTTCATTAAGCCCGTAGAAGTCGAAAAATGTCGCGAGGCTGACTATGACATCATCTGACTACTGTACTGTACTCGAAATTCACGCTTGCCTCTTTTCGGTGTTTGCACAATTTCGAACGACTCGGAGTCTTTTTTTCTTTGATATCGGCTCAAGTGCATACGCTGTCCGAGTACGAGTTCAATTGTCTACTGCTGCCGAGTTTTGTCCTGGCCTAGTTCTTTCTCTATTATCACTTCCTTCTAATTTGACGTGATTGTCTGTTCTTTCGGTCTCAAAGACGCCCTATGTCAGCTAATGATGCTGATAATGAAGTATCGCGACAACCTCTGTCAAGAGCGAATGGCCTCGTCCTCGTCATGAATACTCCTAAAGGTGGGTACTATATCCAAGCCGAGTTGCACATGCTTGCAGGCATAGCCATACCATCAATCAAGAATCTCGCTGCCATTTTCAATGGAGGCTGTTTTCGTTTTCGCACCCTTGACTTGACACTACCGACTGCACTATCAACGGGGTGGAAAATATGACCCTAACAATATCTTTCCAATTATCTAGGTCGAGGAGTTTTTGCAACCGACAATATCCCCAGTGGTACCGTTATCGAGGTCTCTCCAGTTCTAGTCTTCAGCGAAGACGAAGTTGAAAAGCACACGCAGCACACATGCTTACAGCACTATACGTAGTAAGTTCCCATGTCCGCATTTGGAACGTCAGCTTGTGTCCATGGATCAGCAAACTCAATGCTCATCATTTCCTTCGTCAACCATTAGCTACTGGCCTTCCAAATCTGGCAAGACAACGACCCAAGCCTTGGCTCTCGGACTGGGCTCCATGTTCAACCATTCCACCCGGGCTCAGAATGTTGGCTGGAAACGCAACCCTGAGCTCGAGGTGATTGTTTATACTGCTCTTCGAGACATCAAAGCCGGGGAAGAGCTGTGTATATCTTATGGCCACGCGAGATTATGGTTCGAGGATGCCGATGCCAAGAACGACCGCGATTCAGACGACGACATCGGCGACAAGTCTCTGGTAGAGATTGAGCTGAGTGGCCTAGGGAAGATGGAATTATAGTATTGCGATTTTCACCGGATGCCAAGTCCACACATGTATGGAACCGTCGATGAAGGTGCGTTGCCCTCATGGGACATGTTTGGCAACGAAAGGGGCTATATTGTTGAGGGACCGCAACAACACTGGACGTCTCTCAATCTGCCGTACCCGGTCAACGGAGCAAAGTTCCTCCCTCGACGCCGAGTGTTGGAGGCAATTGTTAATTGAATGTTAGAAGCGCCGTTGCGAGGACCAGCGAACAAACCGTATTGAGACGGTGTCAACCCGACGGATCAACATTTCCTCCGACCGCGTTGACTTGAACCCCTCCCAAAATGGAGACGTATTTAGCGGCTCAAAGTTTCAAGAGATGGGGAATGCGCCAAGCATGCTCTTTAAAATCAAATTGCTATGACGGGACACCCAAGTGGTTTTTGGAAATGGCAAAAGGATCGGACGACATCATATGTTGTCGGCCCGAAAGGCCGGGGGCGGAGTATAGAACCCCAGTGTATGGAGGATGACTCCGGGGATTCGGGGGCTATTTGGTATACTTTGAAGCCGTAGATGAGTAAACCCTTACCTGTATGACTATTGACTGCCGAGGCTAGAGGGTGTTCGTAGAATATACATATTGCAAGCATCGCCATTACCGCACCTCTATGTTTGTCCTTCCCCCTTTTCTCTCCTTTCTCTCTTTTTGACATCTGGCATTCCCGAATACGAACCAGACCTTCGCATCGATTCGCTCCAGGCTCCCACCCCCAGCTATAATCCCAGCCCCAGCTCAGCTCAGCTCAGCCTGGCCGCCACACACGCATATCAAAGGCGCCTCAGGCCAATTGAGTGCTTCAAGTCTATCTTGGGACACGAGCATTCGCTTATTCCTGTAGCCTAACGCGCTTGCGACTCGTGTTCTCGCAAACTTGGTATCATCCACTGTTCTAGGACCAGGGGATGCGGAAAATGTTTGTTTCGACGACATGTTGACGACATCTCAAACCTCTCGACACGAATACATGGATGTATGATGCATGAGTATATACATGTTAACATCAAGCACGTAGATACACGAGATCCACGCCTCGCGGCCTTCCGTTCCAAGCGGTAAATCAAACAAGGCCCTTTGCTTTCCCACGTTGTCGACTGAGCGAGCTAGCCGGATGTACAATACATGACGAGAGCATTCTCAGAGTCGTCAATCAGAGACTTGAAGAAAAGGCGAGACAAGCACAGGCCTCCCTCCCGGCAATGTACACGGTACATGTATTTACGGAACAACTCGGACCTTTAGACAGATTTGTGTGCCACAGCCCAAACCGGCCCACACTTGACTGCTGACCCCCCCGCCAGAGCTCAAACATGATCAATGCATGACAACAGCGACATGATCATCCATGTACTTGTTGATGTTGCCCAAAAAGATACTCGACAAGATGGCGATGCCGCCGAACGCAATACTGGTCAGGTAAACGTACTTGTAACTCTCGGCGTATGCGATCTGGCCGGCCAACACGACCATCTCGTACGCGGTCTGGTTACCGGCGATTCCAGGGATCTCTTTGATCCCGTCGAGGAGACTTGCTGCGGTGAGCTCGATGGCCTCGGTAATGTAGGTGGTGTTTGTGATGCCCAGCTCCAGCGCCATGGTGCCGCCGATGTACTTGATGGCGTTCGGGGTGAACTTGTTGACAAACACATTATAGTACACGGTGTAGCCAATGCACCCGCCAATGACACGGATCGAGAGCGTCAACGCCGCGACCGTGGCGATGATGTCGTCGGGGCAGATGATGGTCGTCATGATACTCGCGGGCACGACGATGCCGCCGATGCCCAATCCGCCGAGGACCAAGAGACCCCAGAGCGTGGACAGGTTGAAGCGGGTGCCACAGGCCAATGCACCGCACCCAGCCGTCATGAGGACGGACGAGAAGATCATGAGTTCGCGGTTATGGCCGCGGAACACGGACAGCAGCCACAACACAATACACGCGCCCGCGAGGATGCTGAAGCCGATGGGGATACCGCGCACACCGACGCCGACGGGGTCGTGTCCGTAGACGTTGAAGGCCTGCGTCGGCCAGAACATGATGACGCTGAAGAAGTTGGCGCCAGAGATGGCCGTGATGATCAGCGTGAGCGTCAGGATGCGGGCTTCCTGCTTCATGCGCGACGGGAACATGGGGAACTTGGCGAACTTGATCTCCCAGATGGGGAACAGGATGAAGAGGAACACGGCGCCGATGATCAACGGGGCCAGCACGTGCGCGTGGCTCCATTTGTACTGGTACCCGCCCCATTGGAGACCGGCGAGGAAGAGGATCATGCCGATGATGGAGAGAGCGCCGCCGACAAAGTCGATTTCGCCAATGATTTCCTTCCTGCTCAAACCGCGGCTGTTTGGGCGAGGAGGGGGGAAGTAGAAGAGGAGAGTCCCGCCGAAGCCGACACATGCCCAGACGCCGCAGAGCAGGGTGCAATACCGCCAGCCGGCGTGGGCCGCGATGAGTTGGGCCCAGAGCACGGATGGGCAGAATGGGATGATGGTGAACACCAGGATCGCAACGTATTTGCCTCTTTTACGAGTTGGGGCCAGCTCCGAGGTGACGGCTAGAGAGGTGAGTTCGCAGATGCCGGCGCGGACGCCGGAGAAAGCCATGCCCACTGTGTACATGACATGTCAGAAGGTTGAAAAGCGCAATACCCAAAGATGACTTGAATGCAAAACAAGTGCGGGTGAAGGCGAGAGAAGGTGAGGTCTTACTGATAAAGATGTTCATGGAATGCGCCGTTCCGCAGATGATCATGGCGATAATGAGCAAGACCGAGCCCCCCAGAGCGACATAGCGTCTGCCGATGAGATCTGAGATGGACCCGACGAAGGGGCAAATGGCAGCCAGGGCGAGGAGGTAAGCTAGGACGAACCAGATCCATCGATCGACACCACCGATATCAGCGTAGATATACGGCGGGATGCCACCGAGGATGTACACGGGGATCTGAGAGCCGGTCCAGAGGAAAGCCATGGCGACGAGACTCATGATTCTCTTGAACGTCATCTGTGCAAGGTAGGGTATCTTGTTAGGACACAACGTGATCGAAGAATTGCTGAGGGGGCCGGGTTGGCAAGCCCACTTACTGGAGGTTCATGGTCGTGGTCTTCATCGTCGCCATACGTGCGCAGGCCATCCTTTTCATAATAGCCTGGATGTCCTGGGACTCTTTCATTGGTATGGATCTGTTCGATATGCGACGCTGGGTCCTTATCCACGACGGGAGGCGAGGCATTGTCGCTGGAGCTATCCTCGTGTACGGTCATGCTGGGCAACGAGAGCAACAGGCTACCAAGAGTGGTTTACAAAGTATTCGGTGGCCACAACTCTCTGCCGGGGAGAACGGGAGAGATTGTGTTGTGTCTGGGTTACTGGCCAGCAGATGGAGAGAAAAGGGAGGGGGTAGAGGAGAAGTCGAGGGATTGGAAATGGAGATGGAGATGTGAGAACCTGGGGGAAATGGATTGATTGATGTACTTGCCGAAGGGACAACATTGTCAGAATGATCGACTCAGGATGGGTTCATGCTTTGGTACGTACCGTGGTTAGTTTGTGGTACCAGGGAGATAAGTTAGGTAGGCGGTTGACACTACTCACTCGCACGAGACGGCGTCGCCCCGTGGGGACGAGGCGGCGCCAGGTCGAGAACCACTTTGAACCAGTGGTGATTTGAATCTCGAGAAAGTAAGTGGATTTGCCTCTTTGTGGTCTGGGGGGGGGACAATCTAACGAGCGACCAGAGGAAGAAGCGAGAAACGTAACAATGTGGCGATCAGACCAGGGTAGGGGACCAGGTTTGGTATCCCGTAGGGATACAATACTTCGTACGTGGTAGTGGGAGCCATGGCCATCAACGGTTGCGCCCAGTAGATAGTCGTCTCCGTTCGACTAGTCGAGTCTCTGGGGGAGAACGAGGCCTGTATTGTATTCGCTGATGTGCGGCTAACCCAAGCCCCCACATCGGTGGAGCGAAGGGTGGAGGAGAAGCAGAAGCACTTATTGTACAAGCATGGCGAGCCGGAACTAAATCAAAGACCTGGAATGGCCACGAGTGGTTGATTGATGCCACCGGGCTATTGGTTATGCCACACCACTCGTGATGTACTGTAGCTACTCCGTACTTGTGCTCGTAATTGACTAAATGATGCATCTTGAGTTCGCCACGTTCCTTTGCGAGGCTATATCAAACGCTACGGAGCGAGATCCAAACTCCAGGATGAAGCATGCATGATGGGACCACACAACGTAGAAACTAATGCATTGTGGTTGCCCAGCTACGATTAAGAATCGATTAAGAACGCACTTTGGTCTGGTACGCCTTCTCATACCGACACCATAAAGTGCTCGCCATGTCCATCTTCATCTCAGGTGATCTATGGTGGAGGGCGTCATTGACACGACACCTGTCCAAAGAGTGTCCGCCACCAAGCAATAGCTTAGAGAGGTCAAGCCTACGTGTACAAGACCCGAAAGCCTACTCTACAGTCCCCCGGAACTGGGGGAGGGGGAGCTATGAGTTCCGAGTCACGACACCGAGTACTACGGGGTACTCTGTAGCCTATAGGCTTCCCCGGGTTCACAGTCCAGGCCTCCTACCTCACTTCTGTACAATAGTGCAAATACCCGCACGCGTAGGATCTACTGTATGTACCGAGTACCCAGTAACCGCACAGGCCCTGAACGTAGCGGGGGATCAACAACACCTGACTATGGCTTGCAAGTGCACGAGGGACTGGTATGGAAATGGCTCGAAAGGCCGAGGGTTAATACTCCACCCATGCCCAATGCTTCTTGTGCAAGTCGTACAAAATTCCCAATATTGAAATTCTACGAGAGCCACTGTACTGTAGGTGCTGACGGCCTCCCCGGGATCTGAAAGGAGCAAACACCAAGTCCGGGCGCTAAGGGAAAAGGTCAAAAATCAAATTCCAAGGCTGGGCTAAGGATGCGAAACGAGTTGTGCCTACGGAGCACTCCCTCCTCGATATCTCGTCCATCCATCCCAATTTGATCCACTTCTCCGCAGAACCCCCAGACAGTCGTCGGCACCCAGTCGCCTTAGCCGGCAGAATACCGAGGCATTTTTCATCCAGCCATGACATGAGGCGAAATGCAGAGATCAGACACACGGCGTGGTGGACAGTGGTGCTTTGTGCAGTCTGAAAGTCGCGGAGGCACCTAGGGCGCTGAAGCTTGGTTGTCGAGGTTCAACAGTAAAAGTTCCAGAGGCTGGAGAAGGTAACGGTAGAGGACACCTGGATTCGGTTCAATTGCGACGATGCTTGCAATCAACATGCTTGATCAGTGCTGACTCGATCGACTCCGTCAGATGTCTCCAAGATGCGTCCGGTTTGCAGATATGCTTTTCACAGTCCATCCATACCATGTGGACACACGCCAGGTTTGGCTGACAGCCCGGTATCGGTTTCCACATAGGGGCAATCTTCCGTGTTGAATGCTCTCTCGAGAAGCCAAAAGAAACGTGTAGGACTGTATGTTCCTCGGCTCATTTCATGCAGGTCGGGAAAACATTCGTTAATCGTGATCTTTCCACGACTCGGCATATATCGCCCGAGTCGTCCCTTTGCACCACCGTCTACTCGTCACTTTTGAATCATGTCTTCTATTCTTCTATCAGACATGTAGAGGTGGTCTCCTGCCGTAGTCGCGACTCGGCCCTCGGTCAATGCTCAAACCCGACAACCTTTCCAGCTCGAGCGTAGAATGCGACGTACAGTAGCGTGTGAGTGGACCTGGGCAAATGTTCTGGACAAGGCCGAGAGATCTCGAGGTCTTAGACATGCTGAGCAATTCAATACTCCTAGTCATTAGTCCTTCGTTGCGCGCGTGTCCGTCCAAAGAGGTAAAAGCCACTCTCACATGGCTTACTGCTTAAAATTTGTAAGTTCAAGCCAAATTTGTACGCGTTGTGATGGAGTCTGGAACTCAGAACAGCGGGGGACTGTGCGTATTATCTCCTCCTGCATTTGCCTCCGGGACTGCGACATCCATTTCACCAAACGCATGTACGTTTGGTATGGCTTTCAGACTCTGTCTGTCAATCATCGAAGCGCCAGCTACCGTTTGCGTGCTTCCTGGCTGCTCGCCATCTTCGGATTTTCCTTGCCAATTGCTTGCCACCTCGACACTTATCGGGCCATCCAAGTACATTAGAATCGGGGTGACATGCACCGATTTGTGGTGCTCTTTGACACTAGGCTGCACAATTGTTGGAGGAACGAAGATGCTATATACATCGCCCGGCCGCATTGGTCTGAAAAAGGAAACGTTGCTGAACTGGGCAGTCGCAGGTCCAAGTTCTGGGTGATGCATCTGGAGATGTTGTTGGACGCTTTCGTGCAGGAGAGACATCGTCATGCCGCCGTGAATCTGTAGAACCATTAGCGAGCCGTGTAACCACGAGACGCGGCCAAAGATGTCCTACCGTGTCAGGCCAACCCTCGACGCCGAACCCGAGAAAAAACACCATCATTGTTATAGGCTGCGAAGGGTGTTTGAAGACTTTCATGGTTACACCGCGTGTGCCTGTAAGCTTCTCGCCAACAAGGTGCTCACCCCGAACAGCTCCGTTCGAACGACTCGGATAGAAATTCTCTTCGGTCCAATTCTGCTCACGTAGACCCTCGACCAGAGGATGTACCTCGAGGGTCTCCTGTATTTCCTCGCATAACTCTTGATCCTCTTCGGACCCAGACTCGAAGGGTGGTTGCAGGTACTCCCAGCTGATCAAAGCTGTGCCCGCTATTGCGCCGATGGTGAAGAAGAGATCTGCCCAAAACACTGATCTGGCGAAGCGCCAGAACAGTGATGGGCCGGTGGGAGTTTTTACGATTTGTGGGGTGTATGCTCCTGTGTATGGTGTCGTGTCGGGGGCAGGCATTTGTCCTGGTGTCTGGAAGTATTCTTTATGAGGGCCATGTAGGTCGTGCAGTGCTCGACGCAGCCACGGCGCACGTCTCGAAGTCCGGCAGGCCTGACGCCAAAGCGCCGGCCGTAGTGCCTGCATTGAGGTGTAGTCAAGTGAATTGACAAGGATGAAGAGTGCAAACCTCCTTCGGTTCTGTTGTGGAAGGTTGTACTTAAATCTTTTGGACAAGGCTACGCAGAACCTCATTAGCCTCACCAGCCTTGGCGACACAACAGTGACATCTGTTTGCACTTGACGGAGACGGGCCGGCATGAGTCGTTTGCACACCGAAAACACAGGAGAAAATGGGTTTATAGTATTCTACTTCGAATTCGCATAGGGGATAGTGTGTCGACATTGTGGAGGCTACTCATCATAAGAGGCACCGCAGTTACACCAATGTAAGTTCAACGAGGGCAACTAAAGTTGGGCATGTCGCCTACTCCAAATCACATTCCACAGTGTAAAAGGAATCACAGGGCAGAGATGGTAGGGAGATGGTAGTTTTGGCACAGGCATACTGTATTGTCAATGGACGAGTACCAGCCGAAACGCCTTTTCCGAGCATCATAAGAGATCCCATCTTCAAGCCATGTATAAAGCGCCATGCTCTAGGGAAATCCATTACCGGACCACCATGTGAAATCCATACCGACAAATCAAGACAATCGGTATCTCCTCCTTTCATATGTGCACGATAGGCTTTCATATCATGCCCATGGATGCGGTGCATTGTGAATTGCAAGTCTCGAACATCCACCTCCCCTGCTCCTAATTGCTTCTTATGACGTTGGGTTGGGGTTCATCTGCAAAATTTGTAAGCATCTATATAGACTTGTGTGCACCATACGGTTTATGCGATGTATCATACCTTTCTCTTGCCACCAGTCATCGTCACGTTGACGAATCGTCGGGTGTATGTGATTCTCTTCTTCGCCCGTCCCTTAGGAGTCTTCTTCTTCTCTTGGGGTTCGACCTGAAAATAGAGGTTGGGATCAGCATTTGTTCTTGGGATTGTGTTTGTTGATCGTTGTTGAGAAGGCGATCCGGAACAGCTTGCTCACCTTTGGGGTCTGAGACTTGACCTTGCCAGCACGGGCAAGAGATCCGTGAACTTTACCCATGATTGCGAGTAGGTATGTTTATCGATCGAAATAGGTCGCTTGTCTTCGCGATTCGATGAAAAGCTGTTGTTGGTCGCTGGTAGAGTCGGCTAATGTGGTGGAAGAATTCGTCGATGGAATGACCAAGAACCGCAGTTTAGTGTGGTGTGTGAGCCGCTGCCAAGCCAAGAGAATAGTCACGTGATAAGCACCTTCGCGATACATGCATGCAAGTACCAACCATACCGCCTACTCCTCACTCGTACCCGCCCTAGGGTACGTTCGAGGAAGTACTAGAGTCATTACTTGAGTCATCTGTGGCCATCCTGTGTTAATGGCTAATGATAGTTCTGAACTGAACTCATTACAGATCCAAGAAGTAGCATATGATGCATTTGATTCTATCTTATCTCCTCTTTGTCATAGTGCGCATCGCTGTATCATGCAAGTCGGAGGCAATCTGCCGTGGGCGGACTTCTGCAGTTCTACAACACATCATTCCTCAATCTCACCTCTGGTTGGTAAGTCGATCGCTTTGTACAGCAGAATAAGGGCAGATGCACTTTCGCCACCACCGGAAAGTGCTATGATCCGTTCAGTATCAACCTCGCTAACTTTGTCATCATTGAACCACCACCATTTTCCATCCTCTTCCATGCGCTTGCCGCCAGGTGCCTGGGCATCATCGACAAGCTTGCCAGCCTTCTTGACGAAGCTGGTATAGTGCCCACTGTCAGCGCTTGCGCCTTGGTGGGTGATGACACCCCTCAACTCGTACAAGCCAGACTTGTTGGCGCCGGCATCATCTGCAAGTTGATGATCGATCAGGGCGTAAAGCTCTTTCTTTGCCTGCTTGATGGATGCTGCTCGTTCGGCTTCATACTCAGCATCGGTCTTGTAGACATCCATATCGCCTCCTTCCGGCTCTTTCTCTTTCTCTTTCGAGTCCTTCTTGTCTTTTTGTTCTCGAAGTTTGGCGATCGGAGCTGCCTCTTTCTCTTGAAGAGCTTCATCGTGCTTGCGATCTTCTTCTTGCTTATGCCGAAGCTTTTGTCGCTTGCGAGCCCTTTCGACATCCTGTTCATCCTTTCGGATGTCACGAACTTTGTCACGGACAGGGATCAATCTTTTCCTTAGGTCATCTGTACAAAACTCCACGGCATCCAACTCCTCCGGAAAAGTCACCTTCTTTAGAATCTTAGCTTTCTTTTGGATGTCCTTTTTCCAAAAGAATCGCACAAAGTGCACAGTAAGGTATTTAGGTAATCGGGATACTCTCGAAGTCTTGGTGTAGATAGCGTTGCGACCAAGGGTCGGGGAGTTTTTCTCGATCTCTTCAGTTAGGCCAGCCAAGAGACCATCTCGAAGGTGATTGACAGATTGGTCGATGTGGCAATCGAGCTTCAAGAACACATCGTCAGATTCGATAACAGGTTCATTCTCCGCGGCTTCTGGTGGTGGGGCGAGCGATGAGTGGAAAGATCCGGCCATGTAACGATCAATAAAAACAGCCTCCTTGGCCTCCGTTTCTTGGGAAGAACTCTTGCCTGAGACTTTGAGATTCTGTCGAAGCTGATGAATGATCTGAGACCAGGCTTCTTCAGCATCCTGCTGCGCAAACCCGGCTCCATTCTTTGCCTTTTGAGCGAACTGAGGATAAATCACTCGTAAAGCATTCCAGAACGTAAGGGGAGCAAGACTTTGTTGAGTTTTCGACATACGCTTGTAGAGATCCCGCAGCTGTCCTGTTAGGTCGTTCGACGCACCCGTGGCACCGAGGCCAAGCCTGCTCATTTCGTCGATGTTATTACGGAGGTTTCTGTAGTCGGGGTTGTACGCTTGCAACTCGTCTTGCATTTCTGGTATGCTTCGTAATACCTGCAGGGTAGAATTGAGATAACAGGTATTGCCTAAGTTCTCGAGGCCAGCGGGCGTAGCACCTTCCTGAGCAGCAGCCTCGGCCTCGGTCATGTCTTCGAGGAATCGAGGCTTCTCGACTGGCGCCACCAGCGAGCTTCCTTCGGAGGAAGCGGTCCCCAGCATAGTAAAGATCTGACCGGGTTTGGCATTGAGCTTCGACAGATCAGTGTCATCTTTTAGTTTTCCACCTTTTATTAGGACCGATTGTCGTTCGGGCTCGACACCAGTCAAAGAAAAGAGCTGCAGCTTGAGCATTTCGCCGTTGGCGGTGGTGTCAAGATCGACATCGTACTTTTTGCCCTGGTGTTTGATGACAACTACCGATCATTAGAACAGGAAATCAGTAGAACAATATTAGCTCACTTGGAATGGTCGCCATCTTGTGTGGGAGATGAGGGGGCGCTGAGGTCGAGAAAGGAAGAGAGAGAGGGAAAGTGCGTGTTCCAGAGAATTGGATAGAAAGTGTTCTTTTGAATGGTGGCGGCGCGCAACCAGCAGTCAACAAGGCTGTGACTCGGCGCAGGCAGGAAGGCTTGCGACGAGACGTAGTGTGTCAGGCGCAAGGCATGTACGGAGGGTGCATGTATACTTGTAGTATCTGGCTGCGTCAGACAGAAATGCCCCGCCAAAATGCTCGCAGCAGCCTGTAAGATGACGGTGCCTTGACAACTTGACAATACTGCAACGCCGGTCATCGCGGGACAATCCAGCCAGTACTCTATATACCTGCCATAACTTACTTACATTTCGGTCTTCACATATTTCCAAATAACTTGGGCCCTTTCACGAGCGACACCTGGTCAGGGGAATTCATTCTCACCACATATCTGCTTCCATGTGGCGTTAAAGTCTTCAAGCCCCATCCACAGACCGCTTTGAAAATGGCATGCCTACCCTGTTGGACCAGATTCATGACACTTTGCTAACCTCCTTCCCAGTCACAATCTCTGCGTCCTTACCTCCAATGTGTTCGGTCCTCCCTCACAGCCGCTCTCGCCCTCTCAAACTTTGCCTCCCAAGCCTCTGAAAGACATAATGTGCCAGAAATAGAAGCTTCCAGCTCCCCCGAAGTCCTGCTCAACCCGCTGACGGTAGCGCGCAATGAGAATGAGAAGGTCTTCATAGAGCCAAGCGTCAATAGTGTGCGAGTCAGCATACGAATCAAGCAAGCAGACGAGATTGAGAACATCCTGGTCCATAAATTTACTCGGTTCCTGACCCAAAGGGCCGAATCATTTTTCATATTGCGGAGGAAACCAGTCAAGGTACGCCATTGAAGGACGTGCCAGGAATGTTTTCTGACCGGAATAGGGATATGATATTTCTTTCCTGATTACCAACACCCATACTGAGGAGATGCTCAAGCATAAGTTGGTGGATTTCATCATCCAGTTCATGGAGGAAGTCGACAAAGAGATCTCCGAGATGAAACTCTTTGTATGTTGGAGTTGTATTTTGCACCGGCCGGTCAGCTAACATCCTATGTAGTTGAATGCCAGGGCTAGATTCGTTGCCGAATCCTTCTTGACTCCGGTATGTATGTTTCGTCTTGAAGCATCCCTTGCTAACAGTCCATAGTTTGACTAGAAACTGCTATTGGCAAGGATTTTGGTTCTGCGATACCACCTATCGGACCTCAGCAAGGTTTCGCCTTCAGACTAACATCGACTTACCCACGCTGCTTGCAGGTATGTCTGTGTGCACAAGGCTGCAGCTTATGGATCGAGCGCCTCTTAGATTATGCGACTACAATGCATCGATGGATACATGATTGAGGATGTCCACTGCCTGAACACAACTTCTTTATAAAGCGCTTTTTGGCGGGAGTGACGTACCAACCTGGCTCAAGAGAATAAATATGAAGCTTCTAACCGTGCTGCATACAAGCAACTCCTTGTCTGGTCCCCTATTGTTGATTGACAATGTCCGTTCTGCGAGATTCGTTGACAAGTTGTGATTTTCCACCTCACTGCAGCTTTGCAACGGCAAGAAAGAAGCATGTTGGAAATCTTGTCAGAGTCCTTGCATTCAGTGTCGATGTGGGCTCTGTTCCAAGGAAAGAAACAATCCACTCTGAGGGATACGAGCTGAGATTGCCCTATCACCTGGGAACAGACAGCTGCAGCAAACTCCACTCATTCTTCCAAGACAGTTACATCGATACTATTGAGCAACGAGCACAAAAGATGTTCTCTTGAGCAGATGGCGGACTTAACATACTTCGGCTTCCGTTGTATGGTTTGACGGTACAATCAAGTGAGGCTTATTTCCGCCCAAATTGGACAGCTGGGAAACAGTATTTGCTCACCACCTTCGCGATTCCGCCTCATCTAGCGGTGGTTGAGAGCCAGGACGCGAGACTCTCTTCAACACTGCCTACGTAAGTGTTCACTTCACGTTTATGGTTGATTAACCGTACAATATGTGCTTTGTTGAGCTCACTTCTCGACTTGCCTGGCTTCCAATTCTTCTCTTCTATCTTATCACATATTTTCTTCATTCCATTTAGTGCTCCTAGATCCTTCGCGATTGCTTTCGAAAACCTTGTCTCTGGTTCACTATGGCATCGGACTTGGCTCCGGCGAGTTCGAACCGTAACGCTGCAGGCACAGCAACGGATGGCCCAGGACCGGTCATCATGGACAGCGCAGGCACTTTTTCGAACGACCGTCACAATAACTCACTCCAGGACGAGACCCGCTCTGAGAACAATAGGGGAGCTGGTGGTTCTCGCAATAGCACCATTGAACCTATTCACGCTGTTGATCAAAACAATAGGCCTCAATTCCATCCTCCCATGACTTATTCATCAAGACTCACCACTTCTTCTGCTATCAGAACTTTGGCAGCAGCAGGAGATATGCCTGCTTCTGCACCAAATTTATCTCAAAATCCTGGCTGGAATCAAACTGTTACCAATACTGCCAATTTCTACAACCCAGACAACACCTTCATACACTTGCCAGCCTACTATCCAGACGCTAGCATGGAGGCTGTTGTCCCCTTCGATCCATCCTCGGATGCCCCGTTTACAGACCGCACACAAGCCTATCTGCCTCGAGGTCATGGCGTGATCAAGATCAAGAATGTAAGTTCATAACCCGCAGTCTTTTCCTCATCGTCTACCTTAATTGGAAGCTCTGAATCAATGTTGATAATACGGTCTCGATGTTGGGACTATGTGGCGCGACGATACCCGGGATGTTTTGAAGGTCGTTGATAGATCGACTGAAGAGCAGAGATAGAACACCACTCATGACAAGAGACATCACGATTCGTTGCATTCTCCGCTTTCGAAAATAATCGATAGAGGCTGACCGTCAATTTGTATAGATTCCTTATGGTCTCACCATGGCAGAGGTACAACAATTCATCTGCAAACACGTTCACATCGAAGACTTACTCAAACCGCATGAAGAGGGTTTCCCCATTCACATCATCATGGAACGTTCCACTGGCAAAACTATGGACGCTTATGTTGAAACAATCACTCCATTGATCGCAGCTCAAGCATGGGAACATGGTTTTGGTCTTGCTCGCATGCGCCATCCCAAACTCGGACAACGTCATGTCACAGTCGAGTTAAGCGACCAGGCCGAGTTGATGAGAGACCTCTTCCCCAGAGCCCGCTGTGTCATTTGGGATAAGGAAGAGTCTGGCGTTCCACATGTCATACACACAAACGATATCTACACCTCTGGATTCAAAGGCTTCTTCACTGCCGAAGAGATGAATGGTGTGATTCGACATGCTGAATACCCGCAACGTGTAAGTCATCGTGCTCTTGAATTCTCGCGCAACATTACTAACTCGCCAAGTCTCCGTTCGCCATGCGTAGCTTTCAGCGCACCTTTGAAAGCACTATCAGTACTTTGTACAAGGTATGAGACATCATCGCGTTATTATATTGATTTACTGATCAGTGCTAGTTTCCTTGGTATGCTGTCGACTTGTACACCTTGCAGCAGCGTGACACTCTCTTCAAGACGTACACTCGGCAACTGGAGATTTTGATCCTGAAGGTTGACCCTGGCACTCAAATTCCTCGTGAAGTTGGACTCGATAACAAGCTGCTGATGGACTTCTTGTTCGCTGGTATGAACTGCGCTGGCTTTTCAGAGCGACAGAAGGCTACAATCGCCGATGCATCTCTTCGAGTTGGTCCCGGTATGCGCATCAGTATTCACGCCCGCAACTGGCCATTTCAGACTCTTTCCTCCAACCCACCCTTGCTATCCGATCAAGACGTCGGCATGTGGTTCGAGGTACTGAACCTGGGTGTTGCTGCCTTCGAGCGAGAGGGTCAAGGTTTTCTCGGCGTCCGACCGCACCTTGAAGTCATCCGTGATAACAACGGGTATCCACTGTTCACCTACACCGAAACTGGAGCCAACATCTCACGCAAGACCTTTTCCCGGATGGAGAGCAAGGTACTGACCACTGTGATGCGCAAGGGCTGGTCTAGTTACATGGGTCAGCTTGGTATTGCTCCTGGCTTCGGTCTTGATCCTAATGTGTTTGGAGACGAGATGCTCGAACCAGCTTATGATGCCGAGGATGATATGTTCAAGAACGAAGATGAGGCACATACAGTCGCTGGCGAGGCACGTATTGAGTACACCGATGAAGCACGCTTGGAGGCGTACCAGAAGGTTTTGGCCGATATCAAGAGAGAGGAGGGTGCAATGCTTATGGGACAAATTGATCGCTTTGCTAATCGTGGCTACTCAAATCCTGATTCAGGTCTTGCTGAAGGAATGACGGCTTTGGAAATCGGCTCTGGTCGACCCATACAACGTGCTGCACTCAACCCTGAGTCGACCACTTTTACACCACAACTCCAGCACACGAACATGAGCGGCGTACCACGATTTGGTCCAACACAGGACATTAACCCACCGTACCTGCTCAATCCCACCAAGGTCACCAGTTCGCCACATGCCAACACCGGTCACCAGAGCACCAGCAGTGGTCCAGTCTCAGATCTGGCTACTGCTCATACCACTGTGCGTCGCGATGTTAGCATGACCACTTCTATGAGCGACCCAGACGATGCTCCTGCGCCGACTCGAGTCTATCCTGCACCGCACCCAGACGGCAGTCCGCCTCTGAGGAGAATCACGACAAGACTGGAGAACACGGTCAGAACAGAATCTTTGACAGCTGGCCCTCAGCACTGTGGTGTGGCTTCGCCTGTGATATTGCGCACTTTGCAAAACTTGCCACCAACTCCTGCTGCTATGGCTCATCCATTACCTGACAAGCCACCGGCTGTTGTCATGCCAACTATTGGTCGACCGAATGCAGAGTATAGCAAGAACAAAGGCATTGTGTCTGGTTTGACATTTGGTGTTCGTCCAGACATTGGTCGCAGCGGATCAGGAACTCGAGGTGGAGCTTCCGGCGGTGGGCCACGTCTGTCTACTGGCATGAGTGGCATGGGCGTGGGCATGACTATGGGTGCTGGCATCTATGACTCAGACCCTTCATCTCGTCGATCCAGCGAAGGCTATGGCAATCCGTTTGGCAATTCTGCGCTTGCAGCCGTCACTCGCGGACGGTCTCCTGGCCAGTTTGACGCTCCTAGTCGTTCCAACGCTTCCACTCCAACCTTGGGCATGGGCCTTGGAATGGCTCGCTTGTCCCCAATCGGAGCTGATCCAAACGATCTCATGGTCCAATCCGACCCTTCACATGTCGGAGCTCATGCCCGTGCCCAGTCACAACTGACCATCGCTGATGTTATCAACGAGGAAGGCGAAGAGCATGAAGTAGCTGGCCATGGTATGGGTCGCATGTATTACTGACCGAACAGCTGGTTTCACACAGAATCAGTTCTGCTGTGGAAAGACCGTGGATGGCATGAATGAATGAGACGATTGAGTGCTGTGGAACGAGGAGAGTACTCGGTCTTGGTGCGGCTGCAGGATGATACGTGACTTGGAGATGACAAGAAAACAGGGGTTAGATCATGAGTGATGAGCGAAGAAGTCAAGATATGCATCGCTCGCGAGTGACATGGATGGATACCGATGCCCAGAAGTAGCAAAAAAAAATGACATCGAGTTCCTTGAGGAGCCATTCGTCGATGCATTTTGTACATCAATCAATCCGTACCTGGTGGTAGCTAGCCCGAAGCGTCCTCTGCCAACTCATCTTCGGTTCGAGATCGAGATGGCTTCTCGGAATGAGGGAGAATGGAGAATTAGCTCGTCTGACAAGACCTGTACCTTGGCCGTGTTGGCGAAGAGGTCGCCGTCAGACACATTTTTATTCGAAAGAGGACCAGAATCCCGTGATATAGAGCTGCTTGACTAGGCTTAGCGTGAGTCGGTACTTCCAACTTACGAGATGCCGCGAGTGGCTGGTAAGTACCTTTAATGTTCCATGAAAGTCACGGGACTACTACCGTACGAGAACCTCGTATTGCATCCTCCTCACTCACCCACTCATCCACTAACCTCCACTCCCATTCTGCCTCGATCCCTCCTCCTCATTTCTGAAGAATCACTTCCCCTCACTCCGCAATAATCGCAGTCCAGTCCTACGCGTGCGCCCAAGCCCAAAGGCTTCGAATACGATGGACACATCGCCTTCGTCCAGTGCTGGAGGTAGACTCAAGCGGAAACAGTCTGGCAATAAATCCAAGACTCTACCTTGCCCGCACTGCCAACGACTCTTCGCTCGACTGGTATGACCTCTTCTTCATCCATATCCCACGCCTCAATCTTGGAGTCCACCTCGGTCGCAAGCTAACTTGTTGTCGCGCCGCATAGGAACACCTTCAGAGACACATTCGAACCCACACAAAAGAAAAGCCTTTCGTCTGCGAAATCTGTACAAAATCCTTCGCGCGAAGCGACCTTCTGGTGCGCCATGAAAGACTCGTCCACCCGGGCGAAGAGGAGCAGCATACCACCCGGAAGTCTCACAAGCACCATCTCATAAATGCCAACAATGCCGCCAAAGCTGCCGCTCACGCCGTTCAGCAGGCCCAACAGGCGCAGTCTGTCTCTTCTGACCCGATGGACATTGCTCCCCAGCAGAACCAATCTCTGCTCTCACCACATGCTCCTCCGGAGGGAAGAGGGATGATGGACATGCTAGACCCCCAGCTGATGCAACCGCCAAATGGCATGCCCTCGGTCGATGGCATCTCCTCGCACCAACAGATGGGTGCGCCGCCCCTCGATCCTTCCTGGGGTTATGATTTGAACCTGCTGTCGCATGCCGCGAGTCACGTAGCCTCGAGTGGCCAGGATCATTTCATGTCGGGGCTGCAGACAGCTGCACAAGAACCTCTCCATGGACCACTGCAGCAAATCATGCCGCCTGTCTCCGAAGGACAATACCAGCCACGTATGCTTACAGAAGGTTACGGCCATTCGACCTCGATGTTTGAGCCTCCAGACCTAGGCGACCCTATGCAAGACTTCACCGTTTTCCTCGACAGTGTGGGCCTCTCGTCGGAATGGTATGCTAGCATGTTCGGTGACCAGGTTGATAATTACCATTCACCCGAAATACCACGCGATCATCTCAACATCTCTAGACCTAATCTGAATGGTGAGCCTCCCATCGACAGCAAACTTAGCCTGCCCCAAGATGACTTGAGCACTTTCTCCCGTTTTGGTTCAAGGTTACCATCCCTTCAGCCAGAGTCTAAAGAGCCTGATTTGAATCGACCAGAGCCGCGAAGTTCGATCGAAGAAGCTGAGGCCACCAAGACCAAAGCCACTTGGGACATTTCCGATTCTGATCGATCGGTCTTTGTCTCAAAACTGGCTGGCTTTGACAGTGTCATGCCTAAAGGCTTCATCCCTCCTTCCAGACATTCTCTCTCGCGCTACCTTGCCGGTTATGTGAACGGCTTTCACGAACACTTACCGTTCATACATGTCCCGACGCTACAAGTTGCTGCTAGCGCACCGGAGTTGATTCTAGCTTTGGCGGCTGTAGGGGCGCAGTATCGCTTCGAGAACAGCCGTGGTATAGAGCTCTTCTACGCCGCAAAGGCTGTTGTTCTGGAACAAGTGCGGCGACGAGACGATTCAGCAAGCTCTCATCTATGGAATAGGCCACGGACCGGTTCTATGGTACAGTCCCCTGGAGGAGGCTTCACGGCACAAAGCCATTCTAGCAGTCCGTTTCAGAATGTGACACCTGGCTCTCCTTTCATCACTGACGGCAAAGAGCAGATGGAGTCTATACAGGCGCTGCTATTGTTGACCGCTTTTGCGACTTGGGAAAGACACACAGAGCTTCTCAGAGAAGCCCTAGCCTTTCAGAGCACTTTGGCTCGTTTGGTACGTGAATCTGGGCTTGCAAGTCCCGAGATCGTACAATCTCCTGAAGACCTCACTTGGGAAGAATGGATCAAGATTGAAGGTGACAAGAGGACGAAGCTTATCGTCTACTGCTTCTTCAACTTGCATTCAATAACATGGAATGTGCCGCCTCTCATTCTCAACTCTGAAATCAAGCTCAACCTTCCTGACCCTGCGAACGAATGGAAAGCTGCCTCGGTCGAACAGTGGAAGAAGTTACGGACAGACAACAATTCGTTCGAAGTGCCATTCCAAGCTGCTCTTACTCGCCTCTTCAGTACTCAATCTCCAGGTCCTATCACGCCCATATCTCCTCTTGGAAATTACGTCCTCATCCATGCCCTCATCCAGCAGATTTTCTTTGCTCGGCAGCTTTCGCTCGCTTGGCCTGGGGTGGCGGGTTCAAGCCTGCGCGTCGAAGACATCGCCGTCCTCGATCGGGGGTTGCGAGCATGGAAGGCAGGCTGGAAACGGACACCCGAGTCCAGTCTGGATCCGCAAAACCCCAATGGTCCTGTTGCATTCACCTCTACGGCCCTCCTCGGTTTAGCATACATCCGACTACACGTGGACATGGGTCCTCTGCGCCACCTCGAAACCAGGGACGCCACGCAAATTGCCACCGCTCTCCTCAACACACCCGACATTCGTCGCGATCCTCGCCTGACACCTGCCCTCTTGCATTCTGCCCACGCTCTCTCGATCCCAGTCCGTCTAGGAATCGACTTTGTCGCTCGCACACAGACATTCTTCTGGTCGATACAACATTCTCTGTGCAGTCTTGAATGTGCCTTCCTCTTGAGCAAGTGGCTAGCCGTTCTGTCTCGACTGAAATCCGAAGGCGGCGCACCTGTCACCGAGCACGAACGGAAACTGCTCCTGTGGGTGCGCAGCCTTCTCGACGAGACGGAGATGACTGTCCAACTCGACGGCAACGCCAACGATCATACAGTGCTGAATGAAAGTCGGGCCCTGCTCGACGACACGCACAAGATGTGCACATTGAGCGTTGCGGTCGTGCGGGTCTGGAGCAAAACGTTCAAGGGTAATACGAGCTGGGCGATTGTGGACATGATAGGTTCTGCTCTCGAGTTGTATGCGGACATGTTGGAGCAGGAGATGTTTGGACAAATTTGACGCTGATGTTCATGACGAGAAGACCAAAGTCTAGATCAAATGGGTCAACGTCTTGAACACAACCACCTAAGAAAAACCCCATGGTGGATCTGATCATGAGGGACTGATGTATGGAATTGTGCCGAGGGCCATTCATTGGATTAATTGAAAGAGCAGCAAAACGTGAACAGACAGGGCCCGCGGCCATAAGGAGCAAGCTCAGAAACGCACAACACACACACAACGTTGCTTGCATGCATGCATGCAAGCCTCCCCCGTTTTTCTTGTACGGTACAACTCAAAGATGGCTGTTATGGAGCATTGTGCAGGAACTATTGCGACGGCCTACGATTATTCATCATTATCATTGTTTTTACTGGCTGCCCTTGTCCTTGTCGTTCACGTTGATATCGTCGTTGTCATTGTTCCCTCGGTATCCTTTTGCTTTTGCGTCATTGGTCCTCCGCCTTCTCCCTCGTACGGGGCCACTATAGATCCGTGTTCCCGACGAGGACGGATCTGCGTGTGCTGCCGCTACTGCTGCTGCCGCTGCTGCCGCTAAGAATGGCCCTCCTTGTTTGTGTCGAGTGTCTTTGAGAAAGAAGCATGGAAATCAACGTACACGAGAGAATAGAAAGAAGTCTTTTGGCATATTGAATGAGTATGAACAACATTTTTCAATTTTCAATTTTCATCATCAGCGTATTATGATGTTGACATGTATGTGACTTTGTGTGATCGCAATCATTCATTCACCCATCCATTCATCAACCCATCCGTCCGTGCAGTCGATCAATTCGTCAGCTCACGCGTGTGTGAAAGTTGGCCATTCAATTCAATCAGAAAGAAGATATACATGTCATACAAGAGGATCGGCTCCTTTCCATCCATGAGCCTTTTTTCAGTGAACGTATACACTAGACCTCACGGTCGAGTTCACGCTCTTCCCACAAGAATTTGCTCCCATTACTCTCCGATACACATGTTCGATAGCCGTGACCGGGAACAGGTATCAGTAGGCTCATCTGGCTGTGCTTAATCCTCAAGGAGTCAAGGCTCAAGGCTCAGGTACATCACGAAACTGTATCCTGAGCAAAAAGGTTCAGCACAAAACCATACATTCGAGCAACTCACTGGATTCTTGTACTGCACAGAGGCCGATGACTTTGCAAGTTCCTGTAAGAGACTGATCAGCGTAGCAAATCTTCCAAAAAAGGGGTAATGGGATGGGGAGAGGAACGGGAAGGGGAAGAGAGGGAAAAATTGTATCCAAACTATTCAATGATGATCAGATGAAACTGAAAACACTGAGATAGCACATGGACAAATTTGATCTAATCAAGCAACTTCAATGACAAGCAGAACCCAATTCAACCTCACAAGGAGATCCGATCTGATGTCTGTTGAAGAGCAAGACAATGCGGGAAAAAATGGACGCCCGACTCCTGCAAGTGAGGCACAGCATGACAACTCTCCAAAGAGTATCGTCTCTGGCGTTGGTAGCAGAAAGCCGGACGGTGTCCCCCAAGGTGACCGCCATCCACACATCCTGAACACATAAAGGGGGAAGGGGGCAAGACTATAATGTTTAGGATGATTTTGTGCGGTTCTTTCAAATTTTTTTGGCGGTTCAGAACACAGCGTCCCATGTTCATCCCCATTTTCTGAGATTTTGGTGAGAGTGCCGAAGCAAACCCGTGCTCAGAATGTGTGGATGGTCGACCCCTTCCCCTGCTCCTGCGCATTACACAAACCCCAGTGAAGCCCCAGCGTCCTGGAAGCCCACGGCTACCAAGTCAGCATCCAGCGACAGTGATGCCCCACTGAAGCCTTCAGAGAGACCAGCGCCATTCCTCCATCAAACACCATATCGCCATTGTGCGTGAGGTGGCACTCATTTCAAAGCTATCCCCGTTAGCAGAGTAATGAAGTGCTGCTTACCCCCAAACATGCCGCCAGAGAGTGCCAAGTAGTCGTAACCACGTTGGTCCTGCTCATGACGCCAGTCTTCTCCGTCCGGGGCGTAAACCCTGTTGCCGGAGCAAACGCACCTGTCCTGACGGCAGCAACGGTTGGCGCTCCATTGCCGGTACTGTTTCCAGTGTTTGTCGTCGGGAACAAAGAACTCGGCACTAGGCCGAGGGGGAACCGTGTCATCCATTGGCTCACCATCTGGGAATGCAAAGCGCACCTTTCGCTCCGGTTGGGATGGAATCCCTTCCTTCGCAGGTTGCACTTGCTCAGCTTCCTCAGGGAGATCGGCACGATGCTTCAAGATCGAGCGCCCCGGAGGGACAACTCGCGTATGCTTGAGCGGCTTCGGCTTCATACTACCCCGGATCTGCTTCGCGAGACCCTTGGCTACACCGGACTTCTGGTCTATAGAAATTTTTTTGCCAACCCCTTCGTCTCCATGCTTCCCGCCATGAGCAACAAGAGCCTTGCTACGTCGTATCTGCGGTGAGGCAGACCGTCGCATAGCAACCAACTTCTTGACGCAAACGGGAAGCCGGGACTTGAAAGTCGTCTCCCCTGCGACGGTAGGAGACACGGCGGTTGAATTGACCTTTCCTCGCACACCTTCACCAGCAAGTGGACGAGGTTGGCAAGGACGGGACAGACCACCTCTAAGACCCACCCAGCGGGGGATCTTAGAGACCGCAGCCGAAGCTTTGGAAAGAACGGCCTTAGCCTGCTTCTTTATGGTACTGCCCGCCCAGAGCTCCACTGATTCACACAAGCCGGTTTGCGAAGGTGGCGGGTCCGAGACAATTGTCGCAGTGGTACTCTCTGGTAGATTGGGGGCATCCGCACTACCATCGAGACCAGATGAAGAGGAGGCCTTCGACCGTCCTCGGAGCTTGCTTCCAGTCAACCAAGGCCGAGACCTGGTCTCCCGAGCTTCCCTCCTCAGGTTGAAGTTGATGGACTTGACTTCCTCACCCATGGTGAATGGCCAACCTATGAATAGACGTTAGTCTAAGGACTAATGTAATAGGTTGGACTCGTTCACGCCAAGGCAAAGGGCAATGTCATGGAGCAGAGACCTCTTTGTAAATAACAGCAAGCAAGAAACATAGGGGGGGAGGTTGTTTGAGAAGAGGGTTGGGGGTGATGAGAGAAGGATATGTGAATGGTTGGCATCGTGGAGTCAAGAGGTATTTCATTTGAGTCACATATTTGGACAGGAGGTGTCAAGGCAGGCGTTGTCGAAGGATGGGGTTTTGAGATGGTACTTGTTGAGGCAGACACCGATGGGATTTCTTCTTGGGATGGGTATGCTCTGGGAATTGGGATATCAAAGAATGAAGGTGTTTTTGGAGTGAGGAGTGCTTCTTGGGATGAGGCTGCTTGTGCAAGGGGTGCTTTCAGGGGACAAGGTCGCTCAGGAATGAGAAGGCTCTGGGAAGGAGAGTGCCCGGAAGGAAAGAGTAGTCTTTGTGTTATGAATGAAGGAAAGTCATGGGGAAGATGTGAAGCAATTCTTTGATTTGAAAAGGCCGTCAACCGCATTGAGGGTAACAATTCAGGGTATGGGACCGGAGTGTGAGAGCGATAGAGGGTATATAGTGTGTGAAGCAAATGCTCAAAGGCAGCTGGGAGCACCTTGTGCAACTTTCCATTGCAAAACGAGTGTGTGTTTATGGCAGACGTCCTGACCCCCAAAACAAAACACAAGCAGGCAGATGAAGAGCAACAACAAGGTAAACTCACCAACAACCTCTGGCTTCTTGTCTTCTGAAAATGTTTCACCTCTCGAGTATCCGGAGGATCGTTGTCTGTACACAGTAAGCAGTATCTTCGATAGCAATTACAGAGCAGAGCAGTTTGGCAGAGCAATGGGACGTACGCACCTATGGAAAGAAAATAAGAAAAACAAGAACAGGAGATCAGGAGGGCAGGGCGAGGTACTTATAGGATCCGCGTAGGCCCATTGTTGACACTCCGTGAGGCCGTCTTCAGGCAGGCAGGGACCAAAACATAGGATAGCGCGCACGCATTGAGTTATGTAGGAGTCATTGGAACCTTGACTGCGTATGAGGGGATCGGCGACCGAGGGGACTCGAAGTGCCAATGGCGGCCGCGACGATGCTGGATGACCAGGTAACCTAGGAACCGGGATCTTCAGGCAGAATGTGCCAGGCAAAAGGGTGGATGACAACAATGTCACAAGAGGAGGTGGTTTCTCAATGGAACAGAGCACGGCTGGACGAGACTCGCGAGGCGGTGGGCGTGAGTGACTCTTGTATGTTGGAGTATTGTTCTTCCTGACCCAGCAACCGATGTCCATTCTCTCATCAAAGGCCGGTTCGTGATGTGTAAAGGTCGTGTGGATTCGACGGTAGGAGTTAGTCCGAGGGGGTGTTCGTGCTTCGCGCGTATCTTCGGATTTTCGAGATGTAGTAGTCGAACAGGGTGAAGGTGAGAACAGAGAGGGAAATCGTCTGACCGAGGTAGCATTCAGGAGGACTTGGAGCAGTCCAAACTAACCATGACTTCAGCAGCGCAGGCAAATAAGATAGATAGTGGAGGCGAAGGAAACGCAGGGTGGACACGATGCAGGGCCAGTAGGTAAACAAATAAACAAAGTAGACATTGCCTGCCTCATGCCCGATGCCTGATACCTAGGTGGATGTACCTAGGTAGACATAGGCACAAGAAAATGTACACAGAGGCAAAAAGGGGAAAACTCTGCACAGCAAACAAAACACAATGCAGCAACCTCCTCGGAGTGCAGTCAATGGAGAAGGGTCACAATGACGACAAGAAGGGTAGAAAATAGAATAGCAAAGCGCGTGAGGGTAGCAACGTTGGCAACGGACCACAAGATGTGAAAAACAGTCAAAGCATGCACATGTTCGTTAGTCAAGCATCTACGACGAAATAGCCAGAGATGTTGAATGCGTGTCTTTGATTTTTTTTTTTTTCCTTTTTTTTTTTCCTTTTTTTTTTTCCCTTTTCTCTTGCTGAGATTCTTCTCATTTGCTTCTAGTGCTCTTGTTCCCGAGAGACACACACACACTCCGTAGTCCATAGTCCACAGGCCGAGATAGAACCTTTCCATGAACCGGTGCCAGCCAGCGACACGACCAAAAAAGTCCCAAGAGGGCAAGAAAAGAAGATATATCACTTACTGTTTTTTACTCTGGCGTGGAAAGGGGGAAAGAGAAATACCACATCGTCGTGTTCTGCATGGAAGGAAATTATACCTGCCAAACTTGGTCGAATCTTTTCTGGTGACATGGTGCATTCAGTAAATATTCCTCATCATTTCTCATCCCCCCTCTCGGCGACCGACATAGGCTAGAACACAACAATGCAACGGGTTTCAAGACTCATGGCTCAAGTGATTGTTTAAAGAGGTTGAAATTAACGTGGCAACTCCAGCTTCTCTCAATTGCCACATCAGGATGTTAATCTCGCTGTTCTATCGGTCGACACCCAAAGTGACCTACAGGTTTATCCTATCTTCAAGTCTCTGGTGAGAGGGTCCATGGCCAAACAGGAAGATTTATTGCCATGGACTTCCAGCAAGACACTGACATATTTTACAAGGGTTGATTCTTTTTCAGCGCGCTTGAACGATGCTTCTCTATTCCAATTCTGACCATGTATGCCAATGCATAGGTTGCTTTTGTAGCTGACATACACCTCATAATCATGCCATGATACAGCAAAGGCACTTGCTAACCCTTCTTGCTTCTATCCATGTCTTCCCCCAGGTCCAAGCCTGTTTTGTTCTACGGCCACCCAAAGTTTTCGGCATATTGAAATTTGAACACATCTTCAGATAAATGCGGGACTACCCCCCACCACACTCGGCTCATCTTCACTCGGGCCTTTTGAAACCTTGCGACTCTTGAGAAAACTACTCACCATCCTGCTGCTGCCGAGAATACCCAGTACTTTAGAAGTACCTCGGGCTGCAGCAGACGATGCTGGATGTGCAGCAGTTGCTCCGTCTCCCTCTCCCACCTGTGTGTTTCGAGATGGTAATCCCTCGATACTATCAGGCATTGGCCGAGCGACGCTGAGCCTAGAATTGCCCATGGGATCTGGATGCCCAGGTGTCCTTTTTCCCAAGTAGGTACTGTCGAATGGACGATTATGAGGAGGGACGTCCATATTAAAAGGCCGGCTGAGCCGTGCCACCAGCTGGTTCTTCGCTCTTTCGCTTGGACTATCCTCACACCGGTTCGGTGTGCTCGACGTTGATTTCTCCCCGCTTTGGGGTGTCGAGTATGGGTCGTTCTGGGATCTCAGTGCCATCTTACTGGCTCGTTCCCTGAGTCGAGCACCAGTGTTGCGGGCCCCAAATGCCTTGTGAGGCTGCTCAGTGCTTGAAACAAGAGGAGACCTTTCTTCGTCTGTCGGTATGTTCTCCTTTCCATGGTCCTGTAGGACTGAAAATTGGCTCTTTTTCTCCAGCAAAATCTTCCGAACCCTGCCGGGACTGGATTTCCTCGGGCTGGAATCTGCCTTCGCGTCGTCCCCGTTCTTGTTCGAGATGCTGTTAAGCACACCGCAACCAGATGTCTTCAGAACCTCCTTGCGACGTTTTCTCACGCTTATTGTTGTGCCTGTGTCTGGCGTGCTGCTGCTGGCGATAGCTCTTGATCCCTGTGTAGGGGTGCCGTAGTTACCCTGTCGGACCTCGCTCCGGTAATCCTCGATCGTGCCTTGCGTCTGTCCACGCACATGGCTGGTATGGCGCGTTTCTGCGCCAGCTGTCATTGCAGTGAGTGTGTCTGACCATGGGTTCCATTTGGAGTTTTGCGGGACCGACGAAGACGGGTCAATCTCTGGGCTGTTATCCGAATTCGAGCGCACATGACCTCGAGAGATGACTGACATGATACCAAGGTTTCCAGGGTCTCGTTGATGACCTTGACTTAGATCATCCGAACTGGCGATCGGTGGAACATACTGTTCATTGATGCCTCCATTTGTTGTTCGTGAGTAGATACTCTCGCTACTGAAGCCAAAACGAGGGCGACCCAGAATAGAGTTTCCAGACTTTGATTTCACAACAACAGTGCCGGCATCTTCTGAGTTCCTGGCGGAGTCTGGGTCGGATTTCTCACGGCGTCTCTCACAGAGCAATCGCTTGAATGGACTTGGAGCGACATGTTTCTGCTCACTGGAGAATGGAAAGAATGTCGACTGGGATTCTTCCATGTTTGATCGTTCTTTTCTTTTTTCTGCACCAAAATCATCATTGTTTTCGTGCGAGGTATGCGAACCAGTACTGACTTCTCTGTGCTGCTCATCAGCGGCGAATCCAGTGGCCAAGGATGATTCGCTGCACACCGTCCGGATTGTTGGTCGCCCGGCCATGGATGATGCATGAGACCCGCTGTTGTTGATATTCTCTAGAGCGATGCGGGTAGTTTCCATCTCGGCCTCTTCCTGGCTAATGCGCTTGATCAGAGCAGAATACACGCGATGGCTATCAACAGGTGGCAGTAGTTGGCCATCATTCGACACTGTCTGCAAAGGTTCTCTGAACACCTCTACTCCGCCAATATGTCGACCTGCCGAAGATGAAGGCTGATGAGGACCTCCGTCCTCCTTGATAACGGAAAGTCTGTTGCGGTCAATGGGTCCAGACCTTAGACCGATCGACCCTCCTATGCTAGAGTCTGTCCAGCTGGTGACTCGCGAGCGGCTAGTAGAATGGAGAGACTCTCTGCTGGCGGCAGCCGGAAGTGTGTCGGAGACCTGATCGAGGTCTTCAAGCATTTCCTGCTCAATCTCACTAGAACGACAAGCTCTCGCTTGTACAGTCTGGGATATGTCCGGAATGAGGTATGAATCAAAGGCACTTGAATGCCCAACATCGAGGTCGAGATCCGGGAAATGGCGTCTTCGAGCATCAAGCTGCTGTGGAGGGATCGCATCCGTGCTAGAGACAGATTTGCCCAATATTCTCCGAAAGTGGCTACGAAAAGAAGCCGAGAAAGACCTCTTGCGCAGACGCGGGTGTGGGAGAACTGCCGATGATGGAGGAAGTCCTAGTAGTGTAGGGGTCCGATGCGGACTCGTAGCCACGTCCTCTGGTTCGTCATATCCCTTTGATCTCATTCCGTCGTGTATCGATCGTCGTTCTTGTATCCTGTGTAGCTCCATATCGTCAAGGAATTGAGCTCGCGCCATTTGAACCGCCTCTTCTCGCATGCCCCATTCGTAGTCGGCATGTGGGCGCTTGGTGATTGTGGTTTTGTGACGTAGGAATGGAAGGGAGCGTTTGAGCCGGACTCGAAGATTAGTTGTTTGAAGAACGGCTGAGCTCGTGACGCTCCTGAGCGATCGGTTTTTAGTATGAGGGGTCGGCCACGAGCTTTGTTGACCACTTGCACCATTGTGACGTGGTGCGAACATAGATTTGGCCTTCCTCAGTCTTTTGTACGAAGAAGGCAAAGCCCCATACGTCTCGGATGATGTGCCTTCGGGGGAACGAGAGGCATGAAGAGCGGTCTCGATCTCTGGCTTCCGGCCGCGGCGATGGAGGGGTTCTGGGATGCGTGTGGGTGTCGAGGCACGTAATGTCTTCTTTGCCAGACCTTGTCCCGGCTTGTATCGTCGAGATGTAAGCAAGGCGCTTGCTATAGGGCTATGTTGCGAATTGACGGCGTCGTCTCGCCGTTTTCTGGCACTGCTGTCAGACCGACCGACTTCAGAGGATGATTGCGTGCTGTGTCCTGCCATGGCTCGCTCTGCAGCGATACAAGCAGGGTCATTCTTCAACCGTTTCTTGTACTCTTGTCGGTATTGTTTCCATTCTTGCGGCCTCGAAGTCACCTTGTGGTAGATTTGTCTTGCGTGGTCCTCCCAGCGTTTTTCCCCTGCTCGATCGAGGCCGATGGGTTTGGAAGGCTCGCCGCCGCCGCGATAGTACCCGCTGTCCCAGGCTTCTTTCCAGGTCTTGTACAAAATTTGCTGATTGCTCTCCCAGCGCGGAAGTTCCGGGTGTTCAAGAGATGTATCAATCCTTGGTAAGTTGGCCTGCATACTGAAATATATCCAAAAGGTGAGCTGCTCAGAAGTAGAATAGCATACTGCGGAAAAAGAACTGCAGACGAGTAGACTGGAAGCTGAAAAGTGAATGTGTCAGACAATACAACTTTGCAGTATGAACAGAAGGGAGGTGGAAGTCGCGTGTAGGCGCAGGCATCGTCGCTGGATATGGAGTTGAGGAAGTGCTGATGTAGAAGTCCATTGTTCCTGCCTCGCGACCTGTTTAAGTTTCTGAGGTCAATGATGGCATTTTTACAAGACGACAACAATATAGTTCAGTTCCGGGCTCAAGACCAACTTCATTCCTACCGTCTCGCTCACGTAGCGTTAAACGGATTGTATCCTTGTTTTTCGAGACGTGTGTGTTTACATGCAAGGGATTGTCTCCAATCCCACAGCCAACACCTAGACACCAGGCATTCGAGGAAATTGAACACTAGTCAGTACCTCGTATGGCCCGTCGTGGAACAAGCAATGCTGCATGATACGAACCTTTAGTTTACATTTGGCGAAATTCAGCCCAGAACGGCATGAACGCTCCATGAGATGATATGGTCACAACGCATGGGGTGTTTGTGCTTCCATACACCCATCAAGCCTTGATTCAAATAGCCCATGATCATTTGACCGCTCATGGTTGACGGGCTACTGAGAGGTAAACGGGCAAGTTGAAGTTAGTGATGGATGCAAAGGCGGGAGAAAATTCGACGAGGGCTGCGGTATCATCCGAGGTGGTACGAATGCAACGAATCTAGCCACAATGTCCACGTCGTGATGCGATATCCCGTTGGACGAGTTGTCTAGCAGTGAAGGCAGTGACGACTTAGAGACCTTATCAACACTCGTACTCGTGCTCGAATTGACGCGCAGTCGAAATGTTAATTGACAGGCTCATGTGGAAGGCGGCTATGCACAGGTAACCCCTTTGAGAGATGCGAGTAAAGGCGGTAGAAAGTAAGAGTGTTGAAGGGTGCGACAAAGTTTCTAACAAGGAGCGGCTCGTTTCAGATGGACGGGCTGAAAATGAAATGGCGAAGGCGATGGAGAGATCGGAGATCGGAATACTCGTAATCGTCAGGGAGGGTGTCGTAACTGAGCTCGATACGAGTATGAAAGGGGGGGGGGGGGGCTTCTGTGTACTCGTAAGACGACCCAGGCAGTAATTCGACAGGGAAAGGCATGTTGGAAGAATGTTATGAACAGGGAAGATGCCAGTCGTGTGGACTGCAAACTGGGGATGTACATTGTTGAGGAATGTTTGAGACTGAAGATTCAAAATTACCTACTCCACAGAGACATTAAATGGGCTAGTCAATATTTCCCTCACAGTACGAGCAAGGTGAGCAACATGACACGCCGAGGTGGCGGACAAATCCCTTGTTCATGCAACGTTTTTATCAAGGGAAGGGTATCCATATGTAACTGCATGTATGAACATCTAGGTGTGGATAGATGGGATGAGGTGTCTATCTACCGTATCGTATGGAGTACTAATAAATACTCTTATTGAGCATCGTGGCAGAGTTGGATCCAGTGTGTAACAAGGCCCGGCTGGAGAGTGTGGGCATTGATAACGTCGAGGTGGTAGAGAAGGAAGGCCACGCGTTTGTGAGGACTGCGAGTGACAAAGTTGCGGGCATTGTTTCTGGGTTCTGGGCACAGAGTGACTTGAACGTGAGCAAGTGAATGAGAGCCTACCGTACACTTGGGTAGGTGTAGGTGTATTTATGTATGAGAGTATATGAGTGAGTACATAAGGGAGAAACAAAAGTCTTGATGCTAGATGCTTGACGCTTGACGCTTGACGCTTGACATTGTATACTTTAATCTTTGTTGAAGAAAGAAAAATCCATCTCTCGAGATGGATGGAATTGGAAACAACCAAAACTCTTCTAGAATATCCAGATCCTGTTGGTTTCCCCGAATTCCCATTTCCCGCCTCTTCCTCTTCGAGGAAATGTATTGGTGGGTAAACCAACGTTGCAAAATTGCTGCAAAAAAAAAAAGAGTCGTGTTCGTCAATTCGTTGCTTCTTTTCCCATTCCATCGTACAAGGACTGTTAAACAGACCAATCAAGTGTGGTGTGGTGTGGTGTGGTACACGGGAAAGCCAGATGTCCAGATGTCCAGATGCCCAGCTTCCCAACAGATGCTCAAAGAAAAGCCAGGCTCATGAAACGCACGAACTGCACTAATGCATTGCGTTGGCGCGGCGTAATGCGCATGTTGTGGTGTTTTCTGCCCGAAATGAACCAGGGGGGGATCGTGGTGGAAGTTTCGGGGAATTGTTGTAGATTTGGGGAAAGTCACCCAAGCTGTTCATGAACAAATCTCAACATGGCCCCAAATGGTTGTGGTTTGAAAAAAGGACAATCATAATCAATTTAAAAGAGTACTCGATCCACCGTAGTGTCCTCGTGATGCTCCAGACGCCGTCGCTGAACCCCAACAAGATTGCAAAGCGGAAAACCAAAGAAACCAAACAAGATGCAATCATGATGACAAAGATTCGTGAGGGTTTCGTGCACTGCGGTGACGCAAATCCGCAGGAAGAAATGAGGCGGTGGGCACGAAGAAAACCAGGGCGTTGATAGGGTCGTCCAAATGGACTGCATTCGTTGGGCGCCTGGCCGTGGGAAAATCATGGGTCGCCCGAGGGGGTGTTGGAAGACTGGCATTCATTCGAGAATGCCCGGCGTAGGTACGCGCAGAAGAGGAGACCAAAGCAGTTGGCGGAGTGCGGGATGAGTGGTGAATGCTCGATGCAGGACTTGTTGCCCTATCTCATCTCATCTGCAGGGCACAGCGCCATGGTGACATCAGCCTCCAATGACGTAGCCCGTAACCCTGACCGGTAGTTGGATGGATGAGACAAGACGGAGCGAAAGGGTCTGTTGGGGCTAGGTCGACCACGGAAATTGTACATCTGTATAGAGAAGAAGATGTTAGAATGGTGAAGAAATGAAGATGGACGGAAACGGGTATAGTAGAAGGAACGGACGAGGTTGGGTACGAGTCAAGAGGAAGACGGTCGAGAGGAGATCAGGGGGCTTTACGTACTCTGCACTCGGAGCATTTCCCACCAGCGGTGTCACAGCGACCACGGCACCCCCGAGGCTGGTTTGAGCAGGAGAACATGTTGATGACAGCTGTGACAATGTGGAGTTGAGTGGAGTGTCGAAGAGGTAGGAGAGAGAGGTCGTGGAGAGAGAAGATCAACAGGTCGTGGAGGATTCGGCGAGATTCTGCTTGGAGAAGAGATGTGCGAGGAATAGAGACCGGTGGATGTGGTTTATATCAATCACCGCGGGAGATACCACGAGCCGGGGGACGGGTGCTCGATCAGGGAGTTTGTACAATAGTAGAGTTGAGTTGACTAGTGTGGCGCGTAGAGTGGTGTTGAATTCAGAAATGTTGTACAGATGTTGTATATGGTGTTGGACGGTTGAGAGAGTTGTAATGGAGGAGAGGAAGAGAAGAAGGACATGAATCCCCAAGGGAACTCCGGATGAGAAATATACGGTACCCAGCGATGCGGTCTTGACGGTTCAGACAGGGAATCACGGGATTCGTACTCGTACAGGGGATGGCACAAGAGCGACAGTGAGGTCCGGACAGTACTCAGGAGGCTTCAGGGAATTCTCCCGGAAGGGAGCCAGTGTAGCATTCAAATGTTCGCATCGTAATCCTGGCCTTGGATCGCAACTGTCAACAACCTTGTTCTGCTGCTAAGAATCCAATCCCTGCCTTTTTACCTTGGCCAGTGGAGGTGGTGACAAGTGACAGGGGGGTTTGTTAGTGGTGCAACAGCCTGGGCCTGTCATTTTCAGGCCTCGGGCTTCAGGCCCCGATGACATTGAGCTTCAGGCTTCAGGCTTCAGGCTTCAGGCTTGGGGCTTCAGGCTTCAGGCTCCAGGCTCACTACTGCACCAAGTTTCTGAACAACTCAGTACTCCGTATACTTCAAGGCTACAGTCTGTTGCTGTACAGGTACAATGTTAATAACCATCCATCTCCCTTGGGTAGCTCGAATAAAAGATTATCAACTGCCTCACTTTCTCCTCGCTATCAACCTGATAACAGTTTCCAAGGCGAGATACGATGATACCCAGTCACCAGCTACAGTAATTAACCTGCTCAGTATTGACTCAGTGTACACTCTGTAGAATACTACTCTGTAAATCTGCTCATTCATCTTCACTCAATCCCCCTGGCTCGTCCCCTCGTGTCATCACACCCCATGCAATTCCTTGGGTACTGCGTATTACTTTGGATTTGTCTGATGCGCGTACGTACATAAATACATACATACCTCCTAATGCAAGCCATGCGAAGGGAGCCCAGCCCTCCATCTTACGTGTCTCTCACTCGTGCATACAGAGTCCAACGCCGTCCTCACCTCCTCCCGACCAGGGTCTACTTGTCTAGTGCTGGCTACGGACCGTTGCCATGCTTACAACGACATTCTCCGTACTGTTACTCTGAACTCGTGTCTAGAATGATTACGTGCATTTAATCGGATCTCTTACAGAGTCCTCCGTACTCCGTACAGGCTAGTCACTACAGTACAAGGCCCCCGGGTTTTCTTCGTTGCTTCGCCTTGTCATCATCACCCATTCCGTCCCTCGGGTGGCTGGGCACTACTGGGTTGCCCTACATATTGCATGTACAAGTACTTTTTGTGCGGATTGACCAGGGAGGAGGAGGAGGAGGAGGAGGAGGAGGAGGAGGAGGAGGAGGAGGAAACCTACAGAGTCCCGGGTTCATCATCGCCCATGTCCTTTTCGGTAATGCGTACGGCACCATGCAGGCAGACCATGTACCAGACATCAGCCACATTGGTACTCTTGTCCTCGTGTCCTCGTTGCCCTTTTGCTCGACGACATGGATGTTCCCCATGCCCTAGCAGACCAGACACGCAGACAGTCGAGTTTTTAATTTCAACAAACTGTACACTAATCAGACCACGCGCCTCGGTCCTTCCAACTGTACAGGTACGGGTACGGGTACGGGTAAGGGTACACAGCACAGCACAGCACAAGTGGAGTTTACTTGTAGTCTGACCGTTGCGATGGCTGTGCTGACAAGCGTGTTAGTTATCCGACCCTAGCTACAATAGCCTCGCCGTGTGTCTCAGTAGTTTTGTGTCAGCAGGATCAGAATGACTGTTCTGCACGGAGGGAGTACTGTTGCTTCGTCTTACCCTCAAAAGGCGTCCTTCATATTGTAGTCGTATGACGAATTTTGCAAGTGGATGATGATTCTCCATCCCTACACTATCCTGTCACTGGATGGGTTCGGGTCTAAAATGATAAAGTACAATACAATAGGACCTACTCCGTACTGTATGTGCAAAACTTGTACCTGATCACCATTGATCACCGACGCGTTTGGTCTTCTCCCAATACAAAGCTTACACTACGGACTTGCACTTGTACTTGTACTTCATGACTGACTCCTCTCTCCCCACTAGAACGTGCATGGAAGCATTCGAAACTCGAAAACAGATCGTCCGTCGCATAATCATTCTCCCCATTCTCCCGATCCCCCCAAAGAAACACCCACCCCACCGTTAACGCCAAGTGGTATTGTATCCGTTCTCCGTAGCTCGACCAGTACGCCCTCGTTCAGGCAGTGATGATCCGATAGGAGGACAACATATTGCTGAGTCACAAGAGATTCCTCCAAACCGAACCCGACATGGACTTCCCCTTCTAGCCTTGCCGTTTGGTGTCTGTCTATAAATCATCCCACCACAGTCGTCACACCAGCAGCGATCTGATAATCAGCCATCCCCCAATCGCGCCAATGACGGAGGCTGCCAGCAACCCGTTCCCTTCTCTGGTCAATGTCAAATAAGCCAGCATCCCCACGGCTAGTTCCTTTCTTCGCGCCATTGCCCGTCGACTCTTCCATGAGGTGTCGATTTGGAAAGGTGCTCTGTCCGCCGCCCCTGCTTCCAAGACTGCCTTCAATGGTACTGTTGCAGCCAGCGCCACCGGACGATGGTCCGAGGTTGCAAACAGCGGTAGACACGTGTACTTCTGTGGAGTCACCTTGACATCGTCATCGTCATTCCGGTTCTTGAAAAAGATCCGATCGCACCAGCTCGGCCAGCGGTGGGACGCCCACGCCCAGTCACCCTCCCCGTCCAATGTGACAGCCTTGTCCCCCTCGTTGTCGTATTTGTACGTAGGTGGGAAGGTGATGGGTGCTTCCGTCAACCCGTGCAGTGTGTTTCCTGCCTTGATCTGCTGAGTGAGCTGGTCCTCCGCGAGCAGGTGGCGAAAATGCTTCGGATCGTCCTCGTTCTGCGTGGGCTGAGGGAATCGCTGTTGGACGTCTAACGGTGAAGGTTGGAGGAGTGACGTGCGGTAGTTCAGGTCACCGGCGAAGAAGAGGTGTGATTCGGGAGAGTAGATGCCACTTTCAGAGGTGGTTTGTGGCGAACTTGTCCCTTGCAATAACGGTGCATCTTCACTTTGCTCGTCTTGGGCCACGGCTTTCCGGCCCGGATCTGGCACAAACACCAGTCGCTGCACGATGTTCTTGTAGTCCTCGTTGCGCTGTTCGAGACCGTCTTCCATTGGAGCCAAGTGAGCCGAGACAAAAGTCAACTGCATCTCTTGCCCGTCGGGTACCTTGTAACCCAGCCGGACACCGACGGCACCCTTGTTGCCCATTTCGCTCACGCCGAGGCCAACTCCAGCAGTTTGAAGCCAGGTCAAGTTGTCGGCCATGTCGTCTCGGGCAAAGACCATCAACGCCGTCATTCCCAGATTCCTCGTGACGACATTGACATAGCTGTGGTCCTTGTCCTTGCACGCCGATTTGACGGCATTGTGAAAAGCATTAAAGTACGGCGTCAAGAATGAGCCACCGAGGAATGAGTAGCCGATGGGTGCTATCTCCTGTAAAGACAGGACCACAATCTCTGGGGACTTTGAAGCCGGGTTTAACGCGTCGAATAAGTGAGGAGCAAAGACGTCAGACTGGACCAGTGCGCGGCCACAGTTGAAGGTCAGAAGGTAGAGACTGAGAGCCATGCTGAGGTGATCGGTGCATATCACACTACAGAATTGTTACATCCTCGGTCCGATGTCGCGAGGATTATTTGGCAAAGGTGTTGAACAGCCATAATCTGGTGAGGAAAGGATACCTAACAATTTGGTATCTCAACATTTCGACGTCATGGAGACCGCAATAGCTATAGCAGGCTAACGAGGTCACGTGGTGCCAAGCGCTCCCACAAGTTCGGCTCGCGATATCACGTCAAAAGTCCTATATACACACTTGGAGACTAGACACGGAGTACATCAGAACAAGCTCAACTGGCCTCCCCGTGACTTGTGTGTTGAATCAATTCTTTACACCTCAATTATCGTGCAGTGCCAGGTTGTTTCTATCAGAATGCACTCTCAGTGACCAAGGTCGTGAAGCCTGCCAATTTGCCAATTCATAGATACTCGCTCATTTGAGCGAAAAAGTATTTGCAACGTTCAACGGCAACAACCTTCAGTCGGAAAAGCAGGACCACAACTTCGCCATTACACCCTTGACTCGGCAGTCTGACCTCTCTCAAATCTCTTCATCATCGCTGCTAGTGATGTGAATCACCGGAGTCATCGTACTGACGTCTAAGGCCCTTCCCGAATGAACCACCAGGTGGCCTGTGTCCTCGCGGTCAAAACTATGTCGAGAGTCGTGGCTACTTGTCGAAGAGGTCCTTTGACGCCCGCTTGGCCTTTCTGGGGATTCGTGTAGGCTGCCATTATCCCGAGTCTGTAGATCTCGAACTGCTGCATCTGTGGAATCATGGGCAACATCGCGCTGACTGCCTATTTCCGTGATGGGTTGAGAGGCAAAGGGTATACGGCGACTGCCTTTTCGCTCGTAGAAGTCTTCATGACCCACTGACAGGTTGGCACGCACTTGAAGATCAATGGTTTTCAGGAAGCCCAACACAGCCGCAGCTGACGGTCTGTCTTCAGCTTTGATGTTGAGCATTATGCTCACCAGCTTCACCAGTTCGTCAAATTGGTCATAATTCGGCGTTATGCGACGAAGCATTTCGAGCCGGCCCCGAACCGGAGGTCGAAGGTCAATCTCACCTGTTGATTTGTTCTTGTACCAGTATCTCGCCACATGTCCGACTTCAGAGGTGGGAAAGTACAGCCTCTCTTGACAAAAAGCGTCCAGTCTATGGACTGCGTCTCCGCGTAGCCCATGGAGCTGATCATCGGTACCTTCTTCGAACAGAGTAAGGAGTATCTCAAATATGATACACCCGAACGACCACACGTCGTATTTCCTGCCACTTGGCCTCCCCAGGGCACGATCGGGGGGACCGTATTCAGGGTCGCCAGCCTCTGAATCAAGCATGGCCTTGTAGCTCTTACCAGAAACTATCTGAGTTATTCGGGCAGTACCAAAGTCCGATATCTTCCACCCATCTTGGAAGATGAGAATGTTCTCGGGCCTCAGATCACGATGGCATACACTGCTCTTTTGTTGATCTGCTCTGGCCGGGGGCCGCAAGGATGTGCTGGCCTCATCTTCGCCAGGGTCCGTGAGGCTTGACGGCCCGAGGCGATGAATAGCATCGAGACCCTCAGCAAGGGTCAGCAGCTGGCGCATCAGATGGAGAACAAAGTCCTTCGACAATTTTGGCAGTTGTCGATGTTCTCTCAAATATTCGGCCAAGTTCTGCTCGGCAATTGGATACAGCATACAGAATTCATCGCGACTTGGCCCCCCCGGTGACTTTGCTCTCCACATCGCGAGAGGGATGAGAATTGCTGGGTGATCGACTTTCATGATATTAGAAAAGACGTCATGTTCCTTCTTAAAAGCAGTCGACACGCCTTCTGTAGGTGTGTAGAGTTGCTTCAGAGCGAAAATATCCTGGTATCTCGTCAGTGGAAACCCAATCTTAGAAGCAGACCTGATCATACCTTGTCAAAATTGTGATGGTCCTGATGAATGCTGACCTCATAGACAATACCAAAGGAGCCCTGTCCCAGTACTTTCCTTGGACCCAGGATTGGTATTGTGAAAGACTCTTCTATAACCTCGTAGAAACCATTCTGCATCTTCTTCTTCAGCATATCCTTGTCGAAATCATACACCCTGAAAATTTTCTGCCTTTCTCTAAAGTCGTGAAAATCAGGAAACCAATCAGTCCCGTCGTCGAGACTTGGCACCTCTTCTATCGGTAGATGGCGATCCTCCTGATGAGCTCTGCAAATCAAACCGTGCAGGCGCGAAAGTGGTAGTTTACCTGTAATGCAGCTCGCTAGCATCTCAATACCGAAGTTGGCCACCTTTGCTACGAAAGCGGTTCTGTCTTCGCATGTCTCGCTAGCCCCGAACTTATCCTTCAGACTGTCATCTTGGATGATCAATTCGCGGATATTTTCGTTTGTGAGAATTGCCTCAAGTGCTGCTCTGGGAAGGAATCGTTCGTTCCTGTAGTTGATTTCGTACTTCTTGATCATTACCAGTCGTATCTTCTCCGTCAGTGACCCTTTGTCTTTCATATTGAGCTCATACCAATCAAACGTCCAGATGGACCGTAAGCGTAAGGGGACAAACGGGTTCTCTGCACCATGACGGGCGATCAGTGTTGGGATATTCTGTGCCCACGCATCTATGTGTTTCACGTTAACACGACCCATTGTCCGAGGCGGCCCGCTGGCCGAATCCATGAGAAGTTCTGCTTCCGCAGAAACTCGGTATGCCCGAGCCGTGACGTCCGGATGCACTGACTCCAGAAGATGGTACAGGCACGATCTGCTCGCATCCTTGACCTGGCCATACGAGTCATGATGGAGCCAGATGATGGGAAACGTCATTTGCCTTTGTTCCTCACGCAAAAACGTCACGAGCTCGCAGGGTATCTGTGCTTGTATTGAAAACCTCACTTGTCTGTTACTCGTAGGCTCGTCCAGTAGATGCTGTTCAGACCATACTCGGCGTAGTATATGTCGGGGAAGTACCGGTAAGCCGAGATCTTGCTGAGGATCCTGTTGAGGTACCTCGATAGGAAAAATGGTGTTTCGTTGGTGGAGGTGATCATTACCACTCGAAACAAGGCCAGTGTTGCTGTTGTGATCATTATGCTCTGAGCCCAGTGCATCTGGTGGGTCGGAGACTCTTGACGACGGAATAGCAAACGTCGTGGAATTGGAAGCCACAGTCGTGTTGTTGGAAGCGTTTTGAGTCTCTTGCTGAGAGACCTTACCTGTGCTCAAGGTTGATTGTTGTGAGAGAGGGCCATTGTCATTCGAGTCGCCGCCAGGGATGTCGTTGTGTCCATTTTGTTGGTGGTCGAGGTTTGAAGAAGATGCATGAGGCGAGAACCGCGTGGCTTCCTTTAGAAGACGACCTGAAGGAGTGCCTTTTACGGCCCCAGGATCAGAATTGCTCGCCGTCTTGTGATTCTCATGGACTATTGTCGATTTCGTGTATTTCGCAAAATCTTGCTTTGCAGACCCTTTGGTCAGATGCGCAAGTGTTTGCACTTTGCACCACGTTCTCTTCCAAACGTTTGCCTGCCTTGATCTGCTTTCGGGCAGCTGGCCAGATGCCATAAGGGAAGAAAGGAAGATCTTACACACTGCTGTGAAGTGTTACCTTTGAAAGGATATCAAGCTTGACGACCGGGCTGTGGTTTCTATTCGTACTGTCTGGTTTTCAACCCTTTTGCAAAGAGGCTTTGCAAAGCCAGGATACCATCCTTGACGACAGGGCTGTACATCAAGCCCGGATGCGACCACATCTACAGAGCCGATCAAACGTATCCCTGACGGATGAACTGTCTGCGAAGGAATTAGAAGAGTGAAGAAACCCATCTCTCCACTTTTCCAGAGTCGGTCGCTGCTCCCTGCTCATGAGGAGCTTTGGGGCTTGGTCAATGGTGGAAAGTTCAAGCGAACGCCTACCCTGGTTCAATGACTGTCGGTGGACTTGCATCCACCATTTTGGCAGCTCCCGAGTGTCGAGAGACAGCAAGGCAGACTGTAGCGCCACGGGCCCAAATCCCTACGCGAGCATGCGCACTCGAGATCATAACAGCGGCCCACGCAAATGCTCGAACCGTAACCTGGCTACGGTCGAACTTTCGCTTGGAGGCTGAGACCTAGTAAATAGTTCAATGCACATGCATGGGGGAAAACGGCTAGGAGTGAAAAGTGGTCGTTGGCAAACTAGAAGGGTCTGCGCATTAGCATCGTCCTTCTGAGCTTATCGAAGTCCATCGAATTCGGTGATGTGATCTCTGGAAAGGCATTTTGGCAGCCATGGAACAATATTCTGCTACTTCCTGAGAAGTGTAGCGTGATAGCGATAGTTTCTTGCTGCTACTTGGCCGCAGAATAGGCCATCTTTTTTGAAAGGCTGAATTCTCAGCCTGATGATGGAATTGGTGGCTGAGACATAAATGAGGCTCCCCTTAGCCTACTATTCGTGATTTGTCGCATATCTATGCAACGAGGCAACCTTGAAAGACACCTGAGGACTTATCACCCAATGTGTGTTGCTGAGCAAGCCCTGAAGGGCCGTGTGATGCTGATCACAATCTGAACATGGAGAAATGGAAATGGGCAGATTAACTCGTACTTTGCCGCCAGACCTTGCCTCGAGTTGCCGCAGTATGTTGCAGGGGCCAGATATGAGCCCCGTCCGTGCATGGCCAATTTCTCAATGTGTTCGTACGTCCTAAGCAAATAGAATGCCTGTGTGGTATGCGCCATGGTGATCTTGTTTGTCAAACTATGGATCAGGATCGTAATGGTAGGCAGATGGTGATTGCCTTCCTAAAAGTCTTGTGGTGGCCGGATGTGTATAAGTATAAACACTAGGTTCACATTGCAATGGACGCCAGGTTCGCTACTTCTCTTGCAAAGTGGTCTTTTGCACATCCAAGTCTTCTTTGCTCAATCATGGCCGAAAACTCTTCTTGCGATTCCCAGAAACGATCCAAGTCCATTCTTGTAGCGCCTCAAAGTGTCCCAGACTATATCTCCAAGCGCACGTTAAAGTCACGACTTCGGTACTTTTATGATGGTCAGGACATAAGTTGTGAATGGCGTTCTGGACAATATTACATACTCAACGCGCCTTGGTCGTTGTCCGATGTAAGCTGCACATCTCTCTACATCTCAGATGAGGCTCAGGCTAACAAAGCTTAGAATCAGTTGGCGAGTCTAAGGCATTGAAGTCTTATCGCTGCGATTAAACGAACCGATTCCGCTGTTGTTTTAGTCGACATAACAAGCCATAGAAATGCATTCATCGCCGGAGTGATTGCACGCTCCACCTTTCAGGTTCGGTTTCGAAGGTTATGATATGAGGAGTGCACTTTGTGTGTTGCAAGATGGTCATTTGGTTGATGCACATGTGGCATCACGTTTTGAAAAGAAGAGACATTCACCAGTCAAGGCGAAAAGGGGTTTTCCGTTCGCAGTATTCGGTTGCGAGCACGGGAAAGGTATAGTTAGTCCTTTGTTGGAAACACTAGAATTCTTGAACCCGGGGCTTTGGGTGAATGCCTGAGATTCGGTGTAGAGTCTCATAGTCTTCCTCATCTATGTACTCTCCGATATCGTCAGCTCCTAACATGTACGCCTTTGAAACAATCTAAGTTTCTTACCCAATCTTATTCTTCCTGTGAAAAGTAATCATATTGCCGGTTCTCACGAAGCCCCACGCTGTTGTTCATTGAATAGGCGGAGGAAGATTGAGGGCTGCACATTCATGATTGAGATGCGTGACAAGGCTGAGATGTTCAGGCGAAGGCTCGGCTGAGGATCCTGCTTGAGGTCTAATCCAAGATGGATCTCCGCCACACAGCAGGTAACCGAGGAAGCAGTTTGCCTTGGTAAAATAGCAAGGTTGATCGAGGATATCACGCTTTGAGCGATGAATTGATGAAATTTCAGTACAGAGGATTAAACTAGGAGTTGGGGATCGAGGCGTGGTGTTGTGCGCCGGTCGAGTCGTGTTCCCGGATAGGACTAGTGCAACGGAGGGCAGCACTATTACATACAACCGTGGATGAAGAAGAACACCACGCAAGATCAGTAGAAGACCCTAGCAGCTTCGCAGATGCGTACTATTCCATTGGCCCTCCTCGGATCGAATCATGCCCCTTATGTCCATGGGTGCAAGAACAAGATCGCTCAACCATGGATCACATTCCAGAGCATATTCGTGAATTCTCCTTTCGATCTCTGCCATGGGATATGAATGGTATGGACCCTGTCGACCTCTGAGGCCAATCTATACAATCCTGGCCCTCATAGCTGCCAAAGGGGCAGGATCAAGGCAACTCTTAGGGCTAGCGTAATCATGTATGTCTAAGTAGCTAGACGTATGAAGATAATGATACCCACCATGTCTCGCATACCGTTCAACGAAGATAAGATTGAAGGCTAGATTCCAAGTTCGGTGTCAGTGAAAAACATCCGTCCGTCGACATTCTCATGAGACCTCTCGAAAGTGCACAAAATGAAACCAATAGTCTATGAAGCAGTGACAAGAAGGATCCAGATGTCTCATCCCCATCGTGACCATGTGAACATTTGCCGGAACCCTGACAAAATCCCCTCATCATTTGTCGCCTCAGAGGTCGATTCCTGCTTCTTCTCTGACTGCGATTCCTCGACGGAGGTATCATGCTCTTTACCCTCGGTTCCAGGTTCAGGTTCAGTATCCCTCTCGTTGAGCATCGTATTCAGTTCCTTCGCTGTCTGGGTATCGAATATTTCCCTGAAAAAAGCGCCAACCGTGGGAAAGGCATCTGCACCATGCTCGATCATCAATTTTGTCGTGCCCACCCAAGTCTCTGGAGATGGATTGATGTGTATCTTATTGTCTCTCATCCAGCTCAAGAAGCCATGCCATACCGTACGCTCATTGTACATCTGGTTCGGATCTGCGCCACTCTCAAGCAGGAAGCGTGTTGTTTGAAGATTTGGCAACTTGAGCTCAACGGCTGCATGTCGATCTCGTCGTAGGGAATAATCTAGTAGCGGTCGACCTTTCTTGTTACTGATGGCATTAGGGTCGCTTCCTATCAAGCTTTCGACTGGGTAGAATAGTCCCGTGGAGATGAAGAAGCTGAGCTGATTGTTCTTGTCTTCAGCGGCGCCATCTGACCAGTGTGCCGAAGTGAACATTTTGAGACTGTTCCTTAGGTCCAAGGCTTGTACTTCCCGTGAACGTAGACATGCTTTGCTCACGACATTGCTCGTCTCAAACAGATCAAGCTGTTCTCTGAGCGTGGTGAACAATTTCTCAGGGACCCTAGAGCCTCGTGTTTCCAAAGCCGAGGCATAAAATAAGAACTCATCCAGAAGCCGTAAGAAAGCTTCAGCGTCCAAAAGGAATTCGAAATTCGGCCCCAGGGATCGTATCTGAGCCAGGACAGCTGTGCAGAGCTGAAGGTGGCATGGAAACGCTCCCTTGGAGTACTTTTCCAGCTTTTGATGAACATCATCCATGGCCAAGAAATCACGCACTGTCCTGTGAAGAAAATCGACACCGTACATGAAGTAAGGGTTGGCGGAATCCGTCCGGTTTACCTCGAGCAAACCTTTACTCAGCGCATTAACTCGACGACTAGTTGAGTTGTATGCGTGCGAGATTGCTGCTTCTCTGTTTTTCCTGAGGAAAGCGACGAGAGCATCGGGCTTGTCCTCCTGTATAAAGGAGAGAGTCAGCTGCGACAGCCGACGATCGGTGCACATGGTGAGCTGAAAAAGCTCACTTGACCGGGGAAGATGAAACGGGTCAATCGTTGACAACATCTGATCGAAATAGAGCTCAAGGTCGGCGGGGATCAGTTCCAGTCGTCTCGTGAGATCAGAGATTCCATCTTCATCCCGCAAACCTTGCGTCAAAGACCGGACTACCAAATACACCCACAGGAAGACGCCTGAAGCCTTATCGACAATGTTATCGACCAGAGCCATGCACTCCGCCTCGTAAAGTTGCTTCAGCACTTCAAACCGCCGGTGTTGAGTTAGCTTCTCACTGACGTAACGTTGGATGTCTGGGCGCGTCAGGTCTTCGAGCCGAAGCATTGGCCCACGGCCAAACGCATCCTCAAATATGTTCCAAGGACGGCTCGACAAGCAAATTTTCGCATTATCATTGGAAGCCAGTCTTTGAAGCAAGTCAATTAGATTCTCTCGTGTCTCGTCGGTGCCGTGAAACTCATCCAAACCATCGACAAATAAACAGATCCGGGTATCCTTGGCGGTGTTGCGGAAAAAGGCATCTAGAACATTCAGAAGCTCGGCATCTGTCCATGGTTCCAGGAATTTTGCACCAAGATCTAATGACCTCCATCTCCATGGTGCAACTATTCTGATGCAATGAGGGCAAGTTGTGAGAAGTTCATAAAGCAACGTCCGCAGAAGGCCATTCAGCGACTTTTGAATCTCGTTCCCCGGATTCCAAAAGAAGCAACAGGCTGTCAACAATTTGCTGCCGCGAGCCCAGATATCGAGGAGGTTCTTAGTCTCTTTGGCTTCGTACAAGTATCTCATCAATGTGCTTTTACCAGACCCAGCCTTGCCTGTGATCCAGTACACATTTTGGCCAGGGTCCGTACCATCAAGCCAACGCGGGAGATTGGTCCAACGATCCTCAAGCTCTGCTGTTGGCTCGAATACCCATTTGAAAGTACTGTGGTGGGCTTCGCGGATATTAGATCTACGTTCGGAGATCTGGGTGAAATATAGGCTGTCAAGCAGCATCGTGTTGATGGCATTTGATCTGTCTTGGCGAGTCACTTCCGTCAACGCCAAAGCCATACGAGACACATCGCCTTCGTTCCTGGATGACCAGGTCGATTTGAAGTTTTCTTTCTGCTGTATCGAGTTATAGCTGGGGACAAGAGATAACTTGGCGATTTCCTTCTGTATGTTGGCCCCAGAATCTTTGATGGTGGTCAAAAGGGTGGCCTCCAGTCGCGCATTAGATTCTTTGATCTGCTTGAATTCGGACTCTGAGTGAGTACTGAAAAGGCGTTGGATCAGTCCATGTTTGAAGTGGCACGCCCAGAGTGATTACCTGAGGACAACAAGCAGATTGACAACAAGCTGCTGGCGAGCCTGACCGAGCTTCGTCAGCATAGCCTCGATCTTTTCTTTCGCCCATATTGTCTTGAAAGCCTGGCGAAAGCTCTTCCACCTCGTGCTATTACCACGCAGCTTCAGTCGCTCGAGCGCATCCAAGAGTTCTGCAGCGAAACCCTGGCAGTCTACAACCACAGCTTGCAAGGCCTGCTCTTCATACGAGGGGGGCTGATCTTGTTTCTGACCAGTCGAACCACCCAGGTTCTTCCTCAGGGCCCGTTTGGCCTTCGAGCTGAGGGTATAATGCAGTCTCCCGCTGAGATCTTGGATATTGGCCGCCACCACCTCGAGCTCTTTGTTCTCCACGATAGCGCCATCGACGCTTTTGTGGTATTCGTTTCCCTTGGATATTATTCGGCATGAGAAATCGACGAACTGAACGACGGCTGCAGCAATACTCAAGGCATCGAGAGGCGGGACTACCATAGTGGCATTGGAGGGGCTAGGCTGGAAGTGCTACCTCGAGGATGCACTTTGACGAAGGAGCAGCGAAACTTCATGAAAGCATTAACTCATGTATGTAGAAGTTGGAGTGTTTACTGCCTTCTGAAGCATCATGGCTCCAGCAGAACAAAAGTACCCGTACGGTCAGTAGGAGTACAGTAGTTGGCTGCGGGCGACTTGTGGCTTGAGGCTATGCATCTTCTGGCCAGCTGCTGCGCCTTGGAATGGCGGCGGGCGAAGCATGTGGCCGAGGCCAGGAGGACAATAGCTGACCTGCAAATAAATTGCGAAGTCAAGCCTAGAGCGTCGTACGGAGTAAGGGATGATCCGACCCGGGAACTTATTAGTACCTCACTCACGTGCCCACACAATCAACAATTCCCACGGTCTTGGAACGAGGTATGGTTCAGGCAGCAGCACATTCGAGCTGGCCCAAACCGAACTGTGTGGATTGTGGGCATAGATTTGACGGGATTAAAGCGAAAGAGTTAGGAACTTTCATTTCATTTCATTTCATTTGAGAAAAGCCCTACACTTGAGAAACAAGTGTGTCGTTTCGCAACCATTTTGTTTCTCACTGTCTTATTCAGGTCTTCGTCGAGCACGAAAATCGCCTTCTACAGTATCTTCGGTTCCACATTCTTTGCAATCTCGAGTAACATGGCTCTCGCTCAGCGGGACGCACAGGAGTCCGACATCACCGCGCTTTGCGACATCTTCTTCGCTGCATTTGCGGATGATCTCGTCATCTCACAAACTTTCCCAGATGTACCCGACGTTCGAGCCTTCTGGGAGAATGGCTTAAAGAAGAGCTTGGCGGATCCAAAATGCCATGTTAGGTGTATTGTCGACACAGCACTGCCAGGAACTCCTGTTGTTGCCTACTCACAATGGATGGCTTGTGACAAAGATGCTCCCCAACCCGAGGGGCCAATGTATCCTTCTGGGGGCAATGTGCAAGTTTCTGAAACCTTCTTTTCTCAATTGAGAAACAAGAAGATGGAGATCATGAAGGGCAGGGAGTATTGGTATCTAAATCTACTATGCTGTCGCCCATCCCACCAAGGCCGAGGCATTGGACGTCTGTTGATGCAATATGGTGTCGACCTGGCAGACAAAGAAGGGAAAGAAGTTTACGTGGAAGCCAGCCCGCCAGGAGTACCTGTATATAAGAAGTTTGGATTTAAAGCAGTGGACAAGGTAGTCATGTTTGATGGGCGATTTACCGAGCTTTTGATGTTGAGGGACGCAAAAAAAGCGATTGCATAGACAAGAGGACGAGAATATCATTCCATAGATATTGAGCTGTTCAGGGCCCGTCTCATTCACTAGAATGCCGATGATGAGAAAAAGTGACTATCCTCAGCAACATATGTATGATCTGGACTCTTCGCACGTATTGCATTGTAGTCACTGCTGGGGAGTAACGACGATGAGGCTGAAGCGAAAAGGGTTCTACTGTATGTTCCAGGCGGCGGGTTACCCAGCCAACGCCCTTATCCTGCTTGGATGACGTTACAATGTAAACACTCATTTTTTCGCCTTCGTAGCTGCCAACACTAGTAACAAAACAGCCATCCCCTCTCACACACCAAAAGCAAGTAATAAGAGTACAAGTACGAGTTACCAACGCACTGATCCCACACCACTTTGAGGCCGTGCGGCTCACTGGGCAACGTAAGACTACAAGGATACCTTAAGCATCAAAATTCCTCAACTGCAGAATATCTTCCACCCTGGAATTACATTCCTCTCCTAACCACATAATTCACCTACCTACCATAAGGCACAACCACGCAACAATTGTACCATAGACCAAACACCCCCACCATCACCATCACCACTCTCAGCAGCAAAACTTACATCGCATAATGTCTCCAAGCAAGGCCTCATCTTCATCCAGCGCACTCGCCGAGCGCTCGCCAAACACCTGCTCTCCGACAAAGTCCCAATCACCAGAAAAGATCATGACCAAGCCGAGCATCGATGAAAAACCCCTGCCGCGCTTCAACTTTACGTCGCAGCAATACACTGCCGGACACGGCCAAAATCAGACATACATCTCGCCATCAGACGCCATTGCCAGCCCTACGACGAAGAAGTTGAGTGCGATCAAGGGCAAAAGATTTGCGTACGTTCCCACACCTGAATTACTCCTCCTCCTCCCTCCAGAAAAGAGAATGCAAGAACTATGATACTGACCACTGTGTAATGTATAGAAACGCAAAGCCACAAACACTCTTTGCCAAAACACTAGCCAAACAGTCCCTACAGACTCGACAGGCCGAGCAGGGCAACGTACAGAACTAGTCTGCTCTGGACATATTTTTCATTCAAGCGATTCTGTGCCGCTGTGTGGATGACACACCTCCTCGTGAAAAGAAGGACTGTACATACCACCATTGTCGACTTCAGCCACCGTCTTCAACACCAAAAGAAAAAAACCCTACCTAGGGGCACAGGCGCTTTCCGGGGGTGATTTTGAGTTTGATTCACGGGAATTCGTTTTTCTGCTACAACACGCATAGCTGATGGCTAATTGACGGTTGTCTCCATTCTGGAAATGGGAATGGCAGAGTGAGTCACTTGGTAGTTTCGAACTTTTTCAAATGGACTATCGGTACTCTATCGATCGGAAAGTCCAGCAGCTGTGTACCGGATGTATGAAGCGGGCATTGACTAGCTAACTCAGGTACCAACACACACATAGATTCAATAGCTCCCATCCGTGGCCAAGTAGGATGTTCTTGAGAAAGATAACCAGCTACCATTCAGTCATCCTGTACCTCGGCGTGACACCCTTTGGTGATTTGATTCGATCCCTTGTTCTAGTGTCAGTGTCATGATGCACCAGAGCACTGGTCAAAGTACTCTTGTATGGCACCCAATCAAATAATGATGTAGTAGAATGAATCCACTCAGACCAAATTGTAGGAAACGAAATGAAGAGCAGTATTAGGAATTATGTTTCGATGAGTACCTGTAATGTACCTCGTTTCATCATCATGATGAATTATTAAAACCACTTTCCGACGCCATCGCTTGCCTCTCCTCCACGCTAAAATGCAACGGAATGGATCTCTAGAACAAACGAATGACGAAATCTCATACAGAGGCTGTTTCTCTGTTCTTTCTCTCATCTTTCTCAACTCCTCGATGATAGCTTTCACTTCATTCTCCACACCACCACCACCACAACACAAGTTTCGTAATGTCATGTCAGGGCTTATTTGGCAGCGAACCTCGACCTGGCTCTCAATGCCTCGCCAAACTTCCACAGGACGAAGATACCAATGATACCGCCGACGGTCAAGCCGGCGAGTAGACTCACGCCGGGGCCGACGCCGAGGTTGCCGAAGAGTGGCCGTGAAAAGTGAATGGCGCCCGCGGCGATGGAACTTCTCGCAAAGTCGTTGCCCGCGAACAAACTCGCGGCGAATTGCGGGTACGTCAGCGGGATGTAGATGAAGATACACTGGAACATGATGAAGATGCCGACGGTGAAGATGACGACGCCGATCGTGGGCACGATCCAGTGGATTTTGGGCGACGAGTTGCCCGTCCATGCGAAGATGAAAAGACCGACGGGCAGGAGCAGGCTGGCTGGCAATGCGGGGATGAGGCGTCGCTCGGGCTGGCCCAGTCCCTTGGTCAGGATCTCCGGCTCGAACACGTACCGGAGGTAGTAGAGGTACATGACGATGGCGATGCTGACACCGACGGAGATGGACAGGAAGATGAGGCCGATCTCGCCTGCGTTCATGCCGTAGCCGTGCGTGGCGGTGCCGGGGTTCCCGGTCGCGTAGACGAGCGGGAAAACCTCGAAGAACGAGTAGAAGATGCTGTACATGAGCGCCGTGTACAAGCTGGTGAAGAGCACGGCGGGGTCGAGCGCGTTGATCTGCACGGGCCGCCAGAGATTGCCGATCACCACTTCGTTGACGCTCATTTGCTCTTGGTCGATCTCAGACTGGGATTTCAGGTTGGGGTTGCCGGTCATCTTGCGCAGACGCTGGGCGCGGCGCAGCAGGATGTTGCTGGCCGAAGTCTCCGGGAGGAAGAACAGGAGGGAGATGTACACGGGCGCAGCGAGCCAGACAATCTCCCACAGTGACCAGTGCCAGTTCGTGGCAGGCACGGAGAATCCAGAAATGATCGGACCCAATGCCGGACCTGCTGTTGCGAACGCTGCCCACCCGGTCAAGAAGTATGGCAGCTTGAGCAGGGAGTAGATGTCGCCGATGGAGGCGCCACCAGTTGCCAAACACGGGCTGCCGAAGAAGCCTTGAAGGAATCGCAGGACGACGAGGGCGGGGAAGCTGTTCACCACCGCGGTGGGGATGGAGATTATGACGAAAATGCCGAGGGTGACCATGTACGGCGGGTTGCGGCCGATCAGGGGAATCTCAGAGAGCGGTGAGAATATCAGAGGACCGATACCGTAGCCGAGAACGTACATGGACAGACCGAGTGCTGCGACGTTGGGAGATACGCCCATCTTCTCGACGATGTATGGTTCCGAAGGCGTGAAGATGGCCGAACCCATGTACACGGCCAACGTGTAGAGATAGATCTGTAGGACGACCACAGCCTTCTTGCCGCGCGACCAGTTTTGTGGGTTTTCAGCGTCGTCGGTGGCGTACCAATCGACCAGTATCGTGCCGTCGGAAGTCACTGCTGGCTTGATGGGTCTGCTGGCTTGAGTCCTCAATGTTTCTTGTCTCGTGGCATTGGTGTAGGCGGCCTCAAGGTCGGCTCGGGTATTGACGTGGCTTAATTCTGGTCGTGTCATGATCTTGGAGAGTGTGCGATCTGACAAAGCAGCCAGCGATTCGCGATCTGCGGCCGTCTCTGCCTTGGTGAGGGCATCGGGACCAGGGAGATTTTCAAGGTCCTTCTCGATTGCTGGGGTGGCGACAGCGGGTGTAGTAGACCCTGATCGCACACTTTTCGTGTCTCTCTGATAAGAAGAAGGGATTTGAAACGCTGACTGTTCTTCTGGATATTGGAAGTACTTGTTGCCAGTCACCCAGCGGATGGCTTGGCCGACTGGGGCGTCACGCAAGAGGGCGGACATTGTTTTTACGTCCAAGCGATTTGATGCGAAGGGGTTTCAGTGGCAGGTGGAAATATAGTGGATTGGAGAAGAAGAGGTAGGTAGGTAGGTAGGTATGAGTAGGATTGACGGTAAGGCTGAAGAGAGGAGACCTCTGGCCAAGGAGAATGTGTTTGCGTGTGAATGATGGATAGGAGAGACTTGCAGAGGAGCAATTCACTGGTACTATATACCTACTTTGAGACGGGGGGGACATACCCTTGTATGATACATTCCGAGCTATTCGATGGCATTGGGATTTCACATTCAAAGCCTAGTAGACAGGGGACGTTGGCCCGAAGTGTGGTTTTCTGAATAATCAGTCCCCTAGATGGATCTGCTAAAACGCTGTATGGTGGAGTCGGGGGTAAGCAAAGTGACAACACGGAGACATTTCTCATTTCAAAGACCGGGCACGGACTTTCACGGTCGGTCGAATATTGCAACCAAAAGGCGAAAATCTAGGCTTAGAGATGTTGTATCTATCCGGCCGAACGACGATGGAGGGAGAAGAAAAATGTTGGGGAAGATGGTAGGAGAGCGATAAATGACCAATCAGGGCCAAGCACAGCAGAGTTGAGTCGATGACGAAAGCCAAGCAAAGGCTAAAGCCTAAAACGCGTAGTTTGTAAGCACGACTTGACTGGCGGATCTCTCTTTATATCCGTCTCACGTGACGCCAGCCTAGACCCATTACAGTACTCGCAATGAAATCGATGACACAGCATCAACGTCTGTGAAGTCTCCGAACTCATATGCAGTCATGGTCAGCCAAGTCAATAAGTTACTGTCTTGCTACGTATGCAAACTCCGACCATCTATCCACATACACATCAACATCAACATCAACAACAATGTAGAGATTATCACAAACACACACTTGTCATTACTCAAAAGCTGGGTACGATACTTTCGCCCCTTATCCATATATGGTACTATCGTACGTTAGTCAGCTGTCAATGGACGCCTCAAGGCACCTGGACCAGTGGGCTACTCCCCGTTACTACTTGTACATACATGATTCCAGCTCGACCTTGGAAGCGACCCTTCATAAGCAATTATGTAACCACATCCATGCAGCTTGACTAGATTGCCCAAGCCTCAACATCGTCGCCCTGGTGTATGAATGGCTCATCAATCTGCTTGATGCCCAGATCTCCACAGAGTACACACTGTTCGGCAACTAGCCCGTCTAGTTCCTGTATTAGCTTCTGCCTTTGCACTCCCACACTCAATCCCTGATTGACTTCTGTCTGAAGATCTTTGGTACGTTTCCGCTTGCTGCTTCCCGAACTTTCCAGTACGCGCTTTCCGAGACAGTCGCTGTGGAAGGCATGCTGACAGGGGAACACAAAAAATTGCCGACTCAATACCGGCAGGGTGCAGATCCAACAACGCTCACCCGATTCGACAATGGCATAGCGGTGGTCTAAGGCAGCAATTTCTGCCTTGATTTGTTCGGCCGTATGCTGCGACAAATCCATCTCTTGTTTCAAGTTGTCAATATGTCGTGAGTATTCTTCCAGTGCTTCGCAGATCTCCTCTTTGAAATCGTCAATGACCACGAAATCTGGGAATAAGGGGATAAGGTCTTCAATCCTGAGTAGTTCGCAACGTTTCAAGAAGTTGATGGCTCCTTTGATGGATTCGGCCTCTTTGATCTTCTTCTCCGCAATCAAGAGCCAAAGTTTCTTCCTCAACTTGTCATTTCCCTCCAGTCGGTCGGCCACGATGGCGGCCAAGTCGATATCGTCGTGCTGCAACGCAAGTTCCACAGCCTGCTGATACTCTCCCATTGCACTATAAATATGCACACAGGACTGAACGCGGTCATGCTGAATGCAAAGCCGCAATGCAAAATCGGCATCGTATAGAGGAGGTGAGGGTTGACTCTCAAGATAACCTAACAACGCACTCTCTGACGGCGAAGGGTGAGACGCCATGATCGAGATGAGAGCATTGTGTACCGAAGCCGGAACCTCAAAATTGTTGGTAACGACGAAATTCAGATATCGAACAGCTTGGTTCTGCGCCAGTGGTACATTGGCTGTTTCGTTGTACGCCAACAGTGCTGGGATCATCTTTTGGGCGTCAAGATTACTTCGCCGTACGAGGATCTCGACCAATCCGGTCGGGACATGGGTCATGAGCACGTTGCTATATCGGTAAAACGTCTCCGGGTTGCTTTGCTTGTTCAGCACCGACAGTGCTTCATCCCATTTCTCTCGTTGTACCCAATATGAGAGGACATAGTCGTAGTCTGTGATTGTGTTGGCGAAAAAGAGCAATTCTTCTTCTCTGTCATGACTAGATATCACTTCGTACACCGTTTTGGCGTCCAGGTCTGTTTTGTATTTGGTGACGAACTCTTGGAACTCGCTTCGGGTCTGTTCCAGGTTGCGCTTGGCACCACCAGCATCTGTGTTCTCGAGCAGCTCTGCTTTGGTGGCCACCATATCATCGAGAGAGTTCAGCTTGGCCATGAAAATTTGGATGAGCCACGTCGCAATCATCACTCTCTGCATGACTGACGACTTCTTGTAAGCTCCGAGCTTGGCCATTAAATATTTTCTGAGGGCATCGTCTTGTCCGTTGTCGATAAGTGAAAGGCAAACTTCCTCAAATGCTTTACTGCTTCTACCCCACACACTGGCCGCTTCCATATATTGCCCTTTGCTTGAGAGGTAGTCTCCAGATGCCGTGGCAACAGAGTCTTTCTGTGCTGCCCCTCTGGCATATCGCAACGCAGCATCATAATCCTGGTTCTGGAGCATGATCTTCCAGATATCTCGTTCTTCGTCATTCGCCACGATTTCGAAAATTTCCTGGCTTGTGAAGAGCCAGAAGGTGTTCTTCTTTTGATCAGACACAAGCCCGAGTGCACTCTGGCCAGGTTCTAGCACGGCTTGGTCATAGACAACACTACCATCAAGGCGGTTGACAGCGACGATACGACCTTCCACAAGTGCCAACACGTGCCATTGCGAAAGAATAGCTGAAGTGATAGGATCTTGTATCAATTTCCTACCGCCGCGAGCAGACATCGTTTCGGGGAAGACGGAGCGAGGATGGAACTTGGCTTCCTTGAAAATCATACTGCCTAACTCGGCTGAGGCCGAGGTAGTGAGAAGTTCGCCTGTCAGGACACCCTGGGAATAGAGCCAGGCAAAACTCCTTTCCTCATCTGATCCAGCTTCGGGCGACTCTGGGGACACTGAGAAGGATGATGGAGCTGTCGAGGATGCGCCACTCGTCGCATGAGTGGCCGGCTCTTCTTTGGACAACAATTCTGCGTATATTGAGGCTGAGCCTTCTTTGCCCCGTCCTGCAGTCTTACCTATCCAATGGTACAGCTTCGAAGGTGATGCGACAACCACTCTTCGTGTATCTGACTTCCCCCGAATAGTTTCCGCCCATAGGCCCGTCACAGCGCCATCCGGGATCTTCCATACATTGGTCGAGTATCGTTCTTCACGGCGGTAGAACTCGGACGCAGGCTCGATATAGATTTCGTATATGTTTCCATCTGTTGCTCCAACAAGGATCTCACGTGTGGACGCCGTTGGTTGGGATGGATTCCAGGCAATAGATTCGATGGAGACCCCTTTTAACCGGGACAGAGACTTGGGTTGTTTAGACTGGCTATGAAGATAGAAGTTCTCACCGAGGGTCGTACTAATAATGAGGTGAGAAGCAGAAGGGTCGAGAAACATGCGTCGAATGAGTCCAACCTCGCTGGTCTTCTTTGGTAGGTCAACATCTGAGGGAAGATAGTCAGCTGGCTGCACCGACACGAAGTGGGATTATATGAACCATCAATATCTGAAGGACTCTCCAGGTCTATCCGTAATATGCGCCCTGTCGCCAGGGCAAGAATCAGCACATTGTTTGCAACTTGACCTGCAACAAAGTCCGAGGCGATGTTGAACTGCAGTTGTACTCGTTCGACATTGAAAATGGGTAAGCTCGACTCGACGCCTCCTTGGGCGAGGCCTTGAGCCACATATCCTTCGTCAAGATCCAGCGCCATAGCGCGCTGTAAACATCAGGCTCAGCGCATTGTCAACAGTGGTATATGGTGGGAGAAAGTAGACAGGGCGGCTGCATTCGATAAAGACTGGGTACGGCCGCGCGTGGGTGGAAGGACAGTCGAGGTCAAAGTCGCAGACGCAGACACGTCGGAAGGCTGCGTCATCGCACGTGACAAGGCTCCAGAGACTGCTGACTAAGGTCCGCTCTCCTTGCAATCTTGGATGAGTTGTGAATAAACTTAGTTTGCTTCAAGACTACATGTTCAGGGGATGTGATCAATAGTCACACGTTTGCAGGTAAAGGTTGGTCAGCAGCAATGCTTGATCCGGTTCAACTGGTCGAAAGTCGATGTCAATGCCCTCATAGGTATTGTTGAGCTGATCCATGAATGGTTCCAGATCCTTTCTCGAGAATTCCTCGTGAGAAGACTTTCTAACCAGTTGATACCGCTCCGGTGCATGTTTCGTCTATAAGAGACTGACACTGTACCATTGACTGCGACATGACTGCTGCATCTTGATGACTGATGTCACGGCAAAGGTCACGGTAAGGCCACCAGCGAGATTTGCTTATTTATTCCAATCTCATCTCACCCCCGATGCTCTCCAAAAGTTTCCTCCGCCAGTACTGCGTATCATGGCTCGCATCTCCCGGCCTCATAACCTGCCAGGATGGTTTTTGCTCATAATTGGCACCCTGATGGTTCTCCGTCAGATAATCGCTTTTATCGATGTCAAGCCTGTGATGGAAGAGTTCAATATTCGTGATGAGAATTCGGTGCGCTTCATGGGTAGGTCATTCCAGAAATCATTGCTTGTCTTGCAATGCTGCGAGGTCGCCCAGAAACTGATACTCGGACTCTTCGCAGCTTTCTCGATGGGCCTGATCGGCCTGTACAACATCATTGGTGCGCTAGAGGACAATTGGAATATATACTGGTTCTCGCTGGTATCCAGAATTGTGGGCTCGATCATAATGTATACTCTCAAGGGTGGATGGGAGAACTTGGCTCATATCGAGCTCGGCACTGCTGTTCTCCTGGCGGCTTGCATGTGGTGGACGTGAGGAAAACACCAGGTTCCACAGAGCACTCGGCGAAGCATCTCACGAGAAAGGTAGTTCTTGAGACAGTTCTTCCTTCGGCTGCTTTACACTATATGGACGACTCAATGTACAAACGGAGACCACCAGGGATTGTTAAAATTGGTAGCCACGAAGACCACCAGCTACATTTCTATGGAACTGGTGAGCACAGGAACCTTTTTGTCTCCATGCGTCTCAGTCTCATGACCTGCTAACACTGGATTCTCGCATTCTGGATGCCGTTGCCCAGGAAAGCTACTGATGTTTCGTTACCACCCTCTTGAGCAACTCTTTGGTAGCGGACATTGACTTTCCCTCAGCCTCACCATAAGCAATACAAGTTTGAAGCAGTTCCTGGTCCTGAACGTTGACCTTGCCACCGTGGTGATACTTGTTGAATCCGATCCAGTCCATAGGAAGCATCACTTTCTGTATGCCGATCCACTGATCCCTCATGCTCTCAGGAGTCGTGGTCTCCAACATCTTTTGACCTGTTTGCCCAAATAGCTGGAGCCCTTGAATCTCTTTCACTGAGTTCACAGCCAGGGTCCACACTTCTCCGTTGGGATCAACATCTTCATAACTTGGCCAGTCGAGCACATCGGAGGCTGCCAAGAGGGGGAACAAAGGCGCAGAAGCTGCGCCAAGTTGCTCTGGGGATACTATAGCACACTTCGACAGTCCACTGGCGTTGTACAGCTTCGCAAAGCCCTCTGCCACGGCCGGACTGCTGTCATCTATCATGAACCCCGGACCCAGCTTATCAGTATACGCCTGGTCGGCTTGTTGCAACAGCTTCGGGTCCGTTCCTTCGTGCAGACGGAGTGTCACGTTCTTGGGTTCGTAGGAGTGAATTACGAGTTGAGAAGGAGCCACTTGATCACCGTTGATGCCGGATGTCTCCAAGAACCAAGGTTTCAAGTCGATGAAGACTGTGCCGATGACGACACGAGTTTTCGTCCCACGGACCGCTTCACCGATGGTCTTTACCAGTTTCACACCAGTTTCGCTCTTCAAGACGTGGCCGTCAAGCGTTATCAGGATATAGTCGTAGTTTGCACCGATCATCTCTGTGGGATTTGTGACAAACTTGTAGTCCTTGAATGTCTTGAGCTGATGGTCATCGAATGAGTAGAGTATTTGCGGGCGGCTCAGGATTTCTGCCCGATGTGGACGAACCAGGAAGGTAACGTCGGCGCGACCCAGCGTGAGGATATACCCCGTGATCAAGCCCATGGCGCCTGCGCCAACGATGAGTACACGACTCTTTGGTTGTTCAGTCATGGTGTTGTTGTTGGAAGCAACTGGGGGTCCGTTCCGGCTTTGGCTAAGGAATGTGATGGTCTTGGTTGAAGATAGATCTGCAGGTTCACGTCCTGGTGAATTGAGCAGCAGGTGATGAGCTTACTACTATTTCGAAGCCGGTGTTCTTGTACCATTTATTGTATGTCATGAGTAGTAGGACACACATCAGTCTCCTGAGCGATGTTCTACTACAGTTAGGAGGGGTCAATTCCATATCTCGAAAGTTCGGCCGACGGCTGTCCGGACGAACTTCGTCCGCTGAAAGCCGTAGTTGCTTAGTCAATTCCACTGTGAATAGGAGCCTCTGTGTAGGTATAAGTCGCCTTGTTCCCGTATAACACGATTCAGAAAGGGCGTTTACGTATTGTTCATAGCATGCCAGGCCGTTTTGAGCAGGTGTTGGATGTTATGAAACTCGCTTGTTGAGGCCGACAATGGAGGTGCGTACTGTATGCTGGCCAATCTCCTCCCCTAAACGCGAGGCTGACCCCTTGGCCCACCTCACACGCACACGGAATTCCGGCAACAGATATTACATTGTTCTCGTTCGCAGACACATCCAGATCTCGCACTCCATGATTCCAAGGCTATCAGAGACCGATGACGGTAGGTGCCACGAGAAGTAAACATGTTGATTCCCCCCATTTCCATGCCGCTTAACTTTTTGCCCACGCGGAGGTCCCGTCTTCCAGAGATGCAGAAATGGACAAGACACGAAGAGATGCTCTCACATACAAAAGCCGGTGGGGACCGCCCCTATGATGTTTGGATGTTTATACATTCAGTCTAGAAGACTTCTACACTTTGCATTCGTCCATCCTTCAATAGGCTTTGCACATGGCTGCATCGCAGGAAGAAGATTTTCAAGTCGGTGGAATCAAGGTACTTCAGAAGAAGATCTCGAGTATCGATGATCCCATTGCCAACTACAATGGCTTCGATCCTTCTTCCACAACCTTACCTAAAGGCTTCAAGAAGGATGGAGGTCGCCGCGCCTTTCCGGTTGCTACCGTTTGGGAGCGAGACATTGAGATCCCAATGCGAGACGGCATCATTCTTCGTGCCGACGTATTTCGCCATGTCGATTCCGCCAAGCGTCCCAGCCGTCATCTTCTGAAGCCCCTACGGTAAGTCTGGAACAGCTGAGATAATCCCATCTTCCGAGTGTGCGTGTGGCCATTCTCAGCCGCGACTAAATAGCATTCCGGCACCTCCGCGGTTCAATAAGCGAAGAACTACCTTAGCTACGAGTCTACTGGAGTCAAGCGGCGCGCCCTGCAGAGGTTGACGAGTGCACCGTCTGCAAAGTCACGGTCTTGGAGGATAGAAATGAACCAAGTGTCACTGAGCATCCAACTCTGCAATTCGTGGAGCTCGTCTGATCTGGAGAGGAGGAGGATGAACTGGAGCACGGCATGGAAGTTTAGGCACTGCAGTATTTCCAGCATTCGAGAGATGCACCATCGATGAACAGCTCACTGATGACCTCTTCCATGCATGTGGTGACAGGCAATGTCACCGCTTTGTATTAATCCTAAATTCATTCGTGGACGAAACTTATCATGCAAACTTTTGAATGTTGATACACTTCCTGATACACTTGACATTTCCCCCCAACGCCATCACAAAATTCGAATTTGCAATTTGGGCATAACACACGTACTCCATCTCTTCCTCTTTCTGTGCCTTGTCAGTGCCTGTTGATAACATCTCCAAAGCCCGACATTTATGCCTTGCTGTCTTTCTCGACACTATCTTCAAATTCAACAGCTTCTTCAACAATCTGATCAGTCAGCCCGGGGACAGTCACGTCTGGTAGGTATTTGCTATGACTTTCGCGGTGAGTGGCAGGCCCATCCATGAACTTGTGAGCCTTGTCGGTGAGATCGTCAGTCAAGCCTGGACCGGTGCCTTTGGCGGTCCGCATGAAGTCGTGGGCAGCGATTGCTGCATCGTCAGTGACTCCGCTGCTGGATCGGCGAATTGTTCCCGCCATGAAGTCATGTGCGGATTTGGCAGCGTCATCAGATATACCGCTGCTCGAGCGACGGTGTGTGCCGCCCATGGGAGGAGCAGTAGCAGCTGCTGTGGCTGGCACGGCTTGTTTGGAAGTCATTGTGATGTGCACTGCGTTGTAGGGGACTATGGGTAGGATGTCTGCAAGCAAAAGCTCGAGATTACTGACTCGTTTGATTCAAATGGATTTGAAGCTCCATGATGAAGTCAGCGCAGACAGCTGGATGTATATATGCCGTATGAGCGAACGTCCGGAGGGGTTGTCGTGTGCCCTATGGTCAGGGGTTAGAACGCGGGGTTGCTCTTCTGCCCCCGTGTTCGAACTGGGTATAGCCATTCAGTCATTCGCCGTGGGAGAATGGGATGTGGTGTGAGCGGAAATGCCTCTCTCGATGACGCGGAATCTGCTCAATCGATGTAAAGCGTCGCATTCTTCAGTAAAGTCATCGACTTGGTCGCTCTCCCAGCGGACTGCAGTTGGAGTTTCTCTTGGGCGACCCTAGAGTGAGTGTATACAAGAAGAGGTACTTACTTCTCCCATTGTTATCAGCGTCGAGCTATACGTCGCAGCAGGGGCGAATGCTGCATTCATACCATTTCGTCTAGGAATATGATGGTCACCATGATGGGTGATGGCATTCTTGATGGCGAGGTCACAGCACGAGCTCAGCACGAATAATAAGAAGCCTGAAAATCTCTATGTACAGCCCAAAAGTCGGCCCGAGAGAATTCCGAAGAGCTTCCCGGTATGAACGATCCTTTCCCAACTTCTCACCTCGTCATTTTCGCCATTCAATCCGTGGCTGGGAAATCCGTCAGAATAAGATACGAAAAATCGATTCCGATGGGTATCTGCTATACATACTATGAATTGATCCCCGAAAATGCCCTTGGCCTGAAGACCTTCCAGCCCCGGCCCCGGCCCCATAAAAATGGCCGATAAGACGCTCAGCCTTCCGAGTCTCCATGATACAAACCGCGACGCAACATCCAGTACTTAGCATGGCAATAAATAAACAAAACTCGAATATTTCCAGACTTTAGAACTCTTATCCTTTCGATGTTGAGATACACTGACAACGCCAAAAAGAACCAACCTCGCATTAACATCAAAATTTATTCAACTTCGTGAAAACTAACCATTCACGTGCACCACGACAGTACGACCTTCTACCCACAAGTCTATGTCTCTCATGATGGAGTCAACATCGACAAGCGGCACGCAGACACCAACGTCGATATCATCATCCGCTACGCAAGAGACAAGCACTTCCAGCGTCTCCGACTCGGAAACAACTCCTGTGTTCCGCGTAAAAGCTTTAGATTTTTCTACAATACACCAATTATTCCCCGATCACTCTTCGTCACCATTATGGTATATTTTAACGACGGCCGTTCTACTCTCCTTTCACAAGGAGAAGCTCACAGGCGATCTCTGGACATATCTGTCCTCTTCTGCCTCTTCGTCGGACTCCGAAAGTCGTAACGAAGACGATCTACTTGCCATTGCTCGGCGTATTCGTGAATCATGCCTCAAAGCCAGTACCCTTGTAGGCTTCCCCAGGGTAAGGAACCAATACCCCTTCCGAGACTTCTTACGTCAAGCATACGAGCTAACTTGTCTCCTTCCTGCCCCAGGCCATCAACGCTCTCTTTTCGCTGTCTACATCAATCAGCACCACGAACCCAACACTCTCAAGCACCCTAGCATCCGACACATCGTTACGCGCCCCTCTTGACGCGGCCGCAAAGTACGACCGTGGCCTTACGTTCTTTAAGCACATCTACACGAAGCACACGTCCCGCGTACTCTGCGCGATGGACAGCACTTCCGGAGGCGACCTCACACATTTTGCGATCAACTGTATCTACGGCGAATTGCTAAGCGAGCATAGCATTATCGGAGCCCAGGGGACGGGACTGCTTGAATTCGTATGCTGTCTCGCGGATGGATGCGGGCCACAGGCGAAAGGGTACGTGCTTTCAATTTCTTCGTCGTCGTCGTCATCCTCCTGCGTGTGGCGGGACACAGCGAGCTAACAGGAATCCTCGCGTGTATAGACATTTCTTCGGCTCCCTGAATCTCGGCGCAAGCAACGCCACACTCCGAGCGACGGTGGAGCTCACAGAAGAGATAGCACGACAGTTGAGGTTGACGTGTCCGTGGAAAGACCCGGATGTGCGTGAGGAGTTTGCATTTCTCCAGAGAGTCATGCAATCTTGAGCACCTCTGCCGTCGAAGGCTGGGGATTCGCAAATACTAAAATGACCGGTTGGGTGACGGACACTTCTGCAGCCGGGTACTGTGAAGATCCTGATAAACGCGATGGTTGTCTAGAACTACTCGGGACTCGTGACATTTAGGATCTGTTACTGTCCGCATCCGATCTGGATGGCAGACCTTCACCCTCTCGGCCGAACGACAAGTTTTCAAAACGACCGATTCGGCGACTACAATGTGGCTGGACGGAGATACCATGCTAGCATACACCTGACCAGATATGAAATGGACAGGCGAAGGTGGTTATTGGCTCACGGTCATCAGTCTCACGTTGCGTCGCTATCTCTTCGCAGCCATAAGAGGATATATGGCGCTTTCGCTGCAGATCGGAGCCATGAAGAAAACAGCCGATTGGTTCGCAAGTCAGAAAACGACGAGAGCCTTGATCCATCATATCTGCAAATGTATGAGAACAGACATCGGATAGCGACCTTGCTCCTGGTTTGGTGTCACACCCAGGGCCCCATGTTCTGTGAGGAATTTACCTGGAACAATATGACCGATTGGGTCGTTGGATGAAGGATCATGCGATGAACAGGACATACTAAAGAGACCTGGTCAGGTCAAAGTGACCTTGTGCGTCAGCGCGCTGAGGTCTCCGAGATAGAAACCCCGAGTGTTCTAGTGCACGAACATGATATCAGAAGCCAATTTTCGAGATGTGAAGAAATGACCGATTGGTCGTCCTGCAAAAGATTTATCCTGCTCGGAAAACAGGAACTCGAAAACCACCTACTTTCTAGACCAGAGCAGACTCGAGATATCGACTACAGGTAGGCAGGCGCTGCGTGATGCAGAAATGACCCACGCACACTTGAACGATAGTATTAAGCATCGGATGGAACCCTTGTAAAGCGAAGACTTCAGGTAGGTGAGTTAGATAGCATTCTCCGCAGTTCGTGCAGGTCCAGATCCGATGCAAGCCACTTTGCAAGAAAATCCGGAGTAAAGTGTTGGGAACTCTCTATTCAGGCTATTGTAGGTACAGTAAGTACAAACAAAGCAGGGTCCACTAGGCTAGGTACAATGGATCTCAATCCATGCCTTCTGCAGTATTGTATCAGGGCGACGCCCTGGTGACTATCGTCTAGCAGAGAAGGAGGATCTTCGCGTATCCCCGTATTGTACGTGGATACGACGCGCAGCTGGCGTGTAGGCTAAGGAGGTTGTATCCATACATATTGAGTACATACAGTCTTTTGGTCGGTGGTTTCTTTTCAGCCGCGCTCACCTCCCGGGAAGGGCCTCACTAGTTATTGTAGGAGGCAAAGTGGGTCCGACTCTCAGTGGTGTCCTTACGAGTACGCACTGCAGGATACTATGGCGACAAGATGCTGAGATACATTGAGCAGTGACTTGAAATGCATTCTGTTCAGGGGTTGGGAGTATACTACTATGGGCACAAGACGAAGGCTGCGACGTGTAGGGAGGGAGACTGGCACCGGGTGGTCTTTTCACTTTTCGTTCCGTAGAGTTTCTATTCGAGTGGTACTACACGATTGCTCTGACCGTCGCTGGAGAGGAAGCCCTCGTAGAACCATTCTAGTGCTCCTTGAGCAGTATTCTTGAATAAGCGATGCCCATCAGTGTTCCCCTGTGCTTTTCCTTCAGGTCGGTGGTGGTAACTGTAGCTGCTCCTTTCTTCCTATCACCATACCGGCGTGCCATGAGACCCCATGTTAGTAGAACCTAGACGCGTTAAAGTCATGACCGCAAACTTCCCATTACCCCCTTCAGGACTCAGGACTCAGAACTCAGAACTCAGGCGTAGAGAGTAGTAGGTAGTAATCACCGTGCAGGCTCAAAATACTGCTGGAGCACCTGTTTCTTATTAACCTTGCCCATTGCGTTTCGTTCAACAGAGTCGACAATCTTCAAGATCGACGGGATCTTGTATGGCGCCATGTCCTCTTTCAAATGAGCACGGAATGTCTTTAGGTCGATTGGAGTCTTTTCCTAGGATCATCAATGTGTTAGTCTAGTACTCAATTTCGCAACTCAGCTCTGGACAGCCGACAGATCCACAGGGAGATCAAAGGGCGCAGACTTACCGTATCTCGAAGCGTCACTACAGCAGCAACTCTTTGACCCCATTCCACATCCTCGACTCCAACGACGACAACCTCCCTCACAATATCACCTAGTACATCGTTCCCGAGGATCTTCCTCTCCACCTCCAGTGCCGAAATCTTGTATCCACCGGACTTGATCAGGTCGACACTCTCTCGTCCAAGGATGAAATAGGCGCCATCGGCGTCCCTTTTCGCCACATCTCCAGTCTTGAACCATCCGTCCTCTGTAAACGACTCGACCGTCGCTTTCTCACGCTTAAAATACTCGGCGAACAGATTCGGACCCTGAATCTCGATGTTGCCGGCCTCGTCCTGGCCACTGGAAGTAATCACCCCTCCTGTCTCGCCGGTCAATCGGACCTGCACGCCAGGTAATGGCCAGCCGACACTTCCGTCGATTCGCTTTTCGCGTTCCAACCCACAGCTCAATGCCATGCCGATTTCCGTCATACCGTAACGCTCGAGGAGTTCGTGGCCTGTAATTTCTTCGAACTTGCGTTTCGTCGACACCGGTAGAGCAGCGGATCCACTCACGACCAACCGGAGTGCGTTTGCGCCTTGTCGAGCACACCCCTCAAGTTCGGTGCCTCGGATCTTGCTGTCGAAATGGTCGATCAGGCGCGAGTAAACGGTCGGCACCGCCATGAACATGGTCGAAGTGCCCATTTCGGACCAACGTGTCCAAACGGCATTGGCATCGAATTTGGGATGCATCTCGACGGTTCCTCCGGCCAACAAGGTCGCAGTGAGGCCGTTGATGATCCCGTGGACGTGGTGCAGTGGCAGGACGTGGATGAGGTGGTCTTGCCGACTATACACCCATGCATCGACGAGAGATTGGGCTTGGAAGGTGATGGTGTCGTGTGTACTTACGCAACCCTTGGGTCGAGAGGTCGTGCCGGACGTGTAGATAATGAGTGCGCGGCGGGATAGAGAGAATGCATTGGTGAATTTGGGCAGGGATGTCGAGCGGCTCGGTGTTTGAGAAAAGGGGGTGATGGTGATTAAGGGGATTGATGGTGCTTGCTCACGCAGACCAGCTTCGAATCTAGAGAATGATGGGTGGAGGATGATTAATGACGGGTCGGAGTCGGATATGGTGTATTGTAGCTCCTTGAGTGGGTGGGACGTGCCTGTACGGATGCGTGAGCTGTGAGTAGATGATCCTCTGAGATAAGGTAGCTCGATGTCTCGAAATCAACCTACATAAGGGTACAGAGATGGCTCCGGATGCCCAAATTGCCCATTGCATGACTACATAGTCATATCCGGAGGGCGTAAGGAAGGCTACGCGAGGCTCCTCCCCCACGGGGCTGGGCTGGAGAAATTGCTCGATCTGTGCTTTAAATACAGCCACATCGTTCAACAATTCCGAATAGGTGAAGCTCTGGTTTCGGGTTTTGTCGATAATGGCAGGCTTATGTGGCTCTGCCAGGGCGTGTGATCTTGCCTGTACGAAAAGAGGTAGTTCTGGTATCGAGATATCAAGCTGGGGTTTCGATTGTGATTGCGAGCTTAGCGACCGGATCTTGGTCTGAAACTGAAAGTCCGCGGGGAGTGACCATCTCGCATGGTGTGGGACAATAGGGGATTCTGTGGCCATCATTTTGACAGCAACGTATAACTGTATTGTATGCGGAGTGTAGGAGCGAGCACTTCTAACAGTAATGTCGTAATGACAGACGGCAAGGGTGAAGGCGGCGCCATTGTCAAGTTATTATACTCCGGACACGGAGTACAGACTGTCCATCCCGAGCGAAATTGCTGGGATGCCAAAAATGGACATCTTGCCCCCAACGAGGCTCAAAGCGCATAGTCCGACGGCGAATCAACTTGGCAATCGAGAACGGTCGATCGAGTGCCGACAGAGCATGGCAGTTGGGCAAAGAGTCAAGTCGACGGGAGGGCAAAGATTGCGTTCGGCAATTCTTTTGGAGGCCGAGACGAGGGATGTTCCCGGGGGGGGGACATTCCGGAACCCGCAAGGCTGCACGAGGCTGAGAGATTTATCACCGTCACCGGTATTTGAGACTCCGTATTTCGTATGAGAAGAAATCTTATTCCAACTTGTAAACCTCTTTTCTCTCTTTGTGTTCTGTTTTCTCGTATATTCCCGTGACAAGGAAAAAGATCGTCGCAGCTCCTATCGACATCTTCTAGCAAATCGCCAATCAATAATAGTATCCTGAAGTTGAAGCCCTAATCATCACAGTCTTTGCAGTCTTCATACTACTTCAAGTGAGTAGTGTTCGTCTCAGATTTGTCTACCCAATAGACATTTCATCAATGTTCCTTTTCCCATCAAAAGATCCGACATCCAGCTCGACTTTCGATCTATTGCACGCCTAGCTCTTGCTCTGTCAACAGCATCAAATTCTCAAACGGCGTCAAAGCCATCCTGGATAAGTTTCCCTTTCTTGACATGCTTAACATTGGTCGTACAACAGATTCAGCCCATACTCCTCATCGTGCTCAAAAGGGTCTTGGTCTGTAACACAGCCGTCCAACCAGAACTTCCTTTCTTCTCTTCGCGCATGTCGCGAACGTTGTTCTTGTTGGCAATGCGTACACCATCGCTCTTTCTCCAGCACTCCTTCGAACCCGAAGCTGTGCATGTATGTTCTTCGCGGAGCACTCGCTATCCAGCATGAACCACATCGAGCCTCTCGTCTGCCCTCCGGGGGCGGGATCTGATCGAGCGCTTTCCAACCCCGGTCGAATTTTGGTGCAGGCATGAATGGCGACACCGGTTTACCCGTTTTGCTCGCTCTCCACTCTCGAAATGCGGCTCTTCGATTCGAACCAGGTCCAATCCAGACAAAGCCGAATCTAGCCAGGATTCTGCTCCTTGCAGCCCTGGTCTCTCTCTTGGCCTGGCGCTTGCGGCACTTGATCTCCCTTCGAACCCGCCACTTGTCAAATGCATCGACAACCTTCCGCTCCAACCCTTTGATCTCCATCTGGTCGAGATCTTCCTCACGACGAGCTTTCTGTTCCATCTCGAAGCAGGTCACGCATCCCCACCAAAGTTCAAAAGCAAAGGTGCCGCACGCAGCGCAGACGCCCACCTCTTCTGGCGGATTGACGAGACTTTGGCCCTGGAACACCCAGCGTCGGACCCTGTTTCCTCTGCTGACCATTTTCGCCGTATCGCTTCTTTTGACCCAGTTCTCCTTCCACCATGACCCTTCCACGTCACGATATCTCCGCATGCAGTCTTTGCACATCCTGTTGCGGGCGGATTTGGCACCGAGGCCAGTCCCGCGCGTGCTCATGCGCTCGACAAAGTTCCACACCGGTTTCAATTGCAGGCAAGCATAACATCGCAACTCTTTGGCCGGCCGTTCAACGACCCGAAAGTCAAACGCATCATGGAGCAGTTCCCACAGATGCCCAAATCGGTTTCGGGGATAGAGACTTCTGTAGGCTAGAAATTGCACGACCTCCTCGTCGAAATATTGCTGGACCAACTTGTCGCGGACCCGCCGGACCTTGTCTGGCGCGAGCAAAGCGTGCATCGCACGACATGTCTGGCGCAGAGCGAGCAGCGTGTCGAAGCCCAGGTATTTCGTGGCGATGGCGTAGTGTAAATCCGCCGACAGTATAGTGAGGAATGGACTTTGTCTTCGGCTGCCTTCTGATGACCGTCTGATTATCGGGGTAGATACTGCTTCTAGGAGTCTAGTTGACGTTCGACGGAGCGTTGTAGCAGCATTTTGAACCCTTGCGTGAGCGAATTGCTGATTGTCGTGTGCATTTGCACCTGTTGCACCTTCTGAGACGTGAACCGATGATGAATCTTTGGCATTTTTGCCGCCTCGCAGAAACATGTCGTGATCCAGCATTGTCGACACACACAGAGACACCAGCAAGGACGCTTTAATCGAGACTCAAAATGACTGATGCAGTGTAAGGCTACAAGTAGTGCTGAAGTTCCGAATCCACCAGAGAGTGATGCGTGTAGACACTCTGTGCTGGTGTCGGGCCCGACTCGTGGCCCTCCTCTAGGCCGGAATCAGAGACCCGATAGTGGAACAAAGAGCGACAATCGAGAGGTCTATTCCACAAATCGAGATGTCTGTGAATTTCATACTACCACTGGACTCGTAGTCTCGATTAAAATTCGTCACGGAGTAGGGATGTTCCTGTGGTTGTGATGGCGGGGTTGTGGCAGAAACGCAAACAACAAGCGAGGAAGCGAGAGACAGAAGAGACAAAGTCAGGCTGCCGTATGTGTGATGATCGATTCACCCCCATGTGACACAATTCGTTGAATGGTCAAACAGGGATGCGGGATTCACCAGGCCAGGGCTCACCTCCAGGCAGGGGGTTTCAAAGACATGTACAGCAAATCAGCCTAATGAGATCACACCCAACTCGCTCGGGAGATGTATGTTGGTGTCGTACGAGTAACTGGCCGCGAGTCACTGTCAGACTCAAGCACAGCCTCATTCAGCCACATCATCCTGTCTATGATGATAGGTACTCATCGTACTCCTCATACCCATTCTTCGTACGGAATGGAACTGATGCTAACACAAATGAAGCGAAGAGGAAAGTCAGGTTGTCGAACTTCATCTCTAAGTCGTATAATTATGGTATCAATCGTCGCACACGTAAATACCTATGATGCGTCTCTTTCCAAATGCTTCAGCCGCTGTGCAAAGCCAAGAGCCCATCGTACAAATACACTGGGTCATGAAAACAGACATTTCAGATCGGCATTGCTACCTTTCCGCCCTTCTGGGATTTCGCGAAACCCGACTCGTTCAAGAAGGCCGACGATGTATTCTCCAAGGGTAGGGGTAAATTGATGCCAACAACGAACACACGCAGTAGACACTGCCCTCGTAAAACAGGCGCACTTCTCTACATCATGGACATCAATGAATTTTGCGCATATGCCTATATCAAGTTGGGTTAGGTTCTCTCCTTCATTGGCTTTCGGTGCAGGTGACTTACCATGGGTTTGACATCGGGATGAGGGACAGCTTCGAACTGGTGGTATTCAAGCTTCAATTCGGGACCAATGTTGATGTATGCTCCCTTGTTCTCTGTGCTATCACAGTATTTGGGCGCCGAGAATACTAAAAGCGTGTCAGCGAACAACCCTTGACTGTCGTTGAAGTGCTCAAAACGTACCTGTGATGCACTTCCCGTCATGCTCGACTTCATAACCATCCATCCGAACCTCGTGACTTCGAATGACAGCCTCAAGACCGTTGTTCTCACAGAACTTCTTCGTCACATCGGGTCCAAATTGCAAACCTACTCCTCGCTTGCTGGGTCCTCTTCCGTTTTGCGGTTGTGGGTCTGTCCAGAGCATTTCCATCATCAAGCCTTGCTGGCCGGGTTGTCGTTGCGTATGTCTGTCGAGCTTGCGGATGTCATCGAGGGTGACCTTATCATCGGAGAACAATCCACCGTGCAGTGTGAGATACTTGTTGCCGATCAACGTGGCCAAAGGCAGCGCGGAGAAAGACTCTGAGAACAGCTTGAAGGTCTTTTCGTTGTACTTGGCCTTGCATTCGCCCTCGAAACCGTACACGCGGTTCATGTCGTCGGTCTCGTGGTTGCCGCGATTCAGGAAGAACGAAGACGGCCGCAACCACTTGTAGGCATACAGGAGCAGCGCAATCTCGGTTGACCAGGAACCACGGTCCACAAAGTCGCCGTTGAACAGGTAGGCATGCTTCTCGGATGGGTAGCCGTTCAGTCGGAAGATTTCCAGCAGGTCGAAGTATTGCCCGTGAGTGTCACCGCAAACCGTCAACGTCGTGTCTGGGGCCACTCCCGTTTCCACCATGGTTGGTTCATCATAGACAATGTCTCTTACTGCCTTGATGATCTGGAAGACGTATTTTCGGTGTATTCTCTTGCCGTTCTTGAACCTTTCGATCATATCATCAATGAACTCTTGCGTCATTTCGTCTTTTAATCGAATACCGTCATATGCATCATCCACGACCATGGAGTCAATATCAAGATCTTCGAACGCCGACGGAGGATCTGCCACTTCGATGGCTTTGAGGAACTGTATCTTCTTGACCAGCTTTTCGCATTCGGCTAACTTCAGCTTGGCCTCTTTATTGTTAGGCTCCTTTCGGACGACCGTCTTGAAATCCCGCAGGGCATCTTGGGAGTTGAGTATGGCGGTATTCGCAATCGCCCGTCTCCAATATGCCTGTACGACATCGTCAGACCACACTTTGGTGATGCTCATAGCTAACCTACCTTGATGTAGTTTCTATCGAGTTCAATGGCCTTGGTGGCGTCCGCTTTCGCGTAGCCATAAGCCTCAAGCTTGATGTTGGCCTGAGCTCTGTTGCAGTAGAAGGACGGTTCGGCGTCATATTTGTCTATTGCTTTTGTGTAGTAGTCGATGGCAGTCGGCCAGTCATGTTCAGCAAAGGCTTTGTTGCCCTTGTTCTTGAGGGCCACTGCTTCGGCCTTGTCGTTGGTGGAAATCATGGCAGGAACAGAACCGCCGGTAGAACTCAGGTAAGGACACGGAGCCGAAAGCAAATAATTATACAAGTACTCGGATGTTTATCGAGTCATTCCGTGAAATCGAGGGCAAGTTCGAGTGAGCATCGACAAGTTAAAGTGCTCGTGTGCACTTTCTGGCCCGAAGGTCGAGAACTTTCCCTGCGGCAAAAATGTGTTCGCCCTGCGCCAGCCTCGAGCCCTTCAGCCTTACCAGGCTCTGGGGCCGGCGGAGATCCCTCGCTGTCCATCTCCGAATTTCCATTCTTACTTCGCGCTTCCCTCCATTTCCAAAACTGCTTTACAGTAACATTGAACTTCTCGACTCACTATCGACGCTGCCAATTCCTATCGCTCCACGATTCTCTCGCTCGACACGCTTCCCGAGTTCTTGCTCCGACCACGTCGTATCTCGCTCTTTGCAACATCGAGGAAATCATTGTGGCCAGCGCGCAAACATGGCCAACCGCGGAAGCCGTAATCGAGCATGCATGGTTTGTTCAATTGTCCAGACTGGCAGTGTACGCCTTCTCTTCCTTGTTCCTTGATGCGCAACTCACTGACGGGCTCCCTCCAGGAATTCTTCCGCAACGGCTGTCCGAATTGCGAAGAGCTCCTCACCCTTCGAAACTCGCAAGACGCTATTCAAGAATGCACATCCCAAGTCTTTGAAGGGTTGATTACATTGACCGATCCCAAGACATCATGGGTCGCAAAATGGCAGCGCCTGACGAACTATGTCCCTGGAGTGTATGCGACGAAAGTCGTGGGTCAATTACCACAGGAAATTGTCGACGGAATGGAAGATCAGGGCATCAAATATATCCCCAGGGATGGAACATCTGCTGAGGACGAAATTGCTGCGTGATGAGCAGTTTCAAGCGGGATGTCCTCTACGATTACGAAGCGAAAGCGATTGCGGATATGGGAATCCGTCACAGTCACGCCACAGTCTCAGTGATGTAGTTTGAAGGCAGCACCAAAAAGAGGCCGAGCCCATTGGGATGGCCCCCTTCGCTGGATACCTTCTTCACCTCACGAAGGTCCTCATACGATGGACAATTACTGCTGGGGAAGGAATAATTAAGGCTTGGAACAGTGCTAGAAACATCGACGACGGGAGCTACAAACGCATTGAAGGGGTGCGACTGCTCTGTTGGCCATTCTCGACACGCTGATGGTACTGCAAATTATGACATTTTGTTATAAACATGGACCCGCTTCCAGGGCAAAGGGCAAAAGCTTTGCTCTCTCAATCCACAACGCCTGGCCATTGGGCTTACAATCCTGGTCAATCATATTCAAACACAGAGCTTTTAAAGCGACTTGGCCAACTTTTCGAGCGAGTCAAGCAGGATGTCGGCGTGATGCTTCTGGAAGATAAGCATGGGCCGTAGCCTCACTGCTGAGGCACCGCTGCCACCGATATTGATACCCAGGGTCTTAGCCTTGAGCAAGAACTCATCACGCTTGGGGTTGTCGAACGCAATGAAGGTTCCTTGGCCCTGTCCTCTCAGGTTCTGGAATTGCTGTGGGTATTTCTGGGCGAGACTCTCGATACCAGCATACAGATAGTTGCCGACCATAGCAGTATTCTCGACCAAGTTCAACCGTTCAATTTCGTTGATGATTGAGCGGAAGAGCAGCGCCCTCGCCGGGTCGCCCATCCACGTATTAAATTGACGATACTATAGATATTGTCAGTAATCGGAATGACAATTTTCAACTTCGAGCCTACTCACCGGCTTGTTGGGTCTCAGCTCCGGGTTACCAAAGTAGTAACCGGCCGTCTGAGCTTTCTTTGAGAACGTGACAATATCCGGAGGGTCCTGCAGGTTCCAGTGGTCGTGTGCCCAGAATTTGCCCGTTGCACCCACACCGGTCTGCACCTCATCCACGATGAGGAGGACATTGTACTTTCGTGTGATTTCCCGCAGGCCCCTGAAGAAAGCTGGGCTCGCGTGATTGTCACCACCCTCGGACTGTACCGGTTCAATGACAACTGCAGCTACGGGGTTGTGGAAGTTCTTAATGATCTCCTCGGCTTCCTCGAGACAACGCTTCTCCTCAGCCTCGTTCTCCTTGACGTGCTCGTGCAGGGGATACTTGAGACTAGGGAATGGAGCCTGAGGCCAATCAAATGCGGGAATGTCCATCTTGTGAATTGGCTTGCTTCGTGTGGTGGACAGGCTGCCGAACAGACGTCCATGGAAACCGGTCTTGAAAGACATTATGCTCAATTGCGGAGCACCAGGTGCTGCGTTGTTCATGCTGCTCTCGATTTCGGCGTCGGTGAATTCAACGTGCGCTCCACCACGCTGCTGCTGACGCTTCCACATGAATGCGGCTTTGTATGCTGTTTCATTGGCGTCGGAGCCAGACATTCCCGTGAACACCTGGTTGAGGCCACGTGGAGCCACCTTGAGGATACCCGTCTCAAGGATACTGGCCCAGTCGTGCTGGGGGAAGTTGCCGAGCGCAGGGCGATTGACGATCGCCGAAACCATCTCTGGCGACATGGCGGTCTTAATGAGTGCGGGGTTTGAGTATCCCACGGGGATTGACGCAATCTGGGCGTAGACATCGAGCAGAACGTTTCCGTCCAAATCAGCGATATAGTTGCCGTAGCTGTGTTGGTAGTTCGCCATCATATTGAGAGAGCGAGTGTCGAATACTTTGTGTAGTTCGGCAATGGCCTTTTTGGCATTGGGGCCCGGAATGGCCGTCTTGACGGTAGGTCCAGCGGGCTCGTCGGGGAGGAAAGGCGTCTCGGTGCTTGAAGAGTCGACGGATGCGGCGGCCGCAGCGCCATGTCGGGAGGATGTGCTTGATGTATACCGCAGAGAGGAGCGGGCGGGTTGTTGGGTGGTTAGTCGGGCAAGAGGGCGCAGGCTGCGCGAGGAGCGAAAGAGGGTGGCCATGTTTGGAGGATTGAGCGTGTATGAGGGAGAGGGGAGGGGGAGTAGAAGAGGAGTTCGCAAAGTGCTTTATGTATTCATTGGAACTATTCGTACTCCGTAGTCGGTCAAAGTAGTTTGTTGTATGGAGGGTATGCGACTCCCGGGCCGGCTGCACCGGTTGATAGTGCAGAGTGACCGGCAAGAAACCTCGACGTGATGCGGAGTAGTCCGTGTGAGAAGCTTCATCAATGGGGTAGCGTCTAGCGCCTATCAAGGGTTCACTAGATGCTGATAGCGCTCGGCTCACCTTCCATTCAGAATCAGGTTCTCTTAGGCTTAGCTCCATTTGCTCTTCCGCGCGTGGCTGCTGTCAATTTACGCGCAAAACATGTGATGGCAGCATTCATTCATCCAAAGCTCAACTCATCTCGAAAGACCCGGTCTTAAATCTCGGAACCCATAATCACTTCTTTCAATGCCGTGACAAGAACAACGATCTTCCCAGAGCATGCCCGTGATCTCTTGACACCTTCCTGCCTTTGATAACCTCGTATGCGAGCCATATTGCCTGGCCGACCCCAGTCGAAGCGGCAGGCTCTCAGTACTGCTCATTGGGATGGCCTTCGTCTTGTTGTGAGTCTCGCTAGACCTAAGCATCCCACGTTCCTAGTCTGATGCCCAAGTGCAGGCCTACATCTCTGGCAACGCTGCCATCATCCTCACCGGCCCTCAATCTATTGTCCAAACAATATACGTCGACACGGTTGACTCCCTTGTTGCGATAACAATCGATGAAGCTACTGGACGAATAGCTCTCTGCGACGCCGAGCATGTCTATATCTATCGGCCGGCCGGTCGGAATGAGGGCGTCTTGCGATGGGCACAGGTACACGAGCTGACGCACACGAACGACCTTCGAGTGACCTCGTTGTCCTGGGGCTCCTCGGAAGAACTGCTGGTCGGAGGCTCAAGGCTAGTTCTTTGGTTCATTCCCGAGTCCGGATCGACAAGGATCACCTGGGAAGAAGAGCTGGCCTATTCGGTAGCCCTTGCATACATTTCTCCCGACAGCAGCCTCATCGCGTCCGTGGGACAGCATGATAGACTGGTCAAGATCTGGCGTCGGCTGTCGTACGAAGCAGAAAGTGCCAGATTTGATGTCTCATACCTCCCACACCCGGCCGCGGTTACGAACCTGCATTGGCGGAAACCATGGTATCTCGAACAGAATCTGGACAACCTACTCTACACCTTCTGCTCTGACAATCATGTCCGGGCGTGGGCTATGTTCGACCCGCATGCCCTCTCCGTCTTACAACAGGTGGGAGATGTTGATATGAATGCTTCCATACAGCCCCGGAGGCTCAGTGTTAATTCCATGAGTACGAAGCGCTACGCATTCGTCATCGACAGTCGCGATTTCTCTGCTGCCACGGAACAAGCTGTGCGTACATCGAGTCCAGGCACTAGAGATCACGCTCTCGAACATCTCATCGAAATAGCCAACCGAAGTCCAGAGATTTGTATTGTCCTCGATGGACTAGGCCATATGTCTGTGTGGGGTCTAGAGAATGCTGGCTACAAGAACAAAATCCCTTCAGTCTTTCATGTTTCACACGTGGATGGAATGAATGTTCATGTGCCTCAATTGAGAGACCCCTTGGAAGACTATGTTCAGTTCTGTATTTTCGCCGGTGGCAAGACACGTTCGTCCCTGTCATTACTACTCCATTCATTTGCTGGTGACATAGATTGGTATGACAGCCCTATCACGCATCTTTTCGACACGGCTATCAGACACGATCGAACCCGGCTAATATCGTCTCTTGCGGGCCATAGCGCGCCCATACACCGCATTGCACGCAATGTTGCTGGTAACATCATCTTGACTGCTACTGAAGAAGGTGATGCTAGTGTTTGGCAGAATGGGGCAAACGACAAAATGGCGCCTTTGCTTCGTCGCAGCTCCTTCGCTGTCGGAGCCGATATTACAGATGCAATTGTCATGTCTCGAGGAAGATATGCAGTTGTCTTAACTACCCACAGTCTGGAATTGTGGGATGTTCAGCATGCGAAAGCGAAACGTCTGGGTGCACTCGAAATTGGCCCAAAGCGTATACCCAGACGGATCACTCAGACTCGAGTTGCTAGTGAGAGGGCGTTGACCAGTCGTGTCATTGTGGGCTATTTTCGAGATAGCACGGCTGAAGCCTGGGAATTTCTCCTTCCCGTCGAGGATGGCGTCTCGAGCAGAAAGCCAGGTTTCCAGGAAATAATAAGATCACTTGGTGAGATAAATTTGCATGTTCAGAACCGATTCCGGTCCAAGGTATCGATCTGTGACAACATGAACACCAGTGATCGGCCTATTGATCCGCGAACGCTCAGTGCTACGGGTTTTGCAGCAGCAATAGCCAAGGATGACACCATTGAGATGGTCAAGTCCCAAGAAGAACCTGACTCGAATAAGCCTCATCTATTCTCAGGGATTTCTTTTGAGACTGGAATTCCGAACCCAAAAGCTATGAGTGCAAGTGGACATGGCAAGGTTGTCCTGGTCAACGATGACAGTAGCAGCCTCAGTATCTGGGATGCGATAACGGGCTCTTGGGAATACCAGCACGAGCTGGATGGCACAGACACTATCAAGACCTTTGCCTGGGCTGTCTCGCCACAAGGCCAGGCTCTCCTCGCTGTTTGCTTCGATTACCATATCGTCGTCCTTGCTCAAGTTAAGTATTCGTACCCGACGTACCAGGATGCCTGGGTCGACCTACGACATGTCCGCATACGAGATTTTGCCACCCATCGCATCGGAGATTTGTGCTGGCTAAGAAGTGGTGACCTGGTCGTAGGGTCGGGTATTCAATTGCTGGTATTCACAGGATACGCAAGAAGTCACCACAATGAAAACGCCAAACCACTCCAGGATATCCAGAAGCGGGCACCTCCCGAGTCTATATTCCCTGTCATGTCTGTGACAAATTCCCTTTTGCCGATTTTCCACCCAATGATGCTTTCGCTGTTGACGGTTGTTGGAGGTTTAGTGACCTGCAGAAAGATCATGGTCCGGCTCAATCACGAACTCAAATACTTTACTGAAGGTGACACGTTGTCTAGTTTCCTCGATTTTCGTCTAGAGGACTTGGGCTCGAGAAGTTTGGAGCGAAAGATCAACGACAGCGTGGACCTCGTCATAGACGGTATTAATGGCCATGTTGATGAACAAGCTATATCGGATATCACAGAAAGTCTAACGGAAAAATTAAAACTGCATGAATTGTGGCAACTTGACAACGAATCGCAGACCACTTTGATCAAACAGATATCGGTGTGCTCGGAACTGGAGAAACAGGAGCGATCCATCGATGACAACGCTCGGCGTTATCTTCAAGCTTTGTATAGTTCAGACGACTTTGGAGTACCCTGGAGTGCGATTCTATTTGCATCTCGGAGTACTTCTCAAGAAGTTCTGGTGGACCTCGTCACTCGGTTCTACGGTGGGAAACTTACTTGGGAAGCTGCACGAAAATCGGGATTATTCTGCTGGCTGTCCGACGCAGAAGCGTTGCAACAGCAAATGGAAAACGTTGGCCGTGCAGAGTTTACTAAGAACGAGGATCGGAATCCTGTGGATAGTTCACTGTACTATCTTGCACTACGCAAGAAGAACGTTCTTCAGGGTCTATGGCGAATGGCAATTGGAGTTCGAGAGAAAGAGAATACTCTCAAACTTCTAGCCAATAATTTCAACGATCCGAAATGGAAGTCGACAGCATTGAAGAACGCATATGCACTTCTCAGCAAACGACGATTCCAATATGCAGCAGCATTCTTCCTTCTTGGCGACAGCTTGTGGGACGCAGTGAATGTGTGTATCCACCAAGTCAAAGATCTCCAGCTCGCCATCGCCATCGCTCGAGTATACGGACCAGGTCAAGATTCGGCCTTGACCCGACTTCTTGAGCAGAGAGTTTTGTCGCAAGCAGTCGAAAGCGAACACGGTAGATGGATGGCCAGCTGGGCATTCTCGTTACTTGGTCAAACAGAAGAAGCAATCCATGTTCTTGTGCATCCTGTTCATGTTGTGGTTGGGAAAGAACTAGACAAAACTGAAGGGTTGATGGTTGGTTCGCTGAGCTATACCGCGAGTGATCCTCTCTTGTCGGTTCTTTACACCCAACTACGAGCCGACTTTGTGAAGAAGAACAAATGGCGAGACATCATCAGCCCTCTAGATGAATGGTCGTTTGTTATGCGATGTGTACGGCAGTATATGAGAATGGGTTGTGACGTACTCGCTCTTGGGTTGGTTAGAGATTGGGAGTTTGTCGCAGACAGTCAGGTTACTGCCCCGGCCCAAGACCAAGAGGTTGGCATGATGTCTCCCAAGATCCAGTTGCAAAGACGAAAGACTTTCTTCGATCTAGAAAAGGAAGAGGACAAAGCCAACATGCCTAAAGCGAAGGTTCATCAAATTGAGAAGAAACCAGCACCTACCCAGTTTGTTGAACCAAGCATGGACAGTCTATTGGATAATTTTGGATTCTGATAGAGAGGAGGGATGGAGTACAAGAGGAGGATCCTTGTAGTTGTAGTATGATTCGACAATCACATGTTGGACAATTCATTACTTCGAGTGTCTGTTTCTACCATTTGCTTCATCTCCATACACACGATGGATGGATCCGGAGAAACTTCGATCCGATCCGGTGCCAGAGGGAAAGCTTTAGTAGGCACCGCGTCTGATCAAGTTTTGAAAGTATTCTCTGCGCATACACCTTGTGTCGACAGAAGGATACTTATGAGTAGTATCCATGTCCTCTCCTCGGTCAGTCGTCTACTCATACTGTCGCTGATATGTAACTGCACATGTATCTTGTGAAGACCCAACGCCATAGACCTCGGGTGAGTGCATCTCGACACGCTCCCGTCCTCACGTCCTTGTCTGGTCTTCTCTCACTTTCACGTCAGTTCTCACTCACAGACTCATATCCAATCTCGATGCTTTCCCTGCTGGTTTCGATTCAACCCACAGGCACAACGTCAGAACCCTATCAATTATCACGTTCGTTCTCCGTTTTCGGCCCTCAGTCCACGGTTCTTCGAGACTTCGAGTCACTCCGCAAGGTAAGTATCAGTGTGTCACACTCTCAATTCCAGTTGTGTTCTCCCACTTTGGACGATGACGACTCGTCAACCATAGATATCTGTGTTTATGGCATCGATACTGACATCTCTTCTACTCAAACTCTCGGTCCCGTCACAGCCGCCAACATTATCGCCACTACTCATGGAGCTGATACTTGCTGCTGCTGAAACGACTCTATCCTGCTTCATTGGTCTACCGGTGGCGTTTACATCTGTGTCTGTGGATGAAAGTGGAAGTGGAGGTGATGAGAAGAATACTCTGTCGATTTCAGCATTCCAAGTATCGTTGTCATTCTGAGGTTCTGACTCAAAGGCCAATAAGTCTTTGGCTGGACTTGGAGACATGACTGTGATCTCTAGCAGTGGTGTCGATGGGGCCTGAGTCTCCGTGGTGGCGCTTGTATGCTTTGATGGCTGCGAGTGTGATTGGTGAGTGTGCGTGTCTTCGTGTGGACGCGGGTGTAGACGCAGATCAATGTCCGATTCCGTGGTCGTGATGCGTGGAATGCAAGGTAAGGGTTTGTTTACGTTCAGCATTCCAGTTGTTCGCGTTGGTTTGCGTACAACATCGATCGATGTGTGTGTTTGATCAGTGGGGCTACTCGTACAAGTACTGTCCTTGGTGGGAACTTTGTCACTGTGGCTGGAGGAATCTTTGCTCGTGCGAGTACGGGTACGGGTATGGCGAGTTATGTTTGTGATGAAGTTCGTCCCCTTGACTTTCTTGACAAGGTACTTCTTCAACAGGGCAGGAGTGAGTTTGTTGTGATTGGTGTTTGCTCTTGTCTTTGTCTTTGTGCTCGACTCAACTGCCGAGTCTACATACGCATCGCATTGTGCTGTGTTCTGGCTGGGATTGGACTCGATGTCTGCATTCATGCTACAAATGGGCAAGAGAGTTCCGGAGACGTCCTTTGTCTCTGCTTCCTCGGCCTCTGTCTTGGGGGCGTCGGTTTCAAGGATCCCATCGGTGATGTCTCGGATTTCTCCTGTTCGACTGACTCGCCATTGCGGCTTCTTTATCTTCTGAACAGTGGCTGTTGTGTTCTTGGATGGGACTGGGTTTGGGTTCGAAGTTGAGGTTGCGGATGAATCCAAGGTGAAGTTTGGTCCCTTTGAAGGCGATGAAGATGCTGATGAGGACTTTGCAGATTCCATATTATCCCAAGATGAGTCTCCTCCTCCAGCAGCAGGATGATACGCTGGATTCGTGGGCGGCGCATACTGGTAGTCTTCCCATATGTCATCATGGACGACTTGGAACACACCACCGCATCGCCCTGCTGCTTGACGACGCTGACGACGAGATTCACAGTATGTGCCAATGTTGGCTGTCGAGTTGGAAGAGTCATGGTTATGATGGACCATCGCTGTAGCACCGGTCAGGCCGAACGAAGATGCTTGTTGATCCATGGTCATATCAGGTGATCAGAGATGCTTGGTCACAACTTTCAGATGCTCAAACTGAGACGTCTCGGGCGCTGGTGTATCCTTTTCCCGTCCCGTCCTGTGACAGATGAATGCGTCGCTATGTCTCTGCGTCTCAGAAGAAGAAGATACAGTAAAGGTATTGGGGGGGCGGTTGTAACAAAGCCCCCAACGGTGCATTCAACCACGCTGGAGGAGAAGTAAGTTGAGTATGGAAAGAAGATATTGATGGTGGTCAGGGGTATGTTGATATGCACTACCCTACCCTACACTACACTACACGGGACTTTTGTGCCTTCACCCATCGTGTCGTGCCGGGTTGGACAACAAGTGTGTCAAGCGTTGGTGTATTCACGTCACGACGTACAATACGATAGCTGCTGACGAGGCAACAATGGCAGTGACAGTTAACGAGCCACACCAACATCGTCATGTGTGAAGTATGAGACTACACGGGGAGAGGTGATGAGGATGGGCCATGGTTGCCATGGATGTGGATGTATCGTCCATGAACCATTTCAATTCCCAGTTTTCAGAAGACCGGGATGCAGGCAAGGATGAGTTTTATCAACATAGCGCGGGGCCTTTGGGAAACGTCGTGACGGCTGATGAAGTCACTGAGCTGGTTTGCTCGTTGGTTTACTTTCTTCCGAACCGGAAGCCATGATGGAGATGGGAATAGAACCACAGAACCTCATCATCTTTACTCTTTTGCAACGATGTGAGCATGGAGACAGGATGGATATTTCCAAAAAGGACGGACTGTAAGGGGCTCTTTGTTCACAGCGCCACTTACCTACCGACAGAGAATCAGAGGATCGTGGTGAGACATATCCCTATCGTTCTCGTCCTCGTCTCGAGTTCAGTAGAGGTTAGGATTTCCTTTTCCTTTCGTTAGGATACCACTGCGGAGTACACAGAATACAGGATAGTTTGATCTTAACAAAGTACAAATATAGAGTGGACGATTATCACTAATACTATTCTATTGTTTCCCCCATCTAGTTCGAGTGCTGATGATCCATGTCTATGGTTTCAAGGAGTGTTTCTTCTCCTCATTTCTCACAGCCTTGCGCCATGTCACTTGACTCCACACTCCGCTCCGGCCCCAACCCCACCGATATCAACATAGCGACCGACAACCGTGAGACATCAATCACTACCATAGCATACAACTCTGCATCCTATGCAGCTGACATGACGGACTTTCCGGTGACCTAGGTCGTCGTCCTTCTTCCTTTTTCCTATTTCCACTTTTCCAGAGACTGATCCATGTCCCATCGATACGTGACTGTAACCCGCGATATAAATGTAATCGACCTCCCCATCCCACCCGCAATCATCCGTGAGCTTTGTTCTTCACTTACTATCCCCTTTGCCTCCTCTTCATCATCACCTTTGCAAGAGGATTCTTAGCCTTGAACCTCAGAAACGTAGCAAAGTACACAACGGCATAGTTGAACCCAATAAATGCACAAAAGATTCCAAAGTCACGCCACTTGTGTGAATAGTAGACGTTGAACCCATGTCCAAACTCGTCACCGGTGGCGTATTGGCAGAACTCGCACAGTCCGTCGGATGCTACTTGGACGTAACCTCCCGCCTGACGAATGTAGGGTTCAACGTATGATTGGCATGTCTGGCCTGGCGGAGCGGGCTGTAGAAATCAATGATCAGTACGACGACACCGAAGTGATGGCAAAGACTTACGAAACGCGCGTATTCTCCTTGATTGCAGCGTACAGGTTGGTTGTGAATAATGGCCTGTGTGGGAAAAAATGGGGGTGTCAGCCTCAGCTTTGTCCAGGAGACAAAGTGCTCCAAAAAAGAAAAAGCATGAAAAAGCACACGACATGAAACTTACACCCAGCATCGCTTCTAGCAAGTAGTGGAACGGTGTGAGCCAGTACATAAAGTCGTGCCAGAAAGCTGGCAGCTGTTGAGGTGGTACGACAACGCCACAGAAGCTCACGACGAACAAGAAGAAAACCGGCACGAGCAAACTCGCCAGTAATTCGTTGGGTGAGAATGCGGCGATGGCCTGTCCGAAACTGACGTAGTACAGCTCAAACAGGCATATACAGAGGTACAAGAATCCCGAGGTGAAACTTGTCGTGGAGTGCCGGTATCCCTGAAAGCCGAACCACCAGCAGCAATAGTACACTGTGCCGGCAACGATGGAGTAAGGAATCTCCGCCAGAACAGCGCCAGTGGTCCATGCTGTCCAGCTGTAGATCTTGGCCTTGTTTTCACGAGATTGGAAAATATTTCGAGAGTTGAGAAACACAGGTTGGAGTTGTTGGATCAGGGGTGGCGAGATGGTGAGGGTCATGAAGACGGCGAAGAGACGAGATTGGAAATCGATAGAGGCGTAGCCGAGGTGATAGAACGTGAATGTGGTAAAGAGACCGGTCAGGACGTGAAGCATAAATTTGCCGATAATGTAGTTCGGGGTACGCTGGAAAGGAGAGTGTTAGAGCAGGGGACCTAGAGTGCCGAAATTGATACGTACCCAATACGAGACAAACGATCTTCTAACCACGGCGACGACTTGCGTGGATAGGGGCATCGCGTATTCTCTGTCATCTCTGATGTTTTTGCTATGTTCGGCGCCTTTTCTTCGTTCTATCATCTCGGAGATTTCATCGGATCGGGATTGATGGTTCTTGCTCTGTTCCCATACATCGCCCCAATCTTTACCTTTATAGTTCGGGTCTCCTGCTCCGATGACTTCGAGCATATACTCTGCCGGGTTCGCGTCTGGTGGACATCTGCGACCGCCGTTCTCTTCAAAGTACCCGATGAGGTCCTGAGAGTCGTTGCCAAGGGGGCCATGATAGACCACTCGTCCACCAGATTTGAGCAAGATGAGTTCGTCAAAGTGTTCGAATAAGACTGCAGAAGGTTGGTGAATGGTGCAGAGAATGGCCTGACCAGCATCGGCTAGTTTCCGTAAGAATCTGACGATATTGAATGCGGCTCCAGAGTCGAGACCAGAGGTTGGCTCATCCAAGAACATAAGTAGCTCAGGTTTACTGGCTAATTCAACACCGATAGTCAGACGTTTCCGTTGTTCTTGATTGAGACCTTCACCCACACGGCCGATCGTGGCACCGGCGATATCCCGCATTTCCAACAGATCAATGATCGTTTCACAGTAGGCGTACTTCTCCTCGACGGATACCTCTCGGGGCTGTCGCAGAAGCGCCGAGAATCGTAATGCTTCCCTTACAGTAGATGTTGGTTCGTGGACGTCCATCTGTTCAGCAAAGCCCGTGGCACGCTGGAAGGACTTGGGCAGCGGCCGACCGTCGACTAGAAACTCGCCAGTCACCGTTCCAAAATTGATACGCTGGGAAAGTGCATTGAGCAAAGTTGTCTTGCCTGCTCCACTTGCACCCATCAGTGCAGTGAGCTTGCCGGGTCGGACAAAACCTTGGACATTTTGTAGTAACTTCCGCTCACCATTTTCGTAGGGAATCACATAGTTGACGTCACGGAATGTGTAGATGGTCTCATTCTTTGCGACATTTTTCATGGTCGAGTCTTCTTGTCTGGTGTTGGTCCTGTCACTGTCGTCGCTGCCAGGATTCTTAATCTTCTCGGCGGCCGTTGGGCTACTGCCATCTGTTGCAGTTTCTTCGTCTCTTTTGTCGTTCTTTTCGCGCCCGCCAGTCGCAATTGACTCTTCCACTTTCTTGGGCACTTGACCGCGTTTGAATACAGTGATGGCTCCACCTCCAGCATTCGGTTTCATTATCTCCATACCGAAAGCCGTTACAGCAAGGAAGAAGAGGAAGAATGCCCACAGGAAACCGAAATTTCTCCACAAGTGGCTGCGAGTGTATTGGAATGATTGCTGAATATATCGCGCGCCGTCCACTGAAGTTCTGCCTGGCTGGCTTCCTGCCAGTGCACATGACTGATACTGAGCGCTAGCATCTGGGCCTTGAGGGACGAGGTATGGTGGCGTGCATTCCATGGTTAGTCCAGTAAACTCATTCGCCATTAGACACTCAAAGCCGTATTGAATCCAATTGATCCTTCTTAGCCACGAGAACCATGGTTTCATTTGAGCAGGGGCTGAGAAGAGTCAGTAAAATAAGCCGATGACATCGTATGCCGATGACATCGTATGCCGAACTTACGAATCAGATAGCCTGTGTACACGACTAGGATCTGTATCGAAACGCCAGTAAATCTGGTGGCATCATCGAGAGTTTTACATAGAGCTGAAATCGATCTAAAGAAAGCATAGGTGGTCATGGTAACTGTCCAAATGATGAGGCACGAGATGAAGAATTGCGAGGCAGATGCAGCCAGCTATAACAGATGTCAGTATGGTAAAATGTAGATTTATCGATGGCCACTTACTCCGCCCATCCAGTAAATAATAACATTGAACAAGAAAACCTGGATGGCCACAAGAGGGATATCGACGACAGTTTGTGCAATGGCGTAGGCAGCAGGCCGGTAGAAGGAGAAGGACTTATGCTTGAGTAGGATCGGTTTGGATGAAAAGGCGGCCGTCATCTCTGCAAGGGCAAGTAGAGCATTGAAGAGAAGAACAAAGAATATTGCACCACCACGAGGAAAGGCACCAGCAGCGGTTTTGGGCATCTGGAAGAACAGGCTGCCCACGATAAGACCCTATGCTGGATTAGCAAGATTCAGTGTGGTGTCAGTAAGTAATACCTGAAAAACTATTCCTCCCCATTTACCATACAACGAAGCCTTGTCACCCACCATGACCAAAAACTGACGCTGTGTGCAAGCAATAACTTGCTTGTGGAATGGAATGGTGTAATTCTTACTCTTGTTCTTCTTCGACCTATTCTCAAGCCGTTCTTGTTTTTGCTGCTCAAGCTGGGCTTCAAAGTCTCTGACATCTTCGAGATTCCGCTGATATGCCTCACTTTTACGATACAGTGCAGCGAATTCGTCCGCGTTACGAGGAATGCGATCCTCCCAGCCCTTACGTACTGATCTTGCATGTTCGTCGGTAACAGAGGTGAGGAAATCGGCAGTCGTCCATCGTTCGGGACATTCGAATCCCAGATCGAGAAAGTATTGTTTGGCGCTACCAGATGAGCCAAAGTAGAGACACTTTCCCTGGTCAATAAGGAGGACTTTGTCCACCAGGTCATACAGGGATTCGCCGGCCTGGTAAAGAGAGACTGCAGTCGAGGTACCAGCCATGTTAGTCAGAGTTCGAATAGACTGAACATATTCCAATGCGGTACTAGCGTCGAGGCCACGACTCGAATTGTCCCATCCCTGGACTGATGCTCTTGTAATCATTGCTTCGGCGATGCTGACTCTCTTCTTTTCACCTCCAGAAACTCCGCGAACAAATTCGTCGCCGACTTTTGTTCCGAGGGTATGTTCGATCCAGAACAGCTTGGTCACGACGCGGAGAAATTCGGCCATGTAGTCCGCACGCGTCTCTCCTTCCAAGCGTGATTCTTTCCCAGGAGTTCTACACTTCAACGCGAACAACAACGTACGTTTGACCGTCAGAGTGGCATAGTGAAGATCGTCCTCGGGGTTGTAGATAACTTCTCCTCGGAAATCCTTCTTCATTCGCTTTGCATCTGTGCCACCGTATGTGACATCTCCTTCGACTGACTCATAGCCTTCTCGTTGATTGCAGAATGTTTTGAGAAAGGTCGAACAGCCCGAGCCGGGTCTTCCTAGAACCAGTAACATCTCGCCGGGCCGAACGCAGCCGTCAAAGTTACTTAGGAGTTCTCGAACAGGGGGTTTCCCAGACGCGGCTTTTGCGCCTCTCTTGAACAATGTTTTGATCATGCGAGGCAACCCGAGAAAGATATCACCGACTGTGGGCTGGAGGCTTGCACCCAACCCGACGCCCTTCACGGTCAAGTTTCGGAAGACGACACCACTGTGTCGAGTCTTCTCTTCCTCGCTGTTCTGCTGCCGAGCTTGGCCGAACATGCGGGACATTAGCCGTTCAATCTCGTCATTTTCTTCTTGAATCTCTGCATTCGACTTTCCCGAGGCGCTCGTCCGCCGTCTAGACAAGACTCTGAACAGATCATCTTCGGTTTGAATACTCTTCCTTGTAGTCAATTGTGGTGGGCTTTCTTTAGTAGGAGCTGTTTTGATTGGCTCAAATCTGGATTCTGTCCTGTCTATTGGTGAGTGCTCGGCAGAAATAGTGCTTGACGACGAGCTGGAAACACTCCGATGTTGTGTACGGCTGGGTAGCGGATCATTTGTGACAGAGTCAGACCCTGGCGATGACATGGAACTGGTAGCTGTGACGTTATCCGCCGTCACCATTGGGTATGCGGACGTGGACGTAAAGGGCATGGAATTGGGCTCTCTGTCCATGTTGACAGGTACAATAGCGAGACCTGAATTCAGAGCCGGGATGTATCCGGAGTAGGTGCAAACATCGGCGTTGAATGATAAATACGGATGGAGCCCCCGGTCGAGCTTCCTGCTAGGACATGGAGCGGAAGAAGATGCAGCAATGACAGGGATAAAGCTAGCTAGGCTCTCGAAACCTCACCTGATAGATTGACACGAGCTAGGAAGACAAGAAGAAGAATATTAATACAACAGAAGAACGACAGTCTGCGGGATTAACACATGTACCATGAAGGAATATGACGGCTCCGAAGAACGTCCAGATACTCCATACATGATGGGACAGGCCGAGTTGCGTGCATGTTGGTTGGATGAATCGAAGCAGCAATTACATGGGTGATGAAGGTTCGTGCATGCGATAAGCATCAATTAAGCGGAATCTATGATGACATGGTGAAGCTCCGGAGGCTGTATCTTCCGAAGCCGACTCAAGCCAAGACTTATGTAATCACTCTTTCGATACGAGTACGACGACTAAGTAGAAGCATGGACAATTGGAAACGGAATGGCGATTCAGAATAAGAAAGGGCTGAGGCGAGGATAATATTCTGATATTAACAGGCATCCATTTTCGGAGCTCAGTTGCACCAAACCCTCCCGTCGTAACAATACTATACAAAGGGGCAATAACCCTGATCTTGTGGCCATAAACGAGGTGTACAATTTTCAAACATGCCGTCCATTATATCCGTGTTCATGAGAAGGTCATCAAATCGGTAGTCAAGGCTCATGCTGCTGTCCTGACCAGTTTCGAAGAACGTCATATCCGTCTCGTTGAGCGAGCACGCATTACTGGGAGCCGTCTTCGCTTGCAGAATGCCATAGGAGGTCTGAAGGGCTTCTAATCCCTTTCGTCCCAGCCTTAGATTCAGTTCTGTAGGGCTTTCTGACGGCTGAATCTGAGCCTGGATCATATTAAGCATCAGATGCATCTTCACATTCGTCTCACCCAGACGTAGGCGATCGACTGCTAGCTCGATAGCATTGTCCAGGGCATTGATCAACCATTGCCGATGCGGCTGAGTATTTCTGATCCCATCCTCCTGGAACTCCTGCACGATTTCGATACCCAATGCGAGGAACATGTAGAGGATGCCACCTTTGAGGAAGCCTCCGCCGCTTCGTAGAATGTGGGAGAAGTCTTTGTCCAGCTCGGCCGAAAGGAAAGCCATGACGCAGTCGAGGCAGGTTTTCTTGGAAAAGTAGAACAGAGGGTTTGTGCTTGCTCGATTGGCGAAAAGTCGATGCAGTGGCAGCAAAAAGCGTCGGAGGAGAAGATCATTCATGTTTTGACTGAATGGGGCTGATTTGAGTTTACTTGTGTCGGCAAGACTGACCTGGCACGCATGGCTGATATCTGCACTCAAAGCAAGCACTTCATCATACAGCATTTCCGATCCCAACCCGTTCATGCATCGTACCGCCTTCATTCTTGAACGACACGAGTCCAGCAGAACGAGCTGGGCAGACATCGCTGTGACTTGGCTCCTGGGATTCTGTGGCAAGACTTTGGTGTGTTCGTCCATTTCCTCGTCATCGATGTTGGCTGGCGCTGCAGTGTCAAAATCTTCAAAGGTAATCAGCGGCGGCATCCCCGAGTCGAGGGACGACTGGACAGTGTATTCCAAAATGGTTGCCCACAATCGTCGCCTGATCTCGGCCTGCAGGACACCCATCTTGGGAAAGTGTTTCGGGTCACGGTGTAGGCCCATCTGCATGGCCGTTCGCAGTAACGTCCCCATCGACACCCATATCAGGTCGCCTCCTACTGATAAGATCTGTCGCGCCAGAATCAACAGGCAATATACCTGCAGTCCACTGATGCTAAATCTGTCCTTCTCCAGAGGCCCTGCCAGCCAATTTTGGGCAGCGTATATCCAGTGAGAGGCCATTGACCGAATTTCTGCCCCGGCGTTTTGATTATGGGAGATACTTGAACCTATCGCGATAACCAACTGCACCTTCAGCCTCAACTCTGCCGAAGAAGCTGAGGGATTTGCCCAATATTGTTCGTATTCGCCCAAAAACGAAGGCACGTGAAGAATGCGGAAAGACGACTCGAATTTCGACAAGTATAGATCAATCATTTGGTCCGAAGTCTCGCGAGGAAGTCGTGCTAGGTTGCTGAGTTCAGGGCACGAGAAGCATCGACTTGGCCGTGCCGCCTTTGTACTCTTGGCAAGGACTTTGCATTTCTGCAACATGGTTCGCATTTCAGACTTGAGAGCTCTGACCTCTTCATTGTCACTCTCCTCTTGAACATGGCTTTCTGTCAAAAATAGTCGAAGCGTGTCCCACTTGAACTAGTCTCGTCAGTCTCTTGATTCAACAATGGGAAGGCTGTTCATACCTCGCATACTGTCGACGTCCAGTGACTTCGGCCGTACATTCTAGTCTTGTTGAGTAATGCCCGCCCATCTTTGAGCCTTTGGAGCGGGGGAGTTGATTCAAAAGCCTCGTAATGTTCAGGATGGGAAGTAGAAAATAGAGTCTCAAGCGTGTGCAAGCGACGGACAAGATCATCTCGTGTCCTGTCTTCAAGTGGCGCTGTTGAGATTGGAGTTTCGACATGACTAGGGGCTCTCGGAGGCCTCAAGACTTGATCTGTTGCGACATCACTGGCGGAAAGGGGGCTAGGATAAGAGCCCCGGAGTGGCCTGGGTGAAATACTTCGTTTTTGTGACGTCGCCCCGCGTGGTGGAAGATTTGGGGTGTAGGTACATTCTGTCGGCTTTCTGGCAGAGGTACAGTGATTGCAAGGGTTCTTTCTATTGCACTTGATTTTCCGCCGCCTGCATTCAACACAGCTATGTGCGGGTCGTCGACGTCTTTGAGGCAGAGGCTTTGCAATCGTGCCAATTCCGCCCGTTGATGAAATCATGAATCGCCTGTGGTCGCTTAACACTAGCGACTCGAGCCTCAAAGGTGATTTACAGCATCACTATGGGATGTAGGAAGGAAACCAAGAAAATCTGGAAGATTAGCCTCGAAATGAACTTGTGTACTTCCGTCTCTCTCGTAGGGCGTTGTCAATACTCGTGGCCTGGCTTCGAGTCATCGCAAGGTGTCATTATCTCCGTTCTGGCCAATCATTGAGGATTTTATGGCCGAATTTTGTAGACACAGCGCCGAAAGCCGAGTTTTGGTTGTGTGGATCCCAAGGTTCGTACTCGTATATCTCTCAACAACGATCAGGGCGACGTCGGAGTTTCCACGGCGATGATTCCAAAGCAGATCTCGTACACGGCTGAGCAGGAGCCTGAAAATGGTGAAGCCACATGCCGTTCTAGAAAGTCGGTGGCGGTACAAAATCCACCCCTGCAAACGAACAGCAGGGTACCGAGTACATATCCACCCTCCCAATAGTGCCCTGTCGGTCGATTTGACCCCTATGTGCTCCGTGTCATCACCTCCCAGACTCCGTGGTCCAACCTCGAAAGGAATGCTCGAACCTATTCCAGATGTTCGAGCATGTAGACGTATGACTTGTCACCTTTGCGACTGACCCAGATTCCCTTGGGCGGATGGTCTCCTTGATCCCTGACTGGAGTATCCCACGCCCGGCCAACAAGACTCCGTGGATGTCTCGGGTCTGCCTCGTCCCATATCGACCACCCAAAGTCGAAGTCGTAGACTACTCTTACAGCCTTGTCTGATCGTACATAAACGCTGTCCTTCGCGACTCCAGCCTGATGGTGAAAATGGTATTCTAAGTTATCGAGCAGACGCCGGAACAAAAAATCGCGGGGGTTCGCCATCTGCAGTTTCCAGACGATGAGTATTCAAGTTTCTACCCCGGATCTAGGAATATTTGTCTCGGCGTGGGCCAAAGCTGGTATTTATGGGACGGGTGAAGGTGACTCACGACTGTCACAAACCACTACAGGTACAATTTGGTACGGCGGGCGTTGGCGAATGGCTAATATTCTCGGCTAAAGGCTTCATCAAACTGGCTGGTCTGATCCTGGAAAGGTTTAGTACACACTACTTGTAATAGGTAACTCTGACAATGAATCATGCTGCTCAGCTTGATAAAAATAAGCGCCATCAAGCTATTCCGGTGCTATATCTTTATTCTATGCTACAGAATCTGGTCTGGCTTCGCAATGGCATTGTCCAAGAGCTCTTCGACCGTTCTGAAGTGCACAAGGGGGAAAAACTTTGTGCGCTGTTCCTGGATCTTGTCCTCTGGCAGCCTCGACGCGCCGGTGTACGACAAGATCTCGAACTGGGATTGGAAAAAATCTTCCGAGTACTCTGGGGCGCGCATGAGCTTCAGCGTGGAAGCGAGAGACTGCCTGACAGAGGTCCAAGCCGGGTCGCGTCGCTTGATGATGGCGAAGAGCTCATTCCAAGTCAGTTGATGACCGGAGATGTACGTGTACAGATCCCATGGTTCTTTGCTGTCCAAGAGCACAGCCAGTGCCCGGGCGACATCGCGCGTCGGTACCAAGTCGATGACCTGGGTGCCTGGCCCATAGATTGTGAAGACTTTCTTCTCGTGGTCCATGGGCCAGAGTTTGCCGATATCTCGCAAGTAGCGATTCGACGCCGGTAGGACGTAGTCGGCGAACCACGAGTTGCAAACAATGGTGGTTCGGATGTCTCTTGCACTAGCCAGCTTGTCGTGCAAGATTTGGTTCGACTCGCGGAGAAAGTTGGGCTCGTCAGGGTATGTCTGGGAGTCACATGTCCATTCGGAGGGAATAAAACTCTTGCATCTTGGGGATTTTTGGCATGCTTCCAGCATGTTGAGATGGACCTTCACACCAAGGCTAACGTCACTGTAATCGGCGACGGTCGAGATCAGCGCCTCACAGTCCTGGAGAACGGAAAGGAGAGATGAGACAGAATAATCGGTCTCGCGCTGTTCAAAGCTCCGCTCTGGTTTCGAGGTACGTGTTAGGACAACAACGTCGTGGCCATAGTTGCTCAGTTCCTCGATGAGATAAGTTGCTACATTGCCGGTTCCGGCGATAGCGACCTTCATTTTGGTGTTTGTTGGCAAAGGGATTTCTTTGTCGAAATAGAATGGATTTTTTGGGCGTTGTCTGAAATCGTGCTGGTATCTGACTGATTGCATTCGACATGTCTTCTTACCTCGATTTATATGCACTTCATCTTCTTCTGCTTGGCTCACGAAGAGAACAACAGATGCGGTCAAACAATCACGCCGCGCCCGTGGGTCACTCTCGACTCTTGACTCTTGGGGCACCGTACTTTGTATCGGACGACCGTGGTACGTAATAAAGTATATTGATGTTTCGACATTGTGTCAACTTTTCTTGGAAAAACTCCAGAAATATCTGGGCCTGGAGGGTTTTCACCGTTAAGGGTGTATTCATAAGGCATAGCTTCAAGAATAGCCTCTGAATACGGAATCCTAGGACCCCGAAGTTGACAGACCAGGATCAGATGCCAGCATAATTTCGGAATTTTCCTGTCACTTTGCTTACATAATACCCCGGAGGCAAAGGGTGTAGTGAGTTTGGTGGTGAGCGCTGACAAATTTCTTCCACAGTTTGTGCATGTTTCTAGCCTTAGGCCTTCACACAATTACCATTCAGGAGTACAGCTTTGTGGCATGACACTGAGGTTATTGCTCCGAGGCCGACTGGAGTACTATGGTCGTTGATTGCGATTGTCCGTATGTTGGCCTGAGAGAAATCAGTAATCTCCAGTCTCCTAATATAATCCCTCCTCCTAAGAACTCTCGGTACAGCGTTGGTAATGGGCGTCAGACCTCAGGAATGGTACCAACACTCCAAACCTCCAAAGGGGGGAAGGCCATGGAGTGGTGTAGTACTGTACAACCTGGCTGACCCGGTCGTTGAATTGTGTGTGAAATTGGTGGCGCCTGGTTTTGTATAGTATCTCTGGAGGCACACAAGCTTCGTTGCAGAATCAAAGAACGCAACATGTAGTCCTGATGACCAACTCGTACCTTGGACTTCAAAATCATGCAAAATCGTGACCATGTTCGGTAATCGTACATCTACCACCACATGAGTGCTGAACTCTGTGCGTGATAACTGGCCTGGCTATTCAAGAGTGTCTCAGACCATCGTGGCACCGTCTCTGCCTTCAACCTTTTGCCTTGCCAGCAGGCTTTTTGGTGAAGAAGTCTGACATTTTCTTCATACCGGAAACATTGACCTTTTTCAAGTCCCGAACGCCTCTTGATTCGCCCAACTTTTTCTTCTTTTCCTCTTCCTCCTGCTTCTGTTTCTTTTCTGCCCTTATATCTGCCACTTCTTCATCCTCTAAGCCTCGCTTGCGACTGAAATCGCCCAGCGACCTTGAAGCCAGCGCATCCGCTCTTAGAGCAGCTAGCGCCTTCATGTGCTCTTCAAGTGGCTTGAAATTGATGGGAGAATCTTCGCCAGCGAACTTCGCCTTCAGTCGCTGGACAATAGGTTCAGGAACACATGAAGCGAGGATAAAGTCAAGGACAATGCTTTGCTTGCGCAAGTCAAGCAACGTCTGTGGAACTGTATCCGATGCCACAGTACTGACTGAAGTAGCCACAGATACCTCCGAGAACACAGCTGAAGGAGCAGTGCTTGCCGTAGTTGATTGTGAGTCCACATTGTCAGACACGGATTCGTTGTCGTCCAATGACACTGATTGCGACGCGGCCGAGGTCTTTGTATCTTCTCTTTTCACGCTCATCACAGGCGTCTCGAGTGCTCGAGCAACAAACTTCTCCTCCAAGCTTGCAGGAAGGCCGTTTTGAATGACAAATTTCACCTTTTCCATCACCATACTCAGGGTTTTGTCTTCGTTAGGTCTGTACATTTGTTCATCACCGGCTTCAATTGTGTCGCAAAATCTCGACATGGCTTCTTGGACATGGCTTCGCCCATTTTCAAGGATATACCGAAGGTGTCTATCATCTTCAATATGCTGTTCGAAGATGTCATCGGCTGGCTGAAATAGATGCTTGCCAGTTGATGGTTTCGAGGGAATGACAAATGGTATCAGCAAGAAAGCTAGATCAAAAGGCGTCGCCACAAATATCTCTGCACTCTTGCTGATACTTCCATCTCTTGAGTCTGTGGTGTCCTCACCCGCTGCATCGTCTTCACCCTTGGAGGTGGTTTGCGGGGATGGACTGTGAAGGAAGAGGCTTCGAGGGTCTGATCGAGGAGTTTCGACTTTGGTAAATTGGAAAAGCCCTCGGTCGGGACAAAAGAGGAATCTCTGTACACTCGCGTTGCGCGGATGCCGTAGGAGGACAAAACGTGCGCGTTCTGATATGTCTCTCGGAAGGATAAAGTGCTTCAATGGCTCCATTGAATTGTTGGATTCATCGTTGTTGTCTTTGACGGCTGACTTCTTGACCGGACTGCTTGTCGCGGAGCGAGTGGCGACCATCCTCGCTGCTTGACCAATTCCACGTTGACTTGACTTCGTGTAATGCGGCGTTTGTCTGATATGGCCAATTCAGTAACCTTGAGATACTCTTCCCTCGTAACTACAAAAGCCGTAAGTCGAGCCAGATGCCAAGGGCCAAACGCGCTCCCTCACCGCGTCTCCTGCAGCCAATCGGAGGCCGTGTTACTCCGCAGAACCGCAGGAATCGGAATGATTTTGTGTTTGTTTCAAGGATCACACCAGCCAATGTCAGCAACGACCTCATGATACGAAGCAAGCCTTGAGCTGTGACGATCGCTTCGGCGAGACCAAAGATACCGATCTGTACTTCACACGACCAAATGTGCGGGCGCACTCCTCCTACACCCGTTTTCCTGGTGTACCTTAGCGACCATGTCGCATGATGCTTCATGGCCTCCCGTCTCACCTCATGCCGCCCTTCTCAGCTCTCCCAGTGGTCGCAAAAAGTACGAAGCGCATCGAACTGCACAGTCGCCGATGAAACGATCAGGAGCGACGTCCAGCTTGGTTGATAGACTACGGGCTGTCCGCAGCAGTCAGGCTCTGTCACCACCGGGAGAAGCAATGGAAGACGACGTCGAGGAGGATGAGGAGACACTACAACTCAAGCTCGCAGCCATTGAAGCCAAGCTGAAGTTGAAAAGACTACAGCAAACAAAAGCACGAGTAGGAGGTCCCGAAAACCCATCACGACCAAGTTCATCACATGGTGTCGGTTCTACGACTTCAAACGCATTCTCGACATGTCAGGACTCCATCTCACACTCCGCACGAGTCGAAGTACAAAAGTCGCCTACCAGACGGCCACAGCCATCTTCACAGCCCAAGTCTCCTTCCCGAATACTTCTTGGAATTGATAAGGGGGTGCGTGGAGCAGATGTATCGCTTCGTCGTGCAAATACTACTGCCGGAATCAGTCGTCACAAAACAGAAGTCGCAAGCCGATTGGAGAGGCCGTCGTCTCGCTCATCGGCATTCTCTGCTCGTTTGGCTGCTTCCACCGAAAACAGAAAGACTTTTAGCGAACGCATGGCCGAAGCCCGGGAGCGCGAAACATCTCATGAGCAGCGTCGCAACCGACAACGCAGCAAAGTCTTCGACATTGACGAGAACGAGATTGAAAAGTATCGGGTTCTAGCCCAGGACTCTGCTCCTGTCCCTGCACAATCCCGCCCCCAGCAGCCAGAATACACCCGAAGCGAAATCATAAACGCCAGTGACGAACAACATTTTAAGAAGAGCCGCACGTTACCTGATCTTCGACAAGCTTCATCACATCACCCCTCTACCACCGCCGACGACGTTCCTCCTCAAGGCGATGCTTCCCTCTTCGAAGGTTTCGCCGGCTTACACCTCACGTCCCGCATCCTCCCACACTCATTCCTCAGACGCACACTTCCCACAGATCGATTCACGATCCTCCGAATTCCCGACCTCCTCAAGACCGTCAAATCTCCATCATTTGACCTCCCCGAAACTATAATAGACTACGCCATCTTCGGCATCATCGCATCCAAATCCTCTCCCATGGATCAGAAAGCGACCCGGCCCGACTCGACCACCATCGGCGACAACGACTGGCACCGCTCATGGGACGACGGCAGCCAGAACTCACGGCGCTTCATGGCACTCACGCTCACCGACCTCAAATGGACAGTTGATTTATATTTGTTCGGCACCGCACTTCCGCGCTACCACCGTCTCAGCCCCGGCACGCTAGTCGCCATCTTGAACCCAGGCATCATGCCCCCGAAACGAGGCAAAACCGACACCGGGGCATTCAGTCTCAACCTCAGCAGCAATGACGACGTCGTTCTCGAAATTGGTCAGGCCCGCGACCTAGGACACTGCAAGACTCTCAAGAAGGACGGGAAGGAATGCGGCGCCTGGCTCGACGCCTCCAAGACCGACATCTGCGAATGGCATCTCAATGCACAACTTGACAGGACGCGCGCGAAGCGCATGGGTGTGAATACGGGAACGAATGGGTTTGGTGGTGGTGGTGGTGTAGGCGGTGGTGGTGGTGGAGGAGGCGGGAACCGCGGTGCTAAGGGCCAGACAGGATTACAGCCTAAAGACGGACATCGCTTCGACAGATACACAGGGAGTCATTTCTACATTGCCGGCGGCGGAGGTGGTGGCGGCGGCGGTGGTCTCGGAGGCGGTATGGGCGCCCCTTCGATCCCGGAGGGAAACTTGTCTCGTGATCGAGGTGAACGGGTACGAAAACACCTCGCGGCGCAGGTCAAGGAGCGCGAAATCGCAGAGAAGCTAGGCAGCAAGGGGCACGGGTCCGGGTTTGGTGCTGGAAGTGCAGGCTCCGAGTACCTCAAGGTTAGAGCGAGTAAGAGACGAGAAAACGGCAGCTCTGCAAATCCAAAAGGAGAGCGGAGACAAGACGGTACACAGCCCGGGGTTGAATCGGGGCCTCAGCGCTCATCGAATCTCGTCATGTCCGATCTACCGTCGAGTGCGTTGGTGAATGGACGGAAGCGAACGGCTGCAGACGTTCGCTTGTCGCCTGTCAAGAAGACGCGGTTCGTGACGGACAAGGGCATTCGCGAGGCAGGGAGAGAGAGTGTCGGTGTTGCTGCTGCGTCGGGACGTAGTGATGAGAGTGATGACGACTTGGAAATTGTATGATCTCTTCCACACGCGGAGAGAAAGGTATGGATACGGACACGGTTCAGGATACGGATTAGGATATGGATAGTATAGATATGAGTACGAAGGTTATGACCCCCCCATTTCACTTTTGGTAGCACATTTGAATTTGATCAATAGACTAGCTTGGCTTAGCTACCTATGAACCGATGATGGTTGAAAGTCCTCGTTTTCATTATCGAAACCCCTTGATCTTTAATCTTTCTCCTCTGCCCACATCTTCCCATTGTTCCATTTCTCGGCACTCGTTGAGCCTACCCGACCCCAACGGCCGAGTAGCCGAATACTCGTAGCGCTCGTCAAGCATTCACGAAAGTCAAAGACATACACACTAACCCGTCTTCGCCATTCCTTTGTGAGTTTCAAATACCTTATGGAGTCGTAGTGTGTCCCCTATTTGGTCTTGTGCTCCGAACCTGTTGACGCTGGCATGGGCGATGGTTGTGTGCCGACATCATCTTTCGAAGCAGTCAGCAAATGCGTAAGCATGACAATTGGAGAAATGAATGCTCGCTCACCTGGATTGGGAGTTGTAACCTTTTTTCGGAGTCGTCGCAACGTAATCATAGTCTTCTCGAGGATTTTCAGCTTCTTCTCCTGTTGCTCTCGTTCAGCAGCACTTTCCCTGGTCTCACCAGCGATAGTGGTTATTTCGTCATCCATCAAACCGATGACGAGCTCGGGCGTGAAGATGTCAGGAAGTCCATTGAGCAGGCAGGCTTCGACAGCGTACATGCCGAAGGAGTCGACGATAGCTTTGAGTGCGACCTATAGTTTCAGGAGTAAGAAGGACGTGTTAGAATAAAATGCGGATACAACCAAACACCAACAGCCTTGGAACTACGTACCTGGTAGTATGCTTCCATGGCATTCGTAGCATCTATCGCAGCAAGCTTCCCCATGTCCTGTTCAGTGTCGGGAACGAGAGAATCCAACAAGCTCTTGGAGTGAAACTCCTGAGTCACGTAGCCACGCTTGGAACTTGCAGGATCCACGTTGAAGAACGTCTTGATTTTGACCAGCATGCTCTTGCGGAGTTCTTCTTGTCTCTTTCTTTGAAGGTTCTGTGTGAACGAGTCGTTAAAGGTCAAAGGGTGGCCATGGGTATGGGGTTTCAAGACTTCTTCCACCTTGGCATACAACTTGTCGCAGATGGGATCCATGTTTGGTTGAACTATATACAGTAGAATCCCTTCTTTGGTTGTAGGATCAGCGGCACGGTCTAGCACTAGGTCAATCGTGGTTTTGGCAGCGTCGACCAGCATCTCTGCAGTTTCCTTGACGATGTTTGGCCAGGGTTTAGCCTGCTCGAAGAAGAGATCGCCGACGATGGAAGGGTTGAATAGTCCCGGTAGCTCACGGCCGCGATTTCGATATATTTTCTCAGTGACCCGTGCAAGGTACTCGTTCCTGTTGATCCATTCTTCTTCATAAGGACCGGGGACGAGTTCGTCGACGATTCGAAGAGCTTGGCCCTTGATGGCCATCGTCTCGGAAAATTCAGACATTGCGTATTGGACAACCGCACGAAGACGCTTGCGGTATCCCTCCGCAGTTTCTGGGCATCCGAAAAAATCGTGGTCATAGAAGCCGTCGACTGCAGCCTTCATCAACTGGGCGAAAGTTTGGCTTGACTTCAGAAGATACAGACGTTGCTCATCCAAAGTACCTCGGGGTTCGCCGAGAGCATCCAGACGATCTTTGCATGCCTGAAGCTCGCTTTCGACCTCCTGAAAGAGAGCCGGAAACACTGCTAGGATCTGATCTAGTAGAACGCGGCTCAGACGAGGTCGTAGATTTGTAACACCAAGCTGAGTCTTCCTCAGTGCCGAAGACCAGACACGATTTTTGAAGAACTCTTCTTCTGATTCGTCCCTTTGGCGTCTTGTGTTGTGGCGCGTGTCATAATCACGGTTCTTCAACACGTGCCAACCCAGCTTGAACTGAATGATTTCGTTCTTGGCAAGTTTCACAAATGCGGTCTCGCTGTCAGAGGTTGCATGCAACAGGTCGGGCTTGGTGATGATACCCATCGTTCTATGCCCTTTGGGGTCAATCTCGCGTGCGAGCTTCGTGATCACCTGCATTGCCAGGTCGCTTTTGGCTGAGATAACGGCCAATATAATACTTCTGGTCTTCTTCATGTAAGACTCGACAAGAGATCGAACGAGCGCAGCGTCATCGTCGGACTGCGAGTTATCGCCAGCCCAGAAGATACCGGGAAGATCCACCAGAGTGAGATGGGGCTGGCTTGGAGAGGAGAGCTCGACTCTCAGAACATCCATGGAAAATACTTTGTTTGAGCCGTTCAGGCCCATGACCTTCTCAGCCTCGGCCACAATCTTGGGGAAGTCATCGATAGACTTCGAGGATGGCTTGAATTCTCTGTAGACATTGGAGCTTTGTGCCGGACAGTCTGGCCGTGGAATGATTGTGACAGTGACATTTGTCTTCGGACCACGTCTCAGGATGAGCTCGGTTGCAAACCTGGTGCATAGGTTGTCTTTGGTGGGGAATCGAAGACCAGAGATTGCTTCCAACGCGCTTGATTTGCCCGAGCTCTGGTCACCGCAGACGATGATCTGTGGCAGGTCTATGTATCGGCCAATCCCCAGCGAGCGCAAGGAGTCGATTATGTTGAGGACCTGCTCGTGTTGAGGTGTCTGGAAGTTAACCTCCGGCAAAGAGAACTCTGCATCAGCCATATCGATCATGCTTGGGAGTGATGAAGAGATGGAAAGGAGGATGGAAAGAAAGAGATGGGGTCTGCGCAGAGGAGAGTTATATAGGAGGTTAGGATAGAAAGCAATGCTGCGACATGTGAACTTCACCTAGCCTGTGGCGAGTCAATGATCTTTCAGCCATAACTGAGTGAAAGATGAATTGCACAAAGTCAGCATGATCGGTGAATTTGGTATTTGAACCTCTCTGAAAGCAGAGTTCGTTTAGTTCTTGCATGGAACGTCGGATGTGCCTTGATGATCGAAGTGAGGCCTCCTCCTCGTCACAGCCATCTTGCAATCGACCTGCATATCAAGGGCTCTGGCAGGAGAAGCACATGAAGACACACAGCCTTACGTTAAGGCGCCAATTGTTCGAGGAATTGATGCTGATAATGATTAGAGGTAGGAAGAGCTTGGAAGCGCGTATGTTCGCAGCTGCAGGATGGGGATGGCTTTTCCTGTCAGTTAAATGAGCCTTGGCTGACTCAGCAAGGCTACAAGGCTGCAGAACATACCTTTACTAACTCCTGTCTAAGTACAGTAGATTGCCAGGTATCGTACTGGTCAAAAAGCGTAGCAAGTTCTGGGCCACATTCAGTCATACATATCAATTAATCACTTTTATATCTTAGGTCGGTCTAGTGGGTATATAACCAAATGCCACATGATATCGTACAACGCCGGCGCTTAACAGACCGTCTTCCAGACCTTCTTGTACCAGGGCCAAGCGGCTTGAATCTTCCGCTCCTCTTCCAGGATCTCTGCCAGATTCAATTCCCTTCGTCCACTCGTGATATCAATTTCACGAACTCTTCGGAACTTAGTCCTGTACACCAGCTTGTAGCCAATATACATGACAATCGCAATAGGAGCTGCGAGGTAGACCTCAAAGAACCCCTTGACACGCTCGGATGCAGACATGTCGGCATATCCAACAGGGGCAAAGCCTGTCCAGAACTGGGCAACCAGGATCAAGCAGTTCATGATCAAGCCGATCCATGAGCCATAAACACCGGCTTGTGATTTGAATGCCAGGTCATCAACAGTGTTGCCAGCGAGGTGCCAGGCCTTGCGGAAACGAATGTGGCAGATACAGATAGTTGCCCTAAATGACCAGTCAGTATAGATCCTAGGACAAGGTAGTATAGAATCTCACCAGGTGAAGATAGCTGCTAAGCCGCTAATTGCTATCATCCAGTTGAAGGCCTCCGTACTGGTGTCAGAACCGGCAGCGACAATGTAGCACAGGAACCCGAGAGCTGAGGAGACGATGATGGCAACTAATGGCCTTCCAGAGCGATCGATGTAGCCGAGGATCTTTGGGGCCTGGCCCATATCGGCGAGAGCGGCAAGTGTTCTGCTTGAACCGTAGACTGAAGAATTACCGACGGACAGGACTGCGAGGAGAATGACCACGTTCATAATCGAGGGCACTGCCTGAATACCAGCGTTGCGAACAGCGATGACGAAAGGGGAGGCATTTGCATCAGATGAGCTGCTGCCATTCAGGAGCTGAGGATCGTCGTATGGTACTAGGACGCTCACAATAGTGAGTGAAACCATGTAGAACTGGAAATAGAATTAGACAGGCCTCCAAATGATAGGGCAACTGTAACCCACCAATGCAATACGCCAGAACACCTGTTTGACGGCGCTAGGCAAGGTACGTCGTGGGTTTTCTGTTTCAGCAGCCGCCAGACCAACAAGTTCGGTTCCTGAGAAAGAAAACGCAGCGGTGACAAAAACTGAGCAGAGGCCCTTGAATCCGGCGTTAAACGCGCCTGGATTGTGCCAGTACTGTGCCCCGATGTAACCTCGGTCACTGCCTGGAACGCCTCCAGTGTTGATGATAATGCCGAGAATGCAAAATCCGATCACAGCAACGACCTTGATGATAGATAGGACGAATTCTACCTCACCGTATCCGCGAACACCGAAGAAATTAATGATGATGATTGCAACAAGGAAGATCGTGACCCAAGCTGCGCTGTTGACGCTTCGGCTGCCGGACCAGAATTCGAGGGTGAGAGACGCTGCCACAATTTCAAGAGGAAGGGTCACCATCCATCTTCGAACATTAGCGACCTAGATAGTTCTTTCGGAATCAGCAGACTCACTGTAGAGCGTAATTCCATCCCATAGCGAAACCCCACGCTGGATCAACAAATCGACTCGCATAGACTGAGAATGCACCAGCTACGGGGAACGCCACAGCGAGCTCGCCCAGGGCTTGGACCACACAGTACAACATGACTCCGATCAGGCCATATGCAATGATCAATGAAGCAGGACCACCGGTAGCCAGTGCAGATCCGGAACCGACGAAGAGGCCTGTTCCAATCGAACCGCCAATGGCTATCATTTGAAGATGTCTCCCTTTCAGGGACATTGCCAGGGCCGGTTCGGCTGGTGGTTGATCTTTGAGCACATTGCCGTTGGCATCGATTGCTTGTGTCGTCATTCGAGCATTCGGGTTTCTCTTGAAGCTGTCGACGAAGCGACCCCAGGCAGTCGGGGCGCGTGTGAGTTCGATCTTCCCCTGGTAGGCATCGAAGCTAGTCCTGGCCAAATCGGGCTCGGGGCCTTTCTCGACGAGATCGAGGTCGGCCATTTTTGAGTGTTATGTTATTGTGGTGCGATTAGCGGGAAGAGAGCGCGCTGGTCTCGAGGACACACGACCAGCAGGATCATAAGTATTATACAAGTCGAGTACGAGCGGAACTGCACGATCCCATCGGCCAGATGCGCTATGCCAATGTGCTAAGGAAGCCATTGTCGCGTGAATGGGCGTCGTCGTACCGGTCTGATTGGAACAGATCGGCAAGGCTGTGGAAAAATTTGCTGATAGAAATCACGCAGATGCTTATTGTCGCAAAAAAGCAGGGGTCCATGCTTACCGTCGGCTACATCCACAGGCCTCTAGCACTTCCTTTGCGGAGAGGAATTCTTCATTTTAGCGATGAGATCGTGTCATGGCGTGGCGATTCTGCTGATCAGGCCAATAGCACACCACTAATGCCCATGATTGTCAGCTTGATAGCGGCGGCGCCGTTCCCACATAGACGGCCTCGAGGTGGGCTCGCCGGTAGCCCAGAACACCGTAAAAATTGTGGTCTTTGTTGCACTCAACGCAGTAGTCGAGCACACGATGCTACCTGGATGTGAAACACCGATTTCTTGTCGCTTTCTTTCTGTATCAATACGAGTCAGTTCTCTGCACACACATAGGAGGCTTGATGTTTGAACGAGTTTGTTTCCGTTGAGATTTTCTTGGCTGACGGGATGGAAAAACTCTGATCCGAGGCAATAAAATCTGACATTCTCTCTCGCCATTGACAACCCTCGTTCGAGCCTCGTCGCTCATCTCTAAATCGTTGTGTCATGTTCATTGTCCATCCTGCGCCAGCATCTCCCATCTCAACATCTCCTTCTCCGCCCTCATTGGCCTCGGCATCATCCTCCATCCCACCGCGCTCTCTTGCCTTCTTGGCCTTCTTTCCACGTCGGGAGGGTTTCTTCAGACCAAGCTCCACGGCCTTGACTTCACATCTCTCACAGTCATTGGCATTCGTTAGGACATCAATGTCCCGTCTTGGGAACCACTGATTGGTGCCTGCCACCACTCGAACATTCTGCAGGTTGCCCATGTCTGCATTGAAGGGAATCTCGACAAGACTCTTGTCTTGCATGGTGTTGATGTCTTTGCCGACCGCCGTCAGCTGGTTGTAGATGTCCCAATAATCCTCTATGGGCGCCGTCAAGAAGTGGATTTCAATCTTGAGTGACTCGCCGTCTCCCTCCACGACATTGCTTTGCCACCATTTGGTGTATTCGGAGGCCTCGTCCCAGTTAATGGTCTTCCAGCGGTTGTGTTCGAGCTTGTGCCTGCTGGTCGATGTTTCTTGCAGGAGGATGATAGGCGCGTTGGGCCCCTCGTTGGGTGCCGAGTTGAGGAATCGGTGATCGGACCAGAAAGGCACACCGTCGACAGTCTCATTCCAGAGTTGAGTTCTATCTCTAGCTTCGGAAAAGGGAACAATGATTGCAGGAGTGGTGTTGGTATTGTTTCCAACGATTCGCACCTCGAAGCAGTAGGGAATTCGCTGTGATTCAGCCATGATGAGAGTCGTGGATCTGTGGATTGGAAAATTCGAAAACTCAAAGCTGAAAGGACAAATCTGAAAGTTGTAATCGGAAAAAGTGTGAGTTATTGAACATCGTGATTCTTTATTCACTGCCTCATCGTCTTCTGGCTTGGCGAGCAAACGCGGCTGGTTGGCATCAAACGGTTCTTCTTCAATAAGACGGTTGGAGGCCATTGATGCCTTCACGACCCTCCGCGGACCGTTTGTGTTATGCTAATCTTGATAGAGGCGGAGCTTTCCCTACGGCAAATAACACTTCTGAAGTACCATCACACGGCCAGGACTACACAGGATCTATGCTCCTTTTGAAGCGCTCAATGTCTTGCTGTCGCCCACTATTGGTGATGGAGATTTCTCAGCTCTTCGGGCTCAAGATCACATTGTTGCCAGCACCGTTTGCACCTGATTGTTTGTGTTGAGGAGATCGTCGTTACTATTGTCCTTGACCGATTCAATATCACCGGTGGTACATCATCGGCTGCTCGTTGGGCTTCACCTGAGCGCTTGGCAATCCAGATTCACTGCACATCACATTCTGGATACTCAAGGATATATATTTAATCCCTGGATTTCTGTTCAACAATTGTCTACTGCAGCCCTGTTGGTCTAATTGGTTCGGGCCTGGCCAGCCGGGACCGGTGAGATCAACCTTCACACTGCCTTCTGGCGCCTTGGGTGAGGAATGGAGCGCTGGCCCTCTAACCCCCAATTTGGGGTCTTATCATGCGCTGATGAAGTGCACTATCTATGATAATTCCATCGAGTTTCAGAACCTGAGTGGACAGACCCCTCCTCATTCAAGGCGCCCTTCTTTTTTTGACCTTTTTGCAAGGTTCGAGTCTTGACGAAGTCTTAGGGTTAGGGTTTTTTTTTTTTGGTTTGCGTCACCGAGTCACCAAGTTCACAGCTATGGCTGGATGCACGTGCCGTGATTCATCACAGGTTTCACTTCACTCCGCTAAGTGCCAGGAGGCATTGAGAGGTGAGGTCGTTGAGTGCTAACTCCCGACTTTGGCCCGAATTGAAAGCGACGTCGACTTCCATACACCGGCAGCCACCTGACTCGTACTTAGCATCCGTAATCCATGTTGCAACCAGAGCTTGGAAGCGACAAGCACCGGCATTGGTTGACGAATCGTCTCCTGAGCCACACCGAATACTGAGTAATGCAGACAGGGGTCCCCAAAAGAGTGGTTATGTCAGCACGTTTCATGAGGACAGTCGCCTACTACTTATTCTCGCGTTTCCCCCTCCTTTCTCTTCTCTCCGTCACCGCCTCGCTCGCACGATGCTACGCGATACATGTAGGCTGAGAATGCATGAAGAGGATCTCGTGGAGCCATTGCCTGTGTTCCTGGGTTTCTAACTAGATGTCCGACCAAACTTTCCTCTTCATCCATAAAGACGCCGGATCGAAATCCCTCTCTCGCAGTTACGACGAGGAACATCGCAATGTCCATCGCCATGTCCGCTTGAATCGGCCGGCGCCAACTTCCAAAGTGAGGCGCGTGGCCAACGTCGGGAAGAAGGTCAGATTAGTCCCCAAAACATCCGTATCGGTACTTGAGGTTGCTCCTGGTCTTACTGCAGCGGCACTCGCGGTGGACGAAGATGGCAAGGCTGAAGAACAACCCAAGGGACGACGGCATGACCTACCCTCCTCGGCTGCACAAACTCGACAGCGACGACCTATCGGTGCAACACTCTCAAAGGACCAGAGCAAGTCTAGGTCTAGGTCCGAGTCTACTACTACGCACACGACGCACTCAATAATTCAAGGAAACGCAACCGATCCATTCAGCACAAGCAGCGTTCCCATCGACAAAGACATCCACCACCTCCTCCAATACTTTCTCAATGTATCACACCCACGCAACTGGCACGCCGAGGCACGCGCCTACAAGGGCGAATACAGGTTCAGACACTTTGCACGTGGACGGATTGTGAATTGTCTAAAGAACGCATCTAGCATGTACGCCCTTTTAGCGTCGAGCGCGAGTCAAATGCACTATTTCGAAGGCCTCACGCCGCCGACGAACCCGTCCGTCTTGATTGGCAAAGCTCTCCACGCGACAAGGAAGCGTCTCTCGCAAACAAACATCAGCACCACCGCGTCAGTCGTCGACATTGACTTGATCTTCGACGTCCACGCACTTGCGAATGCGGACTTTTTCCGCTTCGATCGTCACGCGGCAAGGATCCACGTCCGAGTCGTGGCGCAACTGATCGATCAGCTTGGCGGGTTGAGTGTTCTGGATCGCGCGTGGAGAGAATGGTTCATTTTCGGAGACGAGTTCATAGCGGCCGAGGTGTTTGAGAAGCCGTTTCTCCCACCGAGCACCTGTGATCCTGGGGCTTTGCGCGAGGCTGGGTTTGACTCGCATTCGTCTTCGCAACGCGTGTCCGAAGCCACGATACTCGACTACACAGAATCTTTCGTCAACAGCCCGGCGTTGAGGGCCTTGGCTATCGACATCATCGAAGTGGCGGAGGAGATGCAGTGGCAAGCGAGAATTTCCCAAACAGACAAAGCGAAGCTGCCGCAAGAGCGTGTGCGATGGCGTCATCTCCGTGCCGCTGCGCTACGAAGTCGCCTCTTGAATCTAGACTCGGCAGATGAGAACGAAGAGGTGACGCGTCTGGCTCTCTTGACTTGGATGTACATGGTCACGACCGTCGTGGGGCGCCGGAGGACAATGAAGGTCCTAGCTTCGCGACTCCATCTGATATTGACAGCCAGATTCAGATCCAGTGGCAGTGGCAGTGTTGCATGGAACAGTGATGGGTTTCTTCTGTGGGCGCTGTTGACAGGCGCATGTGCGTCAGAAGGCGATTGGCGACTCAGGAAATGGTTCTGGAACGTCACGAGCTCATTGTATAGTCTGATGTCGAAGGGAGAAGAGTTGACCGCCAGTGTTGCCTTCAGTTTGCTCGGCCAATTTCTGTACTTCCCCGACGTTCAGCGACCCATGATGGAGGAGTGGACGAGAGAAAATCATGCCCTCCTCGACGTAGTAGATGCATCGAATACCATTTGACATTTTCTTTTTGTGTACCACCTAGGATTTTCCAGCGAGCTTTGTTGCTCAGTGACGTTCCCTTTCAATCGGCATCGTTGTGCAAAAGAGCGCCCAAGATGGCGGCAAACCTGCGCGCTATTTCCCAGTGTCCGATCCGTCTAAGGAGGTCAGTCAGACCACACAAGGCGGCATTGATCTCCGCCGTGGTGGGAAGTCCATGCTTGTATCCATTGACTTGAAACAGCAGTAACGCAGGGTTAACCCCCAGCAGTCTGAACTCCGGAAAGTCCAGGCTCTCCGTTGTGACGGCCTTGTTATTGTTGCCGGCGTCACTGCCCCGTGTCCCGAACCGGGTGTAGCAGAACCATGCGATGCCGGCTCTGAACATGGCCCGGGGCACGTGGATCGCCGGTTCCGAACCAAGTGGGAGATCTTCGAGTTTCTTCGCGATGATGGAGCCGTGGATGACGCAGCGCTTCGCATTGTTCGAATTCGCCCAGTTCGTGATGGCAACTCGATCCTCGCCTGAGAGCTGGGATCCGTCGCGGCCAATGGCCTTTTCCAGAAGGTCAAAGTCGGCGCAGATGGACATGTACGCGAGATGCCAGAGGATGATCATGTCCATGTGGTCTGCTTTCCACGAGGGTGTGCCCAGCAGGAACCGATTGTAGAACGTGTTGAGGAGGTCCGAGAGATCTTCCATCGTGGTCGGGGAAGAGCGCACGTCGATCCTGTTCTCGACAATGTTGACGCAGATGCCCTCGAGGACCGTGTACGCTGTGAAGTAGCTGCTCTGAGGGGTCGAGAGCATGTCGAAGTCGATATGGGCGTCTACCGACGCGGGCGTACCGTTGTCGATTTCGAAATTGCTAGGGTCGTTGAGGTACGCTTGGCGCCACTCTTCCGCCTTTGAGGCCATGAACATTTGGTTCGACGCGGCCACGGGCAGTTGTCGTGAGTTGTGCCGCAGGAACGGTTCATGGTGGAAAATGCTCGCGAGCTCGGCATCGTGGATGTGCACGGCCAACGCTATCCGGATGAGTTCTTCGTTCTTGGCCCATTCGCGCCATTGCTTTTCCAGCTCGGGTGGGGCAAGGATGAGTTCGAGACCCTTCATCTTCTTCGTCTTGAAGGTCGACAGGCGACGTGCCCACGAGATCAGGGTTCCGTTGAATGTATCTACGATCGAGAGATGTCTGGGTTCCCCAGAGAGAAGCCCGAAGGTCTGCCCGATTATCGCGGTCTGGATGAGAGATACCTTTTCGTCTGTCCCTCGAGAGATGAGGCGATCCCAATTAGCCAGGACGGCCTTGTGTAAGCGTTCGAAAATCTGGACTCCCTGTCGGATGGCGTGTGCTGAGCCCGTGAAAAGGCTGCCCACGGAACATATGGACAGCAGAACCATCGAGTTTGCTTTTGAAGGGCGGAAAGTTGGGGCGTGGACCACGGGAAACACGGGATGGAATTTGGCGAAATAGGATCTCACGCAGAGATTGAGAAAGTCCGACGATGGAAGACTCTGCTCAACCGAGCGGATCAGCAGACTTTGATGCAAGGTTTGACGGTACGAATCGTCGACTTCGACGTGGGAGGCGGGAGGTGTCGCGGGTCCTGAAGGCAGGACTTCATCTTGCCCTTCATCGTTCGGGGTGAACCATAAATTCTGCATGTTGTCGACAGGCTTGTACGTCGACGTACCGAATGTCGTGAACGGACTGTCTGGCCAGCCGGGCCTGAGCTCCGCCATGCTCGTGGCAAGTGGTGTATCGAGAATGCCAGTGTGAAAATCGAGGTCGGTGGGTACGATCCAGGAAGGAAACTGAGCTTCGAAATCGAGAGCGTCCAAAGAAGGATCAAAATTGTTAGGTATTGGATCTGCAATGAAAGGTTCAGCGTAGCCATTTTGCTGCGGTTGCGGAACGGCTGCATTCTGGTAGTCCGAGGTATTGTTGCCAAAATCCGAGACAGAGAGGTTTCTGTGGCTGCCACCCATGCCGTTGATGGGGAGGTTCTGCGGCTCCGAGGACACTGATGGCGCAGAGAGTGAAATTTCGGTGGTTGAAACAGGTTGCATTGGTGCCGTTAGCACGGAATCGGGCTCGATTGAAATGCTGCTTCGATGATGTTGCTTCTCTGGGTTGTCGTGACTAGATGCCTCTTCCGAGTGATCCTTCAAGTGCCGGAGGAGAGTATCACTAGTATTTGATTAGCCTGCAATTGCAAATCTGAGGTGAACATCTGCCAGGAAAGGAGCGGCGTATGGCATGGTTGCGGACATCTGGTTGCTGTGAGCTGGTATGATAGTTGTTTTTTTTCCAAGTCCTCTGCAGTAAGTGACAGGTTCTTGAAACCGAATAAAGTGATCTCAATCGCTGCTTTCATTGACCATGGCTCTCGCAATTCATGCCATACGTCGCTACTCCCCTTACCGACGGAGAATGTCAATGACTTACTGGCGACCATACTTTCGGCCACATTTCCCGCATCTGAACGGCTTTTCTTTCGTGTGAGACCTGATGTGCCTCTCGAGATGATCTGTTTTGGCAAATGTGCGACCGCATGTCATGCATTGTCGGATCTTGGGGGCGCGTCGGCTCTTAGGAGCATCATCGACGCTGCTGGATATTATCGAGAGATCAGGCATCACTTGAGAAGCGATTGATCGTCGGTGCCTTGGATGAAGTAGCTGTACCGCGCCGTTGGCATCGGGGTATCAGACCACGCTGGTGGTTTGTAAAAGAGATGTAGCGACGGATAGGATTGTGGGGATGAAGGAGTAGACGGAAATGAGGAGGAGGAGGAGGAAGAGCTGGGGAAATTTGCCACGGCAGACAGCGGGGGTTTCGTTGCGGACAGGCTAGGTACCTTCAAATGCTGAGACCAGCAATTGTATTTAGACAGTTTTCAATTGGGGCCAGCAACCTGTACGGAGTGGTACGGGTAGGTTCTCTTTGTGGCTGTGGAATAGCATCAAAGACTCCACAGCCTTCTAGGGTTGTCTGTCTACATGGGTCCATGCCTATTGTATCCAAAGGTATCCGGCCTCTAGTACGGAGTATTGGTCTTCACTGCCTTTGCGATTTGAAGACATCTTGTGTTGGGCAAATCTGCCACTGCAGTCATCGGAGACGAATATTGCGCGGCCTCCGTATCGTTTACTGCTTCATGCACTGGAGTTCGGGTCTTGATCAATTCCCTCGATTCAACACCGTCAACTTCACGTCCCACATTCTGCCACTGTGCTTTGTGGGGTTGATCGAGGCTCTGGTACTCGTACGGCCTACCAGTGCCTCCCTGGGTAGACTATGTCCCACAACTTCCAGACGTCCCACATCGAGTTCTCCCCCAGAATCTGTCTACTCTGTTCGAGGTTGCCGAGTCTCCAGATTGCGGTAGGTGATCTAGAATCCCCATGGAGGACATTTCGAGGCTGTTCAAATATCAAGTCGGAACCCGGATTCGGTCTCTGCTGGACCCTCAATCCTGACACCAAGAATTGGGTTCAAGGACTTGGAGTTCACGAGAGTCTTGTGGAATATCAATTGTAAGTTGTCGCCATGTCAACAGCAGGGGCAGCTTCGATCGAGGAGACTGGGGTCATAATATGTGGTGGAGGCCCGACAGGCACTGCGCTTTCGGTGCTTCTTGGGCTTTTGAATATTCCCAACATCGTTCTGGAACGAGAAAAGGACATCACCACAGATCCTCGAGGTATAGCTCTCGATGAAGACGGCATTCGAATATTGCAGTCCATTGGTATCTACGACCGCGTTTATACCGAAATTGGCACTTGTAAGTCTCTGCTTCGTTGTGGAAATATTTCTCGTCGCCTGGCTGACGGCAAAGGCATGGAGAAGTTCAACTTCGTAACGGGTGACGGAACGGATCCGAGGAAGAAGCCTCTCTTGTCCATGAAGTACAAGACAACAGAAGGCGGTACAGGCCATGTCGGCTTCATTTGTCACAAGCAACCAGCCATGGAGAAGGCGATCAGGGACCAGATCCAAAGAACCCCGTCTTGCAACTTGAGAACAGAAGCCACAGTCACAGGTGTCAATGAAGACGAATATTATGCATACGTCGAATATGTTGACGCCCAAGGATCAACTCATCGCATCAAAGCCCCTTTCCTCGTCGGCGCTGATGGTAAAACTGGCTATGTTCGTAAGATGTACCTGGAACCAAGTGGTATCGTCATGGAGAAATCGGAGATGTAAGTCATCATGAGCCTTACACCGTCTATGCTGGCATCCGCTAATGTCGGAGCAGGACGAGTTATGAGGAGACCTGGGTCGCCTTGAACTGGCAGATAACGCTGCCGGATGAAAAGTCACATCCCGACTTTCCCCTGTGGAGACTCGGATACACACCACAGGAAGTGTATGACCTGTTTTTCCCACGGGACTTTCGGTTTCTGTGCAATCCCAAACGACCTTCGGTTTGTGGAAGGTTCGGTCCACCGGCAGACCGATTATGGCGATTCGAGTTCGTGGTCCAAAAGGACGAGGACGGTGAGCGAATGGCCAAATTCGAAGAAACCAGTAAAATCATCTATCCTTACATCACGCATCCTGGCAGCCGCTATGGTCTTGCACATCCCGTGAGATTCCCCGAGGATTGCATCAAGACGCTTCGCTCTCGGCCATTTTCTTTCGTGGCAAGAAGCTGCAATAAGTGGGCTTTGGGGAGAGTAATTTTGGCAGGCGACGCGGCCCACGTCTTTCCTCCTTTCGGTGAGTTTGACCAGACAACACTGTCTCATGCTCAGCAAGCGTTCTGACGATGACCATTTAGGCGGCCAAGGCATAGCTTCAGGCTTTCGAGACGCATCTGCATTGGCATGGAGGCTTGCTTTCCTATATCGCAATCCAAAAGCAGATCACGAAAAAGTCCTGACAGCATGGTACACGGAGCGCAAGCAGCAGCTGGATCGCTCGCTCGCTGCAACTGTCCGAAATGGCGAATACGTAACCGAGTCAGATCCGTTCAAAGTCTTCCTTCGAGAATGGTATATGTGGGCAGTCCAATTGATACCTCCTTACCGGAAAGAGATTGAACTGGGAGCTCGCGCGGCTGGCATGACGAAGTATCAACACAGAGAAGGTCTGCCCTTCATTCCCGAGATGGAAGGCGGCCTTCTTCTCCCACAGGTGTATGCCTACGACTTGAAGACTCAAAAGGTGTGCTTCACCGACGACTTGATCTTTGCACCTCAAAAGGCAGGCCTGTTCCAGCTTCTCATCCTGCCTGATGGCCTCGACGATTTGCACACGCTCACACAGGGCATCGACGATGTCGACCGCGTTTCGAGAAACCTACTCCAATCAAACGAAGCCACCATTCTCATCCAGTCCACCACGGCATCGACAGGATCGATGGCTTTGCCACAACAGGATGTAGCTCGCCTCGCGACAGGCGAAGAGTTCGCGGCAGATCCAGTTCTGTGCCGAAACCGTCCTGAACCTCTGGGCTACGACGAGCACAGGCTTCACAGGGAGATCCGAGGTCGAAAATATGTCATACTGAGACAAGATCGCTTTGTTTTTGCGGCCTGCGACACGATTGTTGAACTAAAGGACGCTGCTGGCCAACTCGCAAATAGTTTGTCATTACCGTCATGATGACAGCATCATGGCGCATTGATCTCACCAAATAAGGTAGTTGTTTCTCCTCGCGCATATTGCAATATCTTGCTTCTGGGATGCATGTTTGTAGGAATGGTGTGGGCACTTGCTTTTGAAGTGGCCAATCTAGGCCCAAGACTTTGCGTAGCAGTACTCTACTTCCATACTGTAAGGAGACGCCAGAAAATTAGTCAAACATTAGTCAAGCCAGCCATGTATTTATGGGCTTTTCCGATTGACTTGTCTCTCCTCCCGCTATGGCCCCTGATACAACAGACATTTGCACTCATTCGCATGCGCTACTGGATCTGGGATCTCGACCCATCACGGTCCACATCGCGGGCCTTTGCCCTCCATGTACGTAAGGACCCTTAGCTCCGACCAGCAGTGACGGCACCGTAAGGCTCTTGGGGACCCATTCCTATACCCATATACGGATATTTTATGGGCTGTCAATTTTTCTCGATCTGATCCGGCTGAGAATCGAGTCTAGATTTGGAAGCCGTTGCCAATGTTACATCCAATCAACCACCCTTTAGCTCAGCTCAGCCTGCTGCTGTACTGGAGCCATTTGAGAAGGCTATGTACAATATGTATTTGTACTCCGTAGGTGGGTTGGAATTTGCCGTGCTCCCACTGGGTCCGGACCAGCACATGCTATGACGATGCAGCCTTTCTTAGCGATTACGGACACGAGATGTCCAGGGTCTGTGTATCGCGCCAATACGCGGTGATTTCGGACTCGTTTCCAGCCTGACACAACGCCACAGAGGCAAACAACAAGAGAAGATTTCGTATTTGGCTTGTTCGAGACACCCGTTGTCCGTGTTTTAGCCTCTCAGGTGGTGTATGGAGCTGAACATGTCACCGCCCAAACGGGCGCATGATAATAGGTTACTTCCACCGCAATGACCCAACTATAGCTGCATCACTTCTGAAAGCCTTCTACAAGCAAGAACTTCAACAAGAGTAACAACTGTTCACTCTCTCCACGTTCGCGGTCGACCTTCACCGTACGGAGCACTCTGTTTTATCTTTGCGCCAAGCGCATCGAGGTCTTGCACGAGAAAATACACGATCATGACATCTCTCCTCGACCTTCCCGCAGAGATCCGTCTTCAGATATGGTCATACATCGTCCAGCCGACAGTCATTCACCCGTGTAAATGTTGCACAGTTGGAAAGACGACGCAGAAACTACCTTCGCGAGACGATAGCCGCTGTCGGCAGCCGCTAACATATGAATACTGCGACAACCGCATCCTCCGCGTCAATCGTCTGATCTTCGCTGAAGTTCAACCGCTCGTTGAGAAGGTCGAGAAAGATCGCCTCTTTGTGCTTTGCGACAACTTGAGCCTGGACAAATTCTTCAAGAGTCTTGATCAAAGAGATTGGAAATGGGTCAGACACGTCACGGTCGAATTGTTTATCGGCTGGGGCAAGGATTGTAAAGACGACTGGTTCTTGGCCCAGAGTCACAGATGGGCAAAACGATATGTCGCTGGATCACTCAGCAAATACGGCCAGGGGAGGGAAGTGGTCGTCAATCCGGCCAAGGAGATAAAGGAGGACTCTGAGGGAAGACGAACGCTGACGGTGGATGTTTATCTGTCATGACATGAAACTATTGGCGACTGGAAATCGAATTGTTGGGATGCACATCCGATATCGATACTGGTGAGAACGATAGATTGGGAGATTCAGCTCCCTGATCCTGCAAAACTCGCCTCTCTCAATGGGGAAAGATAAGCGAAAGATGAGGTCGTCGGGCAAAAGTATTTCCGACGGAGTTATGTCACTTATCGGACCTCTTCCCACCGTCATGTCGAAACGTCGACGATATCACACTCAGCACACGACAATTAAGCTTGATATCAGTAACATTTTGAGCTTGATTATTCATCCGCTTTTATTTTTGGAAACGATTGAACTCCACAGATGATACTCAACAATCTTTGACTGTCATATCTACTCCTATCGCTGAGAGGATGACACCATAAGAAGTACCCAGTGTGACCAATATTGTCTGCACATCAGAAAGATGACAATCACCTCCGAGCCAACAGACCCTACAGGGACCGACGCCGAACAGCAACCGCTCCTTCGAGATGTACAGAATGAGGACCGAGTGGAGGGTGAACATGCTGATCCAGACCTGGCATCTACGCCACACGAGCCACTCGCGTTCAAGGTTGTTGCGGTGATGTATTGCTGGTTTGTGACAGGAATGCACGTCGCTTCTATCGGAGTACGATACAACCCTTCATTATCTGAGATCCATTCGTGGCATCTGCTAATTACGAGGTACAGGCTCTTCTTCCATTGGTCTGTTCTTTTCAGTCCAACACCTCACGCCATCCCGATCTGACATGACTGCCCCAGATTGAATCCTACTACAACATCAAAGATGCCACAGCTGCTCTCATCTTCCCTGTTGGGGTTTCGGGCTATCTTATCGGAAACTCCCTCGTACACCTGGTACACGTCAAGTTTGGTCGAAGAGGGATAGTGATCCTCGCCAGCCTCCCACATGTCGCCGGAGGCATAGCACTCTCGTCCAAGCCAACTTATCCGCTCCTACTCACAGCCTATTTCATTGTCGGCCTTGGGACAGGGTTCTCAGACTCCAGCTTCTGTACCTGGGCGGCTATCGTTCGGGGATCAAACAAGGTCTCGGGTCTCATTCATGGTTCGTACGCGTTTGGGTGTGTCATGGGCCCGGTGGTCGTTGCTGCTCTTGAGAAGACGGGTTTCGGATGGCAGTATTTCTACTTTATCATGGTCAGTGTAAACCCACAAGGGGGACAGGCATACGGCGAAACTGACAAGACATGATTCTAGCTAGCGGTGTTTGCCGTAGAGGCTTGCGCGTTGATCACCGCGTTTCGACACGACGATGCCGCCACATACCATTCCAAGATATCTCGAAAACAAGACCCCGTCATCGGCTTCGCGGGAAGCAAGAAGGTCATCTTCATGTGTGGTCTATTCTTCTTCGTCAACGTCGGCATCGAGAGTAAGCGAGCGCCTCCACTTCAAGACCAAGGTTACAACACCTGACTGACACAATCCTCAGCATCTCTAAGCGGCTGGCTGACAAGTTACATGGCCCGATCTCGACACACGGCTCCATCGGTCGCAGCTTTGGCTACTTCCCTCTTCTGGGTTGGAATGGTATTGGGTCGCTTCTGCCTCGGCCCTCTGACCAGACTGGCTAGCCTTCGACACGTTGGCATCCTCCACATCTGCATATTGATCGCGTTGCAACTCTTGTTCAGGCTCAAGGCACCCCTGGCATTGTCATTGTGCCTAGCAACCGGCATTGGCTTTGCCTCGGGACCCTTGTTCCCTTCTGCTATATTGACCATGACGGCAAAACTACCGGACGACATGCACGTTCGTGCCGTCGCTCTCACGTGCGCAATCGGCCAACTCGGTGGTGCCGGCGCGCCCTTTATCATTGGGGTCATTGCGCAATGGTCGGGAATTGGACGCCTATTTGACGTAGTGCTCGTCCTTTCCCTTGCTCTTCTCTTGATTTGGCTGTTTTTCTCAAAGGCAGGAATCACGAGATAGTCACAAGATCAGCCGCAAGTCCCAAGCGGGCGTCGCTGGGCGTGGCTTACATACATATCTGGAAACTTTTCCCCCCTCGGATTTTCCACATCACGTCAAAAGTCGGCGGAGAGTTCATATCCAGACATGTCCTCGTATCCCTGGACTTTTGTACGAGACAAGGTCCACCCATCGGCCATCCGTCCGTGGTCACAACTGTACTATCCATGGAGAACACACGGAACAAAAAAAGCTACATTCCTTTCCGTTGTCCACTCTGATCCAGAATCCCTGTTGGCAACTCTAATACCATGTCTTGATCGTCGACACCTCACACCACTCACGAAAGCAGCCGCCAGGGCACACTACCTCCCATCAACAACAAATCATTCCCGGAAGACTTTCGACTGGCTATGACATTACAATGTAGTTCTCCTGGGCGACACACGCAAGCCACGGGACACCAGAGTTCTACGATACTCGCGCTGAGGTCATCAAGAGGGCTGATCAGCGAGCACGGGTTCACCATCACATGCTGGTTGAGCTCAATTTACTCAAGTTCCCGGGCATGTATGTAAGCGTGACTATGTACGTGTACGTGTGTGTGTGTGTGTGTGTGTGTGTGTGTGCGCGCGCGCGCTTAGCACACCTCATATATTTGCATTAATTATTGATTTAAAGTGATTGACATTGTCAATATCTGTCTTATTGCTTACGCTCTAAAAGCCACAGCCGTACTCGACGGTCCGTAATACGGGTTCGGCGGCACGGTCCCTGTGTAATTGCCATGTTGCGTCGTGAAGCTCCCAATGAGACTCAGACTATCGATCCTCCCCAACAAGAACTCGAGCTGTCTATACGACGCACCGGGAACGTACTGCGGGATTTCGTGACCGGCCAAGTCGACCGTGACCCACGTGAGGCCACGCTCCGTATGCGTCTTGCCCAACAATCCACCGCCGCCGACCAGACCCACGGGCGTGGCGGGGATGGGTTGCGCCGTGGTCTCTTGGATCACAAACCCGATCGACGGGTTGTAGGGTGTGAAGAAGTCGGCGCTGTTCATCGGGTCCTTGGTGAAGCCTTGCCGGCCGTTCCACGTCATGTTGTTGAGGGTCATGAGCGTGCCGTTGGTGAGGAGGAGGTAGTCCAATAGACCGCTGCCGACGATGACATTGTTGGTGCGTTCGATCACAGACGGAAGAGCTTCGAAGCTGGAAGGCGGCGAGGCGTCGCCTTCCTGTACGAGGCCGAGGCTGTCGTCGCCGCAGATGGTGAAGTCTGTAGGAGGAGCGTGTAGGGCTTTTTGCACGTCGCTTCGGTTGAAGTAGTTGTTGGGGCCCTGGTCCCTTGTCAGTATCGTTGTAGATAAAGGTGTAAAAGCAACTGAATTTAGTAGTCTTCAAGCAAAAAGAGGGGGGTTGGTAGGGTGGGGATTGTGGTGGTTCAGCGTTAGGGTTGATGTCAAAAATCGTGGAAAGAGAGCCAGGGAAGCTCAGGGATGCAGAGACGTACACCAGCAAGGGACGGGAAGCCTAGTTCGTCCCACAAAAATGGACAGAAGTCTGTGAGATGATACAAGTTGAAGCAGGGGTTGACGTAGATAGCTGCAGAGACTATATCGTCCCATACTTCGCAACCTGGTGCGGTAATGTTTGGAGCAGTGAATTTGCCCTTGGGAGGGAAAGTGAGTGCTTCTTCCATAAAGTCAAAGTAGCCGCATTGTTCGGCGCGTTGGTTGATCGAGGTCATGAAGGATTGGTTGAGGCCGAAAACGGGAGCGTAGTTGTTCAAGTGCGTTACGGCAGGTGCTGCGGACAGAGTCAGTCGAGAGGAAGAAAGTGTGTGAGGTTGTGGCCCTACCATAGATCAAAACCTCGTCGAGGCCAATACTGGGATCATTGATCTGGATGCCTTTGACGTTGTAGTAGTCGGTATTGTTCAGGTCGAGGAAGTGGCTTGCAATGTACGGAATGTACTGGCCCGCATAAGATTCTCCAGTAAGATACACTTTGCGACCAGTCATGTTGAACGTGGTCATAAAGTTCTTCCAGAATCCCGCAAAGTCTTGAGATACCTCGACCTCGCTCTTGATCTTGGCTGGTGAGCCTTTGGCCGCGGGAGACAATCCAGTCCCGACCGGCTGGTCAACATAGACCATGTTGGTCAGGTTGGTCCACGAGAAGGGATTTGGTTGTGGCTTGTATGTCCCTGACTGCCACAGGAAAGGACCGTGTTCCTGGAGCAAGCCGTCGAGAGAGCTGCATCCAGGGCCACCGTTCAGCCAAATGGTGATCTCGTCTGAAGCATCTGGGTTATCCGAGGGGAAAAACCAGAAGAACAGTTGATCCTCATTACTGGCATTGTTGTTGATTGGCAATGTACCTGCATAGGACTCGCCGATGTCAAAGTCGACCATGGGCACACCGGTGCCATTCACAGCGAACTCTGCGCCAATTCTTAGCTACCATCTCACGGCGTGTGTTCGCAGGTTCTCCTTACTCTTGGTCTGTTGCGTTAGGTATTTCGGTGAGGCACGCTTGGTCAAGGACAGTGTCTCGGGAGTGTTGGGAGTGAAGATCCTCTTTGGCGCACGCTTGTGAGGGTTCGACACGGCCAAAGCGCTGGTCGCAAAGCATGCGGCCACAAGGGTTTGGAAACGCATGGTGTCTCAGGATCGTTCGGCCCAAGGTAACAAAGGGCAGAAGCAAAAGTAGAAGCACGCGAGCAACGGGCAAGGCCCATGAAGTGCCTCATCGACCTTTTTGAAGCTTCGGCTGCTCTGCCAGCTCATGACGTACTTGGGGCCAGGCATGAGTTGATAGGAGGGTTGCATTGTTCGCTCCATGACTTTTAGAGAGTACAAGATGCAAGCTAATGACAGACTTAGTGCTTGGTGTTGCTTATTCGATCCATCGTCGGCGTGGAACCTGGGTTAATCGTTGCCTGTTGTAGCAGGTAGGTGAGGCATCGAAGAGCTAACAGGCAGGGATGTAACTGTAGCTGGGTGAAGCTATGCTAAATAGCTTGTATCTGCGTAGCATTTCTCCGGCAGCTAGCCGGCAAGATACAGGGTCAGGTTCTGGGAGGTGATGTTTTCAATCAAGTGGTATGTCGTTCAGATGATATCGAGGTTGTCCGTACTCGCAGTAGCTCGGTGAGACAGACGAGGTGTCTTACACAGCCAGATCTTCGCCAGCCACGCCGACACAACTCGTATTGTATGCGAGCACATCGGCCCAGGTACAAGAGATGATGCTGGGATGAGATCTTCGGGATGGACGGCACTAAAGCGAGGCGGGCGATGCCTCGGTTCGGGGTCCTGCGTCCACCCATCGTCACCTTATCAGGCGCCACGAAAGCTTGACTCCAGGCGTGGAAGACGCCTAGGCGCAGTGGGTTTAGGCCTAATCTTGGTTGAGCTGGGGCACCTGGCCGCGTCTAGCCGGCGCCTGTACTAGTACTGTACTGTTGTACTGCGCCCGCCCAGCCCCTCCCACCATCTGTTGTGCCCTTTTTTCGAGGTCCACGCGTACCCCGCGTCCTACAATGAGGGGTAACCTGACTGCGGTCTCTCTTCTCACAACGAGTTACGAGTACAACCATCTACAAATGCAGGGTATCTCACAGAAGATTAATTGTTGCCACCTTGTCCTAGTTCCTGCATCATGTACGCCACCTTGGTCGTCTACGAGTACAACTTCCTTCTTATCGCCTTGTGATCCGGGGAGTTACACTTCCATATGTCTCGTGCGGAATGTGACTTGGGTATTTGACGCAGAACCACAATTTCAAAGAAGAGACACAACCAGCCTCCCTCACATCGTGGCGTTCAAATGCGCAGAGAGATTCCGTCTTATTTTTCCAAGTCTCTGGGGCAGCGCCGTATCCATTCAATCCGCGCTCGGCCGTGAGGAGAGCAACTCATTCCTATACATACCCGACCTCTCCACCTGCGCTTCCCACGCAAGCCATTGTCTCCGATCCACATGATTGATTGTGCGTTCGCAATCCAATGCCTCCTGCTCCGTGAGGTAGACAACCTCGAGGTTCGTAGAGTCACGTTGCGTCATGGCCGCAGACTGTATGTCTGCATCACGACGGATATGTATGGCGCGCCACACAACATCCACGAGACTCTCGGCCCACGTTGTGTAGCCGTGCCCGCGCATGAATACGACCTTTTGCTCCGGCAGAACCGTCGGGCCATTATGCATCCGCATCTCTTCACGGTGGGATTTGCGTAGTGCCATTGCCAATTGGTCTCCGAGGTATTCTGTATTTATCAGGAGATTCTTTGGGTGTGAGGCCGGTAGATTGTCGTAGTATCGTGCAATGTCGAAGATTGGCGGTGACGAACCGAGGAATCCGGCCATCAGATAACTGGGCTGCAGCATGCTGCCCCAGCTGTTACAAAGACCGTACACGATCGCGCTCAGACAGTGAGAGTGCAGAACGCTCTGCACCCCGGGATACATGTTGTACATGGAGCTGTGCGCGAAGATTTCGGTCATCGGGGATACCCTGGATATCTTTTCGACCTCCGGGTGTGGGTCGTCAACTGGGGACCCGTCAACCACGTTCCACTGGTTTAGGTCTGTCTTCGATGAGATGAGAATGGCTGGGACATTGCTTGTGAAGAAGGTCGAAGGGTCTTGAGGATTGCGAACTGAGACCTGGCCATGTTCGTCCAAAACTTCGTGTTGGTGTAGGATGTGAAATGCTGTGATGAGGTCTGAGAGGACTTGCTCGACACTGTTATCGTCGATCATGTCAGGAGGCATGACAGTCTAGTGCACTCGTACGAGTTTTGTCGGTGACTTGGTTTGCTGGCAGACGTTTGAATACTTGATCTCATGGTTTCAAGGACCGCGTACCTGGTTTCTTCTGACCAAAGCTGTCTTTCCTGGTATAAGATGAATCGATGCAGGATCTGGCTGGAGGTAAGCTCATCGCCTCATCATACAATGGGGCACAACCCTACGTCACGCTGATATCGATTTCAGAAGAGACTACTAAGAATGGTTGAGAATGCCACTTGTTGAAGAGTAGTGTCCGAGCAGAGGCGGTCATGGTTTGTCCGATCTCTGCGCCAGTGTGTTTTGGATGTCAGGGCTGTCGCTTTCAGTTGGCCGAAGTGAGAAGCAAGTCGTCTTCCGACCATCAAACCATTTCGGATTCGATATGAGATCACCCCGGGAAAGTCTTCCAAGGTCGTCTGGCAATAGGATATACACTTCCGACAAAGGACATCAAGGCAAAAAACTTCGGTAGAGACCGATGGCTGTCGTCATAACGAAGATCCATAACTTCCAGGAAGTCGAGTACCTCGTAGTTCTCTCTCGCGCTTCACATGGAACAGGTGGAAAAATGAGGCTTCGAAGTAATCTCTTTTCTCAGCAGACATACCTTTGCTCGTAGGAGAACTTGCCCCTAAACTCCCAAAGGCTAGATCGGGATGAGGTTAGTCAGCACTGGCAATCACACAGCACTACACAAGACAAGCATCACTTCAATCTTCTCCTTTCGCTCTGCTACACATCTTGGACATCTCGTTCGTCATTGTGCCAAATCAATTTTTGGAATCTATATTGTATGATGCTTTTCGTCTACGCCCTCTATGCCGATGCATCTCATTCTGCAATCATTTGGCTAAGCACATTCGCACGGTAAGACTCGGATCTTTCGAAGAGTTCGTCATGTGTGCCGGAGTCCACACACTGTCCCGCCTCTATCAAAAAGATCTTGTCTGCATGGCGAATCGTGTTGAGCCGATGTGCTATGACCAGCACAGTGATACCTCGCGTTGCAATTCGCAGGTTGTCCTGGAGGGTTTTCTCTGTTTCTGCATCCAAGGCACTTGTGGGTTCGTCGAGGATCAGGAGCCGGGGCTTACGGACCAACGCACGAGCGATGGCTAAGCGATGCTTCTGTCCACCCGACAGCTGGCTACCGTTGACACCACAGAGCGTGTCGAGGCCCTGGGGTAGCTGAAGGATAGTATCGTGGATGCTGGCCAGCTTACATGCTTCCATCATGTCCTCATCCGACACAACAGCTCCGGGCCGTGCCCCTAGTGACAGATTGAATCGTATCGTCCCATCGAATAGCACGCCATCTTGTGGCACAAGGGCAATGTCGTCGCGGAATGTTATCCCTTCCTGCTTGGTGATGTCTGTCCCGTCGATCAAGATCTCACCCGATTGCGGCAGATACATGCGCTCGACGAGGGATGTGATTGTGGATTTACCCGCGCCTGATGGCCCTACTAGCCCGCAGAACTGGCCAGGGCGAATGTGGATGCTGAGACCACGCAGAGCAGGAGCAGACTGGCGAGCGGGATAAGCGAAATGGACATTCTGCATGCTCACGTCCGTGCCCCTCATTCCCTGCGGTGGCGCAGTTTTGGTTTCTGCGTTGTATTCGATGTCGTCTTTTTTGCTCGATGGGGACGACCCCTGGACGTCGTTGAACGATCCCAGTGCTATTACATTGGAGACTCTAGCAATAGCCGCCCGTGCATTGGTAATCTCGGGAGCAAGGGCAAACATTTGACTCCAGAGTTGAGCGCTGACCAGAAGAGAGAAGACGACCATGATGAACTGTGTCTGACTATACATGCCGCTGAAGACTTGTTTAGATCCCCACCAGAACCCCAGCGCAAATGCCAGGTTACCAACCAAGTATTGCAGAGCGAGCCAGATGTTAGCTTTAAAGCTGATGGCAGTAACCTCTCGTCGCGGCCCGTCAAGTGTGCGGCGATATACCTGCAAGGTCTCATGTTCTAGCGACAGCGCAGCAACAGTCTTGATGGAGTTGACGGCTTCAACGCTGATCCCCACCGACTTGTTGAACGCGTGCTCGTGCTTGTCCGCGAATCGAGCCAGAGCACGCAGCTGCGTGAATCCCACCCCAAGGAGAAGCGGGACAATGGCCATACACACTAGTGCAATCTTCCAGGCTATGATTAATGTCATGGTGACCGCCGCAACAAGATTGATACATATTGACAAAATGGTGCCGATAATGGAACCACTGAGTCCGGCGATCTGGTTCCCGTCGTTGGTGATCAGCCCAAGCAGACTGGAGGGGGTGCGGCCCTGAGACTGGTGCCACTGAACATCCTGCTCGAAGAGGGCACGGAATAGGAAGACTCGGATCGTGTAGATGGCCTTCTCAGACACCCAGCCAAACCCAACCCAGCTCACAATGTTGGCAAACAACTCGACAAGAGCCAAGACGAAGAACATCAGTGCGTAGAAGCGACCACTGTCTCGAATATGCGCGGGTGAGCGGCACGGACTGAGTCCCCCAACAGTATGACCGAAGATGACAGCGTCAGCGCAGTACGCGCCACCGACAATGCTGGCACCCGCGAGAGCACAGAGTGCCACGAGAGCGTGAGGTCGCACGAAGCGTGACATGGATTTTGTCAATGTTCCGAGACTCTGATCCACCGGTCCGTCATCAGTTTCAACCGATGGCTCCGTCGATGAAGGGATGTCAACGCCTTCCTGGGCCACTTCGATCGACATATCGGATTTGCTGGTCTTTTCAAGGTCATTATGATCTACCTTTTCCACCTCGGTCATGCCGCTCAGTGAGACATCTTCGCTGGCTCGCCGGGTCGATGACTTGGAGTCCAGGTTCTGCAGGTTGACGAGTCCGGCGTATGATCCCTGTTTGCTCATCAGCTCCGCGTGCGTTCCTTCTTCCAGAATGCGGCCGTTCTCCATAACAACGATTTTGTCTGCCTTCTGGATAGTGGAGAGTCGATGAGCAATTGAAATAACAGTTCGGCCCTCGGAACAGCGCTCCAGCGCGTCAAGGATCTCTCTTTCACTTCGAGAGTCGAGGGAGGCGGTGGCTTCGTCAAGAATGAGTATTTTGGGGTTCTTGACGACACTCCTTGCGATGGCAATCCGTTGTCTCTGCCCTCCACTGAGCCTTGTTCCACCGGACCCTACCATCGTGCCCAAGCCTTCTGGCATGTTCTTGACGAAACGTGCGGCGTCTGAGATCTCCATTGCATGCTGGACCATACCCACGATCTCTTCCACTACGGGGCCCTGCTCACGGGCAGCGTCTAATGCTGCGCGTCCCTCTCTCATCGCGGCCGCCGCAGCACTGAGTTGAGGTCCGAGAAGTGTATCTTGAAGTCGCTCATGTTCAGGCGCAGTCGAGTTCACCAGTCCGTGGGCAATGTTCTCTAGAATTGATCGGTCCAGTAAGGTGGCCTCCTGCTGTACAAGGCCAATCATGCCTCGGACTTGCCTGGTATTCAGCTCGCGAAGGTCATGCCCGTCCAGTACGACCGAGCCGTCGACCGGGTCGTACAGTCGAAGCAACAAGCTGGCTATGGTCGATTTCCCGCTTCCAGAGAACCCAACTATGGCAGTCTTTTGCCCGGCCGGAAAGTCTAGAGACACATTTTTGAGTACTTCTTGCTCTGGTCTCGAGGGATAATGGAAAGTGACGTTCTCCAGTTTGATTCCACCCGCACTGTCACGAGGCAACCTCAATCCCTTGTCTGCTGTCCCATCTATCGCCGACGGAGCATCGATGTCTCTCTTCAATTTGCCAAAGGCTGCAGCAGCTCCGGCGAAGATGGCCAGGAACGGAGTCATTTGACTAAGAACCAGTGTGGCTGTTGGGATTCAGAGAAGCATACGTCAGCTTTGACAGTCTCTCGTGGATCCGGGGACGGGACTCAACTCACCATCTACCAGGAGAAAAATGACCGTGAAGACTGCGCCTATTGTCGTATCTTTGCCATTGCCCGCAACGGCATCCGCTATCATGTGACTCCCTTGCCAAAATGCCAGGGCGTCAGCGGCATAGGCAATGAAATACATCAAGCCGGCCTGGATGCCGTTGGCCAGGGCCTTGTCGATCCCAGCCTTTCTAGCCGAGCGCAGGTGCGATGAAAAACTCGCTTCCAGTTTGTCATTTGCGTTAAACGCATGCACGACAGCGACATTGGTCAAGGCCTCTGACGCGACGGACGAAGCCGCAGCAAATCGGTCGGATACTTGAGAAGTGTACTTCTTGACAAAGTAGCCTCCGACAAGCGACATGGAAAAGTACGCCGGCACCAGCGCAACCAAGATCCCCGCGAGCCTGGGGATCTTGATAAAGGCGACGACGTACGCCGTGACAAAGAAGGAAACGCTGGATAGACAGATGCCGACCTTCTCGGAGGTCCCCATGCGGATCATTGATATGTCGCCATTGAGCCGCGACGACACTTCACCGCCGGGCCGGTCGTCGAAGAAGGCCGGGTCTTTTCGCAGGAGGCTGCGTAGGTACTGCTCGCGGAGGCGTTGGGCCAGTCTGGCGCCGCCCAGAGACCAGCTCACAAGGTGAATGTACATGAAGCCGAACTGGGCAATGGCAAGGTAGACGATGTAAAGGACCTTGTCGTTGACCGAGTTCTGGTAGTGCTGCGTACTGTTCGCTGAGGCTTGGGCATCGTCGGCGGCGCAGATCTGGTCGTTGAAGGCATCGAGAAGTTGACCGAAGATGATGCCAAGTAATGGGAAAGGGATACCAGAAGCAATGGCACTGAGTACACCTGTGGCCAGGAGCAGGAGGTCGAGAGGTGTGGGTTGTGCCTGTACGAAAATCGCAAAATAGTCGAATGCGCCCTTGAACCGTGACATCTAGGTGTCTGCCGTTAGCATGAGGTTCGGTCTGATGTTTAGGTTGGAACGAAGGAGATAAGTCACCACCGACCTTTGCCCTAGATACCTAACCTCTACTGCAGTAGCCTGTGCTTCCGACGGCACTCGTCCCAAGGATGCGGCAGGCGTGTTGCCCAAGTACAAGGCACGGGCTATCGAAGCAGTACCAGAGTGTATGAGTACAAGCTACTACACAAGACATTCAAGTGTCGAGTGATTCGGCTTGGCCAGGGGAAGGGCCTAAGAAGGGCCATCGGAGTCTTTCCATTTCGGCACATCGACATACTCTACGGGTCGATGTTGGTCGATCAACGTTGACGAAAGCCAAGTGTCAGTACAAAGTCAAGCCGTGGGTCATCTGGAATAGCAGAATTTTCCCCCCTTGGTGGTTCGTTCCATCGTAGTCTGGACGGACCCTTGAGCAACATGACATTCCCCGTCGTCCATGCAAGCCGATATCGGGTTATAAGCCCATTTCTCGGCGCACGCTGTTGAGCATCGTATCTTGGCTAGTAGTTATGCATAATGCATTCATGTTCTTGCAGCAGTGGGCTGAGGATCTACGGCTGTTATACCTGGGAAGAGTGGGTAGAGGAGGCAAATGGGAACTCAGGGCGTCAATAAGATGATGGCAGGCTGGAGACCGAAGCACAATGATAAGATTTGATTGATTAGATTTTGTTTCTTCGTGTCAGATGCTGTATGTACGTTGATGTCGTACTCTCTATCTTGGCTGATCCTTGGTACGAGTATTTGTCGGGCATCGACGGGTATCTTGTTGGAGGATCTACGACGTCGATGCCTGAGAACGGTAGTTGAACGAAACGACTCCACGTTCCATATCAGCTGGATGGAGACGGCGGAATTCGAAAGATAAGATTTGATTGATTAGATTGTTGTGAGACAACCTCGAGTCAACGTCGCATCATGCGTTGTGTGTGATGGGGCGGTATTGAATGGTGGGTGGGGACAAGCATACAGTCTGTAAGAAGTGATGGGCCTTATACAGTAGTGGATGGGCACGCCGAGTGCTGCCCTTGGCCGCTTGCGTGATTTGGGAATTTGACCTGGGTACTTCTAGATACCAGTGTGCACCGAATCATGCACTGTCGACGCGCTCCCTAAAATTTACTTGTAATATCAACAGTATGCTCCGCGCGAAAGACAGACACCGAGATGCTGCTTTGTTTTGTGAGAGCCTCCCATGGATTACATTCTGGTCCTTGGGTGAGTGGTTTTCAGGTGGGGATACGGGGTACCCTTAGACCAAAACCCAAGAGTCCAAGAGTCCCAGACCCTCTCACTACTTGAATCATTCTCTGTCGGATCCCCAAGTGGTCGTGAAAGGTAAAGGAAACCCAGTGCTCCAGAGCTAGTCAGTCTCTATGAATACGCTGGTCCCAACTAAGTAGTCCCGATCAGCCCCTGTCCTCTCTTTCACGCACGGGAAGTACGAGGTATGACTGAATCAACAAGGTTAGCGTAGATGGAACAAATATTGTACAACAAAGCAAGGACTCGTAATACTGGATACACTGTCAACATGTGGCCCGTGCCGGGGGGCAACTCACTAGCTGGTGTTTGCCGCTAGAGGCCCTTATGCAAGCCTCAAATAGGTTAACTCGACCAAGAAGTCCAGGGCCTGGTCGATTGGGAAGGTCAAGGATGTATCTGCGAATGTTCCCATGCTAGGATGGGCGGCAAGGACGTACGTCAAACTCTACAAGGGGCATGCAATACTCTTGAGCCGGGGTTTGCAATCATACGATGCCACACCTCGGCAGGCGTTGGGCTGGTGACGCAGAAGTGGTAGTCGGAAAGACAACCTATATGCATAAGAATCATTACAGTGGTGAGAACGTCAGGCTGTAGTAAGATCTATTTACCTGAATTTCAACCACGGTTTGATGCCATGGCCATCTATTTTGATGCACTTAGCTAACGTAGATCTCGTACCACGAAGCCAAAGGCTCAGCCAAACCTGGCCCCAAATGTTCTGCTCTGTTTTCATCGAAGTTTCAGGAGCACATTGCCCGCAAATCGGAGGGGTTGCCTTCGCCCTGGACCAAGCATGTATCATAGGCCCATTTTCATATGTTCCATGTCCAATCCAGTCCTTCGAGGCTGCAAGAGGTAGATCATCTTCTCATTACGGTCCATTCGCATGCCATGAACTTGACTCCACGTTATGAGTAGACAAGACAGAGAGCATGACGATGATCAGGCCTGTCAGTGCCAATGCTCATGCAATGCCCTGGCCGAAGACAAGAGTCCAAGCCTTGTCGAGGGGTATAAGAAGTGTGCTTGACCACGGGTCCCAAACCCTGCGGATCTGTTAGCTGAGGATATTGATGTTGCCAACTTACAAGCTACAAGCAGTCTCGTAGAGCGCACAAAGACAGACACAATATCACGAAAAGTTCCGCGTTAGCAGCAATAGCCAACCACCACCAGAACCTGGACCTGCACCAGCACCATCCCCAAGCATAACCATGAGTAAACCAAGTCAACCAATTCTGCGTACAGAGCGTCTGGAGCTCCGGCCACTTGGACCGGAACACTTCGAACTCACCAGGCAACTTGACTTTGATCCAGACGTCATGAGATATGTTCTCACAGGGAAACCTTTGACACCAGAGCAGGCCGTCGAAGTACACCAGTGGCTGATCGATGCAGCGAAGCCCATCCTCGGTCTCGGATGTTGGGTCGGGTTTATCGGTGAAGACTTTGTCGGATGGTGGGTCCTTGCACCTTCTCAGACAAACATGGGAGAGGACGGGCCAGCAAAGTACAACCCTGAGCGAGCAGAATTCGGATGGAGGCTCTTGCCTAGATTCTGGAGGAAAGGGTTCGCAAAGGAAGGCTCGCGCGAGTTACTCAGGTACGCGTTCCTGGACCTAGGGTTGAAAGAAGTCGCCGGGGACACCATGACGATCAACGTGGCATCGCGAGCCACAATGACTTCTTGCGGATTGCAACAGGTCCGAACTTTCTACAACAAGTATGATGATCCTATACCCGGAATCGAGGAGGGTGAGGTGGAATACCGAATCACCAGGGATGAGTGGTCGGCTTTGCGCCAGCCCCTGCACCACTAAGTCATCTACTCGTGGTGACTGTCACGGTCGCCGTACCCAGGACTGAAGGGGATTTGCGGAAAGAAGAGCACGAGGTACTTACCCGTAGACAGCCCAAGAACAATCTCAGAAGAACTGCTTGATCCCAAAGTACAGTATCCATCAGAAGTCCTTCGCCCCTCCCAGCCGCCAGTATTGTGCTAATAGAGGGACCCAGGGTGTGGAGAATCGCGTGGGGCGCGCCGCACCTATGTTGCCCCTTTCTGGAGAGCCTGCCTCGATGAGCGAAGTGTGCGAGGACCGCCCTCTCCGATATCCGCCCGAGAAAAGAGACCATCATTGTGCAACCCCATGCCATGCATACGAGTACTGCTGCAGCCAAGTTTGCAGATCCACGCCACCATGTACACCATGAAAATCCGCTTGTGCGATTACAGTCATATACCCATGACCAGGAGGGTCTCGCCAAGATAACATCCAATCTAATCATCATCTATTGCGGCGATTAGATTAGATTTTTCACCCCCCTGTTCCTCACGGTGGCATTCCCACGCTTTGGCAGCAACTTACACCCCATAGTGGTCGAGTCTATGCCCGTCTGGATCTATAGTTCCGCCAACGGAGGGTCACCCTCAGCGGATACAGTATCACCTGTCTACTCGTACTTCGAAAGCACCTGTGACGGGATCGACATCCTCCCGGCCTTTTCGAGAGCGCCATTTTCTATCTCTCGCGGCCGCCTTGCCGTGGTTTCCAATGTGGTTGCATTCCTGTCGTTGACACACTGGTATTCATTCGAATAGTCTGGAACGATACAAGCTTCTTTACACGGGTGCAAGAGCATGTGGCATAAGCCTCGGCGAAGCGTACCCGAGCAGCGATGTACGGGTACCCAGGAACACTCTTCGACTGACCTCTGAGACCCCTGCATCCAGACACTCGCTCTCCACCCTCGCTTTCCATGCTTGCCATGCTAGGCCAATGAGTGCAGAACTACTGGACCATCACTCTGAAGCCGACTTCGGTGGCAGAACAGAGTATCCATCAGCTTTGTCGGGATCAATAGTCGCCAGCGCCAGATGGCACACTTCTATGGTCAGGCTAAAGCGATGACCCACGTGGGCGTTAATTTTTCTGTTTTCTTCCGCTTCCAGTCCCTCACAGATTATCTTATCTTGACGAGCTATATATTGCCGGTGACCTGATTACGGTCACTTTGCTGTCGGTGTGATTAGAAGGGCTGCCTGTCGTGTACAGTGGTCACATAACGAACACTTGCATTTGGGCTTTGTTGAGACTCATCCGACTTCGATACCTGAGTCATGGCGATCTTGGACAGGTTCCGCAACCTCGTTGGTGGCAAGACGTCTGGCGCCGACGCGCAAAGCCCTCCTCATTCAGCCGAGGATCGTTCCCCAAATGCTTTCAACACTGGCCACCCTATCGACAACAAGGAAGCCGAAATGGGCTCTTCGGATGCAATCACTCACGCCAAAAGCCAAGAGGATACAACACCGACAGAAGATGCCCAACTGGGTGTCAAGAAGATTGAAGCAGTGACTTTGGCTTGGTCAAAGACAGCACTGGCTGGAGTCCTGATACTGTATGTTTTTTCAAAATGCTCCTGCTGCTTTTCTTGTTTTGTGCCGTACCTGGACTGACAAGATTCCTTAACAGAATCTGGCTCTTGACTCTGGTCAACAACTTCAAATCGACTATTGTTCTCAGCTTGACCCCCTTTGCCACAAGTGATTGGCAGTCGCACTCTCTCCTGACGGTGATTGGCATCGTCTCGAACGCCTTGACAGCAGCGGTGTATATTCCCATGGCGAAGATGTTGGACGTCTGGGGCCGTGCCGAAGGGTTTCTACTCATGCTAGGCTTCTGCATTCTGGGACTTGTTCTGATGGCTGCGTCCGAGAATCTTTCCACTTATTGTGCCGCTCAGGTTAGTCCAGTCAAATTTTGCTTCACCATGTATATCCATCCCTACCGGCTGTACAAATCGCTGTCTCGGATGATGTGTTCTGACCTGGCCATGAATAGGTCTTTTACTCTGTTGGCTTTGGAGGGCTCTCATACAGCTGGAACGTGCTCGCCGCTGACGTTACCAACCTCAGAAATCGAGGGCTGGCGTTCGCATTCACCTCATCTCCAGCAGTAATTACGGCGTTTGCAGGATCCAAGGCCGCTGAAGCTTTCTACAACAATGTCAGCTGGCAGTGGGGTATCGGGTGCTGGGCCATCGTTTTCCCGTGTGTCGGATTGCCCTTGTATGTGGTATTGAGGCAGAATTTGCGCAAGGCCGAGAAGAAAGGTGTGATTGTCCGCGAGAAAAGCGGACGGACATGGTCGCAGCAGATCGTGTATGTCGTCAAGGAATTTGACCGTGAGTTCTGCGCAATTCCCTTTGCCATGTCTTTTCTTTTCCATGTGTTTGTCTCGCTGACACATGAACAGTACCGGGTGTGATTTTGTTCGCAGGCGGTCTAACGGTGTTCCTCCTACCATTCACGCTGGCCAGCAGGGCTCCCCACGGCTGGAGAACCGACTACATTATCGCAATGATCATAGTCGGATTCGTCGTACTCGTCCTGTTCGTGCTGTACCAGATCTACCTGGCGCCTACACCATTCCTCAAGTCTCGGTTTCTCCTAGACCGGAGCGTGCTGGGCGCGTGTCTGCTCGACATGACTTACCAGGTTTCTTACTACTGTTACGCGAGCTACCTCACGTCCTTCCTCATGGTAGTCTACAACCTCAACGTGGCTGAGGCCGGATACGTCGCCAACACGTTCAGTGCCGTCTCTTTCCTCTGCCTGTTCGCCACGGGCTGGGTCATCCGCGTCACGGGACGATTCAAGAGGATTCTCTGGATCTGCGTGCCGCTGTACATTTTTGCCGTCGGCCTGATGATCCATTTCCGCCAGCCCAACGGGTACATTGGGTACATCGTCATGTGCGAGATCTTCTTCTCGATGGCTGGGTGCATTTTCATCCTATGCGTGCAGCTGGCCGTCCTCGCCTCTGTTGACCATCAGTACGTCGCCGCTGTCTTGTCGATGCTGTTCGTGAGCGGCACCATCGGCGGAGCTATCGGAGAGGCCATCTCGGGCGCCATCTGGACAAACACGTTCGAGAAGGCCCTCGAGCGCAACTTGCCCCCGTCCGCGCTGCCCAACGTGGTCTCCATCTACGGCAGCTTGACAGTCCAGCTCACATACCCAGTTGGGAGTCCGGAGAGATTGGCGATCCAGAAATCGTACGGGTATGCTCAGGCACGCATGCTAGCAGCATCTTGCGCCATCATGGTCCTTGGTTTTGTGTGGGTGGCCATGATAAGGAACGTGAACGTCAAGAAGATGTCGCAGACAAAGGGTAACGTGTTGTAAACAGGGCTACTATTTTTGGGGGCGGCATCGCTTTGCCTATGTTTGCCAGAGCAATAACCGTGTTGCCTGTGGTGGGAGCCGGGCTCTTGTAAAGTAGATAGACGGAGGCTTTTGGGTGTGGAGAGACTTGGGACCAGCAGACCACAACTCTTCTATACCGGATTTTTACTCTGGAAGTATTCGTACGACGTTACGAATGAACAGCACAACCCCGTCGCACGCTGCCAGTCTCGAGGCTATTGCACAGGGAGTAAATGATAAGGAAATGCACAGAACTAATCCGACTAGATAAGGACTAGATAAGGATCCTGCCATGGTTTCTCGGGCGTCGGGAGTGGACGGTCGAATAGCGCTCAGTATTGTTCTCACTGGCAAAGTTATCTCAAGCAGCATACCTTTGGTCATGATACACGGACTGAGCTCCCCTGTTCTGCCGTACGTGTAGAGTGTTTGTAGCTAGAGATCGACTCCGTGGGCCAAAAAGAAAAATGATACGGCTGAATTTGAACTTCTTCTTTTGGCAACTGACTTTACAACTTGCTGGACAACGGTGTGTTGCTTCCTTCTTGAGGAACACCACCGCCGAAATGGCCCAGGAAGTCCATGGCGCTCATCTTGGCCAATCGTCCTTCGCTGCAAGCAAACTCTTCGACGGGGAACCAGTCACGGACTTCGGAGTCTCGTCCTAGAATCATGTGCGCCAACGCTTTCCCACTGAGCCAGCTGTGCACCATTCCGTACCCGTTGAACCCAGCGGCAACCCACTCGCCTCCTTGGTCAGCGCGACCTTGGTCTCTCGTAGAGACCTGTCTCGACGCGCGGCCTACGATGGGTAACCCGTCCATTGTGAACCCCATGATTCCAGTCCACTTCTTGGAGATTCGAGCACGTTCGCCGCCGATGAAGGCTTTGCCCGCGGCGGCTGCGAGGTGGTTCAAACATTGCGGTGAGAGCTGGCTGTCGTCCACGTTGCCGATTTCCTGGTCATTCTCGAGACCGGATTGGAAGGCTCCTCCTCCAAAGTAAAGGCTCCCATCCGCAGCTGGGGACTGACAAATGTAGTCGAACCCTCGGTCCCATATTGCGCTCCACGAATACTTGGCGCCGTACCTGGGGAAGTCGTCGGGTACGGACTGCACCGTCATTTGGCCGCGAAGGGGGCATACCTTGCCTCTCAGGCCGGGGATCAGGTGAGCGACGAAGCCATTCGTGCAGTGAACGACGTGTTTGGTCTGGATGGATCCTCTTGCGGTCTGCACGGAATATGGGCACCGCGATCCTAGTTGCTGTTGACCGATAGAAAGGGCGGGCGTGTGTGTCTCTAGGCTGATAGTCTCCTTGCGCAAAAGTGTTGCTGTGACGGCCCCGAGGAAACGGTACGGCCAGGCGGCTCCTGCGCGTCCTGAGATGCAACCGACGCAGTTCGCTGCCAATCCTAGGTTCTGGGAAAACAGTCAGTCCGAGCTGCGTTCAGGATCACGACCATCAACTAGCCAACATTCATCGGCATTTGGAAATGCTATTATTGCGTACCTTCAAATCCGAGGGATCCTCGTGCACGATCCACTTTCCCTGTTCCTCGGGCATGTCGTCGAGAAACTCTTTCAGCTTCTTCTTGTCTTGAGTCCATACGTCACGGTCATAACAAGCTATGAGTGTCTCCACTTGTCGCACTAACCCTGCCTTGCCAGACTCTCCCAACGTGGCCGCCTCGCTCAGGAGAGCGGGTAGATGGGACAGTCGAAAGCGAGAGATCTTGATGGCGCTCTCCCGACCTAGTGTCCTTTTGATGTCGCCGTAGTCCTTCCACGGAACAGCTTTGATGTGGCCTCCGTTCCGCCCCGTGGCACCAGACGTCAGGTCCCTGGCTTCGAGAATCACAATCTTGAGCTCGGGCGCGATACGCGACAGGTGCAAAGCCGTGCTTATGCCGGTGATACCGGAGCCTAGAATCACGACGTCTGCCGTCTTGGCCAGAGAAGGCGACTGGTGGTGAGCATGCTGACCTACAGGCTCTAACCAGAATGAAGTGGTGGCGTTGTCAACGGGCAGACCAGGATCTCGTTGGATTTTCTGTACAAGTCGCTGGAGGTGGGATGGTTGTGTAGATGATGATGAAGGCATTGTAGATTCCTCGTACGGAGGATGCTGCGTGTACTCGTAGAACTACAGCTGAACTCGGGCGAGTTGGTTGGACAAAGGGATACTCGATTGAATGGTCGAACGGGGTAAAAGACGAGCGGGCTGGTGCAAGTCGTGGGCGGAGATCCGCGATTTTTATAGTTCCATCGGTGGATGCACTCGATGGCCGGGGGGAATTTGATGTTCCAACAGATGATCTCTTTCTTTCAAGGGCTGGCTAGGCGTGTAGATTCATCACAAACACCCTTCAGCCAAGAATAGCACCAGTCTATCGAGCACAACGGACGACAGCGTGCCATATTAGCTGATTCTGGAAGTGAACATCCAGGTTTGTGAGACCCGGTGAGGAGGGAGCGGTTATTTCACCCCGATTAGGCCTGGGCTGACAGAGTACGGAAGAAGTACAGTGTTGGAGTCTTTCTTGCGCCAACCTGCATCCGAGTACATCCGATCGAAATACCCTGAAGGTAGTGTGTATTACACAGGGCCGGTACGCCCTTTGGCGCCAGCAACCACAATCGTGAGGAAGAGAAGTGGCCCCTGGGGTGTGCCACCAGCCAAGCGTCAGTGGACTTCTCACCCACCGTACAATACTTCCGTTCCCGCTTTTTTCTACGTCTAGTCATTTAGCCCATATGTGCAGATTTGACTCACGTGACGAGGCTTGGGTCGCACGAGAGAAGGTGAGAGGGAATGAGCCTTGCACTCGTACAAGGTAGGTTTGTTTATTGCTCATCAACGGTAATCTGCATCTTGGACAGGACAAATGGCATGATGAAACTCTATGGTCCATGGAGAATCCAACATGATCGACCCAGTCAAGATCGCCGATGAATGATCGTCGTGGGGGCGAAAGAAAGGACTCGATACGCGATGCCATCGGGAAAAAAAGGACAACGGAAACGGCCCCCAGAAAACAACAAACAAAAAAAGAACGCGAAAGACGCGCAGCAACGCCCGAGTGTGTTGGGTAGAGTTTGATTGGCTGAACGTCATGGCTTTGCCTCCCGAGGACTGTTTGTTGACATTTTGCTCTACTGTACACACAGTATGGAGTAACAAAAGACTATTTTGTTTCTGCTTACATGCATCAGGTGAGGGATCTCGATCTCGCAAACAGATGGGATTGTCAGAGATCATGATGACGCCTGTACTGTACTCAACCCATGGCCAGGACCCATCACCCATGTACATACATACGGAGGACTGACCATGTACTGTAAACAACACAAAGCTCCCGAGTTCCCACCCTAACACGCGCCACCGACGATACTCGTACAGTATGATGGGCACGAGCGCAAATGCCTTGTTCGTACGATACAAGTAGCATTATTGTGGCTGGAAAGCTTGACTCAAAGTACAATACCACTCACCCACCCACAGCCTTGCCCACTGACAGTAGATTGACCATAGCACTTTGATACAGTACGGAGTCCTTGTCGGTGGTGGCACAAACAGGCTTTCCTCATTCCACCCTTCAGCTGTCTTGTGTCGTTTGTCAAAGTAAGAGTACGCGTACGCGTACATTCACCTTGTGTCACCCAATCCTTGTATTTCGTCCTCTGTACTTTTGTTGTACTCGCACATCACGACCATTATCATAATCATGGATTCGCCAACATCGGCAGCTGCCGCAGGAACTTCCTGTCCTGAATCTCCCCAAGCACCCATCTCACCAAACTGCCTCTGCTGAGATCTAGGCTCCCAGCGAAATCTTGGTCAAGGAGACCTGCAACCACCTTGGCACGCCGATCTCCCTGCGTCAGATGCGGCACACGGAACACCGTCCACTCGATCGCGCTCGTACAATTGGGATCGTCACCAGATCCAGCGTCGATGATGGCCTGTGCGATGCCTTTCATCTCCGCGTTGCCTTGGGGCGCCAGCAAGATCGGCATGCACGTATACAGCCACCATTTCCACGGCATGGTCTTGCCCTCCGAAGGATGAGGGAGGGCCGATGGGGTGCTGAGTGCGAGGATGCGCGTGATCCTCAATGCCTTCATCGCTGGCATGATGGCCGTCGAGAAGGCATCGGCGATCGGGTGTGACTTGTCGCGTGTGAAGACTGCTTTGAACGAGACGTAACTTCCGAGAAACGAGACGACGACAGAGACAGGTGGGAAGGATGACGGACCGTCGCTTGCAGACAGTGCCTTTTGCATGGCCAACTTGTCGTCGAGGTGTCCTTCGATGATCCTGGCTGAGGTGTTGTCGCCCGTGGCGTACACGGATGAGTCTGCAGGCAGCTTTGATCTCGAGCCCGGCCGAACGTACAGTGTCAATTTGGGTTTGTGTGTCAATTCTGCAACGGCCTCGATGAAAGCTATCCCGGAAGCACCGGTCGCGCCGAGAACGAGAATATGTTCGTGGTCCATTGTCGGAGACTTGTATCCTGATATCTGATCATCCAGAGACGGCCCATGGTATGGTCTAGCATGATGCGCAAATATATATATACCCTTGGCTTTACTTGCCTTGGTATCAGATCTAGTCTAGAGAGAGACCAGTGCGAGCAACTGGTATTCGCGCATGACCGGGGGAGGGGGCTTACATTTACTCAGCCTTGTACAATTCGTCCGCATCGGCGTCTTTGTCCTCCGACTTCGAATCACGAAAAGCGTTGCGGAAGTGGGAGGACTTTCTAAGAAAAATTGTACGCGAGTACCATATTGGTCAAAAGGTATGTATCACTGTATCAGGAATGTACGTAGCTATGAGACTGCTGTATCACTCCGAAGCAATGATGGTGATGGACATTTGACGGCAGTGAGACCGAGCTGCAGCCTTGCCGAGTTTGACTATTTTTTATATTCAGTCTCATGCACCACAAAAACCACATGAATATATATTTAATCCACAACCCACACACACACACACACACACAAACTACAAGTATCTAGGAACTTGACAACTTACCTTGCTCTGTGTAGTCCACCTCTCATACACTACGCGTCGTAAAAGACAAGATCAACAGGCTTTTCATACTACCCATACCATTTGAAGCCTCTTGGTAAATAGTCGTCTGTTGCCAACGCATCAGTCCAACGCACGAGCGTAAGCCTCAAATTGACAACCCATCTCGTCCGTCGCACAACCCTCGTTCCCCGACCCAGTCCGAATCATGACTCGGCACGCAATGTGAGCACCGTTGTTGGTGGTGCAACTTGACCACTCGCACGGGGTACTGTGCTCGCTCCAGAAGCACCATGCTGGCCACCATTAGTACCTCGATCGAGTTTCAGACCGACACCACCACCTGACCTACCTTGCACCTGTGCGTTAGGCCCGATCGCTACGGGGATGCTTACTCTCACAGTTCCCATTCCAATACGAGTAGACGCCGCACGAGGTCAGCGAGTACACTCTGGGCATATGCATACCTCGCATTCCACAGCGTGTCCATCGTGACACCTGTAGTTCACTTACGGTCCGGATACTGCGTAACACACAAAAACAAAAACCACTTGCTGCCTGCTAGGTACCTTGGTAGAGACAAGTGTGACACATGCGTGTATCCGAAAGCCCACCACCATAGACACGCGAGCACACACTCTCTCTGATCTGCGGAAAAAAAGACTATCTACTGGCCCTTCTGACAGGGTTACACCTTCACGTTCAAGCTTGATTCCGAGCGGGTAGGCGCATGATCTACGGAAGAACTACAGCGTCCTCGTACTCCGTACAGAAATCACACAAGCAACAATTCCACGGAGTAGAGATGGCGGGATCTAGGTAACAAGCATGGAAACTAGATTTACGCATCGACACATGCAGAGTGGGATTTTCAAGGGTATAGTATTAGAAACACCTAGACATAGATACAACCTCTACACAGCAAAGCAAAAAGGTCTAAACCCATGTCCAACACATCTTCAAACTTTTGACAAATGAGATTGTAAGAAATTTTGCCAAATGGCAAAGAGAGAAATTGGCAAGTAACATGGCCCGAGCCATAGAGTTGTCCAAATGCGTAAATGGCGATGCCGATGTCTTGCTGTTGTTGTTGTCGTCGCGATAGCCAAGGAATGTGTTTAGATAGGTTTCTCCTAGACCAACACATCACACCACTTGAACTTCATCGTTGTCGTTTGCCTTTGTGTAATCTGGCGACTGAAGATCCGAGCGATGAACAACAAGACACCTCAATCCGAAACCATTCACAAGTGCCAGTGCCAGCTACTACCAACCCTCCCCTTTGGTTGTTCTAGCCATGTTTTATGACCAGGTGACTTGGAGAGTGGCGGCCGTGCCCATACCACCGCATCCACCTGATGGTGCTCCAGCGAATGTACCGTAGTTGGCACCAGGCTGGGATCCGTTGGCACAGTTCTGGAGGACATAGCCGGTCGTGCAGACATCTCCGCTTCCGCAGACGAAGACGCAAGTGTCCATGTTGGATGTGCAAGATGGGCCGACGATGCTGAGGTTGTGTCCGTTCATGTTGACCTCACGCGACACGTCGACAACACCCCACTCGCCAAAGGTGAACTCCATCCAGGTGTTGCTGGCTTGGCCGTTGATGAGTTGAGTGTCTGAGTAGATGGCGGAGCATGCGCCCGAGGCGCCGTCGGCGAAAGACACGGTCAGCGAGGAGCCAGCGGCGATCGAAGCGGTGATGCTAGGCTGAACGGCGTTGATCCAGGAGCCAGCCACACCCCAGCAGACGAGGATCAAGTCTTCGCCAGCGTTGTTGATGAAGTTGGCCTTCCACTGGCTGTCGTCGGCGAGCCAGGCTAGTCCGTTGGCAACGGCCGAGTTCATACCCAAGTTCGCGACCCCGAGGCTGGAAAGTTTGGTGGCGTCGGCATCGTTGAGGGCGGTGGCACGCTTTCTATTTTCGGGTCGGGTCAGTATATCTTGTGTAACCAGGACGGAACCTCGAGCTATCTTACTGTTCGACGTGGTTATGCTTGCGGGCGTGGCTGTGGGCGGAAGAGTGCTGGTGCGCGATGCTGGCCGCGTATGCCTGGCCAGCTGCAAGGGTGGCCAGCACCAAGGCTTTCATTGAGAAGTGCATCTTGACTGTTTGTGGTTTTTGGTATGTGCAGAGATAACTCTTGTCGTTTGGGATTGCTGTCTCTGAGAAGTTCGACTTCTGAGAGTTGTAAAGGAGTGCGATTGGGACGATCTCAGATCGAGTCTCTGTAATGACTGAACGAGGCGAGAGAGCGACAAAAAGCGAGAGCGAGTTTCGCGTAAAGGAGTGGACGCGGGCGTAGACTGGTACGGCTGAAGAAAGAGAGCGGACGACGTCGTAAAGAGACGTCTGAGCAATATAATCAATCCTGCGGTGGTGGACAGCGAACTTGGCAGGAAGGAAGGAGAAGAGAGACAGGAACAGACCCATAGTACGCAACACAAACACGAAGAGGTCCAGGAGATACGGGCTCCATGCCCCCAAGGCGTTTTGGAGCAACAAGAACCAATGGCCAGCCAGAGCCGGGCGTGACCCACGATTGTTAGCTATTGCCGTGGCGTGCGACCGCCCCAGAGCATCCCTGTCAGCGTCTGGGTCCATGGGCTTTTTAGTCTTCGAGTCCGCTGGAGTGAAACGCTCTAGCTCCAGCCAATTTCCAGGCGCCTGACGAATGGTCTTGGTTGCTTCTTTCGCGTACCTGGCGCCAGCTGGAGCTTAACCGTCGCCCACGTCAAACGGCTTCGTAGATCGGACTTGCAGGTTCAGAGCTCATTTCGGCGCCTGGCACATTTTGACAGGAGGAAGGGGCTGGGCCCCGAAGGGGAATGCCTCGACACTGTCTTGTCAACTCCTGGAATGTGGCAGAGCGCGCGTTGCCAATCTGACGGCAACATGAACAAAAAGGTTTCTGACTGTGTGGTGCTCTCAGGTACCGGCCCAATCCTGACTCGGTGCCCCTGGGCCTGTGCGCAGTGCGTCCCGGTGACCCAGCCCAAACTCGAACGGCGGCCGATGAAAAATCCAACCCCTCTAGACAAAAGTTAGGTGGACCAGACACAGCATACACATACTGGATAGTGATGAGGATGACGCATCAGTATACAGTCTGCACCCAAACCCAACGACAGGCTATAAGGCACCCTTGCCTGCAGATTCCGCTAATGCCTGCACTCGCCATCAGCTTGATCCAATCAAGTGAGTTTCGCGGCGCCTTTTTGACCATCCGGACTCCCAGTCAGGATATGCCTGGATACTGTGCATACTTCGGCAGACATGTTCTGAGAAGTGCGCAATGGCTTCGACTTCCGATCTGATGCAGATTTTCCGTTGCTGTACTTGGAATGGATGCGAACCACATCTCTAGAGAAGATGCTCGGTGACGAAAATGATTCGCAGAACCACAAATGCAACGTGTTGCCGGGATTGAAAGTCCACCAAGTCCGCAAAATGCTCTTTGCCTGGTCACCCATCATTGCTTCGACGGTCAAAATCACCGGCCTTGCTCCAAGTCAAGCACCGCAAGTCGAGACAATGTCGACCACTCCTATCGTGAGCGCCCGGAAAGTTGCGCAGTGACGCTGAAAAGTATAGAGTGCGATTGCATCTGCGAATACAAGAACTTGTCTCTGTCGCAAATGGCTACAAAGGGAAAGGTGCAATGTGCGATGCCTCGGTGGAGTTCCCTTCCGACACTCTGGTGGCTTACGAGTATCGCCGCATTACTCCGGACTGGAGGCTTGCATCTCTCGAGGCTTCATGATACAATGCCGCGGCACCCACATACTCGCGAAAGATGGACGCATGGTAGAGACTTTTCATCCATCCTTTTATCCTGATGTAGAAACCGAGCGCGACTGGTGGATTTTCCCTTTGCAAGGCGAGGATTGGAATGCATTCTTTTCTTCCGAACGGGCTCGCCTCGGTGCCAAGGCTCGGCCCAGCATGTGTCTGCCAGGTACAGTCCGGCGCCGATTGGGTACCGAGTTATGTGGTGGAGGTGGTGGATATGTGTATTCCTTATCATGGCGCCGGCACTTTGATACGAAGAAAAACCTCTGCAGACTGCCACCCGAGGAATTTGCATTGCTTCAACGTGGTGGCTGACCGTCGACCAGTAACATTCCTTGCGCAAAGAGACTTCAATGGCTTTCTCCATCCAGGCGCTTCCCGTGCTTCACTCGGTTGGAGGACTCCGGCAACGGTGTATTTGCTATTCCTCTATCACACCATCCTGTACAGTATGGTTAGCCGATAAGCATACCCGTCGCAAACAGTGACCTCGTGGTTCTCCAGTCTCCGGACTTCGTGCTAGTGCATCTGCGCTAGCGATACTCGTTCAGAGGACTGCGCTGAGCTGCTGAACCTTCAGGGTCTGTCCGAACTTTCTCCCATGCTTCTCGTCGGAACAACGCTTGGATACCCTTGCATGACAACGGCGTTTCTCCATTCACTCACTGCAACATGTAACGGACGACTTGCCTTGACTCGGTCCATATCTCGGTTGACATCTCCATCACTCGGGAAAGGACGACGAAAAGTTTGCTAAACACCCTCGCGGCTTGCAGCATCAAGGGTGGTGGACTGTCCGAATGGTGTCCTGTTCTGCAAGATACGCTGTCAATTACGCATCTCTCGAAAATTTTCATTCTGGAGCATGACCTGTCGCCAGGCGACACGTGAAAGTGGCCAACCGAAGTTGAAGTCGGAGAGAGACAGAGAGAGAGGGAGAGAGAGAGAGAGAGCAAGGAGGACGATCCAGCACGAAGAAATTCGAGCGCCGTGCATGGCGTCTTAGACAAGACCAGCGTCTTCGAGTGTGCTGTTAAGGGAAACCCCAGTCGATGTTGACATTCCAATTTTTTTGGGCAATGTTGCAGGCGACCGGACTTTCATCTTAATCGCTTGATAGCACCTACCTCTGAAAGACATAGTTGTGTGAAACGACCCAGGAACAGATAGAACCTCCCTCTGGGTGAGTGAAAAGCTTACCTTACAATCAATGATCCGTGTTGAGTCTGTCATATCGTACGACCTCAGTGTGTAAATGGACAGAAGGCAAGTAGTTACCTTGTTGTGTGACCTGAAGCAAGACGCTGAATGATTAGCGCAATTACATTTCTCCGTTCCGTTGCTTACCTAACCATGGATCTTCCACAAGCGCGTACTGTACAGTAAACACATCCATCATTCAAGCCACCGATCAGCCCCTGATGCCCCTAATGCACACTCAAATCTCAGATCTGAAATCTGCTGCCACTTCTGTGGAGTCCACTGTTTGACACGGTCTGAATCTGGCGAGATTACGATTCCATGGCGGAAGTACAGGGGCCACGAGTTCATTCTTATCATGCTATTTCATCTCGTTACTTGTGATCTACATCTGCACAGGTCCGAATCCAGACGCGTCTCACACTTCATGCCAAAAGTCGAGAGTTCGCAATCAGACTAGGTCAAATAGCTCAAGAGCGGTCTGCACCTCGCTCTCTTTGTCGAGCGAGCAGATCCCCTCGCGAAAGGACGAGCCTCGGTAAAAGGGATCGCCCATTATTCTCAAGTCGTCAAAGCTGGAGTAGCTTTCCACTTCGGCGGCTGCCTTCGAGCCTGCGGGCGTTCGCTGCTGGTGGCAATATGTCGAGCGTTTCACCAGTCTTGACAATATGGTCGAGTGTGTCGTCCATGTTTGCAAACGAGTAAGCATACGGCGTTACAGACGTACAGATCGAGGAGCTTTCTTCTACAGGGAGAAAACGTGCCGGTTGCTCCTCCGTTGCGTCTACAGAAAAAGTACATCTGTTGGCTTTGGATACAGAGAGGTCGCAAGTCTCGTACAATAGGATCCAGCGATATACAGTATCCACTCTTGCTCAGGTCCCTGGAGAACGCTCCGAGACTTCTCTACAGCGAGTGCACGACTCTGCTATTGTCGAGGGCAAAGGAGGATGCCGCCCTTTCCACATGAAGCGGCAACGAGATGCGGTGAACATCATTATCCGTATGGCACATACGGAGTACTATCAGATTATTCTCCTGAAAGAATGATCCCCCACCACCTACAGTAGATCCTTGCAGGATAGAGCCAAAAGAGTGTGCCTCCGTCCCCAGTGGAGGAAAATCTCCACACGCACGCGAGTGACGATCTCCGTACTGTACTCGAGTCGTCAGGTTGATGTTGTCAAGTCAAGGTGGAGATCGAGACTTGCTAGTCCTATCGCTCGGACTGCTTGTAGAAGCAGACCTGGAACCGAAGTCAAGACTGCCCCCAATGAGGCGCGCGAGTCTTTGCAATCTCGGCCGTTGAATGGGCTCATAGTAGAAGAACCTTTGATGAAATTGCTTCAAGACATCTGCCGTCTCAACGTCCGGATTGCGTTCCCGATATCTTCGAATGTTCTCTGGCATGCCGACTTCAAAAAGTTGGTCCAGATACCATTTTTCCTCGTAACTATCGAGGCGGGCAGCCTGGGCGCCAATGGCAAGCACCCACATTTTAATTTCGAACAAGCCCTTCCATTCATGCGTGGGCCATTTGGCCGACTGCAGGGCTCGCATTAGCCTTGGAGCATTGAGGTCTGCTATTCTCATCACTCCGAGCGGCACCACCATAGCAGTCACAATCCAGATGAACAGGGCTGTGCGAATAGCTTCGTGGACCTTGTCTGTGTATTTTGTGGCCAGGATCCTGTATCTAACGGCTGAATTACGCCACAGAAGCCATCTTGCGGCGTGCTTGGCTGCCTGTGGAGACGTACCCGTGCGAGCATATCGTAGCACCCAGGCACATTCGACAGTCTCGAGAAGGATCTCAGCAAGGTCATCGGGAAGGTAGCCATCAGCCAATATACCCCGGAAGGCAGGCGCTATAGTGTTGAGATCTTGTGGTGCCTCCAAGAGCATCTCAGGAGGCGTGCCGCTAAAGTAAGGACCTGGATCGTATTCGCAGGGTAGTTCACATGGCTCCATAAGACAGGCAGACACGTTGCCATCACCGATAATGAATGATTCTTTGATGGACTGATCAGGAACATGAGCCAGTCCACCCCAAGAATTGAATAAATCTTTCGCGGCTCGCATGTGTATCCTGGCCGCTTGCCAGTTTTGTCGGTACGCTTCGCCGGCATAGAGGTGGAAGATGATCAAAAGCAGCTGATGTTTCGAAGCCGAACTGAGCGAACTGAATCGCTTCCTTACCGCAACCAGGGCATTGCCCATGAACCTATCGGTTTGTTGGCCTGGGATCAGATCAACATTTTCGATCCTGGCCGCCATACAGGCCAATATCGCGTTCATTTCCACTTCGTTCTGCATTGCTCGTTGTATTATGGCACTTGAAGTGCTCTGGTGAGTATACTGGCCCTTGAGAGTCCAGCTCTCCGCATGCCAAACACTGGGATGGAATTTGTCACAGAAATAACGACAAAGCTCTGCAACATGCGGATCCATCTTGACAACCGAGTGGCCAAAAGGATCAATGGAAGTCGAGGTGACTTGGCTGATGTCTCGGGGAGAGTTTAGAGCGCTGGAAGGGTTTAGCAGCAGGATGGTCTTGTCAATGTTCTTTGGGGACTTGATATTGTGCGGCGATTGACTACGATCGGCGCGCTTGTTGAATTGCACCTTCGGTCGTGCCTTGCTAGAAGCTGTGATGCGAGTGTTTTTGGACATGGGGCTGGAACGGGACGGTTGCGATGTCGGGATCTTGACCCCGCTTTGAGAAGACTCGTCATCTGGAAGAGAGGAGGCTGAAAGAGAAGTCGCCTCTCTGCTGCCTGACCCAAGGTCGGGCTCATCGTCCGGATCACCTTTCTTGTCTGGTCTAGTAGAGCGCCGGCCCTGGTTGGCAGCGCGGCCTTTGTTATGCGCAGACCGCTTATGTCGGCGACCTCGTTGGACGTGAGAATTGATGGACGTTTGTTCGAGGGCATTACTGCGCGTAAGGGACGCGCTGCCCGCATCTTTGTTGACAAAGAGGAAGTGCGGCGCCATGATCAAGGATCGAGGTGTCGTCTTTGAATGGCCTCATCGTTGATGTTTGTCGTCGACATGACCGAAAAGTAGCCGAAGAGTAAGACGTGTGAGATGGAGCGCCCGGCCTACAATGCTGAGATGGTCCACGTACTGCTCTGGATCTCACAGTAGTTCTCCCTTGGCGATTCCACGGACACCAGTAGCACAAGGAGAAGTGTCGATGACGATGATGGCGTCTCGACGGGTGGAGGACAGAACGAGGCTCTGAAGCAGAATCTGGGGGATTGACAAGTGTGAAAAAAGACGAACTATCGGATGGTCTTTGGGTGGTCGAGAAGAGAAAAAATACGAGGTGGCCGTTCTAGCCTCGGTAAGCACCGTCTCGGCCCTGTGTTTCCGGCACCAAACGGAACCTATTGCAACAAGACTAGCAGTGCGCAACGACAGGTAGGCATCGAGTATGGCGTACGAGTGCTCGTGCTACGGTAATTGTGGCGGGTGGCCTTATCATTGGAATGCTGGAAAGGGTGTAGTGAGTGCAGAGGCCTCCATCTGACAGAGTCCCTATCAACACCACCGAGTATGGCTGGATAGCTGGACGGGTGGATGGATGGTCTTACAACATGTGAGGAGCACACTGGACAGGTGTCAATCTTGTGCTTGCGAACGTGCAATAGACTACGTCGATTGTTTCACTTATCTGTCTCACTGAAAAGACCTAGGATATAGCAGGGTAGATCAGAGTTCCCATCCACCTCTTAAGACCCATCCAGCTTCCCACTATTGCTGGTGAACTTCTCGTAGAACTCTAGCGTCATGGCTGCCAGGAAACAGGGAATCTGCTTCTTCTCCTTCACCCAAAAGTTCACCAGATCTCTGATTTCCTCGCCAAAAGCACCGTCCGGACCGCCACTGATCTTCATTGTCCCGTTGTCCCCGTCGAAGACGATGTAATGTTCATCATCATCTTCTTCATCGCTGTCCTCGTCGGCCGCGTGGGCCCTGCCATAGTACATACTCGACACTTTCGCTTTGCCATTGGGGAGAAAATTCACCTTGTAGCCCAGCACACTGGCAATGACATCGCGAAACTCGGCGGCTTTCTGCGTCCATATCTCGCGTTGGCGTCTCATTCGTTTCTCCTTCTCCGCGACAACCATCTCCATGTCTTTGAGATCGAATTTGAGGGCGTCCACGGTGCTAACAGGAACAACCTTGACGCCCTGCAGGTCTTCACCACGTAACTGCCCCAGCAAACCGGCATTCTCTTCCTTCAACGTCCGCAAAGTGGTCATCTTGATCGTCTCGGCCTGTGCTGTGGGATTTTCCCGGAGCTCCAGTATGCGAGTCTTGGAACTTTCCCGTAAGGCCTTCAGTTGTGCTTTGGTGGCTTGCAGGTCGGCGGCCAACATCTGAGATTGTTGGGCGGTCTTCTGCAGTGCAATCTGGAGATTCTTATTCTTGCGCAGCAGGGCCCCGAGTTGCGCATTACTTTCACCGTCCGGCTCCTGTGATTCAGCGGATCGTTTGGTCCCTCGAAGCTCCTCCGTCTTGGAGGCTGTGGGAGGCGCGGACTCAAGTTTCGACACCTCACTGTGCAGATTCTGCACCTCAGCCTTGTATTGATCGACCAGATTTTCCAACTGTTTGATTTGCTCTGATCGTTGTGCGTCAAAGTTCTGGTTGTCCATCAACATTGTCTCCTCAGTATCGAATGTCTTCAGCTGTGCGCGCAGGTACTCGACTTCTTTGACGGCAAGCACTCGTTGACGATCGAGTCGTTTGTAGGCTTTGTTGTCATTGACAGGCTCAGCAAGTGCAGCTTGTGTAGCTTTGGCTTTGTCCAGCTCGGTTTTCAAGGATGCTTTATCTGCTTCTAGCGCCTTGATGATTTCGTCTTTCTCCGTCAAGTCGCTCTCGATGCTCCCTAGCCTGTCCATGACTGATGCATATTCGATCCGTTGTTGAATAAGAGCCTTGACGACCGCCTCGGGAGACTCAAATTCGTTTTCACCGTCGCGTTCCAAGAGGCTCGTCCACGTCCTCTTCTCGTCTTCCAGTATCTCTTTCTGTATTTGCGCTTCGCTCAATTGTCGCTCAACATCTTTCAGGACCCGGATTTCAATTTCTAGTCCATGCTTCTGCTCTTCTACCACTTGAACACTTCTCTGTGTTTCCCGCAATCGCCGCAATTCGCTCAGCTGCTCTCTGTTTGTCTGCTCAAGTTTGCGTATATGAGCGACTTGGTCCGACAGTTGATTTTGCAGAACAGTCAGTGCTTCGCTATCTGAGGAGTGCGATTTCAGCGAAGACACTTCAGCTTCGAGGCTCTGGACTTGCACATCTCGTTCGGACAACCTCGCTTGCGATACGTCAAATTGCCCAGACAATTCTTCCAGCTCTTGTTTCACACTGTCGACGGTCTCTTGGAGTGCCGCACGTTTCGCTTCCACGTCATCCAGCTGGTGTCTATAATGTCTTTCTTCATCGGCTAGTCGTGCTTGGGCATCCTCGGCATCCTCTTTGTATGACGAAGATTGGTCTTGTAGATCTCGGAGCTTCCGCTCTAGCGTGGTCTTTTCGTTCGCCCATTGATCTCGTGCTTCTCGCAATTCCCGGGCAACAGCTTCTTGCCGCTGAATTGCCTTTTGGGCAGTGCCTTCCGCAGCCTGGTGGTGTCAGTCAGACTTGGCTGCTTCACAAGATGGCTACGTACTTGATATTTTTTAAAATCGGCCTCCGCTCTTGCCTGTTGGTCGCGGAGTTCTTTATCATGCTGCAAAGCCAACAGTCCGCGTTCCTGATTGAGATTCTTGATTTCGTATTCCAGCGCATTGATCTTGGCTCGCAAATTTTCATCGTGGCTATGGTCTAGACGGAAAGAGTCAGCATTGAGTTCATTCTGGGAGGATATTGTCCTTGCTGACCTTGTCTCGTAACGGACGACTGGCGCAGTCTAGAGTGTCGTAGTGGTGGTATGGGATTGTCAACGGCTCCGCCTGAGATAAAATCATAGGTCGGCTGCGTGCTACTGGCCCTGTGTCCAGTCTGCCTTTGATCAGCGTTTGATATCTACCAGTGTTCTGGGCTTGACTTACCGCAGATGTTGGACGTGGGAGTGATGATTGACCTCCAGAAACGCTCGGTCGCCGACCTGAGATAGAGGACCTCGATGTCGACAACCGCAGTCGCTTCGATGCGGGTGAGCTCATTGTCGCAGCGCGAACTCTTCTGAATCCTCAAATCTACATACTCATGAGAATCTTCCACCCTCAGTTCTGGCGCGAGTATGTTTACCTGTATGTTTACCGGAAATGTTAAATCACGCCGCTTTAATCGCCGCGACTCGTCAAGTTCTACCACACCTTTTCAATCCTTGAGATGAATAGTGGTCACTGACCTTATGAGTAGAATGCTCCGCTTGTTAATCAGTCGTCTCATAGTCGTTTTCCAATCTATTAGGGTCGATCTTATGGAGAAGGCAATGTGCCTACTATATTCAGTCTCGAGCCAAAGTCGCGGCAACCGGACTCGCTTATTTTATTCCGCATGGGATTGCGCCCAAACCAATGTTCATCCAAGTCATTCGATGAGATCCCACAGCAGACGTGCTATTTGTTTTGTGGGAGTTTAGGCCCGCATACTCTGTCTCTTGAGTGCTGAACAAACTGGAATTGCTGTTGATGCCGTGAGGCCCCATGCCACAAGATACCTGACATGAAAATCGCTGACAGGGAAGCCGTCACAACTCATCTAGTTCCCTGTTATGCCACAGACTTTGCATTGCCTCATCAAGGACGTATTATACCAATGGCAGAAAGGGTTTCACGTTTATCTACTTTTGCAGGTAATTTTGACGCTGATACCCTGGTCTATTACACGATACTGCTTTCTTCAGGCCTCGAAATTAGACCTTCTGTCTCCATGTCTTTCACCTTGTCCTTCAGTCGCCCCGTAACCTGTGCCTTCATACCCGGTATCAACTTTGTCGTATCCGCTCTCGAAATTCCGTTCGGTGAGTTTAGATCCCTCGGTATTGAAATTCTCCGTTTCTCCCATATCGGCATTGAATATGTCCTGTTTCTCGCGCGTGGGCCTTTTGTCCTTGGTGTCAACTCCTCTGCTCACAACATTATATGCCCGTCTCCTTCTGTATCTTCTCCAGCAGAGACAACCTCCTATCATAGCCGCAAGAAGCACCAGTGCGCTGCCCACGGCGATAATGATGATGTACTTCGTGGCGAGGCCGTGACTGCTTGACTTGGTGCCGTCGTCATCAGTGCTCAGACCGGCCTGCGCTAGTTTGGTCGCCATGTGAGTGATCTTTTCAGCGTGAATGGTCGAGGTAGTTGTGACTGTGTTGACCAATGCACCTTCACTGTCGTCTACTACTCCAGCTAGCCCTAGTTTGCCGACGGCATGAGTGACTTTTCCGTTCTTCATGGTGGCCGTGGCCGTATTGCCCGCCGTGGACGTTGCATCTCGTGCTTGTTTCAGACCCTTCACTAGCCGAGCAGGGATATAGTCCATCTCAGATTTCGTGTACTAGGTGGTTGTATAAGGAGCAGTGTGCGGTCGCGGACGCCAAAATGATGCAAAGATTCTAGCAACTTAGAGTGAACAGAATGACTTACACCTCAAATGACAAGAAAGAAACTGAAAAACCATGTTGAGAAGGGCAGTGACTGTGCTATTGTAAGTAGTTCGCAGCACGCCCGAAGGCTCAAAGCAGGTGAACAAGGAGACCGAAGCCTGGAACGTGGCGTCGGTCAGCATAAGCACTTAGCGCAAGAGGCTCTTGTAATATGCTTGAGCTTTTTGGCGCACAGGGTCATGTAAGCGGGATGTGCCTGATATAGCATCAAATGCAGGATGACACGAAGCCAGATTGGCTACTCCGGCAGTATTCTGAATTTGGACCCTGGATGCTCTCAGTCTCCGCCACTCGGCCTATGTTCTTCGACCCCAAGTTGTAACCAAGCTTTCAGCAAGCTTCGTGATCCCTCGGGCTTGATCTTGCTTCAAAAGCAATAGGACTTTGGGGCTACTTTTAGTAGCTCATTTTTCAGCTGAAGACATCCCATTGGAGGTTCAAATCGGCCGATGCATGTTGGGTCAACCAGTTTGAAGTAGGGATAAATGAGAGAATAAATTGGTTCAGTATCGTCCTTGGTAGGTTGGCCCCTCTGGGGGCCTGACGATTATCTAAGCCATGAGGGCGTGACTCGGAATATGGACTGTCACGTGATGACGCTGACTCGCTCCCCCAATATAATTCTCAGTTGTTGTGGTTGTTGTCCAATTGACGAGATGGGATGCTCGTCAGTGAAGCCTTCAGATACATTAGAGAGCCGACGAGATGGCTCGTGCGTCTGGGATGCGAAGCGGCAAGTCCAAGGTTACGACAGCTCCTGTAACGAAGCCTCAGACACAATCTACTGCTGTCCCTCCCACGCCGTTCGAGTATGCCCCGGCTGCGTTGCAGCCCTTCCTCTCCACGCTACCAACCGATCACATCTACCTCGTACATGTTGATAATACGCCCACAAGCCTAAAGAAGCGAGTCTTCTTGGTTCCCGTCCTCCTCAATCTTCTCATTACAATCGGTCTCTGTATCCGAGCCTACTATGCCGCACCCGTTTACCTGGAACAAATTATCACAATCTTTGGATATGATACTGCTTACAAAGTGGACACAAAGAAAGCAAGCACTGGCGAGCTCATGAACACAGTTGCTTCGAGGACATTTTTGTTAATGGTCGATTACACCATCTTCGCTCTCATCGGTAGCTGGCCCAAGCAGTTCGTGTTTGGAAGCAGATGGTCGCGATACACAGGTCCGTGGAGATGGAGAAGGACAATAGGTTTCCAGGACACGGAGATCATTGTGAGGTGCGGCCGCAAGTGGGATACACCGCTGCTTACGAGCGAAGTGCCGAAGCAGACCAAGACCTGGATGGTCGATGAAGAGTTGACCATCAAGGTGAAGGTTGAAGCGGCAATGCGACCGAGCTATTTAGCGAAAACTGGCTCTTTGCTTCTGGACAAAGACTGGGATCTTGACTACAAGGCTATGGTGGATGCCCACAAGCTGGCTCAGGATGGCACAATACAGATGAAGGATTTGAACAATCTGGCATTGGTATACTATCAAACGCAGTGGATGATGTGGCGTGTCTACGAGCAACCAAACATTACTCCGGAGGAAATAGAGCAAGACAGTGTTGTGGAAAAGTTCAGGCAGAAACTTGCAGACCATGGGGCAGAAAGCGTCTTCTTCCGTTGGATTGAGATTGTTCAATTCGAGACTACTCAGCCAGGAGGTTTCACGCAAGGACGACAAGCTGACGCTCTTCGAGAACTGAAGCAACTCTTAGCGAAAAGGAGAGTAGACTACGCCCAGTTCTGGGATGACATAGGTGGTCAGGCTGGTTTGCCTGGATTTGTGCAGCAATAGTGGCGAAAACGGCCCAAAATCGAGTTCATGCTGTCGCTCGCAATACCTCAACTATTCCATGCGCTTCGAACTACTCCTCGTACCATCATTGGGCTGTTTATCTGGCCGACTTTGGTCGACAAGGCCAAGTCACAGCCTCGTCGCACTTCCCCTCATGTTTCCGTTCCTGCATTTTCCCCGCGTTGTCTTGACTTGCTCACACAAAAAGTCTTGAACTTGACTGTACAGTCGCTCGTCCTACGCATCCCCAGCCATTCTCGTCTTCAAGTAACAATGTCGAACCTCTACCTCGCTGTTATTGGTGTCGGCGGCGTCGGTACCGCCTTTCTATCTCAACTAGCCAGCCTCACACCATCGCTGCGACCTACGCTGATCTTCATTTCACGTTCTTCAAAACAGCTCTACAGCAATGACTACAAGCCCATATCTCCTTCCAACCTGCAAGCATCCTCTTCGAAGCTTTTGTCCCTTCCAGAGCTCACAACTTACCTTGCAGCAGCCCCGGGAAAGAGCATACTCGTTGACAACACGTCCAACCAAGACGTGGCAGAGGCGTATCCCAGTTTCCTACGCAAGGGTATCAGCGTGGTCACACCGAACAAGAAGGCTTTCAGTTCTAGCCTGAGCTTGTGGAATGACATTTTTGACGCCGTCGATAAGAGCGGTGGCAAAGCAATGATTTATCATGAGAGCTCCGTGGGCGCCGGGTTGCCCGTCATTTCGACCCTGAAGGACCTTGTTGCGACAGGAGATCAGGTTACGAAGATCGAGGGCGTATTCAGTGGGACTATGAGTTTTCTTTTCAATAGCTTTGCGCCTGTGGATGGTAGTGGAAAGGGCAGATGGTCCGAGATTGTGTCGCAGGCAAAAGATGCAGGATACACTGAGCCTGACCCGCGCGATGATCTCAATGGCATGGATGTTGCGAGAAAACTTACTATCCTAGCGAGATTGGTGGGGTTGAAAGTGCAAGGGCCGGAGAGCTTTCCTGTGCAGAGTCTGATTCCGAAAGAGCTCGAGAGTGCGGGAAGCAGTGAAGAGTTCATGGAGAGGCTTCCGGAGTTTGATGGCGATATGGAAGCCTACAAGGACGACGCGGCGCGGCAAGGAAAGGTAGTCAGATACGTTGGAAGCATCGACGTGGCAAAGGGGGAGGTTAAGGTCGGTCTCCAAATGGTGGATCGGGGTACGCCGATTGCGAGCCTCATGGGTAGCGACAATCTGATTTGCTTCTACACGAAGCGATACCCGAGTCCCTTGGTGATCCAGGGTGCTGGTGCTGGCGGCGAGGTCACTGCCATGGGTGTCACAGGGGATCTGATCAAAGTCATTGAGAGATTAAGATAGGAATGAGGACGAGGCATGATGAAGCTTGGAGATAATTATCGGAGAAAATCGTCAAATTTGCTACCTCGACTACCTAGAATATGCATAAACGTTAGACTTTCATATGGCATTAGCATGGAAAAGCTGCGGCTCAGATCGTCTGCTCCATTTGCTAGCTGTCTGATGGTCATCTGTGTGGTTTAGCTGCGTAGATACCTCTTGACAGCCTCACCCCATACAGCGCCTCGTTTGTAGAAATGCATTTCTGGAACACTGCCCATCTTCAACCCATCGATCGCATTGGCGAGGTCTTCCCCTCCACCTTCGTTTTTGATCTGCTCGATCGGATAGAGGTAGGTGTGAAAAGCGAACACCAGCGCCTTGGATTTCGGAAGGCGATGCAACGTCTGTCGCTCACATCTCACAAAGGTCTTGTCGACGTCGACTTCGTCAAGTTCTTCAACTTCATCTCCTTCGTGAGCATGGGTTGTTCCTTTACCCGCCGAGAACAGTTCTGTGTTCGTCGTGATGGCCCAGTTGACGCGCCTGACGTACTTGCCGACCTCGATCTTGGTGAAGAACCGGTCCATACTGCCTTCTAACTTGGAGTTGTAGCCTGGCACTGGCGTGTGGATGGCGGCAAGTCGCTTGCCGATCTTCTCTGCCGGGTCGAAACCCGATGGGCATACTGTCACATACGCCTCGAGGACGTACTTTGGATCGTCGCTGTCTTCTTCGGGTAGGAGGAAGAGAAAGTCTTCGTCCACTGTTCGGCCAAGGGTCTCGAGTAAGGTCGTCGTGGGTGTAGAGGGGGTTGGCCTGGCCGGGAATAACGAGCCCGTGACCTTGTTCTCGAGCATGTACGTCTTGCCCTGCTCGTACTCTGTCTCGTGCAGCTTGAAGACTTGTGGAAAGCGCAATGGGAGATACGTGCCCATTAGGAACATGTATAGTTCAACGACCGCGGGACGGATGCGCGTGTCGTCGTTGACGTTGACGACGTGTTTGCCGTTCTCGGCGATGATACGCTTCCGATAGACGATGCGGTCGGCATACGTCTTGTCCATGACCAGGAGCTCGGTCGGGTTGAGGTTTTCGAGAGCTGATTCGTCATCGTCAGACTCGGCTCAAATGCACAGCTTTATTAGCCCTTCTTTTCGCTTCGCCTGGGTGGACACAGGACAAGAGAAAGAAAGGAGAGTGGAAGGACTCGAGATAACAGAAAAAGACAGAAAGGCTCACCCATTGTCAAGTGGAACTTCGGCTTGAACGGTCGGTATTGTAGGGGCTCGGTCGTCTTCCAGTCGAAGTCTTCTTGTTCTTCAACGGGAGGGAAGCCGTCGGCCTTGAGAAACCGTTTTTCATGGCTTGCTTTCTTGATAGCGGCCTGGTGACGTGGTAGTTTTTTAGTCTTGGTTGCAGTGAGGACGAGCAAACAACGAGAGACATACCTGCTTTGACCTGATCTGCCTCAGTGCAAGGAAGAGGAAGACGATGAGGAGGATGATGTTCATGTAGTTGGCCAGTGTGAACGTCGAGGCGGCTTTGATGTCTTCCCATGACCTCCAGTGCCATTTGAAGGACGGTTTCATGATATGTGGTAGATGGTCGGGCATCTTGTCTGGTGTGCAACAGCCTGAACTATCGTCCTCGGCCTCTTGTCAACCTGGTGATAGTGTTCTTCTGCGCTCAGGCGGAGTGATACACCTGGATGATGTAGGTCTGTTCGTGCTACTCACCAGCTTCACTCGGTAAGACGATCCAACCGTGCTACAGAAGCAACAATCATCTCATCGATATTGATGCGAAGCTCTCTTTTTGTGACTTTGTATATCAGCAAGATCTTGACAAAGACCTGCTCCATGCGGTCATTATACCCGCCATTCTAGTTTCGGTGATCTCCGTTCAGTGTGAACATCATCAACGCCTAGAGGCCCAGATTCTGTGCTCGACTCTGGCTTGAATCGAAGCAGGTTCCAGGCGTTGGGAGCGCCGAGGCTCTGACAATGGAACTAATGCACGTGCCGAATGACGCGCTACTGCCCGAACGGTGACATGCCTGGTGAAGCCTCCGTGCCCGTATTATTCAGTCAACATCAGCGTGAGGTTCATTTGCTATATTTCATGGCCAGTGACAGTGGAGGTGAAAGGGGACGATGGCTTTGCACGTCTACATCTCTCACACCGGGAGTGTCTTGGATTTCTCTGATGTTGGTTCCCGAGTGGACGGCCTGCGGTCGTGGATCGAGTCGAATGCTGAGATTCCCGCACATCGTCAAATACTCATGACACCTCGAGGCAAAATAGTCAAGAATCTGTCCAACGAAAGCGAAATATATGTGTACGATAAGCAATTCCTTTCCTCCGAGTCGAAACCGTTTCCCAGACCCGCCGTCGAACTTCGACCTCTCCCCGACATCCCTTCCTCCCTTGCAGACGAGAACAGCCTCAAAGCATGGCAAGATCTATTCATGGCCAGACGAGGCTGGGCCATCGAAGCGTTCGAAACAGCGAGGACTGGTGTGGAAAATATCGAGATGTGTACAGACGAGGCGACTGTGATCGCACGGTCTATGAACGTTGCGTTGGACAATCTCCGAAATCATGTGAACAGTCTACAACAGAAGTTCGAGGACACGCGCCAGTGGGCAGAGGGTTATATCCAAGATCTCCGAGATGCTGTAAGAGACTGGGAGTCATGCGCGGATACTCTAACTGAGCTGCCGGTGCGTGAAGATGTTGCCAAAGTCTTGCGGCGGCTGGATGACCCTGGACATACCCAATCTCAAGCTCCGGTTGGTACATTGTCCGAATTAGTCGACCGTAATCGGGCGCAAGCAGCTGCGGAGAGTATTGCACAGAGCACAGGTCGATTTGAGCAGAGCCTTCAAGAGTTGTGGTCAGGCATAGAAAATCTGAAAGAGGATACCAACAATGCAAAAACGAACACCTCGGAAGTGCCACAATTTGACATCAGCGCTCTTATAGACGAAGCCGAGACGTTGGCTAAGCGAGTCAGCGCCGACTATGAGGAAGTGATCAAGATGCAAGATAATCCTAAGTCGGTCGTCTCGGCATCCAGGAAGGCTGCTGTTCACACTCGAGATCTGTTGCCAGGTCTTCAGAATCTCGTGGATGAAGTTGTTATCGGATCGAGAGCATCATCAGAGGCCAGGGCTGCCGTTTCCAATGACTGGTATTCGACGTTGCAGATGATATCGAAACTACAGTCTCGTCTTCAAGAGTTGCAGGCCGCTGTTTCGACACTAGACTACGAAGACAGCGAAAATTATTCAATTCTAGAGCACTTGTTTCAACTCCCGATGGTCTATGGGGCTACGCTGGTGGAAGCGACCCGAAGATCAGAGTGGACAGAGCGGATGAGGGTCGAAGTTGATACTCTGCGCGACGACCTATCAGAGCAGACTGAGGAAGAGCAACGCCGTCGGAAGAGATGGGCTTCTTCCCACGTGGACTTCTTGAACGAGGATTTAAACGCAAAGGACGCCTTGATTGATCTCAAAGCGTCTGCACCTCGCAACTCCTGGCCTTTTGTCAACAGGGACGAAATATTTGCCTGGATCGATGATCTGCGAGCTCTGGGCATCGTCGATGCTGTCCAAGGCATCACTCAACGCATGAAAGACCTTGATGCCCCCGTCCGCAAGCAGAAGGCCAAGCCATTTAAGAATGGCAGCATTCACGATCTCAAGGGAAGCGAAGTTCTTCGTAACGGAGACGATGTTAGAAGCCTGCAGGACGAGAAAACAAGGTTGGAGGAAAAGTTGCGTGCTTCTGACAGTCGAGTTCGTAAACTCGAGGATTTGCTACACCGTCAAAGTCAATTTAGCCGCCCAGCAAGTGGAATATTCGTTCCAGGTAGTGCCGCCGACTTTGAACGACAAATCCCATCGCCTAGTCCATTCCAGCGGCAGAGTGACCTGTCACGTAGGTCTTCAGTGTCAGCAAGACGACTTTCGAACACTCAAGATGAAAAGTCCCTTGTGCAGAAAGTAGTCTCTCTTGAAGGTCAAATACAGAAGCTACAAGAAGAGGCACATGAAGAGCGACGGTCGAGCACGGAGAGTCGAGACAAAATGCAAGAGGCCGAATTGGTCAAGCGCGACTTGATGGCAAACTTCGAAGCACAGAAACAGGAGTTTGAAGAAGAACGGCAGCTCCTGGACGATGAAGTTCATCGCCTGAAAGTGAAATTAGAAGAGGCGGAGGATGAACTTGACCGGCTCAATGAATCTCGAGACCACCTTCGGATGGAGCAAGATCAACTTGTGGTGAATTTGAAACACGAAGTAGAGCAGCTGAAGAAGGAGTCGACAGAGGATGTAGCCCAAGCACAACGAAGAATAGAGGCGGTGCAAAAAGAGACCAGTACTCAACGTGAGCGGGCAGCGACCTTGGAACGCCAATTGCATCAAGTCAAGGACGAGCGGGCTGCCGCACAAGGCCAAAACATGACTCTTGCTAATCAATTGAGAGCCATGGAAGACCAACAACACGAATTTGTCACCATCCTACGGGGCGTACATTCGAATCTGTCTCCTGCAGGGTCTGCACCTGAGGACATCCGTCGACTTGTCAACGCTCTGGAGATCCTGTCTGAAGGTGCCGCTATACATGCTCGCGGTCTCGATGATTCCTTGCAACTTGCAACTGCGGAGAACAAAGCTCTGGAGGACAAGGTGAACCATGCTGAAGCTCAGATCAAATCGATCCTGGCACAGACATCCGCGGCTGAAGCACGAGTGAGTCAACTTCAGGAAGACCTAAAGCAGGAGAAAACCAAAGTTTCTATGCTTCGAACGGAACTGGGAGGAGAACGAACGGAGATGGACAATCTTCGACAGAAGTTTGCTGCTGGTGAAACAGGGTCTGACGCGCTGAAGCAACAACTCAAATCGGAGGAACAGAAGGTTGCAGACCTAATGGACCACAAGGCTGATCATGAAAGCGCCATTCAGCATTTGAAGCACGAGATTGATAATCTCATCCATGAATCGCAAACAGCGACCGAGCGACAGGACAAACTGAAGAAGCACTTCGACAAGCGAGGCGAGAAAGCTAAGCAGTTGTCAGAGCGATTATTCCACTACCACGACCGTGTCGTCCGCATGCTGGAGCAATTTGGATACTCCATATCGCGACAAGATGACGAGTTGGTTATTCAGAGGGCATCAAAGGTGAATGCCAGCGCGCTTCTCAGTGGTAACGAGGGAACCGGGCCGTCTAGTATGAGACGGACAATTTCAGGCAGTACTCCTGCTCCACACTATTCTGACACAGCTGACCTGGAAACGCTCTACTGGATGTCGGACAGTGACCTCGGATCCGAGTCGACCAAATACAGTGGCTTCCTCACAGCTTTGCAGCGTCTGGACGTGGACAGGACCATCGACCTCATCACCAAGCGATACAAGGACGTAGAAACGCTGGCCAAGAGGTATCAAAAGGAGTCTCGCACTTATCGCGAGCGAACTCACCGTAGCCAGGCCGAAGCCCATGACAAGATTGCATACCGAAGCTTCAAAGAGGGCGATCTTGCTCTATTCCTGCCCACCCGCAATAACGCGACTCGCCCTTGGGCCGCCTTCAACGTGGGAGCACCGCACTACTTCCTCAGAGAGCAAGACGCGCATAAACTGCAGACGAGAGATTGGTTATTGGCGCGAATCACGAAAGTTGAAGAGCGCATGGTCGATCTATCACGTAGTCTTTCGTCCGGACTTCGTGGGAATCTGTCATCCAGCGCTGCGGCCGATGATGGCGGCTCTACCAGATCGATGGATGATGAAAACCCCTTTGAGCTCTCCGATGGGCTGAGGTGGTACATGATCGACGCAACCGAAGAGAAGCTTGGTGCGCCAGGGACCCCGACTGTAGGCAAATCAACTGTCACTGCTACAAATGTTGAGGTCAGAGGCCACATGGGCAGGAAGGAGCACAAATCCGGACTCAGCATTGGAGGAGCCAGTGGGATCCCAACTGCCAGCATGGTCACCAAGACATTGACGAAGAGTTTGGATAGTCGGAGGTCGAGCTCGGGAAGCAAGAAGAGCGTGGACGTCAAGGCCAAGCAAGATGGATCCAGCGGCAGAGGTAGCAGTGTTAAGGACATGCCTGCCAAAGCGGCCCCACTTGCACCTATCGCCAGTGACACGGATACTGAACAAGTCAAGAAAGCTGCCAGGGAGGATGCAGATGCAGACGCCGATGATGAGAACGAGAACCAGAGAGCAGCACCAGGCTCTGGTTCGGGTCCCCCAGCTGGTACGGCGAGCTTTGTCCGGCAGCCCACGGCGGCCAGCCAGACGGATAGGGAGGATGCACAGGTCTTTGAAGTGGTGAGAAGGGATCTCTTGCTTGGTCCTTGATGGACACGCGCAGGCCGACTAATGATGATACAGACTGGCCAGTCGCCATTGCCGCGGAGAGAAGCATCTCAATCGCCCTCGAGGCACAAGCTTCCAAGTGCGAGGGCGGGTGCGAGCCCGGCAAAGAGCAATGCGTCGCCGGCCAAGGCTAGAGCATGGGACAGACTGTTCAATGTCGAATTCCGGTCTTGAGTGCTGGATGACGCATCAATTTGGATGGGGACCTACAATAGATGTACTGTATACGTAGTCTTGAGAAGTTGTCGTTGGAACAAATTGTGCCGGTCTACAAAGACACCACGGGAGTATTCATATGTACGGGTGATGCGTAGAGAGTGCGGAAATGGCGTTTGGAATTTGCCGTAGTGGCGGTAGCACGCATGACATAATCCGTCACGTGATATTATCGAGCTGGGCACTCCGGGATCAAGTAGTAGTCAATGGATGCAAGTCGCTCCCCAGCTGGAAGACACGATGTAGTGGACGAGGGATAATGAGGTAGAGTACATGTATACATATGTCTATATTATACGAGATGCGACGGGCGGAGTGGTTCAAAAGGTAAATCATGAGACGATGGGTGGCATCTCGGGCAGTCTCGAAGAGAGAGGGAGAGGGAGAGGGAGAGAATGTGGGTATTCTCGTACATAGCCCTGTCCGGAGCAGTGACAACCAAAAGGAGGGAGGGTTGGATTGAGTGAGTGAGTGAGTGAATGGGAAAACTACGCGATGAACCTGTCGATACGGGAGTTGAGCAAGCTAACTACGGCGAGTATTGTACCCTTCATACGTGATTTGTTACGAGGCACGGAAAACGCGGCTTGGTGGTTCCCTCATGCTCGAAAGTCCAAGGAAAGTACTAAGGAGGAGGAGAGGAGGAGGAGGGCATAAAGTTCCAAGGCGCGCCACCACAAACTTATTGGTCTATCAAAGGGGGGTGTTCTCGGTACGACGAAGTCAGTGTATTGTATGTCCACCCTGTACTCCGTACTGCAGACAATTATTTACTGCGTCGGGAACGATGTTGGGAAAAAGAGAAAGACAGTAAACGTAGTAATTGCAGGTCAAGGTGGAAAGGTTTGGACTGAGTACAGAAGCATAATCAGTTGTAACGAGTACAGCTGAAGAGCGAAGGGGGGTGGCTTTTTCTACGATACGTTGTACGGAGTTCTCGTTGCTTAAATAGTAGTAGTTTGTAAGAGATGGCTGAGGGGTTTGGATTGTCATTATTGTTTTATTATTTACGACTGTGGGAAAATAAATAAAAGAAAGAGTGCGAGTGTGGAGTATGAGTGATTGGGAATAAGCGTGAGATGAGAGGGTGAGTAAGTGAGAGATGAAGGGACACACTGTACTCCGTACGTACTCGGGAAAGAGAAGAGGAGAGAGTGAGAAAGAGCTAGGAGGGAGCGAGGGAGGTCGCATGGACAGGAGAGGAGGGGACGGGCCAGGGCAGCGAGGTAAAAGCATCGACACCCACCATCAGCGCAATGGCGCAACAGCGCAACATCACAACAAGGAAAGGTAAGCAACGTAAAGTACGGAGTAATCTGGTACATACCGAGGAGAGGTGAGAGAGTGAAGGAAGAGGGCAGGGGAAGAGGGAAGAGGGAAGAGAGTGGGAGGGACGGAGAGAGAGAGAGTGGACAGAAGAGGAGGAGGAGGAGGAGGTAGTACGGAGTAGAACAAGGGCCGAAAGAGGGAAGACAAAGACACGGAAGGAGAAGGGGAAGGAGAAGGGGAAGGAGAAGGAGAGAGACAAGCGAGAGAGAGAAGGAGAAGGGGAGAGGGAGACAGAGGGAGACACCCACACCCACAGACAGAGCGAAAATGGCATGACAGAGTGACTACGGATACCTTACAGTAGGCGACTCCGTACTAGCAGCTCCGTCAACGAGTCAATGATCAGGATCACTCCCACTACAGCTGTTATGATTGCGTGCGTGCGCGATCAATTGATCCGGCAACACGTTGAAGGGGGATCAAGGGCCACCCAGCTAATCAGCCCCCAGCTCTCCCATCAGCCATCATCAGCCCAGCCCAGCCCTGTCCAGCTGCCGCGCCCGCCCACCGCCGTCTCTCTCTGCCCTCCCTCCCTCTCCCTCACCCATTTTCTCCTACTACTACTACCACCACCACCACCAGTACTACAGCTTCTCTCACTGTAGATTCCTCCCATACAATTTTTGGCCCTGTACCCTTCGCTGCAACAACTACACACTGTAAGTACAACTTGCCTCTCTACTATTTTCCCGCCTTTCCATCATCACCCACCACCACCTTTGTCGCCTTGTCTCTGTTTCAATTCCCGTCGAAAATGACCTTCTCGTCATCATTCTACCCTGCTTGCACCCTCACCCGACCTCGTCGTCGCCGTCGCCATCGCCAGCGCTGCAGCGTCGCCAACCGGTAACCACCACCACCACAGTTTGCGCACTTCCCCTGCTCTTTCTGACGCGTTTTCCGTTGCTTGGTGAGTTGAACCGGCCAGGCCATACTCAATCGCGCGTCAAACGACGCGTTTTTGGCCGATAACAATCTCAACCATTGTTCCAACTGCGCTTGCTGCATCGCGCCCGCGCCAGCGTCGCCATCATCAGCGACACCGCGGCCACCGCCACCGCAGGACCTTGTTGCCTACACCCGTCGCCTCTGCTCTCTTGCGCTGCTCCTGGCCCAAATTCCCTGCTTGACTCCTTCCTTCTTCCCACTCTCAATCACTCGCGATAACCCACCACCAGACGCCTTCAGCTAACCTTGTGCAAGGAAACCGTGACCATCTACACTTTCCACCACCAAACCCTCTCATCCACACGAGATCAAGATGCCCAAGGCCGCAGCGAAATCCAGCAAGACCAAGACCCGGGGAGACAAGAAGAAGAAGGGTTTGTCAACACACCACCACCTGGCCGCGACACCCAGCTGACAGTCACAGACCCCAACGCGCCCAAGCGTGGTCTCTCAGCCTACATGTTCTTCGCCAACGAGCAGCGTGAGAACGTCCGCGAGGAGAACCCCGGCATCAGCTTCGGTAAGCTTAGCTTCCTCCACCCGCACACCTCAGCATGGCACATCCCATACTAACTCGCCTCCCCCAAACAGGCCAGGTCGGCAAGGTCCTCGGTGACAAGTGGAAGGCCCTGAACGAGAAGCAGCGTGAGCCGTACGAGAAGAAGGCCGCTACTGACAAGAAGCGATACGAAGACGAGAAGGCCAAGTACAACGTAAGTGGTGTCGCGTTCACCCCTCCCCCGGTCCCCCGAAATGCCACAGAGACTGACTACTGTTCAGGCCGCTGGTAGCGACGAGGATGAAGACTAGATGCTCACTCATCATCTCCGATCAAATGTTGATGGCCGAGTTCAGTCACTTTTCTTTATCCTGTTTATGTCTTTACTACCAACGATCGGGCTGGGTGGCAGGGGTTCCGGAGTCTGCAATGTGGAACGGGAATGGCATGCTTTCAGAGGCAGCTGATGGGGAATAGCATCGACGTTCACAACCATGTCATCAACCAGCGTGATTCCACCGAGTCCCATGGATGAACAACTACGATGTGACTTGGCATACCATGCTACTTGCTGTATACTAGCTCTTCATGCAATGCAATGTCTGTCATTAACCTCGTTTCTTTTCGTGACAAAACGCTCCCTTGCCGCTCAAAGGTGGTCTTCCCACGGGACCGCAAAGATCCAGCGGCAGATCAGCCATCACTACCACTCGCCTGGGCCCGATCACGGGCTGGAGAAGCTTAAACGGACGCGTCGACCAGGATGCGCCTCAACAACAAAGGATCTGGGCTGATTTGATTAATTCCTCTCCGTCCTCGTATCGGTGTCGTGAAATGCGTGTGTGGATACCCAAGGGACGGATGCTCGTAGAGTTGTAGCAGTCGGATCTTGTCACTTGATCCGCCTTGTCTATGCCACACATACGCGATGGTGTGTGACGGGACGCTTGATGACTCCTTTTCACACTTTTGGCCCGCCGCCCGTTGCCCACTCGGTAGTCCTAGCCACCCTTGCCTCAGGCATCAACCAGGCGCAGGGCTGGGGATATAAGGTGGTGAGTATCCGTATGTTCTACAGAATAATAACACCCTCTCTGATCCTTTCCCTCCCTCCTACCCTCGCAGATCAAACTCGTTCCTGGTGTCTGTCCAAGTCTCAACGTGGCCGACAGGCACCGCGGTCTGGCCAGCATCGGTGTTACTCCGAAACTGCTGTGCCCAGCTCCGACCCTTGGACCAAAGAATCAATGCGTCGCACGAACAACCCGCACGTCTTCCACCGGTGAGTCGCTTTTGCACGCGGCCTGACCGGCGCGGTCCATAGGCTTCGATGAACGACGGACAGCCCGAGGTAGGTGACATTCGTCCCGATGGCAGAAACACGTCGACATCTTCCAGAGGGTTCGCTTCTTTGGGGCAGCATTTCCATCAGGAGCTCCCGAGTCACCCACGCCGGCTCCAGACTTAGGCAGCAATTGCCTGCAGCATGACGCTATCTCATTTCTTATTCATCACCGCAACGGGGACCGGCCAAAGTCGCCAATCTGTTTCAATGGCAGGAAAACTCTGTACTTTTGGGGGCCGGGGTCATTTAAAGCTGGTACAGACCGTGACGGGAATCAGTGGTGAGCTTGGTGTTGCAATCTTCCATGTGCAGGCGTCTGCGGCGACAAATCGGCGTCGTCTTGGGCCTGATTAGTCCATGCAGCAGCGCCGTCAACCATCGCCCTCGCCTGCTGTCTGCTTGACACGTCAAACCACCCGCATGAGACCTCGTCTCCGCGCGTTCTGACGAGCATCACCAATACCGGCCGGCGCTGGCCTGGGTCTCGATCAGAGCCAGCTCAACCGCCAAAAAGAGCCTCATCACCGCCGCCGCCGTATATTCATACCCACTTGAGTGATCGCGACCATCTCCATCTTCAACACATCTTCAGACTGTGGAAACTAATCCTACGTTATGCATGGATTTACTACTCGCCGAGGAGGCCGGACGCGCTTTGGAAATTGCTGAGATCCTCAGCAGCCTCCGAAAATTCGACCAGGATCTTTTGCAACCCATCACCTTGGCCATCACGGGACTCAACAACCTCAGCTGGGCGCTCCGCGAACTCAACGACCAGATCGATCTTGCTGGAAGTGAGGTTACCCGGTCCTTCGCCACGGATCTCGCCCTTTTGCAAAACAGTGTTGCCTTTACCCTCCAGGATGTCTGGCACATCTTGGGCAAAATCCGGCCGGATGCCACCAAGATCGACTATCGCAACGCCTGGAAGGAAGTTACACGGTACTGTCACACCATGGGGAAACAGACCTTTGACATGCGCCTGGCAACCTATAAATTATTCACCTTTGGCTTGTGCAGGGTGTTGAAAAGGTAGGGCGGTGACTTTTGATCCGGTGACGATTGTGCTCAACCTTTGTTTGGTCAGACAAACCTACAGTCCACGAGAAATTGATGACCTCCGCCACGAGATCAACGACCTTCAATCCCTACAACGCAGCAATAGACGACTGATCGCCGCCACCGAAACCTTTGCAAATCTCTCTTTGGTTCCCGTCCAGAGAACTGGTACTTGCAGCCCTGGGTCAAACCCCGTCTCCGGCAAAGGTGTACTGACGGAGAACAGTGATCCAACCAAAATCGCACGAACGGATACGACCACAAAATCAACGACCAATGTCACCGACATCCTCCCACGACAGCTATGAAACCTACCAAAACCCATCCGTGCCTAGTCCGCCTCCCTTGTCTCCCACCACGACGTTTTCCACCACCAGTCATACCTCCAGTTTGGATGCAGACATAGGACACTGGGCCACTAATATATTCAACAACCTGCCAACGACCATGCTCGGAGACGATCCCGAAATGTAAGATCTACACATGGTGCCATGCCTGGTCATTGACATCCCATTACAGTTCACGGTGCTTCGGAGACAGCGCAGGCAAATGCCGCAGCTTGCCAGATCCCGAGTTCGAGCGCATTCTACAGATGTGAGGGCCTTGATACGCGAAGCGTTGTCGTGACAATCTAACACGGAACAGGAAATTCCCGGGCGGCCTTCGAGTCAAGTTGTATTGGCGACCTCGCGATTACCGATGCAAGATCGTATGTGAATGGCCAGAAAGCCGCCGCAGTGTTCGATGGTCGTGCCTGCCTCTCAGCGAACTACATGTTCGTCGAGCCGGTCCTTTCCTCTACCTCTGTCGCCCCACTGTTACTGCGCCGAGTACCTGCTGGGCTAGCCTCAAATTCACCTCGTACGAATGTGAGCATCCCTGCCGCTCAGGTGGTGTACCGGCCAGGCTAAGATGTTACTTCTAGGGCTGGTCATCTTTCACTGCTCCTTCTTGTCCCTGCGAACGCACGACGGCGTGAGACATGTCGACAATGGCCTCGATCACGTGTTGAAGGGCGAGACCAGCAACTTCGCAGGGTACGATGTTTGCGGTGTGCAGGATTCGGACAAACTTGCTGACCACCTCGGCAGCGCAATTCGAGATAGCGGCTTCAAGCATGCTCTCCGTCTTTATCGCGACAAATCAACCGGTGCGATTCGGCTCGAGGCATCAGTCTTGGACGGTGATATGAAGCAGTAAGTGGACGGAAGGACGTGACCGAAAGACGTACACGGCAAGCTAATTTTCCCAGCAGTTGCCCCATCTGGACAGCATTCATCACTCACCATGTCACTTCTCCCACCTGGCTTCGATGGTCCAAGAATAGTTATACGGTTTACTTGGCCCAACTTCAACGACATGTGTTTTCTTCCGAATATGTGCCTCACATGGCGGCTAATGGTGAACATTTTTTGGATTTTGAACTACTTGCAGGTATTCACCCCGAGACAGGGAGCTCCACCACCGAGCGGAACCAGCATGGGTTGCGAACGCGGTGAGATGGTGCACATGACTGACTGACCGACTGACGCCTGTGTGCAGATGCGGAGGACTTTGTCAAGACGATCGAAGATTTCGGCGACGAATATCGAGGTGTTCGGGCGACGCCTTGACGAACAGAACACCACAGCTTCTTACGATCAATGACTTATGACTTTGATGACCGTTTACGGAGTAACGACGATAACGACGATAACGAGGACGGGGAAAAGCATTGATTTGACTCGTCCCGGCACGACAATGCTTTGGTCCTTGGAGTACCCTTGTGCATCTTCCTTCTCATCATGTCTTTTTCCCCTCTGCTCGAATTCAATTCTGGATGTACGTACTCTAGGTGATTATAACTCGTTGTTTCTCCCCCATGATTGCGTTAAATTAGTCAGAGCGAGCGAGCGAGCAAGAGAACGAGCGATTACAGCAGCTAGCTGATTTGGCGGCGAGACTCTTTTTGTCGTGTCTTGTGGGGTGGTCTGTTGAGTTTTACAACAAGCGTATCAGCTCTCCTTTGGTGCAACAGTATTCCATAGTTTGGAGTAAAGTATGAATACCTCTTTTTGTGTACTGTTAAGAGTAGTCGAGGGCTTAGTGAGGAGTTGTTGTTGTTGATGATGATGATAATGACCATTTCGCTGGAATCAATCTACGATTCTACGCGCGAGACAGTGTAATATCAATATCCGTATAGACTTGAGGGTGTCTTACAAGGAGTACAAGGACACCGTACTCTATATACATATGAATCGTTACAAGGCCCCCATCCATCCTCATCTCCATCTCCATACCCAAATATCGGCGACTCCCGGGGCAAGATTCGTTCCCCTCTTCGTCCCTTTGTTGCGGCCACTTTCCGCCCATCGCGTCCCCCGGTTGGTTTCCTGCCAGAGAACTCACCCAGGCCATACTCCGTAAGCTCGTCATCATTTCGTACCGGCGGCTTTTTAATTATCCATCCTTACTTTGTACTTTTCTGTAATGGAGTGGTGTTGTACACACAGACACGGCCAAAAGATGGACCCTCTCCTTCTCCAAATCCCGACTCCAGTACTCGTACAGGACTACTCGCTAGGTAGGAAGAGCGATCCCATGTACGAGTGCGGATCCTGCTTTTCTTCGAGATGAGGTTCCTTTTCTTCCTGTTCTGTCGATGCAATGCTCGTCGACGTCGAAACCAGATCAGAGAACGTCGAGGATGGCGCAGACTCAGCCAGGCGACGCCACCGAGGTCGTCACTGAGAAGAAGGCCACAGCGCCGTCACCACCAGATACCACTGTTCTACGCGATGGCGATCACCCGACGAAGCAAGAGCCGGAGCGAAGCCAGCGGGAGAAAGTGTACGCGTGTCTAACGTACGTTCCGCCTCGGTGTCGATATGACCCTGAGACTCCGTTTCAGTTCTCCATGGGATTGAACCTGTTGTTTGGTGAGTTCCGACATGGGGGGGCAAGGGGCACTGAATCAGAGCCACGGGCCTGTCAAGCGGAATTCCGACTGACTGACATTCTCGATTGTAGCATTCGCGGGCTGCTTCACGGTCGCGAACCTCTATTACAACCATCCCATCTTGAACCTGCTGGCGGACGATTTCCATGTCACGGACGAACAAGCATCGTACATACCCACGCTCGCCCAGGCAGGGTACGCAGGCGGACTGTTGTTAATATGTCCGCTGGGGGATCTACTCAAGAGAAGGCCGTTTACACTATGGCTGGTCTGGTTCACTGCTACGTTATGGTAAAGACTCGAAACACCACATCTACCCCCGGGTTTCCCCCCCCCCCCCCCCCCCCCCCCCCCCCCCCCCCCATGACGCTGCGTAACGTACTACGGAGGGAGACGCGAGACAGAGAGAGAGAGAAAACAAGCTGACGGCTAGTGTGGGAATTTGCAGGATAGGACTCTGTGTGACCGACTCCTTCGCCGCGTTTGGCGCCATTACGTTCATCACGAGCGTCACCACCGTCACTCCGCAGCTGATGCTCCCCTTGGTCGGCGAGTTGGCGCCAGCTCACCGCCGAGCGTCCGCCTTGTCCGTGGTCGTGTCGGGCATGTTACTCGGCATGCTCTGCGCCCGGCTCCTTTCGGGCGTCGTCGCGCAGTACATCGGCTGGCGATATATATACTGGATTTCGTTCGCGTTGCAGTACGTCATCCTGATCCTGCTGTATTTGTTCATGCCGGATTACCCTTCGACAAACCCGGATGTGAGGGTTGTCAAGAAGTATCCCTTCCTGCTCTGGGATATCCTGAAACTTGTCGCAAAGTATCCCGTGCTCGCCCAAGCGTGTCTGGTTGGTCTCTTCACCGCCACCACCTTTACGAGTTTCTGGACCACTCTTACCTTCTTGCTGGCCGGGTCTCCGTACCATTACAACTCTCTCGTCATCGGCTTGTTCGCCCTGATCGGCATAGGGAGTATGACGTGGGCTCCCGTCTTTGCTAGGACGTTCATGGAGAAACACCAGCCCTTGCTCTCGGTCATTATAGGCGAGTTGGTCTGTCTGACGGGTGTTGTGGTCGGCACGTACACGGGCAAGTTCACCATAGCAGGACCCATTATACAGGCCATCGGGATAGATGTCGGTCTGCAGACGAGCCAGATCGCGAATCGCACGGCGATCTATGCTGTTGCCCCCAAGGCCAGAAATAGAGTCAACACCGCATACATGGTTAGTGTTTTTGTGGGGCAGCTTATAGGTACGGCGGTTGGAAATCGCCTGTACGCGAGAAGTGGTTGGATTGCTTCAGGGAGTGCGAGCGTCGGGTTTGTGAGTTTTGCACTTTTGGTTTGTCTGTCTAGAGGGCCGCATGAGAAAGGGTGGATCGGATGGCGAGGTGGGTATGATATGCGGAAGGGGGTGCCTATGAAGCCGCAGGTGGTGAGGAGGGATGAAGAAACGGGCCCCCAGATACAGCCGGAGCGAGGATCCGCGACAGAAGGTAATGCTGTCGGGAAGAGCAAGGATGGTGACGAGAAAGACGACGGCAATGCCATGACGGGTGAGAGTTCTCGGTCGTCGCAACGGACTTTGAGTGAGCAGATCAGGCAAGTAAAGGAATGATATGCTTGGTCGACAAGCACTTTGGTCATCATGATGCACTCCAGCAGACTCGAGTCAATTCTTGTTGTTGCGCGGCCATGCAGTTTCGATATGCTCTGGCATGGTGTTGACTCACAGGTCATGGAAATGTTCACTACTGACCAACATTATGATGGGTTGAACATCAAAAGTTGTACGAACAGGTGGGCGTGAGTCTCGATCGGATCCAACCCCCTTTCCTTACTCAATTGTTTTGTATGGCGTTTTTGGTCCACTACATTCCTGACCATATCGCGTTGGAATTCTCCCACCGCTTGGACCACCACATGCGCCACGACCTCGACATGAATATACTGAGATATCCTTCTGCGCGCGTTTCTTCATGGCTACGAGTCTGTTTGGGTGTTGCCGATCATGGCTGTCCTTTCATTCCGGGTACAGACCGGTGGCAGCATTTCCTTCTGTCTTGTGTTGTTTCTTTGGTGTTTTAAATATGCACTCGCTCAAACAGGGTCCGTTTATCAACTTGACTCGGAGTACTCGGGGACAAATTTCTTTGATGGCTGGGACTTCTTCACGGTCTGATACTTCCGTTTCCCTCGGTTGAGTGGGAGGCTTGAAACATGAAGGCTGACACACATGCACTTAGGGAGGAGATCCTACGGGTGGGTTCGTCACATACTACAGTCGTACATCGGCGCAACTTGCTGGGATGATCAATTCTAGCAATTCCCAACCGACATATATCGGCTCGGACTTCACGACTACGATCGGCAACCCGAATGGGGCGGGCAGACCAAGCGTGAGAATATCGACCAAACGATCATGGACCCATGGTTTATTCATTGGAGATTTCAACCACTCGCCCGCTGGGATCTGTGGGACATGGCCAGCTTGTGAGTCCACTCCTAGCATGTGTCATGGTGGTTTCCATTCTGAGTATTCGCAGTCTGGACCTTGGGCCCGAATTGGCCATACAATGGAGAAATCGACATCATGGAAGGTGCAAATCTGAATACCTACAATGGGATGACACTACACGCGTAAGAGCAGACGGGTTCTTATGCGAGAAAGACCATCATTGCTGATCTATGGCATCTACAGGTCCCCAAATTGCACGATTGCAGGAGATAGCAGATTGATGTCGGGACAACTTCAAACCCAGAACTGCGCTTATTATGTGAGTCTGCATGCTGTTTTGCAGGTTATCAAAGATCACCACCCGGAGATTAACGCGGACACAGCCAAACTACAATGTCGGTTGCAGTATTAGTGACAGACGCAGTCTGAGTTACGGTGCGAGCTTCAATGCCGGCGGCGGTGGTGTCTATGCCATGCAGTGGACGTCCGACTATATTGCGATATGGTTCTTCCCGCGAGGTTCAATTCCAGCTGATATTACTAACAAGACTCCCAATCCATCCGGATGGGGTCTGCCGGCAGCTGAATTCCAGGGGTCTTGCAATATCGACCAGAAGTTCCAGGCGCACAAGATTGTGTTGAATAATGCCTTTTGCGGCGAATATGCCGGAGCTTCAACTGTGTGGAATTCTTCAACAAACTCCTGTGCGGCGTCTACGGGATACGGGACTTGCAATGCCTACGTGGCTGCTCAGCCGGGAGCTTTCCAGAATGCATACTGGAGCGTCAACTCTGTGCGAGTGTACCAGCTTGTCGACTCTGGGTCGAACGCAACCTCTTCTCCGTATATCGCTAGCTTGCAACCGACATCGACAATCAGTACGACGAGTTCTATGCCGGTACCGACACCTACTACGGCATTGTGTCCAGGGTACAACTTCACAGTGATCCAGTCGGGTGCCTTCAAGTATGAGATTGAATGTGGCGTCAACCCTGCAGGCCATGATATTGGTGCGCCGTACCAAGGGTTCCAGGTCAACTCTTTCGAAGACTGTATCGCAGGGTGCAGCTACTGGAATGCCAACATTACCGCCAATTACTGTGGCGCTGTCACGTACCAGGTTAGCAGCAAGGCTTGTTACTGGAAAAAGGATTGCTACGGCCAGCCTGCCAATGCTGCATACAATGGCGCGCGACTCATTTACTACGCTTACCCGCAGGTGACGGATGATCCGAGAAGTCAGACGTCAAGCAGCAGCAGTACTTCGTATGTGCAGACTACGCCGACCCCGAACACGTACGTTCCTTTGTCAGGAACGACAAGCACGAGTTTTGTGTTGATTAGTGAAACCCCATTGTCGTCATATACTGACGGTGTTGGCATGGGAGGCGGCGGCGGTGGTGGTGGTGCTGCAACGAGTACGACTTCTGCGGGAGCCGTAGGTGCAGGTACATCTTCTTCGTCAAGTTCAACTTCGGGCGTCTCGATCAGTTCGGCGTCGACCTCATCGGCATTGCTAGCGACGTCGTCGACGACGACAAATGTACCGTCACAATCATCAACAACGAGATCGGTAGTGATCGGCACGTCATCAACTCAGCCTCTGGTCACGACTTCTACTACGAGTGTCGTGAGTTCGTCAACACAGATACTTTCGTCTTCAAATTCAATAACTACGTCAGTGTCGAGTCCGCATTCTACGACGTTGGTTCAGCCGACGACGGCAATTCAGACGTCGAGTACCGTGATACAACCTCCACAATCAAGCACAACTCCAGCGGTGGTGATGAGCTCGACGACGACGGGACTCGTTGCGTCGTTCTCCTCTACCATGAGTCAGCCTCAATCTTCCACCAGTCCGGCAGGACGGACGACTATGCATTCTAGTACCACGAGCAGTCTTGCACAGGTTCAATCCTCAACGACAAGCCAGCATCCGATATACTCGACGACCACACAATCATACCCACCAGCACAGTCTTTGAGTTCTGGGGCCATGTCGACTTCGGTAATCAGTCACTCGACAACACCGAGTCAGTCGTTGCCACAATCCACGACTCCACATGCCACGGTAGGGACCACGGTTGTCGTACCATTATCGAGTAGCGTCACCACGCACGTCTCAATCTCGACAGTGACATCCAATTCGCACAGCGCAAATACCAACACTCATACCTCTTCCCAGTCATCAGAGTTCTCATCACGTACTTTTTCGGTAACGTCACAATCTTCGACAAGAATATCGTGGCATGAAAGTAGCATAACGCCACCGCCGCCGCCGCCGTCAACAACGACATCGACCACTACGACCACGGCTCTATCACTTCCTCCAGCACAATCATCAGTGGCTTCCATCCCATCTAGCGATTCAATCATACTCGTATCCAGTACGTCGTCATCTCCACAGACATCATCAGGATCTGAATCACCGACAACAACGACAACAATAGCGAGGAGTTCCACGACAACAAGCCAATCATTTTCAGAACCGACAAAAGTCGCATCGTTCGAATACGCGGGATGTCTGGGTCCAATACCAGACTCACCGTTCGCGGACTCTTTCATCCTGAGTGACGTTTCAGACACCATGTCAATTCAACAATGTACATCGGCTTGTGCAGGGTTCAACTATGCCGGGATCTACGACACGCAATGTTTCTGTTCCCGGTACACCGGGCCGCCTGCCCAACAAGACTTCGTCACGTATCCGGACTCGGCATGTAATACACCCTGTCCGGGAGATGGGAGTCAACACTGTGGCGGTATCGCGCAGTTACCTCCGTCGAGTCGATTTCAATTTGCAAGACGACAGATTCCAGAGGGGGATAATACTGTGGTTTTGATCACGACGTATAATAATACCATTAGTGCCGAAGGTGGTGGTGATACGTCTAGTTCCTCCTCATCCGCCTCCTCCTCCTCCCTTACGACGACGATGTCTACTGGTAGTGGTGGTGATGGTGGTGATGGTATCTCGACATCGTCATCACCAGATGTATCGTCTACAACGCCATCCAGTGCGCATATACAGAGTTCTATCTCTGCCGTCATGACTTCCTCGACGACAGTGGCAACGACAGGGCAAACGCAGATCGATAGTCCTATACTTGCTTCGACTACGTCTGTCTCTGTCTCTGTCGGATCCTCGAGTGGCCCGATCTCGACCTCGACGGCAATAATGTCACCAACGACAATATCAACTGCTTACACTACAATCTGCGCTCTGCACCCATTCATATGTCCGACGCCGACACCTACGGTTCTATCAACGACGATCGTGCTGGTACATTGTGGTGGATGCGAAGATATGCCTAGCCCGGTAGTTCCGATGACTACGACCGTTGTATCTTGTCCTGACGATTTTGTCACCCCAACATCTGTTCCGGCTAGTCGTCCACTTGACCAAGGTCAGCCGAATACTGAGAATGAGAATGAAAATGAGAATGAAAATGAAGGTGGTAGAAATGGTGAAGAAGGAGATGAAGGAGATGAAGGAGGATCAACAACACTGACAGTCCCATGCACACAGTCCATCTCGTCACTTGCAAGTGATGTACAGATGTGGTATGCTACTGCATCTGATTCTGACTCTGCTTCAGCAACAGCTGCAACTGTACCAGACGAGGGTCAAGGCGAGGGGAACAGTAACGCATACCATCAACCTTATTCCTTTCCTATTTCGTTCCCAATGACACCTGCACCTGCACCCGCTGCGTCGCAAGTTCAACCATCATCACCGACACCGGAGACGACAGTGACTTTGACACTTACAATCGCACCTGTTGCTTGGCTGAATTCAAGCAAGTCGAACGATGACGATTCTTCTATTACGCACTCGAGAGTTGGCCCAAGCACCGGTAGTGGTGGTGGTGGTGGTGCGGCAGCAGTCATGACTACGGCTTCGGCGTCTTTGAACTCTTCGACATCTCACTCTTCAGCGACGAGGGTGATGGTGTTACGGTCACGACGTCCGCGATACTCACGACGCTCACGATACTGTGCGTCTACACTTGCAATTTCGGCATTGGGTACTCTTGTATTGGTGGTGGCTGCTGGGTTGTGGTGATGACGATGATGACGATGATACTTGGTGCTTGCTGTGTGATGGTGTTGGTGATGCTTGGTGTACTTTGTATGATGGTGGCGATTGATGTACGAAAGCCACTCGGGATATCGGTCTCCATTAGAAAAAGGAATACCTCTATTAGATGACGAGGCACTCTATTCATTTCATAGTCTATTGTATCTCAGATGAGTCACATTGATGCCTCAAGGAGAAAGGCCATTGCTCTCGATGTTCGTTAATGTCATGCCGATGTTCATGCTTACCATGTCCTCCAAGCTGAACATTCAACATTTAGAACCCAGCCTTCAAGAGGCATGTAAGAGGCTGAGCAGAGCAGAGACACCTTGTAGAGATCCGCTGCCACCAAAGACATCTCCTCTTTGTCGCTTATCCCTGTCACTTCGTAATCTCTCTCTCTCTCTCTCTCTCTCTCTCTCATAGCCAATTCTATCTTGATCAATCACATCTCACGCAGCTCAAGCCCCAACTCCCGCCTTGATAATCTATGCTTTTTGGTCACTGCTCTGTGGGCTTTGCGGGCCCGACAAGAGAAGAAAAGGAAACGCCGCGCAATGCATGCCATGCATATCGCTCATTCAGCTCCGAATTTGTTCGTGAACGTCGAACCAAACTCCATCCTTGACAATGTAATTTGCAAGCAGATTGAATTCTTCCAAGAGTAAGAACTGAATCTGTCCATCAGCCAAGCCACACCTTCATCGTCTCTCTTCGCCATGCCAATGCTGCCGGCCGGAAAGGCAGCGAATTGCTACCTCAACCACTGCTGTATTTTGTCAAATGATGTCCTTGGCAACACTTCAACACCACTTCACTTTGTCCCTTTTTATCATCTCTCGGATGTGGTTCGGCATGACACCAAACCCTCAGATCCTTCTGAGGTTGACCATCATATCGAAATGCTCCGACCGCGACCTTTCGTTCCCATTCACCAAATTTGACATCCAACACTCGATCACCCATGGTTCGATCTCCAAACACGTGCTTCCAGACCTGATGGATGAATGGTGGAATATTCTCTGTCGAGGCAGGTGGATGGAGAATTGAGATATGATCGTAAATGTCGAAATCTTTGGACGGGTCCATCGTTTCAAGGCCTTCCGAGTCCATCATGCCACCGCATCCGTCGGGCGATGCTTCTTCATCACCGAAACCATCAATGTCTTCGTCGTAGTCCTCCTCCTCATCAATCTCCTCGTCACTGTCTTCGTCGTCATTGTGGGTGCGCATTCTGTTCACCATGTACATCAACCCACTGTCCATGTAGACTTGTAAGTAATCCAAGTTGAACAGCTTGACCTCGTCGAAGATGTCTTTGTAATCGTCCAACACAAGGTGCTTCGACACACGCTTCAGGTCAAAGGTGAATGTGGAGAGCTTGGGGCATGACATGCGAATGGTCTTGAGCTTCTCAACCGGCAAAGGCTGCGGCTGAGCATCTGGCATGATTTCCTCTTCTCGAACATGTAGTTGCAGATTCTTCAAAGTAGGGCCATGATGGGTGAGGATCGTTTCGAGTTTGACCTTGCCTATCCAAGACCATAGACTTAGCGTTGACAAAGGAGGACATGTGCCAATATACTGTTCCACTGCATCTGCGGTCTCGTCGGAACATGTAAACGGGCCGAGATTGAGGCTCACGGATTTCAAGTTTCGCAGCAGGTCGGCGGCCTTGATGAAATATGAAGTGTGCAAAGGACCTCGGGTACATGAGAGTGTCTCGAGGTGCGACATGTCTATGAATTGAGACCAGTACTCCAGTGTATCTGCCGAGACAGGCCAACCATCAAGACAAAACTGGCGGAGTGAAGTGCTGCGTTTCCTGCCCGACGAGTCATCTGATCCGGCCTTCCACTTTCTCATACGTGCTGTGTGAATGTTGAACGAAGTAAGACTGGCAGACTTCAAGTTTCTCGCAGCGGTAATCATGTACTCGAACTGTCGCTGGTAATTGTCCACTCCCATAACTCTCTTGGGGATCTCCATTGTAAAGGCGCTCACGCGGGACTGGGCCAGACATGCGTCTTGTCGGTCGAGCTCGTAGGACTGTGAACCTTCCGCTGCGTCAATGTGGACTTTGAGATCGGCCCGTGGATGTTTCTTCTGTAGCGCACGAATGAGATCTGACGGAGGGTATTTTCCAGTCTTGTAGGTCAGTGACTTGAGGTTGGTGGTGGCATCCAGCAAGTCCATCAAGGAAGGTGTTGCTGGGCAGTCGGGCGTGTCTTCAAAAGCGTCACCCTTTGCGATGGTCAGATGTCGCAGCCCACGCAGTCGGTCCGGTGACAACAATTGCTGAAGAGGTCGACCAAAGACATCAACAAACTTCAGTAGGTCTTGCCGCCACTTGAGAGTCTCTCGTCGATATCGAACGAGTTGAAGTGCAAAGCTGAAAGTATGGTTCACTTGGGCGATGGCCGATGTGGTTCGTGGTGACTCCTCGTTCACGATTTGAAAGATATCCGCGAGGATCTCGACCTCAAGGTCTAGAATGCGTGCGGAAGTCATGATGAACAGACAGGAAGTCCGCATAGGACGATGAAAGAGGTTCTAGTCAGGCTTCATGTGATGGAGTGAGGTTGCAGAGGAAAAAAGAAGTGGTGGACAAGACGGAGGAAGGTGGAACATTGGTAAGGCAGAAGCAGGTTGACTTTGATTCAATACTCAGGCAATTGTTTGTTAAGAGACAAGAGAGGTAGTTACTACTAATCGGTACCAGGGATTCCATACAGTACTTAGGCAGACATGAGCACGTGACATCACCGCTCGACTACACTCGGGACTCGCACTCGTACTCGTGGCAGGGGGCCAAACTCGACACCAGATATTGGTCTCTAAAACAATGCAATTGTAGATGTAATCTATGGATGCTTGTACTTCCCATAACCCATGCGTAATGTCTCTGAACGAATCAAAACATCTGTAAGTAAAAACGCCGAGCCGAAATGCTGAGATAACAAGCAAGAGCAAACCTCTTGTCACATGCTCTCTAGTAGACCCATTCAAATCCTAGGTCTGCCATGTCTAGAACCCATCATCGATGATGACCTCATCCAACTCCGAAAGCATCGACTCCTCAAGCAAACTGTGGCTTGCAACATAGCTGAACCCTCCGAAGGGATCAGACTTGCTCAGTGTCCTGTTGTGTGGTTGAGGAACGGCATCTACCGTACGCTGAGTAAATTCCTTTGAGAAGTTCTCGGCCAATTCCGGATTTGTGACCAACGGTTTGATGGGTGGTTCCAATTCCCGAGCCTCTAATTTCTTCCAGTCGATCTTCCTGAAGAAACGATGCTTTTTGATGACGTTGATATCGTTGGGACCAACTCCAAGTCGCTTCTTTGGTTCCTTGCGCATGAGTCTGGTGAGAAGATCTTTGGCATCTGGTGACAGAAAATAAGGAAGGTTTAGTTTCTGATGCATAATGTTCTGTTGGATCTTGGTCCAGTTTCCACCACCAAAAGGTGGTTTACCCGTCATCAAATCACAGGCCATGGCACCCAATGACCACCAGTCGCAAGCTTTGCCGTAGCCCGGACCCCAGTCGGACTCGTCCCAACCTCTGATGATCTCAGGCGCCATGTATTCAATAGTCCCAACACCAAGGCTATTGCATCGACTTCCACCTGGGGTGCTTGGGTCCGGAACGGCCACTTTGCTGAGGCCGAAATCAGTGAGAAGAAGATGGCCTTCGGCATTCAAGAGACAATTCTCCGGTTTGAGATCACGATAGATGACGCCGACAGTGTTGTGGAGGTAATCCAGTCCCAAAACAATTTCAGCAATGTAGAAGGCCGCGACATCTTCGCTGAAGAATTTCTCCAACTCCAAGTGACGGAAGAGTTCACCACCAGAAGCGTACTCGAGAATCAAGTACAGCTTCTCATGGTCCTGGAAGGCGTAGTAAAGGTTGACGATGAAGGGATGACGATTGACCAATTCGAGGATGGTGCGCTCTGACCGGGTCGACTCGATACGCTTCTTGTGAATCTTGAGGAACGCCTTGGTAAGTTGCTTCTGCGCGAAGAGTCGTCCCGTCGCATTTTGTCTCACAAGTAAAACAGTTCCAAAGGCACCGTCTCCTAGACACCGGATCGGGGTGAAGTCCGCGGCAGTCATTTTACGTGCAATCAGAGATGTAGCACGTTGATCTGCGTCCATGCTGATGGGGGACAAGGAAGCAGGCTCGGTATCAGCCATAGACTGACTGACGAAATCTTGATCGATCGGGACATTATAACTGACAATCTCTTCGGGGGTCTCGTCGGTTTGAGTATCCGATACCGCACTGGCTGCGCTGCTGTTTGCTTCGGAGTCCTGGTTGTTTCGGGCACAGGATGTAGATCGGCTCTGGCTTCTTGAATTCAATGCGTCAAGCTGTGCTTTGAGACTGCTGATTCCCGGTGACTGTGGCCTCAGCCCAGGGCTGGCACCAGCCAACGCAGGTAGCCGTGGAATGGGTGACAGAACCCGCGGGCTGCTTACAGAGACATCCGAATCTTCGGCACCAGAATCAACCGATGTGAAACCTCTTACGGTGCTGAGAGCCTGCGATGCTTCCGAGGTTCGTGTCTTGTTCTTCCTTTTCTTCCTCTTGGCAGCCGTTGTAGACAGGATGGTGCTTCCCTTGATCTCTTGTCTTCCTCGTTGACTTTCTACTCCACCAGAGGGACTGTCCCGGGCTGTTTTATTTGGTATGGCCTTTCTAGGAGTGATTGGAGGGCTCTTTGTGCGAATCGGAGTGATCTCTGGCTCAAGGTCGGGGGCGTTGTTTCCAAGCGCGATCGAGTTCAAGGCATCTTCCAACTTTGTAGAGATGCCTGTAGTCGAGCCAAGACCCTTAGTCGCGTCTTGGAATTTGTCCATGACTATTTCTGTGTGTCCGATGCTCATGTTTCCTGGTTATTTCTGCTGAATTGCAATTCTGTTACCCGTGAGGCTAATTCTGGGCACCTCACTGATATTTTTCGACTCGTTCCGCGTGTTTACCGTCCGCCCTTGTTCAGGACGGACTTTGCGCCAGTAGCCAGGGCAGCCTGCAGATGGAGATCGTTGCAGTGGGTGATGCAATTACATGGGAAGCCGCAACCAGGGAGCAAACGGCAGGAGAGCGGAAGACAATGAGTGAAATATAGACGGCAGGTCGACCCATTGACGGTGAATATAGGATGATGAGCAGTACGAGGCACTCGATATATTATAAGGATAGAATTCACAGGATAACAATGGTAAAGGGAGAGTCCTGCAGTTGACACGGTCTAAAAAGGTTGTGTCAGCTCCTTAAAAATCTGGGAAATTTCAATTCATGCCATTCCATTCGATCGCCGCAGCCAGCGAATTGCCCCGGATTTCATCGTCACGTGTGCCGCATCTGGGGGACTTTCCACGACGGATGCGGAAGAACCTTTCCCCGGCAGTTCGCACCTTTGCGGCTGCTTCACAACACCCACGAGATACCAGACAGTGACAAGGCAATAATTCATCGCTCTTATGGAAGCTTTATTTACAACAGTAACATAGAGCAGGTCATGCGCCGATAGTTACACCGTTCGGTAGCTCCAAGCCAACCGGCAATCCGTCCACCCATTTACCCTCGTACTTCTCACCTCGTACCGCCGCCAGCTTCTGTTCAACGTCCTGGTACATATCGTATCTACGATCACAGTCAGTCAGTGAGTCTAGAAGAATGCAGAGAGTACATACGCATTCATCTCTTCTATTGTGAGTTTCTTCTTTTCGTCTTCGACCTTGTACGTTGCAATGTTTTTGTTATTCGAGAAACCTGCAGTCAAAATCAGTCGACATCTTGCCGTGGAGTAGAACGCGCCAACTTACCAATTCGTTCATTAATATTGTACGCGGCCTTCGCAGCAGCCGCCTGCACCCTCGTTGCCCGTGGCAGTCGTATCTGGTCATAGACCTCAAGCGCTTCATAAATATCTCCTTTGAAGAATTTCTTGCTGAAAAGAATCCCGAGAGCTGCTGCATCCTCAATGCCCATGCAGGCCCCCTGTGACTGGTGAGGCATCATCTGCATTCAGTCAGCTTCATTGATGTAGATTCGTCTCCGGAGATTGGGTGACTTACCGGATGTCCAGCATCTCCCAAAAGACAAACCATGTTCTTGTGGATGTAGGGATAGGGATTGCTACATGCCAGTCAGCAAGGTTGCTCCACAACATGCTGGTAGCGAGAAAGAGCGGGAAATCGACATACTGTACCCACAGCCGCCATGGCCGGATTTCTTTACCAATTTTGAGATGATTCAGGACTTGCGAGTCCAATTCAGGAAAGGGCTCCAACAACTCCTCGACAGGTCTATCCTCGCCTCCCCATGTTTGATTGGTATAGTCACCCTTGTCCCGGGGGAAAAAGCAGTAGTACGACAATAACTTGCCGCCGTTACAGGGAGACAACACGATCTTGTCCCATTTGCCCTCTTGACCACCCCAGTACTCCAAAGCACTGTCCTGCGAGTAATCGACGAGTCCAAGTTTTACCGCCTCTTCCGTTGTAACATTTGCATGTAAACAACTTTGTTCCGACGGGGTCTTCGTAGGCTGGATTCCAATGATTCCGCGGACGACCGAGCCAATACCATCCGCGCCGATGATCAGATCATGCTGTGCAGTAACGCCGTTGCGAAACTTGATCGTCCCTGTTTGGAGGTCGATCTCTTCACACTGGATAACTGGATCAGTGCTCACGTTCTTAGAATACGGCTAACATCCATTAAACTCACCGAATGATTGACTTTCAAGATTGCCGGCACACCCTCGCCTTCTTCTTGTAGCGCAGTATCTTTGAGCATCGAGTGCATGTACTGCCGGTGGAACATGTTGTATACATAGCCCCATCGCTCCTCATAGTCGTCGAGATCGTACACACTCACGGGCTCGCCGGTTTTCCAGTCACGATTGATGAGCTTCTTGAGCACAACCGGGTCTCCTTTGGCAACATCCACATTCCATTCGTGAAGCCACCGTGTACCATTTGCCGCACAAGATACCGACGCGCCTACTTCTCCAGCAAAGTCGTGTTTCTCGTAAATGGTAACATCATGGCCAGCCCGACGGAGGGCAATGGCAGCCGACATGCCACCTATCCCGCCGCCACAAATTCCGACAGAAAGTCTGCGCCATGAGTCTGAAACAGAGCCCATTTTGAAATGAGGTTCAGGAATGCTGTTGACTTGGTGTGATGGATATGGGACAAAGGTCGATATCAATACTTCTTCGGATCGCGAAAAGCGTGATGGAACAGACCAGGTAGTTGACTCCTGAGATCTTTTAAAAACAAGTTTTGGAATTCCAGAGGTCGCCTTATCAACGGAATCAATCTCACATGATATAGGAATCAACTCGGCTGGTATTCTACCCACAGATGCCTTGCGGGTGCAAGCCGATCGAAGTGTGCATTATCCGCCATGCGGCGGCTAATGTACGAGCGGATGTTTTGAGGACTTGGGCTTTCCCTTTTGCAACTGCTCCCATTGTTTTTCTGACGCGGGTATAGAGGATCATGTACGAACCTTGGACACTTGGCTAGAAAGTCACGATATGTCCCGCGGTCTGGAGCAATTGTATGCTCTTCACGTTTGTGGGTAGGGGTCAGTATCTTACCTAGGATATGGTTGTTTCACTTGACCTGCAGCTTGAAGAAAAGCCCGCTATGGACTTTATACGAAAATTTTGTAGGTACGATGGCGTACCAGGGAGACTGACTAGTAGATTTGATGAACTCCTGCTGTTGCGGCTGATGCGTTCTCGAATTGGGCTGTGGAAAATACTCGGATCGTCCTTGGTGTAGGATTCGGTCATCTCTGGCTGCGGAGACCAATTTTCGTCATTTGAACTTCCTTCTCCGCATCGTCCATATTTTTTTTGGTCGGAGGCGTCTCGAGAAAATGGCCCTTGATCAACTTCGATTTCGTGCTCAATTTTGACCTTTTGGGGTACCTTTGCAATTGTTCGTCCTCGTACCTCAAATTCGTCATGGACGTCGATGAGTTCCCCACGTCTCCGTCTAAACGGCAGAGAACAACTTCGCCTGACGAAGACCAGCCTCTTTCTCGGAATGCGAATCCAAGTAGCGATGGTTTGACGACCCAGCCGTCAACAGAGAATGCGTCCACTATCCCAGGACTGGGTCAATTCATGGGACAAACGATGGACAATGCGACTGCCTCCAAGGACGCGAACTCTCTACTGGATGCGCTGATGCTCCAGGTCGAAGCCGAATCCTCTTCTGCTGCACACCTGCAGTCATCCTCTGCAGAGCGTCTTGTTCCCTTGAAGGAAGATGGACGGAACACTACACAAGAAGATTCAGTGGTCGTTGGAGAGCATGAGCCTCAAGCAGAAGCAAAACCGATCCTTGTGGACACTCCCACCACTGCTACCGAGTCAATCAGTGTAACAGAGGCCAACTCGGGTGTCCAAATGACACACAACACTGTTATTCCTGATGCTCCTGATGCTCCTGATACTGTGATGAGTATCACCCCAGACACCAGCGAGACCATGCCGACGGTGGGTAATACGGTCGGTGCCTCAGCCGCTCCTCCGATTGTGCCAGAGAACTCTACAGACATGACTCCAGCAGAGCAGTTACAACCTTCCGAGACAGCCGCCGAGGGCGCAGAATGGGAAATTGACTCTTCACCTTACGAATCATCTTCAGACTCCGACTCCTCAGATGATACCACGTCTTCGGATGAAGATAGCGATGAAGATGCAGACGGAGAGTATTCAATGCTGAATCCTGAAGAAACGGCTAGACTTCTGATGCAAGATGATGGAGGTTCGGATGATGAAGGAGGCAGGTCCCGAGATAAATCAGATGGTGCCCAACTGCGGACGGCAAATGAGCGACAGGAAGAGGTGATACCGAAGCCTGATATCATTGTCACCGATGAAATGAAAATCGAGGAGTTGGGCAACGTTGAGTTCGTTGTTGAGAGCACAGTGGTGATTAAGGCGAAGACGTCTGGAGAATATCAAGTTCTTGAGTCTGGGTCCTTGATCTGCCTTGAAAACCGATCTGTTGTCGGAGTGGTCGCAGACTTGATGGGGCGAGTCGAAGAACCCCGATATACGATCCGTTTCACCAATGACGAGGCCATCGCAGAGGCTGGTCTCTCGCAATCCGGCACCGTAGTCTTCTACGTACCACAGCATTCTACCTTCGTCTTTACGCAACCTTTGAAGGGCGTCAAGGGTAGCGACGCATCGAATTTTCACGATGAAGAAGTGGGTGACGATGAGATGGAATTTTCGGACGACGAAGCTGAAGCAGAGCACAAACGTCAATTGAAAGCAAGAAAACAAGGAAGAGGGGACACTGGTAGAGGTCGTGGTGGATCAAAGTTCGCAAGAGGCTCTTCACATCGCGGTGGTCGTGGAACACACCATCACCATACCACCGATAACAACGGTTATGGTAATGGCTCGATGCAGATGAATTATGATGATGTCCCGGACGGTGGTGATGAAGGCTATACTCCTCTTCAGAGACCAGAAAATATGGCCGAGGCTTTGTCGAGGGGAGAGCAACCACAAGAGACCAGTCATGGATACCTACCCCCTCCACCACCATTTCAAAATGGCAGAGCCGAATTTGGGGGAAGAGGCAGAGGCCATCCCAGAGGACGAGGCGGTTCGCGAGGCAACCACGGTGGAGGGTTCAATCATTCTCGGAGTGGCGGCTTCATTCGTCAACAGCAAAACAGCATTCATACCCAGCGTGGCTATCGACCTAACGCCCCTGATCTCAACCTGCCTACAACCCCATCAATCACACCACACAACATCTCGTACCCTCCTACGACACCTTCGCCAATGACTCCTCTGCCTAATGTCTCGTTCAATTTTGGGGGCATGCAAGCACCAGCCGGTGTTCCCTTAATGCCACAGATGCCTATGGGAATGACTCCATCGCTCTTTCCGCAGTTTCAACAGCCGCAACAACCATTCCAGCAGCAGCAATTTCCACAACAATTTCAATCCTCTGCACAGAATCAGCAGAGTTTGGCTCCTGGCACAGAGACCAAGTCTGCATCGCAGCCGTTTTACAATGCTGCATGGGCGAGTAATCCTGCTCTTGCAGCAGCCTTACAAAGACATGCAGAAGAGCAGAGAAGGAACCAAGGATCTTGAGGTGATTTTGTGAAGTGCCGTTACAATCCCATATGACATAGAAGGCGTTTCCTCCGGGATGTTTTGAATTCGGTTTTTTGTACAACGTACCGCACGACTGTGCAGGTGTATCATAAGGGTGTGCTCGACAGAAGGCATGATTTTTTCCTGCCCCTTCTGGATCTCACCATCTCTGACGGCCTCCCTAACATTCTCGGTGTGCCCTTTTGTTCATCTCCTAGTCGTCGCCTCTGAACAATCATCTCCGAGGCTTCTCAAGCCAACATACGCTTTTGGCTCCTTGAGTCAGTTAGCCATTGTCTCCGTGATTCTCCCGGTACGAAGTTTGCGGCCTTGTTGACGGAGATCTTCTCGAGAGTGAAACCGCCAGAAGTGCTCTAGACTGGAGACCCCAACATGAATATAGCCGATTGTCTTTCATGGTGTACAAGATTGTACTGTGTTGTCTTCCAAGAACATGCAGCACCACCGAAGCTTTCAAAGACCATTGGTCCGCCCGGATGATCACGTACGAATCTCGTCTAGTCGTAGACGGTGTAGTCAATTTAAACCCCTTTTTCAGGGCACACGGCATCAGGAACAATTTGGTTGTTGCTATGGGCTCTAGCTGGGGTTTGTATCGGGCCAGAGAAAGAGCAGAACTTACAAAGTCTCGTGGACCGTTCTCCATCGTGCATTTTGACGATAACAGCCGGTATCGTGGGAAGGTCTTCCATCAGGGACCAAGTAGGGGAGGATTGGAAAGAAGATGACTTGGTCGTCGTCGTCGAGTGCGAGAGTTTCAATGTGCTGAATCGATGCCTTGACGTCCTCTGAATTGGATCTTTCTTGTGCCTTGATCCAGCTCATCTTGCTTTGTCTTGCAGGGCACGTAGTTCAAAAGATTATGCGAGTCATTTACAAGGCGTGCTTCACACCATTGAACCAGGTGCCAGGCCCAAAGGGGGCGCGATTGACGGACCTGGGGCTTTTATGACAGTTGTACAGCTTTCGAAATTGTCCGACCATCAATAAGTGACAAGTCTATCTGGGCGGGGAGAAGAGAATGTGCTCGTCTTCCGACGCGGCCATTGACGAGCAGCTGGCATACGCGGAAGCCCATAATGGCCAACTCAGCGAGAAGCACTTGAAGACCCTGGTAGACTCCTATCTCGAGCACAAGCAGGTCGAAGGTCAGCCACTTTCTCGAAGCGTCATCACTGGAGAAATTGGTACGATTTACTTTGCTGGGACAGATATGACTAGCAACTCACTGGCATTGATCACTTGGGAAATCGCAAGATCGAAAGCCATACAGGACAAATTGTTTGAGGAGCTCAATGCGAGAATCAACGACTCAGTCCAAGTCCCGAACCTCGTGGACGTCGAGACTTGGCCCTATCTTGATGCCGTCATCAAGGAAGGCTTGAGGAGGTATGCCGCCGCACCGTCTCACCTTGAGAGAGTCGTGGCACCTGGCGGTGCGACGATACCTCCCCGCGGGTCCCATTGTGGAAGTCCAAGGCTAATAAATCCGCAGGAAGTCTGAAATTCCTTGACATGGAACGTAGTAGCCAGTCCTGAACAGAAGCAAACTTGTTCCAAATGTCTTCTGAACCGTACTGGCGGTAAAGTGAAGCGTTCAGGCGGATCACGATGCCGAGGCCGTGGCCTTTTGGGTAAAATCCTTCATGGCAGAAACCAGAAGCATCATCCTCGCTGTTGCGTCGGCGAAGAAGGATTTTGCCAATCAATATTGTCAAGAAATATGCTTGAGAGCTAGAGCCCGAGGGTGCCAGGACCTTGGGCATCACCACAAAGTCATACACCTTGTTTGAGGGCTCTGTTGGCGAACGAATCTTTCATTGGACTTGCGCAATACAAGGATGTTGCCTTTATTTTGATGCTCTAGAGGTCTTGCAGGCCCAGGTTCGATAAATGTACATCCGGGGATGACTGCGTCTGCAGAATCTTGGAGATGGCCACTTTGACCTGATCTTGCGAGCGACTCGCAATGTACACTTGAGCGCCGTGCCGAGCGAGCTCCATCCATAGTCTCACAGCCGATACCAGAGTTTCCTGCCCAAGGACATGAGTATCACGGACGGCGAGACGTGCCTACCTCCAGTGACAATCACAACATAGTCATTCAAGTCGGGGATATCGGAAACTTGGAAGCCTTGGGGTTCGGATATTTTGGGCTAGGTGGGTCTGTTGAAACCGAGCGAATGACTCCCTAGGACACTGAACGAACTTGGACGATAAGCACAAAAGAAACAAGGAGAAACATGGGCTCCCTCATTAATAAGAATGGAAACCTCGGATTTCGGTGAAGGCTTCCTTTTGCTGCTTTGTGGTCCGCGCACTGGTCCGTGGATCTTGATCTCTATGTCCGTTGTGAGATGATGCATTGGTCCGATACAAGCAAGTGTCAATTCATTGAAAGATGGCTTCGAAGGAGACCCCAGCGGTGAGAGTTGAATATTTTCATCTAATGTGTCGAAGTTGGTATGTAGGCGAAGATCCACAACGCGGCCTTACCATGCCGCTTTTACTCGTCCATTCTCGCCGCTATTAGCAGCTTATCCGCTCAGCCTTGTCAGCTTCCTCTCCCCACTTTCCCCTTACTACCAAAGTATTTGTTCGCGCCAGCCAGCCTATCGATGAACGTAGCTCGCATGAGCCATTGAGCCATGGCCCCTAACTCAGGACAGAATCAGATCGGTGGAGTTGAAGTGCCAGCGAGGCAGAGCCAGCCGCGTTCGCATGCCTATGACTTCGGCCATCCGAGCACTTCGGCTGCCGACAATGCATCGCGCCATTCCTCGGGCGAGCATACCACGATTAGCCCAAGTTATCGCCTCCCCTACACAGAACCCATGTCGCTGTTGTTTCAACAACAGTTTAAAATCTTCATCACTTTCCAGGACTTGTAAACTGAACACCCGCCATAGGCGATTTTTCTAGAATGTCTCGGCCTGCGGTTGCCGCCTTTGTCGATTCTTTCTTCACCCGAACCCTCTTCCAAACCGACGATACGATTGCTGCGGCCGTGTTAGCTACTGAGCTGGCGCCAGATGCCAGCATCAATGTAGGCCATTCCCTTCCTCTGCGGCACTCGTGCTCGTACTCAAATCGTGTTTATCAAGATCAACGGGGCCTCCTTGACTAGTCACGATTTCGTCAACCTCATCATCAAGAAATTCCGGCCCACTTGTAACGCAGCTATCATCGAGATCAAAGATCTCAACATTGCGACCACGAATGAATTAGGCTCGACGGGGGTGGTTGGGCAATGGACAGCCTACGAGACCAAAGGGAAGGAGGATGGGAAGAATCTCAAGCAGAGCGCGACGACTATCGTCAAGGTTGAAGAGAGAGCAGGAAGTCATGTCGTTACTGGTATTTGGGAGGCACAGACGGTGGATGGAGCTTGATGGATGGTTCGTGAATTATGAGTACTACAAAGGGTCTGGACCAGCCACTCGAGGCGTGCCTGCTCGGGCCGAATAACCACCCCAAGCCTACGGAAGTTCGTTAGCAGTTCTATTCGAGAGAATTGGACAAGGATGCTCACTTCGTCATAAAGGCGAGAATCTACTCCAAGGCTTCGGAGGGCCAACCAATTAATCGCTGCTGACAGACCACCTCCACATGCTTGCCGAACCGAGTCAGTTCTCGTGCTCAATGATGTACTTTTGGAGCGACTCACTATTGACAACCGTTGCCTTGTGAGAGACAATCTGGCCCAACGTGTCTCGCCCAAGCTGTTGGGCAATGTGATTTTTCAGCTCTTCGGGGCTTCCTAGGTATGTGAAGCCATCAGGGTCTTTGAGCAGGGTTGAAGGAAAGTCTAGGAGAAGAGACGTGGGAATATGGCCGGCTTGGTAAGACGATGCCGGCCTCGCATCTATTAGCAAAGTTGCCTCTCCCGAAAGTGATTGTCGGTGTGCAAGCCTCAACACTTCCTCAAACTCTTCAGAGAGGTTAATCAGCTCAGTCTGCTGGACAAAACGTGATACGTACCCACAACGGCATCGTGGTTCAAGGTAGGAACGGGATATTCGGTCTCCTGTGGACGACATATCATCAGGATGACGAGCCTCACGTTAAAGTAGTGCTGGGTTAACACACCTGGAAACTGGATGGTGGCCCAGTCTCAAGCATGACGCCTTCCTTCCTTGCCCGCGGCAGGCCACCATTGATCACGGATACCTTCTCGTGCCCATACACCTGTTCAGTTGCGTTAGGTAAGGGTCATGCTTCATGCCTCAGGGCAACCAACCTTGAACGTCCATGCTGTCCGGGGAGCAGCGAAGACGCCTTCACCGTCGTAAATGACAACATGCGAATCCTTTGTGATTCCGTGCTTGCCTGCGAACGTAGCAAACCGCTCTGGCGAAGGGAGCATCAAGGCATATCCCTTGGGATGAGGTTCAGACACGGCGTCCAGGTCCCAAAACCGCGCTTTTGGGAACCGAGGACCCGCTCGAAATTCTTCATATGCGTTGCGAGTGGGTGGATCAGGTTCATAAAGCCATGATGCGTCAAGGACAACGGTACCGGACTCGGAGATCAATGAACTTGTCGGCGGGATAATGAGTGACGCTGACATGTTGCGGTTTGTTGTCGTTCAAAGACTTCGATTCACGGCGTGCAACGGATCAACACAATTACATGGCAAACACACACCACGGCTGCTTCGAAACATAAGTATCTCATAATTACCAATGGCAAATGTCGACAACTGAGGACTTGTCCTTTCTTTGTCACGATCTCGGCCATCCGAGGCGGGGCGGAAGATTGCGTGCTTTCTGATGCTGCCGCCCGTCACGATGGAGGCCCATCGTAACTTTTGTTTCTGGTGCGAAGGGACAATGTTCGGCCATACGCGGTGGATCTACATCAGGTGTTCTCGAGGCTTTACCAGCCAACGTATATCTTTAATTACTGTATTCACGAGTTCCCCGATCTTCAGGACCACCATCGACAATGACCATCAAAGTGCGACCATCAGTTCTCATTATAGGCTGCGGGCCAGCGTAAGTGTTTAGATCATTCAGGACCATGGAGCTTCAGCTGATGAGAACCTGCAGAGGGCTAGGAGCCATTGAGCAGTTCAAGCGAAAGGGCTTCGATGTCATGGCTTACGAGGCTCGCGACAGCGTGGGTGGGCTATGGTCTGTTAAACTCGAATGGCGTGCTTGTATCCTTTACGCTGATATATGTCGAGGTAGGAACTTTGACCCGACGCCGCCGCCGTGTCGGATCTCCTTCGATGAGGATGGCCACACCGTTGCTCTAACGGACTTGGAACGCTCTGGGCTCTGGGCACCAACTCCCACGCCCATGTATGCCGGTGTTACGGCAAACACGCCTAGGGTGAGAGTCTAGTCCTGTCTTCAGAATGCGTGCTCTATTCACAGTTCGGTTCATCTAGGATATCATGCCTTACCGCTCGCATCCCTATCCTGCTGGCACGGCAGAGTATCCGACCTATAACGTCATCTCGCAGTACCAACTGAGGCATGCTGCCGCCTACGCCGAACACATCAGGCTCGGCCGGGTTGTCACTCGTGTGCGGTATCCGCCGCCGGGCCATGCTTCGAGGAGCAGGTGGCTGGTCGAGTGGACGCCGTCTGCGACCAGCCAATCTCCCGATATAGGAACTACCTTTGAGGAAGAGGTTGACCACATCGTCGTCGCGAATGGGTCAGATTCGAGGCCATTCATCCCACACATCGACAACTTGTGGGCCTGGAAGGGAGAAATCCTACATTCGAGGTGGTACAGAGACGCGAAGGAATTTGCTGGAAAGGTAAATATACATTTCCCCATTTATTCGTCCATGAGGCTCAAGCTGAAAATACGATAGTCTGTCATAGTGGTTGGTGCCGGCCCTTCGAGTAAGCAGTTTCTTTGGCCGTTGCGTTCGTCTCAGCTGATGAATATAGGTGCAGACATTGTGCGAGAACTGGGAATGCTGTGTGTCGAACGCTCGCCTTTGGCGCCGCGGCGGATTTATCGTTCTCTTCGGAGCCAGCCTCGTTACGACATTGAACTCGACAAGGGTTGGTCCGAACACATTAACAATGTTGCACCAATACACACCGTCGAGGCCCCTTCGTCAACTTCTGCCACTGGCACGGTCATCACAGTTTCGGCAGAGATTCTCAATGATGTAGACGTGAGTCCTGCATCACATATCGATCGATTTGCAGAGCTGAATTGCCACAGGTCATCTTGTTTGCTACCGGATACCTGTTCCGCTTTGAGTTCTGCCGTCCGTCGGATTCTCCTTTCGACAAAGCACCCTTGTTGAGGCAACCCTATGTGCCTCCCGAGAATCGTCGACCATCCAAGAGCCTGGTGGGCCCGGCCCGACTCGAAGGCGGACATCGTGAGTTCCATCCCCTCCCTCAAGATGAAATTCAAGCACCGTTCCTTACTGATCCACAACCAGGCGTTCACAACCTAGACGCCCACCAGCTCTTCTATCTTCCGGACCCCACCCTGGCATTTCTCCTACTCCACGCAGAAGCTATACCCTGGCCGTTTTCTGAAATGCAAGCCCGTGCCGTTGCGTCTTACTGGTCCGGCACGCCGCTCAAACTGACACCCCATCCGGACGAGGATTCGGATTCGCATTCTATCCTTGTTCTCGGCCATCCAGGAGAGTAAGTCTGTCCTTTTTCTTTTGTTGCATTACTGGCCGGCGGCTAAGTCGACTGTCTGTGCAGATTTGAATATGCCGAAAGACTGCTGAGTTTGATTGGAGAGGGGGGATCAGAGGAGGTTGATGCGGAAGGACGGTGGGGTGCATGGCCCGCTTGGAAGCAGCATATCAGAGAGCTTATCGACTAGAGAAGCGGAGCGCACGAAGCGATTGCCTACCACATGGTACATAGAGTGCTCTTACAACTTGCTAAACAACCCGTCGTTGAGGAATGAAAAGCTGTCTCCCAATACCGCATGATCCGAAGCACTGTACATCCATTGTGATTCTACCGAGTCCATTCGGATCGAAGAAAGCCAAGCGGAAGAATCGGTCGCCGTGTTGAACATCGACATGTCGTCCCGATGAGCTGGTAGATGGGTGCTGTCTGAGACGGATGACTGATTAGTACTCCCTGAGACGATAGGAGACTCGGCTCCGACGCTATGCTTGAACAGATTCTCAGTTCCGGCTCTCTGAGTGAAATCGCCTTTCCAGGAGGCCCAGGTGGAGACCGGCGTAAGGAGAGACCCTTCCGCCCTTGACGGGGATCGGGCCATCCTCCGCGCCAGGACACGAATAGCGACGGCTTCGCTTTGGGTATTCGAACCGTGGTTGTGATCCAATGTTCGTGACAGTTGAACAAGCAGTTGTGTGACCGTCTCGACGTCCGGAAAGGGAGACGAAAAGACGAGCAGAATGTCGATGGCGGTGAGAAGATCTGGTCGGTGCTCAAATGCGAGGTTCGAGCTCCTCAACATACAGGCGATTAGGGTATGTGCGGCGGCGGTCACATGGGACACTGCGAGGAAACCGCAAAGCCGAAGAAGACCCAGATGCCTTAGTCGTGCATACGTCTTCACTGTGTCTACCGAAAGGCCGCAGGCTTCGGATGTAGCGAAGCTTGTTCTGTCCTTCGAAGTCCCGGAACCGGCCTCCAGCTCGTCAATAAGAGCTTGACGTGCTATAAGGGTCCGGACGAATTGAAAAATGGTGCGGACGCGGCAAGAGAAGAAGAAGCCCAAAGTTGGATTGGATGTCATGTCGACTTGCGACAAATATGGCGGGAGATCTCTCTCAATCTGCCAGCCGTAGTCTGTTAAAAATGCTCGGCCTAAACCTTGTGCTGAGGACGGGGCTAATACATACCTCGTCCAATCGTTTCTGGGCCCGCTTCATGAGGTCACCGCGGTCTGGCGGGCGGTCGTGCAGGGAAAAGGGGGCGGCTGGGGTTCTTGACGGAGCGTTGATCGCAGATAGAGCCTGGATCATGGCTCAATGTGAGGGTCGAAGAGGATGAGAGGCGAACGCACCTGTTCGAGGACCATATATATCTCGATCATCTTCACGGCCGCAGCCATAGCCAGTGGGGGATCGTCCTCTGGCTGTGGAAGAATCTCCGTCTTCTTGATGTATTCGTTATCCACAATGGCAGGGAGGTCGACGCTGCCTGTCTCTCCTCAGCGACATTGTCCGACGAGGCACATTTGACAGACCTACAATCCGATAGCCTGATGAGCGGCGGACGCCCTTGAGAATAGGCAAGTGCAGTATCTAGAGTATACAGAGCCCAAAACAAGCGGGTGCGTATCTGACAGTCAGCAGTTCACTCATGACTCGAGGCACGGGGCGATCTCACCTGCAGGGTCACTGGATCCATGTTGAACTCTTTAGTACTTCGATGTAGCCCTGTGGAAAATGCCAGACCGACGGCTTCCGCAACAAAACTGGAGACCGAACCTGTAAAGTACGTCAGCACTGTGTCTTAACAGTGCAAGGGTGCCAACTGACCAGCGGAATCGGTGCGACCTTCAGCAAACAATGCAAGATCTGCGCTCCGGTCAGCCAGTTCACTATGGAAAATGACTGTGCAGACCAACGATAAAGGGCGAGGATGTGCCGAATGTCGAGCTTGTTCTTGCTGATTCGGACAAAGTCTTGGGCGAGCTCAAAGTAGGCTTCGCCGGCTTGATTGCGCTCCGAAGCTGGAAGAAGCGCTCGAGCACTGTCGACCAAACGCACTGTCACGGCCAGGATGCTCATAAGAAGTGCGCCGTACTGAGCAGTGCATACAAGGCGGCGCTGGGTGACCGCGACAAACTCCTGCACCAACTATCAGCTCCGTTGTCCAGATCGACGGGTGTAACCTCACAGATAAGAACGAAGGGGCGTGGAGTAGTGGAAAGAAAACCGCTGGAGGAACAACTTGGTCAGCGTCGCTCGCGTAAGGGACGACAGAGTGAACGGACGAGTGGTCAGATGATAGTCAATCAGCTTGGACATGAGTTCCTGTGGACAATGTTGAAGGCAGAGATCGAAATAGTCTCCGGAAGAAGTTGTAGCCCCGGTAATGCCCAGTGCACCAGCAGAGTGAGACGCAAACGATGTCCCCGTCGTGTCGCTCTCGTACACCTCGACAGTTTGGAGCAAACCGAGGCGCGCGAATAGGGGCATTCCAGTTGATGGTCCTGAGTGCACGATCTGATCATCCGAGTCGATGAGCAGGAGATGTTCTTTACCGGACCGGGAGGGCGTTTCCGGCTGCTAGCACGGCCGCTAAGTAATCAGCAGGGAGTCTTGAGGAATACGTTGCTCACATCTGGTTTGAGATTCGGCGTCCTGGATGGAATTCTGGACGATTGGCCCGGTGATGAAACACTCGACGGACATGCCATCGGGGACAAATGAGCTGGGGAGGAGCAGCTGGCCCTCAAGTGCTTGTAACCCCTGATGAGCTGCTCAGCACTGTCATGATTTGATGACCATGGAAGCAACTCCTCCTCACCTTGTGTCCTCGGAATGTTTCACGACTCGTCTTCTGTCCAGGACTTTTAGAACTGGGACAATGGCTGCACATCGGATGTCGCATAGAACAACTTACGGCGTCGAGAAGGTACATTCCTTACCGCCTTTGCTGCATCTCACACACGGTCTCTGGCCATCACAACGCACTTTCCTCCGCCTGCAGATGTCGCAGGCGACCAGCATCTTCCACCTAATATCGGACAAGTCCACGAGGCCTTCACTGTGCTCAGGCGCCGACATTGTAAATACCAGGAGCCTAGCCCAGCAAGGCGTGTCGGCGACGTTGTGTAGTTGACGACACACAGCAAGCATTCCGACCTGAATAGGCCAACGCTGGGTTTTCCTGACCCTATGTTGGTGACTATGGCCATGGATGGCGTGCGAATCGCTTATCAAGTCGCCATCCTGGGCTTCCACCGGCTGGTGGGTCAATGGGTCTTGGGTATGCACAGGCCCTCAAACTTCTGAGTGACGCCCTCGGATGGCCGAGACACTTCGAGATTGCAACTCACCGAACAATTCTTGCACCATCACTCTCTTGACTCTCTATAAACATGTAAAGTCTTGCAGAACGGCCTCCGGGTCGAGGCTGACCCAAGCATCATCGAGCCTGCGTTGAACACCAATCAATCGCCATGTCTCTACTGCCCCAAAGCGCCGGGTACGCGACCAGTAAGCCTTCACCAGCCGCGGGATGAGAGTTCCATGTTGTTTGACCACATGCAGTTATGGTCGGTGGTGCCTTTTTTGCTGCACTCATGAACGCCATCACTTGGATACAGAGAAGATACACCAACTTTCACCCTGGAAAGGTGGAAGAGTTCTCGTCGGCTTCCCGATCCATCAAGACTGGAATGTATGTCTGAGCTCGTCTTCCACGGCGACGTTCCAACTGGCTCACACACTTACAGGTTGGCCGTGGGAATCGCATCTGCTTGGATCTGGGCCGCGGTATTTTTGCAAACCGGCACGCTCACCTATCTCTACGGGGTCTCGATACCGTACTGGTTTGGCATGGGAGGTTTTGTTGGTAGGGACAAACAACCGGTTCAATTAGACAGAAGGAGACTGATATCGAGGCAGAAATTGCTGCTTTCGCATTTGTCTCATCGAAGATCAAGGCCAACGCCAGCGGTGCCTCGACGTGAGTCCTCGCTCAGCACAGGACGGAGGCTTGCAGGTCCAAACTAATCCTTCGCTTGCAGATACCTTCAAGTGGCCAAGGTACGCTTTGGCACTGCTGGTCATGTTGCGTACATGTTCGCCGCCCTAGTCGCAAACTTTGTGGTAGGCAGTGAGATCCTCATCGGCGGCGGAGGAGTCATCGCTGGCATGACAGGTATCAGCCAGTATGCCGCCGTCTGGCTGTTGCCGTTGGTCATTGTTGCCTACGGTGTGTTTTGACCTTCTCACACCTAGCTGTTACTGACCCTCTGATAGTCCTGACTGGCGGTCTTCGAGCTACCTTTGTGTATGTATCACGCCAGCCTACAGACCAAAGCCCGTACTCATCTGGCCTCATAGAGCAGACTATCTCCACTGCGTTATCCTCTTCTCCTGTCTCCTTGTCCTCGTCCTGGCAACATACACACGAGGCAACGTCATTGGTTCACCTGGGAGGCTGTACGACCTGTTACTCGCTGCTTCCGAGGTCAGTCATTTCTAGAGTCTAGACTCCTCCATAGTGGAGTATGTGCCGGGCTGTGGCTAACGCATCATAGACGAATCCCGCCGTGGGGAATGGGCACGAATCCTATCTTTCCTTCCGAAGTCAGGGTGGAATGTGTACGAAGGTCCTTTTGTCTCCGTGGCTTGGACTGACGAGTAGACAGATTACGCTGTGACGGCGGCCACGTCCTTTTTCGGATTGTCCTTCTGTGACCAGTGAGACACGTAACTCGAGATCACAACGTCACTCTAATGACACATGGCAGGGCATACTGGCAGCGGAGTATCGCTGCTCGACCAGCAGGAACCAGCAAGGCCTTCATCTTCGCGGGCTGCTTCTTCTTCTCAGGTATAGTCCCTTTCAACAGGCTTACAGCCAAGTACTCATGTCTCGATCTAGTGGCTCTTGGAATCGGATCCTCGATGGGCTTAGCAGCAAGAGCTCTGGCGACGGATCCCGCCTTCCCAGCCTACCCTGATGGGCTTTCTTTGGCGCAGATTGGCGCGTATGCTATGTCTTCTACCCATTCTTCGTACACCAGCTGACAGGCGTTTTGTAGAGGACTTGCAGGCCCATTCGCGAGCGTGACAATCCTAGGCAAAGCAGGGCCGGCCATGTATGTGATAATTGCGTTCATGGTTGGTAAAGGATCATTCTTTGGACGGCACTTACTGATCGGCTTAAGGCAACGACTTCAGCACTATCTGCTCAGCTTGTCGCCGTGTCGACTATTTTCTCCTATGACATGTAAACTTGTCATCTCCCAGTCCCCCGGAGAAACACCTACTAATCCTAGCAGTTATCGGGAGTATATCAACAAGGCTGCAACGAATGTTCAGATGATGAGGGCAAATCATGCCAGTAAGTTTTTTTGTGACTGCTTCCGTTTCTGGCTGATCTCTTCTAGCTGTCATCCTTTGGGCTGTCTTCCTTGCCGGTATCGATACCGCGTTTGTGCATATCGGGCTGAACCTCAACTTTTTATTCTATCTCATGGCCGTCTGCACCTCCGGGGCCGTTTTCCCGATTGGTCTCTTGATGTGCTGGACCCGCCTGAACAAGGTCGGCGCTATTTTGGGAGTTATTGGTGGTCTGGCCATGGGCATGGTCGGCTGGCTTGTCACTGCTGTTACAACCCAGGGAAGCATAACTGTCATCACTCTCACCGATAGTAAGGTTATCCTCGCTGGCTCTCTATCGGCTTTAGGGACTGGGGCTATCATACCCATCCTGCTGTCTCTCATCAAGCCAGCCTCTTTTGACTTTGAGCTCACCCGAGCCATCGGCCGTGGTGTGACGGTACTGGATCGCACGACGGCGGCGACTGGGCCGACCGAGAAGCAACCTCAACACAGCCAGGGTCCCATTGTTGAGGCAAAAAATTCCCCCTACGAGCCTGCCCTTGATCGGATTGAAGGGGGCGGTCGAGCCGAAGAGGCCGAGTCGCACTATACCGAAGAAATTGTCAAGCTCGAAGCGTCGCAAAGTCGTTTCCGCATCATCACTGGGATTTTTTTGCTTGTCATCCGTGAGTACTACTTTCCCGTATCTCTCGATGCATGGCTTACCGTTTCCTCAGTCGTCCTCATTCCCGCTCCGCTCGCCGGCACTGCGGTTGTCTACCCACGGGGTCTCTTTGTTCTTCAATGTGTTGCAGCAGCGACGTTCGTATTCGTTAGCCTGCTTCTCATTACATTTGTGAGTACATGCCTTGCGCCTGGCAGCGATGATGGCTGATACTTGAGTACTAGTGGCCGCTGTTTGAGTCACGAAAGGAGCTTGGAACCATATTTGGACGGATCGCCAGTAACGAGCGGCTGGACATCAATCAGGTCCGACAAGAGTAGTGTCCAACAAGTCAAGCAGCAGATCGAGGAGTCATTCAATTCATTTCAATCCAATCCACACATTGACGCAAATCAGGTATAGAGACATAAGCGTTAATGTAAGATAACTAATATGTAGAAAGATATAGTAAGGAGATCACGATCAATAACATTGGTTTTAGACAAGCGACTAATTATCTGTTCATGGACAGAGCTAGATATTTCCTCATTTAGTATATACAATTCATTGCATCAGAGAGTGTTACTGGCATAAGTCATGTGCTCGGTAGGTGGTTACGTGCTAAGCAAGTCAACACTCGTTGCTGTCGAGTAAAGCTAGGGCAATGCGGTCACCGGCATATCTTGATCGCTTGTCGAGGAAATATGTATTTCGCGTCCGAACAGGACCTACATACGTATGAAACCATGGCTTGCGGTTGAAAAGGTATTTAACATCAGTGAGTCAACCAAATGGGTCGAACCTGAACGTGTAAAAGCAAATCTTTTTTGATCCTCCAGCTTTCTTTCTACCAGTAATTTCACATGATAACCAGCTTTTGCAAGGCAGTTTCCTCCAATGTCCAAAGCAAGACTCAATGATATTGACACGCTCAAATTCACGCCATGCATGACCAGACGCTGGCATCATACTAGTACGCGAAACATATCAATAGTGGCAAGGAACATGACCTGCAAGTCTACATTTGATGTCCAGTGTCTATGCATCTGCGCCGAGTACGACTCCCTGAGAAACCGTGTTAGTAACGGAAACAAACTTTCCAAAAGTAAAAGCCAAGTCAAAAACTCACTCTGGTGATCCTACTACCAAGACCTCTCACCCGGATACCCGTCCAGTACTCGTACTGCCACTCACCCTGGGTGACGAGGGTCTCGAGACCTTGAATCGTCTTCCACCCGCCACTCTCCGCCATTTTCATCACATCCGTATGAGCGGGCTTGTAGGCGAGTTCAAGCAAGATCCTTCCGGGCGCACTGGACCCTTGGCCCTTGGGCATCACAGCTTCGGGGACGGGCATCACAAAGACCTTCTTCAATACGCCGGCCAGTGTGTCATCAATGGGAATATTCGCAGGGATGGTGGCGATGGCCACCGTGGGCGGTGTGCGGATCTTACCAGCTCCAGAGTCAAGAACGACAAGATCATACTGCTTCGGGAAATCCTTGGCTAGTTCCTCGATCTTTCGCACGTCTCGACCCACGATGTAGATTGGCTTGTAGCCCATGGTATGGAGCGTCTGGATTGCAGCGCGTGCAGTGCCTCCTCCCCCAATGACGAGGCCGGACTGGTCTGCGTCACCGAGGGCCGCACTCGCTCCCGCGGCACGCAGACAGTCCATCATGCCCAGAAAATCGGTGTTACGTCCCACGAGTTTTATGCTTGCCTTCCCCTGCGCACCCGTGACTGGGACAGGCACAACGGTGTTGACGGCGCCGATTAGCCGCGCGCTCTCATCCACTTCGTCAAGCAGCAGCATCACGTCGAGTTTCAATGGGATAGTCACGCTCGCACCGCCAAAGTCGGCCGCTCGGATCTTGAGCTTCAGCTCGTCCGCGCTGGTCGTTTCGAAGGCTTCGTAGTGATGTGGTAGTCCCGTCTCCTTGAACAATGTATTGTGTAGAGCGGGAGACTTGCTTGCGCTGATGGGACTCCCAAACAGGTAGAATTGCTTTGGCACGATCTCGCCCATCAGGCTTAAGCCCTGACGGATTTCCGCGGCGCTGAGTTGGCCTGGTGCAGCCTTGAACGGGAGGGCCGGGTGGCTTACCGGGGTCATGAATCCATTGAGGATCCTTGATGCTTGACCAGCACGGCCCATGTTGATTGCAATCAGGGGAAGTTCGGGATGCTGACTCGCCGACCATTGTTTGAATTTGCGCAGGGAGAAGTTATCGTCTAGGCTTGATGCCACGCCAATTAGCTTGACTACGTCGCCGTATTGAAGGCAGCGGTTGTACACAGGGATCCAAGACGCGGGGTTGTTAAAGGACAGACGGCCCTGTGGGTCGTGATGAGACGCAATGATGCGCGACGTGCTGCTGTTCTTGAGCGAGAGAATCGAGTTGAGGATACTTTCAGGTAATGTGGCGACCTCGAGGTCGACAAACTCGGCGCCCATTCTTATTGCTAGCTTGCACAGTTCGGCGTACTCGGAATGGGCGTCGTCAGGGAACTGACCGCCTTGTGCAGACGTGCGGACTGTAAAGACCACTGGCAGTGGGACCGTAGCTCGGAGGAGAGAGAGTTGTGCCGTAACGTACTCTGGCGAAGGGGTTCGAGACGAGGAATTCGGGTCCTTAAGGAGGTCGACACGTAGTTCGACAGCGTCGGAACCAAGGCATACTTCGGGAAGGATTTTTAGGTGTGGACGGAGATCTGGGAATGTGAGCGCTACGAAGAACGATTCAGGTTTTTGCTTGAGCTGGGACATTGTGTCGATTTGACCGGTTACCATGTGGAGGAAGCGGTCGAAGTCGGCGGCTGCTTCGGACATTTTTTCGTTGGGTATATCTTGGCTGTAGAACAAGAGGTTACTGCATTCTTCAAACCACGGCTTGCGTCGGAGCCAGACGCCCATCATGTCTTCAACGTACGCAGGGCGTGTTTTGTCAATTTGCAGGAAGTCCATGACTTGACTGATGTCACGCTCGACGAGGAGCACGTGGCCTTTTGTTTGATGCCAGTTGACCAGAATCTGTCGTGCTTCAGGCGTTTCAACGATGCCACCGCCACAAGCAAAAATGTAATCGTTTGGCATGTCGTTCACGACACTTTTGAGGAGTACCAATTCGCGTTCGCGAAAGTGCTCCCAGCCATGATTTCTGACGATCTCGGGGATACTCTTGCCCTCCCGCATTTCAAGCTCAGTATCCAGGTCGATTAGCTTCTTTCCGAGTGACTTTGCAGCCCAGCGTCCGCATGTGGTTTTCCCTGCACCTCTCATTCCGATAATGAACATTGATGCGGATCCACGGTCGAGTCGCTTCTTTGGTGACTGCACGACAGCATCCAGCTCTACGCCTTGCAATTTGACATTGAATTGGCGGGCCATAGTGTCCCACCAGCCCGGCCATGTCTTTCCTGTGCATTCCTTTTCGAGGATGAGACTGGGTTGAGGTGCCGCTAGCGCTAGCACACTGAAGCTCATCGCGACTCTGTGATCATCGTAGCAGTGTACGCCACCTTTAGGTTGTCTTAGTCGAGCTCTGTCAATACCGTCGACTTCGATACCATCATCGAATTGGCGACAAGTCACTCCAAACTTGGCCAGCTCGTCCTCCATGGCTTGTATGCGATTACACTCTTTGACTCGCTGGTTAGCAATACCATATATACGTGTCGTGCTCGAGCCATTGCCTAGAGCGACTGCTGCTAAGACCGAGGCTGTTAAGAAGGCATCAGTCATCGGTTCCATGTCCACGTTGGAGAGAGGCTTCAAAACCCCATCGCGCGGACCGGTCACCGTAGTTGACTTTGCCGTCTGCTTCACATCACAGCCCATTGGCCGAAGAACGTCAACGGCAAACTGTGAATCACCTTGCAGAGAGGACGAGCCGATGTTTGGAATTGTACAAGTTGTTCCAGTGATTGCTGCAATAGCGAGCGGATAAGTTGCCGAGCTAGCATCGCTTTCCACGATGTACTCTGACGGATTGCGGTACGCGCCACGTGGGATGTGGTAAGTATGTTCTTCGCTCTTGGACTTCTCAACTTGAATCCCGAACGAAGCCATCATGGCGATAGTCATGTCAATATATGGCTGTGAGACAGGCTTTCCGCCTACAAGTCTGAGTGTGACTGCTTCCTTTGCGTAGGGTGCGCACATGAGCAGTGATGAAACATACTGAGACGAGACTTTGGCTGCTAGTCTGATTTCTCCTCCGTTGAAACCACCGGAAGCTGCAATCTTCAATGGAAGACATCCCTGGCTTTCTAGGTATTCGACCCCGGCACCATTAACTTTCAACGCATCCACGAGATCTCCAATGGGTCTTTGCTTCATCCGTGCATTTCCCGTAAGCACAGTAGATTTTACATTGCTCTCTTGAGTCAACGTTGCCACCGTAGTCAGAAATCGTGCAGCTGTCCCGGCATTCCCCAGGTATAAGTCTTGTTGGCTGGCTTGAAGCTGGCCGCCGTTTCCGCTGACGACCAAGACTTCGCCATCGTCCTCCCAAGAGAACGTAGCAGCTCCCAGACGAGTCAGTGCTTCCAGCATGACTTCTGTATCGGCCGACGTGAGCAAGTTTTTTACGCTGCAGACACCCTTTCCAAGAGCTGCTAGGACAAGAGCTCTGTTGGAAATGCTTTTTGATCCTGGTGGTGCACAAACAACGTTCAGATCCTTGGGGACGCCGGGTATGACTTCAATACTTGGCGAAAGAACCACACGGAGGTCAGAATCAGCAACAACACTTGCTTTCTGCTCATATGTCCGGCCAATGGCGGACAGGAGAACAACCTTTTTCTTTGCACCGTCGTTCTTCTTGTCCACGCCCATCTTCTTGAGCATGCCATCAACAGTACATACTTTGCCACCTGACAGCTTGCGCACCCTCTCATCATCTAGTCTCGTCGGTAAACCGTACGCAGTTATGCACTTCTGCAAACGCCCGACAGCTACACCACTGAGAACACCGAGATGTCGAGCGAGTTCCGCCTCTTTCACCATACCGATGGCAACACACTCGCCGTGTAGCACTTGTGGCGTGAGAAAAGCTTCCATAGCATGACCAATAGAGTGTCCGAAATTCAACAGGTTGCGCAGTCCTGTCTCTCTTTCATCAATGGTAACGACATGAGCTTTAAATTTTGCAGAGGCGGATATGATTCGAATCAAGATAGATTCGATATCTTTGAATCGAGCTGCGCCTTTCTTGACATCATCATTGACTGCAGCCATGATCAAATCAGCGTTGTGTTCTAGAGCAATGAACTCTTGCTCTTCAGAAATAGCTGCAGTCTTGATGACCTCGGCCATGCCGTTGATGAGCTCTCTTCGTGGTAAAGTTCCAAGGAAGTCCAAGTCGATATAAATTCGGTGAGGCTGCCAGATAGCACCAACAAGGTTCTTGCCGAGAGGCGTATCAATGGCTGTCTTTCCTCCAATGGATGAGTCGACCATGGCAAGCAACGTTGTCGGCACCTGAACGAATCGTACACCTCGCATGTAGGTTGCAGCCACGAATCCAGTCAAGTCACCCACAACGCCACCACCAAGAGCTATAATGACGGTGTCGCGACCGCATGGCGGGCTCTGACTCAACAGCCAATCCTCAATACCATCCTTTGTTTGCCGAGACTTTGAGCTTTCTCCCGGAGGGATTTGGTGAACTAGAAGCCTCGATGAGCTTCCCTTCTCTTGAGCTGCAGTCCGGAAAGCACTTTGAAAAGATTCTATGTAGAGGGAACCGAGGTTAGTGTCGGTGATGAGAACATAGGTTGATGATTCGAGGTTTGTGAGAAGATCGGAGGCCACATAGCTGCGCCATAGTCCGAAGTTGATGATGATGCTTTCTTTTCCGAGTAGACTCACTCGAACCTCCTTCGCCGTCCCATTGACCATCGGCATCTTGACGCACCGACTACCAGGTTAAATTCGCCTGACGGTCTCAACAGTCAATGAGTCAAAAGCTCGAAAGGCCGGATTATTTTCATGTCTTGGCACTTTAGGTACTTGGCAGCACTAGCGCAGCCTTGCAGAAAGGGGAAAGGCATCAATTGGAGAAAAGAAAATCGCTAAACTGGCGCTAGTCAGTAGCATGAGGCTGCAGCTTCCTTCTCCAACGGAAATGATTTTATCCGCGACTAACAATTAATTTGGTAAACACGGAGAAGTGTAGTAGTAGCATCTTTCATCATAGACTGGCTTCAGCACAAAGTAAAGCTATCCAAGTCCTCAGACTCGATACTGGATTGCGCAGACACTTGTTCATCTTGGTGACCCAACCGTATTTCCAATTAGTACTCGTACTACGCATTCCTTTTATATTTGCTCGAAGATCTCAATCATCACACAAAATCCTTGTTAGTCTTCTTTCAGACCCACGAAAGCCTGGCGGTTATCGGAGGCTGAACTGATGGTAGGGTCAGAGACGTCCATAGAAGACAGCACGCCTCTTGCTTCCACCGTCTCTGTTGGCGACTGACTAATGGCACCATCAGTCTCGTTGATGATATTATGTGGCTGCTCATGATCAGTGATTGCAGGAAAAGCCGAGCTGTTTGAAACAACACTGCTCTGTTTTCGAGCTTGGACATGCTGACCGTCCGACATATCAATGGCGAAGTTGATCGTCTTGGTTTGGCCTTTCTGGAGGATTGACCTCGGCGTAGCGTCTGTGTTGTCTTGGGCGGAGGACTTTTGAGGTTTGAGCTGGGGTCCAAATGTTGGATTCCGCTTCAGACAATTCTTCTTCATCTTGTACGTCTCCCACCATGTGCTGTTGTCGTCGCGAATATGCGGGATCAGGTCCCATTTGTCCATGCTCTCCTCTTCGGCTTGGCTGAGAGCCAGCCACGCATAAAGATCCTGGCGCTTCTTTGACCGTTCTCTTCCTTTGGGGGGAGGGCCGCTCGACCATGTCCCCGGAGCTGTCTCTATGAACTCATAGGCTTCGGGCCACTCGCAAATCTCGGCTTTCAAACGTGAACCGATCCAGCATTCCCGCACTTTTGCTGGCTCAGATGCCGATGCTTTCTCATCGGCTAAACACTGCCGCTCTGTTGCCGTGGAACCTCTCTCCAGATATGTCCTTTTCCATTCTTGAAGTGCCTCTACCCACCTTGAGTCATCGCAGGAGAATTTGAAGACGAACAGGATCGTCGGTAATACAATGAGGACAACGGTATACAGCTGGCTAGCCAGATCTGCCATACCAATCGTCACGATGTGGATTGCAAAGGCGAGCCAGCCAATTGACCGGGCTACAAAGTACATTCGCGGTTGTAACAGTCTTGGGCCCTCGATGAACAAGGATGGTGGAGCGAGTAGTTCTTGTGGCATCCAGAATGTTACGGCTTTCGAGTCCGTCTGAATGATCAGAACTTTGGCCGAGGTTCCAGTCCATTCATAATCTGGATATTTGAAATTGCTTCGATCAAATTTCGGACGTTTCATTGACTCTTCTGGATCGGAGACCCTTACCTGCTCCTCTGCATGTTTTGGTGGTGTAGAGTCTTGCGAAGAAGCATCGAGTCGACCTGCCACGCCAGCATTTGTATCTTGACTTGAAGCATGGCTCCGCCTTCTCCTGTTTCTTTCCTCTTTCTCTTCTCTCCTCTCGTCCTGTTGAAGCAGCCATTCCCGCCTTTCGGCCTCGTAAGTGCCTTCTGGCGGTGCTGACTTTGCCTTCTTCACAATCTCATCAACTCTGGCATCCACTGCGGCCCTTTGTTGCCCTACAACGTACACCCGTACGAGTATTGAGATATCCATAGCCAAGGCATTGGCAAACCCGTACCAGTCTCTCGACAAAATGGTCAAGGTTAGCAGGAAGCCATTGAAGACGATGCTGATAATCAACGAGATGGTGATATCTTTCCATCGAGATCTCGGAGGAGTGACCTTCCATATGACGAAGCTTCGGGTGGTTTCGAAGTCTTCAGACAGCATCCATCTTGTCAACCATGCGGACAAATCAGTTGTATGGATACCTTGCGAGATGTTGTAGAGATTCCAACCCGCGGCTTTGTTGGTAATTTGGTTGCCAGCAATGACGAACGCTCCGAGTATTGGTAAATACTCAAGGTAGGCGCTTTTGACAAGACGCCCTACAGCACCATTGACCTCATCTGCCCCGAGGAGGGTGACAAGACCGAGGGCGTCTATCTGGAAAGGAGACCAGTTGTGTACGGCTTCCCATGGCGCCCATGTCATGATGATACTGTAGCTCGTGCTTTGGAGCCTCCACTCTTTTTTCCCCCCTGGGGACTGCCAGAGGCTTGGGTCTAGTTAGGGCCGTGCCGAGCTCAGGGCTTGATCAGGCTGTGACGGACAAGTGGACCATTTGCAGGCAAGTAAGCCTAGTTTAATGCTCTCGATTCTTGACAGCCTCGTTCTTGTCCACCACAAGCATAGTGTGATGGAAGTTGGTGATGAGAACATTCAAAGGTGATCAGGAGAAGACAGTTGAGCGAGGTAGGTTATGGAAGTCGAGAGTCTGCCACATCAGTTTCAGCCCCGGCGTACCGAGCTGCTACGTAACCAGCCCGCCAGTCTGGGGGGCCTTGAAACCTCAAAGCCCTGTCATGAGGCGCCATTAATTGGCCTACCCGAGACTTTGAGGCATCATGGCTTGCGGCTAATTTCAATCTTGGCCAAGGTGAATGACTCTGTCCCTGAGTACTCCGTACTCCGTACCAGCTTGCCAATCGCGTGGCAGACTACATGCTACTACTGGTCAGCATTATTGTTGATCATTTTGCTTTCCATTTGATTAAACGCTGATTCTGACCGATACAAAACCGCAACTCGGAAGACATGGTGAGGAACACATGTCATTTAGCCTCACCGTGTTGGTCTGGGTAGGCTAACAACCGAAGAGAGTGCCCCGACTTTCTTAGCGATGAAGAGAAATCCCGGTGCTTCTCATTCTGAACATTCTCGACAAGGTTGAGCAACAGGACAATGATTGCTTAGGCGGGCCCAGATTTGCTCGTTGTCCGAAAGTGAACTCCCACGACGGTGCATCTTCCCTGCTCCTGCGACATACCCGAGTTTCTTTGTTGAGACGAAGTAGCAGATACCCCTGGGTTGAGCTCCTGTCCACTGCCACGGTGAGTACATTTCAAAGGAATAGTACTGCCCTGCTTTGACTACCTACCTCAATGTCTCGGACCGTATCAAAGCGGGAGTGCACTCGGTCATCACGGTCCTTTGTGCTCATTGTGTGCGAAGCAGTTATGCTGAGTCTCAAAATGACTGGTGGTTGAAAGTGCCTGCTTCTGCCCATATAATTCATGTATAAATACTGTTCATTTGGCTCAAGGACTGTTTATCATCTCAGCATCAACGACAAAGTCACCCTTCGAGGAAACCTTCGAGTCTGGATCACCACAAAACCCAACGATCAGGAGTGGAATATCTTGAAGCAGCCGCACAGATGGATTCAAAGCCGGACACAAGCATCGCTACGGCACAACACCAAGATCCCAAATCCCTAAATCACCCAACGACTTCGGCTGGAACCCAAGATGCTGATCCAGGGATCACATGCGCTGGCTGCTTCCAACCTGTACGAGATGGTGAGAAGTTTCGACGTCTATGCGGCCAGTACTACTGCCCTGACTGCTACCGAGGACTACGTCGATGAGCCGCTCTCATCACCAGCAAAGACACTCAGAAGCGGTACGACATCATTTGTGGCAAGTCTGGCAGCATCTACACAGAAAATTTATTGACGAATCTCTTCTACAACGATTGATTGAGCTAGCGACATTGGAAACAGCATAAGCAACTATTTCAGTTCAAAGGGTTGATGGGGTTTAAGCACGCTGGCTTCAACAGCATACTCCCGTCTTATAGGCGAGGATTTGGGACGGACTTTTGCGGTTTTCACAGTTTGGTTGTTTTGACACTTTTAGATTCGGGGCTTTGATGATACGACATGCAGGACATGTACAGAAAGTCAGGCTTCAATAGAAATGCGAGTATGCAATGGCAGTTTGCTCATCTTTTTTGGTTCTATTTCATCCTTTCTTGGATATGCTTGGTGACACACGTATCACAAGACCGGGCAACGATTAAGTACATTCCCTTCATCTCCAGCACAGGGCTTTCCCTCTTCCGAGAAGAACGAGTGATCCCAGTCGAGTATCTTTCCCTCATGAGTGCCGTCAACTTTTAGCCTTGTGTAACGTGAATAGCGAGTAGCGTGCAGATCGTGGTTGAAAAAGTCCCCGTGCATGGAGTGAGATGGAAGATGTGATGTCGGCTTTTAAGGGTTGGAAATGCAAATGCTGCATTCATGCACATTGAACCTCTTGAATTTGTAGCCCCTTACCAGCCAGCAGTAGTGGCGCCAGTGGTAGCGGTAGCCTCTTGAGCCCAGTCACCACCACCGGTACCTGGGTCGTTCCAGGTGGCATCAGCCTGAGGAGCACCCTCAATGCCTGGCGCAGCACCTGACTCTCCAGCCCAGTCGGCGTTGTCGGTGAAGCCACGGTCAACAGCAGCTGGACCGGCCTCATCAGCACCGGGCTGCTTCTCCTCCTCCTTCTGTTCCTCGGATTCAGGATCACGGTAGAAGTACAGATCGACCACAACGTCCCAGTCAACCTCACGGTTGGCGAGAGTGCCTCGAAGGCGGAGGACCTCACGAGCCAACAGCCACCAGACGAGACCGATAGCGTGACGACCCTTGTTGTTGGTGGGGATGGCAACATCGACGAATTCGGTGGGAGAGTCGGTGTCGCAGAGAGCAATGACTGGGATGTTGACGTACGAAGCCTCCTTGATGGCTTGGGCGTCGGTGCGAGGGTCGGTAACGATGATCAAGCGGGGTTCCTTGAACGAGCGAGTGATGTAGTTGGTGAAGTTACCGGGGGTGAAACGACCAGCGATAGCGACAGCTCCGGTGTGAGCAGCGAACTTGAGGACAGCTCGTTGACCGTAGGGACGAGCGGAAATGACACAGATGTCAGCTGGGTTGTCGATGGCCGCGATGATGCGGGCTGCGAGAACGATCTTCTCCCTACAATCACAGTCAGCAATGTTGTTCAGACGCTCTTCCGAAGAGTTTCAATACCAAGTCTTGGAGATATTGATCACGTTGACACCGTCTGGTCGAGTCTTCCAGAGGTATGGCTCCATGTGCACCTGCAAGTTCTTAGATCCCAGGTGACATTGGGCCGCCAGGAGCATCTCAATGTCCTGGGACGTAGGGTTGAAGATAGCAGGAAGGTTCGAAGGGCTCGCCATGTTTGCGACTGTGTTTAGCGACTTGTATGGAGTGAGTTCGTAAAGGAAGAATGGCAAGCTGAAGAAGTACGAACTGCGATTGTAGACAATCGGCCTTAGAACCGCAGGAAAGTTCGTGCGACAAATTTACGCCAAGATTTTAAGACACTTGTCCCTTTCCGGGTTAGGTTTGTCCGGGACCGGAACTATGTTTTTGCGAGGGGAGGTCCCGAAGTTCTTCGAGTATTTCGTCCAAAGTTGCTGCAGCAGACTGTGCTACCATCAGAAACCAAGCAACAATGCCTCCACGCGCGTTACCCGCCGTGGTAAGCAGCGCGTTTAACTGTGAGTAGAGTTGTTATGTTGTCAGGACTCTGTTAACCCAGCTTTCTAGTAACGAGCCTCCTTCAGAGCTTGCCCGCGGTATCACGGAATCAAGCCTTCACAAAATGTTCCACGTGCCTTTTTTCGACCACAGCTCCACTGGATGCCAAACGAGCAAAGAAACGAAAAGTTAGGAAGCATAAACATATCGATCCATATCGGGTAGCTCAGGCGCGACAAAGAAAGTCCGCAAACCTGGCTCGACAAAAGGTGCTTGAAGAAGAACGAAACCTCGCTTTGGGCGATCCCATCAGATCACGGCCAACTCCCTTCGTCAACTCGCTTCGCGCTCGAGGCCCTCTTCAGACTCTGAAGGGAGATCACTTGAACTATTTTCTGAAGAAAGACGACGTGGATAAATCACTGGAGTATTCTCGATGGCTCACCGAGCCGCTCCCACAAGAGAATCCTGTTCCAGGACATGCAGAAGAGTTTCAGAAGAAGATACAGGAGCATGTTGCTTCTCATGAAAATGCCTCCAAAGCTTTGCTGGCGATAGCAGATCTCGAAAATTCTAGCAGCAAAGACAGACTTCGCATCAACATCCAGAGATGCATTGAAGAATTTGGCCGCCATAGCACGGACTCGACCATACCACCTAAACCACAAAGCCTACATGCTCGAGGACCAAGCACAGTAAAACGACGAGTTGGCTCTGACACTGGCTCTCCTGAGGTACAGATAGCAATCATGACGGCCAAGATTAACGTGCTAGCGGACAATTTACACCATAATGACAAGAACAACAAAAGAGGTCTTCGATTGCTGGTTCACAAAAGACAGAAGCTCATGTCCTACCTGAGGCGGCAGGATAGAGGAGGCCCTCGATGGCAAAATGTTGTCGACAAACTTGGCTTGAATGATGCCATGTGGAAAGGCGAGATCAGCCTACCTTGATACACTAAAGTCATTGGGCAAGGAGTTTTGTATAATAACATGTCAACAACAGTGCATCCGCTGGTTCACGCTGCTGTAGATTTTTCAGAAGGAATCATTTCCCTACCGTATCATACTTCCATTTCATATCTAGACAGTGAACATGATGTTGTTTCTTCAGTCCCTTTGTCTCGTTTACCATCCGCCATCAGCCTTCTCACCAGGCTGAGGACAACTTCTCACATTGTTTCAAGTGCCAATTCGCAACCAAGGGCTGAACCAACCCTCTTCGCACACTAACAAGCCACGATAGCAGATGGTCACCGCAGAGAAGTGGTTCACGACGTTGGCACTCCCTTCGCCTGTCCAAGGGACACCCATTGTCATCTTCGTATAGCTCAATCGTTTCAGCCTTGTGGTAAATTTGGCCATCCTTCCCCAGCAGCGCAAATATTTGGAAATAGTTCTCAACTCTCGTCTTCCCATCCACTCCATTCGCTCGCATTGAACGATCTATTCTATGACCTGGCCAGATCGTATCTTGACCGAGAGGTACCATTCGAGAGCCATGTCGCTCGCTACATTTGTCAGGCGCGGTGCGTTATCGACGCAGTTTGTTCTACCCAATACTTTATACATCGCCCGCCACACCTCATCATTCTCTTGTCTGTTGTTGTTCCTACAGCTGCAGAAGACACAGAATCAAGACCTACAAACGTCCTCGTCGCTGTCTTCGTAATCAATCGTCCTTGGAGAGCACGCCATTCTCCATTGCTTAGCTTTACGCTTGCACGAACGAGAACCCGGAGAAGTACTTACCCCCCATCTCCATTATGACTCGAACGAACGCGCCGGTTAGTAATCCTAAGAAGGCAAGCCATTGATGCAAACAGAGCCTTGATTGAGTATATATAAGCCTAAGAAACTCCTCCTGGTGGAGTGCTGGTACATATAGTCTTAGGCAATTCGACGACATCTACAACCATCATGGCTACCGTCACCACCAAATCCCTGTACGACTCACTCGGCTTGACGCATAACGTCAGCAAGACTTCCTCGGGCTCAGAGGTCCATAGCTATACATCGGACCTGGGTCCTGAGACGCCTATATTGACATTGATTCACGGATATCCTCAATCTGCATATGAGTGAGTTCCAGCCCTTGGGCACATCATGTAAGGACTTGCTGACAGCGACGGTGACTGTGCATAGATGGCGCAAGGTGGGCATTAGCACCGTTGAACTTATACACACCCCTTTGCAAGCATAGCCTCTTGAAATGCACTCAATACCTTACACGCTTGTGTGGCTTCTAACATGGTTTGGCTGGTAGGTCGTACCAGCTCTGAAGGGCAAGATCTCGCTCTTCGTTCCTGAAGTAAGTCCACTCCGCATCTCTCCCTCGCCTCCTTAAGTGGTACCGTCATCATGGAGACTGATATTTGACGTCTAGCTCCCGGGCTATGGAATCTCAACACCCATCAAGGACAAGGATGCGAATACCAAACGCGCCGTGGGTACCGCGCTCCTCGAATCTCTCGCATCGGCCTTCAACACCTCCCAGACCCCACGCAAAGTGATTCTCGGCGGCCACGACCGCGGCGCACGCATCTCCCATCGTCTCGCCGTGGACTTCTCACACCCCATCACATCACCATCTCCATACTCCAAGCTCAACCTGACAGTCATTGGCACCGTCCTTCTCGACATCGTCCCCACGCTAGCTCAGTGGGATGCGTTCGCCGACCCGGCCATCAGCCAGGGCTACTTTCACTGGCCTCTCCTTGCCAACGCCGAGATGGCAGTCGACATCATCTCCGCGTACGGCGGTGCACGGTGGTGCCGAGAAGCACATTTACGTATCGGTGGTCTCAACCCCGAGTCGAGCACGAGGATAACCTCAGACGGCGCATTGGACGTGTACGCAGAACTGTTCGACAACAAGGAAACCCTTTACTATACGGCGCTCGACTATGCAGCGGGTGCCGCGCCCGAGGCCAACGAGCAGAAAAAGGACCAGGAAGAGGGGAGGAAGGTGAATATACCGATTTTGGTCATGTTCTCCAAGGCGAGGTTGGGAGCTAGGATAGACGTTGCGGGAGTGTGGAAGGATTGGGTGTCCAAGGGTATTGACTACCAAGGCGTCGGGGTGGGTGAAGGCTACGGACACTATCTGCCCGAAGAGGCGTATGATATTATCGTTCCAAAGATTGAGGAGTTTTTTAAGCAGGTGGCGTGAGACAACCTACTATCTGCCTAGGTAGTTTAGATGTTCAGAGTTTTGCTATGTCAATATCAACATCAACATCAATCCACTCGGTTGAAAGCCGTAAAAAACACTCAATCTCAAGTATGTGCAAGAAAGACAAACAAGGCGAGAGCCAGAGTAAGGTGGACACATCATCATACGATGCCCAACTTCTCCAGCACCTTCGCTACACCCACTGCCTTTTCCTCACCAAAGCGACCAGTCACAATCTGAATGTTCACCGGCAGACCCTGCACGACCCCGTCGTCCCATAACTCCTGATACATTTTGTAATTGAAGTCATCCGAGAAGCCTCTCGTCTGGGCCTCGTGTGCTTTCCACTCGTCGTTCCGTCGCGGATCGTCCAGCACATGGTCGACATTGCCCACCGGCATCGTCAACACACTGTAATCCAGCATGTTCCACAGAGCGGTGTACCCCACGTACTGCTGGCTCTTGACCCAGACCTTGGGCCGCATGCCCACCCAGGGGGTGACGGGCATGATCAGGGCATCGATGCCAGACTCGGTCCACCTGTTCAGATACGCCTTCTTGTACTCGTGGATCAAATCACTCAGGTCCATTCGCTCCTCTGGACTCAAAAGCGTCTCTTCGGTCCCGACCAGCATTCCCTGGATAAGAGGCTCGTCGACCATCTTACACAAGCCCTCGAACCTCTTGCCGCCGTCCGCGAGCACGGCTTTGACCCAGAGATCGTAATACGCGGGCTCGTGATCCCTTGCGTCCCACTCGACGACTTCGTGGCCGGCTTGCTTCAACCTCTCGACAACTTCGCGCACAGCCCTCGCGATAGGCGGATGCGGCTTGACCGCGCCGTCGTCCACGATCCACCCGATCCGCAGCCGCTCCTTGTTCTGGACCTGCTCGTCCAGCTCCGACCGCCACGGTATAGGCAGGATACTCGGGTCCGAGTTCCAGGGTTCCAGGCTCAGATAGGCCTCCATGAACAACTCGATACTTCCCAGGGAGTTACTCATCGGCCCTGCCACGGGGCGGATGATGTATTTCTGATCCTTCGCGCTCTGGCTGTACGGCACGCGTCCCACGCTGGGACAAAGACCGTACAGGCCCTGCAGTGCCGCAGGGATGCGTATACTTCCACCTATATCCGTGCCGATGCCCAACACGCTCCCTCGCGCGCCCACGAGGGCCCCCTCACCGCCGGAACTGCCGCCGCTTATCAGCGCCTTGTGCAGCGAGTTCACGCTCTGGCCCCAGACGTGGTTGTAGCTGTCGCTCATCATGAGACTCTGAGGGACGTTCGTCTTGCAGTACACTATCGCGCCGAGGGCGCGGTACTGTTGGACCGTGAGCTCGTCGGCCTCGGCAGGTTGCCCTATTAGTCCGACCCAGCCTAGGGTCGTGTCGTGGCCGCGCACGATGTGGTTGTCCTTGAGCGAGATCGGGATGCCGTGCAGAGGGCCGACGAATTCGCCCGTGTCTGCGTACCAGCGGTCCAGGTCGCGAGCTTGAGCTATGGCTTCCTCGAACATCAATTCCGTACAGCAGTTGACGAGCTGTGTGGCGAGGGCGGCGCGTTTGCAAAAGGCGCGCACGACGGATTCGCAGGTCCACGAGCCATCTTCGTACCGTCGGAGCTGGAGAGCATGACATTAGCAATGGTGCCTCTATGTGGTGTTGGTCAAAGGGGAAAAAAAAGGAGGATGCTTACGATTTTTCGTGCCCCGATAGTCGAGGTTATTTCGACCTCTTGAGGTGTAAGAAGACCACATCGCTCAATCACATAGCGGCTGTCCTGCAATTTGGTGGGTTTGGTTAGCATTGCCAGACAAACCGAAGGAAAGACGGAGAACAACGCCGCGCACACGCACGTATCAATCCTGCAGATGGCCCGAGGAAGATTGTAGACTGCAAAGAGTCAAAGAAACAGGCAACACGGCGACTACCTATTGTCGTTCCTTTGATGATCGAGAGATGATAGATCCAGAGAACTGTGTTGTACCTACTTTGAAATCAGGCGGGATAGACTTCATTCGCCATTCTTCAGGTATAGCTGAAAGCTGGGCTTGTCGACGTTGTAGAGCCGTCTCCTTCCAGTGCGGGAGAGAGCCCATCGTGGCCTCGGTAGCCTTTGCCTTACTCCTAAGCGTATTCAGCACAGAAACTGCACACTTTCAAGACGGGTCGACGATGACTGTCGTACTGTTGGCGGCAATGATAAGGGTATGTAAGTAGTCGGGTCCAAAAGACGTATCGGGAAGATGATGCTGGCGATAATGTAATGTGGCAATGAAGAAGATGTGTGATCTCTGTGCTCTGTATATCAGTGACGGTGATGTTCAAGGTCTTGGTGCGTGCACAAGAAGATGGCGAGGGCAGATGAGGACCTTTAACGGGAAGATCTGATAACGTATTGATATGTCGCGATCGAGGTGGTGGTGGAGCGTCCCTATATAATTCGCACTCCACGTTTCCTTATCGCTGCTTGTGAAAGCGCCACGGCATGCAAAGGCGTTGGATCAATGCACCTGTCACGCCACTGACCTGAACTTCTTCCATACGAAGTTCAGATACGGAGTAAACGTGCCGCAAATTGCTACAACCAATATTTAAGATATACATAGCCACTGGCCGGCCAGTAAATGCAACCCCTTGTTGACTATCGGCAGAATGATATCCCTCTGACCCCGTCGGTCTTCGCCCACTAGAACCCACAGAAAAAGAGAGAACAAGAACAGAAGCATGGGAGAAACATGTCATAATTCATTATAGAGAAGAGCAGCGAGATGTTGAGCAACAAATAGCGAGTCGCAACGTTCTCTCATGTCACCTACGCACCACCTTCCTCAATCACGGAGACTTCTCGACAGCTGTCCATCTTCTCTTCCCAGGACTCCTGTCTCTGTGCACTGATTCACCACCCCAAAGTCCACGTTGACTGGAACTTCGGACAGGCAGTTTTTCTGCCTGCCAGGTTGGTTCTTCTCGAATGCTGCCAGACGTACTGGTGGTCTGAACACTTGGGCTTGCTCCAGTCTCACTGGAGTCGGCAGTTTCGTCTCTTGAGTAATGACTTCCTTTCCGCCAAAGCCCAGTCGGCGGGTCCTCGTTGCTTGCTGGATCGGCAGCATGAGATCTTTGACTCTGGCTTCTTGTCACAAGCGCTGGATGGGAGCCACGGTGGTGAGAGAAAGATTCTCCCAAAGAAAATCCCTCTGGTGAGTCTGCACCGACGGCTCGACGACTGGCAAACGCTGGAGATTTTCCGAGTCGTGGCGAGTTCAACCCTAGTGGATTTGAGCCGGCTCGCAAATGTTCGGTCGAAGCGATAATCCTCATTTCGTAGTCATCGGAGATGCTCAGGTCCAGTGACCCTCTGCGTCGTGACGGTGACATTGGCGAACCCTCCTTATCTTGACCCTGCGTTCGAACGGCCATGGTCAGGGACGCAGTGGCTACATCGTGCAGAGCAGGGGCACCTGTAAGGATTCTGATGAGCGCATTGCAGCCTGCCTGATGGGTGACTAGAATGAGGACCAAATCCTCGTCTTCCTTGTCGGCATCACCCTCCTCCACCGCTTCTTGTTCATAATAGTCAATCATTTTCTGCAAGCCATTCCGAAATCTTCGATGCATATTTCCCCACTCTTCATCGAAAGGACCCCCATCGCCCCAGTGCAAAGGCTCGGCTTCACTGTCCCAATCGTGGTCGATTGTCACACAACCGTCCCGGGCATGGGCAACGTATCCTGGCGGAATTTTGTCCGACGAGCCCATAGCATACGTGGGCACAGGTGGACTGTATCCAACGGGCTGTTTTTGCAGATTTCTGTTCAAAAGCCTGGCGCCATTGGCGAGTTCTGTCCCAAATGAGATGTTCCGCGGGCGCTTTGGAAAGGAATGACCCGCAGCAGCCATTGCCCTCAAGCCTGTCTTTTCCTGGACAGGCACAGAAGCAGCCTCACTCTCTTTCTCCTCCCAATCTACTGTCGGGAGTTCATAACTCAAAGATGCTGAGAGGTCAGCACCTTTGATCTCTTCCTGTGGAACTTGAAGGGCCATCTTTGCTTCTGAAACCATCACTGCTGTTGGTGGAGGAAGGGCAGATTCGAAGTAGGTCCGACACTGCCATTCTCCTAGGAAAGAATCCACACGTAAGCGACATGAATTATAGCCCAGCCTATTTGTATGATGGGGCTCGCGGCTTATGGTGCGCTGCAAGGATGAGCTGTCGACTTCGTGGGAATCTGGTGCAAGTTCCTCCTCGGCGATGAGGCTGGCCCGTGAGGAACGCTGTCGGGGCCTTAATCGTGGACGGACGTGGTTTTGGGGATGTTGTATACCAGCACCGATGGCTATGGCCGTCTGAACGCAGCGCAGGTATGGAGAAGTATGTATGATGATCTTCCGCCTCTTGTGAGGACGGTCTTGTGTCGCATCGTCCTTTTGCTCGGCACTTTGAGTATGTGACACATCCAGGTTATGCAGCTCATTGCTGATTCTTACACCGAGTGTCTGTGATTGTATCCAACCACCGTAGGAGAGGGGAGTGTCGTAGGGTTTTTCGGCTGTTGATGTCCAATTTCGGTCGGCTTGATCGAGACGGGCGCCATGTCTATGCCAGAGAGTTAGCCGTGTCGTTAGCATCTACAAGGAAAGAGGGAGCGTACCTGGTAATGATGATTACCGCCGGCTGTTTACCCATATCGCAGGGATTTCGCACTTCGATCGATCGATCAAAGAGAGGACGTGGAGGCAGACTTGGGCGCAGGCGCACCGGGAAGGCGAGTGAGCCGCTGACGGGGCACGACAGACAAGTGAAGCATCAAGAAAACACCCACATGCTGCACAGTGAATCGAGCGATCAATAATGCCTATCAGTACCTCTTGACCAACGTGGCTATGAAGAATAGAGTCATGGTGAAGCCCCGCGAAAATATGATGAAGTCAACACCGCCATGCAAACCAACGCCGCGAAACCCCATAAAAAAGTTGGCATGAGGAGCGAGGAGTGAGGAGCGGTCCGCGTGCCATTTTTGGTCGAAGCCAGCAATCCATCTCAATGCTCTATGTTCGTAAGACGGACAACTGCATGCAACCACAAAACAATCCGATTGTCTTTTACGAAGTAACTCCAGGGCACGAGGATTGCAGCAACTGCCTTGACGTTGTGGTGTTGTTCGACAATACGACAATACGTACTTCACCACCTACATATCCCTCCATGACATGGACGCCGACATGATGGCCGTTGATGTCCTCTTCCTACGATCACCTACGACTGTCTGTCGATGCTCACGAGACCAGGTTTCGTCCTTTTCTTCTCTCCACCGCAGTTGGTATGGTTGTTGGAATTCCAATGACCCTCCCGCTCCAGTGTTCAAACTACAAGGCACACGACCGACCGGCCGGCCGCGATCGTTCAGGCCGGTGCCACTGACATTGCTGCCAAACAACACTATAATGACGAAAGTGGCATCCGAAACAATAGCCTATCCTTACTGCGCTCACCGCCTCTTGAACAAGCCGCCCCGTGGCCTCCCACATCACCACCACAAACGTCGTTGTAACATATGCAGACTACTCCCTCCGAACTACTAACGTGCCAAAAGAAGATGTCTACCCTTCGAATGTCTCATCTAGCCTATATTTCTATCTCTTCATCAACCGCGAGGACTTTGTGTCGGGTTTCATGGGCTAAGCGAGAAGAGACGGCTCGATGAGCTTGAAGACGCCGAGTTTGAAGACGCCGAGCAGGCTGAGATACGCTTGAAACACAGCAAAAAGTCGAATTGATCCCTGGACTGTTAGCACCGCCTAAATATATATACTGTATAATGCAATTCCATCCACCCCCGTGGCTAAGGCCTTCGTCGCCAGTTGCTGTGGTGAATCTTGCCGAAATGAAATCCATAATTGCCTCGATATGCAGACAGAGCCTGCAGTCGCAGAATCTGGTGTACTTGGACACTGTTCCGAGCATACTTCTCGTTTTTGCTGTCCACAGCTGCGAGAGCAACTTTACGCGCGCATACATTCTAGCATTAAAGCAGGTCACAGACAGCGAGGCACGTTTCAGATCCAATTCAACAATGATACGCATCTCGATCGGTGCACTTTCCAAATCCAACCTACCGTTAGCCGGCAATCTCGTTTCAAAATTTGATCAAGAACGAAGGGTTTGTTGTACCACGGCACGGGGTAACGGTCAGCTCGTGCCGGCCCCCATGGCGGCTTTCTGACGGAACAAGGCTGATGGAGATCTTCTTCCCAAGGCCATGAATGCCATTTCATCTCGCTTGTCCAAGGGATCAGCTGAAGTGTGCAGGTCAAGTTTCAAAAGGCCATGCATTCTGGACGAGGCGTCATGTCGACGGTCATGTCGACAGACTCAACACCATGACTGGGCCGGTGGAGAATATAGCCGATAACACGCGGACAAAGAGCGAACGTTGCTGAAAAGCAAGGAACCTGGACAATTGAAATTGGATGGTGAGGAGGTAGCGTGCCTCTCAAGTTCCAAGCTACGCCAGGTCCATGCATCTTTGGGCCGTTTCAAGGTCTCGTGGTCCCATAGGATCATGGGGCGTGGTGGCTGAAAGATCTCTACCCCGGCGCGCGTTCAAAGAGACCGGCTAGGCTAGGCGAGGAGGGATGATCCGCTGCGACCGCTTTGGCAGGGAAGCCTCCGCCGTCGTCTTTCCGCCGTCCTTCTTCTCTTCATCACACTCGACCTTCACTCTGTCAACTTTCAGGCTGCCAACGAGCCACACACCGGAACGAGAGTTTGACAAAAACCTCGTTCGCCGAAGCCCAATCATCTTCTCCAGTCCGTCCTTTCGGCAAGCTTCCTCGCGTGCAGGATGACAGGCAAGCTTAGGAATGTGAACTGTCGTTTCTGTTCGCTATCGTTTCAGAACCCTGATCGCGTCTCCACTAATCCTGTCAACGCTTCAATGGTCTCTGCACGCCAGTTCCTGACGATCTGTGGCCTGGCTGAACGGTGCCTTTTGAGGTCCGCCAATCCCATCCCCAGAGACGCATGCACCCCTTGCAGAGTGCTCTGTCCCCTTGCCTTTCTTTGTCTCGTTTCAGAGTCGCTCGAGTCTCCCGATGCCGGTCTCCGCCTCGCCTTTTCATTCTTTGCATTTCATGTGTCCATTTCGAAGACTTGTCTCTCGCTCATCGTTGATGTCGTTATCCGCTTCATCGCGATCTCTGAGCTACCGACGAACTGTGTATCGTCAAATTTTCGTCCATTCTCTGGCGAGGTCTACAAAGTATGGCCTCTGCAAGCCAGACTCATGATGCCCTTTTCCGCGTCGTGACCATCGTCAGGCCAGATCTGCCAAACCATGCAGCCTTCAAGAGCCTGCATATGACATTGCTCCATACATCATTACCATATCCGGATGCTTATCCAGCCAGGTCTTTCTCCATCGCCCCTGTCATGTCAATTCAGCCATCCAGCACGTTAGGCTTAGGGCTAGGAACATCCAGACCTCCGTTGACATTCTCTGGTGTCTGAGTCCACAGGCCGAGTTGTGACTGGCCCCAGGCACCAGATATGTTGGAAGTCCTGGACGCACAAGTTCCCAATCCGTATCCACCTGCTAGCAAGCATCAGTAGTAAACTCTGCCTGCATCCTCCACCGCTTCGAGCTGCTGTCCAGCATCTTCCCTGTCTGAACCAGACGCTTCCACTTCCTTTTCTTTTGTCATGCAGTTGATAACCATCTGCCGGTGACCTGCATCTCGTGTTTTCCATTTCCTGAGTTCGTCTGACCAGCAGCAAGTCTTGCTTTCCTATTTGTCTCTTTTGTTGTCTCCTCCTTGTAGTCGCATGTTTGTCCTATACGTCTCATACATTCGTTTCCTCCTTCTGTCGACTTCTAAATACCTCTGGACAGATACCGGCGTCTTCCCTGTCATGCTGGTCTGATTGAGAGGCTGCCCGATACAAAAGAACTGACTTCGCTCGCCGTGTCTCGGAATAGCCACCGTCCCAAGTCAGTGTCTTTCAAAGGTGCTGTCAAGCGGACGTCAACCTTTCTCGTCCACACCACCACACTGTGAAACTTCTCTCCTGGGTCGCTGTCTCTTCGGCGCACGGTCGCCCCATGCCACACCATCGGAATATTGTATATCTCTTCAGCATTGACCATCTTGCTGATCCTCCCGTCTCACCTTCTTTCGGACATTTGATACTATCCGTCAAGAATTAATAACCTTGAGCACCTCGATGCTGCTCGGATACTTCTCACGGCATCTGTCTTCATGACGACTCTCCTCGACAATACTGGTCTACCGCTTTGGGTGTATATTGTTCTTATTGTTGTCGGTTCGACCCTCCTGGTGTTGGTTGGCGCACTCTTACTACGATGGTGTTTAAGGCGCGGCTTGCCTCGAGGAGGCGACCTCGACAATCTCACAGGTGCCACTCGCCGAGTTACTTTACGCAGAGGACGAGTGGTACCCACCTCGCAACATCTCTCCCTGACAGGTTCAAAGTTCGGTATGCGACAATTTGGACTTCTCGGTGATAATGACTCTACCATGACCGGGAGGAGAAGTCCCTTTGAATGGTGGAATACTGTCATGGCAGAGAGATCGCATTCCCGTCTGGACCAAATGTCGCAGGTAGAGACCAGCTCTGTGTTATCGTCAAGACCTGCGTCAAGATCTACAAGACGCGATGTGCGGCCGATTACGCCAATCCAAACCCCAGAGAAGAGCAAAGAAGCGACAACGCGAAGCTGGGAAATCACTCCGCCTTCAGCGTCAGCCAGTCCGTCGCCCTTAAGTCGAAGGACCACAGTCAATTTCTCGAGGTCATTTTCTATGCACAATATGCCTAATTCGCCATTGACACAGCGATCGCAGCATACCCTTTCACGGATCTCTGAGAGATCTCCTCATCAATCTATGGTCAGCATGAATTCGCCAGACTTGTTCGGCCATTCTTCATATCAAGCCGCCATAAATCCCGTCGACAGCACACCTCTCCCAGGTCTTGCTCAGTCTGGTGCTGGCACACCTCGAAGACCATCCTATCTTCCGATGGCAGCTTCGAAACCTACCTTTGCAGCCTCTCAGGCACAATCCACCTATCGTTCCAGCCCGTTATCGACACCACCCCTCTCGCAGGACGCCGACTCATTCCGTGCCTCGGCAGGTTACTCGCAACCATATCAACCCGCATACTCGATCGCATCTCGACCACGCACTGCAGATGCAACGATATCCAGGAAATACGGGATAGAGAACCTTCGACGGTCTATTGTTCCTGTTCCGGAGATTCCAGCACCCAAGTCCGTGGTCTATCCGGCCCGTGGGACCCCACAAGTATCCATGTATTATCATTCAAGCAAGTCCCAGCCCGATCTCACCAAGCGTACTTCGATGACCCGTGGGTCAGAGCGGAGTAGTGGCACGACGTTACAGCCGACGAGTCCCAGCGGGATTGTGTACGAATCTCAGGTGCCAGACTACTGGTCGACGAGGCTCGATATCCAGAATCTGTCTTCCACACTGAGATATGACGGAGACCGCATATCGGCCCAGTACGACGTTCCGGCTGATGGCGAGAGGGAGAACGTGCTGGGCATTGTTACCGTGCCGGGAAAACGCGACACTCGAGTACTGAGGAAGAAGTCCCTGAAGCGCATGCCTCGGACTCCCTCGGTAGCTGTATGATTTGTCTCCTTCGTACCCCTTACCACTTATCAACTATCACAAATTTTTGAGCGCAAGAGAGCAAGGGTGCAGTGCACTCTCTCCAACGACTTATCACGACACACTGAAACACCAAAAGGCGATTGCTGCGAACGAATTGCAATTGATATACCCATACACGTACCTGGCCCCCCTTTGTTGGGCGAGCGACTACAGCTTTCTTTCTTCTTTCTTCTTTTTGTTCTCACGCCATCTGATTCTCCTATCTTACCTTATTACACGCGCGGTCAGCCCTAGCCTAGCGCGGGCAGAACTGTTGTTCCATACTGTCTGAGTTTCGGCTGCGAGGGCCTTTTTCGATAATGGAGAGTTGTTGACCCGGATGATTTTCTTGTTTAAACCTTGACCCAGTGTCTGAGGAGGAGCGGGTGCGAAGTATTCTTTTGACATACCTTTGGGATATCTGGATTTGATCCGACTTGGGCGCGGGATGGATGCGGGCTTCCAGACCCGAGAGAATGCTACAGAACGGATTGTATACATGAGTTAGGTACCTAGGTGGTCATCGCCACACTCATCACTCATGAGGTATACTGTCAAGGCGAATCCATACACTCATCTAGATGTTCAATTTTTGGAAACTCAGTGCCCCAATACACACGACGTTACAAGGAGTTGTTGATCCGATTTCATCTTCGCATTTACTGTGCAATGGTCAAAGATCTGGTATAAACTATTCAAGCCACCTAGATAGTACAACGCCATCGCTATGCTGCCACGGCTTCAATTGGTGAGTTCTCACTTTGTGCCCTTTCTCTGTGTCCGGCTGGCGTTGCTGTCCGACCTGAGTCTGGGTTCCTCGCACAAGGCTATCATGTACTCGTGAGCTTCAAACGACATACTGCTCCAAGCTAGGAATCGTGGTAGTGCGCTCAAACATTTTGGTTTCCTACTCTACACTGGCGATTCTTTGCACGACCATCGCCGTAGCGGCACCGCCGCCATTGCAAATCGCAGCGACACCGTACTCGCCCGGCTTCAATTGATGCAGTAACGTCGTCAAGATTCTTGAGCCAGAGCTGCCGAGCGCGTGGCCCAATGAGATGGCCCCACCGAGTAAGTTGACTTGAGCGTTTTCAAGACCGAGAATCTATGTTGATAACATGAGTGTGTCAGTCAGTCATTCTTTCAATTTCACTTTTCTCTTGTCCACATGGAGTCAGTGGGGAGATGTGTGCTCACCTTCTCATTAGCCTTGATGACGGCCGCAAAAGCCTCGTTGAACTCCCAGATCGCAATGTCCTCCTTCTTTAGGCCGGCTCGTTCCAGCGCAAGGGGGACAGCCTTGGCCGGTGCAACGGGGAAATCCACGGGGTCGATCGCGGCGTCTGCGCTGCTCACGATCCTCGCCAGAACCCTGCTGTCCTTGCCGTACTGCAGGGCGATCTCTCTATTACCGAGGACCAAAGCGCTCGCACCGTCGTTGAAGGTGCTGCTGTTCGCCGCAGTGACGCTGCCGCCCTCCTTGACGAACGCGGGCTTCAAGGTCGCAACCTTGTCTTTCTTGAGGTTGTTGTACCCCTCGTCCTCGCTGATCACCGTCTCGCCCTTCTTGCTCTTGACCGTGACGGGCGCGATCTCGTCCTTGAACTTGCCCTCCTTCCACGCCGCCTGCGCCCGCTCGAAACTGCGGATGGCGTATTCGTCCTGCGCCTCTCGGCTGATGTTGAATTTCTTCGCGGTGTTCTCGGCGCAGTTGCCCATGTGGAACTGGTTGTACACGTCCCAGAGTCCGTCCTCGATCAGACCGTCTTTCATGCCCACGTGGCCGAACGGTGGCTGCTGTGACGCGCGGTTGAAGTAATACGGCACGCGTGACATGTTTTCCATGCCTCCTGCGACCTGGGCCTCGGCGAGACCGAGTTGGATGTTCTGCGCCGCCAGCGCGACTGCTTTCAGTCCACTTGCGCAGACCTTGTTAACGGTCACGGCCTCGGTGGTCGTGCTCAGGCCGGCGAACAAGGCGGCTTGACGCGCAGGAGCTTGGCCGACTCCCGCGGAGAGCACGTTGCCCATGTACACGTCGGTGATCTTGGAGGCGGGGACGCGGGACTTTTCGATGGCCGACTTGATGGCCACGGCGCCGAGTTGAGGGGCGGACAGGGATACGAAGGAGCCATTGAACTTGGCCGTGGGAGTTCGCGAGGCCGAGATGATGTAGGCTTCGCCGACTTCTTTGCGCGCGGCTGACGAGGTAGAGAAGTGTGATCGCATCTGGGAGAGGCGAGCGGCCGAGGTCGCCGAGGCGGAGCGCGAAGCCGCCCGTACAGCGGTCGAGGGTAACGAAGACATGTCGTCGACTGTGGAGGAGGAGGGGGAGGTAGAAGTGGTAGTGGGAGTCGAGGAAGCCAGCTTGACGACGGGGAAGAGGAGGTGATACGGGTGTGGGCTTTTATGTATCCTTTGTATTAGTCGGATGCGAGAGGGTACATGCGATGGACTGCCCAGGACAAGGGACAAGGGGATTTGTCGGTTACAAGCGGGGAACGCGGAATTGGAAAGACGGCGAATGTATTGACTTGGTGGCCCAAGGGGACTGCGACCTACTGTAAATACAAGCTCGGCCGGTTTCTGGTAAGAAGATCCTGACAGTCCTCTTGTTCCCTTTGGATGCGAAAAGAACAACTCGTGTTATATAGACGCCTACAGTACACTGTCCGACCGAGTGGGAGCCGCAAGGGAGACTCCAGGCTGAGAAAATGTAGCACGGAATCGGGGGAAAATCGACCTTCATCCTCGGCTCCAGCGTCAAGTCGGAGAAGATCCGGCGTGAACGGAACTAGCCAGATACGGTTAGAGGCCACTGGTCCCGGACGAGGCTAGCCATTCGCAGCCTCAACCGGCATCCACCACTAAAGCGGCAAGTGGTCGTCTTTCTTGTGCCCATCATGCGCAGCCTGCGGCGAAACTGCAATCGAATTAATCATTTTACACATCGCGTGAGTCGTACCAGTTCCTTTCAGCACCACTGCCCATCAAGCTACGTCGAACGAACACCTCCTACAGAGCACACATACAACCACACATCAAGACCCTCGAGATGTCAACCTCAGCACGCCGTCGTCTGATGCGAGACTTCAAGGTCAGTTCATTTCTCCCCCATGTCCTCATTCTCCGATAACAGCCCGCACACCCACCCCCCTTCCGGATCCGACCCAAAATTCACAAACCACCTACGGAACCGACTTTCAACTGACATGGCCACCACCGTTTCTATAGCGCATGCAAACAGATCCTCCAGCCGGAGTCTCCGCGTCTCCCATCGCAGACAATGTGATGACATGGTGAGTTTTGGCTTGTCCTTGCAACCAGGGCAGAGTTATTGATTATTCTATCTTCTTCCCGCCTCCCATTGATTTGCCCCCCCTCCGGCCTGAACCACCGCGAGGACCAGGATCACGAGGCTAACACAATGCGCGCTCCCACAGGAACGCAGTCATCATCGGTCCAGCCGACACGCCCTTTGAAGATGGCACATTCCGCCTGGTGATGCAGTTTGAAGAGGCGTACCCGAACAAGCCACCGGGCGTCAAGTTCGTGTCTCAAATGTTCCACCCCAACGTCTATGGCACGGGCGAGTTGTGTCTCGATATCCTGCAGAACCGATGGTCGCCCACGTACGATGTCGCGGCCATCTTGACGAGTATCCAGTCCCTCCTGAACGACCCTAATACGTCATCTCCCGCGAACGTCGAGGCGAGTAATCTGTACAAGGACAATCGGAAGGAATATGTCAAGAGGGTGCGCGAGACCGTGGAGAAGAGTTGGGAGGATTGAGACCATGGACACACACATCTTCTGCTGAAGAGCAGAGTTGTTGTTATTGTTCTTGTTTCAGCTTACGATGGCCTGCCATGATCTTATCGATGATAAACGACAGCATTCTTCAGAGGTTACAGCGATTGCATGGTATTGCGGGGCAATGGCAAGGCGTTGGGTTAGATATGCATGCTTGCCTTTTGTTCAACAGGGTTTCCTTTTTCTTTCTCAAAGGGTCATCATGGCAAGGTCGAGTTCAGGATCGAGGTCACGATCATGGTCACAGTCATGGTCATGGGAGTTTTGTGCGAGGATACTCTGTATGACACATTCAAATTCACGTTGTCATTCTGAAGTTCCTTTTCCAAGTGCCAATGCTCAGGCCATTCGATGTGATGATCCCAGTTCTGTGATTTCCGAAACTGGTCTGGTTGGGAAGCATGTCGGAGCTGGACTGTGAAACCTCGTTGGGTCTAAGGATTCTCTGCCTCGTCTCAGCTACGATCACGAGTGCTAGAGGCGAGGAAAGGATATGGAACCTCGTGTGCTTACGGAGCACCAAGGCAATCAACCTACTTGGACCAAAGAAGCGGCACGTGACACAGGAAGTGCATACAACAAATCCTAAACACGTGACTGAATCAACACGGACTTCCGGAATCAAAAGGGGCTGGTGAGGCTGATCCTCGTATTCTCAACTCACCAAACTGAAACATGCAGCCTCTGTGTAACGCCACTTTGTCTCTTACACCTGTGAAAATCCTCTATGATGGTCGAATATGAAAAGTGGGCGATCGGAGTCCGAGCCGTTTCGTTGTGGTTGACAGCCACGTAGGTGACACAAGTACGGTTACCAAGACGGAACATTTCAAGAAGAGCTCCGTTCCCAACCACGAGCCTGTTCTGTCCTGAGTATGGCGTACGAGGACCCAGATATTTAAGATATCGCCCAGACTGCTCGTGGCCTTTAACGTGCTTGCCATTTCTTTCCCCGCCTCGTTCTTGCTTATCGTTTAGTGTTCCGGTGGAAAAGAGTCAACTGCATCACCCATTTCGCACGACAACTTCAGGACTTGCTGGATCTTTTCCTTTGTTTTCGAGCATTCTGACAAGTATTAGCACAATGGCCCATGACGTCGAGGCCGAGATCCAAAGGTTTGTCGATGCTGCACGACATTACCAACAATGCCTCGGCGCGGAGGGCCAGAGCCACAGTCAGAGCCAGTTCTCGCATAGGTCTGACGCGCGGGATCAGGAAGTAAAAGCGGTGATGGTGTCAGAAAACCTTCGAGGTAGTCGTCGGACTCTCCTCGAAACCATAGACAGGTGGAGAAATCTTGTCGCTAGCCCAACTGAACACTGGGAACAGACTACGATCAACGTAAGTGATAATTTTGCAATCTTAGCAGTGAACACGGTGATTTTATGAGATGAGGTAGATACTGATAGAAAGTTTCCATTAGTTCTGCGCAGAATCATGCCTTAAATGGTTGCTGGAATTCAATATCCCGAGCCTGGTCCCAGAGGGTGATCATGCATCCACCACTTACAGAGACCTATCAACCGCCACTGGGGTGCCGGAGCAAGATCTTCGTCGAATTCTGCGATTCGCCATGACCCAAGATCTCTTCGAGGAGCCGACGTCCGGCCGTGTTGCACATACGCCGTACTCCCTTGCTTTTGCGCACAATGAGGGTTATCGACAAGTCGTCCTGCTCCAGACGGGGTTCTTTGCACCAATGATGAAGTGTTTGTCCAAGACAATGAAGTTACCAGACGCTGCTAGGGGGCGGTCAGCCTTCAACGTTGCTATGCAAACCGACGAGTCGTTCTATTCGTATGTCTCGAAGGATGCGGAGCTCACCAAACGCTTTGGCGCCGGTATGAGGTTTGTAGCGACTGCCGAGGATACGAGTCCACAATTTCTCTCCGATGCCTTTGACTGGGCTGGTCTAGGAAAGGCACATGTTGTTGACGTAAGTACCTTGAGGCCCGACCCCGATAGCTGTATGTGTACTGTTGGAGTGTATATGTACTAATGACAGAGTATGGTACGAGTAGGTCGGTGGCTCAACAGGCCATGTCAGCGCGTATCTTGCAAAGGCATTCCCATTGCCAAGCTTCACGATACAGGACCTGCCTCCTATGGTCGCCAGAGCCAAAGCCTTGTCGTCGGGCAATATCGACATTGACAAGCGGATAGACTTCGTCGAGCATGACTTCTTCAAGCCCCAACCCGAAGAGTCCCGACAAGCCGACGTTTTCTTGCTCAGGCTGGTCTTGAACAACTGGCCGACTTCAAAGTGCCAGGAAATCCTGTCGCATATCGTGGCTGTCATGAAACCAGGTGCGAAGATCGTCATCAACAACTTCCTTCTGCATGATCGGGGCGCAGTGGGAAAACGTGCCGAAGCACTAGAACGTGCGAGAGATTTGTTCCAGATGGCCGCGATGAATGGAATGGATAGGGATGTTCAAGCGTGGCACGAGTTGATTGATAGTGTTGATGGTCTGGAGATGGAAAAGGTCGTGCCTCAGGTGGGTGGTACCCAAGTGCTAGTTGTCGCATACAAGCGTGCCTAGTAAGTAGGTAGGCCAAGTTGGAATCCATTAACGGTGCTTCGCATATCCAGTAGCAACTGAGATTATGCTCGAAAGCCATGACTTCTGGAAACAATATCAATGGATTATCGACCAGCTTGATGATTCCGATGGCGGCGTACAACAACAGGTTCAACATCCCTCACTGCTCAGGACGCGTTCGCTCACTTCCGCACCGTTTTTCCGACACCGGGCCGGTTCAGGAGGACATTATCTATCTGTTACATCATTCTAGTTCACACTCGGACATACTCAGAATCTCCGAAATCTTGCATCTCTCATAAAAACACTGACAAGTCTTTAAAAGGGGTCCACAAACCCTCCCTCTCGGCAGTGCTTGGAAATGCTTGTTTATTCTTGACAGGATTCCGCTGCAAAGGCTTTCGGCACAATTTGAATGCTCAAGATGGCGTCTGAAGCTTGCACTATGATACCTGCCGTTGTTACGAAAGGTTACCAGCCTCGAGGAGTTTATGAGACAATTTCTGGCTTGAATACATGTGACATTCTTCTCTCTTCTAGGAATGACAAAGGTTGCTAAGATTAATTCTAGATGTCACTGGGTCCGCAAACGCAGAATCGGGTATTGTGGACATATTCGACATCTTCGGCTTCAGTACGCAGACTCTACAAGGCGCTGATATCCTTGCTGCCCAGACGAATTCACTCGTCGTGGTCCCTGACTTCTTCGACGGCGTGGCTGTGAGCCACGACTGGCTTCCGGCAGACTCTGAAGAGAAGAAGGCTTTCGTCTCCGATTTCATGCGTGAAAAGGCCGCATTCCCCCAGAATGTGGATCTGCTTTTGCGAGTGGCGAGCGAGTGCAAGACTAGATTTGCAAATGCGAGGACATGGGCTGCATTTGGGCTATGTTGGGGTGGAAAGGTAGGATGTCGCGCCTCCTTGAATGGTGCAGGTTGAAGCAATTTCTCACAATCTTGTTAGGTGGCGGTGCTTGCATCTGGAGCGGATTCTCCCTTTGTAGCGTCTGGACAGGCGCACCCTGGGTAAGTTAGTCCGATGCACATCAACCCTCCTTGCTCCTCTGACCATGTTCGCTTATTGTGGTAGTCGAATGGACAAGGCGGACGCGGAAAAGCTAACGATCCCGCACATTGTGCTTGCATCCAAAGATGAGCCCGCCGACATCGTCACGGCATATGCTGAGATCTTGAAAGCGAATGGCAGAGGTGGTGTGGTTGAGACATACCCTACCATGTGGCACGGGTGGATGGGTGCTCGCGCAAACCTGGAAGACATAGAGAGTCGCGAAGAATACTCTCGTGGGTAGGTGGACGACTGTGTCGAGTGGAGATTGGGGAATGCAACCTGACTAACGTGTGAGTCTAGATACAAGCAAGCAGCCGAGTTCTTCAAGAGTATCTTCAGCAAGTCGTAAGAGGGGACGTGTAGCAAGCGATCAAGGGTATCTCGCGATGAATCTTGGACAACATTACTAGACTACGACTCCACTTTATACCCTGGGGGGCTGTATCAAGGTTTCGGCCCGACGTTGTGTTATTAACAGCGCCGCTTGCGGTGCCAATGAAGGAGTGATTTACCAGAAGCTGAACCGGCAAAGTCCGTTATCGGTCCGATCAAGCTTGTTGATCCCACCCACCTGCTAGGATAGACCCCATCCAATACATTGGTCAATTAGTAGTGGCGCCCAAATAGGTGGCATGTATCTTTTAGTCGTTCGTAACAACATCCCCCTTCGCTCGGGGCTGTCCGTCCTCGGCAAGCGGCTGTATACTGTCGCACAGTTTGTATACCTATACCGTACCTGGCGCGTCTCTTCGTTTCGCGTCATGTTCTTATGCATAGAACTTCGCGCCTCTGCTAGCAGTGGGGCCCACCCTCCGTTATCGTTCTGTCGACCTTGCAATAACCTGTATGATCATCTTTGACCTGGTTGGCGCTACGGCTCAGATGGCAAGACTTAGGGAGACGTAGAGTATCCAGCATCGTCGAAGACAAACATGTCGCTCAAGTCGACGCCTGGTGTGAACTGAAAGAGATCAAAGTCATAGGCAGTCGGGTCTGAGAGAGGGCCCAGTCCTTCTCTGTTACTGTACTTCCCAACAGGCACAGCACCTAAGGCTGCGCTAGGCGTGGCGGCTACCGCGTCAGTTCTAGCCTGCATGTTGGCAAATGCTGCCGACTCTGCGATCTCCGGCCGACCGCCATTCCGAAAACTCATCAGACAGTCGCAGTCGTACACTAAGCTCGCACCCATTCAAGACTTCACGCGGAGTCGCAGGTCACGCTGCCGCATGTGCGGATGGTTCTCTGCTGCGCTCCAGAATCGCCGCAGCAAGTTCGAGGAGCGCGCTTATCTGTTATAGATATTGATATGCTATCATAAAAGAGTCGAGAAAATTCCCTGGCTTAGCTCTTGTCCAGCCGACGCAGTCGGAGTGTGTCTTCTCAGCTGAAGGTTGCAGAGGCCCCGGAATGACAGAACATATACATACACAATACATGCGACTTCCCCAGTCCAAGTCAAGTAGCGGAGCATCATACAGTTCGCCACCTGTGGGCATTCTCACCTGTATCCTTACGTGAGCTGTGAATAGACTGGGGTGGTCGAGGTCCTTTGTGGAGACATGTCTTTCGTCTTCGGCCTTTCTCGCAGCTCCAGATTGGATCCACCTGGTTCCTTGGCGTTCTTCTCTGTTCCCGGGCCGTGACCAGCTCAGAAGAGCCTCATCATTGGAATAGTTGCCGTGCTCGGCAAGTACCTAAAGAAACCGATACCTTCAGTCGACGAAGTGTGTGAGAACTGAGGACTTATTGAGTCAAGGAGCGAAGCATGCCAATTGAAAGGCATTGTTCCATTCTCATGGGCCGTACGCGGGTCTCGAAGTCGAAGAACACCGCGATACACAGCTCTTGAATACCCAAGTGGGCTGGGGTTTTTAAGGCTCCGCCTCCTCCTGGGTTTGCGCCTATATTACTCGAATCCAGATCTTCGACATAATACTGGTCTCTTTCCATCATTGGAATCTCAAGAGCAGGAAACTTGAAGTCGCTGCGCAGAAGTCATTAGTGAGAAAGCTAGACATCATGATCCTGCCTCTCCTGTCTCTCTCCTATTTGATGGCATATATTGTGAGTTGACGTTACGTATGCTGTCAAACAGACACTAAACTCCGCGCAGGATCGCAACAATATTGGATCCATGGAAGGCACTGGGAGAAGGGCTTCTTGGCAATGGCTTTTCTTGATTGAGGGCGTTATAGCCATCGCATTTGGCTGTCTCAATGCCGTTGCCCCTTCCCAGCCTGCCCGAAAGAATCAAAACCTTAAGGATCTTCACCCAGATAAGCTCCAAGTTGCACACAAAAGAAGCAGCGAGCATAACGTGAGGAGCCCCTAGTTCCGCACCGACCAAGTGTTGGCCAGCTTGAAGGACCCAAAAACGTGGCTTTTGGCTCTTCTCGCAGGCCGTAACTCAACCATTCTGGCTTCCACTGGGGCCTTCCTGCCAACAATCGTCAAGGACTTTGGCTTCAACAAAGTGCGAGCCCAGCTCTTTACGGTTATCCCATACGCAATGTCTTTCATCTCAATGATCGCCATTGGTTACATCTCTGATCGCACGAGAAGCAAGTCGTACTTCATTATCGGATCCCTCACCTCCTGTCTGGTAGGGCCTATCATTCTTATCAGCCCTACCGGCAAAGCAGCAGGAATGTTTGCCACTTGTCTTCTTGTTGGGGGCGCGTACCCGGCGTCTGTGCTCCAGATTGCCTGGATAAAGATCAATTTCTGCGGCAACACCAAACGCGCTACGTCTTGGGGCGTCGCGATGATCTTTGGTCAAGGCTTGAGCATGCCTGGTGCTCAGATGTACAAAGATCCTCCTCGCTTCTTCATGGAACACGGCGTGCTGATTGGTTATGTGAGTATGGGGTTAGCATGTACAATCCTGGCCAGACTCCTAATGGTTCGCGATAATCGCAAGAGGGATCAAGTTCTTCAGAACTATCAAACGAGAGGAAAACGACATCCGGATCTGGGCAAAGATTTCGAGGAGATATATGATAACCATATCAGCTTCAGGTACATTGTTTAACTGCAGAAGATCTTCAGTGGCAGAGGAGATGAGATTGGGAATGCTGGTAGAAGTAACATCTTTGGTGGAAGGCGACCTTGATGTTAGTTCTAGACTACAGATTTTCAGCAACTAGATGAGTGTGCAATAGTATTACTGCAAGTTTCTATTGCCACTTTCAGTTAGATGTGCTATTGGCAATCAAGCCATCAAAGTCCATCAGCTCCTTCATCGCACAAGCATCGAACATCTTGTGAGGAGTCCACTGCCCACCATATTGCTCGCAGTCATCGGTCTCCGTTAGCGTCTTCAAGGCCTGAGATACGGCCACAAAGGTTGCTGACCCAAAGCAGATCGTATTGCGCTTCTAAGGGTCCAACGCGGAAATGAGGACCGGAAACTCTAATAGACTCCCATAATAACAATGATGTGGTACACCGGGAGAATGGGAGATAGCAGACTGGACGAAACTGGGGCGTGGGCTGGGTTAGAGAACATGATTGTAGAAACATCGCCAGTCTTCGAGATGTCTTCTCGAAACTTGATGAGAGTTATCGGTGGCATCTGGACCTGGGCTTACAAAGAAGCGGCAGCATCGAAGCATGCGAGGACTATCAAAGACCATACCCAAGGGCTTTTCGGGCTTCATCAGTGAGATTTTGATGGCCTGTGTATCCCTTGAATTTGGTTTCGTCCAATTCCAATCCATCCGCGTAGTCTGGTGGTGGCTTCCCTGCGAGGGTAGACTGGAGCTGGTTCTTGATGTACGCTTTATTGACACTTGTGCTGGGACAGGCTGCAACGTACGTAACACAAGCGTTCTCCTCGCCACTGTGTTCAGGATCGACGGCGTGACATAACTGCAAAACCTCAATCTTCTTGATCAAACCATACCAATGGGGGCTCAACTTACATCTGCATGCCACCAGACAGTGTCACCGGGCTTCATAGGGGGCACATGGACGAGACAATCCTCCAGTCGGAGGTGTGGATGGGATGCCCTGCTAAGGTATTGACTTTGTGGCTTGAAGGTGCCTGGAAACCAAGCGCCATCGGCATCAAAGGCCCATTTCGTGGCGTCTAGCAGGTCTTCCTCGGCCGCTGGAGGGCTGAAGAAGGGCCTCAGCAGAATGTATGCGATCACTGTGGACACATTTGGATAGAGCAAGATCGTTCCCTCCTCGGGTGCCGCCCTCGTCAAGGCTGTCCAGCCTTGGAACGACCGGAACACCGTGGAGTGCGCAACGCCGGGGAAGAGATACTGGTTGGCGTCTTTCCGCGTACCAAGGTCAAAGGCATCGTGCATCCTCGGAGATCCCGAAAATATCTGATGGTACACCCTCCGATATCCTGAATCCGCCCAGCGGCAAAGGCTCCCTGCGTCGATATGAGGCCCGAGGCCCAGGAATCCCTGCCGAGGGGGTCGGTCACGAACGCCGTCGCTGTACAACAAGGGCTCCGCGGAAGTTTGGCTAGTATCGTCGTGCCAAAGTCCATTCAGTAATCGCTGGAGCTTGAGGTGGTTGGAGTGTGTCCGAACAGCAATTTGCGTGGGTGAATCGTACAGGAGGAGCATGCTCGGACTTTCCGCAGGCCAGCCCTGAATTTGAGGCTTGTTGTCGCTTATATAGGTTTTTAGCTGGTGGTATAGCTCGTTTGCCGTGCTCTCTGGGACTGTTTGGCGGACAACGAAGCAACCGTACCGCTTGATCTGATCGATCTGATCTCCCGAGAATCCATTTTCTAGCCCGCCCTGGGTCTCGAAGATGGGAATGCAATCGCTTCTTCTGGCTGCAAGCTCTGACGTGACGGCTTCCAAGTCCTTGCACACCTGAAGCCAGCTGATCCGGAGAGCCTCCTCCCCGTACTCCTCCAGGATCAGTTTCTTGGCCGCGAGGTAATCCGGGTCCTTGGGTTCATATGCGTTCTTATCTGGGACATAATCTCGCCATGCTGGCCATGTCTTAATCCTTCCGGGCATTGTTGAAGAGAAGTCGAGTCTTGAAGGGGCTTATCCGTTTGTCTAGCAGTCGGAAGATAAGGGAAGAGCAAGACACGGGCAATTAAAGTAGCAGTGATGGTCAGGAACAATTTGCGAGGATTGATGAGAAGTATCTACGACGACAGCTGGACGTCAAATACTTCCCCTTCACACAGCGAGGCGAGGGCCAGGCCCCACATCATAGTCTGGCCTTCACATGATTGGTGAAGTGCATCCACGGCCAAATGAGGAAATGTCCTCCAAGGCCAATGAAACTGGCGATGATCCCTCCACTTGAACTGAAAGCTCGGGCGAGCCTGGGCGAGTTTGAACTCTTAAGACGAACCTCATCCTATCACAACGGGCGGTTTTGATAATGCAGACTTAGTCATTGCCAACTACTCGATAAGCTGGGCTGGAAAAACAAGGACTTTGCCGGAGGATCGCCCACTCGACGGTCGTTGCCGATCAGATGAAGGAATATAAATGCCGACTGAGAAACTCTGGAGGGCGGACGGGGTCTCAAGCCTTCGTCAGCGTCGCCCACCAGTCTCAGCAGCGCCACCAGTCACACACGTGAAGCTTCGGGCAAGACCAAGCGACATTTGCCCAGCATGGCCAGCTTCCAGCCCAAGTATGTCTCTCGACTGGTTCCTAGAAACCCCAAGGTGTTTACAGCGGTGGTGATAGCGGTGGCTGTGATCAATTCTGCGGTGAGTAGATTCGTACCCATTTCTCCTCCCACGACCTGCGCAAGGCTCGGAGGTTCCTGACCTGCAGACTTTGCAGACTCTGGGATACGACTCCTCGGTGATGAACGGATTGCAAATCCTGCCTTCGTACACCGAATATTTCCATCTCAACACAGCGACCAACGGACTCAACAATGCCTCGTCTTGGATGGGTTCTATTCTGGCTACGCCATTCCTGCAAATTGCTCCGGACATGCTCGGGCGCAAGAAGGCCATCTTGATCTCAGCCATGGTCTGCTTCGTCGGGATCATCTTGCAGAGTGCCGCCCAGAACATTGGCATGTTCATCGTCGCCCGTATGGTGGTCGGGTTCGGTTCGCAGATGTCCAGTGCTTCGGCACCTGCGTTGCTCGGAGAACTTCTTCCTGCCGCCACCCGAGGCCGGATCCTGGGATTCTTCTTCTCCTGCTTCTACGTCGGCAGCCTGCTGTCCGCCATCATCAACTATGGCAGCCAGAACATCCAGTCGACCTGGTCGTGGAGACTTCCCTCGCTGCTGCAGTTCATTCCCAGCGCGCTGGCTCTGTGCCTGCTCCCTTTCGTTCCCGAGTCGCCCCGCTGGCTGATCTCCAAAGGCAAGCACGAACATGCGCGCGAGGTTCTGATCGTGGTGCAGGGCGGCGGAGACCCCAGTTCAGAGGCGGCGACAGCCACGTTTGCCGAGATTGAGAGTGCCCTGGCCGCCGAAAGGGCCGTCTTCCGGCACAACCCGTGGAGAGAGATCGCGGCGACTCCGGCAAACAGGAAACGGCTCTTGATCCTCTGCACTTTCGGCGTCATGATCAATTCCTTTGGCAACTTTGTCATCTCCTTCTACTTGGACAAAATCTTGACCCAGGCCGGCATCACCGACACCAACACCAAGACGCAGATCAACGTTATCCTGAGCTGTTGGTCTTTTGTCGTCGCCTGCTGCGGCAGCTACATGCTCGACTTCCTCGGCCGACGCAAGCAAGCACTGGGAAGCGTCGTGGGCATGATTGTATCTCTGTACCTAGTAGGCGGGTTGATCAAAAGTACGTGTCTGCCAACGTGTTTCCTTTTTTCGTTTGCGCTTCCTCGACTAACTCAATGGTTCCTGTTTTTGCAGAGTACGGAGAGAGCTCGAACAAGTCTGGCATCTATGGGACGATCGCCGTTGTCTTCTTTTTCCAAGGCTTCTACGCTTTCTCCATCACTCCACTGACCAGTCTCTATCCGACGGAAATCTCTCAGTATAAGCTGCGGACGACTGGCATTGCAATTTTCCGTCTTTTGGACAGCGGATTCGGGTGAGTCTGAGCGTGCTTCAATTGATTTCCCGACGTGATTGCAATCACACTGCTGACAAAAGTCCCCCCTGGATTTGAAACAGGCTCATGTCTTCGTTCGCACTCTCGTATGCCATGGCAGATCTGGGGTGGAAGTTCTACATGATCAATGCTTCCTACGATATCGTATTCCTGGTCGTTATCTACTTCACCTGGGTCGAGACGAAAGGCATCCCGCTGGAGGAGATCGCTCTCAAGTTTGAGGGAACATCTGCGTTTGCCGATACCAGCGTCATTCCAGGAGGAGAAGAGCCTTTCGGACAAGAAGTGCAGATGCAAGATGTGAAGGAGGCCAAGCATGACACAGCTGCTTGCTGAGGGTTGAGAGGAGGCGGGTGGCGCGGATGGAGACACACAGGGAGAGAGAGTGTGTGTAGACTGTTTGCCGAGCGTGTGTCTAGACAATTTGATCAAATTTGGAAATGCTAGCAAAGACTACCCATCGAAAAACCAAGCCTGGACTCTCCGCGCAAACACCACCACTCTCCTATCGACACGGCTAAAGTAGTCGGCACACGCAAAGACGAGCACATGTGCCAGAAGCATTCCCGGAACATGACTCCAAAACCCGTTACCAAACACCTGGGCACGTACATGAGGCTCGTACCACTGGCGAAGTACGATGATCAATATGATGGGGTGCATGGCGTAGATGCCAAAGCTCAAGTCTCCGACGTACTGGCTGAATGGCGAGTTAAGGGGGGTTCGTAATACAGGATACATGTCGAGTGCGAGAATGAGGAGGAAAGCGCCGATTCCGAGATAAAAGTACTCTTGTGCGCCATGGTTGTCGGCGTATTGTGATGGGATCAAGCTGTGGAGGTACTTCCAGGGGAAGTCGCCGAAGATTCCAAGACTGTCGCCGCCGGAATTCGGTTGGCCGAGTAGGAAGAGTCCGGTTGTGAAAGTGACGACAGACAATATCTCTGATCGGTTGCTTTGGAGTCGTGTTGCAAAAGCATCGTCCGAAGTATCCTCTGAAGAACTGCTGGATGATGTGCGTAGTTGCACATGGGAAGAGGATTCCTTGCGACGAGAGTGTTGTCGGTTCAAGGAAATATCCGCAATGGCCATGCCCATCAAGAATTGAGCGACATACAGCTTGGTCCAGAAGTACGCTGCCAATATCGTGATCCAAGTCAGGGCTGCTCGTTTGCGAAAGCCCATCATGCAAGTTGCCAGGAGAAAGAGGAACAGAATCATACTGCCTCTGATCTCGACGGGGATGGTCCACATGGGGCCCAAATACTCGTTCTGCAAGGTTCCAGGCCAGAAGTATCCCTCCACTTCGACGAATGGGTTCATGAACCCGATCAGTCTGCTGAACCAGTCCCCTACTTGCTCCAACAGGGTGTTTTTCCCAAGTCTGTCGTCGCTGTACCCTCCGTCCCAGCCGAGGCAGACCAAAACCCCAGCGATGGACAGGGCAAAGATGGTCGACCCCCATAGTCGCATGCTTCGGCGGAAGGTCGAGCTGGCCAGACTTTGGAGCATTTTCTCGTGGCCATGGTCCTGATGATGGTGGTGATGACTATGTGCCAGGAAAAGAAGACGGTAACTCAACACGTAGCCTGAGATGACAAAGAATAAAGCGACCATGGATTTTGCGGCCACGATGACGGAAAGAATCGGTTGCCGAGTGGCGGAGAGATGGAACTCGTCCCAACCATGGGCTATGAAGACGATCCAGGCTGCATATCCCCGAAGCGCATCAAGGTATGCTGTTGATGGTAAAGGCTCAGCTTCTCTTTGACCCCCGCGTCCTCCGCAGAACAGGGTCCTTGGACTACAGAAGCGGGGCAGGTGAATGGTGATTTGGGTGGGATAATCGAACTGCCATCGATCTCTGAGTGCGTGGAGCGAGTTCCACTTGAACTGCGACATGCTTGCCTGTGTTGTTTTCCAGATAGAGTCGACCATGATTGTGGTTTTGGCGGCGCGCGAGCGACTGAGCACACGCTGCGAGCGTAGGTCTTTATTTCACCTTGACCTTTTGCCAAAGTGCTCTGGTCGGTCTCATAGCACTAGCTCCTCTGCGTTGACACGGGGACGCGTGGCGGTGTCAATGTGTCCACTTGACAGTACTCCTGCATGGCGAGGAAGAGAAAGAAAAAAGCCTCGAGGTGATGGTTGTGTCGCCCGTCGCTGACAGGCACGCATTGCTTCAGAAAGGGATGGGCGAACCGTGCATATCGAGGCAGCTTCGGTGGAATGTGGCCTAGAACTATCCCTACATACCAACTGACGTTCAATCACTTTATTCTTAGCTCAGCACCCCGGCCTAAATGAGGTTAGAACTCGAACTCCTTGATTCTCCTTGCTTTGTCCAGAAATTATCACGACAACGTGTTATGAGATATCTTACTGACTGGACATCGGGCATTGGTCAATGCGGATAATATTCCCTTTGTCGGCAAGTCACTATGTCGTAGTAGGACAAACAGAAGATTGCGGTATTTTGGTGGCCTGTCCAGTCTGTTTACTGTGTAACACGGGGTAAGGCCATAACCCCCTATTTTTCTCCATTGACCGCAATGCAGACAAGGACAACTTCGACACTTCACCAGGCTGGGTGGCCACCGAAGATTTCTTATTGAAAATGGCAGCAGAATAACTTAGCAGAGAGAATTTTTTCTAGGTCAGCCATGCCCCTGAGCAGAAGGGGCGAGCCGAAGAATACAAGCACAGTTTGACAGAAGCATGTTTTTGTTGACAGCAGCATGTTCTCATCTTGCACGAGCATCATTTTTAGCAATGATTCTGTGCCTGGCAGTCGGTAGACAGTTGCACAATCATCGATCATATGAAGTTGGCTTGCAAAAAGGCACATTCAATGTTACGTCTGTAGATACTCTCTGTGTATGATAATAGTAATCGATCTTCGGTACTCCACAATCCAGGTTCTTCCTTCTCTCCATTTGACCCACCTTGCTCTGTATATCTGGAGATCTGGAGATCTGCGTTCATACTCATACTGCTACTCAAAATGATACTCTTACTAATACTCCGCAAAACCCCGAGATCAGGTATGCATGGCTATTGTATGCTGGCAATCGGATTAAGACGACCCGCATCTCGCACCTCACACCATCAGGTCGTGATTATCGTGACAGCGACGTCCTTCAATCAAGCCAAAGCACCCATGGGATCCCACAGTGGAAGCACCTTCGGCTTCTGGTCCAACACGTCTTTAATCTCTTTACCCACGTAGGCCGGATCAACAACCACCTGGTACACAAACTCGTCCATCCATTCGTCCGTCATGACAAAGTACCCCTTCTCCCCAGCCGACTCGCCCCAGCTGTTCATGACTCTCCACCTAACACTCTTACCCTCCTCGACCTGCACGGCCGTCAGGACCATGGCGTGAGTCATGGCGCTTTCCCCGGCACGCAGGCGTTGGCTCTTGCTCATGCCCAAGTTGATGTTGAACGCGAGGCCGTAATCGTACAGATTCGGATCCATGATCCCAGAGCTCGAGTTGCTGAATTTGCCAACGTCGCTGCCGAAAAACACGGGCAAGCCAGCCTTGAGCATCGAAATCGCTGCCTTCTTCATGGTCGCCATGTCAACATTCACATATGTAATCCCACGACCACCAACGACGTTGCCCAGTCGATCGACGGTCAGTAGTTGGTTGTAGTTGTTTCGCGGGTCGTTGACCAAACTGAACAGTTCGCTTACGTTCGTACCCAGTGTTCGGACGAGCGAGGGCGAGGACATTTCCTTTGCGAATTCCAATGGTGTCTTGGTCACGCTGTGGTACTTGTCATTCGCGTCGTAGTATTCCCATGTGAATGTCTCGTCGGGCTTGGGTGGTGGGCCGAGCATGAGTGTCAAGATGCCGTGGATTTCTTGCATCATCTTCGCCTTGACGGACACTAGTTCTGCTTCTTTGTTTGGTCTGGTCGTCTCGCTCGCGGCCTTGGTCTTGGCCACCATATGTCGGAGAATAAGCCCATCCTCTCTCAATTTCGTCGTGATGATCGAGCCCATCGCGCTCGAGTTCATGGCGTTGTAAGAGTCAGGGTATACCTTCTGCGGCACGAGACCGTACTTTGAAACCAAGTTCGCAGCCATGTCCCACTGCCCTCCGTCATTGACGGGCGCTGACAGCAGTTCTTGGACCAGTCGGCTTTCGAGATCTTCGTCTGCGGTGTCGATAATCTGCTCGAGGAAATAGTTGGCTTTCTCGAGTTTATCCCAGAAGAACAAGTAAGATTGGGACAACTCAAATTCCTTCACGTTGTATCTCTTCATGATGGGCACACGGAGGACATTTGTCGTCGCGAAGAGCCAGCATCGACCGCTTGATCTTTGGTTTGTGACTGGCGATCCCTCAAAGGGGATCTTGATGTTGAAGGTCTGTGTATCGGCGAGGGTCGATACTTTGTTGGCGACGATAGTTCGCACATCGTTAGACAAGAGTGCATTCAAGGCAAGGCGGTTCTTGGGGTCTGACAGGAGGTGTTTCTCCCAGTTTGTGGTTGTGCTAAGGGACAGGCGTGGGTCGGTCGAGTACGTCGTTGGGATTCCCTTCTCATGGGAGACGTGGACATATGAGTGGTCTTGCTCATCGAGGAGGTCTGCACGGCGTATGCTGCGAATCTGCTGGGTGAGAGCCTCAATGACTGCATCGTCTTGAGCACCACGGGCACGGGGCCGCGGGTCGGCGCGGGAGGATTGGGCGTTTCCCATTGCGAAGGACGACGGCAGCTCGTGGGTAGGAGGGCAGATGTAGGTGATGATGCGTAGCGTCTAGGTAGGAAGTAAACGATACGGCAGGTCCTGAGAGATGAGATGCTCGATACCACGATGCCCAAGTACTCGACGTCGCAGGCAGATGAGATGCGGAGGAGTTCAGGGTTGTTGATAAGAGGCGTAGGAGACAACCCCCGAAGTCATATCGGCGGGTCTCCCACTGATACGGACCGTACTATCCTGTTTCGGGAAACTCACCCGTGGTCCTCAACTCGACGTCCCCGAGTCGGCACAACGAGGCTCCGGTTTTCGGATCAGACATGTGTTCGAGTGCTTTGTTGCATGTAGCATAATCATCAATTTCATTCAAGCTATGAAGCAAAACTTTTTCAGTGCAATAATGGCTCGCAATGAATTCCAGGGAAGACCATCAGGTCGAAGTCTCCAGCACAATTCCCATCATCAATAACTCGCCTGGGTGGCTCTAGCCCTGGCTCACTATGTGGACACAGAGGTAAATCCCCTGGCGCCATACCCAACCTGCAGATCCTGAGAGAGGCAAAGTTCGTTGCTTTCTTCCCATGCTAAGCCCAGCTTCCATGATGACGAACGTCAGCAGTCTGGTTATCTTCAGGAGTCGTGCCTGCCGAGTTCTAGTCATTCCAGCCATTCCAGCCGTTCTCGCTGCATGCTACCGTACCCCATTCGCGGTCTTCATTTTTGATTCCCCATGAATCTTCTTTGGCGACATCGCAATGCCTGCCTTCTCTATCCCTCCTCTCGGTGGCTGACGTAGATTCACTAAGATTGGTCCAGTCGTTGTTGCGATTGTCATCGGGCCGATCTTGGTTTGTAGTAGGAGCTGTTGCGATTACCGTTGGAGGATCCCACGTGGTACTGAGGTTTTGGCGTTGAACACCTGGAGCTTGCTCGACTTGAGGTCCGGGAATGCCGTATGGAATGGCATGAGGAATGCCACCGTGGAAGGGAACTGGGAGAGATACATACAATGGTCGATTGCTGTGCCAAGTGACCGGAGCACCAATGCCATCAAGAGGGCCTGGCGCAACTGGTCGTTGCATGTTCCATATATTGTCTGCTGGAACGCCGCGGTGCTTTGGCTCGACAAATGAGTCTGCAATCTGGTTGAGAGTGAGACCACCAAAACTTGAGTTCAGGTTTTGCTTTCGCATCCTACTTGCTGGCTGGTCGTTTGGTTTGATTGTTGGTGTCTCATGAGAACTTGGTGCTGGCACGGCCGGAGCATCCCACTGTGCCTCCCACGATGTCTTGTTGTGTTGTGAATCACTGCGAAGTTGTGTAGATGCCTCCGAACACACTGGTGTCATGATGTTCGGTGTTGAGCTAGGGCACTTAGTCGGCTTCAAGGTTGACAAGGGCGAGTGCTCACTGAAGACTCGAGACGATGGTCGTGAATGGCGGACCCACCAAGCTGATGCAGATGCATCGTCTTCCGCTGAAGCTTCAGGCTCAGGATCGGTTTGCGATGTGTCGACTTGTGGGGCTGAATCATCAACAGCACCAGTGTCATCGTCATTGGAGATCGGCTCCATCAGTTCAGCGCATTCTGTCAAAGGTCAGTGATGGGTCTGGGATTCTTTGCCCTTCTGAATACTCACCTAGATCCTCAGTCTCAAATAGCGAGTCCCAATTAATCATGTTGATGTCCTCATCGTTCAACACGCTGGGCATAGAATGATGGCAATTATATTTACATTCTTTGGTGTTGATGCTCGAGCCCATGGGATGTGATCCATCGTTTCGGGTAACGGCATGGGCAAAGCAAATCAGCCCCGCCTCAGATTCAGGTGCACAGATGCAAGGGTACCAGACTTCACGGTCTGCTGACTTCTCTAGCCAGAAAGCGATATGTTGACAAACATACTTTCTGAAGCATGAAATCTCTTTTGACTCATCACGGAAAAGCGCTTTCATGAATCCCTGGCTTGGAATCACAGGCTCATCGGGAGAAAAGAGTGTCTCCAGGTGGTTGGCAGCCAAGAGGATCAGGCGGCGGATTTCGTACCGTTCAGCGAAAAGCAGCACACACCACCAGAAGTCATCAGGAGGTTGGCCATCGAAAATCAGGTATGTACCGAGATTGGTCAATACGCGACCAGAGTAGAGCCAGTCATAGAAGAGCTTAAAAATGCCAGGGTGCTCGTGTTCCATGTCGAGACTCAGCTCGCCTCGTTCGTCAAGAGTGAGGCTGCTGCCATTTTCCCGCCTAGTCGGATGAGGGGTCATATCACGGAAGACATGAGAAGCCGCACAAAAGAGGGAGTCGTGGATCTTGAAAGTTTCGTGCGAGTCGCCAACGATAACCTCGATGATTGTAGTGCCATGATGTACCCGAGGTGGCTGGACTGATGCGATCTCGTAGGGGTCCATCTTAGTTGATCTTGAAAATGGACAGTCGTAAGAGAGATAGAGGAGTCAAAGCAGGTGTTGAGAGGAGAGAAGACGAGATCGAGTTGCAGGAGGAAAGGAGACATATTTATAAGGCATGATACATGATGATGTGGAATACGTCATCAGCAGTGACACGCACATGGCCTCAGGTCTCAAGGGGAAGCAGGTCTCAGGAGTGAGCGTGAATGTGAGGGTAAGACCTATTGAAAAGTGAAGTGAAGTGAAGTCTCAACAAAAGTGAAAAATGTATTGAAAGAAGTGCAGGGCAAGTGCATAGCCGCGACACAGATCTTGGGCAGTGAAGTCCGTTTGAGATCAACAAGAACCAACGTCACCTTCTGGTCAGAGACAGGAATCGCAGCTCAGGGCGACTGTGGTAGATCGGCGAAGGAAGCAGACAAAGCAGAACAACGAGAATGCCCACAAGAGGTTGTCCACGGGATCCCCCTGAGAGCCAATGTCCAAGGACAACACAATTTATTGTATTACCTTTATGGCCTTTTCAGCATAGTGTGCCAACGGCCACCGAAATCTGCTGCAGATACGGTACAAAGAGACCACTCAAGGCCGAATATGGAGCGTTGTGACAACATGCACGGTCATCGACGAACAAACCAGAAACCCATGAACAAACAACCATCATCAAACTTATCCCGCAGTAGCAGCCGTTTGATTTATGGGTAGGTCATCTGTGCTGGAGGGCTGTATGGCATATCGGTCTTGGGATTGATACCTGCACCGGTAAGGGAGGGTCGCATGCACGTCTTCGGGCTGGAGCTTACCAGTATTCCTGACAATCGATTCCTTGTCCTCCTGAATCAATGCACAGCATGTGCAGCAGCACGAAGTGCAGAAATCACCACAGCTGCTACCTTCGATGCCATGCCTCTCCCTTATGGAAGTGCGATTGAGGCATTGGAGAATGCATTGAGCTCCAAAGCAAGACAGCATGTACCATGCACAGCACTGAGAGAGGTCAGTGGGGGCCTGGCGGAATGATCAAGTTGCTGAAAGACATACCGATGAGTTCATTCCGCTTGCGTCCGGATCGCCATGATCACGAGCATAAGTCCTACCATAGAGGATGCAAGGGCACCAGCATGACAAGCAGCCTGGAATGACTTGATTAGTCTGGGAACCTGTTAAGCTGGGGTCATGGAAGACGAACAGGTCCCAAATGGAGAGCAGCAGTCAAACAGTCCGAATGTCCACGATCCATGGCTCCCAGCCGAGTGCGAGTGTTGATGAGGCTGCTGAGGTTGATGAGGCTGATAAGGCGGCTGCTGCTGGTGATGCTCTTGAATAGCAGCATTGGGTGGGTATTGAGGGGGAGGATTGCTTGGATAGCCCTGTGCGTACTTTTCATTGCCCGTCGGCTGTTGGTTGTACTGTTGTTGATCCATTGCGCAAATTGGAAGAATTGATTGACAGGGTTTGGAAGAACACGCGGTGATATGGTTTGTATGGAGTGAACGTGGGAATGCAAGGAAGGGCGGGCCGCAAGGGCAACCAACGTGTGTACTTGTACCGAAACAGAGGGAGAGAAAGCAACAAGACAGAAAAGGTGGCACTGGAGCAGGAGCAGAGGTCTGTGCGGCCAGATATATCGAGGAGCACAAGCACAAATCTCATTCAGCTGGTGATCAAAGCTTCTCGGCTGCTGATCTATATTTGGGGGCGACGAGGCATACCTAAACTTCCTGGCCCGAGCCTCTCGTATTGGGATGGATGCATGGTTGACTGTCTCAACGGTCGCATTTTCTGGTCTGAACTGGAAGGATGAAACCTGGATCGAGCTTCTCCCGAGAAGGCCCATCATCTTTGCAGCCCTGCGCCTTACAAGGCTCCTGGTGCTGATGCCATGTTGCCATTGGAGGGCACAGTCTCTCAGGCCAGTGGAAATGCAGATCAGCTGAAGACGCGCGACGAGAAAGTCCTGAACCATGCATGACTAGCGTCCAAGACATTTCCATCACGCCCGTTTGAAACCGTCGTGGAGGCTTGGACATGTAGATGTGGAGATTTGGGTGGATTCGCTACCATCCAGGAGGAGTTGGTTAGGGACCCCACGACCCTTCAGCTACTTCAATAAAACTACGGAGGTATATGCACAAGGCACCATTTTCAGGCTTCCCAGGAGTACAGTGTCTTCCGAACTTGATGACTCGTCTGGCAATTACAAAGCTTGTATACCCTGCCCCTGAAGCCTGGAATGACCCTCCCGTCTTGACAATATCGTCGCTAATTTTAATTTCCCGAGTCAACAGGGAAGGTTGAGCGAGGATGTTCTGACATGGCATCTAAAGGGTCTTGGATCTACAGAGCTATATCGTCCAAGTCGCCTTTCAATTGGCCCTAGTTTCATTGGAAGGGTGATACTTGGTCCATATCGTCTAGGATTGTCCGTTTGATATTGCAGTCCTCGCCTGGCCTGAGTTGCCCTGTCTAGGACCACCTGCTCTCAGAATCATAGAGGCCAGGTTCAATGACTTGATTCAGCTACCAACTATTTCCATGAGATACAACGAGGATCCTTCTGGTGTCATTTTACACAGCATCAGGACTACAGTAGAGTCGCAGAGTGCCGGAGTCGCCTCTCGGTCGCGCCCTTTCCGCTTCGTTAGCTGGACAAGGAGCAAAGTTTACTTGGTCAAAGAGATATTGACGCCTTGGAGAATGGGCAAGCAGCTTCGACGCATAGACAACCATATCTGGCGTCGATATGTGTAAGCGTCCTTGACACATACCTAAGCGGAGTCCCGCTTTTGTAAATTTACAGGCCTCGACAGCGGCCAAACTTCGCGCTTAGCAATACAAAAGCTGGAGATTCCCCCGCACAGCGGTCGAGACTCTGCTGATTATATCATTCGACCTGGTGACCCTGGGTGAAGCTCCAAGGAAGAGCGTATACGCGAGCCTTGCTCCTGTGTCAGCGCTGCCCGGAGTCAATTGCAATACCCCCTCGCCAGAGGCCAGTCCATCTTGCAAAGCAAACATTTGCCGATCTCGGAGGGGCTTCTTGACACAGGAGACAAGTACGCCCCGTCAAAGCATATACGAGCCTGGACTCTGGAAGCTGACGAATGCACTGTGTCCAGAAGGACGCAATGGCATTGGCTTTGAGAAGGAGATGGCAGAGGCCGGTTCAGTCTAAGTAATGTATAAAGCACCGTCTGGCTGACCCTCTGGCAATTCGTTCACGTTCACCAGAACTCCGTACCCGTTGAGAGATCACCATCATCAAAAGGGAAGGAATTTAGTCACCCGCCCCAAGTCCCACAGACGGGGTTTCTATCTTTCTCAATCCTCGATTGTTGTACGCCATCAGGACCGGGAAGGGGTTCAGAGTCAAACACGCTGAAAAACGACACTCTAGCTTGAACCAAGTGCATTTGCCAGAGGAATCCAAAAACGCTCCATTTCAACATGGCGTATCCTGGGACCATCAACATTCATATCGCAGCCAATGTTGAGAATCTTGACCGCCTTCAAAATGTGGTGACAGCAATGAACCAGCCAAAGCGTGATAGGGCCCCAAACACCGACCAGAACGCAACTGATGATAGTGCTTTGTTGGGTCATACGTCTGCCAGTCGGCGCTGGACAAGATACCTTAGCAAAGTCAAGAGAATCTGGAGAAGCTCGGCCTACTAGAATACGGACAAAATCCAGCAAGACCATAGCTTCAATACAAAGCCTTCATACTCCGAATTCCAGCTAGTGCCGATGGCCCAATAATGTAACTCGTACTGTTCACAGACAACTGCAATACTGCTCAAGGGCAGCAGATCACCCAACTTGGACACTTCTTGGACGATGTGTGGCGGTTCCAGTCTCCCCTGGCCGCAGTGGAAACCTTTGTACGACCTGGACTGTTGGTAATCCAGCCGACCTCGTGTTCGTTAAAGTGTAGGATCGTGTCGTGCTTGGGGACGGGTACATTCGGTCTCGACCACAAACCCCTGCTCTGTGGCTACCTCTTCTTACCCATGCCTGCCAGCTATCCAAGAATCGATGTCAATAATCCTCCTTGCCAAGATGCTACTGTACCACACTCAGTCTGGTCACCGTGATACTTGTTCAAGTATGGCACCAACTTCAGCTCCATCACCGTTCTGCCCGAGGACACATCACACCAGCGATGGACATATAGTCTCGCCACTAGCCTACACCAAAAGCCTTATGATCGCACTAGAATTTACATGACTCACTGATCCAGCGAGAAATGGACTTCCACTATCCACCGGCCATTGTTTGGATGGACTGGCAGCTCTTCGAGATCGCGGCAGTCGGATTCGCTAGATATCTGCTTGGATGCTCTTTCTGGCATGTAACCCTAGTTGTGCAGCAGACCAGCGGTCCAAGTAGGCAGCAAACGGCGGGTACGTTCAAGTATCTCCGGGCAGCAAGCTCGCTTGCGTTGGTCGGCTTTCATTTCGATTTTGCGCCATTGACCTTGAACTTTGTTCCCTTGGCCGGTTTGCCTTTCTTGGCTCGCTCATACTCGATGCGCATGGTGTCGAATATCTTTTGGATCCTGGCCTCACCTTCATCGCCCGAGAATCTGTCTTCCAACTCTTCGACGATGAGTGACAAGATTTGTCGATAATCAGGTTCTTCTGGGGAATCTTCTCCAGCTCCCTCGCCATCAACATCCATGCCGTCGTCAGGTTCTGTGCACTTCTGTGTAGGTTGATTCGTAGGCAGGCCCACTCCCAGATTGATTAGATTGAAGACTTCGCTCTTGGTCAAGCCAAACGCCCTCAGTTTGGGTACAATGGTCTTGATGAAGGTTTCAGGCGCAGGAAAGTCTTTGATGTAGGGTACGGTAGTCGTCACATAATACTCAAACTTAAGATTCCTAGTCAGTCTCTTCCTCAAACTATTGCGCGTACGTGCTCATACATCGTCCCGAACCCGCTGATATTCCTTTGTGTTCACCGATGGGTAGGATCCTGTCTTCTTCGGCTGCGGTCGGGGTGGGTTGCTGGCCAGGAAATGGTGGACTTCCGACGTAGTGAGAAGGGCAGCTTGAGGATCGAGAACCTATCGCGAGTCATGTTAAAAGTCCGGATTTGAGAGGTCTAAGCGAGGATATGGCTGTGCAGACATACCTTCATGTTGATGGTTCAGGATGTGACCTGGCTGCCCTGCAGGGTGGTCGGGTCTTCAAGAATTACGAGAACGCTGAAGTCAAGGACTTTGGATTGATTCGAGTGCAAAGTGCGAACAAGGACTCGTATCTGCCATCGTCTTCAGTATAAAATCATGACCGGTCCGCTTGAAGACAGCAACCATACTGTTGTCAACTGCGGAGTGAATCCAGAAAATTATTCTGCCAGGCGAATAATGGGCGGCGACTGCGGGCGGTGAGAGGAAAATGCCGAGTACCAAAAGAACATCATAGATAGGTCTGAGACAACTAGATAATAACAGACGACTAAAACAATAATTCTAGTACTTCAGACGATTTATTTCATAAGCCACTGTGCATTATCTTTTTGGAACTGCATAACAGCCTAATGATGCCAGCTACCAACCCTTAGTAGATACATTTTCTCATGACTATTGTTCCATTCGCCTATGACTCCAGCCCGGACGCCTTGCAGTCGAAAATGCCAGAAACTCAGGAAAAAGAAAGAAAGCAGGCAGCCGAATCCAAGTCGTTCATGCCTTGTCTTTTCTCTTCTTCTTCTTGTCCGACTTGACCGGCTCACTTTCCTCCTCTGATCGCTTCCGCTTCTTCGTCCCATCAATTTCGCCATTTGCTGCGGCGGCGGCTTGTTTCTCTGCGGCCTTTTTCGCCTTTTTAATGTCTTTCTTCGAGACAGCCACCGGCTTGCCGTCCTCCTGAAACTCGATCTCTCCTCTTTCCAGCTTTCGCTTATATCTTTCGACACTCAGGCCACATAAGGCAGCCAGCGTTTCAATCTTGGTCTCGTCACTCTCGCCCTTGCCTTCCTTTTTCTCCTTCTTGGCTGATTTTCGAGCGGCCTTTTCAGCGTGCCGTCTTTCTTTCTCCGCTTTCTTAGCACTCTTCTTTCCATCTGCACCATTTATGGCAGCTGCCTCAGCAGCGTCTATGGGTTCATCAGGTTGAGATTCGGATTCGTCGCCGTCCAATTCGCCGTCCTCCATTACTGTGTCTGAAGGCAATTCCTGTATCAGCTTCTTGTCCTTCTTCTTTTCCTTCTTGCCTTGTTTAGCCGGCGCCTCGTCACCAGCAAGACCATCAGCATCAGGATTGTACTTCCGAGCCTCTTTGATTTCCCATTTCTGAGGCTGTGAAGTGCCAGGGACACCATTTGGACCGATCGCTACGCCTCTTGGCTTGATGGGTTTGCCTTCCATGGCAGCCAACTTGCGCTCGAGGTTTGCACGAGCTTCGATTCCGAGTTGAGCTTTCTCATCTTCCGGGATGTTCGCCTCGTCCTCGCCCCAATCCTGGAGCGCATCGACTCTGAGACCAAGTGCAGCTTTGGCAGCAAGGACTCGAGCCATTTTACCTTTGTTCTTGCCAGAAGCTTGTCCAATCAGGGATGCATGATAGATAAGACCATATTTGGGCGTGTCGTGTTTAGTTTTCAAGGCTCTGAAGAGAGCCTTTTCGGCACCCAGAATCTGTAACGTACTGGCAGGGCTCTTGGAGAGATTGAGAAGACTTCCAGCGTGTGCGATGAGTCGTGCGCCAACCAGTTCACCAACAAGGGTTGTAAGGTTGGGAGCAATAGCGGTCATTCGAGCGGTCAAGTAGCTGGCTAGTTGTGTTCGGTATTCCGTGAAGTGTACCACTTGCTCAGCAAGGCTTTGTATGTTCTCGAGATCCTCGTCGGTGATCTCAGTACCCATGGACCTGTCTGCGGCCGCCTTGACAGCTGCTTCGATCTCTTCGGGTAATATTTCTGCCAGATCGGCCTGCTCCCAATTCGTGCGCATTCCCATTTTCAACACAACTTTGGCGTAGGCAAGATTGTCGTTCAAGATCTTGGCCATCTCCGGGAAATGCCAGCCATACCACTCCTTCACTCTCATAGCATATGTGTTCAACTCTTTATCCAGATCATCCAATAGACCAATAGCCTGAACGATCATCACATCGATTTTGTCCGGGGAGAACTTCAACTTGTGACGAGCGAGCGAGTGTGAAAGACCCAAGGACATGGTCTTGACGTCTTCGGGCATGAGTCCGGGGATTAGAGAGGGCAGGTGTTCTCGAATGGCTCGATAGAGGTCGGCAGTGGTCGAGTCAGCAACGGCTTTGATGTCGAGGCCAGGGAGCTTTCCGATGGCATTGCCCAGCTTGGGGTCTGCCACAGCCAAAGAAATCTTCTTTTCATCTTTGAGGGAATCGAGTAGCGACGAGAGCTTGGGTGTAACTTTTCCTTCCACAAGAGCAGCAGCCTCCTCTAAAGCCGCAGCAGCACTGTTGAATTTTTGAAACTCCTTCAGCTTGAGTTCAGACGTTACACTTTCAACATCGTTCAACTCAGAAGCGATATCGTCTCGCTTGAGTAATTTCTTGTCCTTGGCCTTGAACAAGGCATAACCGGCGGCGGTTTCGGTGAGGATAAGGAGAGTCATCGTCGATAGAGTGCGCCTTTTGCGCAAACAATAAGGGTGGAAGGATGCACGGGAAGATGGGCTTGTGAGCGAACTTCTCTTCTTGCTCTCCAAAAAATCATCAATCTTGAGCTGCTTTTTTCTGGGCCCACTCTATGCCAAGACTAACACTAGGCAGGTTTGCCGGGCGGGCGCAGCTGGGAGCATGGAGACGGACAGGTGCTTCTATTCGCCTGCCTGGGTTCTCGACGACATTACCTGCATTCGCAGTCCACAGCTTGCCAATACTCTGTCTACAGTGTCCCGAGCTGTTGCTAGATTTCAAGCCTTTCGGAGTGAACTGCGCAAGCCGACAGCTACGTCAAGATGGAGGGTATGTGTACTTTCAACTCAACGGCATCACAAATCCAGGTCACTAACAAAGTATTCCAGGTTTGTTGTTCAATGTCAATGGTGGCTACCTCGAAGGAGTCGTGCGTGGGTATCGAAATGCCCTGCTTACAAGCACAAACTACAACAATGTACGTTGGTCGACATACCCCTCAGTAAATGATGTTGACCTGGCGTAGCTCACGCAATGCGATACCATCGACGATGTCAAGACACAACTAGGCCCAGCTTATGGCGAAACACTCTCATCCTTACCCCCGAACCCCTCTACATCTGCCCTTGCAACCAAGACGACAGAGAAGCTTGTCGCAGACTTCAGATACCTGCAAGGCCAAGCGACAGGATCATTAACGAAATTCATGGAATACCTCACATACTCCTACATGATCGACAATGTAGCGCTCCTCATCACTGGCACGCTTCACGAACGAGACACAAAGGAACTCCTCGAGCGATGCCATCCTCTGGGTTGGTTCGAGACGATGCCAGTCCTTTGCGTGGCGACAAACATTGAAGAATTGTACAACTCTGTTCTTATCGAGACTCCCCTGGCTCCATATTTCAAAGGAAGCCTCAGCCACCAAGACTTGGACGAGCTCAACATCGAAATCGTCAGGAACACGCTATACAAGAATTACCTAGAAGATTTTTACAACTTCGTCAACAATGACCCGGAGATGGCCTTGACCCCTACTGGTGAGATCATGTCGGAAATCCTTGAATTCGAGGCAGACCGACGAGCCATCAATATCACCATCAACTCCTTCGGTACAGAGCTGACCAAAGATCAACGCAAGAAGCTATATCCTGAATTTGGCAAGTTATATCCTGAAGGCATGTTGATGCTCTCCAGAGCCGATGACTTAGAGGGTGTTGGACTCGCCGTGAGTGGAGTGGGTGATTACAAGAGATTCTTTGATGAAGTTGGCTTCAACCAGAGTGGCACTGGCGGTGGCAACATGTCAGGAGGCATGGGAGGAGACTCGAAATCACTAGAAGATATGTTCTATCAGAAAGAAATGGAACTGTCCAAGATGGTCTTCACAAGACAGTTCACTCATGCAGTCATATATGCGTGGGTCAAGCTGAGAGAACAGGTATGTTGTGGATGCCTCAGACACTTGTCAGAACTAACCTCGTTGCAGGAAATCCGAAACATCACCTGGATTGCTGAATGCATCGCCCAGAACCAAAAAGAACGTATAGGCAACTATATAAGCGTATTCTGAGCGCAGTCTTCGCAGGCGGACAGCACATTTGTTTATGCGGACAGCGAGGCGTTCTGTTTTGGTAGATGTCCAGACACAATAGGAGGTCAGGTTTGTGCCGGAGATCTAAACGGTCCAGTATCATCAGTAAATAGCAGTCTCAAAAACATCCTTCTCTTTCGACTTCACTGGAACATATCGACGGCGCTGCAACATCGTGGGGCTCTTGCCGGTGGTTTCAAGGCGCTGATGGAGGCTGTTGTGTCTGGTACCCTTTGCTTCACGATCGCGGTTGCCCACTTGGAGCGTCGCGTATCTCTATCTTGGTCAACTCGACTGCGGTCTTCACTTACTCCTTTGTTCCACCACCTCGAATACAGCATTCATTACGACCATCTATTCCTCATTATTGTCAGCTCCGTTGTCACGGTTTTTTACTGCTTTTTGGTGGTTTGCGACTTTTATTCTCTTCCTATTGTGATGATCGGTCCGCATTCAACTTTGTTGCTGATTTGACATCCACCGGTCCCTTCTACCAGCCTCGCCTGCCTTTCTCCTGTCATTCGTGTGGCCGTATTGGTGTACCAGACTGTCACGAACTCCACCACGCCCGCCTTCCGAACCATGGATGCACCCTGTCAAAGTTGGCTTCGAAAGCCCGGCATAATTTTAACACCGTGTGGGATGCCGTCGACGGTAAACACTCGAGATGTGTTTGATTTAACGGGTGTATATCACAAGTTCAACAAGATGGATGGAGAGCGTGGTCGATCACCCTTCACATTCAAGAAGCCTCTGTTGCCTGCTTCAGTCACAAAGCGAGCAAAAGCTACATACATCGGGCAGAGGGGATATTCAGTTACGATACGGACCAAACCCCGGAGTGCATCTTGTCGATATTTCTTCTCAAAATCTTACAAAGTGGCCATCAACTGCACCGATCCTAGCCATCTTCAAGCCTTAGCATGGTTAGCCGGAGATGGCGTAAAGAAAGACATAAACTCGCTCACTCCGTCCAAGAAGGTTAGCATATCCCAAGGTTTTGAGACTTGTTACTGACCAAGACTTCGGCTTCAAGACTCCCGGTCTTCGTGATGGTGGTCTTGCTGTTGTGCCTAGACGCCAGTGCATTTTGCCCGAGTGCAGATCACGCAGGCTACGCAAAGCCACAGCCCAAAAGACTGGCGAGAAGAAGCCCAAACGAATTCTGGAACACGGTGGACTTCTCAAAGCAATGAAGAAGCGTCTGGAACGAACCTCCTATGCGGAACCAACAAATATGCATGTCAGAGTTAATCCTCCTGCTCGCCCTGGTATTGGGCTGTCCGACCAATACGCTCGGGCATTGGGAAGGTGGCACGGTGCCATGTGTGAGAATATTCCAGGATACAAGGACAACGAAGAGAAGAGAAGCTGGTATGTTTCGCGCGACAGTGAGAAGTGTGGTGCTTGGAGAAAGTGCGAGGAATGTTTGAGATCTGACGTGCCGCTTACCTTTACTCTGGAGAAGAGTTACTACAGGTGGACTCTCGAGTGTGCAGCTAGGGCTGCTAATACATCTTCATTGGATGCCTCTGGATTCCGTCCGGTTACTATCAGGTCCTAGATAGTCGTCAGACGATTTGGGGTCTGTAAGACGAGGATTGCAGCATCTAGGATTTACTTTGCGGCGGGTTTCTTCTAGTTTGGCCAGCCAGATGAATCAGTGCCGACCTTGGGTATAATATCAATGTCAATGGCTCGTTAATCACTGTGTACTCGTACCCTGAGCTTGTCTTTGTTTTTTCCTTTTTGTTTGCTGTTCGTGTTTCAGATGTCCACAGTAGCGCTCATCTTCGTAAAGCAATCTTTCAAAAAAAATAACAAAAAAGAAAAGGGTAACGCTTTGGCTAATGACCATCCAAACATATCGACTCCCAATGTTTTGTTGCGATTAGTCAATGAAATCTTGTCTATCTAGATAGGTACCGCAAAATGGCTCGCTGACAAAACCCGACTCAGCTCTGTTGTAAGGGCGTGTATCCGCCGAACTCACCACCATTGCCATCCGCCGCGTCATCCTTTTCTTGCTTTCGATTCTTGCGGCGCATTTGTTTCGCTTCCTTTTTCCTGGCCTTCTTTTCCTTCTTCGCCCGCTTGCGCTCTTTGTCCTGCTCGCCGAAGTCGCTCCTCGCGCCCTGCAAGACCTTTCCCGGGTTCCAGACGTTGAGAACGACGCTTGCGACGAACATGGGGAGCGCGTCGAAGACGTAGCCGAACCACTCGTGCGTGACTGTCGGGCTGGTCTCGCCTGTTGCGAACTCGGCGAGGCGGTAAGTGTTGCGGACGATCACCAGTGCCATGACGACGTAGAGGGTGACCAGGAGTCTCTTTGCCAGCGTCGGACAAGGGTACGATTCATCCTGCGATAGGTCGGTGTTGGTCTTGGGCCATGCGACGGCGTTCTCTTCGTCGTCTGGGATGCCGGCGTAGCTCTGAAGGTATGCTTGTGGGTATGGGTGTGGGTGTGGGTGTAGGTGTTGCGCCGAATCAACAGAAAGATGACGATGTTGTTGCTGTTGCGGTTGCGACTGTCGTGGCTCGTTTTGTTTCTTGAGATTCAATTGAAACCTCACGGCCAAAGAGGTAAATATCACGAGGAACCCGAGTTGCACGCCCACGCCGGCCATGTAGATGTCCATTCCGACCCTTTGGACGAGCGCACTCGCGTCCGGACTGGCCATGACGCCTCCTATCGCTTGGACGAGGAATGCCGTGATGTCGAAGAGCACAAACATGCGCGTGATGCTGCGCGCGGGGACTCTGAACACGCTGTCGGTGCGGAGGAAGAAGTGTATCATCCTCCCTAGCAACATGTAGATGTATGCGTTGATCCAGAGCGGCGCGAGGAGGATGAGGAGCGTCTGGATCGTGTAGAGGGTGCCGTTGAGCTGGTGGTAGACGGCCAGGGTACGTACGATGTATCCTGCTGTTTCCCATGCGGCGCCCATGATTAGGATCGCGGCGAAGGGTTTGCGGTAGTGGATTGCTTGCGCCATGTGCGCGATCGTGGTGAGTCCGAAGAGGATGGCGAATGCTATTGCTGCGCCGAGTGACGGGCAGTAGGAGAAGTAGTAGTCATCGCTTATGCCGGCGTGGCATACGATTGAAGGCATGGCGTGTATCGTATATCGTGCACTTTATGCCTGTTGGTTCAAAAAGGGAAGAGAGCGAGACGAGACGAGACTAGCTGAGACTCGAGAGCGAGGAATGGTAATGGCCACCGGGCAATGGTGACCCCCTTAAGGACGCTGTGCTCTTTGAGAGAAGGTGGTGGTTTTGCTGAGATGGTAGTTGTAGTTGATCTTGTGCGAGTTCCTCCATGTGTGTGTGTGTGTGAGAGAGAGAGAGGGGTGGCGAGCATGGCAGATATTTGTCATTTTTCATTTTCCGTTTCCCTTACCGTGCTGGTCCTCCTTGACGCGCTGGCAATGTGTGTACCATAACATGGTGGCCTGAAAGGGCCAGGTAGATACGGAGTAAACATGGGTTTCGAAAGCTCGTGTATCGCGTCATGGTGAGGCTATGCATGGTGTTGTCAAGTCCAGGGTTGGACATAAGACGAGGCGATCAGGTTAGCTGTGGCTCACATGCATGGAGCTTCGTATATTTTTAAGATCCGTGCTCGTACTTACCGACTGTTCGTGGACGGAGAGAAGATTGCTCTCCGGCGTATGGAGTAAGTATGGGTAGAGTCGACCGTGGCTGGGCTTGTTAGCTGTCTGCATTAGGAAGAAAAGAGGGTATGAATCAAAGGATAATACCCTCTACTCCATACACCTTATGAGGCTAGGCAATACGACTATGTAGCGATCCGTGTCTCGTATATTTTCATGGGGGCCATTTTGGGTTAGCGTGTACGAGGCGAGCGGGGCGCAGGGTGGGTTCATGGTGTTATTTCTATCCATTTAGTCCATTCAACTTCATCCACGGTACGGACATGGATGGTATTTCTATTCTTGTGCAGACTCAGGAGATTGAATGTTCGTATCCTCTCGTCACATTGCCAACAAGACCACAGGTCTCTCCGACAACATGACACATGACGCCGTTCACGGGATATCACAACCCTCAATCTATGCATTCCACGTCCTCATCGCATCCCATTCCACGCTCTCATAATATACCTTATTTTCGTCCAGCGTCTCTGCAACTGGTCCGACCCATATTGCAGGTGCTACAGCGTCCTCGACTCCCTGAGCACGAGGTTTGCTCAGCATATACCGAAGCACGCATTTCCTGTCTGGTAGAAAGCTGACATCTAGCAACTTGCAGCTGATACGAGCTGAGTGTCCATATTTCTCATTGACCAGAGATTGGATGTGATAGATCCGCTCAGACAGCTCTGCGGCAATATCTGAATCCCAGAACCCTTCACGCCGATGGCATGATCTAAGAAGGCGAATTGCGCGGTCCCGAGTTGACATGTTTGATCCGCGAGTAGCGACAAGGAACAATGTCGACACCACGCCCAGGGCCAGAGAGTATGATGGTCGCGCAACTTTCGGAGTCTGAGAGGCCGACCCGCCAGGACTTTGTACTGGAGCAGGCACCGGTGTGACAAGGTGAGATGTTTGCTTGAGAAACGCTTCGCACAGCTCCAAACAGCGTTCAAAATCGGACGCATAGTTGTCCAGGATTGTTTCATCATTGGCTTCTACGCGTCGTAAGAGTCCAGCTAGCAATGATTGATATGCCCTGAGCAGCAAGGCGGCTGGTGGCATGGTCGAAGGATACCCTGGTGCTGAGCATCTCTGTTCGCTAGAAGAACTTGACTCGGGTGTCGAAACCCGGCTTGAACTCTGCCGCTGCTCAGTGGTTAATAAGTCGAAAACCGCACTCCACCGTACTGCATGATCCTGTATTTGTACGAACTCGAGCATGAAGTTATTTGCGACCTCGTCTGGAATAGGACCAGCTTCAGCGAGTTCATCCACTCGACTGGCATAGTCGACCAGCCCCGTCAAGAGCGCTTCCATGTGTAGTAAGGCATCCTCGTACGAGGCGAACCGTTCAGGTATAGACGGTACGCCCCAAACTATGGAAGGCCGGGGTCCCCCGAAATTCGTGTCTCCGATCTCAAGCATCTGTCGGCTCATGGACGTGAAGAAGCGCGTCAACTCGTAGCGCGAAATGCGCACCGATCTTGGATTTAGGCTCGAGCCGTCCTGGTTGTGGCGCTGATTTTCGGCAAGCATCTTCATGCCGGAGATCGCGTGTTTGCATGCCTGATGATAGTGGCCCTGGAGAGATTCGAACGAGGAAAACAAGGCACATGTCACCAATGCACAATCGAAATTGTCCTCTCCTTGCTTCTGGTTGTTGAGGCGCACCAGCTCTCGTATAGCCTTGCCGTAATGGTCTAGTGCAAAACCAATGCCACTTGGGGGTGCGAAGTGATCTATTCCTGCGTAATGCTCGTGCATACTACTCAAGGCGATCATGGCATGACGGACAGCTGGGTCTCTTTGAGCGAATGGAAGAACTGTGGAGAACCAGAAGTCGTTATGAAATGACCCAGACAGCTCGAGCGCAGTGCGGTTCTGGAAGAAACTGAGCGACCGTCGTTCGGACCAGTCAAGATCGGGGTCTGTCGAGAGTAGTTGTCCTTGAGTTGGTGTGTAGACTACAAATTTGAATGGCTCCTCGGGACCAGGACGGCCCGGAATGGGGGTATAACCTTCGCATGTGCGACCAGCCTTGACGCATCGTGCACAGCGAGGACGACCCTCGTCGCATTTTACCCTGCGTCGTCTGGTTTCAGTCAATCAGAGGGTTCTTGCAGGGTGTCAACGGCGATATAGTGCCACGGAGTTCGATGCAACTTCATCAAGAGCCGCTCGGCGGCGTCGAGTAGGATCATACTGTGGCATTTGGTGGTGGTGGTACTTACTTGCATGTTATGCAGCCAGTTCGCACCTTCTCAGTTCCAATTCGCATCATTTTGTCTCATCTGCTCGTGCTTCGAGGCAGAGAGTTGCGAATGGATCAAGCTGACTTTTGACCTTCTCTGCTGTACTTGATACTTCAAACGCTCCCTGCTTCAGGCCTTCCATCTGTGATCACTGTCTTGTAGATAGGCAAGTGGAAGACTAGCTCAACCTACCGAGATCGTCACAGCATAGAGCGTGTTGTCTTCGTGTTTCCAGTCGTATGCTCTTTTGCTTAGTGAATCAGCCTCAGGCAGGGATCAACGTTGGCCCGAGTCTGGGGGCCGAGTTCTCAAACCTGAGCCACTATGGTATCTTGTCCAGGGACGGTGTCTGGCGATGCGTGGCCGAAACTTGCAAAATTCCGACGGAGGTGATAGTGCAACTCTAGCAGGCCTTGGATGATATCATACCTGACGGGATGATAGGCCGATCATTGGTGTACCCAAAGGCTGAAGACGCAAGAAACGAGCGGCGACGAAGTTCTGCCGCGGCCAGCACCTGTTATACCAACCCTAATGTGGTTAGTGGGTACGAGGTCGTCTTGGCCGCTCAATGGACACAGCACAGCGGCAGGTTGCCTGACTTGAGAACATCTCAGTGATTTTCGGTCAAGATATGCTTTACATAATGTTGATATATCAGGGTTATAGGGTACATAAGTATAGCCACATGTCTGGGTAAGCCAGAGATTGAACTACTTGAACCAACGAGCTGCAGCTTTGGGGATGGTCGAGTTTCTCAACACAAAATACTTATCTTGACTAACCCAGCTTCGCTCTTCTCATGCAATTGATTGGTCAACCACACGCCATATAAATCTAGTCTGCCTCGAGAAAGGGCGAAGAATCAGTTGAAGACGCTGTTGAAGGGGCCTCATGATCGGCGGCAAAGAAGACATCTAACATCCATGTTGCCTTTGAAGTAACCTCGTCACCATACTAGCCGAGCCATCAGTGAGAAGCACCATGATACTGTACTTTTGGGGGGGGGGATCATCACGTTGACTGTTGAAATGTCAGCTCGAAGAGCAGTGGGCAGGTTCGAATCACGAAAGAGTCTATATCTGGAGCCTACAATGCCGTGCTATGGTGAGAGAATTACCAAAATAGGTGACTATCTTTCAGTTGTAGGTTTGCTTCATGGCAGCGAGCATACTCGCCTCCTTGCTGCTTTCCAACGCCTCGATCTGGGGAATCCTGCCGTCTCGCTCTGCCTCTGCCATTGCAGCAGGATCTTCCACATTAACTCCCGCGACTTCAGCTTCGATCTGGCGAATTGGACCTTTGAACCATTTGTGTGCCCCTAACCACGAGTCAGAGTCAGAAGGCTATGATGCACGACAAAGGAAATGATGGAGTCAAAACAGGAGGAACTCACAAAGGAACCAACTCGCAAGACACCAGACGCCGATAATACCGACCGCTACAGGAGTGTAGTTGAGAGTCTGACTGTCCACGGGGTTGAGTTCAGGAAGACAAAAGATGATGGTGATGAAGCTGATCCAGCCACAAGCAATCATAGCAACAGGCCGTGAGAACCATTTCAGATTGAATGGCCCGTGGATGAAACCTTGAGGGTTGATCATACCAATCAGGATCGGAAGGCCGTAGGAAAGGTATAAACCGATCGTGGCGATCGAAGTGGCAGCCGCAAATGCAACCGAGGAGCCGACGCTAGGGATGGCGAGGAGAAATGCAAGGAACGCAGCGAGCCAAATTGTGCGGATGGGGCTCTTGAAGCGGGCGTCGACATTGTGGAAGAAATGCGGGATTCCACCGTCTCGAGCGAAACTGAACATCATGCGCGAATTCGAAGTCAGGCTGAACAACCCACAATGCCAGACGCAGATGATGACGAGTGTGAAGAGAACAATGGCGCCTGTTTTGCCAAATACGTCGACGAGAATCTGAAGCACCGGTTGACCATATTCTGACCCGACCGTTTGATCGAAGTCCTGGATACTGAAGAGGAGACAGAGGATGAGAAACCATCCAAAAACTGCAGAGCAGCCAATGCTCATTAGCACGCCCAACGGGGCTGACCAAGACGCATTTCGTGTTTCTTCCGAGAGGTGAGCACTGAAGCATGTCAGCCTTTCGCGACGACTGGGGAGTGAAGCATCGCCTACCTCGCATCGAAACCAGTGATGGTGTACCTGTACAGGTCAGCGTGGGAATCACAAGTTATGTTGCTTGCCGTTCACAAACTTACTGCGACATCAAGATGCCGATGCAAGCAACATATGCTGGAGAAGCTCGCACCGACCAGCCGGGATCACCCGTACCATCATAAAACTTTTGGAAGACGAAAGAGGCGGATTGGTGATGCGGAGCTTTGGCAACGACAGCAACAGCAAAGGAGAAGATGCCGAGCGAATGTAGAACGATCGAGGTATTGTTCAGGTAACGCAGGATATGCACGCCGAAGGAGTTCACCAGGCCGTGAGAGCAGAGGAGAGCCGCGTATATGCCCAACGTCTTGCCGGCGGATGGCTCGTATCCATTGATTGTTGCAAGCGTCGAGATCAGCCCAGCACCGCCAAACGTGATGCCTGTTGTCACTGCGACCTGCCCCAACAGATTGAACCAGCCTGTTTCCCCATCAGATGTACGGTCGTGGGCCGCGATCGTAGAGAACCATACCTGTCACCCACGAGGCAAAGGGTGCCCATTTCTTCGGTGCCAGAATTGCTGCCCAGAAGTATGGACCCCCCGCCGACGGTATAGCACTAACAATCTCTGCCATTCCGAGACCGACGAATATGGTGAAGAAGCTGACGACAAGCCTAATACGACACGAGACGATCAGCAAGCCACTTTCTCGGGACAGATCCGTGTACTACAGCCCCCCAAAGCCTCTCCGTCTAGCCCCACCGCTTCTAAAGCGACATGCGGGAGGCTACTTGAACTCATCAAACGAGAATAACCACATACCAGCCTGATGCCATGACAGCTGGACCTCCTGTGGTCAAACCATACTCAAAAAGCGTAGTGACACCGGTAATGACCGAGATAATGCTGAAAGAGACGCCAAAATTGTGGATGAGTGACCAATCGCGCTTCAGTTCCTGCTTGTATCCCAATTCTCGCAATCGACCCTCGTCTTTGGACATGCTGCGAGCGGCAGTGCCCGTGGCCTCGGTGTCGGCCATGATGAGAGAGATTTGTCGCTGGTTGACTGCTATCACTCACGCTGCGTTTGTTACGATTGGTGTCCCACTGCGCTACTGGGCGATCGCGGAGAATGCGGGGCGATGACCGAGGCTTGACAATTCTTAGAAAAGGCTTGTTGATGTCCACAAGCTTTCGAGAAGGTCTAGGAGAATCTTGATGGCTTCAAGGCGACAGCCTCCATCTTATAATCCTCACTCAATTTGTGTGGCTGACCACTCATGGTCTGGGCAAAGCAGAAATTGCTGATAGCCGGCGATAACAAAGTTGCAAAGGGCTAATGAGGCCAAAGATAAAGAAATCGAACCCCTGTCAAGCTCCGAGCGAGCGTTTCCGGGTCTGGACTGTGCAAGCGAAGGGCTCGACGTGTTTGGCGCCTTGCAACCAACCATCCCCCATATCGTCCGAGGCAAGGATTGTGTTTGGCCGGCTGGCGCCCATATCTTCAAGCGAAGGGTCACGCCGGTGGTGCATGGGCTCTTCATGTTTGGGACGATCCCTTTGTCGCGTGGTGGCGCCACGATTTGTAGACGAGGGAATCAGACGGAGATCGGGGCTTAACAGCATTGCATTCGGTTCGGAATGAAGGCTTGTACGAGGGTATACACCTGAGGTAACCAACTATGCGGCAGGCTGGCAAGCCTCTGTGGCACCTAGATTCCGAGATCTCCAAGGTTGTGGCCCATTCCCTTGCCGCTTCTCTCGTACAATACTCCGTAGCCGACGTCGTGCACATTTACCCACTCACACGGTCTTGTCATTGTCTCAAGAGCTGGGACGACATGCCAGCCCATGCATGAGTTGGCCTCAAAACGGCAGCCAGAAATACTATAGTAACATGACAGACGACCTCGTTTGTTGTAGAGCCGGTACAAAACCGCCGGCGATGTGTCAGATCTGATAAAATCCTCTGAAAACTCGGGATTGGATCAAGAGATGCAGCTCAGAGTCACCTTGTCCGTACGTTCCTGAGTGAAGTAGCGTTGACACGGAGCTTTATCGTCTCTGGAGAGCCTCGTAAACACACTTTAGCCAGGGTGTTGCAAGTGGACGAGGCACTCTAGCATAAAGCATGTCGAATAGGAAGCCAAGACCTTGTCGACTCAATCCTTCTGCTGCTAGTATGGCGTGACTTGATGAATAGTTCTTCTTCGCAGGACGTCGTGTCGGCAGGGCGATTCAAGGTTTCTCGCAGCTTCTTTTGCGCGTGGAGCGTATCCGGCTACTTCTGGACTTCTGCTTCCTCACGACTGTTATCGCAGCTCGTCAATAATGCGCGTCAGCATGGTTACGCGTCCTTTTTTCAATCCCCGTCTGTTGAGCTCAATATGGATCCCACTCGAGTCTGCGCTCCAACAAGTACGACTCAACGGGAACTCCCCGCCAGATCTTCTGGCCGTCAACAGTATTGTAGAACTCTGGTTCAAAACTAACACTGGACCATCCACGAATCAGTCTTCGCCAAAAACATACTTCGGCAGCAGGAGTCAAATATCGCTCGCGAAACAGCTGCACGCTATTTGAAGCGATCTTTTCGGCAGCTCCATTATGGTTTTCAAGCCAGGAGATCTTGTCCTCCAGATCCGAATAGTCGCGTTGAACTTCCACAAAATTTTGCTGTGGCCCACTTGACTTCATGAGAGGATGGTAATGTTGAATCCAGTCCATTTTGTGCGCAATGACCACCGATTTACAGCTCTGAAGGTACTTGAGCCGTCCGGAATAGGAATTTCCTTCGGTGTGTGCCAGGTATTTGTACTGGCAGTGCTCGGGCATTGACTTGAGATCATTAGCCATCGAATCTTTCTCCCTCCACGTCAGAGCCTTGACGTCTGCCCAAGGTTTGCCAGCAGCAGTCTGGAGAAGTTTCTCTCGTAATTCTAGACCCATGACGGCACCTCGCCAAAAGAGCCTTGGAACTTTCGTCGACCAAGACCAGTCTTGTTCGATCTCAGCGGCTTTCATTTGAACTTCCTGTAAAGTTCCAACTTTTGTCTCGGGCCAAGACCAATGTCCGAAATCAGGGATCAACCAGAGCTTTTCGTCTTCATCGCGGCGAGCATAACTCCAAAGAGGGACCGCCGGGACACGATCGTCCGTATTAAAGGCAAATTCAATGTTCGGGAGAGGGTCAGGCGAGGACAGAATAGCTCGATGTAGTGCGTGAAGTGTCGCGAGTCCTCGCGAATAGATTTGACCTTTTGTTGCAATGATATAGAGCTATATATGTTATAAATCTCGGTCCACAACAATTGTAAATCCTTAGCACCATCAGAGATAAATGCATACCTGTTGATCGAAGATCATTGCACGAACATAGCCATTCTGTTTTGGAATCTCGTCAAGTTCCGAAACAGTAATATGCGAACCCCTCCTGAGCTGCACAGGTCGATCTACCTCTTCAAACAACCCCGGAAACGCTTGGTCGCATTGCCGCGAGTTTAACATGAGATTTGCTGCATCTCTCTTATAATTCCACTTTCCGTCGAACCTCCCCCTTCGAGACTGAGCAGCAATATGAGACTGTGATTGAAAAAGTGGTGTGTAGTGGCTTGTTGACCACCACACAAGTAGGCCCAAAGAGATCAACCCACAGAGTATGAGCGTGGCCGCTCGCTGGTTCAGCATAACGCCTCGTTCAACAAACATGGCTGTAGGCTGGCCTCACGAGGATTACGATTCCGGGAAGCACATTTGAAGCAAATTTCGCATGTTGGACAAAAATAGGGAGACACGTAGGCAAAACGTCACTCACCTACTTGGCAATTTCCATATCATCAATGCTCGATCCCACAGGTTAATATATCCGAGACATCAGGGGCCGTTCTCTCCACGTCATTACGGAGCACAGTCTGCCAGACAATGCGCAATATCATCTTTGGTTTCCGGGGCATTCTTTACCTGGGCATGGTTGGAGCCCGCACTGATTGGAGAGTCTGGTTGCCGAAAAGGGTGTACAAGATTTACAGAGTACCTCGTACGATAAAACATTAAGATGCTGAAGACAAAAGAACATCTTAAGCTTCAGTCTCCGTTACGGAATGAAGTTTATCCGAGAGCGAAGTTAGTTACCTACTACGGAGTATATCTACATAGGTACCGACTATCTGCTCCTCCGTAGAGTCTACATTCACACTACACAGCAGGTTGTCTTTATGACACACGCGTTTGTGATTGATTCTGGAGCGATGTCCACGTCTTTTGTTTTGGGTTGTGTGATCGTCTCTATTGCGCAAGAAGTACCCGATTATAGCACCATGATACATACGGAATTGATAAAGCAAATACTTGGAGCAGGGACAACGTAGGAATCCGCTCGCAACCCCATCATTTCTCTGCACATATCTTCCATCAGGTGGTTCGACACGAATAACATCAACCCTCGATCCATTCACATCCATCAGATCGACCTCCCCAAGACATTAGGGTGTTCATCATTTCCGCGTCATTGTGGAGAACCAGTCTAATAATAGGCAGCGTGCCATGTTTCTTGTTACGAGTACTATTGTACAATATCTACGGATCCTCTATCGTGCTATCGCAGGGCAATTCTCCAGTATTCCGTAGCACAAGCTACTGCCAGACACCCTCAACCCACAACGGTCAGCTACTGTAATGGGAAGTCGCTGGTGTAGGACAATGCCCGGATATGGTATCCCTTCACCGTCGTGTCCAAGAAGTCATGTATTTCAGCCTAGCATAGCTGAGCAGTATCAGGGCATTGAACAGCGTGAGCCTCGGGAAACACAGCCATATAGCCTACAAGGCCCAGCTCGTAGTGCTTGATAAAGGAGGTGGAATTGACAGCTGCTTGTCTCACCAGCAGCATTCCACTTTTGAAATTGCCAAGACTTTGACGTACGCATATCAGTGTACTTTTGGAGTACGAGGACTGTAAAGCTTTCCCATGTCCTATAGTAAACGATAGGTACAGTACCTTTTGGGGCACCTCCTCTGGAATGTTTGATTTACGAGCAGCTGTGGGCTATGGTGGGCAATCCTTGTGAAAACATCACATGATATCGTGTGGGCTTCGACCAAACGACCCCACTTGACCAGTGCACAACACCTACAATACAGTACACGAGTGCACCATAACGGGGCAAATTCTGTATAGTACAATACGGGTTGATTCAAGGGGGTGTGGGTGCTACTCCTGTACGGTGGTAGTGGGCATTTTGACGCTACTGTTTCCCTCTCGCCTAGATTGATGACGCCTACTCCATATGGTTTGGAGGGGGAGGTGAGTGATGCAAGGCTCTTGTCCAGGGTAAGGAGCCAGGAAGCTGCTGGACGCGCCCGCAGGTCCTCCGTATGCTTTGTGAAGCCAAATACTGCTCCGCAATGCCCGCGGTGCTGGCCACGAAGTGGTGGTCCCTGAATTGTTCTGGTCTCGCTAATTATTACCGCAGACAGAGCCTTGATATTGTCCGGTCTATCCGTCTTGTGAAAAGGGACGGCCAAGATGAAGCAACCCTCTTCATCTGCGCTCAGCGGGTAAGCGACTGTCAATGATAGAACAAGCAATATTTCCTGGTGGATTTCACGGCACGCGCTAACGCCGTCTCCGCACGAGGCACACGTTGACTTTTATGCGTGTACTAAAGTACAACTTTGTACAGCGTTCACAAAGTCTTACTTACGCTAGCTGGTTCGTGATCGCCAGATCCGCTCAAGCTATTGTAGTCGCCTTGTTGCTGACGAAGTGATGCGGAGGATAACTTCGGTGGACTGTACAACAGATCCAACCATCACATACAAGTAGGTGGTGAATCGATTGACAGCCACCAGGTTCATCAAAGCGATACAGACTGTTGGCTTGGGACATTGTTTCGGGTCGACACCCTGCTACAGGTGGAATTCTGCCCAAGATTCCTAGCCTGAACCCTATTGACTCAACATCAACATCCATTCGACAGTCACCATCGCAAAGTGAAGTGCCCAGTGCTTGACCCACCTATCGCATATCAAGTGGGCGGGCTTGCTCTGCTTCTTCAGTACCCAGCGCTGAGACTGCCGCAATCGACGTTGTGGCATGTGTTGTCATTTGGGAGGAGGCCACTAAACCATGACAGTCGTTTGCCGCTCCAGGTTGTGACTTATCAACAATCAGGTTGGAGTTGAGACCCTCCAGTGCGAACGCAGCCATATAGAATATTCTGATCAGCACCACCGTGTCGACATGTGCAGTCTTCACGACCAAAAAAACGGCTCGCTACCAAGCAGTCTAGCCTCTACAGATCCCGGCAGCTCGATGCTCTGCGGCAACAGCCTCCGAAACTTGTGACACCGGGCTCGATTGATGACCAACGTCCAAGCTTTTTACACAACCCCAGAAGTCCTTAATATAGGTCTCAATAGTTGAGTCCGAATCGGGAGAAAGGGGCTCTTGCGCAGAAAACTTTGTGAGGCCTGGCGTCCTGGATGGTTCATCGAGGCGAGCTAGGGCCTCCTGGCAAGCATCAGAGACACAACAGAGCTTGTCCGGTGTGACAACATGATCAATACCAAACTGCAGTTCCCAGGTAGCATCTTCAACGCAACTGCTTCTGACCTCCAGCCACCATTGTGGCACATAAGCCACCTTACGTGCATGGTTCAAGGACGCCAGAGTGATTGTGATTGCCTCGGCCTCGGTCAAGCTGGGACGTTCGTCGTTCATGAGGATGGCGGAGTCGAGCAGGTGGACACTCCATTCATCTACTCGAATCGCGAAGAGACCGAGAGCCTCATCCCTCTTGCCATGTCCAAATGATAGCACACTGATTTCGGGAGGGGCCATAGCCAGGAATTTCCAGAGCGATCTTGGTGAATGCCCAAACAACATCTCTTGGTCTTTGAGGAAGAACATCCATTCCAGATGAGAGCCAGTTCGCTGTTGCAAGTGATAGTTGAGGTAGTCGCGAAGTTGATGAGTGAGTGGCATCTGCCTCTTTGTTTGGAGCACCTCCGGGACGCGAGGGCATACCAAGAGCATGTTGGTAGTCTGGAGACTTTGATTCTCTGACTGAGTAACCCAGTTCTCCCTAGGATCTACTGCACACACTGCAGCTTGACTTTGTGCGGCAGATTCCTTGTTGGTGTGAGTGGTCGCGTAGGGAATTGCGCTTGTGATTCCAACGTCAACGTATGCGCTGAACAATCCGAGCAAAGCCGCACACATGGCGAGCACCACGAGAGGTCTAGAGCATGATATTGAAGGCATCGTAGGCCAAGTTGGAATATCCAAGATGAACTTCTGCGTAATGAGGAGTAATGGTTGAGAATTCGTGCCTAGACACTTCAAGTGTTGAATGTCACAAGCGTCGAATCTCCTGAAAGTCAGGAATTGGAGGAGGAAAAGCAATGCTCTACCATTGTTTGGGAAAGTAGCTATTGGATGAAACAAGATCAATCGGGGGTTAGTCTCAATTCATGCGTACGTTTGCCGGAGTAAGATCGGAACATGTCGCTAGTTTCGGCGGACTCAGAGTGGTGTTCTCTTCTCGATGAGAGGGACATCAGTTGAAGGTAGGAGCTCCTGGTCGCAGAAGCTACAATATCAACGTTCCCACATTCTGTCACCACAGTCCACATACTCAAGGCTTTTGCTTCCTGGTCTTTTTACCTTCGATGGAAAGCGAAGCATGGCTTGAATAAGCCTTCCTACCCAGTCAGAGCAGGTTTCGTTTGCACCCTCCGTTGTGGGAAGAACAAAACTAACTATGAGCATTAGATTCGCTTTCATGTTCATTTCGTCGTTCTGGTGTTGAGACACCGTGTCACGACTCATCTGCTACTAGGCAGCAAGCTCCAAAGAGTTGTACCTAGACAGTCAACTTGTTGTACCAAAGATAATCACTTACAAAAGGAAATTTAGATGCCACAGTACGAGTAATACCTACTGTAGAGTATGTACATGTAGTCGCGTAGCTAGGCACAGATATCCAGCCTCGTACTCGCATTCGTATTCGTACCCCACACGGGCAAGTCAGCCGCCCCTTGTTTCCTTGGCTTAAGCGGTCGTTTCTTTTGCGCCCGTGATTTCCCCGTAAAGTGAGGCGCAACTGCGACAAGGCGACTTGATCTGCCATCTCTTCGACTCCGTCCATCGCCTTCACCCATCGAAATCTCTTCCATCTGCGACGTTGATCAGGATCCGTTCTCTCAGCTCTACTTGTGGAATATCACACCGTCACTGTTCTTGATTGGACTCTTCTCCACGGCCCGCCTCACATTCTGGGGTCACTACACCCTGGACCAGTTGTCTGGTCTGAACGAAGCCGACCATGGCGGACGTCTCCTCTACCCGGCTCTATTTGGGCAACCTCCCACGAAATAGTATGCTCATCTTCATCATCCACTGTTTTGATTTGGTCTTCCCGGACAATGCGGTACCATGGAAGAACTAGCTCTGCCATGATGCGAGGCTGCGCTCACCCGGATAACACCAGTCGCTGACTCTCCTTACCCATCCAGTCACAAAACAAGATATCGAGGATCACTTTGGAACTCATGGCGCTGGCTCCATCAAGGAGATCAAACTCATGAATGGCTTTGGTTTCATCGAATATGAGGATGCCATGGATGCCCGTGATGTCGTGCCAGGTACATTTTACATTTCTCCTCCTCTGAATCTCCAGCTAACTTCGTTATAGCTTTTCGTACGACCAACCTACCTCTACTGCCTCCTCTTGCCTCCTGCGATGTGCCCTGACAAAATCATAGATGGAACTGAATTCAAGGGCGAACGACTTACTGTGCAGTTTGCTCGTGGCCCTCGTCGCAAGGACGACTTTTCTGGCCCACCGGACCGAAACATTCCCCGACCACGCCGTACCATCTATCGCATGCAGATCACGGGTTTGCAACCAGAAACCAGTTGGCAGGTCAGATTCCCCCGATCAGTCCATCTCCATGCTCTTCTCCCCTGGATCGAAGTCTTCCAAAGACTGGTGATCTCGTATCCCAACCGCGTACATTTTCCAGAGATTATGTTTCCATCCACGGAATTGGCCTTTTAATGACACGCACCTTCGTTGCATCAACCCGTACCAGCCTTACTGACGTGTCCTCGCTTGCTCCATGAATAACCTCTTACTGTTGTACAGGACCTAAAGGACTTTGCCAGGAGCTCGGGCCAACTGGATGTCGTTTACTCGGAAACCGGTCGCGAACGCGATGGTAAAGGGTATGTTACAAGCCTCGAAAAATCGAATCCATGCTTATCATCGTCTAGCTTTGTCGAATTCGAGACCCAGGCCGACCTCAAAACTGCTGTCGAGAAGTTAGATGGACAAACCTTCAAAGGTGCAGTGGTTCATTGTACACCTGATGTAAGCTCTCCCTGAGTTGCTGGAGGACTTCGGCTAATACATTTGCAGATCCAGGACGAACGTCCAGACCCTCGAAGCTATCGTCAAAGATCTCCACCACGAGGTAGACATCCCATGGATGATTACTATGACCGGCGTGGACCTCCTCCTCGCGGCTGGAGCCCTCGTGGATATCGCGAACGCTCTCCAGGACGTCGACCACCAGCGGATGACTTCTACGACCGTGGCTACGGTAGACGCACCCCTCCGAGAGACTACCCGCCACCACGACGATATGACCTGGACCCGTATGATGCTCCGCGTGGACCTCCTCCACCCCCAGCTAGAGGCTATGGTGATCCTTACGGACGGAACGGAGACCCCTACCCTCCTCGACCACGCACCCCACCCCGCGGATATGGATACGGTGGTGGCTACGGTGGCTATGACGACCGACGCTATTAGTGATGCAAGCACCCCGTCTCTGTTGTCCATGGCAAGTATGGACTCGTATGTATGTGGCAACCACTTTCCTACTTGGAAAATCGACTTGACCTTGATTTGCCATGGAGACTTTTCCATGTCAATCACCTTGGGCAACTCTCACAGTATCTTATTTGGGCTATGTCGGCTTTATTCGGGTCTTGATCACGGGATTCTCCTGCCTCGAGGGATTGGTTCGGCTCGGTTTGTTGTCGCTCTCTGTCTATGTAAAGCAATGTCTTCAGGGCCTGGAATCGGTAATGCTCCCTCCAACGTACACAAAATCTGATGAACTGGAATGGGAAATGCACAAATGTTGATACATCTGGATTTCTTGACTGTGAATCGAGCCTGGACCAGGATCCTTCCACGCATTGCTGGGCACCGAGACCACTCGTTCTCTTGGGACGGACACCATGGCTTCTCCTCTTATACATGCCTGCCACGATACATCCAGCTCTTTCCTAAAGCGACGGCCCCTTCTCCCTTCACCGGGGTCTTCTTTCTGTGGATTTATCTGCGCGTCTACACGTCGATGATTTTAGCTCCCATCTCGTTCTTTCCCGTAAATGTATGGTGTGCCCTATTCGCACCTTCTCCTAAAACTGGCTGAACTCAAAAGGCGCAGCTACTATCTGTGCGTAAGCACTTCCTAGTAGTGGTCCTCCCTACAGAAACCGGAGGCGCTCTGCCGCACAAGTCGACCAGACTTCTATGCATGTGCTGCTTTTCTGACTCAACAAGTTCCAAGGTAAGTCGTCGATAAAGAGGGGGTCAGGGTTTGCCTCATACATCGTAACTTGGTTCACGTAGGTAGATACACTAGGTAGCGATACAATGGCTAGCGTTATGATAGAACTGACGTGGTCTTTCTCAACCTCGTCTGCCAAACAGCTTCCTTCTAAAACTTTGGCTTTTATTCGTCTCTTTTGATCTCACTGGTTCCCGGCTTCCTTCTTTCTGTTTCCCCTTACTGTCAGGTTTAGACGTTTTTTCTACCACGTTCGGCCGGACCGGAAGCGCAGTGAGGCCGGACGGTTGTTGCTGTTGTGTTATTCGCGGTGACGTGGCGGATAGTGGAAGTGGGAACGGCGGTGGATAGGCATCAGATGTTCCAGCCGACGGTGCTGTCCTCGGCCGCGCGGGACTGCCGGTTGAAGCTGTGAGCGGCCTCAGTTGTTGCGAAGAACCTCGCGAATGTCGCTGTCCTTGTCCTTGTTTACGGCGTGACGATGACGGTGTTGTCTTTGAAGTACTCTCGTATTCGGTCTCTCGCTCGTCGTCTGCGAATTCGTAGCCTTCGTCATCGCCGTTCTCGTTGACTTCGTACTCATACTCTTCGTCTTCGGACTCCTCGCCGTAGTCGTCGCCGTCCTCATCGTCGTAGTCGTCAAACGAACGCTCCGGATCGCCATTGTATACTACCCACCAGCCTATCTTCTCGTTTGGCGCAACCTTGTCACGAAGGTCCGCCAGCGCTTCCCATGCTTTGTTCGTCAGGCCGGGCCCCGCGGCGATGACGTCCTCGACGTTCAAACTCAGATCTGTCTCTTCGGGGCCCGTCTTCTTGCCACCAGACGGTTGTGTGTTGGCGCGCGACCTGAGCGGCGAAGAGGTGGAGGTAGTTGTGGACTGGTTACCGCCTGAGTCTTTCTCTCCACCCGCTGCCGTTGGGTCTGCATTATGTCCCTGCCTCAAGACTGATGGTTGCGTTGTCGGCGGCAGATTCGAGGTCGTGGAAGTGTGAGGTGCGTTGCTCGCTGTTCGGCCGGCGATCGTGACCACCTTGTCGCCAATGTATGCGTACGGCTGGCTCACGGAGTTCGGTCCGTCCACGTCGTCCGGGTTATATTGTTCTATGAACTCGAGGCTGCGGCCGGGGCCTTCCAGCTCCTTCATGATGTCTGGGAATAATCTGTGGAATGAGTCGAGGATGTCGGCGCGCGAGTTTGCGTTCTGGATGTATTCTACGCTCGTATTATCGAGGTTGTGAACGATCGCATGTACTCGGATGCCCGAGAAGCCTTCGCGCGGCCAGCGGAAGCCGTGGACGAGGTATACTGGCATTGTGTGCTTGTGCGTGGGCGTATGCGAGCTCCGACGTCGATACGGATCGAGGGGAGGGTTGGTGTACAGCTGAAGCCAAAGACTGAGTAGAGAGAGCGCATCAACCGTGGAAACTTGGTATACTGTACACTTGCGCGGGAGGAGGCAAATGGTATAGGTAGGTAAGGTAGGTAGTTCCTAGAGGATGTTTCAAGCCCGACTGGCTGGCTACCTGGAGGTACTATTGCTTTTCTTATATACTTCGTCGTGGTACTGATATGGATTGCAGGCTCAGCAGCACAGGTGAGTGAGAATCAGCGCCAAACATGATCGGTGGCAGTGGTGTGGTTGTTTTGGCGATGTCTACTTCCGGGGTCTCAATGAGAGCGCAGCTGCAGCTTGACGAGTGGTCCGATCCTCTGCGACTGCGTCAGTCGCGTCGACCGCTTCTTTATCCGCTATAAGGGCAAGAAAAACATGCGGTAGCACGGATCTGGGATTCTGTGCGACAGGGGACAAAAGGTACAGATACTTGTACCTCGTACTCTGTACGATCATATATATACCTAGGGATCTTACAGTAGGTACGTACCCCGCCGGCGGAAACGTGTAGCATCGAGGCAGCCGAAAAGGAGCGCAGTCTAGAGCTGGGTGGGCCATACTCAACGCCTATCGAATGCTCCGGGGCATCTCGCTAATAAGCCCACACCTGTCTATCTATAGGCAAATCATCCCTGGTCATCATCTGCTTTACTACAGGCTTATTCAAGCGGCTGCTTACTGTACGAGTGCCGCGTACACAGTACCGATCAAAGTCAGCTACAAGGGATGCCAGCCTCGCAAAAGCGACGAGGCACGGGAGGATGCAATCTTCCCACCACCTGAGAGGTCATGTCATATGGATGCATATGGTACCCATCTCAAAGGAAAGATTATGCGTCAATTCTTGATTGTATTGAAAGGGCTAGAGTGTGAATTCTTTGATACGAGCCTCCTCTTACGCTGTCAGATATCAGGCTATGGGCGGCCTCCCCTAAACGGAGCATTGGTCAGGGTTTTTTCCTAAGCCCTTGGTGACATGCCTGTTGGAGACTCTGGTGACTGAAGTAATTGCGCCTCGCACTGCTGGTGTTGGCATGGCAAGCTGCGCGAGATATCCCCCTTCGGTGCATCATACCCCAAATAAAGATCTCCCAAGTTCGCCGATCTTTTCTCTTCCATTCATTGATGCGAATGGCAACAAGAACCACTCGAAGTAGCTGGTTGGTTCCTCATCGATGAAGACCTTGTAAGCCTTAGGCCAACTTTGCTAGAAGGCTAGGACTCGGGCCGTCGCATCATGGCATTCAGCCACATGATTCAATGTGGTAAGACAACATTCCATGTGGCATACTAGAGCCTCATAGCGAGTTCTCGTGTTGAAACAGTCGGATTGGAGGGTCATAAAAATGACCCGTTAGATACCAGTCATTGCCTTTCGTGATATTTCTTCCAGCTAGCATCAAATGTTTGCTCGTTGATGGCGAACAATCTGATGTAGTCCCTCTCGAGTTCATGCGCCCTTTTGCCCAGCAGCACGAGACTGTGCAGAGGAGGGCCAAGTTCAAGAACGGACAATTCTTTCAAAGTCCCACAGGCGAACTTCTGGTCATCGGCTCCCACGCGAGCGCAACCAATAGCAAGGCTATCTTCGTCGTACACCTTTCCGCCCTTTTCGGTTTCGATCTCGAGCATTTGCTGAGCACACTGTGCCACGGTCATATATCGCGGTGGCTCGTATATCTTTCTTCCTCTTGCCATATTTTCCAAGGACTGTTCTTTGACCTTGATGTCCAGCAGCAGTAGCGTATGCAGCCCGATCGAGGCATTCTCCCGCAGCCGGTCATAAAAGCTAGCAGGCCTCCAGTTGTCCGTGAAGAAGACCATGGATACCGTCTGGCCAAAGTTGTATAGTTGTAGCCCTGTGGCGCCAACCGCATTCATAATCGAGGCATTCGGGATCGACTTGGTTGGAATCGCAAGCTCTTTGGCTCGGAGGACAATATCAGTATGGGTAGTAGCACCAAATGGGTCGCCGACGACAAGAAACGCTATGTCAGATTTGTCTGCGCCGTCGAGGATTTCATCGCTAGACGATTCGACCATTTCACGGTCTGCAACAATGACGGGTCTACCATAAAAAGACTCCTACCTTCACTGTTAGATACCAGCCTCGTCAGCTTCGTTCGCGGCATGGGTCTTTGCAACGTACCAATTTCTCTTTGCCCACATGGAGAATGCTTGTGTAGGCTTCAAGATAGACACGTTCTGCGCGCTTCACTACTTCCAGACCTTTGACCGTGATGTCGGTTTCATCAGCCAGGCCGAGGCCGACCAGGTACAACATAGTGCCTTGAACACAATGTACTGTGGTCTTGTCAGTGAGTGTAGATCGAGCCCACCATTTGGAAAGGCATTGAATATCCAGACTTTCTTCGGAAAAATGAATTGCGGGGAGAAAATCCGAATGGAACAACTTCGGATCCCTCGCGTACTGGAGTTGGGGACGGCAGTAAAGCGCTGACCACCAGAAAGTCATCGGCGTCGCTCACTCTTCATCGAATTTCATCATCATCACCACCACATTCATTAGCTTTCCTCTCATCCAACGCGTACGTTGATTGATTCATGTAGCGACGTACCGTTCTCTATTGAGAGACTGGCTCTAGGAATCGCGCTCCCTTCCCCAGAATCGTACCGAGAGTTCGAGGTTATCAAGGTGGTGCTGAGGAGCCAAGATGGCCGAACGTGCAAAGTATCGGCAGGAGATCCAGCAGGTAAGCATACAAGTCTTTTCCGTTTGGTTTTGCAATGTTGGCAGTCGATGGCACATATCCCAAGCCTTCGAGTCAAGAGGAACTCGAGAGGGTTTACTTGTGATGTTGTTGGGGAGAAATTTTTGAAGCAGAAGGATGAATACGATTCACAAGGTGATCGATGAATCCGGTCAGCATCCAGAGGGCGTTTTGACCGACACCGACCGCGGTCATCCCAATAGCGTAGCCGGTGAGGCTGTGGACAACCGCGTGGCCACGGTACAAACGGTGTGAAAGTAAACTACTTTTGTGTGAGACGCGATGAGCCAGACTTACCTTTCACCCTCACCCTCACTTCCTTTGAACTATCAAATCTCTTGTCGCGACCAACAATACAACAATGGATAGCGACACCATGACTGATGGTTCACGCGCTGGCTCCCCTGCCGTCGAACCCCCTGATATTGACGAGAATGACATTGAGACAATGGAAGAGTTCAAGCAGAGACTAATTCATTGGATCGGACAGATGATGTTTGTCAGTGGAGAGACTGCGGAACCCAGTGCTGAGACAACATGGATGATCGAAGAGATTGTCAGAGAGCAAGTCGTTGAGATGGTAGGCCTATGTCCTCTAGAAGCCTTTTGCCTGACTAACACATGGTCAAGCTCACTCAAGCCACTACCCTCGCCAATCGTCGTGGCTCCAAGGCGATTTCCATCATTGACCTTATCTTCCAAATTCGTCACGACCGAGCAAAAGTCTCTCGACTCAAGACTTTCCTCTCCTGGAAAGACGTGCGCAAGAATGTCAAGGACTCGGATGACAAAGGAGGCGGAGACGCTGGTGACGTTGCTGACTTTGATGAGGTATGCCACGTTATCTCCCTTTCAAATTGTCCGCACTGACACGTTGATAGGCTGCTGGCGGTGTCAACCCTTCTGCTCCTCAAAAGGCTCCTGCCAACAAGAAGGCCCGGTTGGTTCTGCCCTGGGAGGTTCAGTCCTTCTATGCCGAGCAGGTTCCTGAACGTGAGGATGAAGAAGACGAGGAAGAAGAAGAGCAGAACGAGGCTACTCTTGCACGACTTGCTTCAGCTGACGAGCGCACCAAGAACATGACCAAGGAAGAGTACGTCTATTGGTCTGACTGCCGCCAAGCTAGCTTCACCTTCCGCAAGGGAAAGAGATTCAGAGAGTGGGCTGGATTCGGCACCATCATCGACAGCAAACCTAACGACGACGTCGTGGATGTTCTTGGCTTCTTGACCTTCGAGGTTGTCCAGACCATCACCGAAGAAGCACTCAAAGTCAAAGCTGTCGAAGATCAGGCTAACAAGAAGGCCAGTGGCGGTCGTGGAGATCAAGAAGCTCTCAACAAGAGAAAGCGCGCCGGCTGCAACCTTTTTGAGATGCCTGAAGAAGGTCGCACGCCGGTCGAGCCGAAGCATGTCAGAGAAGCTTTCCGTCGTCTTCAAGTTATTCCGAACAAGTACAAGTTCATGCGACGCGGCTACGCTGGTATGAGGACTCCATTGAGACTGATCTAAAGTGATCAGCATGAATGTCGATATGGTTATGAGGCGTTAAGTTTCAGCATGGCATATCGCCACATGTTCATGTGAAGTGGGTTCGACGGTATGAGGACTCCATCGAGACTGATCAACATTGATCAGCATATTTGTCGACAGGCGTTTGATGCGTCAAGGTTCGGCGTTGCTTTTATTGCGGGCGAAGATTCTTTTTAAAAGATACCCTGTGTGATTATGAGAAACCGGAATGATACCAGAATAATGAGCATTGAGAACAATGCAAAAAACTATTCAAGATTCTGCTCTTCCCCTGTTGACTTGGTACTTGTTCCGTACACTTGTAGAAATACGTATCAAGAATATTCTTGCTCGAGTCATCCGATAAGATGGATAAAGGTGCATGACTCGTTGGGTAGAAATTGACCCCACGCCACGCCACCGAAACCGCAGGCATCGACACCGACGGCGTCAAATTCAAGTCGTGTTTTGATTCGGAGTCATCTCTTGTCTTTGGGTACTGTAAGGTGTTTGTTACCCTGAGTATCCCCCTTCTGGTAATTGCATGCCCTTCAATTCCCGCCGAGTCTTCTCACCAGCGCAATTCATCCGGATTTTCGTAATCGTCAATCTCACGACCTATATCACTGCCAACGCCTACCTCAGGGCCACACGTAGCAACACTCACCCTTCCAGTCCCAGCCCTACGAACAGTCACGATGGGGGGCAAGAAAGGCGGCGAGAACACCAAGAAAGTCGCGGGCAACGCACGCAAGGCTGATGCCGCCGCCGCCAAACAAGCAGCCCAAGATGCTAAAGTCGCGGCGGTCGAGGATGACAAGTGGTCCAAGGGCTCCAAAGATAACAAGAAGAAGGAAGATGCAGAACGAAAGGCGGCGGAAGCCAAGGCGAAGAAAGCCGAACGAGAGGCTATGCTAGCAGAAGAAGAAAAGTCACAGCGCTCGACCGGCAAGGGCGCAAATAAAAAGACGGCGGAGAAGAAGACGAGAGGTACACTCGACTTGGGCCAACTTGACGGCGAACCGAGCGGCAAGTCTGCGGCTCTTAATGCTTCTGGTATCGATAATGCTCTTGATGCGCTGAGCCTGACGGGGTCGACCAACGAGCATAAATTGGATAGACATCCTGAACGACGGTTCGCTGCGGCATATAAAGCGTACGAAGAGCGGCGGCTACCGGAGGTTGCTCTTGAGCATCCGGGCTTACGAAAACAGCAGCGTATTGAGATTGTGAGGAAGGAGTTTGAAAAGAGCGAGGAGAACCCGTTCAACCAGGTCGGCAATGTCAGGTATGATGCTAGCAAGGATCAGCTGGCGGATGCGAAACGGCAGATTCGTGAGGGCGTCGAGAACAGGCTGGGTGAGAAATAAGATACTCGCCATTTCACCTTCGCCCAGGCTGGGAGGATATACAGGTCTCTGGATGTGGTTCAAGGCGGGAAGATGTTCGAGAGACTGATCTCATCCCGTCGTGGATCTGTGGTACAGCGAAGCTTGGGAACATGGTATGGCAGCATCAAATGCCAAAACTGAGCTCTAGACTGTATCCTACCAATGGCAGGTCTCATCTCCATCTGATCGAGGGTTTGTGACTGAGCAACATGCTGTCCAGAGGCAAACTACCACCGACTCTAATCCGACCATTAACGGTACATATCGCATGGATATTGACCGTGAAGGGAAGTGTGCCTTGCGTATGAGGTGAGCACTTCGATTGTTTGACGTCGCAGGTTTTCTTTTCTCACCAATAGCTGCATAGTCTACCCCGAGAGACATGAATACAGTTATATGTCAAAACATGAATTTTGCCTCCTTCTGTTGTTTCGCTCCCTCATTTCTATGTTGACCTTGTCTGCATCACTCAACTCGATGTCTGCAGCCTATTACTCTCGTCGAAGATAGATAAAGACTCGTCGTGCCAGCCTCTCTGAACAAGTTTTGCGGAAGACCACGCAGCTCAGCCCGACTCAATTCAACATCTCACAGGCTTCAAATCACCCAATCTACCACCTGCAATTCAAGGTTGTGCCCCATCACATTCGACAAAGTTGTCGCCACTTGCGCCCGTGTGCGTGACGACCAAAGCAAGCGTTCCCTCCTACAGTTGCTTGTTAGTTGGACTCTTTCTCTCCTTAGAAAATGCAAGACGAGTCGTATGCCAGCAATGTCTCCATGACCAGACAAGACCACTCCCACGAATGGACAAATACTACAGCAGAAACAAAATACGGGGGACTTCTCGTAGATACGATGGAGGATTGAAATGAGATACTTACATCATTGAACACAACCCTGTCCGCGCCCGGAGATCCACCCGAGTAGACCTTGTAACTACTCAAGATGGGGAATTCATACCATGGACCAGACACAGAGATGTCGAACCCTTCACGGTCGTCGAATTCGTGGGGGTAGTCGTTGTCGCCGAGCGTATCGCCGGATTGGTAGAGGCTGAACCCCTTTTGAACGGCGGCATCGATGTCTTCTTGCCAGTAGCACGTCGAGCCACAGGTGTCGACGCAGGATTGGCGGCGGGCAAGAGTGGGTGTGAAAGACCGAGGGAACAACGATGGCGTGGTGCGTGTGTGCAGGATGGGATTGGGGAGGGCGAGGACCATAGCTGGGAGAAGCAGAAGCAGGGATGCTGGGAGGACCTGTTGTATTTTGTAGACGTTAGATGGATGTGCCTGGTCATGGTGAGGGCAGATGATGATCGTTGATGACGGACCTGAGGGATACGCATTGCGGCTATACTCTTATGAAGCACCTGAACGATTGTGAAGTCTGTACGAGGATGTGAACGAATGTGAAGGTGTCTTGCAAAGTCCGCACGTTGGTCTTGGTCGTATGTGCCCGCTCAGCGGAAGCTATGCATGGGCTGGACTGTGCTGGTCTGAAGAGGGCCATGTGGCAACGAGGAACAACTCGTCTTCTTATACCAACACAATGGCATAGAATACCTCGGTGGAGGCCACCCACCTAATCGTTCACTCGTAACTCGTATCGCTCGCGAGTGATGCCGAGGGTTGAGGATCCGCACAACCTCTTCATCTTCGTTAGCGGAAACATGCTTCTTCCAGAAAGGTTTGCACGTCGTTTCTGTAGCGTGGTCCTACTCTGGTAAGATCATCGTAGGTTGTACAGGCGATCCTCTGTCCTCAGGTCCAGTTGTAACCTGGGTGGCTCGCTCCAAGAGCAGGCTTCCCCAGACTGGCGCTTGCGGGAGGCGCATCAGGTATGGGTTCCAACAAGCTTTTCGGCTGGGATGGCGTCTCAGACGATATAATATCGCCAGCTGCCTATCAGTGTTCAGAGATAAAGCACGACCAGGAGGGCAGGTCGTCGACGTCGGGGGAGATCGTTTGCTCCACCCCTTTCCGAGGAAGCTTCATCATCACCTGATTGGTTCGAAGCACAGCTATACAATTTACGCCAGGACTGCAGGTTCCGAGAGACCTTCGAGTCCCTTGTACACCACTAGCTGCTGAGGCCATAGAAATGTAACATGACACGGCAAACAGCCTCGTTTTCGTGTCCGATCGGCCTTGATGCATGAGCCATGAGACCTTTCAAACCTGTCACTTTATCATTTTGATCCAGCTGTTCATTACAGAGTACCCATCGTTGTCTTTGCTAACCTGCTGCAAACCGTCCAAGTATACCCAATAGCCTTCCCAGGTATGTGCACTTCCTTTCCATAACCTCCTTACGGGTGCATGACTGTTCGTACATCCCACACGCAGACTCTTTCGTCCCATCCGCAACTCGCCGCCCATCCCTCACTGCCGAAAAGGCACCAATCGACCCCGGTTGCGAACTCGGTATGTCGTCCCATCTGCCCGAGTTCTCGAGCCGGACCGCCCTGATCACCGCCGTCTGTCCACACTCGACATGTCATATCGTAGCTGGCACTCAACAACAGATCGGGGAGGTGCGGACTCCATGCGACCTTCCGCACGGCGTAGGCGTGACCCTGTAACAGCTGCAAGGGCCCCTTGGGTTGCCGGATGTCAAATGTTCGAATGATTCTGTCAACACCTGCTGTGGCCACAATGGTGCCTCGGTACTTGTTCCAGTCGTGTGTAAGGGCTTCCGAGGGTGGGAATGTAGGTTGGAGTTTGCCGACATTTGTCGATAAAAGAGGAGCATGTATTGGTATTTGCATTGTAAGATGGTTGCTTGCGCTTGCTGGGGTCCTGAGATCCCACACACGTAGGTGGCTATCTGAGCACACTGCGCTGAGCATTCCGTCTGTATGCGGACTCCATTGAGTGCTGTATGTGCAGGAGTGGGTGGGCAGTGTTAACAGGCTTTGCTGCCTTTCGGGGTTCCATATCTTCACTGATCCGTCCCATGATGAAGAGGCAAAGGTTGCTTTCGAGGTAAGATTCCAGCTACAAGAGAAGGCTTCTCGAGAATGTTCTTGGAACGTGGCTATGGGGAATTCGGGGGCGAGAGAAACGTCGTAGAGCCGTAGAGACCCATCGCCAGAGGAGGTCAGGACATGACAGGAGTGAGCTTCGGAGTGCGTCACATCGTAGAGCGCATCTTGGGTAGGGTAGCTGCCTGGTCAGCCTTGTGATTGTATCAAGACAGGTTCTCCTACCTCTTTAGAGGCACAATGCCCTGCGGCGTCAACTCTAGGATGAACAATCGTCCATTGCCCACCAGACCATAGTTGGCTGATGCCGCTACGGCGATGCGATTGTCAAAGAAAGGAGAATATTTGACCGCATAGCCTTGAAAGCCCTGCGTGCGGTACTCTAGCATGGCGAGTAGGGGTTGATGAGACGCCTGTAGTCTGGTGTCTTGATGCAGCAGTCACACATCATGCGCCGGTTTGTTCTGTATTGGCTGAGGGGGTTTCAGTCGCCACGAATGCTCTCCTGGTATCATGCATCGATGTAACAGTGTATTCGCCGTGGTGGACAAGGTCGAGGCAGCTCAAAGTGGCCGAAGATGGCGACTGAGATGCCGAGGTTTCGCCCCGCGTACTCCGTATATCGACGTTTACTCGATATTATTAAGATCCCGCGACGCCACTTCTCATTCGACAGTTCCACAACAACTCGCACACGAAACACGGTTCTGGGTTGAGCATAGATGATGGCACCAAGCAGAGGCTCTTCTGTTCTCATGTATCAGGACTTCCGCCATGGATACCTTCATCTCCCGCAAAAGACGACGCGTCTTGTCGCCGACACAGGCTGAGACTGCACCCTCGAAACTACCAACACCTTGTCTACACCAAGATGACGAGGAGGATTCAACAGACGTCAAACTAGCTATTCTATCCTCCCTTCACCCAGACAGGACACATGATGATCTTCTCGAAATCCTCCTCTGTCATGACGGCTCAGTCGAGCTCACTCTGGACTCTCTGTCCTCAACGCAGTCCCCAACAAAGCGCAGGCACACGACACCTGGCTTACAAAGCGCCCTCCCTTTCTCTTCTACAGGCAATAAGTCTCCATCGAAGCAGCAGTTGACGAAGAAGGGCAGGACGTTGCATCTCTACACGCCCGAAGATATTGCCAACCATACCCCGTGTTCTATCGTCCACAACTTCCTCCCACCAGACCTGGCGAATGCCCTACTTGAAGAACTTCTTGCAGAAGTCCCAAGCTATGAATCGATCTCGTTCAAGATCTTCGATAACGTCGTCAAATCGCCACATACAGCCTGTTTTTATGTCGACTCCCTTGCCGACGTCCAGCGCCAGCGATCAGAATACTACTACAATGGCAACGATCTCGGCGACATTCGCCAAATTCTCCCCGTTATGCAGCAGGTCAAGGTCTTAGTCCGCGATGCAGTCAACGAACAAATCGCCATACGGATCCGCGATTTCTACACCGACGGCAAGAAACTCAAATACCAGTGTCCGCAGACCTGGCAACCCAATGCAGCATTCGTTAATTGCTATGACGGGGGCGCTCAGCATGTAGGCTACCACTCTGATCAGCTCTCCTATCTCGGTCCCAGAGCTGTGATAGGGAGTCTGTCCCTCGGTGTGGCTCGCGAATTTCGCGTGCGCAAGATCGTCCCCAAGGACGAAGAAAATCCGGATTTGGCAGCAGATGTCTCCGGTCAGATAGCGATCCACCTTCCTCACAATTCGCTACTGGTCATGCATGCCGAGATGCAAGAGGAATGGAAGCACAGCATAGCACCAGCATCTGTTGTCACGCCACATTCCGTCGCAGGCAACAAGAGGATCAACATTACCTATCGGTGGTACAGGGAGGAGTTTCGGCCAAAGTACACGCCCAAATGTCGGTGCAAGGTCCCGTGCGTACTGAAGGTCGTGCAGAAGCAAAAGGCAAATAGAGGGCGGTACATGTGGATGTGTCAGGTCGTAAATAAACCTGGCGGCGGCGAAGGGTGTGGGTATTTTGATTGGGCAAAGTTCACTGATGACGGGGTTCCCTTGGGTTGGAAGACTCCGGATCGAGTCGAAGGTCATACTGCGGACGTCTTAGACTCGACTGGAACTCGGGGAGATGGCGAAGTTGGCATCTTGAAAGAGTCTCCTTGTCTAGCACTGCAGGATGGTAAATCAACCACTAATCAAGGACGAGATACGTTGCTTTCAACGAATCACTCAGGAGATTGAACTTGCGAGAAATCGTTCCGCTAGTCAAGATGATGAGCATTATGATTTCAACGATGTCTGATCTTTCAATTATGATGAGCATTTGCACCACACAGAACGCCCTCTACCTATTCTTTTTGTACGTTGCTTATCTCTACGTGTCGTAGTCGGCTGAAGCGGACAAGGCTGAACACGCATTAAGCGACCTGCTCAGGGCAATTTTGAATTCCGGTCTCCGATGTTGGACTGTTTCTTTGGTGACCTGACCCCAGATCACTAGTTGAATGATTGTGGCCAGTCCTGGACACGTTCGAGGGATCACAATCGACATTCGTACAGAGTGGACTCGACGTTGAAGGAGTATATGAAACATTTGTTTGATTCGTAGATAACATACAGAGGATAAGCTTTCATTTCATGTTCCTTTTTGTCCCAAACAATAAACCAAATCTCTCAGGTAAGTAGCAATATAGTACGACTCTCACGAAGAACAGTGCTCCATGAGACGTCATTCTCGCCTGCATCGCGTCTTCTCCAGACTTCGCGTGCCACGACTTCCGCTGCTTCGGCATTCTTGAAGCCTGCCCAGCTAGCGTGCCGCATGCACAGTACAGCACGATGGCGCAGGTCGTCGCCCAGTGCTTCACAAGCAGCGATGAAGCTCGGCCACACTGTCGTGCCGAGTCGCACGCCCATGAAGAAGCGGTCCTTGCTCGCCTGGTGACTTTCGAGGTTGCTCAGAATGCTCTCGACGTAGTGCTGCAGAATGATGGGGTTGGTGCCCCGGACGAACCGGAAGAAGTAGACCAGCAGAGCGTGGTGCATGGCCGCCCCGGTATGTGAGCGTATGATCTGTGACGGGTTCACGATGGTAGCAATGTCGGTGCCTGGACCCGAAGATGTCGTGTCTCCGACTTTCGCGACCTGGAAGCTGCAGATGTCGTTTTCGAGTGCTGCTGCTGCTGCGACGATCGACGGCGGCATCGCTGGAGGGGCTGTGCCGTGTAGCTCGGGTGGATCAATGTCAGCAATGAGGTTGTTTGTCCGAGCGATGAGCCGCATCAGTGAGCCAGGAATGCCGTAGAGTTCGTAGAAGGACTCTTCTTCGGGCCCAGTCAGGCCGAGATCTGACATGGTTTGGCGGTTCAAGGCTACGGTCGCGGAGTGCGAAAATGTGTCCTGGGGAATCTGCTTCACCATCTCGACGTGTTCGGGGAACAAGGCATGTTTGTCGAGAGTGTCCAGATATTGATCCCTGGTCTGGACGAAAGTGGTCTGCTCGATGATTCGAATATACGAAAAGATCCGGTGTAGCTGGAGAGCCTTGTCCGAGAACTTTCGCTTTGTTCGTCCAATCCGGTTGACAATGTCTTCGCATTGGAGAATGAAGAAGCGTGCATCCCATGGATCACCACTAATAATCTGTAAACTTGGTCAGTGATTGATATTTTGGGATCGAAAAGGGCAGCTTACCCCAGTACATATAAGGCTCATAGCACCCACGAACAGTTCCTTATATTTGACTTTGATCGTGGGATCGGACACCATGGCTTGAAGGCATTTGCGGAACGCGGTGCGAGCTATGTCTCGGAATTTGAGCGCTTGAGAACTCCAGTATCGTGCATTCGAAGCTTCAGGGTGAGCTCCTGAAGACTGATGTTCGTTTTGCTGATCACCTGAAGACGATTCATATAGCGAGCTTAGGTGATAACAGGTCAGGGACAGCAGACTGTACAAAAGCGATACCCGTGCGAAATCCGACTGTCCCATTATGTCGAGTTCGCCATATGCGGTCAACGCACATGGCAGATGGATTCCCCGATATGGGGCTTTATTGGTGGGCAAAAGTGACAATGAGTCGATGACATGGCTGGTATAGTGCGATAACAAGAAGCGCACGTTGTATGGTAGATATGGTGAACCATTGGGTAACGATGTGGATAAGGGATGTCCGTAGAAGCTGCTCAGCGCACTCGTTGGATCAGGCGCAAGGTATTTGTCGACGGCATTATCAACATACAAAGACTTATCCTCAGAAGAAAGGTCGTCATATGAATCAGGAGCGAAGACATGCTCATATTCAAGAGATGAAGATTTGTCGATGCTTTGAAATCCGTCCCCAGTATCGAACCCAAGGAAATTGGGCGTCAATACTTCACTCAGAAAGGCATTGTCGGATAATGACGAGTGCCAGTCATCATTCGAGGGCCACAGTCCAGGGCTCAATTCATTGTGAGGTGATCGAGATGTTGCCGGTGTAGGCTTACTTGCAACCCCAGTCTCCATGGCTAGGGCCGGACAAAGGGCAGAGAATGGGCCTTCGCAAATCTGCCAGGGCCGTCGACGCTCGAGGCCAGCTTCTGAGTCTCTGATCCGGCCTTCTAAAGCCTCGAGCACGTCATCGACCTGTGCAGACCGGCTTGACTCCAGGAGCTGCTGAACCAGGTCGGCAGAGAATTGAAGTCCAGACCGAGCTATACACCCCTATCAATACGGGTATCACCAACTTTGAACATGGAACCTGAAGGCTAGGATGCTACGTACCGCCGAAGATATCTGTCCGAACGCGGCGGACCTCATCACCCTCAGTCGCACACTTGGCCTTGTCGCGCTGGCCGGGTTGCCATCCTGGTAACCAGTGTAGTTGAATGGAGAAGCCAGGGCACGTCAAGCCCAGCCTAAGACAATTGTTGCAATTCGGCTCACTCAGGTCGCATTTTACCTTTCTCCGTCTACACTCGAGACAGGAGGTGAAGGTTCGCGACCGCGCCTTGGGCTGCCTCGCAGGCGGCATCGGAGTGAGCGAGACAGTCTCATCACGTGTGCGCTGAGCTCGACATCCAGAAGGAGGTTCACGATTGAGGAAGTAGTAAGTAAAAAATGGTGAATGGAAGTCTTCGGCGACCAGCATCCTTATCAAGTGCCCAACGAGCACCGAAGTTAGCGGCTCGCTCTGAGCCGTGTCCCCCCACAACACAGGCTATTGGGACCGTGCATCCAGATGTACAATAGAGCCAACCCTTTGGCTCCCCGGTGGTGTCAATCTTGGCCAGCGGTGATGGCCGTGGAGGTAACGATAGTGGGAACCGGACCCTGGTGACCCTTACCTCCACGTTTTACACATCAGTTCGGTACCTTCGCCACAGACCCAGGGCAGTCCTGGCCGAGATGATGGTACGAGGCCCTTGCCAGTCATGCTACCAAACTTACAAGATCAAATTAGGGCTGGCCTTGGTCGGAATCGACTTTACTCTTGCTGTAAGATCAGATCAACAGCGACGAGCTCGTCAATCAATGTCCCGACAGCGCCATGTTGCTTGAGCAGGACACAAGCAAAGCGCCCACGCTGCTTGCACAGAGGTAAGCAAAATACGCATTCGGGGTCGACCATGGAAATTGACAAACTTTCAGCATAAAGCCCTCCCACTACCGACTCTCGATTTCCAATATCGAGTTTGGAGGGCAATGGAGTTATGAAGGAAGTGCAGTTATCGATGCTGAATCTTCTGTGTCGACCAACAAAATCATCCTGCATTCGGAAAACCTCCAGGTACTACGTGCTGAGGTCAAGTCCGGCCTTGATTGTTTGCTAGGTCAGTCCACTAAATCCTTTGTCACGTCACAAACCACCGGAAAGGCTAATGCTGATATCGGAATTCACAGTTGACGATGCCTCGTCGGTAGTGTTGAACGAAGAAAATAAGCAAGTCTGCTTACAGTTCACTGAAGCAATCTCGAAAGGCCCATTCCAACTCCACGTCTCGTTCAGGGGCCAAATCGATCCTGACATGACAGGGTTCTACAGATCCAAGTATGAGCCTCGTGGCGATTTAGATGCTGCTTCAGTCAAGGTCGGTAACGATTGCTACATGCTGGCGACTCACTTCGAACCCTGTGATGCAAGAAGGGCTTTCCCGTGCTTTGATGAGCCTCACCTCAAGGCAACCTTCGAGCTCGAACTGGAAATCCCTCAAGACTTGACTGCCTTGACTAACATGCCAGAGAAGTCCTCGCGACCTCTTGACGGCGCCAAAAAGGGCTTGAAGATGGTATCTTTCGAGAGGTCACCTGTCATGAGCACATATCTTCTTGCATGGGCTATAGGCGACTTCGAGTACGTCGAAGCCCTGACGACAAGAACCTACAGTGCTGGAAGAGTCCCGGTGAGAATATACACCACAAAGGGTCTCACCAAATATGCCCAATTTGCACTCAAAGACGCGTGTGATACTCTCGACTTGTTCAGCGAGAGCTTTGGCGTAGAGTATCCACTTCCAAAATGTGACCATCTCGTTGTCCACGACTTCATATCCGGTGCTATGGAGAACTGGGGACTGATCACATATAAGCCGACAAAGATCTTGTTCGATCCCGTCACTGCAGACAACAGACTCATGTCCAAGGCCTCCTACGTGGTTGCACATGAGCTTGCACATCAGTGGTTTGGGAATCTTGTCACAATGAGTGGTTGGAACGAGCTTTGGCTAAACGAAGGATTCGCAACGTGGGCAGGTTATTTCGCTGTCGATCGACTACATCCGGACTGGAATATCTGGGGTCAATTCGTCGACGAAGCCATGGAAGAAGCGTTCGCGCTGGACAGCTTAGACGCATCACATCCGATCGAGGTAGATCTCGCGAGTGAAAGCCAAGCACGACAAATGTTCGACAGCATCAGTTATTGCAAAGGAAGTTCGGTCATCCGCATGCTCGCTAGCTATCTCGGTGAAGGCACCTTCTTGAAAGGCATTGCAGCCTATCTCCAGAGCCGTTTATATGGGAATGCAACATCAGATGACTTGTGGCGTGCTCTGTCACAAAAGTCTGACTTGGACGTGGCCGAGCTGATGGAATCTTGGATTCATCGGGCAGGTTTTCCCCTGGTTAATGTTGTACCTACACTGGACAACGTCAAGTTGTCGCAAAGACCGTTCCTCCGAGACGCTACCAGTGATAAAGATGCCCTTTGGCACGTACCCATTGGCGTTGGTGCACAGAAAGCCACAGACGATTGCAAAAGACTGAGTACAAGATCGAAGACCATCAAAACAGCAGGGTTGGTCTCGAAAATCAACCACGATCATACCGGCTTCTATCGTACTCACTATCCTTCAGAGCATCTTCTTTCGATTCTTCAAATGCGTTCAAGCCTGTCAAGTGAGGACAAGGTGGGCATCATTGCCGACACGCGATCTCTTGTTTTTGCAGGTTCAAGTCCAGCAAGTGACCTACTGACAATACTCCCCGCTTTCAAACAGGACAGGGACTGTTTTGTCTGGTCGCAAGTTAAAAAGGCCATCTCCTTGGTCATGTCAGGAGTCTCTGGTGACAGCCAAGCAGTGGCAGCGGTCAAGGCATACGCCCAACAACTGCTTAGTGAAGTCAAAATCGGAATCAGCTGGACAGGGAAGGCTGACAGCTACGTCAACGGCGAACTTGAGAAGAACATAATTCAGCTCTCCGCAATGGCTGACGACGAGGAAGTCATTCGTCAAGTCAAGAGCAGATTTCAAGAATGGAAGAACGGTAACCCCAATTCCGTCAACCGAAACCTTCAATCACCTATATTCGGCATTGCTGTCGCAAAAGGCGGCGAGCAAGAGTACTTGGACGTCAAAGCTGAATACTTCAGGAACAAGTCCATCGATGGAAGAGAGATTTGCATCGCAGCGATGGGTCGAACACAGAGCTCGGCCATGGCACGAGACTTCCTTGACTTTACGTTTCTGTCAGAGGATCATATTCCGCTGCAAAATATCCACTTCGTCGCGATTGCCTTAGCCAACGGACCCCGCAGTTCTGTGCTGTGGGAATACATCAAGGAGAACTGGGACACGATATACAAGAGACTTTCGTCCAACAGCGTGGCTCTCAACCTTTTCATTGAAAATGGTCTTAGTTGCTTTGATGATCTGGCCGTCGAGAGTGACATTGCTAAGTTCTTCGCGGCCAGAAATATCTCGGGCATTGAGCATCCTCTTCAAGTGGTCAGTGACAACATCAAGATGAACGCAGCGTACCAGGCCAGGGCAGCCTCAGAGATCAGACCATGGTTGCAGGCAAATGGGCTCTTGTGAGGCAGAATGAAATAGACATGATGTTTTCTCTTAAGATACCAAGATGAACATTAAGCAAGAACGAACGTCAAAACAAACTTGAGCGTTGACATTAATCATTGCAAACCTCCCCTATGTACAGTATTATAGCATATACTGAGCTAGTTCTCGTCAGATCCTCGTTTCCGACACTCTCTTTCATAACATCAACCCACAAACTGCATTCCTTCATCTATATAACAAAAGAGAACTTTATCATCTAAGCAACCTTTGTTTCTTCGATGACTTGCTCTGTCTGATCAGACTCGGAACCACCACGGGTCTCTTCTTCGCTCTCGATGACTGTCTGTTCAGGGTATTTGTATGGGAAGATCATGTGAAGCACATAAGAGATGAGGGCAGCTAGAAATGGGGAGATCAGTAAGCTGTTAGGACCCATGTACACAATTTAAACTTACCAACGACAAATCCAAAGACGAAACTGAGACTGAAGATTCTGGTTCCGCCGACGGCAACGTGGAGTTTCGGGTTGACCGAGTGAACGAAACCGGGCATGCTGGGGACAACGGCACAGACCCAAGCAACGACCGTTCTCCAGTTGGTACCGTAGTAGTACCAGTACAGCGACTTCTTCGAGCCGACGTACAGATCGGGAATGTGGAACACTCTCTTTTGGATAAGGTAGAAGTGAACACACAAAAGGCCAATCATGGGACCTAGGAAGACCGCATATGCTGAAAGAACAGACAAGAATGTTCCGCCAGAGGACATTTGTTGCCATGGATTAGGGGCGACACTGAGGATGGCGAGGAGGTAGGCACCCCGGCGAAGGTTGATGTACTTGGGGAAAACACTGGCAACGTCCAGACCACCAGCCAGAACGTTACCGACGACGTTGATTGAAAGTTGCGAGAGGATAAAGACAATACCCAGGAAGAAGGCAGCTGCTCGACCTCTGGAGCCGTTCTTATCTTGGATCGCCATGAACAAGGTGCTAGGATCCCAAAGGGCCTTTCCGTCGCCATACTCTGGAAACCGTTAGCATATGTCTAGTCGTACTCAATCATCAAGAAGCAGTTGACTTACGGTTCTGGGTGGCTGCAGTAACGATGACACCGATGATTGCCATCAAGGAGCTGGTAATCATGAAGGAGAAGGCCTGGGTGTAGGTGACGTGGCTTGGGCGTTTCGCAAATCTGGTGAAATCGTTCTGGTTCAAGATACCGGAGGCAATACTGCCAATCACACTCATCACGCCACCAGACATTTGCCATCCCAACTCGGATGAGCTGATTGTGGTCTTTGCGCTGAAAACGCTTCCGTATCCTTTGCTAGTGCCTACGGCCCATCCAAGGAGGCAGAAGAGAGTGATGCCGACGATGACCGAAGCACCGTGGAAGTATGGGCGCAATTGGCCGGGCTTGAACCAGATAAAGATGGCGCACAGGAAATTGAAGAGCACATACCCCATGAACTGTGCAGTGGTGATACCAATCCCCTCTGGCAAAGTGTTGGGGATTCTCTCATCGAGGTCCAGCCAGATTGAACGAAGGCAGACGTATATCATCTTTCCTCCAATGACGGCCTGGACACCGTACCAAGTGATCGATGTCAAGATACGATTGAGGATTGGGAAATATGCACCCCACATGCCTATGCTCGATAGTCAGAATACGACTCGAGAATGAAAACAGGACTGTATGTGCATACCCCAGACACTCCTGCAGACGATGGGAAAGCCAATATGGCTTTGAGCACCAGACACCGAGTTGAGCACAGCGAAAAAGCTAGCCAGGGCGTTGCCGATCAGGATGACAATGATGGCTTGCCAGTATGTCATTCCAGAGGCCAGCAGCGATGAGCCGGTCTGGTAGGTCGACATGTTCAAGTTGATGAGGAACCATAGTTCGACAAACTGAAGAGGCCCTGCACAAACGAGGTCAGAATCCAGCACGGGCATACAACTCCAGACGACCACAACTTACCCCAGGTCTGGCGCTCAGGAGGGACGGGCAGAATATCTTCGTTTTGCCATCGGTTTCCTCTCTCGTTCTCCGGGAGTTCAAGCTTGCGCAGCGCGCGCCTAACGAGAGACATGTTTTTCCCGACAATAAAAACCCTTGGACAGCAGCAATCGGGTTCTGCAGGGAGCGATTAGTTTCAGACTCCGCACCAAGCGATGAGAAGTCAGGTTCACCCACTATATACCCCCAGCTCTCTGTCGCGTGCTTGAACAGGGTCCTGGATCTGAAGGTGGCTCACATTAGGATCCCTTGATAAGAGTAATGATTCTGGAACATCTCACGACACCTCGAGCACGCGAGATTTAACATCCACTGATAGACTGTCATATGGGGGTATGCCTCGCCGACCAAGGAGGGTACCCGAATGCGCGGATCGCCGCCGCCGCATTGAAGGACTTGGCTGTTGACCCTGGACCCATTGGCCTCACTAACTGGGTAGTGACCCCGGTCGAGCCAGCCAGTAAAGGCAATTGAGATAAGTGTCAGAGATTTTGGAAGCCCTCGCCGACACAGGGCCGTGCTTGGCTTATCGGACAGATCTCTGGTGCCGGGATTCTTGGCCTCTGGTGGCTGAATCGCCCAGTAGTTTGGTCTTTAACCGTCTTCACCCATACGAAATGGGTACCCGGTGTGGGGCCCGACCATAACCGCGAATTCAATGGCGGCTATTTCCATTATCACGAGCAATACTCAATGGAATTCTGGGATTTGGGATTAAAGGCTGACGGCACTTCTTAGCATCCTCGTGGCCACGAGACGACTGACTATCGACCGCACTACAGTCGACCGGAGTATAGGTGGCTGCCAGACCAATCTCTGATCTATTGTCGTCTAAGTGAACTTTACGAGGACGAATACAGAGAGACACCATACCATGGCAATTCAGAAAGCGTACAGAATCGGCGTGGATGTCGGCGGTACCAACACTGACTGTGTCATACTTCGTGAGTACTTTTTGGCTGAGCACAATGCACGAAACAGAGCTGACAAGGAATCGCCAAAAGACCCTGGCGAAGCACACCTCCCACACCGAGGCATCAGGACTGCTTTCAAGACACCAACAACATCAAACGTCACTGAAGGTATCACGAAAGCCATTGAGGGCGCCATCTCACAATGTGGTATTCCTTTACACGATGTCTCGGCCGTGATGATCGGTACGACGGTGAGTTTGGATCTAACAGAAGACTTGTGTGGCCATGGACGCGACTAACGATCCCTCAGCACTTCATCAACGCAGTCGTCCAGGCAGATGACCGAAATCTGAGGAGTGTCGGTGTTCTACGTGTATGCGGCCCCTACACGAAGGAGAACCCGGCGTTCATGGATTTCCCCCCTATTCTTGCGAGGATCATGAATGGCCACGTCGCGTATCTGGACGGTGGCCTTGAATGTGAGTACTGTGAGCTTGCCACCTTTAATGGAGCCGCCATGCTGATTTAGAGTTAGTCGATACTCGTGAGATCATGCCCCTTGATGAGGCACAGATCCGAAAGGAGTGCCAAGTCCTGAAGCAAAAGGGCATCACAGATATCGCGGTGGTGGGAGTGTTCTCACCGCTCGACATTTCTGGAAAGCAAGAGGCCAGAGTCAAGGAGATTGTCCTTGATGAGATCCCCGGCGCCGATGTGGTTTTGTCAAGAGAAAGTAAGTTGCCCAGTCTATCTTACTTTGAAGAGAAACAGTCAAGGCTAACTTTCTATACAGTCGGTCAACTGGGTTACCTAGAGCGTGAAAACGCCACTATTCTCAACACTTCTATTTTGAAGTTCGCCAGGAGGACCATTCGAGGCTTCAAGCTTGCGATCCGTGGTTTGGGTCTCTCATGCCCTTTGTACTTGACACAGAACGATGGCACTATCATCGATGCCGACTCGGCTGAGAAGTGCCCTATCAAGACTTTCTCAAGTGGTCCTACCAACAGTGCCTCTGGTGCGGCCTACCTGGCCGGACTTGACACCAAGGAAGGTAAGATCCAGGATGCACAGGTGATTGTGGCAGATGTCGGTGGCACAACAACAGATGTATGTGCTCTTCTATCGTCAGGCTTCCCACGTCAAGCTGGTACGTGGGTAGAGATTGGCGGTGTCAGAAGCGCATTCCCCATGCCCGAGGTCCTATCTGTCGCCCTTGGTGGAGGCACCAAGGTTGAACAACAAAACGGAAAGGTCATCGTTGGTCCTGAGTCGGTAGGCCACCGACTGCTCACTGAAGGTCTCGTGTTCGGAGGCAATACTCTAACAACTACCGATATCGTCGTTGCAAGCGGTCATGCTGATATCGGAGACAAGTCAAAAGTAAAGGACGTCCCTGAGGATGTCATTGCACAAGCCAGACTCCGTATGAAGAAGCTGTTGGAAAACGCAGTGGACTCAATGAAGTTGAGTGCCGATGACGCCGTGGTCATTCTTGTCGGTGGTGGTAGCATCGTGCACATGGACGACCTGGACGGAGTTGGTCGAATAATCAGACCACCGTACGTGGATCCAAATTTTTGTTGGGATACTTCTTTGCTGACCTGTGTTTTCCCTCAGATTCCACGACTGCGCAAACGCTGTCGGTGCTGCCATTGCCAAGATCTCTGGACAGATTGATGTCGTCAAGGTGCTTGAAGGTCTTGACGAGGAGAAGGTGGTCGAGGAGGTATGCACGGAGGCCAAGAACATGGCCATTGATGCTGGTGCCGATCCTGCATCTGTTCGCATCGCCACGATCGAGAACATGCCTCTACAATACGTTCAGATGAAAGCAAGCCGAATTCTCGTCAGAGCTGTGAGTACCTTTCTTTCCTGCTTCGACACTCCTGCCGAATCCTCGATACTAATTCATCCATTTACAGGCTGGTATATTGAATCAAAACGCGCTGCTTGACTATGTACCCCTCGAGAGCGTCGACGAGTTATCTGCCGTTCAGGAAGCAGAAGTCAAGGCTTCGAAGACGACAAATGCAGAAAAAGACCCCAAAGATTTCCTGGTCAGCCCATCTGCGTCCGTCGATATCCGTCAGTATAAGCCAGAGGTCGACAGGGACGGAAACTGGTGGGTATCCGAAATCGATTGCGAATTCTTGGCCACAGGATGCAGTATCCTGGCTTGCGGCGGTGGTGGTCCAGGTTACATGTGCTATATGGCCGCCAGAGCAGCGATCAAGGCTGGTAAGCGCATGGCGGTTGTCGACATTGATACTCTTCCAGAGGAAGGCCATGTGCTAGGAAGCATCTCATATGGGTGAGTCAACAACTTATCTCTTAGCCTTGCAACGTCCAGCTAGCTAACAAAATCAGTGCCCCCACCGTCACGCTAGAACGTATTCCCAGTGGAACCGAGTCTATCGATGCCACTGACGCCCTGTTGAGCTGCCACCCAGGTGTGAAGATGGACGCACAGATTGCCGCATGTTACAGAAACTCTTTATCAAGAATTCGACACAGACTGACTCTGTGCAGATTGAAATCGGTGGCATGAACGGTATCCGACCACTCCTCGTCGGCTCGCAGTACGGCGGTGTTCCAACGATCGACGGTGACTTTATGGGACGAGCATACCCCAGAATCTACATCATGACTCCATACCGTGAGTAATCTTAATTCTTGAATGTTGAAGCGGGCAGATACTGAATGACATCCAGTCTACGGAATCCCTCTGTCTCCTTGTACCCAGAGTGACGGCAACGGCAACGTCGTGACCGTCCACAAGGCGTCCGACCCCCACAAGTTGGAAAAGATCCATCGTAAGGCCGGCCACGAACTCGGTCTATTCAGTCAGATGGTTCTACCACCGATGAAGATCAGGGACGCAAAGAAGGTCGGCACGCTAGGAACGACCTCGTTGGCCTGGTACATCGGCCGTGCCGTCTACCTTGCTCGACAGGAGAAGACTGATATCATGAAGGCTATCGTAAGTCTCTACCCACGCAGCGTCCAACCTTCGGAACGCGAAAGCGAAGGCTCAAAGAGGTACCCACTGACACAAATCTACACAGGTCGAGGCAAACCCCTCCGGCCGCGTATTGTACACCGGCAAGATCGTGTCCGTGAACCGTTATGTCTCAGCAGCCGGATACACCGAAGGTGCCGTGCGTCTGAAGCCCATCAGCAGCGAAGAACAAGAGTACGGCGACAGGGCCATGACTGAGACGAGAGACATGATCCTACCGTTCCAAAACGAGTACCTGTACGCTGAACTCGTCGACCCCAAGGCCGAGAAGGGCACCAAGGGTGAAATACTGTGTACCGTGCCAGATCTGATCTCTCTGGTCGGAACGGACGGTTATGCGTTGGGTACTCAAGATCTCAGATACGGTGTCAGAGTTAGTGTTGTTGCATTTGTCGCACACCCGCATTGGTAAGTCCACTCACACCCTTTTAGTCGCATGCAGGAAAGACCTTTTTTGACTGACGGCGCTTGTGTGTTTACAGGTACACGGAGAAGGGCATCAGAGTTGGTGGACCCAAGGAGTTCGGATACGACATGGACTTTATCCCTCTTGGAACTCCGTACTACGAACCAAAGAGAGTCACTCAGGAGTTCAGATCTTCATAAACAAATGGACTATAATGGAAGACAAGGATATATGGTAGACGGTGAACGATGCATGCATGTCGATAGCTGGAGCTGAGTTTGGGATGTGTTATGTCTACTATGGGTGAAGAATTGATGGTTTTAGAAGAGTAAGGGCTTGACGTGCACATATACCATATACCATATAGCACTTTTTACGATCTAGAAGTGTTCTTTGAGCTATACTGACAAAGAAAAGTTACCACCTGGCTTCTCTGACTTTGAATTGAAGCTGAAGTAGTGTTTAGTCTATTAAAATTTCGCCATGATACCTCTCATTAGATCCTCAACATCATCGTCTCTCATCACGGGAAGCCCGAGCATGGCGTTGTCCAATTTCTTGGTAAAGTCCTGTCCGAAGCCTGGGCCCCAACACGATCGAGCAATGAACCCTAGCATTGCAGTCATATCGTCACCTTGGTCTACGGCCTTGTAGGCACTCTTCTCCACGTCGTCCGTCGACATTGGCGTGGTCCTCCACTCTTTGCCGTCGATCTTCTTCGCAATACGGATCAATTGGTTCTGCGTGACAGCCGCGTCGTGGACAAAGACATGCCTATTCTTCGTCTCCTCGGTGTGTAGTATCACTGAGATAACCGCCTTGGCAATCGTGCCGAGCGTCGTCACGGAATTGAGCACATCTCCGCCATCGTATACCGTCGCCGTATGCTCTTTCAGGTTCACAATAAACCCTAGTTCGAGTTGCCAATCGAAGAACGAACCGGTGTTGATGATGGAGTATGTAAAATCCGGGAAATGGGCGGCGGCTTGGTGCTCGAGATATGATTGCGTCTTGTCCTTGTCGGCCCAGAGGAGTGGGAAGCGTCGAACTTTGTCGTTGGCTCCATTGCCGTATTCGGATGGAAGGAACCTTTTGACCCCGGCTTCGATGGATGCGTCGATCAGGGATTTCTGGGTCTTGAACAGGTCTTGGGACCCCAATGTACATACTACGACGTCCACATCCGAGAGTGCCTCGACGAGGGAGCGGTGAGAGGTGTAGTCGACCGCTTTCACTTTGATGGCGGCGTTTGAGCCCGGTGGGGGTGTGATCTTTGAACCACCCCCGATGCGTGTGAGGATGGTGAGAGGGAAAGACGCGGACACCAGAGCATTAAAGATTGATGGGCCGAGGGTACCTGTGGCACCAACAAGCGCGACGCGTGGCGAAGACATGGTTCGCAGTGAACGAAAGAAACGATGGAGGAAGAGGGAGTACAAAGGCAAAAGAGGTCTCAGTGGTGGTAATGAGCTCGGTCGGATAGCGTTGTTGTACGGGGAACTGGACAAAGGAACTCAACTTGCAAGTAGTATGACAGAATTACCCATTATTCTTACGTTCCGTGGCGTTGCGATCATGGATTTATATAAAGCTGCTGCCCTCTATAGCGGATCTCCTCGATTTTTTGATTTGTAACACAAGCGGACGTCATCCAATCTCGTTCCAGTCGACACCATGTGCAATGTACGATGTTCTGGCATGATAGTAAGGTAGGCTACCATGGCTCTTGTCAAGTATGGGAAAAGATTCGTATCGTGTGTAGGAACAAGATGTACTTGGTGCTGAGTATATGGGATGTACGAGAACGGACGAAATTGATACTGCCAAGTATTTCGGGTTCTCCACTGGGGTTCCACTTCTCCTCTGTCTCGCACCATCCTTCCTTGATACAAGGGCATGGGACACTTGGGCAGTGATCGATCAAGCAGAGAATCTCATAAGCAGTGCCAGGGATACAAAACACTGTTCTTGCTTGGTCAGCAAGTGTGATGCTATCCAATGGCTGACTACCCCAAGGGTTCTACCTACTCAGTATTACTTGACTCTTCACAAACATTTGGTAGCAAAGAACCGCCGTGGGCGGATCAGGCTGCCCATCCTTCCAACGCAAATACATAGAGCAACGCCGTGTTTGAATGGTTTCGTCTGAAAGTCTCCCGGAAATCCCACTTCGAGTGGAGGACGGTCCACAGGAACTTCTCCCAAAAGCATTCAACCACAGCTGAGGATGTTGCCTAGGCCCTAAGGAAGGCCCGTGTCTGCAAATACTTTCGGAAGAAGACTTTTACAATTTTTGTCTATTCAGAGCAACGCTTGGAGATCGTTCGCAACGTGTCGTTTGTGGACCATGAAGTGCAATACAGGTGTGCGGCTTGTGGTTGGGACCTGCCAGTGTCTTGACGCCCAACTTAGCCATCTCTCTGTGGTTGAGAAATCTGCAATCTTCCAGACTGGTTCTGATTTCTGCCAAATGTGCTGCCAGAGCAGTCGAAAAGTCCCCCAGCATTCATTCCTTCGGTTTCGAATTGGGGTCTCCCTTGTCCCTTTCATGCCCCTTCCCTTCCTCTTCCTTGCGTGCATAAAAGGCCGCCCTCACCGATGCAATTTCATCGACTAGAGGGTGATTCCTCAAAGCAACGGCTGCAGCTTCTTGTCCTGCAGCAGTCCTGCTCAAACCTTTTCCACTCCCAAGGTACTGATTCTCCCAGCCCCAACCGGTGAAATAAACTCCAACGTAATAGGTTTCTTTACCTTGGCCATAATGGATCTCAGGCTTCCTTTCATCGACATATTTGATCAAGACACCGTGCCCCTGGAGTTTCCTGGCAAGTTCTTCTTTACTCTTTGGTGATGCTTGAGGCTCGGCCACAACAGCTTCCACTTTCGGCGCCCACAACTGGGTCAGGAAGTTTTTGGCTACGGCGAAACCGTCGGGGTTAGAAAGAACCACAGCGGCAATGTACGCTTCGAAGACATCTCCCTTGGTTTTCAGCCAGGCTGGGGAACTCATGTTTCTCTGAAGGCGCGTGAACTCCGTGAGTCGCTTTTCAAGGCCATAGAGCACGGTATATTGTGACAGAGTTTCGTTCCTGACCAACGATTCGCGCAGTTGGGACATCTCGCCAGCTGAGAGGGCCGTTGAACTTTCGTAGATAAGTTGGGTAGCAATGATTTGAATGTACGAATCGCCTAGGAACTCGAGTCGGTCGTAGTTGTGTTCGCGGGAAACAGAAACATGGGTAAAGACATCGTCCCGGAACTTGTCCTGAATCTCTGGCAATCGTGGAAGTGAGTTGGAAGTGGCATGCTCATTTGGCTTGTTGTCTTGTTGAGGGTGATTATTCAAGGCGCCAGTATGATCTCGATGAAGCCTTTTGGAAGTATGGGGATTGTGACGGCCTTCTGCTTTCCTCTTCTTTTTCTTGTCGATGTTCGACATTGTGCCCGGACAACATCAACATGGGATATCCGCTTGTACACAATACGCAATAATACTGAAGTCTCGTAGTAATGCCATATCGCGTTAAAGAAGGATTCAATACGAGAACGAGTAGGAACTCCGTCCGAGATTTTGGAGGACGTGGTGCAAGTCTCGTATAGGGGAATTTTAGGCGAGGCACCCGCCTCAATGGAGAAGGTTGAGCCGAGCGCAGTCTTTCGTTTTGACAAAGGTGAACTTCATTGCCTCAATGATTCCAAGATCCCTCACATCACCACCAACATCTCCTCTTCCTTATCTCACAGCATTGCCATGGCTTCTGCTTCAAGAGGTCGGCTATTAGAGCTTGCAAAGGTACGACCACGCCCAACTACCCACTCTGAACGAGACTATCTTCCGTCGATCATCACCATATGAGCCCTTGCGCCGACTGTCCTCTGAGCTATTGCTAACTAAATCCTTCTCTATAGCTTCAATGCTCAATATTTTCTACCACGTTCAACCCAAACCAACAGCGACTGGGTAACAAGATCCTTCGAGCGAGACTTCGAGGTCCAGCTTTGGCTTCATACTATCCGAGACGATCGACTACGGTGGAGGACATGCTGAATGAGTTCAAGAGATTTGACTTGGAAGGAAGCAACGAAGATGAAGATTCCCGATTAGAAAACATCCAGCTCGCCAAACTTCGAGGCAAGGGTGCACCCAAGAAGAAGCGGACGGCCGAAGAGAGTCGACTGAAGAAGGGCAAGAAGAAATAGACACTTTACGCAATCAAAATTTGTACACTAGGATACCCAGAACATATGAAGGAGGTGCTCTATATCAATTGCGGACCTTTCCCTGTGCGAAGAAGACATTTTGAGTATCTCTCTCTCTCTCTTTCACCAGTCGTCAACATGGCGACTTCTTTTTAGGCAAGACTGTGCCGCTGCGTGGATTATCTCAGGCAATCAAGTAACATCACGAGTAAGATCTCGAATCATTACTCTTCTGCACATACATAACGTACGAGTCCGAAACAGGCTTGTGGTTTCGCAAGGGCTGCAGACCTTCAGCGGCGGCCAGCGCAGCGTCGACTATTGGTCTAGTAGGAGAAGAATCAAAGCATCCATTCAGTCGCTATATAGCGGAACGCTGCTGTCTTATGGCTACAGCACTGCAAATACATACCAGTTCAACAATCTGCGCTTACAAGGTCGAGAGGTTTGCTATACTACTCTTGAAGAGTTACACTCGGCTAATGCATAGCTAGTTACTATACTTGACTAGGCTCCAGGGGTGTGCCAAAGCCATTGCACCGGTCAAAGAATGACTTGTCTCCAGAAGACGGACCAGACGAGATCATGCAGACTAGCACTGAATCAGTTTGCGTGGCGGCTTGGGTCGAATGCCATTCGTCCAACATGTACTCGGTTAAGCGACGTTGCTTACCGTCATCCTGCAAAATTACTGTCCAGCGGACATACTCCGTATGTCCCTGCGCATTCAAGTTGCAGCTCCACTGAAATCAAAAGAACCATCCCCCGACCGATCGCCGGACGTTCTTATCATTGATACATTATGTCTAGTTGAGACTAAGCCGACCTAAGTGAGCACCTGGTGTTTGCAGGCGACCTGGGCTTCCCTAGCGTAACGTTGGTCCGAGTGACACCTATGGCAGGGTGACCGCCATGCGGCTTTAATAATAAAGGTTGGTGACAATCACATGAGGCAGGGAATTGTTCGACTGCTTCTCCCAGACGCAGGGCGGTGCGGCATGGTCACCTCCACACATAGTCTGCGTTTGATTCTCAACGCGACTCTTGCATTGTGTTGTCAATACTGAAGAAGTCCCGTCTCGGATTGTGACCGAGGCGTGCAATCATCGACTTCAGTTTGGAGGCTCTGAAGTCGCCATGGTAGGTGTGATTATCTCATCGTCCATCGTTCCTAAGTGACCCAAGCAGGCGCCCTCCGAGTCTGTGCATGCGCCTGGAGGCGATGATGCGGACCTTCCAGAGCTCCACGTTGACAACGACCGAGACGCGAATCTCCCTGAAGTTTGGAACCAGGACGCCGGGAAACAAGTTTCATACCCTAATGAGAAAGAGCACCATGCTGCACTAAGGCCTGATGGCGCAGAAGAGGCCGTGCGCTCCCGCGACAAAAAGATCTGGGGTCTCAGAAGACGCCCCTTCTATATCCTTCTGGCTGCCGCCGTGCTGGTCGCAGTAGGCGCAGTGCTGGGAGGTGCTTTAGGCGGCACACTGTCTCACAGGTCGAGCAAAGGAGAAGCCGAAAGGTACAGTGTTCGCCGGAATGGGAATCTAGCTATCCTATTGAGTTGACGTTGATACTTATTGTCGACAGCAATGCAGCACAATCGGCGAATGACAGTCCGACCGACACTTCTCCCCCGTTAAGCCTCTCGGCAACACCATCAACGAACACCAGTCCGACCGACACTTCTCCCCCGTCAAGCTCCTCGGCAACACCTTCGGTCGTAACGTGGAAAGCAGGATTCAAGTTCCCAAGCCTTGCGCTCACGGGGACCGGCGGCGGAAATGAATCAGCTAGGCATTCATACTTGTTCTCCTTGCAAGGCTCCGACAACTCGATCCGTTGCCATACTAAACGCTCTGCCAGTTGGGAAGAGATAGATATGACGAATTCGAGTGCCTTTGATAGTGAACTGCCTACCGTAATGTCACCCCTTGCCGCAGTTGCTTGGAAAAACGATTCCGACGATGCGGTACGTGGGCGTCTAGTTTCCACGAGTTTCAGGGATGCTGACGCATTTTTTCACCACCACAGCTGAGACTCTACTACATTTCGGTCCGGAGTAATATTGTCGAAATTCAAGGAAGATGTGATGTGGACATGGTTTGTGACTGGAGCTCGCATGTCCTATCTCCTCAGCACAACGAGGCATCACTCAATTCCAGGCTGACTGCTATTGCGTGGAGTTCGTCACTGACGGACGACGATGGATCCATCGATCAAATCCTCCTTTACTACGTGAACCACAACAACAGTCTAGTACAACGGCCATATTCTGGAAGCTGGCTCGATATGGCCGACGTTGGCATCAGCGTCTACGAAGGCAGCGGACTTGCGGCCACAGAAGACACTTACAATCTGTACGGCGGGAGCGTGCGCATACGCATTTTCTTCCATGACCTGGATGGAGTGACGATGCAAGTGGTGAATAGCTCGACTTTGTTCAGCAGTGGGTCTTTTCTTGTTTTCTGTTTGTTTTGTTTTGTTTTTCTGTTTTTCTCTTCTTGCTTCCTTCTTCCCCACGTTTGTGATGTTGGACTTGACATCTGACTTGGACACACTGTAATTTTCAGCCAGTGATATCGAGAAGGGTCAAAGGTTACCCGTCGGTGGAAGGGGGGATATTGCGGCTTGTCTTTACAACAGTTCCTACGTCACCTCGGTAGACTTGGTCTTGAAGGTCTCCGAATTCCAGATTGATTTGGATCGAACGGTCGGAAAATGGGAGCAGCTCGCAGACGGGGGTTCCGACTGGCTTCTTGTCACGGACTCATTTTGGGACAAGCCAGATGATCCCGGAGGTGCGATTGCATGCCAGGGTTGGGCAGAAAAAGAATACTTAAGTGGTCGCAAATACCATGTTGTGTATGCTGTCAATGGGACGTTGATGGAGTATCTATGGCAAGACGCCGAGAACTGGACACGGACTGCTATTTTTTCATAGTTGATACTCGTAATGAGACGGAGACAACCGCGATGCTTCAGGTCAAGGCCTGCAAATCGACTACTATGCGTGCTGTATTTTGAAGACTTGTGCATGTAAACATAGGCATGCTTAGAGACCTAACCTACAGTAGAATCCATACGGAGTACCCCGTATCCAGGCACCACCCTTTACCTCAGCCTCGGCCGGCCCGGTATTCCCCCCGGTCTACAACAGGGAGTAAGTAAGCACTCACCACCCTCCACAACTCGAACCTAGGTTGTTGTCTCTACTCCGCATCACTTCGTGTTGTTTTGGTCTCCGTCATTCCTTTTCTGTCCCCCGCAATCCAGCATGAGGTCGGCTCTGAGGTGTGTCCAGGTTTGTTCAATGATTTACCTGACTAACTATTGTCGGCCCTACAGCTAAGTACTGTACCTCACCCATACGTACCTCGTCCCTTTTCTCCGCCACGGACATGAATGAGGGGCAGAACGAACCGCGGGCAAGTTCTTCTCTGAGGTCCTCAAAAAAAGAGAATGAATTTGATGGAAGCGGAATACGTTTTCCCTCTCTTCCTTCCATCCCTTCATCCCATCTAATTCATCTTCTCTTTTTTTGGGACTCTTTCTACTGACTTGAATCTCCTCTTGCCTCACTGGCTTGACTGACTGATTGAATACCTTGTCCTCTGAGCCTCATCAGCTTCATCAAGTTGTAACGTTCTCGCCCTTGTACATATCCATATCCATATACTCACTCTCTCACTCTCACTTGTTGAAGGGGAAGCCCACTAGTTGGTGTATATATACGAGACCCAACTGACCTCAACACCATGTCTGGTCTACACGATGTACAAACCGGCTCAGGTCGACTCGCTGGCAAAGTGGCCATTGTCACAGGTACGTACCAAAATGTCCATTACACCTCCATCGCCATCGCCATCGCCATTGAACCCGAGAATCCACGCTCCACCCTTTCCACTCTTCTTGAAGACTCCAGTTACAGCATATACCCTGGGGAAAGGAGTACTGACATTTTCCCTTCTCTTTCTTTTCTCGGGACCCTCAGGCGCAGCATCAGGCTTCGGTCTAGCATGCACCAAGAAATTCGTCGAAGAAGGCGCCAAAGTAGTCGCGGCCGACATGAACGCCGAAGGCCTCCAAAAGGCCTACTCGGCCAGCCCGCAGCAAGACCAGCACGTACACACCGTCACGGCCAACGTCACGGTCCAAGCCGACTGGGACAAGATGGTGCAAACGGCCATTGACAAGTTCGGCGGGGTCGACGTGCTCATCAACAACGCCGGGACGAGCTACAAGAACAAACCCACGCTGGAGGTCACGGAGCAGGAATACGACAAGGTCATGGCCGTCAACGTCAAGAGCATCTTTTTGAGCGTCGGGGCCGCCGTGCCCGCCCTGAAAGCAAGGGGCGGTGGCGCCATCATCAACATTGCGAGTATTGGTGCCATGAGGCCCCGGCCGGGATTGGTCTGGTACAATGCCAGTAAAGGTGCGGTTGCGAATGTGAGTATTCTGCACCTTTTCTACAAGTGTCACCCTACATGCCTTCTACCTTGCTACCACCTGAAAGACTGAAAGTTGCGTGTGTGTGTGTGTGTGTGTGTGTGTGTGTGTGTGTGTGTGTGTGTGTGTGTGTGTGTGTGTGTGTGTTACACAGAAGGTAGAGCATCATGGGATAGTATATTGTTTGAAACCAATCAACGGTCAACTAACGCGTGCGGTGGTGGTTGTTGGTATAGGCTACAAAAGGTCTCGCGGCCGAATTCGGCAAGGACCAAATCCGAGTCAACGCCATATGCCCCCTGCTATCCGGGACGGGACTCTTTGAGCAATTCGTCGGCGTCCCGTATACCGAGGAGAATATGAAAAAGTTCCTCTTCAACGTGCCGTTGGGTCGGTTGACGGATCCAAGCGACGTTGCGAACATTTGTGCCTTTTTGGCCAGCGAGGAAGGCAAGTTCATCACAGGTGTCAATCTGGAAGTCGATGGTGGGAGGGCCGTTGGGGCGTGAAAGATGGAAAGGGGAAATCCCCCATCAACTGGAAAGGGGAGGGAGGGGGGGATACTGAAAAGGAGGTCGCCAATGGAGGAAGAAAAAAGGACAGTCCGCATCGCCCGGTGTGAATACTCCATACCATGACGCCTGCCGTTGATCCAGGTACAGTACGTAACGTGAGGGTGGTCTTATGAAAAGATTGGATAGGGTGAATGGGTTCACAACATATTGTAAGAGGGTATGTAGGACACAGTCGAGGTACCCCCTTTACCAACTTGACCGCTACCACCATCATCTATTCTCACCAGGCTTGACTTTGTTGTTTATATTCTGGTTCATCTTTCAATTGTGATCGTGATCATAATCATTCGAGGTACAGGTACAGCTGCATACGCATATACATTCTGCCCAAACTGCTGCTTTCACTGCACCCTGCCACTGTCTACTCGGATAGGAAGTCCCGTGTTTGGAACCTTGGGTATGAATACAATGATTGCATTGCATTGAATCTCGAGAAGACCAGGCCACACTCTGCACGTACTCTTTATTGCAAAAAAAGTAAAAAGTAATGTGCCATGTTTGAATATTCGCTTTTCGCTTTTCGCTATTTTGATTTTTGATTTTTGATTGTTTTGGGAGAAGAATTACTCCGTAGGTACTCACTCCGTAGGTATTGTAGATACCCAAATGCTTCCCTTCGCTATGCCTGATGCCAGATACCCGGTTCCCACGCCAGATGCCAGATGCCATGCTGAAACAATCATTCAAGAGGAGAAGGGGAATAGGGGGGGAAAAAACCACAAATGACTCGGTGAACTCGCACAGCATTCTGCCCATCTATCGCTGTTTTGTCGCTTTTCGAGTTTTCGCTTTTGCTTTTGCTTCTCTGTTTAGAACTCGTCATTCTTCGCTTGTTCGCTCGCTCGGCTTGTTGTCCACTAACTTGCCTTTTATTTGTTACCAATCGACCCCTGGCCACCCGATCAATATCCCCAGTATAAAATGGTTCCAACGATGCAGACCCAATGCAACGCAAGACGCTCGCAGGAACACCGGCTGAGTGAGAGGAGAAGAAAGTCGGCGAGCAAAGAGAACCGAAAAAGAGGGAGGGTGCAAAAGTGCAAAAGCATCCTACTAGAACGCCGCACGGCCCATCCCATCTTCTCCCTCCATCAATTGCTGCAAATGTGCATCCGCCAACTCGCTACGCAGTGATTCTCTCTCACTCTCCCGCTCCCTAATCTCCCATTCATCCAAGACGTCTCGTTTCAATTTCTGCTTTTCGGCGATCTCACTCCTCATTCTCTCCGCTTCAGCTTCGAGCATCTTGATCCGTTTCTCTTGGTCGGGAGGAAGTCCAGAAGGAAGCAGTTTTCCTCCTGGTACAATCTTCTCGTTCGTAGCAAGGTGTTGTTGCACGGTATTGAACCGTTGTGTTCGGGGATAAGTCGCGCTGGTGCTGCTGTTTCCACGAAACGTAACTGCTTCGCCTCGTCCGAACCCGCCGCGATAACTACTTGCACCACCGAACTCTCCTCGACCGCTACCGCTGCTACCGCCGCCACCACTGTAGTCTCCCTTGCTGCCACCTCCAAAGTCACCACGGCCGTAACCGCCTCCTCTGGGTCCGAATGGAGGTGGACCACCACGATAAGTCAGACTGCCTCGTCCACGAGCTGGAGGACTTGCAAAATCGCGGGCCGGTGGATCGAACCTGCCAACGGCACCACGAGGTCCTGTGGGAACGGCACGAGGGGCTCCGCGTAGAGATGCTGCAGGTCCAGTTGGCGCAGAATGTTGACTTTGGCCGTAACTGCGCGACGGTCCGGTTGGTGGAGGTCTATTATACTCACCGTTCCGGTAACTGCTAGGTCCTGATGGTGGCTGAGGTGCTTCACCATTCGATCGGCCATCGTCTCCGGTTGTGCTCACATCTGTCGTTCGAGGAGGATCGACAGATCTCTCGGGGTAACTGCTAGACTCTTGTCGGTCGTACTGATTGCGAGCAGGTGATCTAGGGATCGAACCAGCCACACTCGCGCGGTCTGGCTGAGCTGCCGCTGGCGGCGACGATCTTCTTGAGGTATTGTTCGACGCTGGTCCAGTTGCCCTCGGAGACGGCGATCGTCTTCTCCAGTTATCATCACCAGGCCTCCGTCGCGGAGGTGACCTAGATCTAGGTCTGTAGCTTTCTCCACCTCTTCCAGGGTCTCGGTCGGGTGAGAAGGGTCGTCTGGGGGGTGAGCGACGATCAAAGCGGTTTCTGTCAGGCGACAGTCTGCGCTCCCTCTTGGGTGACCGCCTCGACGGATCGGGAGAGTAATCTCGATACCTCTTCGTGTCCGGTGGGCTTCGGGGTCTCGCACCGTACGCTGATCTTGACCTTCTTCTAGGAGGCGGCGATCTTCGTGGAGAGTACCGACGTGGTGGTGATCTTCTATTGGCAAACAGGTCTTCTCTGCCTCGATTTGGCGGCGAGCGCGAGCGTGATCTTCTTCGAAAGGGAGGAGGCGAACGGCTTCGGGGTCTGGCGACTCTTAGGCTTGTGGAAGGAACGTATGAATCCATGTCTTCCCTGCGTTCATCTCGCCATCCATCTCTTCTGTCTGCGGACCACGAATCTGCACCTATTCTGTCTCGAGCGGTCGGTCGGTAAGGCCCCTCGCCAGTCTGGCCACCAGGCCGATAACTCTCGCCTTCTCCGAAATATTCGACGTTAGGATGGTCATCTCGTTCGCGGTGGGGTCTGTCTCTTGGGGGAGGCGATCGTCGCGGACTACCTTGAATGTCAGTCATGATGCGAGGGTTTCCCAGAAAGTTGAAACTAGAGGTGAACATACCCGCGGTAACGGTCCATTAGGGAACGAAAGCAGACGCACCGTTGCAGGCAGTGAATAAGGAGGTAAGACCGCCGGTGTGAAGACGAGGGCAAAACTAACAGGGAGGGTAAAAGTGAAGTGTCTGCCCAAGTCGATCTCGGGCTCACTTTCATGCCTCGTAAATTTGGGCTCTCTGTGAATTCAGGGAGCCAATCATGAGTCGAACCGCAAAAAGTACTAGGCGCGAGGCGAGAATGAGGATGCCGCTTTAAATGACGTCGTAAGGCTGAGATACAGCCTTGTCTCAAGTCTGCAGATCGAGCGGCACACGGTACAAACGTACGTTCGGAAGAGACGTCGTCGGTCGACGGACTCGGTTCAATTCGTGAAGGATACGTTGTCGGGGCTTCATCGTACGTTTATAATATTGAGCCTCTTCTTGACTGGTAAACCACAAATCCTCCACATTCTTGAGGTAAAAATACAGAGGCTCCCGCTCTTGAAAGCTCGTCACCGCTTATGTCTTCTTTCTTCATCCCTCTTCTGTCTCTTCCTTGCTTCCGATGCTATCATGTCAGACAAGTCTTCCCGGAAATCCCACTCTGGGTTCTGCTCTGATTTTCGTTGCTGATCGTATGCTCGTCGAAGGTCTTCCTGTTCCATGCCATCGTGAGCGGCCAAGGCGTCCGGATTCATGGACACATCCACGTCACCAGGCTTCTTTCGCTTCCGTGTTTCCTCCTGACCCAATACTGGGAGATTTGCTTGGCTCGATTTCAAATCGTAGGCTCGATCGCCGCCAAAGAAACCCTCAACCTTTGTTTGTCGCTCGGGGATGACTTGATACGCTGCTCTCGGATGAGATGACTCTTCCGTTTCTGTGCCACGTCGTTTCCTCAGATCGAACTCTGACACCGTCTCCGTGCCGCCGATTTCTGTGGTCACAGAAGTCGCCATACCGCTCGGTGTTTCCAGACCAGCCGAAGACTGCAGACCAGCACCGCCATCCTCTTCGTCTTCCTCTTCTTCCTCTTCCTCGTCATCATCCTCTTCATCTTCAGACTCCTCAGGAGGTTGAAGTTCACCCCACAAATCCTTTTCTACCGGCTCTCCTTGCTGTGTATTTTGTTGTTGCTGTAACACACCAAAAATATCACCACCATAGAGAGGTCTGTTTGTAGCTTCATCAACCGGTGGCTTGCCCCACTGGCCAGGAGCAAAGCCCCAGCTTGCCCCGGGCGGTGGAGGTGCGTTCACTCCCGGGACTTTGAGAGCAGGGTAGGATGGTGGCGGGCCGTATCTTTGCTGATTTATGAGCCACGGAGGAGGTGCGCCAGGTGGCATGTTGAGTGCCTCCTTTAGTTCGTCGGATAATTCACCAGGCCGCAGGTGCCGCAAGTTGGTCTCGAATTCTTTGCCTTCATAGTATACCTCGCCATACCTCGTCAACTCTGGCTTCGTCTGGAAGCGGAAGAAGGCTTCATAGAGCTTCTGGTAATCGATGTCGAGCTTGCCCGTCTTGCCTTGTACCCTCTCTCGCTGTTTCTGCTTCAGTGACTGCTGGTCTTGCTTCTCCAGAGTCGCATCTCTCATTTCCGCGATGCCAGTCTCTAGGATGAATTTCGGCAATGCAAAGGGGGGCTTTTCTATACCTCGCTTCGACGACAGGTATTCTCTCTTTAGCGACCAGTGTGTCGGTACCGGAACCACGTTTCGGTAAGATTTCAGGTGAACGAGCAACTTCGGATCTGGTGCTGATGTGTCTGTCCACTCGACCATCTCTGGTTTAGTGACAAGCGCCTTCAGTTCTGCCACAGACAGTTGGGTCATCTCTTTCCGCTTCTTCTTGGACATTTTTGGCGCAGCGTTTTCCTCTTCCTCGTCAGGTATATCATCGTCGTCGTCGTAATAGATTTCAGGTTTGTCGGGTTCTTTTGTCGATGGGTCTTCTTTATCTGCCTCTTCAAATCTCTCTATGATGTCCTTGTACATATCGTAGAGTGGATTACCCTCATCGACAATAAGAGGGTCTGTGATTGCGTCGACATCGCCCTGGTTTTCTGCCTTGATGGGCACTTCGGCTTTGACTTTCGCGGGGGGTTCTGCATTTCCTGCCAGCGCAGGGTCAGGTGTCGAGTCAGTCGTAGTCTTCCACGTGTTAGTACATGTCGCTGAACCAAGGAAGGGTTTGCGACGTACCTGTTGTTTCTGCGCCTTCTTCTTGGCTCGCCGCAGTTGATTTTTCGTGGGCTTCGCGGCGGACGCCATGGTGAACACTACTCGCAGTTGTATCTTCAGGGCCGACCACCTGGAAATTGCATACCAACACTCGGAGGGGACGTGATGGCTGCGAAATTCTGCGTTCGAGAATTGTATGTAGGTTTTGCAAAGAACATGACGCCTAAAATCCGCGGTTCGCTGCGTGGGACACCTTGCCCAATACGGAATAGCGTGATGCCGCTTTCCCAAGTCTCGGCGTCGGTTTATTACAGTCCGATCACTTTCATATGCCTCGCTTTTGTTCTGCTAGATGATTCAGGACGTTGAGTTGTTATACTGTCGCACAGTGGTTGCCGGAACCTTCGAAATACTCTAGACCATCCCTACTAGCAATTGACTCTCAAGCGGAACGACAGCTACATGGTTTGATCAATGACCCCGGCCTAAGTTCCAATCTTGAAATTCCGCAAAGTAATCGAGAATATTAATTGGAAATCTCGCCATCATCATGCTACATCTTCTCTTCGATGGCCAGTTGGGACCCGTCTAGTTTAACCCATACGTTGCATCAATGCTAGGTAACCCAATGGAAACACCTACATTTGGTGTGAATTGTCCGATGAAGTTTCCCGGAGGCGCATAGTTGCAGACTGTGAAGTATGGCTGTATATTTCCACCAACGCCTTGCAACCCAGTCGCAGAACAATCGGCAGTGTAGCATCCCACGGCCGCAGTGCTCTTCCACACGATCTGTGTGAAATGTCCCCAACCATTGAGCGTGTTCAGATTCGGTTCCTCGCCATAATACACATAGTTGTTGACTTCACCATTGTATAATCCTTCGGTCACAAAAGCTCCCATGCCCAGAGGTGTTCCAGGATAGCCAGCACCGATGTTCTGACCGTATCCACCTCCATTAAGATTACTGCGCGACCTTTGTCAGCTGATGAGCTTTGAAGATAAACTTGATACTTACGTGACATGGCCATAGACACAAGTCTCCGCAATCTGTTGAGCAGTTGCGGCCAAGGCAACCGACCATGTCAACGGGACGGCCGAGTGATTCTGTCGGTGGTAATTGTGATGGACGAGGATAGCATTTCTATATGCATCGAACGTAGGGATCGACGCTCCGGAAGCTGTCGACGTAGTCGAACTTGTCCTCGAAGATAGACCCGATATGACGGAACTTGAGCTCGATGTAGAAGTGTTGGTGGACGAGGTGGACGAGGAGAAAGTGCTGCCGGTCGTCGTGGTTGTAATCGTGGTGATCGAGCTCGAGGGTGTGATCGTCCCGTCCGGTATCAGTATTGATGATGTTGTGGAGATTGTACACGGACACGTGGTCACAGTGACAATCGCGGTCGCCGTGACCGTCGCAGTGACGCTGTAGCTGACGCTGATTTGTGCAGCTGCACTAGCCACCAGGCTGAAAATCCATAGACATAGCATACTTTCGGATAGGATCAATGAGTGACTTGGAACATGTAATGAACGACTTGGGTCAGTTGCGCAACGCGAAGAAAGTGCAAGAGGTACGGTGAGAGTCCAGAACTGGGGTAGTGATGTTGTATACCCTCGAATACCGGGGCCACGATAGACCCACATTCCTGAAGAGTCAACACATTTGCATAAATGCCATCTAAGACATGGTGTCTGGGGATGTCTGTCACGGCAGGAATGCTGGCTGTCACCCGGGCCATCTGTCTAGATCTCTCTGTGGCTCATCCTTGGAGGACTGCTTTGTACCACTGGCAACCAAATTCTGCTCTTCCGAAACCTCGTTCAGGTGTAGTAGAAATGTATGTAGCCAAAGTATATCAGAGCATAGTCTGGTCCAAAGCCCGTGACTTACCTGTTGGTTCTTGTTATTGGTATTGATTCTAAAGAGTAGTTCTCGGAAGTGATGATCATGATCACACCGTCACTGAGCAGCTCATGCCTTCCGCCCAGGTTCCGTGACGAAAGACAGCGTTGAGAACACGCCGATGGGCCAACAAAAGAGCAATATCAGAGGCTGTTAACCGTCTCTCTTGCCGCTGAGGTACTCGATTCTGTATGCGAAAGCAGGAGAAGAGGCCAACGCGGTCGTCCGAAACGCAATTCCTCCGAACAACATGGCCTGCACTAGCTCATTAGACGTTAGGTTCGCAGCTGAATTGTGGCTGGACGTGATATGAGATCAAACTCCAACCTGATCCCCTGTCTGTGAGAGGAGCTGTATTTGGAAAAGGATACCAAGCAGGCAGGCAGCAGCCCGCAAAGCCTCGAGGCCAGCGTTCAGCGGTTAGCGTTCAGGTTAGCCTCAATCGAATCCGAATACGACGAAACCGTACAAGCATATCGATATTCGTTCTCGACTAATTCGGTCTCACCAACGGCTCCAGGAGTTTCCCCTGGCGAATGTAGATCGCTGCGCATGTACACATAGTGACTCGAAAGCCCTAGCCTGTCAACAACAATGACCGCAGAACATGCTCATGCAAGTGAGAAGTAGGGCCCCAGCGAGCGAGCGGAAGCGTCGAGTGATTCGACTTGCTACCACTTTGGTGTCCCTTGGAAGTTGTTCGTCGCACGAAAAGTCTTGCGAGAAAAGTTGAGACGCCGCAGCCGCGGAGTGCCTGACGAACAATACTTTGTAGTTTGGTTCTGCTTGAGGCATTGCCATGAGACAAGAAGGGCCTTACGAGTAGGATCCGCAAGGTAGATCGGGCGCTTGAAGATCATATCATCTGCCGCACTAGTTAACGTGCCGAGAAGAAGATGCACTTTCCTCGTTGAGTAACATTATGCCAGAGGAGAAGGTGTGTTAGGGTACCAAGCCGCAGTACCGGTCTGCTCTACCGCTGCATAGGGTATTTTTCCAGCGTTGGCTGCCTGGAATTCACAACAGCTACGACACTTGTCCGATACAGGTAACATGATGGAGAGAATGTGAGAGATACTCGTACAGTAGGTATGGGCATAGTATGGACACAGTATGGGACACAAGAGTAATCGCCGATGAGTCGGACTCCAAAGAAATCTGGTCAGCATGTCAATTGAGCTACCATGCAACCATGCCTGAAATGGGCCTAGCTTCCCCGGTTGTTTCTATATTTACAATTACACTCTTTTCCCACGTGCTCACGGGGAATTTCTCTGGTCCGTCAAGGTGATCGATCACTGATCAGTCAATCTGGGTCGTTCAGCAATGCCCAACGCCGAAGAGATCGACGTGGGGAAAACCGTCCGTAGGGCTGCCGGCTAGAGTACCCGTACTCGTACGATGTATCAGGCCCGTCAGGTCCCCCATTGCTGTACATAGGTACGGAGGACTCGTAGAAAAGTGGTGGGTTGAGTTGTGTTCCGAGGGTAGATAGTACCACCCGTACTCGAACGTCTCGTAGGCCATGATCAATTCTGCCTCGTGCTGTGAAGAAGACTGCCTTGCCGTCCGGCGTGGACGTTCATGCCGAGATCTCCTCGAGATCTTTGAGAAGGACCAAAGTTCCCCCCTCGTCCCTCCCGGACAGCGGAGAAATGATTGTTCCAATTCCGGACGACGAGCTCAGCCTCCGGACATTTCCACAAACATATCAAGTGTCTCCGTTAGACTAGGTACAGCATAGTAATCCAAGTACCGTAGCGAGGTATGAAGCGAACATTCAGCTAGTGGTAGCGGTGAACCCCTCGATCTCTCTTCCGCCTCTTCGAACTACCACGAGTAGCTAGACCTTGTAGAACAATCATATGCTGGATCCGGTCTCGTAAGCCGCGGAAGTGACCGACGCATTCAAGATCTCAGGGATCATCAGTCCATCCATCCATCTGGTACCAGGACATGCCGCATGCAAGTCATCATTTCTCCGTCATCGCTGGCGTGCGGGATGCGCGGATCCATCGATGCTATGCTATGCTACAGCACAGTTTCTCTACCAAGTCACCTGTTGAGTCATTATTAATTCTCATTTTCTCCATGCACACCCAGATACCTTAGCTCGTTTGCATGCAGGTCAGACTACTTGAGAATGTTTTGCTTTTCTTAGAATATCTCAGTTTGGTCGGATCCAAGGTTGTCGGCCTCGGAGGTCAATGACAATCACACTGGCAACGGCAACGACGGTGACCTTCCATTGTATACAGAGCAACATGCTGTGTCATGTTGGACACGATGATGTATGTGCCCGACAGATCTCAAGTATCACAGACCCCTGAAACCCGACGCCGGCAATGATTCAGATTCAAATTCAGATGCCCGTGTGCAGCAGGTACGGAGGACTCGTAGCAAGGTTCCTTCTGGACGTATTCGCAAAGGCTGTTACACGCCCCCTCTGCCCTGGACTGTGTGCCTGCATGAACGAACAAAACACAAAAAGGTATTGGCACGGTTGGCACGGTTGTCATCAAGGTCAATGACCACTTTCCTCATGGGACACAAGAACTGACTGCGCCTTGCACACTTTCGTATCCCGATGCAGAATAGCCCGGCGTGAGCCCAAAGCCCCTCTTCTTGTATTATTGTAGTATCCCAGTGGGGGACCCGCCCATTTGCAGAAGTAACACAATGTATCCCCCGTAATTGGCCGAGACACGGCACTGAACCCCACCGCTAAAAACCCTATTACGACGAACTCGGTATGGCCTGATCTCTCCATCTCAGCACTAACATGGGTCCCCCCTTGAGCAGGTGAGGCCTCTTCCGCCTATCCTGTCATTCCCTACGGAGTACAGACAATGCAGTAATGTACTTGTACAATACAAGTATCATCTTCAGCTAGACGACGCTAAATTCTTTAATGCAGATCGAAAAAACTGCAGCCCTATCGCGCACGCCACCCTTAATCCGGTCGAATTTAGACACCCTCAAGACAGTTAGACTTCGTAAACTGAACTGGAGGTATGGACAGTAAGAAAACCCTCGTCTTCACTGCCCAGTGACATGTTGCCAAACTTCAAACGCCTCTTTTTTTAAGGGCCAATTCCGTGCTCCTGTTGGTCCCTCCATCCCTGTCCGATCTACGGGAATGACAGGGACCGGAGGGCAATGCAAAGCCAATGTACTCCGTTCCCACACCCTTGGCTTCGCTCTTAGAATGCCTGCTCAGGCATGGTCCGGTTTTCTCAAAACCCTCAAGGCATCAAAAGTCCATTTTCCCCGTCAGCCCTACGGCCGATTGACAAGGGGGGGGCTTGGTGTATCTTCCGGAGCCCATGGCGGCGGATCGGAACCCTCATGTCAGCCCCCAAATTTACCTCATGCCCACCGCCGTGCCTTCTTGGAATCCGAAAAAGCTACTCACCAGACCTTTGGTAACTGTGGATCTGACGGTGGAAACACCACATGCCACCTTTCTCCATTGCAGCGCCGCAATCATCCACAGTACGGTGGTCGCAGTAGTCAGGTACCTAGACAACGGCCTTCGAGAAAAAGGTATATATCAATATCAAGATTCGCGACTTTGAAGGACGGTCCATTCCATTCCATCCATCATTCATTCCTCAAATCACACCTTTTCATATTTCCTTTGTTAGCATTTTCCTAGTTCCGGTTCAGCATTCAACTCCAACCCTCTCTAGACTTAAGGTATACAACTTTTTTTCCTTATATCTCTTTGCTTCCTTTCAGCAATCACAAAGCTAGCCAGCCAGCAACAAGCCCTAACAATCCTTCGACTCCTACTTGCCATCTTCATTTCTTATTTCCCTTGTCTCCATTGTCTTTAACCCATCCACAATTTCTTTCCTTCAATATCTTAATCCAGCTTTTCTTTTCCAAATGGCCATCGGACGCGGCGGTTACAACACCCCAGCGGGCACTGCTCCACAGAAGGGCCGTGGCGGATACAACAGACAAGGCCGTGGAGGGTACAACAGAATGGCCATGGTTCAAGGTCGCGGGGGATACAACCGACAACAAGCCGCGCAAGGTCGTGGAGGTTACAACTAACCACTCCATCAATTCCTTTTGGCCCGCGAAACGAGGACCGAGTCCTTGTGGCCTACCCAATCTCGACTGCAACAACAAATAGTGATCCTGGCTTGATCATGATTTCTCGTTCTTTTCGACAGCTCTAGATGAGTGCCCATTCTTTCGGTTCAAGCGTTCAAGCGGCATTTTCAGGCGTTCTTGATTTTTCGGATACACCAAAGACTACAACTTTCGCATTAACACGTACATTTCCAGCGGCATTTTCGGGCGTTATTTTCGACTTCACTTTCCGACACAAAACCTACATCAAACATATTGTAATCAGCATATGTTTCCACATTTCAAGCATGTCAGCAGCATTTTCGGGCGTCGGTTTCTGATAGATCATTCAACGCTTCGCGAGCGTGAAATCAAGTTTCAAAAATTCAGAGCTGCAAAGCAACCCAAAAATTTCAGGGGTGATGGCAATTGATTTTTCATTGAATGGTTCATGAGACAGGCGAGATGTATTAATGCGGGAGTTGAACATTGGTATCTGGGGCAATGGATGAAAAGAATACCAAGGGGCAGGACCCCTTGATAGGTCACACAGAACCACCAGTACAGACACTGGGAAGATCAGAGCATACTGGACGCAAGCGTCGTTCTTGCGAGCTGAATTATCGCGTACACCAATCTTTTAACCAACAATCGCATGGCCCTTTGATAGAATTGCAATCACAATGACAACTTAAGGAAAGATGGACTTACTTCTCGAATACAACCCCAAGCACATCTTCTACATCTCCAGTTTCGCCCTTACCTGTGATCTTAGCAAGACAGTCGGCAGCGAACCGAAGATGTTCGGCCGCGGTGACAATATCGATCTCATCCTGAAGATCATCGTTGAGACTGGTTGTATGATCGTGTCGATTCAAGTCCTCTGGGATCGAAGAAGGGGACATGGCTTTTGAATTGGGAGATACCTGATCGAGAAAGTCATTGAGATGACCTAAGCACTGTTTGAGGTACAGGCTCTGACGGTGTGTGACGGACAAGGACGCACTCCAGTATGCTTGAGCCTCGGCTGGATCCATACCGTCGGTATCTCCACCCGTGGCTGCCATGGTGAGTTCAGCGAATACGTCGGTCAATTGACGAAGGAACGATTGGAGACCAGTAGAATCCTGGGCGCCCATCGTCTTTTCTGCAATCCTACAGGAAATACCACATGTTCGGCTCGAGGGGATCATGGGGAATGTTTTCTGGACTTGACCCTGCAGAATTTGGAGTGTTTCTGCTCGACGAGGACTATTCTTGAGGAGATCAATCTTGTTCAAAACAAGCAGGATCGTCTTGCCGGCGCTGTGGCATTCTTGAACGGCTTCACAGACTTGTTCATTGATCGTAACAATCGGTGTGCCTTCAGCGTCTAGCTCAACTGATAGAAGCGCAACGACAACGTCGGATTGTAGCGCTCGCTCCCGAGCACGACGTATCCCTTCGCTCTCAACCAAGCCGACAGTGTTCTTGCCAGTGCCGCCGCTACCAGATCGCAAGCCTGCCATGTCACCCAGGCGACAGAGCCAGCCTTGCAGGTCGAGAGAAACATCGACGATATCTCTTGTTGTACCTTCTTCAGCACTGACGATCGCTGCCTCTCGACCCACGATGCGATTTAGCAAGGAGCTTTTTCCGGCATTCGGCGCGCCCAACAGAGCAATATTGATACCATTGCGCAATAGCTCGCCCTTTGAAGCGTTCTGCAGATGCATCTCGATCTGCTGCTGTAATCCAACGACTTGTTCTGACACGGAAGCCATAAATTCCACTGGAGACTCATCAAAATGCTGATCCTCAGAGAAGTCGATGAGTGCCTCGAGTTCGCCGCGAGCGTAGAGCAGCATCAACCGCCAATCTTCGTAACGCTTTGCGAGACCTCCATCTGAGCCGCTGACGGCCAAACGGCGTTGCTGCTCAGTCTCGGCGGCAAGAGTCTCGCCCAGTGCTTCCGCCTGCGTAAGATCCAACCGTCCATTGTAGAACGCGCGCTTCGTGAACTCGCCCGGCTCAGCATGGCGTACAATGTTTTCCGTCTCTTTCAATATTCCTCCGCATATCGCAACGGCATCTAGAACAGATCGGACGATAGCACGGCCGCCATGGACGTGCAGCTCGAGCACGTCTTCGCCAGTCACGGTGTTGGGCGCAGGGAAGTAAAGGACGAGTGCGCCATTGTCAAGGACTTGACGACTCGATTTATCGTTTGTGTTAGGTTGGTACAGCCGTCGCAAGGTGGCCGTGCGAGGTTTCGGATGAGGCCGATCAGGACATAGGGAGCGGTAGATGTCTAGGCATGCTGGTCCTGAGATGCGGACGACGGCGATCGCAGCTCGACCAGGAGCGGTCGACAATGCATATATTGTTTCCGCGGCCAAGCTGTTGGCAGGCCTTGGGGCCCAGCCGCTCACGTCTGGTACTGTCGTGGAAGAAACATATGGACGTTGAATCACGCCCACTGATCCTGGACTGACAGCGGAGACGGCTGGGACGAATGAACCTTTATCATAACATGTCCGTAAAGTTAACCGGTAACGTGAGAGAGCCCTCCAGGCGCTGCGGCATAGCATTCGAATGAATTCCACCTATGTAGACCGAGTATTTGGAGAATTCATAAGAGGTACGGGTGATAGAGATCTGACGCTCGCTTTCCGCAGTCCGACGAGTCACATTTTGGCATCACGTGCCGATATATGACTCGCAGAAATATACCAGTAGCAGCTCGAGGCGTTGGGAGTGCTTCGTCTATGAAGAAAGACGATGTGATTCAAGGAGACTACGGTTCGAGTTGTACATAATATAATATCGTTAGGATTCATTTTATTACATACATTGGTCAAAGGATCTTCGCCGGCCAGCTCAAAATGCACACCGACATCAACACCGATAAGATAAAACGAGACAAGCTTTCGACATAATTCTCCATAACAACCAAATCGCCGAGGCGACAATTCTTGACGGCCGGATGTTCTTGTCGATGTTGGTTGGGTAGTAGATACAAGCAAGGCGCAGTACTTGCTCGTCAAGCACTAGTTCCTGTGAGACGTTAGCAATTCGCTTCAATAATGGTTCAAGCACGTACAAGAGACCCAAAGTCAAATCACCGTGGATCTTGGCCTTGAGTTGGACCTCAATGTCGAGGTTGAGGTCAAGCCGTAATCGCAATTGCTCATTTTCACCTGCATCATCACCTCCTTCCTCTCCCTCTTTGCCGCCCTTGTTCTTGAGGAGACCACCGATGGCCTCGTGGGGCTTGCTGAGGGCTTTCCCGGCAGTGTCATTCACGAGGCCACCGGCGCCATCAACCACACCGTTGACAGTCTCACCGACTTCGTCAACAGCATCCAGGGGACCGCCGCCGCCGCCGCCGAGGAGGCCGCCGTCCTGGCCTTGCGTCTGGGCTTGTGATTGCGCCTGGGCCTTTCCTCGGTTGCGGTTTCTGTTCCTTCTGCCACCTTTCTGTGACACGTCGCTTCGGTAGGCACTGTCAGTGTCACTGGGTGGTTGGCTCGATCCGCGACCGCGACCTCGACTGGTCTGTCGTGACTTTGAGCGTGATTGTTGTTCCATCTTGGGTTGAGGAGCTGGCGTTGAGGGCGGTTCGTCGTCACCACCGGCGTCTACTTCACCGTCGGCTTCTTCCTTCTGGGGAGTACCGTTCGCTGAACCTTTCTGGCCCAGCTTCTTGGGTTTCCGTCGTTCTTCGGACTTTTTGGAGCTGGCAGATGCTCCTATGCTTCCAGCACCTGAGGCAGAACCAGCAGCGTCAAGGTTGCCGCCAATGTTGGTCTCTTCAGTGGATTTGGTCTCTTGTTCAGCAGACATGTTGGAAAGTGGAAGTCAAGATGTAGAGGAGGGTGAAGAAGGGAGTATGGTATGCAGTAGAGAAATCGACGTAAAGATGATGATGATGACCGGGTTCTCTTGTCCAGAAAAACAACGGGGAAATAGACACTGCAGGTAGGGGAAGATCACATCCACACCGACGTCAGGGTAGGACACTGTAACTGGCGATACTTGCAGTGTAGCCATGGAGCTTGACACGACCGCGCAACGATCATGACGTCGGGTTTCGCTGCTTTTGAGGCAGGCCAGGGGGGAAATGCCATGGATCAAAGGTGAAGAGGGGAAGGATTCCACCCAAAGCAGGATTGAACAAGTTGGCGAAGCCAATTGCAGCGAAATGGCCTAGAGCTGGAGACGGATACAACTGTGGCTGGCACCGACAGGGATGTGGACAAGGAAACGTGGTCAAGAAGATGGCGCCAACGGTCAAAGAGGAGTCGACAAGTGGCTGATCAAGGTCATCGTCGATGGTTACTGGGATCCTTGTAACACCTACAGTATGTACTCCGGACTCCGTCCAAGCGCAGTAGAATACAACACTTGGCAGGGCGATCAGCGATGTCTGTGGCGGGGCGGTAAGTGGTACAATATCCGTAGCGAGGAGGAATGGACGGACACCGGTACTCGTACGAGTAGAAGGATGATGGCGATGATGATGATGATCATGATGACGGGTTTCTGAAGATGGTGGAGAGTGTTTTTCCAGGGTATGATACAAGTATTTCCTGCTTGGGTACTTGGCTATTGCTGGGATGTCCCTTGTTGTCGGGTTCCTTGTCCGTGGATCAGATCCAGCGTGAACTACGTAACTACGGGGTTGCTCGTGTTCCTCGAACTCCATAACGGGACCTGGACCTTCTCGTCATGTCGCAGAGGGTGTCGGAGGGATGTATTCCCTTTCGAAGGAAATGGGTATCGACGGAAAATTGCAGAAGCCTTGTATAGACCACATTGGAATACTGTGTCATCTACGTATTGCACTCGTAGTGCTGTAGTACCCATATGCTTTCGCCGGTCCCGATTCACAAAACACCAAGACCACCAGCCTGTAGAGCAGAAGTGATGGGCATGGCCTCTGCGTCATGGGCGTCATGCCCAATTCCGATCCAGCCGAACGCCACAACCCACGAGACTCACTACCAACTAGCTAAACAACTTCGGAGGACAATCCTTGTATTGTAGGCTTGTTGTCGACCCCACAAATCTGGGGGCATCAAGGCCACCGGCGTTGAGATGGTCAAATCACGTTCCGCCAGGTACATGTCAAACACGCCTCCACCGACAAGGATCTTTCCAACTTCCCGCATTTCGTGCCCGGGGCCACGTTGCCTTGCCCAGAAACTTGATTCTTTGATGCCATCGAGACGTGGGATCTTCATCCACCAACTCCTCCTCAATCCCGCTGCTTCAAGCAGGAAAGGCCGTACGAGAAGGCTGGGGGGACGAACCAAGGTCCCCTCGACCCTGAATCCTTGTCACGATGATGTCGGTGTCAACTAGACCCTCTACCCCATGTCTGATGAGTATCCTGCCTTTGCTCACTGTTTCTTCGTAGTTATCAGCATTTCTCTCGACTCGAACCTGGCTTGACTTGACGTTTCCTCTTATTGACCTTTTGTCCCCCCATTGTCAAGCCAAACTTCCATCATCACCACCATCGTCCCTTTTCAGCTCAGGTTCACTACCCATCATGTCGGAGCCAACACAGACTCCCACGCCCGAGAAGACTCCCGGTCCCGGCAGCAAGAAGCCCAGTCGTCCTGGACTAGACAGGAGCAACTCCGACGTCTCTACCACATCCGCCGACGACCAGGGCTACGAGTCACGGTCCAGATCACAATCACGCCGGAGGAGAAGACAGAACCAGCGACAACGGCAAGGCGCCCAGGGCAAGGCCCAGGCTGGAAATGCATCTGCCCAGTCCATGGCCTCTATCGACGAAGGCGACGAACCACAACAACAACAGCAACAGGTAGCCCAGCGGCAGCAGCAACCGCGACAGCAACAGCAACAGCAACAATGGCTCAAGAACCCCGACCCACGAGACATCACCGAGTCCCAACCGTTTGAGCGGATAAAACCACCATCTCAGTCCATGGATGGCCCCGTCACCTACGCTCGCATGCTCCGAGGGGAAATCCCATGGCGGGGCGCACCACCCACGCAGCCTCTCGAGACCGCGCAGCCCATCGACTCGAAAGACAGCAGTGGAAAAGACCCCATGGATCAAGACGGTTTGAAGCTGCGGATAGAGTTGAACCTGGATATTGAAATCGAGCTCAAGGCCAGCATCCATGGTGATCTGACCCTGGCATTATTGTAAGTACCATGGCTCCTCCCCGCCACGGCCCCTCTGCCTAGGCTCGTAAAAAAACCGTTCTTAACGCTGACCACAGAAATTGATCCTCAGGGCTTGATTTGGGTCTGCCAAAGGTCAAGCTACCCAAAATACCGAAACCGCCCAAACTGGGGCTATGACAGAGGAAGGAGAAAAAGAACCAGGATGAAGAATCAAATCTTAAGGTATCATGTCGTGTTGTTTTCGCGGTCCGAGTTCGCTTTTATTGCCATCTTGTTTCACACCTACCTATGAAAGCTATATCGAAAGGTTGGCATGGCAAGGTTGAATGAAGGGACGGCGTTGGGAATGAGCACTTGTCGCCTTAATGGGCTTTGGCTCCCTATTGTAACTCTAAATGTACCAATCATGCTTAGAAACCCATGTTGTTGCGTCCTCAAAATTCACCTAGCTAGTTGTGCTGTTCGCCGTGACCGACTGCGGTCGTCTTGGGGCTTCGTGGAACATCATCATCGTCATCATCATCAACGGGCTCTTCATGTATGGCAGTTTCGAATTGTCCAAAGTCCCCTCTGGCCCGCTTCACCACCCTCTCGATACCATTCATGCCCAGCTCGAGAGCTTCCATCTTCGGACCGTAGCTGATACGGACAAAGTGGTGGCAAGGACTGTCAAACAAGTCTCGTCTCTTTGCAGGGTTCAAGTCGAAGAAGATGCCCGGGACAACCATCACCTTCTCCTCCAAGAGAGCTTCGAAGAACGACAGTCCATTGGAAAGGTCAATGGGACTGTGTTTGGGAAGTGGGGGGTTCAACGTGGTGAGATCGAGCCAGATGTAGAACGTGCTGTCTGGAATTGCCTGATCGCCCATGTTGAAGCCAATCTCCTTGAGGCGCTTGAGGACAAAGTCGCGCTTCTTCTTGAAGTGTCGTTGGAGAGCCCGCATCTCTTGTTTGACTTTGCTGGGCTCCAGCATTGGGACAGCAGCCTCTTGGAATGGAACATTCGTACCTCCGTCGAGGTAACTGCCAGAAGAGCCCAGAGCCTTGATGAACTCTTTGGGGCCGACGATCCAGGCAACACGCCAGCCAGGGAGCCGGAAACGCTTCGTGAGGCCGTCGACAATGATCACGTCGTCCTGGTCGACATCAATGACATTGCTGGCAGAAGAGATCGTGGTTCCGTCGCAGTCGGTGTTGTAATTGTAGCCTGCATAGAACTCGTCAAAGATCAAGGTGGCTCGGTCGCGACAAATGTCCTGAATGATCGACAGTTCCTCAGGATCCAGAGCATGTCCGGTAGGATTGCGAGGATTCGAGGTCAGGATCACAGATGTTCCACGGGCTAGTTCCTCAGTGATCTTATCGACGTGGATGTGATACCCGTCAGCAGCAGACAAGGGTGATGGAATGGCCACAAAGTTTCGAAACAAGCTCAGCATCTGTACCGCCGCGATCAGTAGATGTAAAAGTCCAAGCGCCATTGTGATGTACCTCATTGTAGGCGGTATAGTCAGGAATGAAGAACCCCAGATAGGCATTGCCCAAGACAGCGGCAATTCGAATGAGCCCGGCTCTTCCACCCGGTACAATGCATACATTTTCCCATGTGTACTGCGACTCTTTACCCTGGCGATAGTCGTGGTTGTAGAGGTTCGCGACAGCTGCTCGAAGGGATTTGATGCCCGCGGTAGGACCGTACTCTCTTCCTGCTGAGGAGATGGGGATAGAGTCTGGACGTTCAAAGCATCCTTCGATGTGGTCGACTTCAGGTGCTCCTTGACCTAAGTTCGCCCATTCGCCTGGTGCCTCGAGGTAGCCATGCTTGGTAGCCTCTTCAGTGACCCTTTGCACAGTCAGTATTCGCCACAGCCGAGGAGTCTCTGGGGGTTGCATACCAGATCACCCCAGTACTCGCACGATTTGGATCGAGACCAGCGTGAACTCGATGAGCCTTGTGGGCTCTCAAGTTTTGATGACTCTGTGAGCTGCCTTCATCTTCGGGATGGATAGAGAAGCGACGTCCATCGCTGCTGGTATGCAGGACGGATCTCAACGTCGAAACGCGACGACCTGAAGCCGAAGAACTCATTGCGGGCACCGATAACAGTGGGGTCTCGTTAAGAGAAAGGAGCGCTTGGCCGCAGGGAAGAAAAATGGATCTTTAGGGAGGCCGAGTAAGCCCCGGGCCTTGATGCAGCCTAGGACGAGGACTGTAGGTACAGAACACCACCTAACGTTCTAGGCTCAATAGGCTTGGGGTGACGGTGTGGTGAAGCAGGACAATTTAGATGGATGGCTATCTCAGGTTTTGATCCTGTCCTGAAAGGGAGTACTGATTTCAACGCTATCACCCTGTACAAGTCGAGGAAGCAACATTTCCTTTCATGCCGCCGGCGACGCGTGGTCGATTCAATAACCCCTACAAACACGGACTCAAGAGGCGCTCACTAAGCAAGTTTTGGCAGCTTCATCTCCCTCCTTCCGGATTCGTACTCGTAGCGAGGTGGGATCTGGAGTAACCTGCGGCGACCCAATCAAGTCGATGAGAAAAAGCATTCAACATGAGCAGTTGAGGGTTCTGGGCTTTGGCATCGAATACAAAGGGACATTTCAGGGTACATGTAGGGAGGGATCATTGATCTCTCCGGCTCTCTTGTCGAAAAGTCATCACAGGGCGCAGCCCGGCTTCTTGCTCGCTCCGAACATCTCAGCCAGAGCAGAGGTACAATATATCGGACTTATCCACTTGTGCTGGAATCCCATCTTGCAATCTTTCACGTATGTATGGGCGGTATATTCGCCTCACTGAACCAAGCAGCAAACATCATGGGCTCGATCTCGGAGACTAATAGCCAGACAATCGAAGCGGCGCTCCTCAAAGCCCACGAAGTATATACACAGAAACACCCAGCATCCAACAAGAACTATGCTGAAGCCTGCAAATACATGCCTGGTGGCAACACCAGAACGGTCCTGTTTGCCAACCCCTTCCCACTCACAATCGACTCGGGCGAGTCTTGCTATTTGAATACCGTTGATGGCAATCGTTATCTCGACTTCCTAGGTGAATACACCGCCGCCCTATATGGTCACAACCACCCCGAGATCAAGGCTGCTGTCCAGAAAGCTCTGGAGGGTGGCTGGAACTATGGTGCTCATAACAAACTCGAGCCTATCCTTGCTAAGGCCGTGTGTGAACGATTCCCGGCTATTGATCTGGTCCGTTTCGTCAATTCTGGAACAGAAGCCAACATGATGGCGATCGCCACGGCCATGGCTGTCACTGGGAAGAAGAAGATCCTACTGTTCAAGAAAGGATACCATGGTTCAACCATCTCGGGAAAGGTGGCTTCTGGCAAACCGACCATCAACCTACCACATGAGTTTGTGCTGGGAACGTACAACGATGTTCACGGTACCGAAGAGCTCGTCAGGTCATTGCCTAAAGAGAGCCTGGCCGCCATCCTCGTTGAACCAATGCTGGGAAGCGGAGGGTGTTTCGCAGGGACCTCGGAATTCCTGCAAACACTCCGCCGGCTCGCCGATGAGACCAAAGCTATCCTGATTTTTGACGAAGTCATGACTAGCCGTCTCGATTACCATGGCCTAGGCTCAAAGATGGGAATTACTCCAGACCTGATGACACTGGGAAAATATCTTGGGGGTGGAATGAGTTTTGGAGCATTCGGCGGCAGAAAGGATATCATGCAGCTTTATGATCCCAGGACAGGATCCCTCGAGCATCCTGGAACGTTCAACAATAATGTCTTTACAATGAGTGCCGGTATAGCTGGCCACAAGTTGTTGACCAAGGAAAAGCTCGATGCTTTGAACACACTGGGTGATACTTTACGCCAGAAAGTCACCGCGTTGCTGTTGGCACGAGGAATCAAAGGCACCATGCCGTCTTCCCCTGTGGCCGATGACTTGCAAGCGGCAGAACATCCACAACGGCCGCCAAAGATGTTTATCAGCGGTGTCGGCAGTCTGAATGCAGTCCATTTTGCAGGACCGGATAGAGATGTCTTACAGAGTTTGTACTACCACCATATGTTGCAAAGTGGAATATACATGGCTCAGAGAGGGTTCATTGCGCTGAATATCATGCTGACGGAAGATCATGTTGGGCAATTTGTGGGCGCCACCGAGGCTTTTTGTGATAAGTTTGATAAATTCCTGCAGTGGTAGCATTCTTGCCGGACCCCTCATGCAGACTGTAAGGCTTCTGCTGTTTGTAAAGAGCGATTGATGATGATGCATCCATACCTAAAAAGAATCGAAGTCGGATGGGGATTCACTGTACTGTACGGAGTACCGAGTATGTAAACAAAAGCCCAGCTACGCTATTCCAAACAGCGCCTAGACGAACAATCTTATCCCTGCCCCTTTCGAGAACGCGGAGAATTCACACAAGTTGTTCCTTGCATCAACAGAGGGTGGCTTGAAGACGAGATTATCAGGATGGCCTTGCCTTCGGGCTTCAAATGGAGTGTAGTACTCTTTGTTGTCATTCTCTCACTTGCAGAAACCTCGCGAGCCTCAATAGGAGATCGACTCCCCGACTTTCGCGACTGCGTCCGAGTAAGTTGAAAACCCCAGCGTCGAGAGCTCAAGTTTGCCAACAGATGTAGGTATGTATCGAAGAGAACTGTGACACAGGCAAGGCCAAACTCCCCTTGCACCTTCGACTACTCCTGTGGAATTGCCCGTCAGAATGCGACTACACCTGCCAACATGTTATTACCGATCAACGCGTGGCTAGAGACCCGCCGATGATCGAACCTGTTGTTCAGTATCATGGGAAATGGCCGTTTCATCGATTCCTGGGCATTCAGGAGCCATTCTCGGTGCTCTTTTCTCTGATGAACTTCCTCGCTCATCGAGAAGGCATGCAAAGACTCCGCGAAGCAATTCCGGCACGATATTCTCTTCGACCTTATTATCTCTGCTTCGGCTACTTTGGTCTGGCAAGTTGGATTTTCAGCATGATCTTCCACACGCGAGACTTCAACATTACGGAAAAGCTTGACTACTTTGCCGCCGGTGCCAGTGTGCTCTACGGCATGTACTTTAGTGTCATTCGAGTGTTTCGGCTTGATCAGAAAACACCTACCAAGCAGAGCATTCTGCGGTTCTGGACTCTCTTCTGCATCTCACTCTACGTGGCTCATGTCACCTACTTGACGGCTTGGAGCTGGGACTACACATACAACATGGCGGCCAATGTGGCCTGTGGTCTTGTCCAGAATGTGCTCTGGAGCTGGTTCAGTATTTCGCGATATCGTAAACTTCAAAAGACATGGGCTGCGTGGCCGGGGTTGATCGTGGCATGGATCATTATGGCCATGAGTCTGGAATTGTTTGATTTCCCACCTTTCTGGGGTATGGTCGATGCGCACAGTCTGTGGCATCTAGGGACGGTCATTCCGACGATATGGTGGTATAGGTGGGTGAAGATGTTTTGTTTCATGGAATATACTGATTCGCCATCTAGCTTCTTGATTAGGGACGCGCAAGAAGACCTCGCCAGCCAGCGTCTCAAGGCCTGATCTTGTCGGTAAGCCGAGGCCGAAGCCGAACTCTCCGATCGGAAATCAAGGCTACGGAGAAAAAGCATGTTCAGTGGCTGCGGAATTGGACAGCGGTTGGATATCAAGTCAGCGGTCAAAAGTCTAGGGGAGCGATTAGCCTCTTCTATCCGGACAGGTGCATAGTACTATGCAGCAAGAAGCAATCTGATCAAAACGTTCAAGTATTCCATCAGAACGAGACCTTTTCCACCTAAAGGCCAAATGGCATCTCCAAACTCTGCAAATCTCAGATACAACCAGGACAGTCGAGTTTAAGGGAGAGCGGAGGTGTAGTACAATAGGTATTCATCATTCTTCTTGATGTACAGAGTTGTCAGCGATGGTGAGAGAACTGGTCTCTCACTAATAGAGACAACTGAAGCCCATAAGGCTAGGGGGTGCGTGCCTATTAGAGGCCCCGAGGTACAGGCTTCCCTAGGTATAGTCATAGGCCTTGACCCCCTAATATCATTGAGGCCTACGCCTAGAAAGAAATCCTGATTGAGGAGGTTACCCGGGTGTTGAGCGTTTTGACACTTACGTGCCGAGGGGGATGATCTGTTTTTAGGGCTTACCAGGCTGGTTTAGGCCTCGGGCTTTAACAAAATGCCTCCCCCACGCCAGTCAACGGGCCGGGCGCCATTGGCCGAAAGCATCACTAGTCAGGCACCTGATGGAGGGGAAAAATAGAGGCTTCAGTGTGACACAACGTTGTTGGCAGATGCGGGACAAGACACTCCAGTGAATCTTGGTCTGACGTTTGGTTTCTTGCCTGGGCTGACGTGCTTAGCTTTTCGTCTGACAAGCCTAGTTCCCCTCCCACTTTGATCGGTGGCCGCATTCCCAACACTGGGCTTTGTCTCTTTTCGCTACAACTCTCTCGTCTGCATACCGGCTCTAGATATCCTCTATAGAACTCGCTTCATCTCCTATTACGAGCGGGCGCCTTGTGCGCACTGCAATTGCCAACATGTCTTCCTACAATCCCCGAGAATCCGTCTTCAATCAGCCGAAACCCGTCGTCCATCTTCCTCAAGACCTTCTACAGTCCATCACCAAGGCCGTGCAACCCTACCCAATCCCGGAAGGGAAGAAGTACGAATATGGTACCGCAGGTGTATGTAAAGGCTCAAATTTCTTCTGATCAATGCGCTGACCGACCGTGCACTGCAGTTCCGGATGAAAGCGTAGGGTTTCCTTCAGCCGCATGAGACATTTACCTGTGATCGAGGCTCGGGTCGCTGACAAGAGCATGGATATAGCAATACTGGCTTGGATCATGTCATGTTCACAGTCGGTCTCACGGCCGCTGCTCGGTCAAAGAAGCGCAATGCCACAATCGGTATCATGATCACTGCCAGTCACAATCCAGCCGAAGACAACGGAGTCAAATTGGTCGATCCTATGGTAAGTTGGAGTCGTCGCGCTTGTGGTACGAGGCTGACCATTCGATTCCAGGGTGATATGCTCGAGGTATGCTTTGTCTGAATCATCGCACCGGCTCATACTGACGTTGAAAGCAATCCTGGGAACAATACGCGACCACCCTAGCCAACACACCCAACGATCAGCTTGCAAAGGCATATGAAGAGCTGGTCAACGAGACCCTTGTGGATGAGATCCGTCAACTTCACGAACGTTCTGCAAAGGTTGTCTTTGCCCGTGACACTCGTGCTTCAGGGCCATACCTTGTCACTGCGCTCAAGGCTGCGCTGGACGCAGTCAAGGTCGAGTACACTGATTATGGTATCATGACGACTCCTCAACTGCACTACATTGTGCGCTGTGTCAATACGATCAACACTCCATACGCCTTTGGCGAACCGACTGAGCAGGGTTATTACGAGAAGATGGCCAACGCTTTCAAGACCCTCATGTATGGACGAAACATCCACGGCTCGGTGACTGTCGACTGCGCAAATGGTGTTGGTGGACCCAAGTTGAAGGAGTTGATCAAATACCTTCCGAGTGCCAAAGAAGGCGGTATCGACATCAAGGTTGTCAACGATGATGTTGTTAGGCCAGAAGCGCTCAATTACGAGGTGGGTCATCGGCGGTGGTTGTCGTGGAACAAAACTGACTATTCTAGTGTGGAGCGGACTATGTGAAGACGAAGCAACGAGCACCACCGAGTTCAAACGCTCAGCCAGGAGACCGGTGCTGTTCACTCGACGGTGACGCTGATCGTATCGTTTACTACTATACGGATGAGCAGAAAACCTTCCACCTTCTGGATGGTGATCGGATCGCCACCCTAGGGGCAGTTTTCCTGGCAGATATGACTCGAGTTGCTGGAATCGACAACAAGGTCAAGATTGGACTCGTCCAGACTGCATATGCCAACGGTGCTGCTACCGAGTACGTGGAGAAAGTCTTGAAGCTGCCTGTAACCATCACGCCCACGGGTGTCAAGCATCTTCACCACGCTGCGGCACGGTACGACATCGGTGTATACTTTGAGGCCAATGGACATGGCACGGTTTTGTTCTCGGACAATGCCATCAAGGTCATCAAAGAATCCGAGCCAAAGTCTCCCGGACAGAAGCATGCACTTGACTCGCTCCGTGCTTGCGTTGACTTGATCAATCAAGCCGTGGGCGATGCCATTTCCGACATGCTCTTCGCCGAGGTAGTACTTGCTCACAAGTCCTGGACCCTGGAGAACTGGCGCAACACCTATATCGACCTGCCGAACCGTCTCGTTCGAATCGAGGTCCGCGACCGATCGATGTTCAAGACGACCGACGCAGAGCGCAAGCTCGAGTCGCCCAAGGGCGCTCAAGAGGAGATTGACAAGTTTTGTCAGATGTACGTCAAGGGACGAGCGTTCGCCAGAGCTTCGGGCACGGAAGACGCAGTCCGGGTCTACGCCGAGGCGCATTCCAAGACCGAAGCAGACAAGCTGGCTCAGCAGGTCGCAGAGGTTGTTCGCAAGTATGGAGTCTAGAAGATCCACGAACAGCCCGACAGTTTGCTCGTTGGGTACGAGATATTATCTTCTTGGAAAGCACGTCCTCGCGGATTCACTACGTGATGCGGATGGTGTCCATTTACTTTTTGAACCGAGCGGGCTGAAGTGGTCAGCAATGAATTGCTTAGCATTTCTTTACCCTAGGCATCAGGGGACGGACGGGTGGACGTTGATCTTGATCCTGATCACTCATACATTCATTCTCATCAAAAGGCGTCAGGGAGGTGTTGCATAAGATGGTTATTGGCCCACTGACCGACTGGCGCATTACCCTTGGTACCTTTAGTTAGGCAGTCATGAGCGAGAATCACACGAAAAAGTTGTCTGTTTTGATTTTATTTTCAGTTGTGCTCCATTATCATATCCATATCCATGTCAGATACGGCTACGGGTCAAACTTTACTACAACTTACTCTTACCACCATCTATACACTTCATCAATGCACGTCCGTTGCTCAGCACGACCTTCCCATTGACCTCTGTGACGAAGCGGACCTCTTCCCATCCGCCCTCCTTGATCTCGCCGGTCCTCCACATCTTGGTGACGATCTTCTGGCCCGGCTTGACGGGCGCCGCGAACCGGGCTTGGAATTCCTTCATGTTCGCCGGGTCGCTGCCGCCGAGTTCCTTGAGAAGGGCGTGGGCCGAGCTGTTCCAGCTGTAGAGGCCGTGCATGATGGCTCCGCCGAAGCCCATCTTCTTGCCTGGTTCGGGGTCGGCGTGGAGAGGGTTGTAATCACCGTTCAAACTATTCACGAGCATTGTGTCAGTATTGTATGTGTTTTGTTTTCCTTTTGTGGCTGGTGCCGGGGGTGCGCTCCCGCCCGTTGTAATCTCTGGGCCGGGCCAGGAGGGTTACGCGCGCGCGCGCGCGCGTGTGTGTGTGTGTGTGTGTGTGTGTGTGTGTGTGTTCTTACCGATACAAATGCGCACTCTCGGCCGTGAGCTGCGTCTCGGACACCTTGTCGGGCTTCTGCTCCCGTCCCTTGGGAGGGGGGTAGTTGACGGTCGCGGGGCCCTTGGGACCTCCCCATCCTCCCTGGCCGACGAAGAATCCCGACCCAACGGCCCGCGTGTATACTTCGCCCGTCTCCTTGTCGACGATGGTCTGCTCGGTCTCGACGACGGTGCCGGGCTTGCCCTTGTCGTAGACGCCGAGGACTTTGGAGCGAAGTTCGAAGGTGCGGCCTTCAGAGGTAGCGGGGAGGGGTTTGAGGAATTGAATCAGGCGCTGGCCATCGAGTACTCGTCTAGAGTCGAGTTTCGGGATGCCTGGGATCGGGTTGGATTCTTGTGAGGCGTAGAAGTCTATTACTTCTTGAGTTGTCTTTTTGAATGCTATCCTCGCCCAAAGGACCTGGTCAGCTTCTTTCATGCTCTTGTCGCTAGTAGCTGGAGTGGGAGCTCCGCTCTAGGCCGGTGTTTTCTTACGCAGGATGATCGAGTAGGTTGGGAACACGGCAAAGTCGGGGTGAAGTTCCTAGATCCTCAGTGAGCTTTTGTACTCGTATCAAATACTGGGCAATGGTTTGCAAACGTACATAGATAAAGTGTAGCTCGTCGACTGTGCAGCCGATGCTGACTGCGAACAGGAGCACATCGCGCTTCAGCCATGATACGGCGGTTGAAGGGTACTCGTAGCCAACGCCTGGTCCAGACATGTTTGTTGATCGTGAGGGGGGAGGTGTGGCGTCTCGGTTTCACGATCGGCAAAAGTCGATGGAGATGCACGACAATATGTATGGGGATATATACAGAACAGCCACAGTTAGAAAATCTTTGCACACATATAGGCAAGACAAGAAGAGCACAAGGTGAGAAAGAACAGGAATGTCTTGGTGAGCGCCCGATTTCGGATGCCCTAATGTATGTAGACGAGAGACTCGCTATCGGCTGAACCAGCCCAGAGAAGCAGTGCGAGGGGAAGATGCCGAGGCAAAACGGCTATCTATCACCGAGAAGCACAATACGGGCAGGGGTGTCGGTACAGGTACGTGTAGAGTAATCAATCCATGCGCTTGATCTTGTGAAGCCAAATGCAAGTCGACCGTACCTGGTGGGTAAGGTCTTGTCGGGTCTCTGAAGACGGGTCTATTTAGGGCTCATGCCTGAAAAACAAAGAAACTTGAGATGGCAGGCAATGAAACAGGAAGAAACATTCTCACAATATCTCCGGCATGATCAGACATGAAATTTTCAGCCTCAACTCGTGGGGTATCTAGTTCAAATAACGAGGAGCTTGAAGTCGTCTCGAAGATCATTTCAGTCGTAAAACCCGTTTACACACAGTGGTAGGCTTCTACCGCTCTTCCACCCATACCCACACAAGCGCCATGGTGCTATGCAGAAGGAACAAAAGCAAAGAGACCACATCCAGGATCAGCACCTACAATCTGGTCAGCGGTTGTTGTAACAGAAGGATGAGGGGAGCAAGCCTACATTTTGTAGTCATTCGACCCACGACCCCAACGAGTCCGGTCAGGTGTGTCGAGTTCATAATCAATCTTGATGTCCAGGTCTCGCTTGTTCTTGTTGTTGGGCTTGCTCGACAAGAAGCCGGTCACGGTTTCACCCTCTTCCACGGTAAGGACCTCTCTGAGGTAGAAAACGGTCTGCTTCCAATGGGTGTATTTCGTGTGTGGGCCTGTGGAGAATCGAATAGGTTTGTGGCATGCAGTGAAGTCAATGTCAAACCAAGCAATCAGGGCATGGATGAAATCATTTCTTTGGCACCGCAGTTGGAATGGCTCTGAGAATGCCAGTTGTGGCGCGGTCACAGTGTTGAGGTCGATCGTGAACACAGGGTAAGGATCGGTGACGAGGGCCTTCAGTTCGACTGTGTCGACCAGAGGCTCACTCAAGGCGCTCTCCTTCATCGGCGTATAGTCGAAGCCATACACGTTGTCCCAGACTATGTTGTCAGCCTGCGCCCTACGAGAGCATTCATGAACTTACATCCAATCTTGTCATTCTTGTACTCGCCATCCTCGATCGCAGCCATGTAGATGGTGGCTTTGTCGGGGAAAATCTTGCCTCCTTGGTTCAGGTATTTGTCTCGGGCATACAGGACAGTATCGAGCATGCTTTCATAGAGCAGGAAGTAGCCCATCCATTCTGAGATTATGATGTCGACTTTGCCGTTGTTCAGGTGTTGCTCGGGCATTTCGACCTCTTCCATCTTTCCTTGTAACAGTGTAATCTTCTTTGACAGCCCATTCACTTCAACTATCTCCTTCGCCTTGTTGATGATACTGGACATATCGACTCCTATCACATGTTTCGCACCAGCCTTTGCGGCAAACCTTGCAGTGTGTGAGCGAGGAACGGAGAAGGTCTCGAAATAAACGTACATGCTCAGAATGCCCGTACCGCAGCCCACATCGAGGACCACCTTGTCTTGGAAGATATGTCTGTTTTGGAGGATTGCGTCTCGGTAGGATCGAGTTCGCACTTCATCTTTCTAGGCTCGGGTTAATTGAGGATGAGAGACTTGGACAAGACGCATACCAGCATTTCCTCGTGAATACCATGATGGTCGTAGCTGGAATGGGTCAGTTAAGCATCATAACCAGCCGTGAAGGCGATTTCACCTTGTAAAGTAGCGAACTTCAGAGTGTTCCATGCCGGCCATGCGCTCTTCGGTCGTCATTGCGGCTAAATCGGCCACCGTGGGCGCCGCGTTCGAGCCGTTCATGTTTGCTACAGAGGGAGTTTATGGGGGATGAAGATGGAAAGCGATCTCTGTCGCCCTTGTCGAATACCACCCTCGAGGCCAGGCAAAATTGTAAAAACAGCGCTTTCAGATGAAAAATGCGGACAAATTGGTTCGCCGTAGCAGTGGGGTCCGGCTGGGGTCTTGTATATGGTGAAGTGTTTAGCTCATGAGCGCCATTCTTCAGACTGTGGGCTTTCGACGCAACATTCTTCTCGCCTCATTTTCGTCTCTTTGCAGGAGTACCACAAGTATGTGAACTGGTGATGTAAACGAAGCTACAGAAAAGGTAAGTTTTCTAAGGTCGTCATAAACTTTCGAGAGGGCTTGACCTGTTTTCAAGGCCAACAGCAGAACTGACACCGCAACGTCATAACTGATGATTCCACTTCAGCGACACTGTCCGACACTCTCTCTGTGCCTTCGCACCAAGAAGGAACTTCCGTGCAAGTAGTCAAGCTGCGGAGCCACGCACAACGATCAAGGTACTCGGCTGGACCTTCAAACGAAAACCCTCACTGCCTTCGGAAGCTCTCGCTATTCGCCACTTCAAGCGGCCTCGTGCGGAGCAACCCCTTTTAACTCAAGTTTGACAACACTCAGACGACCAACACTAACATAGGGCTTGGTGGAGGAATTCGACTTTTTGCGACGCGGCAGTATATCCTGTGGGCAGATTATAAAAAGCGTGTCGATTTATAATCCACGCTGTAGCTAAACTCGAGCAAACACTATATCGAGAATGCAAACTGCCAAATGAACGTCGAGATACTGCAACCACAATTTAAACATGAAAACCATCCTCCCAGCCCGCCCAAATCCTCTATCAGCCTCTTTATGTGTTTCCGCTGCTACGAGCTCGGCAGGCTGCTAATCTGTACGATGGGCACTCCAAGTCCTGCAGCTCTCCAGGACGCGTTCCTGAAATCGTCGCACAGACTTCACAATGTCCATAGTCTCTCGCAAGCGAGTTTTATTAGCATGTGTCTCATCAATCTGTCGTTCCTGGACGCGCAAAAACGCAGCTTGTTGGTCATAGCAGTCTTGTACACGCTCATACGCAGCATTTAAAATCGCTATGCTGTCTTCGAGGTCGTTATCGTCCCCAGAATCAGTAGAAAGAGTCGGGCTACGCGCCGCCAGAGCATTGGTCCTGTACATACGCGAGTTTGAAGCAGGAGGGTTTGATGTGATAAGCGGCGGAACATCTCCGATGGTATCGGATGCTGTAGGTGTTCTGGTGTGACGCTTTCGAGCTAACGGGCGTTCAGTCGGCTGGGTGAGCTCTAGGACTGCAGGGAAATCAGGGCTGATGAATGAGTTGCCTAGTTTAGGCTGTTGAACTGGGGTACGGTCATCAAATGTTACATATGATGTGTTCGACGACTGTTCCACACCCGATAGTGCATTCGCGCGGCTGCTGGTAACAAAGTCTTTGCCGGGGCTGATAGACCGTGAAAGCTCTCGCACCGTGGATTCCTCTGATAAGGCAGGTTTGATTCCTGTACCATGTGCTGTGAGGTTGTCGGATACGGTTGCGCGGATGGTTTGCGAAGAGAAGGCTTGGACAGGGGGATTCCGAGGAGCGTGGACCGAGTCGAGAAAATTCAACGCAGGCTTGGTTGACCGCACGTGGTTTGGAGGGAGATGTGAATCACAAGGGCGTGGGGAAGTTTCTATTGAGCTTCTTGCCGTTCGTCCTCCTGCACCCGTAGGGCAACCTTCGACTTGTTGACCGGCGTCTACAAGCTTGGCGGAATCGATATCTGCGGCTTTCCGTCGTAGAAAATACGCAATGAGGTCTCCTTTCAAGTTGCTCGAAGTAGTGATATGCGTTGCGTCTGCTTCATCACGTAGTAGCGGCACCGTGATGGCACAAAGAGCACTGCCTTCCTCCATGAATTCTCGAATATTGGAGTGGTCAATGAGGTCCAGGTCAGAGAGAGTTCGTTTAGCCAACAGCTCGTTTCTGAGTCCGCTTAAATCGATTCCCAAAGCTTCCAGAGAGGTCAGCCTGTCAATTGGCAGTAGTGGCTTACCAATGTCTGCTGTTGAGGTAAGATCTGGCGATCTAGTCATCTGGCTTCCTGCCGGACCTGAGCTCTGGATCCAGGTGAAAGTGTCTGAGCTAGTATGTTCGAACGGGGCAGAGGAAGGGCGGAGCGTATTGACGCCGTGTGGGCTGGTAGGCCGGCCATTTCTGTGGGAGGGAATGATATCTGTATTGACCTCGGCAGTAGAAGTCTGGTTGCTAGTGGTAGGGCCGTCGTAGGGTAGAGGCAGACTGTGAGGCATCTGGAGATATCAGATAAATCGTCACAGGAGGTAGCCAGATCAACACTCTAGCAATGGCAGCATAGAGGTCTTGGTGAGGATATACTCATGTATATAAGCATGAAGGGATACTCGGACCCAGCAATCTTAGCGGTCCTCACCACCGACTGAGAGACAGGTGTACCGTCTTTACCATGTCCAGCAAATCAACAGGGACGTAGAGGGCTCCATGAGAAACCGTAGCCACCGAGTGTCCAATGCTCCTGGGCGAGATCTCGATGCATTTGATACTAGAGGGTAGCTATGGTGATCTTGCTCCAGTGCTGTATCTGTTATGTCTTGTATGCGCGGACTTGCTTGGTCACCTTTGAGACATGCCGTGAGCCACACCAAGGCAGAAGTCAGCGCACAAGTATAAGTCAGTGTGAATAGAAGGCCTCGGGGGGAAGATATGAATGTCTAGACCATATAGGATCCACCGAATCAAATCTCATCTGAGATGATTTGATTTGGTTATTCTGTTGATTTGCTCGCCCTTCCTCTGGTTTCCTTTGTCTTCCCTAGTAGCTAGCATGTCCAAATCGAAAATTTCCTTTGTCTTCTTCTGCCCCGCGCCGGAATGAGAATGGATGTCAAGGCTATTTTCAGAGAAAGAGGAAAGAGTTAAATTTTCTCCGTTTCCCCCATTTCTCTCACTTCTCCCATTGCCCAGGCGCCTATGTGTCACCCCCTGATCTCTCGAGAAAAGAGTGTAGCTTGCAGGATACGGGAACCATGACTGGGAAAAACCGGGAGCTGGCGAAGTTGAAGAAGAAGTATTGTGGCACTAGAGATGCAAAGCAAAAGAGTTATGCTCCCCCAAGCACCGAGCCGGCCAGCTTCAGTCAGGACGAGCATGCATATCAGACTCCTGTATCCACAGGCGTATGTACAAGGTCTTCCACACAGATTGCTGTCGCGGCCAGTAAGGTGGAGGCTGGAACTTCAGAAGACGAGGACTTGTCCGCGAGATTGGTGGACGCTGACGCTGAGCATACTTCCACACTGTCCTTACCCTCTCAAGCTGGTGCCTTTTCAGCCTCTTCGGAATCAGATGGTGAAGCAGAACACGTTCAACGCAACAAGATCCACAACAAGAACGAAAGGAATGTGGCGACACAACAACGAGCCAATCAGCATCGCGACCACCAGGCTTCGCCGGGAGCTTTGAGGGTGCAGGATGCGAAAGCAACTGCATTAGAAGGCGAGCAGGGTGATGAAAAGAATGTTGCAGACAAGAATGGGGCTCTAGTAAAGACGAGAGGTGTGGAGTTAAGGTCTCGGCTCAGGAACCCCTTGCGCCAGGCAGAAACCCCATCAAATCAATCGTTTGTTAAGATGAGTCTTGCGATGCTGCTCCGGTCAATCAACATTAGCATCACTGCCGTGGAAAACATAGTGGGCCACAAATACTTCGGACATTTGGCCATTCTGGCACTCTTCATGATCGGTTTGTGCGTCTTGTGGGGGCAGACCGGCAGGGCAATGGCAGCCATCGCTGACGCCGTCAGCAACGGCTGGACCTCCACCTTCAACGGTCTGCGTTGGACCAAGGATTTTGCCAACGAATTCACTGCAGTCCTTCATCAACGGTTTTTGGGCGCCAAGCAGAGTCTTCTGGTTTATGGCCATTCCATAGCTGGAGACAATAGCACGACGCTATCATCTCGTGGAGCCTCTTTACTCTGTTCGAGTCCGCTCACCATATGGATCACCCCTTGGCTCGGGATCGTTTGCAGCAAGTCCAAAAGCTCTCAGCGTTTTACGATACTCGACTCCCTCAACAAGACCGCATTTGAAATGGGCCACTGGGCAGACGTCTCCGAAACCCTGATCCCCCAGGTCAGCCACTTTCAGTTGGCTACAATACCACTCGACCGACAGCGCAAGCAACTTGAACAAAGCATGGCTAACTTCAACACGAAACGGCACTTGCTCAATGTGAGCGAGCTTTATAGTAAGGGCCTGTACGAGAGCGGCGATTGTGTGTACAACATGAGCCTGGCCACGGACCGTCTCGTCAAGGTGATGATTTTCAACTTGGAGGATGTTGAAGACGAGTTACGCAAAGGACTTGAGGTCGATTTTGGATGGTGGCGTTCTTCAAGCAGAAAGCTCCGTCGAATTCATTCCATACTTGGCGAGCTTCTCGACAAGGTGAACATGGACCTGCTCCGCCTCATCCAGACCATTGACGGCTGCAGCATGGTACTTGGGAAGACCTGGGAGTATGGTGCAGACTTTCGGCATTATGCACAGCAGGGTCGAGAGACTGTTGAGCAGCAGATCCGTGAAAAGCGAGGTCTGTTTAGAAATCCCGATCCGACTCTAACCCGCGCGGCTGAACTGCTCGCAAGCACAATTCAAATGCCAACCGAAAGCATCCTGACGCTCCTCGTGTCGGCCAGGACCAGGCTAGCCCGGCATCGCCAAAAGCTAATGAATGCTAAGTCCACCATTGATACTGCATACGAGCTCTCAGAGGTGACTGGCTTCAACCAGCTAATGGCGCTGTTGAAGGAAGTTGTTGGCGGACTTAGCAATCTGGATGGCAGGATGGCGCTTGCTAGGCTTGAAGAGAAAAAGCGGCTCGAAAGGCAGATGAGTGAAGGTGTCTATACCATCCCACCAATGTAGAGAGATTATGGTCAAAACCTCCTCTCTGGAAAGTTTTGAAGATAGCAGATGCAAGGCTAGATGCCCTTTCGATTCGAAAAGAAAAGACCTCCCACCTGCATTGACACGGTAGCCGCAGACAGGAGCAATAGCGCATTGCTGTTGAGTAAATCTATTGTACGCTTCTTCTCTCGAAAGTCCTGAGATAGATACGGTATCCAAAATGTTCGCGCGTATGGAGAAGAATGTGAACTGAGCAGAAATAAAAAAAGTTCTTTCGGCCACGAGGCAAAAAAAACAAGCGCTGGAGCTTGCGACACAAGTTTGGACGTACAGGGATTTGAACCCTGGACCTTTCACAAGTATTTATACAATGCAAAGCGAAAATCATACCCCTAGACCATGCGCCCTGGAACTCTGTGCCAATTTGAAAGCTAAGCCGGTCTCTAAAATGATTATTGCTTCTAATTTCTGCTTGGCAAACGGATGACGAGGATCCTCGATTCCACCTACGCTAGACCTATCTGGATCGTCTCGGTAGATCAGCATCGGCACTCAACGCAACTTCTGTACCAACAATTGACCAACTCTACACCTAACAGCGTGATACGACTGCTTGTATTTCCCTTCTTCCGGACTTTCAAGCTCACTGCCGTGCTCACCAGGAGCTGGGCGAAAGCATGGTACAAGTAAGGATACGTAGGGTGCCGACACCCATGTCGAGAAGTGGATTTTCTTATCTGGCTTTTTAACAGTGGAAACGTCGCTAACGCAGGAACCCGGATAGTGAACATCTCCTTGACCTCAAGCCAGAACTGCACATGTTTTTTGTTGAGACTACGCCAGGAACAAACGAAGATTCTTGCTTCGAAAGTGATTGCCGAGAGGAAGTTGTCTGTGCGACATCTTCTAGTTGCGGAATGTCAGCTTCTAGCAATCAACACCCGCGAGTCGAAATGAATCGAAACAAAGAACACCTCAATAAACACAGGCCAAGCTTATCGCACCACGTTTCAGGAGATCTCAATAGGCATAGGCTCTGAAATCTGGTCGTCGATTTGATAACCATCCGAGGCTAACTTCATCCCTAGTTATGCCTATCATTTCGACATGGTCCAGCCACTCGGGATCCGTACATCTCACTTCTTTGTGTCCTTACAGCGCAGAGTCCGACCTGCTTACGGATACAGCGTGCAATTTCCGCAGGTCTACGGAGCATAGTCCAATCTGTCGACCACGACTGCAATACTGGTTCTGTGGTTCCTGGCCGTGTTGGGCGATGGCGTTATCCCCCTTGGCCACCCCCTTGCCAATGTACTCATCATGTTCCTCCTAGCTTGGAAGATCCCCTCCCTTGTGTCGGAAGTGATTCATGCCTCCTTCTCAAATGAGGCTGGAATCTCACTTGGAATGTCGCTTGGGTCTGGCTTATCAAAAAGACTGCCCTCGAGACGCGCCGCGAATGATGCTAAACTCGAGATAACGTCGGCCGCTTAATAAAGCGCTTTGTCGCCCTCTCTGCTCGTCGAGATCAACTGGGCGCCGGCGGCAAAATGCCTCTGCCATTCTTTGACGGTGTTTCGGCTCCTGTAAAGGTGCAGAGGGTGAGCTTTTTCGCTCTGGCCACTATTCTGTTCATCTTCTTCTTCGAATCGTCATTCTTCCCCCATGTCCACGTAGTCAAACTTCGAAATGCCAAGGTAGTGATATGGTCCTCCTAGCTGGGGTGAGAGCAAGGCTGATTCAATGTTCATGCAGGCTGAACGAGCGCGGACGGAATACTATCTGCAATGGGGTCCCTTTGAACCAATGCCAATACCTGGGTTCGTCAACACCGGACTGCCTGGGAAGAGGTCGTGCGATGCACTCAAACACAATTCGACCGTCGGTGTTCAAAAGAGCTTCTTCCTCAATGACAACGTCAAGCAAATTGCCATGTCTCTCGATGCACATCCTGTTGTCGATTACCCGGATGACCTCATGCACGATCCTAACTTGTCGGTCGAGGATGTTATTGACAGGACTTGGACAAGAATGTCGGGCTCCAGTGTTTGGCTAAGGGATCAAAAGGTCTACCTGTCAGTGACCAGGGTCATCTTTTGTCCCAGTCAGACATGGTCCGTTCCGAAAATGAGCTTCCTTCGAGGCCAATTGTTCAATGAAGATTGGGAACACCTGGAGAATTATAACATCACTTGGGGTAGTAAGCAGCTGAATTTCCCCATGGTGTTTGATATTCCCGCGCAATGGGAGGAGGGAGGAGAGTTGTATGGACCTGAAGATCCTCGCGTCATTCTCGAAGATGGCGTGGAGGGCGCCGAACCCGTTGTGACCTTCAACATGATTGCCAAACAATCAAACTGGAAGCGAGCGATCTACGTGTTTCGGCCATTCAGTAATCACACAACCATCCTCACCATTCGAGATAGGGAGCGAGCAGAGACCGAGAAGAACTGGGCACCATTTTTCATACCTGAAGACGAGGTTGTTCCTGCCAGCCTGGCTAGCAAGCTCCACCTACCGCTATCTACAACTGTTCGCAAGCCAAGCGAATATATTCACTTTATCTATTCGTTCAAGCCTCTGCATATCTTGAAATGTCATCTGCGTTGCGGAGATTGCGAGCTTGTGTACCTCCAAACTTTGCCCGAGACCTTCTCGAACAGGCACAAGGAACATGGCGGCAGCTTGCGCGGCGGCACGAATTTTGTGCCTGTTCCCATTCCAGAAAGCATGGGCTTGGATCGAAAATTGCGCGTGTACGCAGCTTTCCCACGAACAAATATCGAAGGCCATTGTGGTGGGAGCTTCTACCGTCCAGAATTTGTCATCCTGGTCAACATCGGAGCACATTTTCACCTTGCGTTTGCCAGCGAGTCATTGGACTTTGGCACGTCTCTGGTTGAACTTGGACCTCAAGACGACCGGTGTAACAAGGGCAGAATCCTGATTCCGATGAGTATCGCACAGTGGGACACGAGCCATCACCAGGATATCATGACTGTGACCTTTAGCATTGATGATTCGACCGTCCAGGTCGCTCGAGTTCAAGGTCTTCTAAAGTACATTCTACACCTACCTCAATTCAAGACACTATTCAAGAAGGATGGATTTCTCAAGGGTGAGGAGGCTGAGGTCATGAACATGCTGTCTTCCTGGGCAGGTGACGATGTTCGTGGATGTCTTGTCGAGGCTGCTCTCAATTACACAGAGGCCCAGCATGAGATCACGCACCCGAAAGACCATAATGATGAGCTCGACCCCTCGAAAGAGCTTTTGCGCAAGATTTATGAAGAACAGCAAAAAGAAGAAAAAGGCGAGGTTCCCAGCCAAGACAAGAATCAAGAGGAAGAGGAGGAGAAGGAGGAGAAAGAAGAGAAGGAAGAGAAGGAAGAGGATAAAAACAAAGAAAAGGATCAGGAAGAGGAGGATGGCGATCCAGGCATTCTAGATCTCGAGCAAGGAACACTCGACCCCGATGTCTTAGCGGCCTGGCAGGAGGAGGAAGACCAGAAGGAGAAGTCACAAAAGGATGATGAAGTGAATATGCCGCCCGAGCCATCCGAGGAAGATAACAATCAGGAGAACGAAAAGCATGAAGATACCACCGAGCCAAAGCACAAAGCAAGGAAGGAAAAATCTGGTCAAAAAAGGCATCTACATCGCCCTCAACATCACCACGGCAGATTTACGCGCTGGACCCGGGAGACAGTCTAACATGCTCTCCGTTGAGACGACAGGCGTATGAACAATGAAGGACGATTTCCTTGCCCAGCACAATCTTCGACAGAAGCGTTCGACGTTTGTCGGGCCTTTCTGGATTTGTTTCAGTATTTGATTGTCCACTTGTATCATCTCCGGACGGCGTTGTTGTTATCTGTACATTGGCTAATGGCTCTGAATTACGAAGCTACATGAGATTTTGGTCATGGATAGAGCGATGGAGTTGGACGGGACGTGAAGGACCGACTCGAGAGACGAGTCAATCAGGGGGATATCGTATTTTGAACTGTCAACACACCTTGTAGTACAATAGATCTGAATTGTTTCTCTGTCGCCCCGGTGCTGGCCCAAGGATCAGGAAGCTGGAGAGGGTCTCGCGTACATAGTCATTTCGGCTCCGGAAGAAGCACCTGGTCTTCCGATCGGGTTTGCGGTTACATGGGACTCGCCAGAGCAGACTCGTGTCCGGCCGAGAGGGCACTGAGCATGAGCAGTGTACTTCATAAGGACACAGCATACATACCAATAGAGATGGATGGAGTGCCTCTTCCTGGCCTCACTATTCAGTCAGTCCCCCGCAAACACGAACTTCCCGTGTCCTTCTACCGATGACAGTGGCGTTCTGGGCACTGCTTGGCCTTTGCTGGGCATTCTTACGGCGTGTCCACCAGTCCACGCTCTCTGTGAATCCTCGTCGTGGTGTTGGTTGCCTCGTAAAAAGAAGCCTGGCTTACAACGCATGGTCCGTAACCCCAGGCCCGCTCGTTCAAGCATCCTGCTGTCATACACCAAAGGGGAAGCCTTACCCAGTATCTCGGCCAACAATACTGTACCTAGGATATCCTGCTCTGAGCAGCTCGCAATCAGAACGACTTGAACACCTCGACATCTACAGGCATTACTTCGTCAACAGCGACAGTTTCACAACACATATTCGACGAGGCTGGTGGACGATGGCGGACGGTGATCCTTCCAACAAGTCTACAACCTCGGCAAGGCTCTTCTTGGTGATCACCAACGACGCCTCGGCCGGCCTTTGACAAGGATCCCGATTCTTGGTTCGCTCGGACTCACCTACTGTACTGTACAATATGAGAACCACCTCCCTAGATATCCCCGGGCTTGTTGCATTGGGCTGACAACGCTAAAAATCCCCGTGCCGACCGAGCCCAGAGTGTCTATCAATTCCACCTTTTCCCCATGCGGAGGGCGCTTTGATGGCCGTCCTTGTATCCCTGTAACCCTAGCCAGCTGCGCCTCCCTTTGAGCGCCCCGGAAAGAAATGAAAGTGCAGTATCCGGCGTACCAGGGTGACAACCCAGGCGATATCATTGGCACTCTCCAGGGCCGAAGCCAGTAGCCGATATGTGATGGCTTCCCAAGTCCTCTGCTCGCCTTGTATCACATCCTATCAAGACACGGTCGCCAAGCGATCAACATTGTGCCAGCTGCAACGTGGTCCATAAAAGCAAAGACCTTTCCACTCAGAGCATCGTGTGTCGCACTGCACACTTTGGCGTCTGCAAGTCCTGGCCTCACCACCTCAGGAATTTCATAATGGCCTCAAAGGACCACAATGTTGAGGAGGGTCGGGTGAATTCTGCGCTCAGACAGCCCTCACAAGATCCAATCGATGAAAAAGCTGCCGGCATGCACAATGAGATTGCTCATGAAGCAGCGGAAAGAGGTCATGTTGCCACCGACAAGTACGTTTACTTCATGGTCAAGCGCTACATTTACTGATACTTGGCGTTCAGATATGGTCATGCTTTGGTGGAATTCGACCCAAAAGTCGAGTCCAGGCTATGCTACAAAATCGATCTCTATATCGTTCCAACCGTAGCTCTGCTCTACTTGTTCTGCTTCATCGATCGGGCCAATATCGGTAAGCTTGTTTCGTAAAGTCGCCCAGTAGAGCTGACGAGTACTTGTACAGGCAATGCCAAACTCGCGGGCTTGGAGAAGGACCTTGGCCTCAAAGGATATGACTACAACATCGTCCTCACAGTCTTCTACATCAGCTACATCATCTTCGAAATCCCGGCGACAACCGCCTGCAAGTACTTTGGCCCTGGGTGGTTTATCCCGGTCACCTCGCTCGGATTCGGCATCTGCTCTATCGGAACAGCGTTTGTCCATACTAGGGCCGCTGCATGTGGTGTACGGTTTCTCCTTGGTATCTTTGAGGCGGGCATGCTTCCGGGCATCGCTTACTACATGTCGAGGTTCGCATTGTCATGTTGTGATTCTCTCCTGGTTCGTCTTTCTAACAAGTCTCGCAGATGGTACCGAAGAAGCGAACTAGCTTTCCGCCTGGCTCTCTACATCGTCATGGCACCACTTGCAGGAGCCTTTGGCGGTCTTCTGGCGTCAGCTATTCTTAAACTCTCTCATTTCGGCAGCCTCCACCAGTGGCGCATGATCTTCGCCATTGAGGGCATCATCACATGCGGCCTCGCTTTGATTTCGTTCTTTACTTTGACCGACCGTCCCGCAACAGCGAGGTGGCTTACGCAGGAAGAGAAAGATCTGGCGATTGCTCGCGTCAAGTCTGAGCGTGTCGCAACGACCGAAGTCCTCGATAAACTGGACGTTCCGAAAATGGTCCGCGGCATCTTCAGCCCAGTCACGCTGGCGGTAGCTTTCATTTTTCTTCTCAACAACATCACAGTGCAGGGTCTGGCGTTCTTCCTCCCGACCATTGTCAAGACAATCTACCCCAAGAACTCGGTGGTGTCGCAGCAACTCCACACCGTGCCTCCGTACGTGGTGGGCGCGTTCTTCACGGTCTTGATACCGTGGCTGTCGTGGCGCTACGATCGTCGAAACATCTTCTTCGTGATTTCAGCACCGCTCATCATGACAGGGTACATCATGTTCCTGGCCAGCGAGGCGCCTCACACACGCTACGGCGCCACGTTCCTGATCACGACGGGCGCCTTCTCGTTCGGCGCGCTCTGTAACGCCCAGAGCTCGGCAAATGTTGTCTCGGACACTGCGCGGTCCGCCGCCATCGGTACGACCGTCATGTTTGGCAACATCGGTGGGCTGATCTCGACCTGGGGTTTCTTGCCTTTTGACGGGCCGAATTACCACATTGGCAACGGCTTAAACTTGGCCACTTCTTCGACCATCTTGATTTGTTCGATCGCTCTTCTGTTCTGGATGAAGGCTGATAACAGGAGGCGCGAGAGGAAGGATGTGGATTCCGAGTTGGATGGGTTGTCGACTAAGCAGGTGCAAGACTTGGATTGGCGTCATCCCGCCTTCAGATGGAGGTCGTGAAGAGTAAGCTGGAACTGGAGATTGAACGAGTCCATGGAGGGGATAGCTAGCTGCCTTTAAGTCAGGCATGTGTAGCAATTACGGTAGGGCAGACCTTTATTCTTACATGGTCCTATCCGTCCATGTTGTCTCTCAGAATGACACTTTACCAAACCACGTCCAACGACTACTTTTGACCATCGAGAGCACACCGTTCACAAACCAGGGATAGAGGTAAAGGGGAGGTTATTCATTACAACCAAAACGCACATACACACACAGAGAACGCTCATCTCAACGCGTCCATTACGACTCCGGTGCCCACTGTCCATGTCACTTTGCTACAACAGCGTTTGGACCCTGTAGACCACCCACAACAGCACCAGACACAACAGGACGACCAGGACATCGACCCAGCCGATAGTCTCGAGCAGAAGCGCACTTTGGCTCCTCGCACCGCCACGGCCGAGCCGATTGCGACTGCGACGGCGTCGCTCGAGCACAGCAACGCAGGGCCCACCCGTGATGAAACACAGGTTTGCACCCTTGCGATCGCCGTGGCGGGAGCGGGCCAGTTGGCGCGCGGGGCCGAGGTCGTCCTGGGACAGGCACTCCTTGTGGTCCAGGCGGGCGGCGAGGATGCGTTGGACCTCGCGGTTGGACAGGAAGAGGGCGTCGGTCTTGAAGCTGAGCTTGGTGTTGTTGGGGATCGGGAGGCCGAGGTACGCGCGGGAGAGGACCCAGGAGATGCGCGCGTGCGTGGTCGAGTAACGGCTGAGAATGGCGGGGAGGGAGCGGTGGCTCTGCATGAGGGAGAGGATGTCCGGGTAGGCGAGGTGGTCGGCTATGAGGTGGACCAGTTCTGTCGGGAGCGTTGTGAGGGACGGAGGAGGACGTCTGTGAGCGGTTGTTGGTGCGCTGGAGGTGCAGGGAGTCGTGGTGGGTGGCGTGGAAGGGCGAGATTGACATTGAGGCTGAGATTGATTTTCTTCTCGGGTGCTTTTGGACGGGGTTGTTTCTAAGTGTGGGTGAGATTTCACGTCCCAATCCACGTCAGCGTTTGCATTTGCCATTGTCTTGTCGATTGGTGAGTGTTCTTGATGCATGTCCTGCTGCTTCGAGTCTGAGTCCGTCATGATGTTGTTTGATGTAGACATGCTTAGCAGTCCTCGTGTCAATTCCTGGATGGACTGGGGCTGGCTGAGATGTTCTGTGACCAAGAAACAACAGCAAAAGACAACGAGCTGTGTGTATTCAAGAATGACAATGGTCGATGCGCATTGAAGGTGCGTGGCTCGTCGGAAGAAATTGGTTGTTTGTGTTTTTGGTGTTGAGAAAGGTCCTCAAGAACTATGGACGCCGTCCGCGCGCCATATATCTATCCTTCCTGGCTTCATTCATGCCTGTTTGATCGTGACCCGCTCAGAGAAACGGTCTGCCTGGCAAACATCAAACATGCACCAAACCGTGTCGTTCCATACCAGCACTGCTGCGGACGGGCTGATTTTCATGGGTTCCCTTGTCAAGTGTTGGTAGGATTTAGCTTACCGTGTCCTTGGGTCAAACCGCAGGTTTCCAGGCGGTGCTGGTATGATTGCAGCCTGCGCAATCTGGAGGACATGTCATCACAGCCTGTACTTAAACGATGCCAGAGATCAGCCTTGCGAGAATTTGCTGGAATGATAGACACTTCTAGGGCCAGCATGAAGAGAATCACGGGGAGAGAGAGTGTGTGTGTGTTTGTTTGGGAGTCCAAACAAGACATACTACTTTGGAAAAATAATGTGTCAGACGTGTAAAGACTGCCACATCCCTGCACATCTTACGTGGTGCTCAAGGTATATATGCTGTCAGACAATATATTTGGTCAAGTTCAAAGTTGATGCTACAACCAATCTACTATTTTGTCCTCTACATACCCTTTCACACAAACTTGGAAGTCGGTTAATACTGTGGAGAGATATCCCATGGCACAACCCTGCCCTCAAGGCCGACGCCATGCTCGCTGTTGCACTGGTGAGTGTATGCCTTTGGTTGGGCAAGAAAATCACCGTGGAGCTCAAGGGCAGTCAGTGACTTGAACGCAAAAGGCATCATGTTTTGAGCAGTGAGCGAAGAATTCCCTGTATTCACACATGATGCCACCATGTGTAGACCTTACACATTCACATGATTGATCTATGTGGGAAAATCTTCTCAAAAAATACCAAAATCCTCTTCAACCATTCATACCAGTACAACACTCGAATCATCCCATATCAAATTCCCAGTATCCCTGGTCATCATGAGCGGGCCCACCGACATCGTCCTCTTCGTCGCCTACATTCGCGCTTTGTGCGAATGCGACTCTGAAAGCAACCTTTCCCAGCTGTTTCAGGATGTCACTTTGCTCCAGATCCGTTCTACCAAACCCGAAGAAGCCAAGATGAACATCATTTGTTGCGTAAGTAGGCTGGACGACAAACGCGAGAGGACCGATGGTAACATTTGCAGCTGAGCACACTGGCTGCCCCCATGTCTACGGACGACCCATCTGCGAAACGAAGTGAGACGTTGGCCAAGATTGCAGCGAATTTTTTCCCTCGCCGTCATTGCGCCCATTGAGGATTTTCCAAGCAAAGCACGATATGCCGTGGACGCTCTATGCCTCCTCAGAAGATTCAAAAGAGATCATGTCCGAGCATTGGGCCAGAAGAATGGTGCTTGGTTATGCCTCTTCGAGAAGATGGAACATATGATGCAGAGTCATCTGGCCTCTGCACGAAGGGACGAAGATCGCCATCTTGTGGAACTACCGAATGAGCAGGACCGTCCGAAGCTGTTCAGCTGAGTGGTATTGCGTGACTCAGCTGAAGAGCACGCACGAGAAACCACAGTGGTCGTTATCGAAGCATGGAAGTAGGGTCAGAGCCAGACTCATTACACCGATGTCGCGACTTGATGCTGTGAGAGCTTACAAAACTTGAGAACCTTTATCGAGTTTTGACCTGAGAAACAAGATGACGAATCAGTGGGACTGGACTCAAGTCACAACTGCACAGACGAGGCAAAATGGACTGGTCAACTGATATGAGGAGAATTAGAGCATCCATATCCAACATCCAAGCACACGAGCTGCAATGAATTGAGCAAGGGTACACTGCGATTCTTCTTCCTTGTTTCGTGATCGTGACTTCTCATCAACATCGTACTGTCCTCCGTAAATTCACCTCAGGCGGATCCCACACCACATCTCTAACACTCACACGCTGTCTAGCGGGTATCTTTAACGATAAATGTCCCGGACACGCAACCCATTCCTCATTACGGATGAGGAGCAGATCGCCTTTCTGTCCCTCTTTGAGCACCAGGCCCAGTTCATCTGAGCTGGACTCATCACTCAAACTTGCCGTCAACCCAATGGCCTTTCGTGCCCTCGTACTAACACACTCATATAACCGCGTTGCATCATCTTCCGTACCGCCCTGATATATACCCACGCCCACCGACGCCAGGGATATCGGATCACCCGTGCCCCATGGCGTGAATGCGTTTCCGACATTGTTTACCGAAAGACAGGCATTGATACCCTCCTTTATCATGTCGGTCACTTGTAAGGTCCCGCGTGGTCTGATTGCTCTCGTCTCATCATCACTTGAAGGTCGTCCCATCATGAATACATCACTCGTGGGCAACCCGACAAAATGGATCGGCAATTTCGACTCCCTGAGTTCCCTTGCAAGTCTCGACATCTCAGCATGGTTGAAGAGTGTGAGACGCGTGCAATGGCCCAACACGATCGTCTTGTCCGTACTCGCACGTTCTGTCCATCTCGCTTCTTTCAAGAGGCGGATCACATCCCATACCATGGCGGGCTGATCTGGGCTCAGGTTATAGTCGAGATGGAAGTCCAAGTTCAGTGAGTACCTGAGTGACGTCTCAATGGCCCATTTGATGTTCTGTATCGATGCGTCCCGCGAGCTTTCGACGTATGGAGTCGTCCCAAGCGCGCCGATGTGCTTCTGCTGTCCGTCATAATAGTCCAGCGCGGCCTCTAGGATCCGTCGGTTCTCCTCCCCGTGATCAGTACTGAAGATCGGATCTTGTGCGAACGCGCAGATCTGGACGTTCACTTTCCCCCCGAACGCCGCCTGAAGAGAGATCGCTGCCTCCAGACACAACGTCTGCGTGACGTGATCTAGTTCCACAAAAGCCCGACATGACGTGACGCCCTGCGTGAGTGACGTGCCCAGCAGTTGGGCTCCGCGTAGGTACAGATCCTCGGAAGTGTAGCGTCGTTTGGCCTCGGATGTCTTGGTTAGTGCTTCGCTGAACGAACCTGACTCGGGTGCGAGGTCGGTGTAGTCTGGCAGCCGTTTTCCACTACCGCCATCATCTGTGGTGGTGGAAGAGGAGAAGCGCGGGTTATGCTGGATGTTGCAGGTGAGGATGTATGCCTTGTCGAGATGGATGTGTGGGTGGCAGAGAGGTGGGAGAAGAAGTGAGGCAGGTTCCGAAGAGGCTGTTTCGCTTGGGTTGATGGATGTTATAGTGCCGGTATCGAGGGTGATGTTCCAGCGAGATTTTGGGTCTTTGCCTGGAAGGATAATGTTCTCAAGCTTCATTGTCGTCGGCCCCCTTACTTGACATGTTGATACGATGTCGTTTAGAATGTTCAGTGTTGGAACGAACGGTCGAAGTTCAATCCTCTGCGGGATACTCCGTCCAACAGGTCTACTCCGCTACTGCTATGCTCCGGTTATGGTGGTCAAGGGTTGTGTCCATATCTCCACACGGGCTACTCTGTAGCCAAATGGGTGGTGTATGCAATACTAACGGGAAGCCGAGTGTCGGATCCTGCGTATCTGTTCATGCTTACTGGCGTTCTTGAGGATTGGTGTAGCAGTGCGTTCGAGTCGCGCCTCTGCCAGTCACCCTCGCCACCTTCCCTGATGAACCTCCACTCTCAAGATGTGCATCCTCAGAGACCTATGCAATCTCTGAGCTCTTCTCCCGGACCAAGCAAATCTTGATTGCTTCCGTGTCCATGAAGTTCGCTTCGTCCGCTTTAAGCTCTTTGAATATTTCAGAGGTTGCACAAGAGGCCTGGCACTCCTGATAGTCGTCCTCTGTATCCCAACACACTTCGGTATCCACGTCGCAGGGTGCTCCTCCTGGACGGTTGTTGAACAATGCGTCTTGATCAATATAATTCGGCACGTATTTGGAGATCTTTGGTCCAGCCCTGAGCGCTAATGGTGCGTGCTGATCTTCGTAGTAACGTTCGAATTGGTAGTGTGAAAAGTCAGACCTCCTGCTCAGAAAGGCAATCATCTTCACAGCAGGTTCCTTTGACATGACGGGCGATCCTGATAGATAGCGGTCTGCTGGAGAGTTCAAGCAATGTTTGGTGACGCTGTCGCGACGAGACCAGTAGATACATATATTCACGATATGCTGCTGTGGCTAGATACATGTCACACGAAGGAGATTTCCAGGTGGAGGAGAGCCGTATGGTGTCTGAGCAGCCCCTCAGAGGATGAATGACATTAGAACCACAATATCCGCAGATCCAGGATGTTGTGGTATTTCCGGGTATCCAGGAACAGTGCTGGCGTCTTTTGGATTGAAGGCTTGGACGACCTTCACTGCCTGTTCCGATTGATATTACTAGGATTGTAAATAGGTAGAGAAAATGACCTACTACTTGTGAGAGTCAGACTTGTTTAATGCACGTGTTATTTAACCCCGGACTATTGTATAGCATTCAATACGTGTCATCTAACATTCTACTACTGTAGTCGTGATCCTCAATCAACAACACCCTTGGGCAGCAAAGCGATATAGTCCAGCGGTGCTGGCTCAATTCCATCAGCAGAACCAACAATCTTGAGCACGTCACCCTTTGCAATAGTGACGTTCCTGAACGTAATTCTGGTCGCCGAATGCGCGTCCAAATATACAGAAGCAGCGTGGCCAAGTCTACCTGTATCCACGTCATCGGCCACCCAGATTCCAATGGTGTGATTGCTGATGGACACGTTCCACGACGACACCCCTCCCATCATATCAAAGTAGTTGATGGCCAGGTCGTATGTGCCATTGGGGAAATTGAGCGTCGTGGAAGCGGTTCCAGTGGTAGAGTTTGAGCTGGTCACAATTCCAGTAGCATTGCTCGCTGCTTCGAAAGGAGAGACGGCGTACGGCACGTATCCGTCAAGTGTCATGCTCTCGGCCTGGATGCGCCATGGATGATGGCCGACACGGCCAGCAGAATCAGCGATGCCGGAGAGGTTGTGGTAGAAATTGGCAATGGCATCGCGCCACACAATCGAATGCCCAGCCTGGAATCGCAATCGGAACAGCGTCTCGTTGTACCTCTGCTCATCGATCTTGCCCTGTAGCCCTTCCCATTGAGTGACGAAAGTCTGCGCAGTGTCGGCCCCCTCGTAATGTGCATCGTAAAAGTGCTGGATGACCGTCTTGCCAGTGTGTAGCTTGTGGGTGTAATTGACATGGTGGAACCAGAGGACCAGGTTGTCCGGGGTCGTGCTGATGTTTTCATACGTAGCTGCGACCTCGGCAGGGTATTGACCAGAGTAGCCGGTCCCGTTGCTTACGGTCCGATCCATGCCGATGCTCGTATGATCAGCACGAGTCCATTGGCCCCAACCATTGCCGTCTTGTGACTGAGGATTAGGTCCAAAGTGAGTATACAAGATGTCCGTCAGTGTCTGAATACCCAGATTGCCACTATAGTTCTCGTAGGTAGGCCATGATGCCATGGACAGGCTTGTGATTGTCTTCATGACGGCAGGGTCTGGTCCAAAGGTTAAACGAATCCAGTCTTGTAGCATGGCTTCTGGATCATCGGCAGGGTCCCACGCTAAGCGACCGTACGCGTAGAGGTTGGACATGGAGAGGTGGCTGCCTAGCCACGTCTGGTTTGTGCCAACATTCACGACGGCCGCAGAACCACCCAGAGGACGACCGAAACGTTTGCCAGCGATAATGTCACGGACAAGTGATGGCTCATGATTAACTCGCATATCGAAGTCAAGTACTGTCTTCCACAGTGGTGGGAGATAGACGAGATGGCATTGTTGACCAAGATATTCTTGTGTCACTTCCAGTTCAATCGCGGTGCTGGTGTTTTGTAAATGTGCAAAAAGGGGTGAAGCCGGCTCACGGACCTGAAAATCGATCGGTCCATATTTGATCTGGACAATGACATTATCGGCAAACTCCCCGTCAAGCCCTTTGAAGAAATCAACGGCTGCATTTGCGCGGTCGGCTTTCCAGTTGCTCTCATTGATATGGTTATCGTAAACAAATGCCCTGAACATCAGGATGCCTCCATGAGGTTTGAGGGCATTTGCAAATAGGTTGGCGCCTTGAGCAAGTGTACGATTGTACGTCAGTGGGCCTGGTTGACCTTCAGAGTTTGCCTTTACCAAATATCCGGCCATGTCAGGAACTCTGCGGTAAATGGCGTCTGTAACATTGGTCCACCAGGATATGACACCCTTGTCGAGAGGGTCAAACGTGGTAAGGTTGCCATAGGTCAAGTTTGCTGTTGGCGAGGCGAAGTTCAATGAAATGCCCACTTGAACACCATACGGTCGCATTGTGTCCGCCAGCCTCCCGAGTCCCTCCACGTTTGCAGGGCTCAAGAGGGACGCATTTGCGTTGACGTTGTTTACAACGACGGCGTTGATTCGAATAGATGCTAGCAGGCGAGCATATTCCGAGACTCGGTCGAGATTGTCGACAACAAGACCATTTTCAAAGAAGATGGAAGGTCCGCCATAACCTCGTTCAATAGAACCATCAAGGTTGTCCCACTGATTGACCCATCGGACCGGTGCACTTGGATTCGAGGCGTATGCGACCTTAGAGAAGTTTCCTTGGGCCAGCATCGACAGATACTCGAAAGCACCATAAAGAGCACCTCGTTCGTTTTGTCCAAGGATCTGTACGGTAGTTCCTGTAGTGTTGAGCCAGAAGCCGTCTGCCTCGAGAGACGGAGTCTTTGCAGGGTGTCCATAGGCATTGGAGTACTCATTGAGAGTGCCGACGACGATTGAGGAATCGCTGTTGGCTTCGTGACTGGTAATGCTAAGATTCTTGCCGAGGATCCCGGAGATGCCTTTTTGGAGCTCAATGCCAGCAACATGCACAGCGTCGTTCGCCGAAGTGTTTAGTGACACAATCCTGGAAGGTAGGGAAGGTATGGGATTTGCCGAATGCAATGGAGCATAGCGAAGCCAGGCATTGATGCCACTTTCGGCGGCAACGAAGCCAACGTACAGGGACAGGGAGAGGAACAACATAGCGGCGCCACGATGTCTTCATTTTGGATGGCGTAGACGCCCTCCATATATGCTTTTTGCGCCCATACGCCGATGTCTTCGACAAGCATTCCGCCGGTCAATCATCAGAGCTTGGAATTATCCCCAGACCCCAGGTGAAGCTTGTACCTCATCGGCATCATTTCACGTCGCTGGTTGGCCGACAGCTATAACTTGTGCCAGATGTTCACCTGGAATGGAAGAGATCTTCTGTTCGGTAGATACATCGCCGACGTTGGTTACGAGTATTCAGGCAATGCTCCGCTGAAGGTGAATCTTCGGCTAAAGCCCCTCTGGGTTGAATTCAGGCTATATTTGCAAGACTGTGGAGCGTGGAAGCCATTTCAGAGGGAGAGGAGAACGCAATGCTCTCCGATGTAATGGAAGGCATTGATCTGCAGATGACTTGGAGGAAGAATGTGGCTTCATACCTTTAGTGTTGTCGTCTATGGGCATGCGATCTGATGTGACTTGAGTCGGCGAAGTGATACAGGCAGCGTCTGGGATCCCAGTGACGCGCCGAAGATATTCTACGGCACAGCATTTGAGGCTGTATGACAGTCATGAGTCACGTGGTGGAACTGCCGCCTCACGCACATATTGTGGACTTCACGTCAGTCACCGTGGCATGTAAAGGGGCGCCTCGAGGGAGGATGCTTTGGTGAAGCCTCGTAGTGCATGTAGCTCTTGCGATCACGACATAGTCAAGCTGACAGAGACTACGGAGAGAAGTTTCAGCAAGGCGTAGATCTTTGGCATCCTCAGAGCTGAAGCATGTCTGCCTTGCCGTTTATCATCGAGCTAATCTATTGTGAGCAGTGGCAATACGAGTACGATGCTCTTCATCGTTTCCATGGCCAAACAATATAGGAGCACAGAGACCGACGTGGGTATCATGGCTCTTGGCTCTTGTGTGATGGTGGGTCTCGGGCACAAGTGTAAAGGGATATTGAGCACGGTGTCTTGCAACAACTCTTGATAAGATTGATGTGAAGGGATGGCATGCATCTAGGATCATCGAATCATTGAGACAACCTTACCAGTGCACACTTGTACACGATTTCCTGAAGGCTGAGCCACGACAAGACAAGCATATTGCTCTCCGTAAATCCCGTTTCTTGATTGGCTCATATCCCGAATACGAAGACTTGCCTTTTTCAGTCCCGTCTGCGACGAGGTGCTCGTCAGTTGTCTCTCCATCACATTCGCTCTTTCACTCTGTTGGTATCCTGAAATTGAGGCCGTATTCGTGATGCGATGGGTCTTCAAGTCTTGGATCGATGTTGCCTGTAACGACATGGCCCGCACATGGGCTCAAAGACCCATCGTTATTGCGAATACGACGCGATCCAAAGGAGTCGCAAGGTTGCAACTCTTTGCGCAGTTTCAACATGAACGAACCTGATAGACTCGACGTGGATATATAGACCGTCCTCTATCTTCATGGCTCTCAACACAACTGCTTTTCGTTGCAACAATATTCGGTTTACCTTGTCCTTTCAGTTTCTACCACGCCGAGTTCGAGGCGGATACCACTCTTCCTGTGCTGACAATACCTCCAGAGTTCACAGACTCAAGCATCTGGCATATTGAATCTTTGAGATAGAGCCATCTTACCTTGTGTTTAGGATCCATTTTTCACCCTCGACGTACCCAAGTTCCTTCCACCTCGACATAGTTCGACATCTGAACCATCAGACAAGGCCCAACGTCATGTCGAGCTCCAACACCAAAACCTCTTCTTCCAGCGACGACCCTCACTTGTATTTCTATTCCCCCTCCACAGCTGCCGCTGTGATCTTCTCAGTACTCTACCTCCTCCTGGCCTTGTGGCACTTTTACATAAACTTCATAGCTGCTCGGCAGTGCTTGCTCAAACACAAGTACACGATTCCGCTGTCGATTGCGGCATTGATATCCACAGTTGGCTATGTGGTACGCATCATTTCCGTACGGAATGACACGTCCATTCCTCTGTATGCCATCTCGTCATCTTGGATTGTCATCAGTCCGATCTTTGTCTGCGCCAGCCTTTATCTCCTTCTCACACGACTTATCCGAACAACACTTCCCAGCGGCCCTGGTCAGTCGTTCTTTGGCATGAGGCCCTCCTGGCTGGGAAGATTATTCATCTCAAGCGATGTGTTCAGCTTCTTGACGCAGTGCAGCGGCTCCGGAATTGCGAGTTCAGGCAACTGGGAGGGAAACATGAAGGATATCGGAACCAACGTCCTAATTGTGGGGTTGGCGTTGCAACTTGCCACGTTTACAGTGTTTCTTACTGTCATGGCCCGATTTGTGCGCAGGGTGATCAGGAGGAGAGATGCAGGCTTCAGTCCATGCGTTAAGAAAGTGATGATCGGCGCAAATATTGCAAGTTGCTTTGTGCAGGTTCGATATCTCATTCCACTTGTCTTCATTTAGCAATGTGGTGTGTCTGTACTAACAACGTTGTGATAAGATTCGTTCCATCTACCGGGTCGTTGAATTCGCCCTTGGTATCGACGGATACCCGTTCAACCACGAGTGGTGCCTTTACGTCCTCGAAGCGGTGCCAATGTTTTGTGCCTTGGCTATCCTTGCGTGGTATCACCCTGTTCGCTGGATGCAAGAGAAGTCTAGAGCCGAGTTTGGAATGGAGAATATTGGGCAGAATGCCAAAGGCCCGAATGCTGCCTTTAGCCGGGTCTAGAAGTCAGCGTCAGAAGGAGGAATCATTTTCGGATACGGTCATCATCCGATAACTTGAACAAATGTCAAAGGTCGAAGAAGGTGGAATACGCAATGAGCATTGTTGCCAAAAAGAAGTGATGAATGGACAGTGACTGGTCGTCGAATGTTGATGATGGATTGCAATTGTTAGGCGCGGGCCCGTCATACCGAATCAGATTTTGAGCTCAGAAAAAATGTTAGTTTGTCCAAATAAAGGAGGAGGCCATGTTCGTAAGGTCATATTATTCAATCTTTCAGAGATGAGAAGATGTCAGGAAATCATTTCGCTGCGTCAAATCATTCGAAGTCGAGCCACCTGAGCCAGAGGCCGATGCTTCGGTTCTGTCCTTCCTGCAACAACATGCTGTAGGCATGTCATCTCTTCATATCTGCTATGGCGGGGCTAGGATTGTGTTCGGCGTGATATCTCTGCTGGTTAGATGCAATTGCAACACTGAGGGCAACTGCAGAATCTCGCCATTGACTTCCGCAACTACCGTAGAGATGATACTTTGCGGCCAAGAGAGGAACCGCCCATACTCCGAGTTCTCTAGCCGCTGAAAAATGCTCTCAGCCCACTCCGTGACGCCGTAAAGGACCCGAATCCTCGATACATCTGCGCGATGCATAAACTCGTGTGTTGCAAGTGGAATGATGAGCAGTTGAAGTCCCACAAAATAAGAGAGCAGGAGCTGCGCCACAAGGTTGTTTGGATCGAGGAATGACTTGAACGAGTCATGACACAATTCGTACCATATCGTATATAGTTCTGTGAATTGCATGTAGCCTGACGCTGAACTGGTCTGCAACGCGCTTACCACATCCACCAGTCCAGCATGAAAGTCAAAATGAGCATCATCGGTCAGAAAAGGACTGATTTCCTCGAGAGCGAGGTACGCGTCTTCGAGCAACGTTGGATCGATGGGTGGCAGATGTTCGAGCCTGGGGGCCATGAATTTCAAATGCCAATCGGGCTGTAAATTGAACGCTGTAGGAGATAGCTCTCGACGAATCTTGTCCGTGGTCAAGGCGCAACCTCTGACCATGGTGATGAAGTCTGTCAAGCCATCACCCATATATGAAGCTTGGAAAGTAAGGGCATAACACGAAGCCAGCATGGCATCAGACTCGCCGTAACATCGTGACGCTTGACTCAGAGCCTGATTGAGCCCTGCAAGTGCCTGGCCACGATGGACCAGGGACTCGCGGCGGTAGTCGATGCCTGTCAGCCGACCGAGATGAGATGCCCCCAAAGACAGGATCGCATGCATCAGATACTCGTGCTGTTCGGCAAATTGCGGTATCTCATGCACCCACACGTGGTCATTGCCCACGGGCAAGTGAGGATATGCGATTGTCAAGAAATGATGAAAGAAGCGCATATCCATCATGGAGAAGGTCGCTCCTGCGAAAGATGGTGTCGCAGGGGGATTCCGTTTGATCAACGGCAGATTGGATTTGCGCGCAGCTGGTTCGGTGGGATAGACACATGCGATGCCCTTGAGTAAGCAACTCCCACACTCGGGCTTCTGCTCGCCACACTTGATCTTGCGGGCTTTACAACTGAAGCATCCCGCTCGCGACTTCTTGTGCGAGCGGCGCGTCAGATTGGGTGCCAGCGTGCGGGTCTTTGTGTGCTTCCGGCCATCATCCTGCGCGAAGAGAGAGGGTTCTGCGGGATAATCCCAAGGCGAGAGTGAGTTGGTGGGTGTCAAACTATCACCCGAAAGACTGGTACTGTTTTCAGGACTCATTTCTGAAGATTATCTGCTGTTGAAGAGGCAGAAATTCAGGCTCCGAGGAAATCAGGCATGGTCGAGTTCTGAATATTAGTCCTGAAGATTTGGGGTCGGAAGTTCTGCATGGCCAGTGCCAGCTGCCCCTATCAATCCAGGCTCACTAGGCGTATCTCTACTAGGATAGACACGGCTAGACTTCTTGATGGCCCAAGCAACACCATCCATCAGGTTTTCCCGACGGTTGAGCCACGAGCTACGATCGGGTCTGGTCGGCCAGCCAGGCACGAGGCATAAACACAGAGATAGACGTCTCTTCAGCTCTACGAGTCAAATGCTCTGGCCTCGCAGGGGAAGACCATGCAGCGTAACGTTTCAGCCTGGCAGAACACGAGAATGTGACGCAAAGTCGCAGTAGAAATCCAATGAGGAAGGACAGAAAGACAGTTCTGAAGGCTGGGCTGGGTTGAGGTTAGGCCCACGCCCTTTGCGCACCTTGGGTAGGACCAGGGGAAATATCCATTGGAACGAGTTTGATCTGAGGGCCCTAATGTTCTCTTGTCAACCGCCCAGCGGTATGTCACGGGCCTCCCAAGGTGGAGATGAGCCTTACGGGCGCGATTGAGCCAGGGTCGTGGGCCAAAAATAGGAGGATCGTCTTCATCGCTTCTTGGGCGGAGAATTCCACTGTCTGTTAACGGCAGCTCCTCGTACGGCGGCGACTCCCAGTGGTCAACATACGGTGCATGACTCCAGGAAACGGATGAAAGGAGCAAGTCCACCCCCGTGGCACGAGGATTTCCAGGATCTGTTGCGCCGCTGCTTGCTATACCGTAGACCTAAGCAAAAGTCACGAGGCTTGAAGAACCGAGAATTACCGTTTATCGTGGCTCGGAGCGGAAGAATATGGGGACCCTGAGAGGTGTAGAGTATAACACCAAGTAAATCGCGCAACAGCAACATTGACCGCATGGTGGAAGGGTTCACCCAGTATCCCGATTGTTTCCATCGAGTCAAGTGAGAGCAAAGAAGTTTTTTATTGACTCAAGGAATTGGGACATTGCTCTGCTCATTGCCGAGGCCCATTGGGCATATTGAACTTTTGAATATACAGTAGAGACCGAGAATGAGTAATCAGTCATCTGTTTCCTTCGACCCGCTAGACGTCGGGGATTTGTCCCATTTCCTCTCCGACCTCGCCCATGGGATTGATCCTGGATGCATCAACCTGCTCATCATCCAGTCCAGTTAACTTTGCAGTTGCGACCTTCTCCTTTCCACTCAGACGGTCGATCTTTGCTCCCTGGATGGCCTCATCCCTACCAACAACATCTTGACTGTCTGCATGTGGAGCGGGATGTTGGTATTGGCCTGAGCCCCAGTCGGTCAGCATAGGAGTCACGATCAAGCATTCTGGAGTGGATGAAGTCATCACAAGTGATATGGACCGGCGCCTCCAGGGGGATCGATGCGAGCTTGATCAATGCTGCTATCAGAACCCGCAGCGCCTCTGGAGGACTGATTGTGAGGATGATTACCCTTGGAGTCGGAAGCGAGAGGATCGATCTTGGTAGCAGAGGTTTCCTCATCACTTCCTGATGTGCCACTGCCGGACTTGTCAATACTTGGCTTTGGAACTCCCCCCAAGATCGTACCTAGACATTGTTGCTGATGTGCCTGTTGATCATTCGGTGATGCATCGCGTGAGCTGATGCCAACATTGGGTCAAGATGTTGAGGGGGAGTATCCATCCAGGATTTCTTCTGCGATGAACTCAAATGGGCAATCAAATGAAATCATACTGGCACCATCCTGCGGGTTCAGTACTACTAGGGTCAAGGACGTTGCTTTCGGGTGCTTCATTTGTGATAATCAGACCGGTGACCAATGACTTCACACGTCGTAGCACTGGCGTTGGCGCCAGAGGTGGCATTGTGAGTCGAGGTACGAGTAGTATGTACTCGTATGAGTATAAGCGATTCGAGGCTCATCGGAGTGACATTAATTCAATTCCAACCTTATGTCAAGAGCGAAGTCTTATTGATGACTTATCAAGGGTGAAAGAACGGTGGCGCGTGAGTGATGGAGGAGAAATAGGCCCGAGTGATGCGTGTTCTTTAACATCATCTGGATACGACATAGACGTCGAAACAGACGGTCGTCGAATTCCGTCCATTTCTGCAACATAGCACGAGGACGGTTCGTTGATGCCTGAATTATTGATGAATCGAAGCCGAGGTATTTGAGATGCGATGTTGGTGTTGACGATCTATGTATGACGGCGTCATTTGAATGAATGCCAAACCTCCTTCGACGCAGACTACTTCTTGACAAAGACGACTAACCTTGATGGCAATGCAACACATGCTAGAAACCAGGTAATGTATCTTGCGCTGTAAATCTTCTTTTCCTTCGCCCTCTCATTCTCTTTCTTGCAAGCTGCAGGTAGCGCATCTCAATTACAGCGAATACCCTGTGTATTCCCTTCTCTGCGCCAATGGATCCTTCACTACGAGCCCTCATTCGACTCCTTGTTCCTCGCATACCTCTTATCCTCAAGACTGCTCTTCTTAATGCGCTGTCGCTGTCCGAGAACTCATCGAGGCAAGACACCAGGACTGAGATCACGGTTGCCCTCATACGCTCCATTACACAGATCAGAAAACCAATGCGTTTCCTGCAAAGGCTCTCGACTCGAGACCCTGGTATAAAGGGTCCCATGCTGGTCTCGAAGGACACCATTCCGGCTTCAAATGACCACGCGATAAGAGACGTTTTGGACGCAACTATCAGGGAGCTTGGCGATGGTTCGGAAACATACACCCTTCCAGAAGTTGTGGCTGTCGAAATAGAATGGATCACACATAGGCCCAGGGTGCCGGCTAATGAACCCAGAGCTGACCTGCCGGAGCTGCAGCACTACCAGACTATTATGGAGAACATTTCCTCGCCGACGACTATATTGTACTTTCATGGAGGTGCCTATTTTCTCATGGACCCGGCCAGTCATCGGGTGACTACTTCTCGACTTGCAAAGCTGACAGGTGGACGTTGTTGCTCCGTTCGGTATCGTTTGGCTCCGCAGCACCCATTTCCCTCGCAGCTCCTTGACGCTTTCATTGCATACCTTTCATTGCTGTCACCTCCGGTGGGAATGCATCATACGCCTGTAGCTGCCCAGCATATCGTATTTGCAGGTGATTCAGCCGGTGGCAACCTTGCCATTGCGCTGATGCTATTTCTATTGACGTTGAAAAGAATGGGTATTCAAAGTATCAATTTTCATGGCGCCGAAGTTCCTCTAGAGCTCCCAGGAGGCGTCGCCACCAACTCTGCATGGGTTGACATTGGTCTATCTATGCCTTCGTTACAACGCAATGCTCACTTCGACTACCTTGATCCGCCAAGCGCCGTTGGTTTGTCCAAGACAGAGCCGCTGCCAGATGACTTATGGCCTGCAACTCCTCCGCGAGCAGAAATCTTCTGCAACGCCTCAATGATGATGCACCCTCTCGCGTCTCCGCTGGCAGCTCCTCCAAGGCTTTGGGAGGGAATGTCGCCGGTTTTCATGTGTCTGGGCAACGAGGGCCTGGAAGATGAGATCACCCTTATGGCACGCAAAATGGACCAAGGCGGCGGGATCGTGGAATTTGCTGGTTATGAGGGAATGCCTCACTGTTTTGCCATGGTCTTCCCCGCATCGCCTATGGGAAGAGACTGCTTCGAACGCTGGGCCAAATTCTGTTCAGATTCAACCCAAGGCAGAAGACGAAAGTCAAGCAGGGCTAGCTGGGCCAAAGCCTTTTCCAATCCACCGGTACACCAGGATGTGGAATTGAACCAGATTACACAGATCAGCGATGAAGACGTGTTCAAGTTTATGAAAGAAAGAAAAGAGCAAGCCATAAGTCGAGAGCAAAAGGCTTTAACAAAATGGCGAGAACAACAATCAAGAGCGAAACTGTGAGCTGCCATCCGCAATAGTGTTAAGCTACCAACGACCCAAGTCTCAGCAGCAAACAGATGATGGCATGGTCTCGCTCCATATAAAATCTTGTTGTACCTGCTGCCCTCACAATCTGGGCTTGTTCCAAGCATCGATGCGCGGTCTCGAGCCAGTATCGACCTCGCTATACCACGGGTAGAAAGGAGGTCCATCCTCTTCCAGGGTGGCCGAGAATCTTGGCTCACGCTTCTGAAGGAAGCTCTGTACACCTTCTTGACAGTCCCTACACCCTTGTCAGCCCAAGCCTGCCCAAGCCGTGAAGGGGAGAACATATACCTGTTCGCAAACATATGATAAAGTACGGCACTGTCAAGAAGATGGGTCTCCTCAGCCGTGGGTTTGCCTCTCCACATCAATTCTCGATTCAGAAAGCTGGCCATGATACTTGTCTTGTCAGCAATGTTGGCTGCCAGTTGCAACGCTCTCTTCAGCACATCTTCCTGTTGTTCAATGACTTCCTGAAATAGGCCCCCAAAATGCTTCGAGTCTCCTCGGTACACGTCGCCTGTGGTCAAAAGGTATACGGCGTTGGAGTACCCAATGAGCCTGGGCAAGAAGAACGAACTGTTCGATTCCATGGTAATGCCTCGCCGTGCAAAAACAAAGCCGTACTTTGATGAGGCATGAGCTATCCTGATAGCCGCAGACAGGCCCATTGTCATGCCGAGACCCACAGCAGGACCGTTCATGGCCATGATGGTTGGCTTGCGACAGCGGTATATGCACAAATTCAAGCGACCGCCTCTGTACTAGCATCAGCATGCCTTTGTGTCTATCGGATAGGAATCAATACGGATCACGCTTGTCAGTCAATCTCTCTTTGGCACCATCACTTGGAAATCCAATATCGAGGTCAGCACCAGCACAGAACATTTTCCCTGCTCCGGTGATAACAACGGCTTTGACTCGTTCATCGAGATCTAGCATTGGGTAGACGAGCTCGAAATCCTGCTCCATCTGAAGGGTGAAGGCATTGCCTTGTTTAGGGCGGTTCAGTGTGATGACTATTACAGGCGTGGCTTCGCTGGCATTTTCAGGATAATGGGACACTTTGACGTCCTTGACTGGTAGGTTGGTGTAATTCTGTGGTACACGTACTTTGACCGGGTCGGGAAGCATGATGAATTATTCGAGCCGTAACCAGAGAACTGTGGTATCCAGAGATAGTTCAGTGGTGGGAACAGGATTTCGACTTTAAAAGGTATGAGGTAGGCGGGGAATACCAATGTGTCTGCATTGCGAAATCGTGCTACACCTCGGAACTGAATAAATGATTTGTGATCCTACTGCGCATCTGCCTCGCAGATCTTGCCTCGGGTACACCTCTGTATCATTCACGTGGATTCAGTCATGTCAGCTCGAAGCAATCATGGTGTTTACACTTTTGGAATAGCTACGAGGGTGTCTCGAGGACTGCGTGTTAAGATATGGTGCATACTCCGTACGGAGTCTGCAACCAAAAAGGACGAGAATTCGGATGCGAAGTTATTCCGATCCGAGTCTTGTCGGCGTGAACTGGCGAAATCCATAATGACTGACTCACTGCATCCAAGGTCCAACACTGGTGAGAAAGGCCGTACGGCCCATGATCGTCAACTTGCGCATATGCCTTCACTTTGGCTATCCCGACGAAGCTTTATCTCGTTCTCGACGTCCTTTGCACATGGACCGATATCGCGTGAACCCCGAGAACAGACATAACTTTCCAGCCGTATGTATCAGTCCCTGATCATCCCGTGGTCGCAAGAGCCAAATGAAGCCGAACAACAGTATCGCGATGCTGGCCTGGTGAAAACCAAAGGCACACTGTTTCTGCTTCCTCCCTCAACCGATGTTTTACGCGAGACCTTCAATTCTCCTCCCCGTCCCAAAACACGGATGTCGTCAGGCGCAGTTGCACTTTGCAAACATTTCGAACGTGGTGGTGCATCATCTGAGCATGGCCGACATCATCCTTTCTGGACCTTGCCCATTGGGAGCAATGAGAACAAAACAAACACTGCGGGTCAAATATTGGAATCCATGTTAGCGCAGGCGGCCTGGAAAAATGTCATGCTGCTGCACCACGGTGTGGCTGTTTATGAGATCAGAAACCCCCTGGGTTTTGGTATGAGATGGACTTTGGATCTCGAAGAGAAGCCATCTGCTGTACAATTCGGCGAGGACAAGCTCGATCCGACAGAACTCCAGGACGACCTGGACAAAGATTGGGCCATCAGCAGGACCACATTTCGGGGGTTTCTAGAACCTATCGCCGGGATGGATCATGAAATGCCCAGGAACAAAGCTGGCAACAGTCCGAGTACGCTTTGAGCCCGTAAAGAGTCTCGATCCTCGACACACTGGCTTCCGGACAGCCGAGAATGATACCGCTACGATCGGGCCTGCATTGGCTGACCACGGAAAGCTGTACCTGCAGTAAGGCTTAGAAGCCAATGTCAAATGCCTCCGCGTTTTTGGTACCCCAGCTCAGCTTTTACGAGAATGCCCCGGACCTCGATCAGCGGAGACCAGGATGAATGGATTGCATGCGTCAGTCTAGTTGCAAGATTGGCATGTTGACTTCCGGAGTACCGTTACGGAGTATTTATACACTTATATATACATACATAAGCCCGAACTCGCCAAATCCCCTTTCTTACCTTCAACTATCCCTCCTTTTGTCCTCGACGTTCTGCTGGCCCCCGTACACCAGTCCCAAGCATTCGAGATAGAAGCCCTCCGCAGATTGATTCCAACCCCGCTGAAACGCGGACTAGGAACCGGCTCCCCGGCAATGCTGCTCCACCCCCACGGGAGGGGGGTTCGCTTGGTCGCGTTGGCGACTCCCCTGGAGAAGAGCCATTTTTGCCATGGGGAAGTGTCAGTGATGGATGGACCCATGGCCATCATCGTCCCCTATGTCGATTACCGGAGACCACGACTGGTGACGCCTCGATGCAACCATCCGCGAGCGGCGCTTGTTTGTGCACAGTTTAGGCTCAATCGCGTGCCTGGGCAGTGTGAAGTTGACGGTTCATGTGAGCATTATCCTCACCTCGGCAGTCATTTCGGGGTTATGCTTCAGTCCAAGGTGCCTTCGGCCTTCTGAGGTTCCAATTTGCTTCCCTTCACTTCGGCCGCGAATCAGGCTTGTCCCGTGTGCCTCTGCCACGTTATCTCCTCAGTCCTTTCTTTCGCAACTTCTTCGTCCCATTCGTGTAACTTCCATCGTTTTGGTGCCTGTTCGAGCTCTCGTCTCAACACCATGATATAGAATCGGGGTCATCGGGAGTGCCAGGTTTTGACATGCGCATTCTTGCAGAAGTCTGCAGCTCCAGTTCCGATCTTGCAAGGTTTACGGCGCCCCCTTGTCTGTCGGTGTGATTACGCCAATCATCCAGCATGGCTCACACTCTTTTCTCGAGTTGTTCGGTGAACCTATCGGCTAAATTATCTACCAAGGGCTGTTTTCTGCGTCTCGATCAAGGTATATACCAATCCTTCCTGCGCAGAGACGTGCCATCTGCTAAATCCAGATCAGCCTTCAGGCCGAGCATCGTTCATCTACGTACGCGACAAAATCAACACGCAAAGCGCCATGTTTATTCGCGGGCACGCGGTATTGTTCCGCCCTCAATTCAAACTAATGCCCTGACGCAAAGTCCACCAAAAGCGACTGTAGTATGGACGAGATCAAAGTCCGAGGTACCCACCTCGTCGGTGCCGTATACAGAGCTGACCCTGGGTGTACCCAAAGAAACTCATCCTGGGGAGCGCCGTGTGGCTGTGGCGCCCCAGAATATTCCACTACTTCTGAAGAAGGGTTTCTCCCGGATCCTTGTCGAAAGCGGCGCTGGCACCGAATCTGAATATCCGGACGAACTTTATGAACATATGGGCGCACAAGTGGTTGACCGTAAGACTGTCTGGTCCCAAAGCAACATTCTTCTCAAGGTTCGGCCACCAAATGTGGAAAATGAGGTCCCCAGCATTCGCGAGGGAGCAGCGCTCATCTCCTTTGTTCAACCGGCTCAAAACAAGAAACTGGTTGACGCTCTTGCTGAGCGTCACGTCACTACATTCGCCATGGACATGATTCCGAGAATCTCACGAGCACAGGCGTTTGATGCTCTCAGTTCCATGGCTAACATCGCTGGCTACAAGGCGGTGCTGGAGGCATCCAACCAGTTTGGTCGTTTCCTTACCGGTCAGGTCACAGCTGCTGGCAAGATTCCGCCATCGAAAGTCTTGGTCATTGGCGCCGGCGTAGCAGGCCTCAGCGCTATTACCACAGCTCGTCGATTGGGGGCGATCGTGCGTGGCTTCGACACCCGCTCAGCAGCTCGGGAACAGGTTCAGTCACTGGGTGCCGACTTCCTTGAGGTTACTGTCAAGGAGGAAGGCGCTGCAGCTGGGGGATATAGTAAAGAAATGTCCAAAGAGTTCATCGAAGCAGAAATGAAGCTATTCATGGAACAATGCAAGGACGTTGATATCGTTGTCACAACTGCTCAAATCCCTGGCAAAGCTTCTCCGAAACTCATCACGGAAAAAATGGTTAGCGCCATGAAACCTGGCTCTGTCATTGTCGACCTCGCATCCGAGGGAGGAGGGAATTGCGAAGTGACGCAGCCAGGAAAGTTGATTGTCTACAATCATGTCACCATCATCGGATACACAGACTTCCCGTCGCGACTTCCAACGCAATCATCCAGTCTATACTCGAACAACATCACAAAGTTCCTTCTATCCCTTGCACCCCAGGACAACGCATTTGGTATTGACATGGAAGATGAGGTCACCCGTGGCGCCATCGTAACACACAATGGCCAAATCATTCCTCCTGCGCCCCGACCTGCACCACCACCAACGCCGACACAGCAGCCTCACGAACCTGAGACAAAACCGGTTGAGCTGACCCCATGGCAAAAACAGACTAGACAGGTCGCCACCGTGACTGGAGGTATGAGTGCTGCGCTCGCGTTGGGAAAACTCACTAGTCCGTTGTTCATGGGCAGTATGTTCACTGCCGGTCTTGCTGGGCTGATTGGATACCGCTCTGTCTGGGGAGTGATTCCGGCTTTGCACTCGCCTCTCATGAGTGTCACCAATGCTATCTCTGGCATAGTCGGTGTTGGCGGATTCTTCATCATGGGTGGGGGCTATCTGCCCGAAACTGTGCCTCAAGCTCTGGGAGCCTTGTCCGTCTTGCTTGCTTTCGTCAACGTGTCTGGAGGCTTTGTGATTACGAAGCGGATGCTGGATATGTTTAAACGACCTACTGATCCGCCTGAATACCCGTGGCTGTATGCAATCCCGGGCGTTCTCTTTGGCGGTGGCTTTATAGCCGCAGCGAGTACTGGAATGGCTGGCCTTGTCCAGGCAGGGTATTTGGTGAGCAGTTTGCTTTGCATTGGTAGGACATTTCTTGATGATTTTGACACACAATTGGGCTGACCACATAGGTTCAATCTCGGGTCTCGCATCACAGGCAACCGCTAGAACCGGAAACTTGCTTGGTATCCTGGGTGTACTATCAGGCATACTTGCATCGCTTGCGGCAGTTGGATTCTCGCCTGAAGTGATGGCACAATTTGGTGGAATTGTAGCTGTCGGTGCTATTGCTGGTCTGTACTTTCGTTTCTTCGTAACGAATGACCACTTGCTGACTGCTTCTTCATAGGCGCTTTGATCGGCAGGCGTATCACACCCACCGAACTACCACAAACTGTTGCAGCCTTGCACTCAGTGGTCGGCCTGGCCGCCGTGCTCACCAGCATAGGGTCTGTCCTCGCTCACGTTTCTGACATCTCGACGCTGCATATGGTTACTGCATATCTAGGTGTTCTTATTGGTACGTGTCCCGCCGTTTGCGGAGACTACTCTGGGACTGACATCCATCTTTGCAGGCGGCATAACATTTACCGGCTCGATTGTGGCTTTCCTCAAGCTTGCAGGAAGAATGTCTTCACGTCCCACCATCTTACCTGGTAGGCATTTGATAAACTCTAGCCTCCTCGCCGCAAATGCTGGCACCATGGGCGCATTCGTCACTATGGCTCCCGGAGCACCGACCGTAGCTGCGATGTGTTTATCCGCCAACACCATTTTGAGTTTCGCCAAAGGATATACGACGACAGCGGCAATTGGAGGCGCAGATATGCGTATGTTTGAGCCATTACGAAGGGAGATGTTCTGCTGACTGTTCTAGCTGTTGTTATCACCGTGTTGAATGCATATTCCGGGTTCGCACTTGTAGCGGAAGGTTTCATGCTAGACAATCCTCTTTTGCTGACTGTCGGATCATTGATTGGCGTGAGCGGTTCGATTTTGTCTTACGTTATGGTATGTCTTGACTTGGATTCGTTGTGCATGCCGTGTTAACAATCTTGAACCTAGTGCGTGGCGATGAATCGGTCGCTGACAAACGTCCTTTTTGGCGGCATTGCTCCGATCGTGCAGACTCCAGGACAGGAGATTAAGGGTCAAGTTACGAAGACGACGGTAGAAGAGACGGTCGAATCAATGGCGAATGCAGAGAGTGTTATCATTGTACGTTTGGAGACTCTGCTGGTTTTCTTGTTGGTCCATTCATGAACTCTTTCCACTGACTGGCCGGGGTATGTTTAGGTCGTCGGTTACGGTATGGCTGTGGCCAAAGCACAATATGCAATTGCCGAAATCACCGCGCTACTAAGGTCGAAAGGTGTGAATGTTCGCTTTGCAATCCACCCAGTCGCAGGACGTATGCCGGGACAGTGTAACGTGCTATTGGCCGAGGCCAGCGTACCCTATGATATTGTACTCGAAATGGACGAAATCAACGACGACTTCCCGGACACCGACCTCACGCTTGTCATTGGCGCAAATGATACAGTGAACCCGATTGCGCTGGAGCCCGGTAGTCCGATCGCAGGAATGCCGGTACTGCACGCATGGAAGAGTAAGAATGTCATTGTGATGAAACGGGGAATGAGTAGTGGCTATGGTAAGTACACCCTGCCATTGTATTCTCTCCCGCTTTGTGCGTTCACAAGAGAGAGAGAGAGAGAGAGAGAGAGAGAGAGAGAGAGAGAGAGAGAGAGAGGGTGGGGGGGAACGAAAGAACCATGGCTAATATGTTACTTGCTTCACCTTTTTTTTAGCTGACGTCCCGAACCCAATGTTCTACATGCCGGGTACGAAGATGTTGTTTGGCGATGCAAAGAGTACTTGCGATGCGCTCAAAGCGGCGTTGGAAACGAGGTATAAAGCGCAGTTCCACGTGTGAGGTAGGTAGATGTGTTGATGAGAACATGGGAGTGTGTGAGAACGGGAACGGAAAACGAGGAGAGAAATAAACGTTTGGTTCGTTGCGCACGCAGGAGAAATGAATACCTTTTCCTGGGGATTTTTGGTCCGAGTTGCACATAAAAATGTCTGTCATTTTGGCTGTGACGACGACGACGACTATATAATAACTTAGATCTTGAGCATTTGAGAATCTATTCATGTTCGCCAAACAACCACCGTGGGATCTCCCTTGGTTCAATCAGCCAGCTAGAATTCTGCCAATGTCCCGTGGTGGTTTCTTGACCGTTGTTACTGATGGACTCTCTGAAAGTGCATTGAACCAAAAGACACGCGAGTGGTTCTATCTGTTTCTTTGCGTGGTGCGGTGTGGTGCGGTGCAGTGTAATGTCGTTCGTGGTCTGAATCCGGAGGGACAAGTAGAGAATGGAATGGGACCTGAAGTAGGAATCGAGTGGAAGCATAGTAGAGTTCTGGTTCCCCAATGTGGTATTATCGTACGGATAGATGGATGGATAGATGAATCAGCTCACTAAAGCTACGTTTACGTACAGAGTACTCGTGGTGGGTTCAAACGAACAAGAGTTGTATTATTTTTTCTATAATATCACTCCAATCTCACTCAACCTCGGTACCTTGTTTGTATGGACAGAAAAAACCCGAAGTATGGTAGTCCAAGGACAAGGATTGTCATAAGTAAGGTAAAATGGTGATGTGTCTCAAGAAACATGCTGAAATCCGTGGTAAATCGGGATCCCTCTTTATTACTTGTCCCGGGGCCTCGAAGAATCATTAACACTACTCTCCTTGCTCTCCTTGCTCTCCTTGCTCTCTGTGGTCACTGTAGTCACTGTAGTCACTGTAGTCGATGGTCTCTCAGTCTCGGTCTCGGTCTCGGTCTCAGTCTCAGTCAAAATTCTGCCTCTCTTATCATTCGTATTTGCATTTGCATTCGCATTCGCATCGGCGTTGGCGTAGACAATATTGTCGCTCAGTTGTTCATGAAGAGCGGCGCCCTGTTGCGGTTGCGAATGAGGACGAGCATGACGAGGAAAACCAGTACGAGTATCAGTATGAGGATCCCGGTGAGGTCGCTCGAATTCCCACCACACAATACTCACGGCCAAGTAAATGATGAAGATGATTGTTGCGATGACGCCATACGCGGCTTTCGGACCCTTGGGCCATTGGAAAACAGGTAACGTAGATGCGAATCGCAGCCCCAAGCCACCGTTGATCATACCCAGTAGGATGAAGAACCGTCCGAGCCACACGTGTGCTTGTTGACCTAGGAGCGCGATGCGTGGTGGGAACAATCCCCGACCTCGGAGGAAGAAGCGGTTCACGAGGCCGCTGACGAGTTGCAGGTTGATGAAACAGAGCAAGAGGAGGCCGATGGCCGGGTGGTATCCGTTCAGCTTGGGAGTCGCCGCATATTAGCCAAAGGAAAAGAGAAAAATGGAAAAGAAAAAAACAATCCGGGTTCCGAACGACAGGCAATCTAGAGGGAAGAGCGGTAATGGGAAAACTTCACTTACAGCGTGTACCTTGTTCGCCATCCAGATACCAAACCCGGCGGCCGTCATGAACGTGATGTACCCGACGGTTTGCACTGCTGCGTGGACCCACACGGCATTCGGATGCCGGGATACTCGCATGATGATTCCTCCCACGGGGAAAAATATTAAGAATGCGCTCGCTGCCAGCGCGGCGTGGACGATTCGAAACGTCCTGTAATTCTTGGGACGGGGTCCCCAACTCGTTGGCCATGGGCGAATGTTGGCCCAGTCACCATAGTTTCCCCAGGCTGATGAACCTGAACCAGACCCTGAACCTGTGGGCCAACTTGATGTGCCCGAGTCCGTTGGCCAGCTATACGTGGCCGTGGTCGTGGCTCTGGCTGTACCTGTGCCTGTGACTGATGGCCACACGGTAGATCCCGAGGGAAGAGGCCAACTAACTGCCCCAGATCCTGTGGGCCAGTTGGAGGATGCACCTGAAGCCGAAGGCCAATTGGTGTATGGATTTGAGCCATCGGCACGACCGAGCAGAATAGATGGACCTTGGATCGCAGGTTCGGTCGGGCTAGTTACGTCGTATGTGTTTGTGGGATCTGTGAGAGCTCCATTCACTGTAGCAGCAGAAATGTCAGTCTGAGGTATCACGGTAAATGAATGCTTGGATATTGAAACGCACCGGTCCAGATGCCCAGGAGACCACAGCACACAAGTCTTCGTCCAGCGCCCATGGTGCTAGTCAGGCTATTGCTAGAAAAACTGGTCAGACAGGCGTCAGCGGTTAGCAACAGACCTAGAAGGAAGTTCAAGATGGGCATCGAGAAAGTGCATCGACATTTGTATAGATTCACTGTGCTCGAACCGTACCGGTCTTGACTCGGCCCAAACAGGAAATTCCAGGGAGTGTTGGAATGTGCCATTCTGCTCGAGCAACGATCTCGGACAGAACACATTCTTGGGTCATAGGCTACCTCGGAAACGAAGTGAAGATGAAACTCATGGTGAAAATAGCATGTTGTTCAGATGTTGCTAAGTTATTTTTCTCGTCAGTCATCAAATCATTTATCCATTCATTCATCAATCATAGGCTTGCGGTCCACATCCACATACTCGTACTCTCGGCTCTGAAATCAGTCCAGACCAGGCCAAGAATCATGTTGTGGTCGGTCTGTGCTTGTTGCACCAATCTGCCCAGTGAAGCACCTTCTTCTCCCGCCTTGCCTCTTCTGCGGCAAAGACGACATCGTGACTTCTGATGATCTCTTCAAGGTCACATCCGACAAGCTCTCGCTGAGCCTGAGCAACACTCATGGTGCCTTCTGCGACATTCTGGACTGCTTGGACAAATGCCCCTGCAAGACCCCAATCACCACCGCCGTGACTCTTTTCGACTTCGGGTGCTTGCTTTGGGATATCATGAACCACTGTCTGGTTGTCGGCGAATGTGTGAACCGTGATCGTGTGTGAATCATAGTGCACTTCTCCTAGAGTTCCATATACCCAGCCGCGTCTATCGCACTGTGCCAATGTCGGGTATGTCATATGGAACAATGCTCGTTTGGGTCCTCGACCGAGGTCATGGCCCGGAAGAGGATCTTCCTCCCACTCGATTGTGACAGTCTGATCGTCCGCGACGTTGTTGTCTGCCTCGTAAACACAGCGACCATACCAGGCTCGACTGGCTACCACGTCATCAGGTGTAGTATTCCTGTCGTAATCATCCCCTAGTCGCTGCATGAGTCTGTTTTCACCTGCGTCCCATCCTTCGGTCTTGACAATGTCCTCGATCTCTGGAACGACGATCTTGAGTGGCCAGCCGGTATCCTTTTCCTTGCGAAGCCATCTATCCCGGTAGATCTTCTTTGCAGAGTAGATGCAATTTGGTTCTGCAGGGCACGAGAGGCAGTTGGTAGATGCGCCAGCCGCTTTTGGCTTTCGGGTCTTGCGGAAGTGCGTAATGGCTCCAGTGCTTGTAATGGTTGAGGGAAGGTGAGGCTCAGTGCCGGTCAAGGAGCTGGGGGAGGATAGAAGCCACATCAGGAAATCAATATCGTGACATGATTTGGTCAGCAGTGATCCGACACCTTCTGGAGTTGCTCTTCGCCAGTTCCCACGAACATACGAGTGCGAGAAATGCCACCAGCCTATGGGCTCCGTATGCTCAATCGACACTATCTCGCCAATGACTTGGTCTGAAGTCAACAGCTTGCGAAGCATGATGTTGTGCGGAGAGTAGCGCAGGACATGTCCAATAGACACCACCTTGGGAGGGTAATGGGACAGTGCCGACGAGATGGATCGGCAGTCTGCCATCGACAGTGCCAGGGGCTTCTCGCACAGAATGTGTAGGTTGAACTCGGCAATGGCTCGGATGATAGGGGCGTGAGTTTCGTCCAAAGTGCATATAAACACGCCGGTTATTGGCAAGGAGCCTGGCTCAGCACCTCCGGCTTGTTCTGCGACTTGCCTACGCCGTGTTTCCCATTCGACCCACGCCTCCCAGCCTTCGAAGGACTGGTGAGCAGCAGGACTGTTGCCCTGTCCCCATATGTATCGCTGGCCAAACTCTTGTCTCTTGAAAGTGTCTATCTCGGCCACGGCTGCAATGCATCCTGAGGTGGAGGCTTCGACGGCGCGGGCGTAGGAATGGCCTCGAGATCCCGCTCCGATAACGAGGAACTGCGGCGGACTGGGAGGAGGTGCGATTGAACCCATGATTTGTAGAGGGAAGGACTAGAGAGACCGAAGGGGGAAAACGACTGTCAAAAGGTAGAGCGATCTGTGAAGGAGTGGACGGAGTTGCACGAAGGCTACCTTGGGTTGAACTGTGATGGATGTGTAGACTGCGGAGAAAGTGACACAGTCTGGTATCAGCCGAACTGTCCATGCGATGATTGGTGGCCTTGTGGACGAGCTACTAATGGACAGTGTTGTATCGGCCGACGGTTCATCAACTGATACATTATGCCTTGGGGCATGGTGCGATGATGATATATGAAGATATATCGGCTCCGGTTTGCGTGATGATATAGGTCAAAGTCATTGATGTCGCACGCGTGTGGGGTTTGCTCAACAATGTTCCTCTCACATCGATGGTCCAACACCTCGACACTCGGTCATATACAAAAGTCGGTACGGGTCTGCTTGGATCTCCTGTGGATCAATGACGGCCCTCAAGCAAGGAGACCCATGTCTACAGCGCCGTTTCCATATGCCGTCAAGGCCTCCTTCTGGCGAGGCGGGACCTCGAAGGGCGTCTTCTTCAAGCTCTCGGATTTGCCTGAATGGTTCCAATCAATCCTGAGCTCCGAGAAGCCGCCGGACGGAGCTCAGTTTCAGCGGATGGAGAAATTCTTTGCCGCTGTGATGGGCTCGCCTGACTCGTATGGCCGACAGCTGAATGGCATGGGTGGTGGCATTTCGTCACTCAGTAAAGCCATGGTCGTCCGGCCTTCTGATCAGGCTGACGTCGACGTCGACTATACATTCTTCCAGATCGGGGTCAAGGATGGAAAGCTGGATATGGCTGGGAATTGTGGTAACCTGACTTCTGCTGTTGGTCCGTTTGCATTGAACGTTGGATTATGGCGAGGGTGTCCGCAGAGGATGAGCCAGGGAGACGGCCTTGAGACGGCTTCTATCACTATGCGGCTGAGAAACACCAACACCAAGAAGACCATCGAGGCGAGCTTTGACGCGTACAGCACCAACAGCGCATGGCAGTATCTTGAGGTTGGAAAGTGTTCGATCGACGGTGTGCCTGGGACTGCCTCGACCATCACACTGTCTTTTCTCGATCCAGAAGGATCAAAGACACCCAAAGCCCTACCTACCGGAAACGCAGTGGACGAAGTACAAGTAGGTGACCAAGTCATTCGAGCGTCCTTGATCGATGTGAGCAACCCCGGTATCTTCATCGACGGCCGTGATGTCGGCTGGGATCCCTCGTCCACGCCGGACGAAATGAACGCCAACCAGGACCTCCTGGATAAGCTGGAAACGATCCGCAAAGCAGGCACAAAGATGATGGGTCTCGATCCGAGTATCAGCAGCATACCGAAAATCGTACTTCTTTTCCCTCCCAAGTCAGACGGCATGGATATATCCTGCCAGGCCCTGTCGATGGAGCAAGCCCACAAAGCGGTTCCAGTTACGCTCGCCCTCAACCTAGGAGTGGCTTGCAAGATGGAGGGGACTATCCCGAACAAACTGTCTAAGCATTTACACGAATCCAATACCGTCATTGGCCATCCCTCGGGGAGTCTGGAGGTCGGAGCGGCAATTACAGGAGATGGCAAGATCGAGAGCGCCAAACTCATCAGGACGGCGAGATGCCATATGGACGGTGTGGTCAACGTAACGAACGGAGAGGTCTCTGAGATACTATAAGTGTTATTGAGAGGTCTCTGAGATACTATAAGTGTTATCTATGTAGATCTGACAGAACAGCTTGGGCCTTTGACAAAACGACTTACGGATACCGTATAAGCTTATGCTGGGGCTGTTGGATGATGTTTCTACCGGGGGCTGATACAAGTGTCTTGTTCGGGGTGGAGTCTACTGACGCCCTTGAAGGCTGTATATGATCAACAAATCAAGATGTTACGAGTACCATCCATACTGTGGAGAGTGACAAGTATCACATATACCATCCTCATATCCAATGTCCTTTTTTTCTTACGACTACCCACGGCGAGTACTTAGTTATCATGCTCAAGGGAATCGGTGAAGTTTTCGTCTGGCGGGCAGAAGAACCACAGACTCTGATCATCAACCCCGCGCTTGCGAAACATCCACCTCGTATCGACACTGGGTACGAACATCACACAAATCACCACTGCGTACGTCCTGATGTGTCCTCGTACCTGAAATCGTCATGAGGTCACACTATTCGCTTGTCTTGGCTGTGAACACGAGGAACACGAGCAGTACCAGTTTCAGCCCCGTCATGGATCTTGTCATTGGGTCTTGACATCATGGGGGAAATGATACTTGAGGTGTGAACTCTTCTCTCCCTCCCTCCCTCTCTCTCTCTCTTCAAGCTCATAACTACATGAGACGAGTGTGTACGAGGTCCTAGCTAACACACGACACCCACTTTTGGAGCTCCCATTGCATATGTATTAGAACGTCGGCCATCATTTTCTTCTCCTCGCCTCAAAAAACTACAATGGCAGCGTCAACCTCCACGTCAACCTCAACAGGCATGTCCTCATGCTGTCTCTCCGGCTCCGTGCACAGCGGCACACCCACGGGCCGCGAAGACACCATCGGCGGACTTCAATGCTACGTCGCCGAACCGTCGCCGCCGGCCACGGGGCCCAACAAGACAAAAGCCATAGTCTTCCTCGTCGACATCTTCGGCTGGGCGTTCAAAAACGTCCGTCTCCTCGCGGACCAGTACGCCAACGCCGGATTCACATGCTACATCCCCGACGTGCACCAGGGGGACAGCCTGCCGATCGAGTTTCTGCAATCCGTCGAACCGCCACTGAAGAAGAAGGCGGAAGAAGGCCTGCTCGACAAGGCGAAGGAGACGGTCGACGTCATGGCGACACTAGGTCCTTGGCTCGCCAAGCACCGCGAAGGCGTGTCGGAGCCGTTGATCTCGGGCTTCATCAACGCCGTCCGCACGATTCCGGGCACAGACAGGATCGGGGCCATCGGATTCTGCTGGGGTGGACGCTACGCCATTCTCCAGGCGCACAAGCGGGCCGAGGGCCAGGTGGGAGGCGTCGACGCCGCGTACGCGTGTCACCCCTCGCTTCTGAGCATTCCGTCCGACATTGAGCCCGTGGCTGTGCCGGTGAGTCTCGCGGTCGGCGAGAAGGATAGTCTTCTCGACATGAAGTCCGTGGACCAGATACGGGACACGTTGGAGAAGACAGGTGTGCCGACTGAAGTCAAGGTGTACAAGGATCAGGTTCACGGCTTTGCCTTGAGAAGTGATTGGAGTAGCGACGAGGACAAAAAGGCCATGGACGATGCGGAGAAGCAGGGAATCGAGTGGTTCAAGAAGTACCTTGGATGATGTGCCCTGTACAGTACATATGTATGAGAATATATGGAGCATATACGGAGCGTCTAGGTCAGCATGTACTCGTACGGCCAAAAGTAGTCAGGTAGCTGCTCTAATGTGGTAGTTCTTTTGCCAGCTTCTGTTCCTCCCAGGCAGAATGACAGCTGATCTGATGTATCGACTTATTCATCTGGGACACTTGGCCATCTGGATGTTAACAGATCATGCAAGTACGATACAGTGGGCTTTAGCCTCGGCTATCTCCATCAGTACTCGTACATCAGTCCATGTTCTCACATCCTTGTGCCACAACACCCACAAGGATCTGTTGATGACCACTACTAAGCTGATTCCGGCGACGGGGATCGATCAGGCCACTCGATTGAGATACAGCTCCTTGTCGCAAGCATTGCATTTGCAGTTCGATTTACGTGGACTCTACTCCGGACATTGGCGCAAGATAAAGTCCCTCCGTTTATCGACGGGCCGTGGGCGCTGTGAATGGTCGCTGAGCTGGAACCGGCCCCAAGCCAAGTACAAGTACAACCACAGCTCGTGGGGAAAATACTAGAGCTTAGCTGAGTTTACAGGCATTAAGCAACCACTTTACTTGTTGCCAAGTACTGATAAGCTTCTTCCCCAGGATTGGCCCAGGCTCCACCCTCTCCATGATGCATTCGTATAGATGCCGGGAGAGGCTTTCTGGCTTCACCCTTTCGGATTCCTCGTGCATCCAATCATGACCTTTGTTTGTCTTCAGCGATAAGCAGTCGAGTGGCTTCAACTTGCCATTGGAGATGTAGGCGAGCTCCCACTGCCACGTTCGTGCCTGGATCGATGGAGAACGTGCGATGATGCCCTGCTTGACTCGAGACTTCCCGTGCTAGTTCCGGTCTGGCGAATGAGGACGGCGGGAACAGCTACTGATATCGCTTGAATCCTTGTCAATCTTGCAGGTCGGGGAGGCAGGGAAGTGTCTGCTCGTAGCTGGGGACGGGGAGAGCTCTCTCTTTTCTTTTTCGTCGCGTGTGTCGATTGTCGCCATCCATAAGTTCTTGCCCTCCCGTGCGTTGTCGGACGTGAGTCTGAGCCCTTGTCATACTTCGAACCTCCGACGACATTCCAATTCACTCTATCTTTAGTCTCGAGCAACCGGTTGTCTTCCAAAGATGCCCGGCAGGCCAATTGTCCCCGTCCGACGCTGGGATGCGGATACCCTAGTCGCACCCGACTGGCTCAACAATGGCGACAATGCCTGGCAATTGACTGCTGCGACACTCGTTGGCCTGCAGTCGGTACCCGGACTCATGGTCATGTATGCTGGTCTGGTGAAAAAGAAGTGGGCTATAAATTCGGCATTCATGGTGCTGTATGCTTTTGCCGCCGTACTCATCTGCTGGGTGGTTTGGGCATACAGAGCAGCATTTGGCAAGAAGATGCTGCCTTTTGTTGGTGTTCCTGGACCCGCGGTGGAAATGAATTATGAGTTGAAACAAGCATATTTGCCTGCAGCCGACCTGTACGCAGCATATCCCATGAGCACCATGGTGTATTTCCAGTTTGTCTTCGCAGCAATCACGCTGGTGCTTATTGCTGGAGCTGGGCTGGCAAGAATGAATTTCTTGGCCTGGATGGCTTTCGTGCCCCTTTGGCTGACACTCAGCTATACTGTGGGAGCATTCAGCATTTGGGGAGGCGGATTCCTGTACAAAATGGGCTGTTTGGATTACTCTGGTGGATATGTCATCCACGTCTCCTCCGGAACTGCAGGATTTGTGATGGCATATTGGGTCGGGCCACGACATCCACGAGATCGCACAGAATTCCACCCAAACAACGTTCTTCTCGCATTGGTTGGTGTCGGCCTCCTCTGGCTTGGCTGGAATGGTTTCAACGGTGGTGACCCATACACGGCCTCGCCTGACGCGGGTGCTGCTGTGTTGAACACCAACGTCTGCACTGCGATGAGCATGTTGACCTGGACCATGATGGATTTGATATTCTTCAAGAAGCCTGCTGTGATTGGAGCAGTCCAGGGCATCATCACTGGTCTAGTCGCCATCACACCGGCGGCCGGGTTCGTTGCCGGATGGGGTGCCATCATCATTGGAGTATGCTCTGGGATTATTCCATGGATTTCGATGAACATTCTGGGAAAGCAGAGATGGTTCTTGGAGTTTTCTGATGATGTCGTTGGAGACTTTCACACGCATCTTGTTGGGGGTGTTGTGGGAGGCTTTCTGACTGGCCTCTTTGCCACCAGCGAGGGTACAGCAGCTTTTGCTCTGGCGGCAAAGGGTGGTGCCATTGACGGGAATGGTCGACAAGTCTGGGTACAGATTGTTGGCTTTCTCTTCATAATTGGGTGGAACATCTTCTGGACAAGTGCAATTTGCTTGTTCATCAAATACGTGCTGCGGATTCCGTTGAGATATAACGAGGAGCAACTCTTGATCGGAGATGGAGAGGTTCATGGAGAATTGCCATATGCGTTCTTCCATGACGGACGACATGATTACGAGTAAGTGCCCGATTCCTACCTGTCATCCATTTACTAAGCAGTCCATTAGTGCCAAATATGGACAGCCTGACCCTGAGAAAGGCGGAGGAGTTCTTGAGGGCATGGATGCTGGGAGGGACGTCAGTAGCGAAGAGGGTTCCGGCGGACAAGGGGCAGTCAGCAAGAAAGCTAATAAGCAAGCATAAAGCATCAGTCTCTCCAGAGAACCATCATATGGTGTTGGAGGATTTGAAGTCATGGAATGATGGAAGAACGCCTGCTTGGGCTGATCGAGGCCCGACAGTTCTGATTGGCCTCGCGTAGAGTTTGGACGGGCTCACTGAATCAATCCGTTTGGAATGAGTATGGGAGGCTCATACAGTATAGGAAGTAATCGATACATAACATCCGCTTCCGGTTCATCGAAAGTTGAATGATACTGACTGACAGAGAAGCCTGCTACGAGGCTGAGAGGCGGTGATGTCAACAGCTCCTATGTATACGTTCCGTGGTCTGACAGTGTTTTTGGTAGGCAATCCCGCATAAGTTTTGCCCTTGAGGGAAACCATGACCGGGTTGTCAGACAAGCCAATTCCACGCAAGGCAACAATACTGTACATTCCCAACGCGTTCCTACCTTCGTTTCACTACCCACGACCTTTTACATGGTGCCTTTTCACCCTGTTAAAGCCTTCACTTCTTTCTCTCTCGCCTTTATGATCACGCCTTTTCCACCTCAAGTCTCTTACTTCCACGAATCCCTCGCTGTGCTCTAATTGCGGTGTCTCATCAACAAACATTTCCCAAACTTCGAATTTCGACAAACTGTTGCCCAGCATGTCGACCGCGGTGTATCGCTTCGGTAAGTGTGTCTCTAATGTATTTGCCTTGCTCGTTGTATGATGTACAGTACACCATGTACGGTGGCGTATGAATCATTGATGAGGCCAATATCTCAAAGGCTTTAACATCAATGCTAATCTAATGATAGAAATGTCCCCGAACAACCGTGCCGGCTGCCAGAATTCTAAGTGCAAACATGAAGGCGTCAAGATCATGAAAGGCGAGTTCCGCTTTGGCACCCAAGTGTTCATCCAAGAGCACTACAGCTGGCAGTGGAAACATTGGTAAGGACAACGCGGCTCGTCACTGAATCCACGGCTCATACTTCCTTAGGGGATGCGTAACGCCAGTGCAGATTGCAAATCTACAGTCTCAAGTCGGCCCTTTGGATGACTTGGATCTGGACAGTGATCTTCCCGCGATTCTTGACGGCTATGATGAACTAAGTGTTGAAGCTCAAGAGAAGGTCAAGGAGGCGTTGGTTCATGGTCACGTCGCAGATGAGGACTGGAAAGGAGTAAGCAACCCCTGTGTCTGCGTCTGAGGCGCTCGTTCGTGCTGACACAAGACAACTAGGAGCCTGAGCTGAATCGCCCCGGAATGAAAGGCATCAACAAGCGTACCCCAAAGAAGAAGAAGAAGGCCCCAGATTCAGAGGTAGACGGTGAAGCGGGAGCTGCTGGAGACGATCAATCACCATCGAAGAAGCCCAAGGCAAAGAAGAGTAGAGCGAAGAAGGTCAAGGCTGAGTCGGCTGAAGACGGCGAAGACGTCCCGGCTCCGAAGAAGGCAGGTGGCCGCAAACGCAAGGCACCTGCTGAAGACGATTTGGATGAACCTGAACCTGCACCTGTCGAGAAACCGAAGAAGTCTCGTGCCAAGAAGGTCAAGGCCGAAGAGCAAGATTCCTTGGACTCCGACATTCCACTGAACGCACCAGCAAAGCCAGTCAAGAAGCCAGCCCGATCCAAGAAGGTCAAGAAGGAAGAGCTGCCAGAAGACGACGAAGTCACCGTTGCGCCGAAAGCCAAGACTGCAAAACCAAAGGCAAAGAAAGTCAAGGCTGAAGAAGAGGACGATGCGAATGAGCCGTTACCCCACGATGACGCCGACGACGCACCAGAGCCGCCGAAGAAGAAGAAGAAGAAGGGCAGAACTAGCCGGACCAAGAAATGATCTTGTCAGTCAAGCTGTGCTCGCCGAGACATATCTTCCTTGGTATGCAGTGTTGAAGGTGGCAGGCTTCTGTGATGAGCTACGAAGGTGGCAGGCTGGTGAAGTGCAAGTTGACGCGAGAAAGCCTGATGCGCCAAAGTCAGTGGACCGAGTGTGTTTTCAATGGGCTTGAGATTCCCTGTACTACTAGTGTTTTCTACGCGTGGAGCCTCATAGAATTGGTCGAGGTTTCTTTACTATTGCCATCGAGGATACGTGGCTTGCAATGAAATATCAGGTGTGGCCAATTGTACCCTGGTCTCCAGTCCACGCTATCGCCATGTGTATCACCTCAAGTGCTTTTGAATGAGTCGTGGAGAAGTCGGATTACAGATCTATTTCCAAAGCATGCCAGCTTCTGACTCTGTGTCTTTTACTCCGCGACGCTGAGCCCGTCGTCGCCCTTTTTGCTATGCATCTTCTAATTAGGATATACAAAGTTTGCGTCTCTCTACAAGGGTTTATCACAACGCCACACGCTTCCAATCGCACGTACTTCAAAACTCTCGGCTCTCGCCTATGTCACAAACATCGAAAACGCCAGTCTCGGGAATCGAGTGGTGAGCGAGAGCCTTCTTCAGGAGCTTTGGTGGCTCGAGAACATCTTCCTCCGTCAGAACCCAAGTTCCCCAGTGGATGCCCATCGCCCGTTTACACTTTGTGTCTCTAAAGATCTCGACGGCGTCCCTGGGGTCGGCGTGCATCGGACTCATAATCCATCTGGGCATGTACGCGCCTATCGGGATGAGGCCCAGGTCGAACGGGCCCTTGAGGTCTCCTATGTCTTTGAACGCCGGACAGTGCGGGAGGTTGGCGTATTCTTCGGCCCAGTCGTCCTTGCCTTCGCTCTCCTTGGGGACGGACCGGTATCCCGTGTCGCCGCCAAAGTAGACGCTCTTCCCGCCCGAGCTGACGGACCACGACGACCAAAGTGTCGCGGCGCGGTCGTGGACGCTCCGTGACGAGATGTGTTGGCACGGTAAGCATGATATTCTACTTGTGATTGAGTCTGCGTCTGCGTCTGCGGTGGGTTTCGCGGACGGTGTGTCGGCGGAGGATACGCTTGCTTTGTCGCTCTTCCCTGGAGAGGACGAGGGTGAGAGCGTGAAATCTACCTCTTCCCACCAGTCGAGTTCGGTGCACTGTTTCTTGATCCCGCATGCCTCGAACCACTTTTTGTTTCCCAGAGGCACGAAGAAGTGGCACTCCGGGTGTAATTTGTGGATTTCCATGATGGTCGGGTGTGAGAGGTGGTCGTAATGGTTGTGGGAGATGACGACGGCGTCGATCGTGGGTATGTCGCGGATCTGGCAGGGCATTTCGGTGTAGCGTTTCGGGCCCAGCCACGAGAAGGGACTGCAGCGCTCTGTGAAGACGGGGTCGAACAGCACACGCAGCCCAGAGGGGAATTCCACATAGTAACAGGCATGGCCGAGCCAGGTTGCGCGCAGTGAAGAGCTGGATGTGCGAGAGGGTAGAAATGTTGGCGCATGGACGGGGACAGTAGGAGGAGTGGTGTTTGGTCTATTTGCACGACCTGAGAAGCGGCGCATGATCATGGCTCCGATGATGGTAGGCGTAGAATGCATGTCCCACGAGGGCCATGGGTTGTTGAAGCCTCCAGTCTTGACGTGCCATGCTTTGGCCTTTGTCAAGTCGTCGTCGGGACGGGCGCTGGCGATCGAGGGGACAGCTACGGTCGCGGCATACACCAGCGCCGATGTCGAGGACGAGTAGATCATTCTCGCGGAATTCAGTGGTGGAGGAGCAGTGGACGCTCTCTTGCTGAAGAGATGTCGAAGAAAGGAGCGCATGGAGAGGGAGAGGAGGGACACGAGGACGGTGAGCCCCGTGCCAATATATGGGTGTCAGTCTAAGCTCGCTTATTGACCGAATTCCTGGCGCCTAGAAGGAACTGCCATAGGATACTGGTAGATCAACTAGTTATACGAAACGTCTGGTGTCAGCGTCAGCATTTTTGTTGTGGGAGCGACGAGATGGGCCGTTATCTCCGAGATCGTCAGCGAGGGCGGATGAAAAATGACCCGCAGGAATTCAATGTGCAATTCCGTACACTCACATGAAACCATTGAATTCCTCGACCCGACGGCGCTTCGGATGTTGACTTTGACGGAGACATTCTGGTGATGCAGGGCGACAATGGAGTGGTCAACATCGCCTCGGAACAACCGTCTCTGAATGCCCATGATGCCACTGCGCAACAAGCCGATCTCGTTCGCCAACTTACGGGTGCAGGATCCAGCAGCAATGAGGGTGGGCTAATTGCACAATTGTCCAATAACCCTTTGTTCACGGGTGTATGTATCGCATTTGAGATTCTTGTCCGCTGGTTCTGACTCTTTGGCCAGGGGTTTGCGCTTGCAGGTCTTGGTGCGCTTGCCGCAACAGCCCGCAGAGGGTTCAAACAGGGAGCTCACCTCGTGCGACGACGCCTTCTGGTCGACGTCGAGATCAATGTTCGAGACGACTCCTACCCTTGGTTTCTGGACTGGATGACACATCATGAGCAAGGGAGATTGGCAGCCAAACAGTCTGGCAGCAAGCAAGGCATCTTCGAGTCCATCCTAAATCGAATCACGCCCGGCATACACCATCTGTCCATCAAAACAGAAAAGCAAGAGTTGCCTAATGGTGCCCTCCACACGAATTTCTACCTTATTCCAGGTCCTGGTCGACATGTTCTTCGATACAGAAATGCATGGATATGGGTGAACAGACAAAGAGAAGCGAAACAAGTCTCGATGGATGGGAAGCCCTGGGAGACGGTGACACTAACAACCTTGTATGCACACCGACACGTGTTCGAGTCGATGTTCAAAGAGGCCGCCGATCTTGCGACACAGGCTGTCGAGGGAAAGACGGTCATATACACTGCATGGGGCACGAGATGGGACAAGTTCGGCCATCCTCGAAGCAAGCGGCCTCTTGAATCCGTGATCCTGGACGAGGGAGTGAAGGAACGGATTGTGGAGGATGTACAAGACTTCCTTTCCTCGGCGAAGTGGTACTACGAACGAGGAATACCATATCGGCGCGGCTATCTCCTCTATGGCCCTCCAGGAACTGGCAAATCTTCATTCATCCAGGCGTTGGCAGGACATTTGAATTATGACATTGCCATGCTGAATCTGAGTGAACGTGGCCTCACTGATGATCGGCTCAATCATCTATTGACGGTGATACCTCAAAGAACACTGGTTTTGCTTGAAGACGTCGATGCCGCCTTTTCAAATCGCCGACAGGTCGAAGCTGATGGCTATGCAGGTGCGAATGTTACCTTCTCCGGCCTTCTCAATGCTTTGGATGGTGTCGCAAGTGCAGAAGAGCGCATCATCTTTCTCACCACCAACCATGTGGATCGACTTGATGAAGCCCTGGTTCGACCTGGACGCGTGGATCTGACTGTTCGTCTTGGTGAGGCTACGACGTACCAGATTTCTCAGCTGTGGGAGCGCTTCTACGGAGAGGCGGACCCAGAAGGGAGATTGAAGCACCAATTCTTCGAACGCTTGCTTGAAATCGGAGCTTTGCCGGACGCCAAAGCCAGAGTTAGTCAAGCCAGCATGGCCGCATTGCAAGGCTTGTTTCTGTATAACAAGGGTGATCCTTCAGGTGCAGTCGAGATGGCATGGCAGCTGGCGCCAGGAGAATTGCCCACTGTATTACCAAAGTCGCAGACACATGGATCTTGAAGCTATCTAAGAATCGCCGAATGACCATGGAAATGATACCCCTTCATATATGTATCTAGATATTGTCTTGTGTATGTAAAGAGTACAAACCGTCAAGTGATCAAACTGCATTGTGCACAACAACAGTATCGACTGTTTGTGGTGTGATTGTCCCCTTGTCCGAAATTGGGGCGATAACATTGCCATTACCATAATTTACTGCATCGCCAGAATTGCCAGCCGACAGTGAACATGAGTACCTCGAAGGACCTAGATTGTCAGTAGCTGGACTTCACACATTCAGCGTTGGCATTGTCAACCCATTGCTGTTCTCAAAGTAGGAGTGAGATGAACCCGGGATTTTCATGATACACCGGCTTGCTGTCGACCCCCTCGGCCACGGAGTCTTGCAATGACTGATCCGCTGTCAATTGTGACCGGCGTCGCAGGCCTCCTTTCGCTTGCTGGCAGCGTCATAAGCCAATGCTATCAGTATGGTTGTGGTGTGGCCGAAGCCCCGGAAGAAGCAAAGAGGCTCGCTTTTGAGGTTACAAGTCTGAGTGGGCTGTTGGTAGGTATACAAAGTCTGGCCAGACACCACGAATTCCCAATGCGAGATATTCAGCCTATACTGGAAGAATGCGATGCTTCATTACACATGCTCTCGTCAAAACTTCGAGATCACGCCCCACAACCAAGCAAGTCTTCTACCAGACGGACAATTAAAAGATTGCTATGGCCTTTGAGGAAAGCCGATTCTGAGCATTTGATAGCCTTATTGGAAAGGCATAAAAGGTCATTGTCGCTGGCTCTGGACACTTTCTCTGCGTATGTGGGAGTTACCTGAACCGTGGAAGCATAGCTCACTATCTAGGGAGACGATACTGCATCAAAAGGCAGCATTGGACCAGGTCCCGGACACTCTGTCAGACCTATCTCTCGAATACAAATCCAATCATGCCAACTACCAGCGCCAGCGGATCCTAGACTGGCTTTCCGATTATCAATATGAGGCACAGTATCGTCGAGCCTTACAGCTCCACTGCTCAAAAACCTGTACTTGGCTTCTGGAGGAACCAGAATTTGTCAAATGGTCTCAACGCAGGTCGTCTCTGCTGTGGATGCATGGCCCAGCAGGATCCGGTAAGACTGTGGCGACCAGCTATCTGACACATCACCTCACGCATCATCTTTCAGCAGAGGGTCATTTACTTGCGTATTTCTACTATGACGCCAGTACGATAGAAAGCCTCCCACCAGAAACATTCTTTGGGGCGATCATCAAGCAATTTTGTTCTCAACTCCCCGAGATCCCCAACGACATACAGGACGCATATAACAGGGCCGTTGATAGACTAGGGACGCCCAAGCAAGCCAGTCTGAGCGAGCTCCGAGCCTTCCTTACCCGACTTCTCGACAAGGCCAAGTCGTCCATAGTCCTCATTGACGGTCTTGATGAGACCCCAGACTATGGGGTTGTATGTGACTTCCTCACCTCAACAATTACATCCGGACACTACCCATTGCGCGTGTTCATCAGCAGTCGTCCTGAAGTCGATCTCCGCCGCCGCCTGGGCAGGTTTCAAGAAATCCCCGTACCTGAAGCCGCCATTGAAGATGACATAAGTCTTTACATACGGTCACGAATCAGTCACGACCACAGACTTCGTCATATGAGCGACAAGATGAAGCACAGGGTCGAATTGAGTCTTCGTGTTGATTCTCATGGAATGTATGCCTCTCAATCCTGTCCAAAAGCATCTTGAGAACACTACGCTAACGGATGTTATTGTTAGGTTCCGCTGGGTTCAATGTCAACTCGACGCGATATCACGTCTTCGAACCGATGCCGCCATAAAGCAGGCCCTGACCTCACTTCCCTCCAGTCTCGAAGGGGCATATACTCGCATTCTACGCTCCATTCCACCCGAGGACATCGTATACGCCCGTCGAGCACTCTTATGGCTCGCACACGCTTCCTCGCCCCTGACTCTGCCTGAACTCGCAAGCGCGGTCGCTCTTGAACCCAGCATTCTCGAATCTGGAAGTCTCGATCCTGACCTCGCCCTCAATGACCCTTCAGATGTTCTTGAGATCTGCGGCAGTCTTGTGTCTTTCAACCCTCTCTCCAGCACGGCGAGGCTAGCACATCATTCCGTGCGCGAGTTTCTGACGCAAAGACTCGATCGGACGAACGAATTCAACATCCCACCAAGGGAGTCGCACCGGACAATGGCCGAATCGTGTCTGATGTACCTCCTCCTTGACGACTTTGAGAACGGTCCACTGTTCCCAATCGACTTTCAAGACACATTAGTCAAGTACCCTTTGCTAAAGTATGCCGCTACGAATTGGACGTTCCATCTCGCCATGGCAGACGCACCAGCATCTTCATCTTCCTCTCCCTCGCAGTCTGGTATAAAGTCGTGGTCATCATCCAATAACGCAACCACCAAGAAATGCCATACTGGCGACCCAGAAAGCGATGGCGGGGGAAAGAGTACGGAACAGGCTCTCCTTCCCCTGATTCTTCGCCTCTTCACCCCGGCCTCCAATCCTCGATTCTACTTCTGGCTCCAGATCATCCTCTCGGATAGTAGACATGGCTACATCGCCCCCAACTCTGACCTTAGCCGCGCAACACCGCTATACTACGCCACGAGCTACGGACTCACCGAGACGGTCAGGGCTCTAGTCTCGAATCTCGCAGACGATAGCGCCGAGTTGAATGCTCCCGCGGGCCGATACGGCGGTACGGCACTACACGCAGCAGTCTGGCGCAATAGACCCGAGATCCTGAAGCTTTTGCTCGACGCGGGCGCTGACCCCGGTGTTCAGGACGAGAATGATGTGACGGCTGTTCAATTGGCGTTGTGGTAAGTGACGTGCTTGGCGTTCGACGCTGTCAATGCCTTTTTGCTGACGATGTCATGATCACTTATAGGAGTAAAACGGGAAATGCCATGATGGAGTTGTTTCCCGAGAATCTTAGACTGAGAGACAAAATGTCTATATCGTGAGCCGCTTCGTACGGCTCACATGCATGCATGTATTGGTGACTGTTGACGCTTTGAAAACTTGGATCGCAGAGCAAATTCAGATATAAGTACATATCCAACGTAGGCCATATCGTCTACCTTGGTAGAACTTTTTCAAGATGTAATGTATATCCGCACCAACGCCTCGTAAATGTACCTGGTAGGCTACACGCATCAGGCGTCGGTCTTGATAGCAACACCTCCATCCTCGTCATCATCATCCTTCGCCTCGACATCTGGCTCTGGCGAACTACTGTTCCGTCTCCTTTGGTTCTGTTCCTCCTGGTCAACTCCGTTTTTAGAGTCCTCCACCAGCTCTACATCCGGTTTACTCTCTTGTTTTTCCGCCTCTCTCTTCTCTGCTGCGCTCTTGGTTCCGTTCTTTTGCCACCCCTTGCTAGCATTGACAAGAGGTGTGTCGTCATTGAACAACCGCAGCAACATGGCCTTGCGGTCCTCTTTTGGCAACATCAGGTTCACGCTCTGTATGGACTTCCACAATGGAAAGACCATGCGCTCGCTCAACCCATCCGGGTCGTCACTCGGCTCCACCACAAGCACACAACACCCCATTTTCATGTTGAGGATCTGCTCACCCACTTCTCCTAGGTTCTTGTATTCCTCACCGTTGAACCTAGGGAACATTTCAACCAGTAATCGTCGCAGCGTTTCTTTCTTGTGGAGTCTCACGATCCGCTCTGGCCCGACCCACGTCTCGAGAAGGCGTAGGCCATCGGTCTGAATGCGCCATGGACACACTTCCGGAGACGGCGCATCTTGCTTCACGAACATTTTCACGCCGGCGTGGACGAATTTGAGTCCCTTGCCTTCGTTCTCGGTTAGGATGTCTTTGGCCAGGGCGCTCGTGTAGTACATGTTCTTAGCTGGAACGCCGTCCGCGTTTCGTACCATGTACCGATCCTGCGGAAAGCGTGAGGAGAGATTATAGAATTCTTTGATCTGCTTCAATTCGGGCAGATCGGGTGAAAGATACTTGAAGGGTTCTTCGAATGGTTGCTCACGGTTTTTCTTCTTGGGGAGTTGGCCCGGACGAGGTGCTGGGGCTGTGGAGGCAGGGGTACTCGTGTTGCCGTTTGGAATGGCTTCATCTTGCTGGCTCTTAGCGCGCTTTAGAGGAACAACCTCGTCCTTGTCATCGTCGTCTTCCGAGCGCTTCCTCTTGCCTGAAGTATCTGCGTCTGGTGGAGCAGTGCCGTTGACTGAATCTATTGCACCGTCGGCGGCCGTCTCAAGCTGCACTGATTCTCCTGTTGTATCAGCCGCTTCGACCTTCTCGGGCTTTGGCGTCGTCGCCGTGGACGTTGTCGAGGTTGTTTTCGCTTCAGGACGTGCCTTGATCTCGGACTTTTTCTCGAGTATGGCAATGAAGAAGGCTCCGGTGTCTTGAGTATGAGGGAAAACTCGCATGGCACGTTCCAGACGTAGATTTTCTTTCGGCGGAAACACACTTTCGCTGAGTCTACTCAGACCATCTTCACCTACAGTGGCCTTTTGTTCTAGGACTGCATCGTAATCGTTCCATATGCGACCTGACTTGTCCATGACTTTCCAGGTTGTGAGGCCAGAAGTCCGCTTGAGTCCAGGAAGATAATCCTTAGTCTCTTGTAGTTCCACAAATTTGTCGCCGCCACAACGCATGATCGCTTCAGCTAGTACTGCCTCATCTTCGACGGGGTTCATGCTGCACGTGGAATATACCACTCTTCCGCCCACCTTCAACATTTGCAGGGCTCTGATCAGAATGCGCACCTGTGTAGCATGGAGACCAAGGCCGTTGCTGGGAGTCCAGTTTTTCCAGATTTCCATATTCTTTCGTACTGTGCCATCCCCAGAGCAAGGGACATCGGCCAGGATTCGATCGAATTTCAGGTATCTATTGTGGACTGGCTTGCCCGACGAATCAGGCAGGGAAGGAATTTTGATGGAAGGGAAGATAGTGGCGTCATGGTTTGTGACAATGATGTTAGGTGAGCTCAATCGCTTCACCTGATGGACCAACATGTGTGCTCGCTTGTAGTCCACATCATTCGCAATGAGGAGGCCAGTAGATCGTCCGTCATCCGTGAAGTCTTCGCCTTCCGGCTTGTCAAGGCCATTGGCAGTATTCGCTGCAACCTGCCTACTTCTCTCCTCTTCACCAGCGTGGATCATCTCAATCAGCTGCGCAGACTTACTGCCAGGTGCTGCGCACAGGTCAAGGACCGACATTCCAGGTTTTATATCCATAAGTAACGGTGGAATCATGCTGACCACCTCTTGACGTGTGATATTCCCAACATCGGTCTCTGCGACCAAAAATTTCTGGAAGCTGGCGAACGGAGGAAAACGGCGAATGACATTTTTGGGTGTAGTCATGAACCATGCGAGCTGATCAGGGTACCAGCTCACTGGCTGAGGAGTATCGACGTAACGACCTTCGTATGTTATAGAGGTGATTTCGGGAATGTAATAGTCTCGCAAGCGTTGCTGGACGGCCAAAGCATGAGATTTTGAGCCAGTGAACCGAAAGCTGTTCGGAAGATCCCTTCTCATCGCGGCCCAGAAGTCCTCCTTCTCTTCGTCAGGTATCACACCCAGGATATTGTAATATTCCTCGAACTTTTCATTGTTTCGACTGATCTCGGCCTTGTTGCCTCGATTGTCTTGACGAGGGCCACCGCCGCCACCACGGTTGAAACCACCCTAGTCATTGTTAGAACTTCAACATGGAAATGGTTGGATCATATTACTTTTCTGCCGCCTCGTCTACCCATGGCGACAACAAGAAACTGTAAGAAGTGAGTGGTCGTTCTTATGTGCAGTTGGACCGCAAACTGTATCTATACGTGGGGAAATTTTGAGATCTCGGCCAACTTTCCTTTGACAAATTGGAGTCGATCCACCGTCGGCGCTTCGGAGGTCTCAGCCTTGCATCAGCCCTTAGCACTCAGCCTTGCCCGGCTTCACTGTGTATCTGGTAAAAATGCCACCGGCTGCTATGGTGGTTCTTATGTAAGCTTTTATCTATATCAAGCTCAGCTCGAGTGTTTGAAGTTGAACTCTAAGCTTAGTCCACCTTCTTATTCACCTTCGGTGCCGATGCTAAACAGTCCTCAGATTCCTCGATTGGGTTCCTGATTTTCCAATCCTTGACCAAACCTCGGTAGTCAGCTGGCAGATGTGGTTTAAAGATGTTGTTCCATATTCCGCGCTTTCTCACACTGTCCAGTTCCAAGTCTTGCAACAAAATGTCCACGTACGGTATGCTGTCGAAAACAAGGTCTGGATATCGTCCAGAAGCACCGCCGCATTCCTTTGGGCGTCTTAACATTCCATAAATGCCATGTAAGATTGTGTCGTATCTGACAGCACTTGGATCAATATTTCCGGGTTGTAGATGTTTCAATTTGCCGTTGAAGAAGGCAGAGATCCACAGAGCCTGAGCTTGGGCAACCACAGCTGCATGAATTGAAGAGTGTGCTCCAATGAAGGCGAGATTTTTGTTCTCCAGGGAACGTCCATCAGGTGGCACCATGAATCGATAGTAATGGTCTGATAGAGGAAAAGAGGTGTCGATAGGTTGTTGTTTCAGAGAAGGCGCATTGCTAGTTCTTCTTGGTAGTGTCCGAAGATATTTCAGCTCAGTCTCGATCTCGGATTCAGCCTTCTGGACGTCTAACATGACTTCTTTGATATCATGGTCCTGGACCGGGAAATCGAAACGTACTGTGGACCTGGTCTTCCATCCCGTGCAGCATACAAAAGCGTCGGCGTGTAGCGTTTCGCCGTTCGAGAGTTGGACATTCTCTGAAGACAATGAAACAACGTCAGCGATGTGAACAGTGATTTTTCCCTCTCGAACAAGGTCAAACCAGTTTGTTTCGTAGTTATGGATACTTAATGAGTTTCCCATCCAGAATGGCGTAGTCCATGGTTCTAGCTTTTTCAGTTCTGGGTGAGTATGATAACCATTCAGACGTCTGATGTGCTGGTCCAATCGGTTCCAGAAGAAGCTGCATATCTTGTTGCCGATGGACGTACGCTGCAGGAAATTACGCCACCAGGACATGGGACCAATTCGGCCGAAAAGAGTCGGATCAAATGCCATGAAGAACCTCGTTGCAGATATCGGGGCCAGGGATAACTTGAAGGGCCCATAGTTGAACAACTTTGGCCACACATAGCTTGGTCCACCCCCAGATGGCCGAATTACCATGCACACACGCGCACCAGAGTGAGCAGCATCGTAACATACATCCCATGCCGACTTGTTTCCTCCAAGCACAACCACATCCTTGCAAACAGCTAATTCTGCCGCACGCTCCTTGAGCTGCTTGGAATGTATCAGGAGGCCCTTGAAAGAGTCTCGTCCTGATATTGTAGGGAGGTATGGTTCAGAGGTCAAGCCAGTCCCAATGACCATCTTGTCAGCGATTATAGTCTCCTTGACCGCGCCACTTGAGTCTGTTCTCAGTAGCTGGACTGTCCATCGGCGGTCATCCTGAAGTGTGGCTGCCTCCACGGTTGTCCTCGATTGGAATCTAGCATCGATTCCATAATGAGCCGCAAAATCACATAGATAGTTGTGAACCACCCGACCAGGTATATGGGTGCCCGGTGTCGCCCCGTACTTTTCGGGTATCATTGGGAAGTCACTGAATTCGTAGGATCCCAGGACATTATTTGTCTTGAGTCTCGGATACAGCCTTTCCTCTGCCCATGACCCGCCAATGGATTGCGCCTTATCCACGACAACGATATTAGCCCCGGGCTTGAGCTCAAGATATGTCTTTGCCATACAAAGGCCATGGAGGCCTATGTTGAAGACGTCAGTCAGACTCATTGCGTGAAAACGGTTCATGCCTTAAAGATACTTACCTGCACCCACAATGAGCAACTCGATTTCTCTAGCCATGCTCGAGTAATAACATTGACCCTCCTTGAGAATTCAAGAATCCGATACAGGAGAGAGACATGCAAATACTTATATCACTGACAGACCATACTCATTCACTGTTGAGTATTCTTGGCATCCGCATCGGTCCCATTGTATTCGATCGAGGTCAGAAGTCAAATTCAGCATCTTCATCACCGACATTGCACAGTCTGGAGGCAACTTGAGGCATTGACAGAGCTGCACAGGAATGTGTCACCTATGTTCGGGCTCAAGCTGCCGTCGAACATCATAACATAGACCGGCGAGGCTCAAGTGATTCGACCCCGCCCACCCGGATACGTACCGGTTAGAGGACTTTGGAGGTAAGATATTGCCGCAGTACAACCTATGCATGCCAGCAAACCCGAAGCTCGGATAGGTAGCACACCGTACGCTGATAGCAATCATGATCCTGTCGCCCTGTTGCTTCGCTTCCACTAGTCGATGCAGTTGATGCCGGGACTTCAAATCGGGAGCTGCATGTGGTTGCGCGGCTAATCACTGACCAGTCCGTTATCGCTGAAGGTGAAACCAGCGTTATCAGCGTGTTAGGGCGCCTGGTGAAGAGCCTTGCTCGTCGATAAGCCAAATAGATACCTACATGAGGCAATGGTGTGTGGAAGAGGTGAGGCAGAGGTGGTTAAACCACTCGGTAGACCTTCCCAGGTTGCAGGACATTGGGAGGCCCCCATACATGTATCTACGCACATTCATCACACCTATCACTTCCCGACTATATCACAAGGCCATGTCTTAATGCCACGTCCAAGGGTCACAGAAGAGCTGCGACAGCGCATCGCAAAGGCCTGTTTGTATTGTCAGGCCACTAAGCAGAAATGTGATGGTTTGACGCCATGTTCCTCATGCTCCAAAAGAGGCCGGTCGACTTCCTGCGCATACTCCTCACATATCCGGTCTTATGGTGTGCATCGTCGGCGACGTTCAAAGCCAAGTGAAGAGAATCATTCTGGTCAATCTTGTGCAGAGTTATCTACAACACCATCTCCCCATGATCGTGTACCCAGTCATTTGCAACGCTCCGACGATGCGCCATCCCAGTCCACATCCATCGAAGTCCCAATCCCCAAGTTATCTCAGAAGGTATACGATACAAATGGCAGAGCGAGTATGTCGTAAACCAGTTCTCTGTCGTGCCATTTTGTTTCTCTGTGTGGTGCCATGCTTACGGTAAATAGTATATCTTGGAGATTGCGCAGCTCTGTCTTTTCTCCGACATATTCAGGAAATAGTGGAGGGCGAGGGCGGATCCTCGACTGATGTCTCGAGTGTCTTAGCAATGGAAGAGCTCCAACCTCATCGCGATGCTCAGCCAACGTCTGAGCACCTGTGGAACACGACAGATTTAGAGGACCTCATAAACGTGTTCTTCGCCTCGGTATTACACAGCACTACCCCCTCCTGAAAGGTGGCTAATACTTGCAGGCAGACCTGTGGAATATTGGACATTATTGAGCGGCACAAAGCTGAAGATTTATTCAGGCAATTGGTTGACGATGCCGAGGGCATGAAAAATGAGAGCAAGGCGGTCATTTTCCTTGTGCTTGCTTACGCAGCTCAAGCACGGAGCAACAGCGTGCTGGACTATCACCTCGCGCAACACTATTACCAGCATGGTCGTCGAATAGCACTCCTTGAGCTGACTGATGAGCCGCGTCTAGAGACAGTACAGGCATTTCTATTGTTATGCCTGTACATGCTAGCCTGTTCCCAAAGAAATGGCGCCTACCTTCAACTTGGTATTGCGATCAGTGCCGCCAAGTCTCTCGGGATGCATCGAGATATGCTGGCTGCTGACAACGGCATTATTGACGGCTTTTTGAGGTAAGATTTCATTTGAAAGTAGATCACACCCGATAGTGACAGTACATACGGCAGGCGCCGGATTTGGAGGACTCTCTGCTATCACGATGTACATTTTTGTGCCATGATGGGACGTACTCCCTCTACAATCACCACCGACTCAGCACCATTCGACGACCAGATATTGCCCACCAATTTCTCTCGAAAGGACTCAGGCCAGCAGCTGGCGCTTCTCGAATCTGCACGAGCCTTTACATTCATGCAAAGAACAGTGACCGACATTTACACGAAGCGATCAGTGTCTTTAGGATTACTACAACAACTGGCCCAGGAATTGCAGCAGGCAAGCTCCAGAATACCAGCGACGCTACGCGTCATCACATCTTCGGACAACCCGAATCAACTATGCATCATTCGTAATGCCATGGTTGCGTGTAACTATTACTTCAGCATGATGGTTCTATCTCGGCCTTTCCTCATCACTTGCATCCATGCCAAGCTCAGTCGCAGCAAGAATGCTTACATAGACACCACGGCAACCTGGCAGGATGAAGAAGGCAAGATCCACAACGATATCTTGCAGGGAGCAATGACTTCGATTGATGCAGCAACATTTACAGTGCAATTGCTACACGAACTCTTGAGTGCTGATATGCTATTCAACAATATGCCTCTTCCAGTGTGAGTATGCCCATGATTCTCCGAAATATGCTGATAGGGGTAGTGCGTGGGTATTTGTCTCAGCTTTGACGATATGCTCCGCATACTTTGGCAGGATTGGGAACCTCTTTGAGATGGAAAGGTCCATCCAGCAAGCCGACGAGATCTTAGCTCATTTCTCCAAACACAGCAGACAAGGCAAACGATACGGATTGATACTGAAAAAACTATCAAAAGCCGCTGCAGGACACCTCCAGGCAATGAAACATAGTGAGCGACAAGCGCGTAATATTATGATGCCTGAGCTGTTCAGATTGAACCTGCCTGATTCAAGACGCATGACCGGCGCGAGTAGACTGACATTCGGCAAGAACGCAGATAGGACGGCACACAACGTGGAAGAGCAACTAGACCCCCAGATGGCGAGCGACAGTTCATTTCTTTACCGCACTGAATGCGTAGGACCTACGCGAGGTGTATCGCCAAACGACTCATCGTCAATGCTCAACAACACCTCTTTACTGGACTTGGTTCAATCTTACACTGACCCCAACAACTTCTTCCCGACTGACGAGTACACTTTCGACACTTATCCAGACGATTTCAACTTCAATCTTGGAGATGCAGCAGATATCTGGGATCTTAATTGGGGAGGCTCACTTCTCTAGATGGATCATGCTTTCTTGTCTAGTCGAGAATTCACCTTAGCAATGACAGCCTTCAGCATTCCTGGCTGGCGGTTACATAATCCCACGATGGCCTGACCCTCAACTCATCTGTCTGTCATCTGGAAAAGGCACGGTTACAATAGCACAATGAATGGATAGCCATCATTCCCCGCTTCACATATCACACTAAAGCAGGGCCTCCGGGGCTGGCCCCGGTATGTAGCTGACCCCTCGGCTAGACTCCTCCAACCGGATACGTACTTGGCCCCGACTTCACATCTGAAGTAACACGATATCGCTGACAACAACAACGGCATCATTAGCGGCAGATTTCAGATCATCGCGAGAGCCAAGAGGCAAAAGCCATCATCAGATCTAGCTCACATATTTAGCGAAGGCAGGCCACAAAACGAGATCCCCGTTGATAAGAATGCTTTGAGACGGTTGTTTAAGCAAAGATCCAGATTTCATCAGTACCGCTATCCGTCCATCCCAGGATTACCCAGAGACGGTCTTCTCTTGCAATGGAACCAACGAAAGTTGGCGTAGCACCACTTCTCGATCTGTCGAAGTATCCCCAAGCACAAGCGTTTGTTGCAAGATGTTGCGAGTTCTTCGATGAGGTGAAAGATCTGTACGTGACTGCTTCTCCTTGACATGCAGCTGCCTTCGGTTTCATACCCTGCCTTTCCTTGACTGACAATGGTATTAGAACCCCCGGAGCCCCTCTCGAGGCTCGGCTCAACCGTGACTACGGTCCGGGCAACCCATACTATGAAGACTTTTGTAAATTCGTCAGGGCCGGACTAGGCGAGGGCTGGGCCGCGACCGCCGAGCTCGACGGGCCCAAGTACCGTCGGTCACGCATCGTCGCACCATCAGCAGAGACACATTTCATATCCATCACCACTGTGTACATGGATTCGCAGGAGGAATACCGGGGTCAGTACCACGCTCATCCCTACGGAGAGATCAATTGTGTCGTGCAGATCGACGAGACCGCCGAACTCAAGGGCATGCAAGGCTGGCAGGGTGCGGGTTGGACATGTCCCGGCCCAGGGACACACCATTATCCAGAAGTCAGAGGAGGTGCTTTGGTGGCATTATTCTTTCTCCCTGCGGGACGTATTAGTTATGCGGCGCAGCCGGGGGATCCTCAGCCTCATTGTTTGTGATTCTACTACTTGCTTGAGCTGGCAGTGGCCGAAATATCTACCTTCGGTTGGTGTGTCATGCTGTGGTGTTGACTCCACGCCACCATCACGGTGCGCTGAGTACTTCTTCAAGTAATGCAATGAATGCATTTATTGCGTGCTTTCCAAGCCGTGCTATACTCCGCAGACTTCGAATGACTGTCATTCATATTCCTACAGCAACTCCTTGTACTCGCATCGGGCGAGATAGCAGCCTATAGATGGCACAATCAAATGACACGGGGCTCCATATTATGCAGCTGTGGAAACGGGGTTGTAGCGAGTATTGCCGTGCGAAGATCGGAGATGGGCACCGAATAAATTGGCTTACCTGAAATACTTTTGAATTTATTGTGACCTCTATTTCTATGATACAGTAGAGAGCTCGGAAAGAGTGCGATTGATCAACTGTTTCGAACGAATCATCACTATCGTTCACAGCCATCCTACAGCCATCCTACTCCTTCTCGCGTTTCTCCGACTGCCTCGACACAGCCTCGCCTCGCTCACTTCACGATGGCTACCACCAATTCTATACCGACGTACACCATTATACAAGCCGACGGTCTCTACCCGGTACGTACCTTGCTCTCTACTCTTGCTCTACCCTTTGTCCGTGGTCTCGTTATTGACAATAGTATATCCAGGACGACATAGTCGAACAGAAACTCTTGAACGAGGACCCCACTCACGAATATCAGGTTCGATATGTCCAGACTGACCTGTGGCCTCCTGGGACGGTTGATGCCAAACCATGGTCGGCCGTCGACAAGGCCCTTCGAGACGAAGTGGATGGGATCATGGTTTTGAAAATGCGATTTACAGCTGACGACCTGGCTCTCTTTCCAAGGTTGAAGGTGTAAGTTACATGTACCCCTTTGATCTTTCTTCGGCTCGGCCACGGCGAGAAGCACAGTAACTCACACGGCCTCTCAGTATCGTACGCATGGGCGTCGGCTACGACAGACTGGATAGAGTGGCCCTCGCGGCTCGAGGAGTCACTGTATGCAATGTTCCAGGTATGCATACTACTCCCGTCTGTTCCTTGACCCCCACGCTCCTCCAAACATGTTTACTTGCACCTCCTTTGCGTGGACCCCCACACGTACCTACAGTATATCCCTCCCCGTACCTACACTGCCACACCTACAGCACGTCTCCTGCACAGTACACAAGGATACTATTTTCCTAGCTCACACCATCCGCCAGACTATGGCACAGCAGAAATCGCCGACCACGCAATCGCACTGGCTTTGTCACTCCGACGAGGGGTCCTCCTCCATCACGACCGGCAGCGAGGGCCCGAGCCATCTCCATGGGCGTACATTGACACTCCTCTCGTCGAACGCATCCAGGGCGCCACCTTCGGCGTGCTGGGTCTGGGTCGCATCGGCACGGCCGCCGCCCTCCGCGCCAAGGCATTCGGGTGGAAAGTCCTCTTCTACGACCCCTACAAGCCCAACGGCACCGACAAGTCCCTCGACATCGAGCGGACAAAGGACATCAAGGAGCTCTTCCGCCGGTCGACGACGCTGAGCATCCACTGCCCCTGCACCCGCGAGACACGCAACATGGTCGGCTACGACCTTCTCAGCCTCCTGCCCCGCGGCGCCGTCTTCGTGAACACCGCCCGAGGCGAGGTCGTGGACCTTGACGGCGTGGAGCGGTGTTTGAAGGAAGGCATCATCTCCGGAGCAGGACTCGACGTGCTTCCGCAAGAACCTATCCCGGAGCCAGCACACCCGTTGATCCAAGCCTACCGGAACAAAGAGGAATGGTTGACAGGACGTAAGTGCTCGCCTCCCGCTTCCCCCTGACTTGTCTTCGCAACTGCGGTATCGATATCGAAACCCAAGCGAGGAGAAAGACCCTAAGCTAACGCTCCAACAATAGGAATGACACTGACTTGCCACACGGCTTTCTACAGCCCAGGAAGCTTCGTCGACATCAGAGTTAAATCGTGCCAGACGATAAGAGACGTCTTGATAGACAAGCTTGACAGCAATGTCATTACACCAGATATGGATTAGAAAAAACCATGTAGATTATCAAGAAAACCGAGCGCACACACACCATGAAAACGCCATCGTCGAGAACAAAATCGTTTGAAAGTCGTCCCAGGTGGTCCGAAACTTGCACCTTTGCAGGCCATTTGAATCCAACCGTACCATTTCCCACGCACTTCGTCTCCTCATGCGACCTGTCGAGGAAATGTTTGATTTTTGAAACCATTACTTCCCCGCCGACGCGCGACCTAGAAGCTTCTGAGTCGCTCTGTGAAGCCCAGATTTCAGCCGCGATTTCGTCGATTGAGATGACTGTAAAAGCCTAGCAAGCTCATCACCATCAGAACCTGGAAACGCTTGATGGATGAGAGTTAGGCACGATATCCCAGACGGGGTTCTGGATGCTGCTCCATGCTGAATGAAGGCTCGCGCTGCTAACAGCGCCTCCTGTTTTGGTCCGGGTTGGTATTGCTCAACCCTGAGAAACTGGACCCAAGAGGTAAAGTAACGCTTCCCCCAGCGACTCCGACTATTATTGGGGTCGGCGCCTTGCTCTAGTAGAGCAATAAGAATGCTGTAAGGTAGATGCTTGAACTCGACAAAGTGTCTGCGTAAAAGGCCGAGAAGAAAATTTTATGGATCGATATTGAACTCCTCGTGCTTGGAAATAAGCTCGAGTACGTGCCTCTCGTGCCCATAGACTATTGACTCGGCCACGAAGTGTTCCATCGAATGATAAGTGCCTGGGAGTTTAAGAGGAACATGGTCCCTGAACATCGAAGCCATAGTCTGGAAAATCACCCACTGGAAATTTCCAGATTTGTCCTCCAAATGTTTATGTAGGAAGAAAACATTGCGACAAAAGATACCATTCAAAGAGTCGCCCCAACGCCCATTTTCGGTTGTGTCCTCTTGCTGGATGGAAATGAGGAGAGTCATCTTGAGCTGAGTCAACGTAGCCTCACACAGATATGGGGTACGCCAAAGGTTGGGTTCAAGTAAGCGACGAGTAGCTTCTGCGCAGGCTCAGATAAGAGGAAGTCCTTCACACTTCGATGCAAGTATTCCACTGTGTACTCTGCTGGCGTGTCATCAAAGGCCTCCGATCTCGGTCGTTGAACCTCAAGTAAGCCACTACAGCGACCTTCCACCCGCCTGGTGAGCATTAGATGCCGACTTCTGAGAATCTTCTTTGGCAAAGGCTCCACGGGAGTCGTCGCGAGGAAGTCAAGCCCTGCTTCTTCTTGAAAAAGCCAAAACGTCATAAGGGACAGAGATCCGATGCAGCTTTCGACGACCATTTGGAAATAGGCTGCTGCATAGTGGCGCTGATGAATAGGCGTACGCTCGAGAATGCGATAGAAGAATTCGTCCAGATCAGGTGGGATCTCTCCTAAGCGGACAACGAGCGCCGCGATGGAATCGCCTTCCACCAGTCCTTGTTTGAGTGATCGAATAACCAAGTATACCCACAGAATAACCCCTTGAGCTTTATCGACGATCTCTGTCATCACATCGTGGCATGTGGCCGGATGAGCGGCCTTCAACGCACCAAATTCTTTGATCTTGCCAAGTTGGTCAACTGCAAAGGTTTCGATGTCCCTTCGTGTCAAGAGTTCCATCCGCAGTTTGGGAAAATCAGCAAACCCGCTTTTGAATACTGGATACGGGCGGCTGGAAACGCAGAGCTTGACGCCCTTGGAAGATGAGACCCTGACCAAGAACTCTACAAGATCTGAATGATGACGGTGATCCCCCTCAAATTCATCAAGACCATCAACAAATATACAGAATCGGTAGTCTCTGCTGCCATTCCTGAGAAGTTCGAGCAGCGTAGTTTCTAGTTCTGTATTGGTCCAAGGTTGCTGGATGAATCCCAACGTGGCCGCACGCCAGCGAGATGGAGTTGCGCTAGGAATCAAGCCTGTAGCCTGTCGTAATAGGTCATGGACTAGCGATCGGAGGAGACCATGTAGCGATTTTTGAATCTCGGTGCCTGCTTGCCAGAAAAAGCAGCCTGCTGTTAGTAAGGGTAGGTCTTTTGACCATGCCCGCGCTGCGAGCTTCGTGTCTTGAGCCTCGTAAATGAATCGCATAAGTCTACCATCGTCAGTCACGAGCGACGTTGACTTGGACGCAGTAATCTTACATTGACTTTCCACTTCCAATCTTCCCCGATACCCAATAGAGCCCGGAGGATTCCAGCGGGTCTTCGAGCCATGTCCTAAAGTTGTTCTTCGTACCCATGCCCTCAAGTTGTTCTTCGTACCCATGCCCTCATCTGGCTTTTTGAAGACCCATCGACAAGTCTTTTGATGAGCCGGATGGATCTGCAACCTTCGCTCCTCGATCTGTTGAAAGTAAAGGCTGTTGAGGATGAGAATTCTTGCGTGGTCTTCGTTATCAACACGTATGCGAGAGGTGATATCGCCAGAGACAGCGGAAAATGCGTTCTGCTTCTCTGTCGACAATGTTTGTAAACCCTTTCGAGTCGAATTGGTTCTGTCACACGCAAGATGTTTCACAAGAGAAGATTTCAATTCAGCGTTAGAGTCGTGAATTGCCTGCAGTATGCTCATTTCAATCCGTTGGCTTTCGCCCAGCAGGCTGGCAACATCTCGTTTCTGGTTTCCACTGCATAAATCAATAACAGATCTCTAAAGCAGATGAGTACAATACATCACCACCACTAGTATGTGGAGAATAAGCTGCGACCGCTGCTGGTTCAATCTGCGCTGCATCGTCTCTATCCCCTCCTTGTGCCAGACGATCTTGAACGCCTGTCGAAAAGATTTGAAGGAGGACTGCCCAGGGCGATCCGATATTCCTTCTAGCACCCGATGGAACTCTGCGGCAAGTGTCCTACATTCTTCAGGGACTTCCACCGAAGCTAGGTCGGCCTGTGTCGATGTTGTCGTGTTCCCGCGAGAGATGCCGCAAGTGTGTATCTGAAAATTGAGTTCATCAAGGCGTCGAGTTACTGAAATCAACTCTTCGTGTTCGATCAAGGTGCCTCGGGTACTTTGTGCAATGTCGCGTTGTTTCGACAACAACTTGCCTCCAAAGTCCAGAAATTGGATGATGGCGGCGGCAGCTCCCAGCGCGCTGACTGGATCAAGCACCATAGTGTCGAAAGTTCGTTGCTATGAATCAAAATTGAGAAGATTCTCTGTACCCGCCACTTGATGTTCGGCGTGTTGCCTGAGGTCAGGCTGAAAACTGATCAACTCAGCCTCAGTGCGGGCATAGCCACCACAATCTCATATCAAGCGAACCAAGCATCATGAGACAATCAGGATGCTAAAGACTCGCTAGTCAACTGATTGGTAGTCACGTTAGCATCTATCGAGAGTGGGAGATCAGTTGCTACTGAGTGTGTATGCTTTGAACAATAGGAGACAACTTCATGGTCATAACACAACAAATCAACAGCTCATTGTCGGATGGAACAACATCATCAAATCTTACGGTAGCAATGGCCTTGTAGTCTTTTCAATTCGTATCCATACTTTCACATCTGCAAAGGCCACAGATTGAGCAGGCCGCCTGCTCAATGAAGGCTATCTTTCCAGGTATTCGACTCCGAGCAATGCAAAGTTTTTTCAACCCCAACGCCTCGCTGCAAAGCAAACTTTGGCCTCAGAAGACCCATCGATAACTGGCATAACGACCAGCAGTTTCACTCTTTCGGATGATCTTGACCACGTTCCCTCTTTTCAGACCTAGATACCTCGCCACAGGATCGCTATATTGAATCCGCGGCAGTTGAGTCTCCTTTAGTCGGTACCGGTCCAGCAGAACCTTCTTCTCTTCCGCGCTGAGCAAGACATGCTTGGGGACCAATTCGTGTCTCGTGATATTGACAAGCAGATCCTGCTCTTGGAACCACTCTGCCGTAATCCCACGTTCTGTCAAGGGCTCAAAGGCTCGAAGGGCGGCACCAGTGACAGGTCCGATGGTAATGAAAACTCCGGTCGTAAATTTATGCTGATCAAGATGCTGAGCGAATGCGCGCAGGTGTTTGATACCGATGGTGGTCTCTGGGCTGAACTCGACCCAGATTGTGCCTGCCGTGGTAGAGGGATTCGGGTTTTTGGCAGTCGCTCTTGGAGTATCGCGCTTGATCATCTCCTCGGTAGGAGTGGCCTGTAGTCTCATCATTCTGCGGCTGTGGCAAGCAGAGTCAGCGGAGTGAGAATGGACGCAGTTAAAGAAACTCACTCTGCGGTTCCGGTTTGTCTATCGCAGTATTTCCGCTGGAAATTGTCTCGAGAGATGGTCAGCTCCTCTTCAGAGATGGCATATCCCTGATTGATTGTTAGTAATCAGAAAAACGTCCATATCATCTGTTCACCACGTACGCGGTCGACGAGCATCTCTAGGACTGTTTTCCATGTTCGCCATAATCTAGTGATTTCTTTCTCGGCGTCCACCGACAGCTTCGGTCGGTCATCGAAATCCATGGCTATGAGGCTGACGACGAGGACTGACTTATTGCGCAGGATCAAGGGAAGGGTATATAGGTTGGCGGCTTTGTTCTCACGGCGCAGGCACTTCACCAGCGTCCAGAAAAAGTGACCAGGCTTGGCGGGAAAAGCATTAGAAAAAGCACGCGCTACAGATACTCGGGCTTCGCAAAGAAATCGCCGATCACGCCGCTTTTTCCATATCTCAAGGTATTCTTTGACCGTCATAGTCTGTAGACTTCCAGAATAAAGGCAGCGTCATCCCCAACCCAATGCAGAACCCAAACCTTGGCGGAACTTTTCGAGGGAACTCGCACTGGAATTTTCTCCACACCGAACGGGTGAGCGACTGAGCGAACACTTTCCTGTCCCTCACCGGCTCAATCATTATTTGGGACACGACTGTGGTGGTACCTTGTCGCTCTCATTAGTATCTTTCTTTATATCGTATCACTGAGATCCTTTCCCTACACCATGCGATCTTAGTATGGACTAGTCATTGTTAAAACGCCTACTCCGCCCTCCATTCTTTGTCCACCTGTCGTTCACTCGTCACAGTCATGGCTGATTCTGAAACCACCCCTCCTGCCACTAACGGCGCACAAAAGGCTCGCCCAGAGAAGCCTGACGAGGCTAAGTTTAAGGCCGACGTAGCTAAAGCTGAAAAGGAGCACGAAGCGGCTCAGGCCAGATTTGTATGGACCCGATTTGCGCTCCTGATGAGAACACATTCTAATCATCCATCAGCAAGCTGCCAAGAACAAGTTCGACACTGCTCGACCCGGAAAGTCCTCTCCTGCGAATGATCGATTCCGAGAACTGGTCGAGGAACAAAAGGCCATTCGCCAGAAGCAGCAGGAGCATAAGGCAGGCAAGGCAGGGGTCCAAGAGAAATACAACAAGAACGAGTCCGAAATCAAGAAGTGGATCGCCGAACAGAAAGATGTCCGTTCTCGAGCTGGATTCAAGAGCGTCGATGAGATTGACACCAGGGTTGCCAGCATCACTAAGCAGGTCGATTCGGGCAACATGAAGTTGGTCGACGAAAAGAAGGCTCTCGCCGAGATCTCTGCCCTCAAGCGACAGAAGAAGACATTCTCTGGTCTGGATGATCTGCAGAAGAGGATTGACGAGAAGAAGGCTGAGAATGCCGAGCTCCGGAAATCGTTCGACAACCAAGAAACTCGGGATTTGTCGCAGAAGTATGAGAACAACCAGAAGGAACTCGACGACATCAAAGCTACTCGAGAGGATGCCAACAAGAACATTGACAACCTCAGAGCCGAAAAGGACAAACGCTACCAGGAGCAAACAGTTACCTGGGAAGCGATCAAATCGATCAAGGACGCCTACCATGGTCAGCGCAAGGCTTACAAGGAGTACGAAGATCAACTCTACCAACAGCGACGTGAACGCCAGAAGGCTGAACGTGAGGCCTACGACAAGGAAAAGCGCCGCCGTGTTGCCGAGCAGAAACTGGAGGAGGCAAGCGAGCCCGCCTTCTTGGAAGACATCCGTACCGCGGAAGGTCTCATCCGCCATTTCGACCCCTCATATGCTACCGAGGGTGGCGAGAAGGGACCCGGCCAATTTGCAGCCACTGCCCGACGCACTGTTGACGAGTCCGGCTTCAAGGGTATGAAAGTGATGAAGAAGGGTGACGAAGACTTCTTTGTTGGTGGCGGAGGTAAAAAGAAGGGCAAGGGTAAGAAGGGCGCTGCTGCATCATCTACTGAAGGACCCTTGAACCTGAATGTTGGTATTTTTGAGGAGTTGGCCAAGGTCGGCGTTGACCCACCAAGCACGCAAGCCGATGTTCCTGGGGTTGTAGACAAGTTGAAGGCCAAGGTGGCTGATTGGAAGAAGGAGCAGAAAGCCCAGACGGAAAAGAACATTGAGAAGGCCCGCAAGGAAATTGAAAAACTGGAAGTCGACGGCACGGAAGCACCAGTCGCTTCTGCGTGAGTTCTATAGCTTGATGGCAGAGAACCCCTAAGTAACCCTTTTTTACATTCTGAAAGTCCGGTCCAGCTGGCGTTGGACAACAGAGGAATCATCCCAAATGGGATATTGAAGCCATACTTTTGAGATCCAACCAGATGCTGACTCCAATTTGGAGATATATACGGAGTGCTACCCTGGTGATGAGGGTGTAGAACGTGTTATTTACCTAGTGTCCTCATTCGGTTTATCTCCACTATCTCCGTCTATTTCGACGTCATTCAGCAACGACTCGATCTTACAGTACTTCGTGTGAGTTCGAGCGGAGAGTTGCCGGTCTAATTCCTCAATCTTTTGTTTGTCAAACTCGTCTTGATATTTATCAATCAGCTTGCTTTGAATCTATATACAATCTCACCTCAAGAATGGCATCCGTATTCCGTCCGGGGGCTCTCGCCCTGATCACAGGTTCTGCCTCGGGCGTCGGGTTCGCATTCGCCCAGCACTGTCGTAGGCAGGGCATGCATCTCGCCCTGGTCGACAACAACGCCAGTGCTCTCCAGAAAGCTTCCCAGATCCTTCAAGCAACCACTAGTGCATCCAGCAGCAGCACTGAGAAGCTCCAAACGCTCACTTACGAAATGGACGTCTCTGACATATCGGCCTGGTCCAAAGTCAAGTCGGAACTGTCTTCGAAATTCTCCACCATCGACCTCCTCATGCTCAATGCCGGCATGTCTATTCGCACGAACCAGCCCTGGTCGGACCCCGAGTACTTCCACAAGACATTCAGCGTCAACTTCTTCGGCATCGTCCACGGGTTGACTACATTCCTGCCTATGGTTCAGAAGGCTTCAGGGCCGTCGGCCATCGTCCTCACAGGGTCCAAGCAAGGCATCACCAATCCCCCAGGTAACCCAGCTTACAATGCCACAAAGTCCGCCGTCAAGACTGTCGCCGAACAGCTCGCGTACGACTTGCGGACGGAATCGTCGTCGATCTACGCGCCTCAGGTCTCGGTGCATTTACTCGTGCCCGGATGGACGTTTACTGGACTCAGTGGGAACCAGGGGCCAGTGCCCGACGAAGAGGCCCTGAGTAAGAAGCCTCGTGGTGCGTGGCTGGCAAGCCAGGTGTGCGAGTATGGCGTGAAGAAGATGGCCGAGGGGAAGTCCTACATTATTTGTCCGGATACAGACGTCGATGAGGCTCTTGACCAGGCTCGAATGACGTGGGGTGCTGGTGATGTGGTCGAGGGGCGAAGTCCGCTGAGTAGATGGGATGACAAGTTCAAGGACGAGGCTGCCGACTGGATTGCAAAAGAAGCTAGTAGGAGGAGAGAACAGTAGGAAGGAATAGATATGTAGAGATGCTGAACATGAATGTCCTTCCTGAGGACGTTGCGTTGAGATCAACCCATCAACACCACACCCGAAATAGCTCTATGGTGGAGGCCTTAACGAGATCAAACAAAATCCTTTAAAGCTCTTCAATCATCCTTGACGATCCCCTTTTCTAGCTCCTGCGCCTCAGCCTCGTGCAAAGTGCCCTCTTCCGACTTGTGTTCTGTGACTGGTCGTACCGAGCTATCTCTATGTCCTCTTGTACCGACGTAGTCATCAAACGCGAGATCATCACCAAACAGCTCGGCAATCTCCTCGAGTGTTTTACCTTTTGTCTCTCTGCCACGCGAGTCAGCCGTTAATGAGAACATGTCATCATGCCCAGTGATCCAGATAAAGGGGGGCGGTACTGGTACTCACGGATAGAACATGAAGAATGAGAATGCCGCAACCGCATCACAGACCACAAAGACAGCATAATACTTCCATCCAATCCCTGCGAATGCTTTCGGTGAGAGTTGGTTGAACAGTAATCCTGTCCCGGTGCCCATGAATGCGCAGACTGCCGAAATTATCAGCGCTGTCCCCAACTACGTCCCGTGGCTACTTACTTGCTGTTGCACGGGATCGCAGAGCAGTTGGGAAGATTTCGGCAATGTATACCAGTTGTATGGCATTGTATCTGCTCATTGTCAATTAGGAGTCCTAAGAGTCGCGAGAAGTGTAGGAGCCAGAAAGAACATTGCACGTACCCCAGCGAGAAGATGAATGAGAACAAAAAGATCCACGCAATCGCGAATCCTTGACCGACTCGGTTTGTACTGTCGGCGTAGTACTTTGTAAACATCATGATGAGAACCATGTCGACCACCAATGCCACCGAAGTCCATGCCAAGGGGAGTCGTCTTCCCACTTTGTCGATGTATGTAAGGCAAATTGCATTAGCTACTACACCGACCATACCTAAAAGCATACCTGTTAGTATGCTTTTCCCTCGGAGTCGTGATAGTCACAGTGCTCGTTCTGCCTGAAGAAGACGCCGATGACTCACCAAAGCCAGCGGAAACCCAGAGCACATCTCGTCCTTGGATCCCGACACCAGCGAATATCTTGGTCTGATAGTCTATGCCGTGTTAGATATATTTCGCCAAACAGATGGCCAAATGTGCAGCTCTGTTGATATCACAGGCGTACAATTGTCAAAAAAGAGAAGAACACATACAATTAACCACATTAACACCAGTAGTCTGCAAAAAGACCTGCAACATGATGCCCAGTATCAGGCGCCGGCGATTACTCGCTTTCGTAAACAACGAGGACCACGACTTGATCGAGACTTTTCTCTCGTACTCAATCTGCAGCCTGATCTGATTGAACTCACGATCGGCAAAGCCGTCTCCAGAAGCAATGTCGTCGTGCAACTTCTTGATCACGGCGTGAGCATCTTCGTAACGACCCTTTTGGGCCAGCCAGCGAGGACTTTCCGGGAGCCAGAACAATCCCACAATGAGGACTACAGCGGGCAGACACTGGAGGCCCAAGGGGATCCGCCATGCGGCATTTCCTGATGCGAAGGATCCGAAGAGGCCCATCCAGTTGGAAGAAGCGTAACCAATGCTGATGAGTTGCGTTTGCATGCCGACGACAATGCCGCGGATACGGGGGGGCGCGATTCTGTAGTTTCGTTGGTCAGATGCTCTGGTACTCTGGCGAGAGTAGGTTGCGTGGGTAAGGAGCATGAACGTACTCGGCATTGTAGATACTCGCAACGGCGTAGACCAACCCGATGGCGAAACCAGCTAGGATCCTACCAATGAGAAACATTACAATGTTGACGGCCGCAGTCTGTAGGATGGCTCCAACAAGTGCCAAAGTTGACGCGAGCCATATTGTCTTCTTGCGACCGAGTTTGTCGCCCAAATAGCCGCCTAGTAGGTTACCTATACCTTGGCCCCCAGAGTACGTCGACACAATAGCACCGGTGAGGTTGTCGGATGGGTTGTTGAAGTAGGTAGGGAATGTCTTCTGGCCCAAAGTGGTAGAGATGATACCCGAAGTCATACCCGTAGATGAGGGAGCCTGTAGTGGCAAAGATGGAGCACCATAATGTGTATGACTTGCCCATGGTCGCTTATGGTCAGATGGGAAAGTGTACAAGAAGAGGTTCGACTGGGAGTAAGTTCAGTCGATGGGGATGTACCATCTCCTTCATATCGTCTCGTTGCCGATCTCGCAATCCATACTGGTGATCCAGTCTATTGGCGACCTTTCACGCAAAGACACCTTCCGGAGGCCCTGAATTTTCCATAATCAAGGCAAGCAAGGCAGATGACGCGAATGGTATCATTGTGATCGACAACCCCTTCGGTGTTTTTGGGTAGCGAACTCATGAATCAGTGGAGATCTGGACCTTCTCCGCGTGGAGATGGTGACGATCGACGTATACTCCATAGACCATGTGGAGTTATGTAGCATTTTCTCCTGCATGACGGCATGTAGGACCCTGAATCTCGTCGTGAGATATACCGATTGATAGATAACCGCCGGGGAGAAAGCGTATCCATAATTGACTAGCAAGTGTCCTCTTACCCGCAACTCCGCGTAAGTACAGTAAGTGATCGTCGTAACCTGGGCCGCCGAACGGACCACATCGAATGCCAGTATGAAGACAGGACCCCCCTTATAGGCCTGGATTTGTATGGATTATAACCATGGGAGATATACCACAGATGCGGGGTTTCACCTCGAGGCTTAGGTATACAAGTCTGGGTAACAAGAGGCATGAATTGCAGGGTTTCGTCAGGGCTTAGCTGATATGGGTATGGTTGCTCAGGATATACATTCTCGGAAAAGGTACAAGACGAGTAGTGAGGAGCATGAATCAATTCAATCAAGACATTGTAACTTCAAGATATAGACTCAGGGATTGCATGAAAGGTGTCGAAAGGGGTTGTGGTGTAGACCGTTACTCTTACCAAGGTGTGTTTACTGTCATTGTTTGCGGACCCCCCGTCGCCGGCCCTGGCTAGTTTCAAGGCTCTCTCCTTGCCTATACCTCGTATCTCGCCAATCTGCGCGTGAAGATCTCGCCTTCATCAGTACATCTCATAACGCCAGCAAAAATCCACCATCTCCTGTGTCACACCACCCTTCATGGCTTTTGCAATTAGCTGGGGATTGCCCGAGTCAAGGCGTTTGTTTTCGCGCAAAATCAGGATGCGATAGAAGGTGAGAGTTCCCAAACAGCCAAGGAAGGGGCCCTTGTGTGGATTCCCCGGGCGACCGTCCATAGCATCCGAACAGACAGCGACACAGCGGCTTGTCTTTACCTGCAGACCCCGGGAGGATTCGAAAGCTACATTGATTTCGTCGGTACACCCACAAGCAAGACTAGCCCGCCCGCCCCGGACTTTGAAGATCGATCAGTGGCTCAGCGGGGGAAAGAGTATTTATATGAATCTCTCGGCATGCAGGATGTTGCTGTCCTAGACCCGTTAAAGCTTTCAGCCTATAAAACCACCTATAGGACCGCGCGTGGTGTCTACGATGCTTCCCGTCTCGATCTTAGGAAATCCTACAACCCTAGGTATTTTGAACTCGTCAAGACCAATCATCCAATGTTCTGGATCGCCGATAAGCAGAGAGCCCAGGAGCTGAAGGCTATCGCCTCAGCCGAGGAAGCCCATCCAGATGGGTCCATCGATGAAGTGAGAAAGATTGTGGTTCGCTGTAGAAAAAGGGTTAGACACAGGCGTGACAACCACTTCACGGTTCTCGATATGCCCGGGCATTCAGGAACATTAATATGGCCCTTCATCAGAGACTAGATACTGTGTTCTAGCGTTGATTGCTCTATAGCTCTCCCCGAAGTGGTCCTCCGCTGTAGGAAGACTTAATCTTGATTATTCTTTCCTGAATTCAAGGTTTCTAGCGCCAGTTACCAGTTAGGTATACAGTGGTACGTGATGTGTACAGATTTGCTCGCCTTCATCGTCATATCTTCTCGTTAGAACAGTAAATAGGCCATCATAATCACGGGGCTCGTAGTCTAGACCTAAGGCACCGTTTGTGACCACACTTAGGCCATAATTCTCCTTCAACCAGTGGAGAAACATATCCATTCTAGCGACTGCTCCGCCTGGGGTCCAAATATTTCCATCTATAACCTATTTTCGTTCTTTTGTCCATTTAACTCGTGGATATCTCTTTTTGACCCAATCCTATTCGATATTGTTGATAGTTGCTGATTTGCCATCGAGCACACCGGCGGCGGCTAAAATTGCTGCACCGATGCAGATAAAAAAAGTGAGTTTACCCGAGGCAATATGACGACGGATGAACTCTACGTATTCTTCTGCGAGTTGAAATCTAATAGGTGCAGGTCCGCCAACAAGGAGAAAATCAAGTTCGGGGCATTCATTAACAGTCGTGCTTGGGACTATGGTGTGGGCGCTGGTTAAAAGTCGAATAGGCTCACGGGTTAGCCCAATATGGTGAAAGATAAAATCTGGAGCTTATTCAATAACTTCATCGTCAACTGGGATAAAGGTGCGTAGTCTTTCGGCCAAAGCTTTACTTAACGAGTTTAGCAAATCAGTGGGACCGATGATGTCGACGGCTTAATAGTCATAGACAAGAATGCCAATATTGAGTGGTACCATTTCAATGGATATAGCTAAGTAAACGCCACAGATATTTGGATAAGTGGAAATATGACTTTGAAAAAGCAACGCAGTGGTCTGGTTCTTGCCTCATTTATATATTACTGATTAACTATTTACATTTACAATGTACTAGACGCTATGACTCTCGCGGAATGATCCGTATAGCTATAAAAATGATAAATCAACAACGATCTTATTGTCGCCAGTCTATTTCCTTCTACTCCGTCGACGTCCAGTCAAAAGCCAACTAAACCCCTAACTAGTATGTACGTCTAGAACAGGAAATGCATCAAACGAAACCCGTAGTCCGTAGGGAAAAAATCGCAGCGACGGGTGTAAAAAGTGCAAAAGGCCCACACGGATTAGCGCAAAGGGGAAATCTTGTCAAATCTTGTCAAGTCTCGAGGAGGCAATCTGGACATGGTGGCCGGACTCGTGTGGACTTAAAGAATGACTTCTGGATAACGGGAACTCCTGCACTCGGAGTTACTAGCCAGTTTCCTGGAATACGCTGAGAAACAGGATAGAAATTATCAACGTCGTTAATATCTCAATTTTTGCTTTCATCTATTCCATTTACTACACATGTTTGGGCAGTCGACTAGAATTATCTATGGTGGAGAACTCTGACGCAATACATAGTGTGCGAGATTTAGTAGCAGGCCTCCTTTCCCCTGAATCGGTGCGAGAAGGTTTCCTGAAGACCTGAGACATATTTCTCTGTGCGTGCATCCCCGAGTTGGTTATCACTTGGGCCTAGTTTTAGTCACAAGGGAGTCTCCACATGCTTTGGACGCCTGAGAAAAATGGCAACGTCGCTACGGAGTACGTGGAAGACATCCTGCCCCACAGAATGCTCAAGGCAGTCTTGTTATACTTCGTACGACTCAGCTATTAGGAAACTGAGAAGACGCGTAAGTCAATCTTCCGAACCCATCCGGGCAGTAGTAGAGGTTTGAGGCTATGTCTACTTTATCTAGTCTTCCCTCCTACGCCGAGAGCACGTAATGATGCAAATCCAACTAGCTTCTTCGAACCGATACGGCACTCAGGGATATGGACATTTTCATGGGATTGTTGGCAAGGATGGGCGCGCCGCCACTGTTGAGCGAAGATTTTATGAACAAATTGGCAGAAAAATCGGACTGTGCACTTGTTCAATCCTTTCCGCAGCGCAAGAACCACTCCCCAACCCGTACTAGCCCTCAGGCCTTTCTGATAACATTCGACAGATCATTGCATCCGAGCCAGATGTAGCACCACTGGTGCAGAGGTCCCTCAGGTTATTGCCCATCGAGGCTACAATGTAAAGTCCCCTGAAAACACTATGTGTGCTTTCAGGAACGCTGTCGAGGTGGGTTCGGACGCATTGGAGACTGACGTCCACTTGACAAGCGATGGTGTTGTCGTTCTATCACACGTAAATTCTACTATGCCCCTACAGAAGTCCGGTTGAGGCTGATAGTCGGGCAGGACGCCACCTTGAAGAGATGTTTTGGGGTGGACAAAAAAATCGCTGACTGTGACTGGGAATATATCAGCGGATTGAGGACGCTGCGGGAACCTCACGAGCCTATGCCTAGGCTATTGGATCTTGTGAACTATCTCGCTCAGCCAAAATTGGCTCATATCTGGCTTTTGCTGGATATCAAGGTACCTCACTTCGCACTAAGTATAACTCAGGTCTGATACACTACAGCTCGACAACAAAGCCAATGAAATCATGCGTTGTACAGCGAAGGTTTTTGAAGAAGTCTCCGCTCCTTTTGACACATTGTGGGAAGATCGAGTCGTGCTAGGTTGCTGGGCAGTATGTTTTACATTTAAAGGCCTGCCATCGCTGCAGCTGACGGGAGAAACCACAGGCGAACTATATTCCTCTGTGCGAGGCCTACTTTCCCGGCTACCCAGTGGTCCATATTGGATTCTCAGTCCCATATTCGAGTCAATTCCTAGCGATTGAAAACATTGGGTACATCATACTTCAAGAAACCCTCGTTTCGCCTCTAGGTAGGAGTTTTATTAGAGACGCTCGTGCTGCACAGCGCCCAATTCTTTCCTGGTCTGTCAATGATGAAAAAGATTTGGACTGGTGTGTCAGGAGGGAGCTTGATGGAGTGATAACGGACAACCCTAAGAAGCTCTTGGAGTTGCGGGAAAGTTCTGTCAAGTCAGGACGACCGCTAGTATGGTCGGTCAGGAGAATAGCCAGCGTCCTGCGTATCAACATGATGATATGGGTTTTTAATTTCATCTTCGGAAGGAAGTATGGATTTGGCTTGGATCAACGATACACGACCAAAAGTCACTAAGCGGCGTTTGCCTCACAGCTAGTGAATTCATGCGGTTGGAAACCTTAAAGCAGTTGAATATTTACCTATTCCCAGACATAAGAGTCATGCTTAGTTCAAACATTTGCATTCATAGATATGAAAATGGGGTTATACTTTCAATTCCTCTTCAGGCTATCACCAAACAACGACCGAGGAAGTAGAATGAAATAGCGAAACGTGGCCCCATAATTTCCAAACCGAGCAGCACCACCTGAAGCAGATCATAAGACAGTTAGCCGCGGTTATACAGTGCGTGAATACCGCATTTGGTGACCGACAAGGCGGCCGACAAACAGTAGAAAGATATGAAGTATTTAAAGTAAACAACATTCCATTGCATATTAGAGTTGTCCCCTGCTCAATGGAAGAGATCCAATAGGTGTGTGGACATTACTCAACAAAGTGCTAGCCCATATGACCTATATGATAACCTTCCACTCGATCGGATCGATTTCCTGCCCTGTCAGAAAGGTGATACTGCGCCTTAGCATTACTTCTAAAGCAACCATTTCGGTCTCGTCCCGGGGTGCCTGGGCATACTCTTCTCCTTCGCGAGCTCTTCCCTACTCCTACATCGCCACCAGATATCGACGAGCCCTTCCACGACCACCACGGGCAAGCGCAGCATCAGGATACGTTGAAAGGCTTGAGCATCCAGCCTGTGACATCGGGTGACGTCGGCTTCGTTACCGCCGTTATCGACAATCCGGCGAACCTTCAAGACTTCTTCCACTCACCGCGGCTTAGTCCCTCGAACGTGGTGTCCAGTCGAACGACCTGGCCAATATCGTTCTCAAGCCACTGGGTAATCGTTGCTAGCTCCTTATAGCCACGATATCGCGACCTATTAGCAATATAGATAATCTAAGATTAGGCCGAGCTAGGAGGAGAGAAAGATATTTATTCGATTTAAACATGAGTAGCGACTTCTGCCCTAGTGAAAGTGAAACGCTTTCTCGGCCAACGAAACGAAGCCATTAAACATGTTACGAACCGGCCTACGAGCAGGTCACATACAAAGCTGTGACGACAGCTAATCAATCAAGAGGCAGGTTGCCCGAAGGCCGAGTCATAGAATAGGGCTAAGGTAGGGGCAGTCACATAAGAATTAAACAGCCTCGCTTAGTGCTAATTAGTGAGGATTAGTGTACTTAGGGCTAAGCATCACTAAACACTATTAAGTAATACTAAGCATAAAAGAATATATATATATAGTTATTTTATAGCTTTACTATATAGTTAATTTCGTTTATAATTATATCTATACGTTTTAGTTATAATCACTTCGCTTTTAGTATATCAATTTACTCTATACTATATACTCTTAAAGATATCGCCTCTTCTATACTTGCTACTTATTTAGAAACCCTTATATTGTTGACTATAAGCCTTGCCTAGGTGCCTATGGGCAGGCACTCAGCCTTGCTAGCATAACAAGGAACAAGGCTAAGGCCCCTCACGCATGCGGGGTAAACTAGTCTAAGATAAAAAGGGTCTAGAACAGTGATTTCTAGGCATGAAGTTATGCTTAGAAATCAACTATTCTATCTTTTTCTATAGGTCTCTTTTAGGCGCCACTTAACGTCTATATAAGGAGACCTTCTCCCTACTATAGAGTTAAGTTCTTTAAGCTTCTCACTCATTATCTATCTATAGTCTCTCATTATATTTAAGGTTTTATGCTACTCTCCGCTCCACTATCCACTAATAGCCTAGTCCTTTCGACAGGTCATAGAGCTATTAGTAAATAGCTTATAAATAATCGATATAAAGCGTAATTAATAAAAAGAAGAAGAGAGGAATAAGTTTTCTTCTCTAAGAGGGTTTTTTCTACTTAAAGAATAAAGTGCCTTAATATAAGCTTAAATAGTTTAAGAAGTATAGAATTAATAATAATATAATATTATTTATTTTTAGACTTTAATAGTATAACTTATAGTGAATCTTAAAAATATAGGTGTTAGAGACTTCTTAAGCCTTAATAATAACTATATCTTATTCTTTTATGCGAAGTATAGTTAACACTATATTCTTTACTATAAAATCGAACTTAATTTATAATAACATTATAATAATTACGCCTTTTTTAATAAAGATATTTAAATTAATAGATAGCGAATTTAGTTTAGAGTAATTATATAATATAAATAAAATAATATTATATAGTTATTATTAAGGAATACTATAATATAATCTTATCGCTTTTTTAATTGTTAAGTATTTTATACATTATAAAAAAATAAGGTTTTTACAGAATTTTGCAAAGTATAATACTTGCTCTATATACAAGATTGGTATATCGATAGGTATAGAATCGATTGGCTAAAATATACTTAATCTCCGACGCCTAAAACAAAATAGACAGGACTGAAGGAATGGCATGGTGATGCACCTATAGAGCCCTCGAGGGGATATGTATCTTTGCATAGCACTTACAGGCGACATTTCATGGTCACGTGCTCTGTAAGTGCCAAATCTGCTCCACAGAGCAGCCCACGCCACTTAGATCGACTAATCAATCAGTCTAACAAGAAGAGACATGTATTTACCGTAAATTAGCCTTGCACCTGATATCTGCGAAGACCATTTCCCGAAACGGCAGAACAGCCTTCGAAAAGGGGAACGACGGTGCCGGCGATCGAGATCGTTAGCCCAGAACCAGTATCTTCTATTCAACGTTCAGCTTGCTGCCCGTCCGAAAAGGCTTATGTAAAAGGATGACACCTTTAAAATCAATCCCTAACATACGAGACAGAAACCGCGAAAACTTCGACCCTTTCACAATGTCTCCTTCAAAGACCTTCGAAGACAAATCAAACGTTTCTCGATGGATGAACGCGCGTTGATCATGTCAACTTTGTCGATAACGACTGAAACTTCGTCCTATACCATCAATTCTGCTAGCACTTCATCCGAGTTCCAAAATCGGCATCGTTCCAACAAGTGTTCATCGTAAGTCCCAGACGGCCCAATACTTTGTAGAATGTTCTCAGGACCCCCAATGACTTGCAGATCGTAGGTACCTTCAGATCGACTGGATAATGTCACTGCCTCTGACCAACCCTGCAGCGTCCCTTTCCCTTTCGACGGTTGCCCGTAAGCAGTAAATGATGCCCAGCTAGCGCTCAATTTCGACGATAGGGCAATGTCGGAAGTCGAGGATTGACTGGCGTACCGAGTCGCGGCCTGGTTGAAGACATACGGAATGTCACTAAAGTGCGAAACACCGTAATATGACAAGTTCAGTTCTGCAAAAGAGCCCGAGAAGACTGTCTGGTTCAAGGCGTAGAGGTAGTTCGAAGTGGTCGTTGATGAGAAATTGGCGTTGGCCTCCAACATCAGTAGACTTGGGCAGGTATACCCTGCATCTCGCTGCATTTGGCTTGCACGGAAGTATTGCACTGAAACGTTTTCGGCTGTGTCATTGCGGAAGAGGGAGGCTGGATAGAGGGTCTGCACAAGTTGGGTGTTTTTAGGTGAGAGTCCCGGAAAAGCTGAAGCCAGCCATTCTGCCAGATCAGAGTCGGAAGCCAGAGTGCTTGGGACGAAGAAGGACCCGTCATTCTCATTCCATCCTGTGATTATGTCAATGCCGTGTAAGAATCGGCCGGATTTGAGCAAGTTAGAAGGCGAGTCTGGAATAAAAGGGGATGGGGAAGTAGGAATAAAGACGTCGAGTCCCCCATCCGGATTAAGGGTCTGTTCGTAAGCGATAGCTGTGGACAGGATGGCATGCATTGGCAATTCACGAAGGCAAGACAACTCCATTTCGCTGTTGGAAGATGTACAGTTGAGCAACTGAACCACCTGAGCAGTATGCACGGCTGAGAGATTGCTCGCAGTCCCTGTATCTGCCGTAGGGCCACCAGATTGCATGATCGCTCTTTGGAAGAGACGAACTGAGGAGCTCGCCCCATAGGCTGTGATTTGTAAACCAATACCTGTTGCACCGTCGCTTTCTCCGAAAATGGTGACTTTTTCGGGGTCCCCTCCAAATGCGGCAATGTGCTGGCTAACCCAAGAAAGCGCCAGCCGCTGATCCAAAAGACCGACATTCAAGGATCCCATTGCGTTGAGTGCCGGCGTCGCAGCGAAGCCAAAGATGCCGAGACGGTAATTCATCGCTACATATATGACTGGGGATCCAATATCATGGGCTCTGGAAACCAACCCATTTGGATCGTACGCAGAATCATAGATTTGACCAACGGTGTCTCCCCCGCCATAGATGAAGACCATGACTGGCAACTTGGCAAATGACGATATGTTAGCTAGCCGGTCGACTCGAAGGGTCAGACAGTCCTCCGAGATTCTGGTAACATTGTCGAAAATGGGAAAGGTTGGGAATGGAACCTTCTGCTGCGGGCATGCCGCGCCAGGTTGACTGGCATCAACAACCAAGTTATCCGGGTAGACGTATGGCTTTGGGGCCGCGAAACGATTTTTGCTGCTCGTATCTTCACCGAAACGAATGTTGAGGAAGGACTCCACACCATCGGCCAATGCCCCTCTGAACGTGATGTTTTTAGAGCTATTAAGATTAATCGTAGGCTGTATTTCCGTACTTCGATGTTGCGGAGAAAGGATCGAGAAGCCAAAAGTACAGGTCGACCAAAAAGCGAAGAAAGCGAAGCGTCTGTTTACCATGCTGCAATATGCCCAGTGATTTATTGAGTTATGGCTCAAGTCACTGCATATGGGTACAAGAAATACCTTTTAAATAAAAGGAGCGAACTTGATTAAATCTATAGTAACATTCTTGCGCTTCGTTTTTAAAGCGAGTGGGGCCTCGACAGGTCTGGTTCAGGAGGAGCCTTGCCTTCGGGTAACCAAAGCCAGCAAGCAGGTAGAAGCTACATTTATATTAAGTTGATGACGCGACGACCTGCGTAGGCCAGTCTCACAGTCTCTTCGTCCTGCTGGCATACCGCTAGGCTTATACTGTAACACGGACGTGTTTTGAGCTATTATCTGCCTTTGGGGTTCGAACATGGCGCCCGGATTGAGTTTTAGGCCAGCCGACTACGAGAGCTAACGTGTTGGCCGTGATCCCTGCCGTTTTGGGAAGTTTCCGCGAGAGTGGGGTAATGGGTATTACGCACAGCGCCTAATCAGGTAAGTGTGCTGCCCCGGAGCATGTTTTTCCGTCCCCGGAGCGCGTCCAGTACGCGCCGGGGTGCGTTTTACTCACTTTAACCATGCAACTCACCATGCAACTCACCATGCAACTCACCATGCAACTCACCATGCAACTCACCATGCAACCCGTCCTTGGTTACAACAAAAACCCAGGAAAACCCTATTGCGGAGTACGCGGAATGGATCCTCCATCGACTGAACCTCTAGACGACGCTGTCACAGCACAATTATATGCGGAACTATGCTTCTGGAGCAATGAAATCGAGAACGATGCTTGGGAGACCTTTCTGTTGGAGGAGGATGAGACTCCGGACGAGGATGACAGTGTCATCGATCCATATGAGACCCTGGAAACCTCTCACCTTCCATTCGCTTTACCCTCCTTGAAGCGCTCCTTCGACTCATGGCAAGAGGCTCTAAAATGGCTCGATGGATGGTCTAGTACTCGCGGATATGGCATGCGCAAAAAGGGTGCTGGCCGCAAGAACAACGCAGGCAATTTCACATCATATTATGTGACGTTGGACGCGTTACGTTCGCAATATAACTGATACCGGAATGAGCGGGTCAATGGGAGGTCGGGGAAAGCCCATGACGCGGCGTTCAAGGTCTAATGCTGTCTCTGATGATTAAGATAGGTAGCTGTTGAGTGTTCGATGTTGGGACACCCATATGGAGATCAATTTGCGATAGAGCAAGGCTCGGCCTGCTAGATGGTGACAAATTCGACCTGTCGTGCGACAGGGTTGATATAAAACCTCGTTGGTCGAGGGAGAGCGTTGTCTGGCTGCTGGCTGCTGGCTGGCCTAGGCACGCATCTTCTCGTCTGAGCTGAGTTCGTATCATGCTTCTTTTTCGGCCACCTTACGAAGTGCAAAGCGCAAGTTCGAGAGAAGGGCAGTCAGGCACTCAGCGTAGAGTCGGTCTCCCTTGCGGCAATGGCGCCACGGTACAAATGACAGCGACGTAATGAACGAATAAGATTACACCACAATAGCCACTAAGCTCGGCAATATTAGAGCCGCTCTTGATATTGACACAGCTTCGCTTGCAAAACTCGAGCAATAAGGCATCTGAGGAAGCTCCTGGCCAATGTGCTGAAGCCATAGCAGGGTGGGGTAAGCTAGGCAACTATGCGGTTCGCATTGTTGCCTGGAAACACTTTCCTCAAGTATCATCTGAATCCCCAGGGCGCTCGTAATATCTTATACGACACTTTGGCGAGGGTATTTTACTTGAGCCATATTGGTCTTTGTAATCATGTCGACCGTTCGATATTTCGACTCCATTCCTCACGTTGTCCGATATGGCATGCGGGATGAAAAGAAAGGCTCATCCTGGACCCTCTTCTATCGCAATGCTGTGTGTTTCCGCGTCTCGGTTGCGCGAGGCGACGTGGAAGGAACGCCATTTGCGACCCAATGGCTTGAGCTTAACAAGGAGGGCAACCCTATCGGAGAAGGCGTGAAGAGCATGCTTCAGCGATGGAACGACTTGTGCGACTGTATCATCCGCCAATGCTTGCCTGTGCTACAGGAACTGGCTCCTTCCACCCGACAATGGAAGACACTTGAGGACTATCTGCGCACACCGACATATGAGTTGAAGCTTGTTGTGGACCAAGATTTGAATGATGCAGTGGCGAAGGTCACCAGTGGTCCCGTCGAGAAGCCTTCCTACGAGCACCACCTGGTGAACTTCTCAGTGTTCCAGTCGTTGCCGCAGGATCTCCCGCGTTACTGTGCACAAGACTTGACTGTGCTTGGACAAGGGAAGAATTGGCGCCAACCCCCGGACAAGGTCCATACATCAAATGGTGAGGTGCTATACTTCATGTCCTGCAACAAACATTCCAAGAATGAAATGACGGGCAAGATTTCGAATGCCTCGCTCGACATAATCAACGCCTATTCTCGGCTGCATACAGGCTCAGAAGACCTCACAGGTATCTACATTCCAAAGCTGCTGGGAGTTGTGGTCAGTGGTGCAGACGGCGAGGTCGAGGACTGGGATGCGGAAGGCAATCCTTCACCTGACATGGGTCAATCTGTTTCTAAGGAGGCGGGGGAACCACTTGTGGCCGGCGTGCTCCTGACCTATGTGACGAAAGCCAAGTCCTTGAAAGACGGGATGAAAGTGCCCGCCGACCCAGCTGATACCGAAGGCCTCGCGACAACCAAGGAGAAGTGGAAGGCGCAATTGAAATCGGCGGTACAATACCTCCACGACCACGGCATTGCGATTGGAGGTCGCACCGACCCGGATGGTCCTTGGTTCTACATCAACGAATACACTGTCCACATTGCCCCTATAAAGACCGACGAAGGCTCTGCGGAGATAGACGTGGCGTCGCTCAAGGACGCACATGCTTGGCTCATGATACAGCCACATTGCACCATTCTTCCTGCTGAGGACCAACCACAGGAGCAGGAGAAATTCGAGGAGCAGAAGGCTGTGGATTGGGAAGCCGTAGGAAAATTGTTCCAGGACCTGTGAACGCTCTCTAGCCTAAGGGTTGTAAAAGCCTATGTTCACTGTTAAAGAGCGCAACATTAGACCCTTCGAAATGGTTCAAGACAAAGAACAGAGCTTCTTTGATAGTTGGAGCCTAAGGAGATTCCCTTTACTATTAAACCATGGCGGGCAAAACATCATTTCCGATCCGTTTGTGCTCACCGATGGCATGTGCAGGTCGATGCTCATCCTGAATCGCGCGCTTAAATATGACTCGCAGTACGAAGGTGACTAACAGACTCATTTTCCAATTCAAGTCGCCTCGAGGCTGACAAGTTGCCAGTGGTATTTCAAGTCAAGATCAAAGGGGAGCAGGCGCCACACGTTACTCTCTTCAGTGGCGGTACGTTAATACTATACTCATCGCCACCACTGGTGCCAAACGCTCACCATACAGTAACAATTGTCTCGACCTTCATGAGGCTCGCAGCGCCTCGCTCCACCAGGGCGCTTCGCCAACTAGTGAGATGTTCAAGGCCGTGGATAAGTGTTGGTCCTTGTGCAGGAATAGGCACTAGTTGAGGGCCAAATAGGATGAATTGTCGAGTCTAACCTCAATAACTAGAAGGTCGACTTCTACCTATTTATATAGGCAAAAAGGAGTGAAAATCTCCGCCTGTTTGAGGCATTCCTCGCCGCGGCATAAGGTTCTCGATAGACCTAGATGGAGGTCCGTCGATAGTTGCCCTTCAACCTCGCACAAGCGTTCCTTTTGACAGGCAGTGATATAGCTAAGTGAGTGACTATGTAAGACGGTGCAGTAAGTGACAGATAGACTAGAAAATAATGAGGGTGGTAACGAGAATTATAAAGACCTAGGCGGCGGAGTATCGCGTAACTCAGCCCGCTCAATAATAAAATGTCGTTGATGAATCGACATTATAGTTGAGTCATGGCAGCTTTCCCTCATGTACCACAGTATCTAAACGAAATGGGCTTGGGAAACACGACGTCTACTCTCATCATCGTCGGCATAGTCTTTGCAATTCTCCTTGTTGTCTTTCTCGGGCTTCTCGTCCTGCTGCTTATGGTTATTCATCCCATCCGAGAAAAAAAGGAGACACCCCCACAACTAATAAATAGTACGTCTTACGTCTACGTTTAGGCTTCAACTAAAACTCAACAGAAGTAGCGATAAACTACATAAATAAGCTATTATCAAGACTACTATTTGCCGGCACGGTCCAAACCGACAATGATCAGAAGAAGCAAAGGTCCCGCCTTCTACCGTTCTTAATGGAAGACGACGATATCGAACGAGAGAATGGAAGACTCTCCCCACTATTTCGGGCGTACGATCGAAATTAACGACAGAGCAGGAGATTTTCAGGTCTACCGCTTTAGATTACTCCTTCGTTCAAACCCACCGTGACGGCCACTACTAGTCACTATGTAGGTAAAACTCTATGGCCTCCTACGCCAGTTCCACAAAATCTGCGGTCGGATAAAGAGGAGGTAACTCTTAGTTTGGATCAGGGAATCCCAATGACTCCTACTCGAGGATCAAGATCTGTGCCAGCCAGACCACGGCCAAATGTGGACATGATTCCAGAAGAGCAAGGTATGCCTACCTGAGTTCGTTGAGCAAACGACGTCGACAGGCCCCAAATCCTCCGCCTTCTCCAGGACAATGGTCTGGCCATTGAGTGTCATCCACAAGAACGGAGAATGTCCTCCAATAGCCCGGGAATACGCAAGGTTCGTGGCGGATAAAATCGTTAGAGAGCTGGACAAATTGCACTTAGCGGACTCTAGGAAGGTGATTAATAGACCTAAAAATGACCAAGATTGATATTGTGCTTTGCAAAATTCCGTAAAACCCTTATTTTGTTGCAACGTGCAAATCACTTAACGATCAAAAAAGCGATAAGATTATATCACAGCATTCCTCAATAATAACCACATAATATCATTTTATTTATATTATATAATGTTGACTATAGCCTTTGCCTAGGCACCTATAAGCATGCACTTAGCCTTGCCAGCACAACAAGGAACAAGGCTGAGGCCCCTCACGCATATGGGGTCAACTGGTCTAAGACAAAAGGGTCTAGAATAGTGATTTCTAAGCATAAAGTCATGCTTAGAAATCAACTATTCTATCTCTTTCTATAGGTCTCTTATAGGCGCCACTTAACGTCTATATAAGGAGACCTTAAAGACCTTCTCCCTACTATAGAGTTAAGTCCACTAAGCTTCTTACTCATTATATATCTATAGTCTCTCATTATATCTAAGGTTATATGCTGCTCTCCGCTCCACTATCCACTAATAGCCTAGTCCTCTCGATAAGGTCTTTATAAACAGATTAGGGTTCTAATTGAACGGTCAATTTATAGTAAAACCCGACTTGACCCGACTCTCTATATAGTCTATATATAATATAACGAGGTGAAAAAGAGAATAATTACTTTCGAATAGATTAAATTCGAAAAGAATATAGCTAATGGGTTCACTAAGTCACTATTAATGACGCGTTTCGAACGGTTTTAACGAGGTATAAGTCTTGAATCTCTTCGAGAATATTTAAGGCATTAATATCGCCTATATACATATAATTATTAACGAACTTACGACTTATAACTTATAAACTTTCGATATCTAATAAGTTTAGCTTAATATTTTTTACGAGGTTCATAGCACTATAGAGAAGTATAGAGGGGTACATGGAACGCCTAATTTAGCGGCTAAGTGGGAGTGTTATTACATTGTGAAATGATAGCCTGCCTAATTAGGTCTAGTGGTATTGATGGTCTTAAAGGGGGTCTCACTCGTGTAATTATGACTTGACAAGCTTAATATCACTCATAATCACAACATTTGATGGGACTTAGGGAGGCGAGTGAAGCAGTGTATAGATTGATACTCTGTTAGCTATACGGAAATAGTTTGTTAAATTGGAGTTCTCGATATCGCGAACGACTGTGCTAGTAGGCTGAACATAAAGTGATCCTAGTATCCTAGACCAAGGCATTCTCAGCCTCGCGGTGGAAACGCGCAAGCTTCCAGCGTTCCCTTCCAGCTGATTAAAACCATCGACAGAAATGCCCGTAGGCGACCATACCGATAGCCACTTGCTGGTCGTTCAGTAACCGGAGCCACGCTATTGGTCTTTCTCAGTTGCCGCTTATCGTTTAGATTGCCACCAAGCGCTCAAGACCTCTAGAGTCTTATCAGAAGGAGGGTTGTCGCTCGAAAGGGCCCTTGTTACATATTCGGAGCCAATGCAGCCGCATTAATCCTTGCCGTTGTCTACCTTTCATGAGTCTGCTCCGTTGACATCAAACGACGCGGAACTGGCATGCACGCCGTGGTGATGTTCCCTGTGTAGGATCAACTCGGCAATTGAGGAGATATCGACCGTTCTGCCACCGCGGGGGATCTTCGTATTATCGGATCGAGAGCCGAGACGTTGTCCGAGGTGGATGACCTCGCCGGCTCGACCAGCTCTTCACTTACCAAGTGCCATCGCTCGCGCGTCGACAAGCCAGGACGCTGTTGTTTCGCAGAGGCAGAGGGCCATATTCATCCCTTCCTGTGCGGATCGCTATTGTCCGTGCGCCAGTATGAGCCAACAACCCTTTGAATGCCATGTTTGTCACAGCCGCTTTACACGAAATGAGAACCTCAAGCGGCACTCGGTGCTACATTCGCGCTCACAAGCGGATCCCTCGCATGAGTGCGATTATTGCACAGCGACATTCTCAAGGGCCGATCTACGACGTCGCCACATGAAGAAGATGCACCTAGAGCGGGAAGACCTCCGATCCACAAAGCGGCTTCGGCAGGACACGTCGACACTTGGACACGGGCAGGATGCACAGATATCTTGCCCCAGACAGCAGACATTGTCTGTATCCCCATCAAAAAGCCAGTACAGCTTGACCCGGACCCAGTCCAGCGATTATGGCTCGCTACCGACGGACTACTCTGGCCGGAATTTCCACCCACAGGACGAACAACTTCGATTCCACCACGACGCTCCCCAGTATGGCGAAGACGGTATGATTATCGCAACCGCCAGCCCTACAAGCGTTGGAGGCGACGATTCTGCGATCGGCGCGGCCTCGGCAGCAATGTTGGTCGAATCGACACACATCAGTCAACCAGTTTTCCACGCGACTGGCGCGGACCAAAGACTACAGTTAGGCTCCTCGGCTCTCAATCTTTCTTGTCACGCTGGCGCTCGAGTACCGCGTACGAGGTCGTCATCGCCGCCCTCCACGTCCAGTCCAAGTCAAATGCAGAACAATCTCAATTCCCATAGCACTAGCACTTCACCGTCAGGTAATTTGCAAGGCCATCAGAAGGATTGGTTTCCCTCGCCGGCGCAGATTGCCCGAGGCGTACACCACTACTTTGCGCACGTCTCCAACTTTTTCCCGTCTCTGCATCAACCAACCTTCGACAGCGGTCGAGCCGCTGACTACTTGATTCTCAGCATGCTTAGCCTGGCCTATCAATATGACGAGGACCCAGCCTGTGGTGACGCGTTCAATTCAGGCGCGAGGCTCTCTGCGCGCTGCTTCCATCGTGCACGTGTGCTCCTGGCCTCAAACGAAGGCGTGACAGCTGACTGGTCAAGCGGCCTAGCCATGATCTAGGCATATCTGCTGCTTCAAGTATGTGCCATGATGTACCTCTGTGGCGAAGACTCGGCGCATGGCATACAGATGCATTCGAAGATCATATTCCTCGCGCGTTCCCGGGGCCTGATGCAACCAACCCCGACCCCTGCTGCAGCGAGTGAGGATCTGGGGGCTTTGTGGCGAGAGTTCGTCACGGCCGACTCCCACAAGCGAACATTGTTTGCCCTCCACCAGATGGATGCGCTATGGTACCAGGTCCTCTCGATCCCCTGGTCACTCTCGCACCTGGAAATCAAACACGATCTGCCTTGTCCGGAAGACTGCTGGGCGGCGACCTCATCCGCGCAGTGGGCGCACCGAAGGTTGCTTGCAAGGCACACTGGCCAACCGATGCAGTATGGAGATGCCATCCGACGCTTTCTCTGTGCCGACCCAGATGTCGATTCGATCCCGGATTTCGACGCGTAAGGGGCCGTCAACATCGCTCAGTTCTTGATCTCCAGCGTTCGCGAAATCTCCGGTTGGCTGACGATGACTGGGAGGCTGTCCATCGAGATATTTCAACCTCTGAGGTCGTCCCTCGAAGCTATCCGCCCACTGATTCGACACCAAGTCGATGCGGGGGGCACGAAAAGTTCGACGTTGTGTGAGGCGACGTGGCAAATGGCCATGATCGAGTTGCAGACGTGGTCTCCAGCCCATACCGGCGGCATCGTGGGAGGAAGTGTAGATGCATTGTTGCAAGAGTCCACACACCTTACACCGTCTTGCGAGTTCCTGGTGCAGACCGACACGGCCAGGTCCATTCAGCCACATATCGACTGGTTCTTGTGTCAGCTCGACACCACTCCGGCCCCCGGCTCGGAACCACCATGGGTCCTTCTGTACGCTTACAAGGCGTTTCTGATCGCTTGGCGCTTGGTGTGCGGAGCCTCTGTAGGTGCCATGCAAGTTGTAGGCGTGGTGGATGGCGACGTGGAGGGAGCTCTGATGTGGGCGCGAAAGGTTTTTGAACGTAGACAACGCTGGCAGCTCGGCAGAATGATCTTGACGTGTTTGGACGCCCTGGCAACATAATTCGCCGCATTCCTCAGGCTTGGAATTTGTGGGACCGGCACTAAACCACCATGTGGTAGAGCAACAAGACGAGTCACTTGGGAGAGAAGGATCTATCAGGGAAGAATAGGTTGGAAGAGGAGACACAAACTTTGTTGGGATTGTAGGATTTAGTTGCTGAACGAGGATGAAGAGGTTGAACCCTCGCGCATTGATTGTCAACCTAGAACAAGGGGAAGGGGATCCCAGACTCGATCTTGACTCTGAACCTAGCCGTCCACCCAGATGATAGGACCGTTCTTTTTCTCCATCTGTTTTGCTTCATTCGCGATTGTTTTGGCAGCTGCAACGCATGTCATGCGGGCGATGGAGTAGACCGGGTTGGCAAAGCTCAGCCGGATGAAGTGTCGATGGATCTTGATGATCTTTTGTGAGCTCGAAACGCTGCGGAGTCCCTATCGTAGGGTCGGGCCAAGACAGCATCCGTCGTACCACTGTAAGAAAGAGTCATGGTTTGTAGTCGGCCACGTTCCAGATGTTATCGACGCTAGGAAGAAGCTAATTCTATCACTTCGCGAAGCCTGAGATGGCCGCATCAGCCACGAACGATGCAGGAACATCGTGATCACACTGTGTGTTCCTCCGGTTCTTGGTTAGTCGTGAAGCTGGGTAAACCCGATAGACAGACGGATCGTACTTGTCACCACAAACGGGGAAACAGATGCGTCGGATTGCTTCGTTGTGCGAAACCCCCAACGTACAATGGGGAGCGGAGCAACGATTGAAGATACATCTACTTGAGGCTGGAGGAAGGTCGAGATCCCAACGGTACGAGATAGATCAGGGATCTAGCAGCGGGCAATGTGGGTCCACCGTTCGCACCGTACGAAGCCAGGGGCGCCGCCAATCGGGTGTTCACCTTTGCGCGGTAACCGGTACGACTTGATAACGCGATAAGTTGGAGCGCTGCTGTGTAGGTTGATTCACTCAGAGATTGAAGACCGTAATGTACGACCAGATAGCCACGATGTTTTTCAGACATGGAGACCTCCGACGAAATCAAATATAGAAGTGATGAATTTTCCTTCCAGGCCGGTGGCACCTTGCTCTCACGACTCCTATCTCACGAGTACCACGATCTCCGTACCATCAGCAGGAGCCAGGTCATCGTCGACATACACTGGACATCCAAACTTCGATTGCTGTGTGGCCCACGAAGCACTTTGACCAGCAAAAACGCGCATCTGCTAGACTGAAATGGCCGTCACCTACGAGCCAAGTCCAACATTCATCATCCCGACCGTCGATTTAACGGCATATCTCAAAGACCCCAATTCGCCCGAGGCCGAACAAATCGTGGAACAGGTACGCACTGCGTGTGCCACGAGTGGCTTCTTCCAGATCACAGGGCACGGTGTCTCGCAAGCCCTCCAAGAACGAACTTTTGCAGCGGCAAAAAAGCTATTTGCTCTTCCTGACGAAACCAAGCGTACATTGACCGGCGATCCTGGTCGGGGATATGAAGTGCTTGGTTCCCAAATCTTGGAGGCGGGTAAGAAGCCCGACTTGAAAGAGGTACGTGTCTACGGTTCTGGCAGAACGACTCGACGGCTTTATAGATCGCGATGTGGGCCTGTAAGGACATAGTTTCGTGTTGAAAGGGGTTTGCACGTTGGCCGAACGTGACTTGCTGACCTGATTGTCATGTTCAGGGCTATTTTGTCGGCCGCGAGATCCCCGGAAACAAGCCCCCTTTTCGTCGATTTCAAGAGGCCAACATCTGGCCCGACCCGAGCTTGCTCCCAGAAAGCGAGTTCAAGGATCCTTTGCTAGAGTATCACGAGACTCTGTCCGAACTTTCATTCCACGTCACGAGTATTCTGTTTCGTGGGCTTTCCAATTTCGACACGAGCATCTTCACGGACTTTTGCAAAGATCCCATCGCCACCGTCAGACTGCTCCATTACCCTCCCCACCCGCCGTTGGCAGATCCCAATCTTGTCGGTGCCGGTGCTCACACTGATTTCGGCGCTCTCACCCTCCTGCTGCAGGACGGACACTCGGGGCTTCAGGTGTTGAAAAAGAGCGTGGACCAAGATCAATGGATCGATGTCCCGCCCCAGAAGAACGCCTACGTGGTCAACGTCGGCGACTTTCTCGAGTCCTGGACCGGTGGCGCCTACAAGAGCAACATCCACCGCGTCATCAACACCAGCGGCACCGACAGATACTCGATTCCATTTTTCTGGGACGGAAATGCAGACTGTGTCATCAAGCCTCTCGATGGCTCCAGGGCTGAGGGGTATACGGTGGAGGAACATATGCTTTCGAGATATGAGAAAAGCTTTGCCTGAGTAGGGGTTGCTTGGGAGATTGGCAACGTTAGCGAGTTGTTGAAATAGGCGATGTATGATGCGTGATTCAGTCAAGGGAGAAGCACTTTATGCAAATGTTGACATTCTTTGAATCAGTCAAACCGCCAGAGTGAAGACCTTTCGTGACATGTACAGATTTTTCGCCGTGGGAACACTTGTGAAAACAGACGCTATCTGATTTCCAATATTTTAGCTGCTCTCAATGCTGTATCATCGCATAGACAGGTCTTTGGTATGGAACTTATGCCACACAATGCAACAAAATTGGGTACATTTCATACATACTTTCTCTGTGGCCTCAACCTGGCTATGCTCGACTTTTCCCGAATCCGTCGAATGACTTTTCGAGCAGCATCCTTGATCTGATGTTCGTCTGCCACGATGAGTCGGCCGTCGTCCACCACGACCTGCCCGTCAACCAGGACGGTCTTGACATTGGCTGCAGTGCAAGAGTAGACAATGGTCGTCAAGGGGTCGACCCCGCCGCTGAAGACCTGGTCCGCGTCGAATGGACAACACTGTAGACTTGACGGGTCTAGCACGACAAGGTCGGCCTTTTTGCCGACTTCTAGGCTTCCTACCTCCTTCTCAAGGCCCAACGCTCTGGCTCCGTCGATGGTGGCCATCCGAATCAATTGTTCCGCTTCCATGAGCGAAGGGTCGTTCCGGCTGCCTCTCTGGATCAGAGCTGCGGTTCTCATCTCCTGAATCATGTCATAGGTGTTGGCACACGGAGCCCCGTCTGTTCCCAGGCTGACGTTGATGCCGGCAGCGAGCAGTTCCGGCACGGGAGCAATGCCAGACGCAATCTTGCAGTTGCAGCTGGGGTTGTGAGCAACGGACACCGAGGGGTGCGAGACATGGTTGTCATCTCGCGAAGTTCGAACTTGTTGTTGTTGGCGTCGTTGCAAGATCGGCAGGTCTTTTGCCAGGTCCAAATTAACCATGTGAGCCAACACGGTCTTCCGGCTCTCTCCTTCGCCAGCAATCAGGTTAGTGCGTTCGCAGAACTCGACTGGAGAACAGTTGTAGCTGTCACGATAGATCCATAGATCCGCCGGTGCTTCGGCACAGTGCATGGTCAGAGAAATATCGTGCAGGGCACAAGCATCCCCGATGGCCTTGTGGGAGGCTTCGCCTGAGCCTCTGGGCGTGCCGGCGGCCATCCAGACACGAATACGCCCTCCATAAAGCCCATGATATCTGCTGTGTGCGTCCAACGCGCTTTCAATAGACATGCTGGAGATGTCCCTGTCGCGCGCATCTGCCAGGACGCCCGGTGCCTCCGGCTTGACGAGTTTGGCCTTGGACTGTAAGCTGCAGGATCGAAGACTCAAGGAAGAGAGAAAGGCGTACTAAACAACCCCTGATGCCCATCTCCTCCACGGCACGAACCACATTATCAAACCCACTTCGGTGAGTCAACATGGCTTCCAGAAAACAGGTCGTGCCGCTCTTCAACATCTCGGCGATGGTCAATCTAGCAGCCACGTAGCCATCTTTCCCTTCATAGTTGGCTTCGAGAGGCCAGATTGAATCGCACAACCAGGAATGCAGTGATACGTTCTCGGCCAGTCCTCTCAAAAGGGACTGAGTCAGATGAGCATGAGTGTTGATCAGTCCGGGCAGTATGATGTAGCCAGAGGCATCGACGATCTCGACATTAGGAAGAACTTGGCTCAATAGGTCTGCACTCTTTGCGATCGCCACGATCCGATCGGCGTTGACCAAGAGCGCACCATCCAGCCGTATCGTGTTCTGGGCATCGACGGTGACGATGGTGGCGTGGACGTACAAGGTCGATCTGTTCTTCATTGTGGGATAGTGAACGGAGCGATGAGAAGTCTGCACGGTGAGCCCTCGAGCCAGCTGCCAGACATTGGACGTTGCGACACAGCTTATATGTTTTGCAGATACGAGCGTCTTTTCAACACTGTCGTACCGAGAAGATTAGGCAAAATCCCTGTTGACCCAAACGACTGTGATCTAGACCATCAGTGAGGTACTCCTGCGTACAATCCACTATCCGCAGGAGATAGTACGACACTTCAAACAGCCAATGCCGGTGGTTTATCGCGGGCCAAATCTCGTACGAGAGAATGCAACTTACCCGAAGATAAGTCTGAGCGAGGCTCCACAATCGCCATCAGAAATGCGTCTATCAAGACGACCTCTGTACGAGGTACATATCGATTTGAAACGAGATTTCCTATGATCCAGAATAGCGCAGCACATAATTCAAAGGTCAGGTACGAAGAGTTCAATGCAGAATGCCAGGATAGTAGCAAGTGGTGGGTATCATCGGCTAGTTCAACTGGCTTACCTCGGTGGAGCGTTGGGCGAAAAGTGGTTAGTGTTCCCAAGACCCTTCGTAGAATGACAAGTCCTTCAGGGATTAACCACATCTCTCATAAGGCTGTTCTATTCCGATGCTTCGAGTTGGGCGTTCAGTTCTTTCTATGTTGAAGTGAGTCAAGTGAGTTATTTCATCTACTTGTTGGAACCATGCTCTAGACAACACGAAGTCGAACCGTAAAACCATGTGTCCTGCGCTGGGCATGAAGGTGAACTCCTCTCCTGCATCACTAGACCTTGTGACAATCTTCAGATCAGGCAATCTGTGAATTCTAGAGGTGTCAAAATGCTTCCACTAGTACTTGTTGTATTCGACCACGAGTCCGACCCACTTGCTTCGATGAAGGAGGGTATATCCGGTGGGCTGATATTGGGTTCCTCGAGTGCCAGACAATGTCCACCGATCATACATTGCTCCAAATGGTCTTCTTGGTCACTTCGGTAGATGAGCTGGTCTGGGGATCTGCGGGTCGGAGACTGGCGATGGAGCTATTCTTTTCAAGTCCGATCTGCTACAATCAAAGTCAGAAACCAGAATGAGATGAGAACCTCGCGAATTATACGGATATTCATTACCAGATTGGACATGTACCAGACACCCTCAAAAGCCATGGATCGATACATCGAGGATGATATATGTGGCCGCAATGTAGAATTCGTACCTCCTCGGGAGGACTGAAATTGTCGACGCAAACGGGACATTCACCTAGCAAGTTTGTTAATACAGGTCTGGGTCATAGCACCGAGGTGTCATACCTCTCCTAGCAGCGCCTACGATAGCTTTTCCCTTGACAGAAATATTCGCTTCTTCATCTGTCTCGTTGTCCATTTGCGCTACACGTATCACAGTGCCATATTTCACCAGAGGCATCGAATCCACAAACGACTTCGAGACGGCAGTCTTGCGCTTCTCTCTGATAACCTGCCGATATATGACGGGCATTGGTGCCGGTTCCGGGGGTCGCCTTTTCCCACTGGTCCACCAAGCTAGCACAACGATGAAGAATATCACACCCACCAACACCGAGATGGTGACGACAGTCCTGCTCTTGGAGGTGCCGGTGGTGGCATTGGGAGGCGCAGGTGCGGTGGTCATGGCATCATGCCCCTGTCCCGTGGCAGTGGGAGATGCCATGCTGTTATACCAACCTCATCCCTGGGTCATCAGACGGACCACCTATCGATTATCAAACCGTTTGATCATAAATATCTCGTACTTGAAATGCGCACCTTGTTTACACCGTGTAATTACATTGTGAGACGACCTCCCGTATATGAGGCATTTATTGACATGGACTGTGGAGTTGACACTGCCCCCCGATCATCAGTTACACGCGCGCAGGACTAAGCGTGGGGTGGAAAGGTGCGTAAAAAGATTCTCGAGGATTAGTCCCACCTAAGTAATAGGTGGAGCTTCGTAACTCCCAGGGGCCAATCGTGGGGCGTGATGGCTATAAGCTACGACGGCTAAGCTGCCCTAAGAATTGCTTGGCTTTGTGCCATTTCCAACCCTCGTACTTTACACCCTCGTTCTGCCAGCAGCAACACCGAGGCTGCGTGCTTGATAGTCCAGCGCGTTCCTTCAGATCCTACTTTCATCCCACGGGGCTAAGCCAGTAAAAGGCAGATCAGGAGATGAAAAAGTCGCCCGAGCCAGTAAAGTGAGACGGATAAAAAGGCTCTCCTCGTCAAAACAGTATCCACCATTCCAATCTCGACGCGATTCCAGCCGTAAGTCGCTGAAGGGGGGATACTGCAGCAAATCCAGTGGCTATGGAATGCTCTTTCGGTGAACATCCCAGCACGAGGCTAAATGGTGTCATACCCTACACCCACATTCCCCGTACAATCACAAAATCCGATTGTTGGGATTGGTGTTAAGCCATGCCCACGGTAAGACGGAACACTCCCGGCAAGACGGGATTTCCACTCTTGTTCAATATCACACACGTGTGGCGTTGCCGATTCACATGCCAGATCCATTCGCCCTTGAATCCGTCAGTGTTACTCGTTTATGCACCGTGTTCGATACCTTTCGTCGTGCTGGCTTTTGTCATTCTCATTTCTTGCTTGTTCCACTCCTTATCGGTGGGGTGTCGAGTTTCCGTCTTCTCCCTTCTCTCGTCAACCCTTTGCGCAAGAGATAAATTCCTTTCGATCCCCGAGGGTGCCTGGGCCACCTGTCATCAGGCTCTGGGGATAATAGGACTGAAGCTACTGTTCGAAGTTGCTGGGGCGGTCTAGCTGTCGAGGTCAGGATCAACATGGCGACTACAATTCGCATTGCAGATGAAGTTCACCCCAAGACAGGTATAGAATTCACTAGGACCGATACCCAGTCATCACGGAATCCAAGAAAAGGAAGCATCGGTGACGATGGCATCTACAACATCCGTTCGAGATCCCGGCAACCATCTCGTGCGCCATCTGAATACAAACTTGATGGCGATCCCGGGCTGCGCAAGGAAGGCGACTTCAAGCAGGTGCAGGTATGTTACTCCCATCTTTGAGCACTTCTGATGCAGAGTCTGACACATTTGCGCAAGGTGTTCAACGGTAAAATGCTTCTCTGGCTGGCGTATCAAGCTACCGGCGTCATCTATGGCGATATCGGTACCAGTCCTCTCTACGTCTACTCTTCCGTCTTCACGTCTGCGCCCTCCCACAGCGATCTGATCGGCGTGTTATCCCTCATTATCTGGTCGCTTACCATGATGGTCACGGTCAAGTACGTTTTGATCGTCTTGCGGGCCGATAACGACGGTGAAGGAGGAACTTTCAGCACGTACTCATTGTTGAGTCGCTATGTATGATGGCCAACAACCTATACCACTCTTTTTGTGAGAAAAGACTGCTGATAAATTGCAAAGTTGAACATCACAAACCGCGACCCAAGAGAAGCTTCCCTGGTTCGGATGCGCCGTTACGCTTCTGGCGACCTCGAATCTGCAGGCCGCGTCATGCGCCAGGGCATCGAATCGCACAAATTCTTCCGCGGCTTGCTCAAGGTGATGGGCGTACTAGCCGTGGCCATGGTCATCGCAGACGGTGTCTTGACTCCTGCTCAGTCCGTACTTGGAGCTGTCCAGGGCGCAAAAGTCGTCAACCCCAGTCTGTCGAAGGGCACGATTATCGGCATCACCGATGCCATTCTGGTCGTGCTATTCCTGCTCCAACCACTTGGTATTACGAAGATCACCATTGCTTTCTCGCCCATCATCCTCGTCTGGCTCGCCTTTAATGCTGTGTTCGGTATTTACAACCTGGTCAAGTTCGACGCATCCGTCTTCAAGGCATTCAATCCGGGATATGGGTTTGAGTTTTTGATACGCAACGGAGAGCATGGCTGGAGACAGCTCGGCGGCATCTTACTTGCTTTCACTGGCGTTGAAGCACTTTTCGCAGACCTTGGTGCCTTCAGCAGACGTGCAGTTCAATTGAGTTGGCTGTGCTACGCCTTTCCGTGTCTGCTTTTGGCATATATTGGCCAGGCCGCCTATATCAGCGACCATCCCGATGCTTATGACAACCCCTTCTTCAACGCTGTTCCACCAGGGACCATATACCCGGCACTGATTATCGCTATTCTCGCTGCTATCGTGGCATCTCAGGCGATTATCACGGCGACATTCCAGGTATGATTCCATTGCACATCCTGTGCAATGTTACCGTCTCTGACCGTTCACAGCTCCTTCATCAAGTCATGAAATTGTCCTACTTTCCACAACTCAAAGTCATTCACACTTCCAAGATATTCCATGGTCAACTCTACATACCTCTGGCAAACTGGCTGCTTATGATTGGCACCATTCTCATCGCTTCCATTTACAACAACGTAAGCACCGGAATTGTGTGTGCGTGCTCCGCTGACCTCTTTTTAGACGACATCCCTGGGCAATGCCTACGGTGTTTGTGTCATGTTTGTCACATTCTTCGATACATGCATGGTCGCTCTGACAGCCATCTTCGTGTGGCGGCTATCGCCCTTTGTTGTGTTCTTCCCATGGCTCATCATCGCCTGCATGGACGGCACCTTCCTCTCTTCTGCGCTCACAAAAGTTCCGGACGGTGCGTGGTTCACCATCACTCTGGCGGTTATCCTTGCAAGTGTCTTTCTTTTATGGCGATTTGGTAAAGAACAGCAATGGTTCGCCGAGGCAGAAGACCGCTTCCCTACAAGCCACTTTGTCCAAGTAGGGCTCGACAACCAGTTGCAGTTGAGTAAACGGTTCGAGGGCGACCGTCTCAGCACAATCAAGGGATTCGGCATATTTTTCGACAAGGCTGGCGAAACGACGCCGATAATCTTCAGTCAATTTGCACTGAAACTCACAGCTGTACCTGAAGTCATGGTTTTCTTCCATCTGCGACCACTGGAAACTCCTTCTGTGGCTCCCTCTGACCGCCACACTGTTTCCCGGCTCTCCATCCCCTACTGCTACAGACTGGTGGTGCGGTACGGGTACAACGACGAAGTCATCAGTCCGGACCTCGCGGGCGTCATATATGAGCAAATCAGACTATTCTTGATGAGTCGAGACCCCAAGTCTCTCCTCAATATAGGTAAGGAGGGCAATGACGGCGAGGATTATGAGCCAGAACCCGAGCAAAATGGCAGCGGTAGTGGTGGTGGTCGTGGTGATGGCGGTGAGTCGCATGGCGCTGAACTTGCTCGTCTCGATGCCGCATACGCGCATAAAGTCATGTACATCATGGGTAAAGAGCAGATGAAGATCAAAGCCAAGACGAATTATTTCAGAAAAGTATTGCTCTGGGCATTCCTATGGATCAGGGACAACACACGGACCAAAATGGCCAATTTGAATGTTCCCATGGATAGAGTGATTGAAGTTGGATTTTTGAAACAGATTTGATATGAGAGAGAGAGAGAGAGAGAGCGCCTCGTGGAGTTTCGATCGACCATTGGGCTGATTCCGACCATGTATTGGTTGTTCTCGGACACATCCACTCTCCAGATAGTGCTTCGCCAGTATAGGTACCACCTACCCTGAGGGATATCTCATCTAGGAGGCTCATGGAATGTAGGACCGCGTCATACCTTGACTCACATACGAGTGCGAGTATGCATGCTTTGGGATGTCCCTTGCCAAATATGTCAATATAAATCCCGCAAGATTCCTCGCCTCCGATGTAAGCCAGCGAGCGCCAGGCTGAGCTAGAGATGAGAGCTGAAACATGCTTTCTTCTTTTCTCGCTTTTACTACTCCGTAGAGCACGCTCACCGTCGCCATATTTCTCTCACTACATGGAATCAGGCAGGCTGTCAAAACGAACAACCACGACGTAGTAAGAAGATCCAGTAAGATGGGTATCGAATGCGAAAGGTGGTTAGCGCCTTGTATTGCAATGGGCTTAATGGTCATGGTATGGCCCCTTGTACGGAGTATGTCAGGCGTCCAAAGTGCATCACCCATTCTCGCATATGCAGCCTTCTGACAAAGATCTGTCCTCTAGCTCAGTACAGGGTACCGAACACTGGCTCTGACAACGGAGTAGAGAGAGCGAGTATGACCTTTGACAGGGCTCTTACGGAGAATATGGGTTCGTTATGCCCTGGTGATGGCTCCAAGTCCTCCTCACCTCGTATAGACCTAGCCAAACCAAGTACAAGCCAAACCCAGTACAGACCAAACCAGACCAGTCCGGAATGACACGAAAATTGATTGATCAGGGTTTGCTACCTGGGTTAGGGCTGTGCAACCTTTATGCTGCATGGATTTACGAATGTAACGGCGTGAACAAGTCCTTGGTTTCGCATAGAAAACCCATAAAGGAGGAGAATCAGCCTGCATAGGGCGAATTGATGGCTTACAACAACGATCACATATAAATACTCCTTAAAGTACCGAGGAAGCAACCTTGCAAGTCAACAAAGTCAAAAGACAAGATCAAGATCCAAACCATCCTCAGACACCTACACCTTAGCTCACTATCTTTGTCCGTGAAACTGCCTCTCTTCAAAACACATAATGCGCGTCGTCATCATCGGCGCCGGCTTCGGGGGCCTCTGTCTCGCCAACGGTCTCCAACGCCATCCGGACATCGAGATCGAAGTGTTTGAACGACACACCGACCCAAGTCACGAACTGGCAGGGTACGGACTCCACGTCGGCGCAGACGGGAAGAGAGCAGTACGCCATTGTCTTGACGGCGCGAGTTTCCAACGATTCCTCGCCGCCACCACGCCCGCAGGGAGTAAATGGGCATTCCGCGACACGAACCTCAACACGATCGCGTTGCGAGATGACGCCAAGATCTCAGCACGTCCAGCGGAAGATGTCGAGACACGAGCGGTGCATAGGTTTGAGTTTCGCGATATCCTACTCAAGGGTCTCCGACTCCGGGGGGATGGTGGCAAAGTTCAGGTCCACTGGGGCAAGTCGTTTGTTCGGCACGAGGAGGAGTTTTCCGATTCCAATCCCAATGCAAATGGAAATGGGAATGCGAACGCGAATCGAGAAGAGAGAGGGGCCGGGAGTGGCAGTATTCGCGCGTTCTTCGAAGACGGAACAAGCGCACTCGGAGACGTGCTCGTCGGTGCGGACGGGAGCAAGAGTCTCGTGAGGCAGCAGCGGTTGCCGGGTCTGAAGAGGGAGGAACTGGGTGTCGCGATCATCTGTGGAAGATACCAGTTGACTCCTGACCGGGTGAAACACTTGCCCGAGCTGATGACTGATGGGAGTTTGAATAACATCGTGCCCTGGGGCAAGGGGTGGCTCTTCCTAGCGAGTTTCCCGAGCACCGAGGTCGAAGACGTCAAGGAGGATTACACGCTGTGGGCGTACGTGGTTCCCAAGGGCGAGGTTGATATGGAGACCATGAAGAGACTGAGCGCCGAGGAAATGAGGGATCTGGCCTTGGAGGGCGTGGGGGGGTGGAAGGACGAGATTGTCCGTATCGTCAAGGACGTGGATCTGAGTACGGTCAGCCCGATTCTCTTGAGGAGTATGCCGGTGTTGAAGGACTGGACGAGCAGTAGGGTCGTGTTGATCGGCGACAGCGTGCACAACATGACGCCCATGGCTGGAGTCGGGGCGAATATCGCGTTGAGGGATGCGCATTTGCTGAGTGATTTGCTGGCAGAAGCTCAGGATGGGAAGATGGCTTTGATAGAGGCGATTGCCAAGTATGAAGTCGAGATGAAACGGTATGCCAATGCGGCCGTGGCTTTGTCGAGACAGATTGCGAAAGGGGCCAGTTCGACGTCTGCGATGCAGAGGTGGGCATTTCATGGCCTGTTGAGGCTTGCACAAGCGAGCCCACGAGTCATGAGGCATACAATTGGTGCTGGGGCTTTACAGGATTGAGGGTGAGGTAATGTTAAGAGATAGATGACTGCCGTGTGTTGTTTGCAAAGATGAGAGAATACCACCATGTGTGCGGACCTAGAACACCACAAGTAGAATGAAAACGAAAGCTGCATTGCTGTGTGTCATGCTGTAGCAACTCAAAGAATCTCCCATCTGATTGTATCTGATTTGTCTGTTTGTCCTTAATGTCGAGTTTGTTCTTCCCCGGCTTGGGCAATTGTCGCTACGACATTCGTACACTTGAGGTACAGCATCCTTGCGTTTGCCCTGGTGAACATCTTGATGTGTTGCACTAGCAACAACAAGAGCGCAATCCAATAGTCTCAGTCTTGAGGCATTGTGTTTGCTGCGCAGCCAGACAAGTATATCTGCCCTTCAATTCAACCACAGCATTTGAGTCGACAAAGCTTGTACCCAATTTCACACACGCACGCGCATCAACCACAGATACAGCGATTTCGAATCCTCGACAAGTCCAACAATCTGAATCTTCAATTCATCATGGAAGGATCAATGACCCAACGTGGTGCAAGCCACACATGCACACCCCTCGAGTTTCTGGTCGCCGTTGCGAATTGTATCGTCTGGCTCGTGGCAGCATATGCTCTATATGCCAGATGGCAAGAGAAGAGACATCTTGCAAGACAAGCGGTCGCCGAGAAGCACAACGTGTAGTGGGAAAGAGCGCCACTGTGCATTGTGTGAAGCTTGGGTGAGGTGCTTGCGGGAGCTGGGTTTGGAGGAAGAGGGAGACCTTGGCTGGTGCCCCCGATGGTGGTGGCGTATGCCTCGAGTGGCTCGAAGCAAGGCATTCGAGTGATCGGGTGGAGGTCGTCAAGTCATGGAGCTGAGAGGAGATTGTTGATACAAAGGTGGCCGTCGTTGACAACGGTCGTGGGGCTGGGAATGGCGAGCTCGTGTCTCGTCTCGTGTTTCTTCCGGGGGGAATCAACGATGGGTCTGAATCATCGCATGAGTAGCGAACTCTGGTGAACCAAACCAGGAGTCTTCAACCCAGAACCAGCTCAATGTCAAATGATATGCAAGCTTGCCGGAAGGTCACCGCCACCAAGACCCTCCGCTCTTTTTCTCCTGTTTGTTCTTCTGCTGTTCAGCGAGCTTCTTTTCCATTTCTATCTGCTCCTTTTCCTCCTGCTTCCTGGTCATCTCAATGACTTCTGCTCTCCGTTTCTCGATGGCGACAAGCTCTTCCTCACGTTTCTGCCGCCGTTCCAGCACGCCAGCGAACCACTCTTCCCGCGCGGCATCTTCCTCGGTCTTCGTTGCGAATTGGACCATGCAGCTGTTCATTGCACGGTGTTCGGCTCGACAGGTCCAAGCCACACTAAACGTCCGTCCTCGTGCGCAGTCGGCGAATTCTGAAGCTCGCCGTCAGATCCTGGCCTGGACCAAAGCTGTACATGTAGGGAAGAAGAGGACTTACGTTTGATCTCGTCTGCACATCTTGCCCGAACACGAGCATAGTAGAGTTTCCGTACTTCTGATTCCTGCGATGCAGATAGTGGAAGAGGATTGTGGAGGTTATTTTCTGTTCTGGTCTGGGAGGATGGACGAGGTTCGGGAATGATGGGCGGAGCCATGTCCATTGTTGAGATACCGGAGTCTGAAGCTGTGGTTATAGAGGCCGAGGAGATATCATCCTCTGAAAAGTTCAATGCCGTAGCTTGAATGAGTTGCCGGATGGTCAGTCAGAGATCACGTAGAAGTACAAGCATGATCTACGAGCTGTGAAGTCGAGAACGCACCACTTTCTTGGGACCCTTATTAGTTACCTTTCAGTGGGTTGCTCAGTGGAGAAAAGTCACACCAGCCAGACTCGACTTTGTGTCTGCGCCTCCAAAATCTTTCCCCAACTATTTCTGGTATTGCTTGAATAAAATAAAAGTGAACGAGTTTGCAGCAACAAACAAACTATATTTTCCAAGTCTCTTCGGAATACACAATATCCTCAGGCAGTAGATTCCTGCGCCTATTTTCTGTGCCTGACTCTCCCCGAAACCACATTCTTCACTGGACAAAATGTCCTCAATGCGCAACGCCGTCGCTCGGCGGCCGCATCGCGAACGGGCGCAGCCTGGAAACCGTGAGAAATGGGGCATCCTCGAAAAACACAAGGACTACTCCCTCCGAGCACAAGACTACAACCTTAAGAAGAAGAAGCTTTCACAACTCTCCGAGAAAGCACGAGAGCGAAATCCAGATGAATTCGCCTTTGGCATGCTAAGCCAGGGCAAGGCCGGGCTTGGGAAACACAAGGCTTCGGCCAAGGGCGACGGGACATCTCCGGCTGGCGTCCCGTTGAGTCACGATGCGGTTAAGCTGTTGAAGACGCAGGATGCAGGTTATTTGAGAACGGTTGCGGCAAAGGGCAGGAGAGAGATTGAGAGACTAAAGGAAGAAGTTGGGCTGGATGCAGTCACGTTGAGTTCGAAGGGGGGCAAGCATAAGAGGTTCGACGAGGAACAGCAGCAGCAGGGCATCTCTGCGACGACGAAAGGGAAGAAGCGGACATCGAGTGGCGAGGTTGTCACCCACGACGTAGTCGCTGCCTTCCGCGTTGTTGAAGAAACGGGTGCGGTGGAGATGAAGTCTCATCCAGCAGAAGATGACGAACAGGTCCGGATCGAAAAAACAAAATCAAAGTCCAAGAAAGCCCTGTTGGCAGAGCAAGATGCTGCAGCACGTCTGCGGACAGCGCGTAAGAAGAGGCAACGGCTACAGGAGATGAGGGTGACCAAGCTAGAGGCGTTGAAGAAGAGACAGCGCGAAGTCCTGGCTGCGGCGGACCAGTTGGATTTCCAACGTTCAAAAATGGCCAGGACGGTAGGAGGAGTCAACAAGAATGGTCTCAAGTTCAAGATTCGTGAGCGGAAGAAGTAATGCTACTCAAGTACCTAGGTACCTATCTTATGCCAGGATGATGGAAATGATGTGATCAACGACCAACAACCAAGTTTTCTTTTCTTGAGCATATGCTTTCTCCTGTTCTTCTACGTCTACCGTAACTATGACTGTCACTCTAGCTTCTGGTGCCCGCGGTCAAGCGAGCGCAAACTATGTACACCGTCTACTTGAGCCGACTCAAACACCTGCTGCGACAGCCTTGGTGACCACTTTACCGAAATCAGGCTCCATGCCGAGAAGGAAGCCCATGCCCTCGACTTGTTCCTTTCGGAATACCTCACTAGCTTTCAAGAAAGGGAAGAATCCCCAGTGACCGTGAGGCAAACCCGGATACACATTCATTTTTGTCTTGATGCCGTGCTCTTCTCTTAGGACGCGCTCAAAGATAATCGCCTCGTCACGCAATGGGTCCATTCCGTCAACCTGGAAGAAAGTCGGAGGTAGATTGGCATGGCCCCTAGGGTGGTTGAAGACGGCATACCAGACGCCATCGTCGTCGTCAGGTTGATAGCCTCTCATGAACATATCAATTGCCGCCTTTGGCAACACAGCTGCGTTCTTGTTCTGCTCGTACGACAGATAGTACTTTTTGTATTTCTCAGGAACTCTGGTGTCGGGGACAAGCGCCGGGATGGCCAGATATTCACCTGTCAGTGGAGGTGATAGACCCTCGTCTCGAGCGACATGTGCCAGCACAGCTGTGATGTTGCCTCCTGCCGACGTACCACCTATAACGAATCCAATCGACGGGTCAGCACCCCAGGACTGGGCGTTTTCAGCTGCCCATTTCAAACAATCCCACGAGTCCTTGACCGCGTAGGGAAATTTCCATTCAGGTCCTAGTCGGTAGGTGGCTGAGATGCAAACAGCTCCGAAGGCTTGCACAAAATTCCGGCATGTCTGTTCTTCGCCCTCTGGAGCACCAATGCAAAAACCACCACCATGGTACATGACAATCAATGGACTACCTCCCTTGGGAGGTGTAGTAGGCTGATATAGCTTTGCGCGGACCTTGGAACCATCGCTGGTAGGGTAGTGGAGCTCGGTTTGCTTGATCTCCGGTGGTGGTTGACCTAAGGCTTCCATCGCAGCGGCATTGCGCTTTTCAACCATGACTTTGAAATCGTCCAGGTTGTCATAGTTGACTGGTGGAAGATTGGCTTTCTCCAAGAACTGTATGCTTCATCAGATCATGGTGTGAGGACTGGAGAGCCACACGTACAGCTTTGAGTTCTGGATCAATGTCCGCCAGCGAAAGCAGGTATTTTTCATCTAGATATGAAGCCATCGTCGTCGATACTATGAAAGATGGATGGACACAGCAAGAGAAGAGGTATATGGCACACAGGTGGTTCAGAGGTACTTTATCCTATTCCTTTCCCGGGGTGGATCACTACAACGGCAGAGGTTGACTTGTGCTCGTCGAATACTTGACCAACATTATAAATCACGGATGATGCTGTCCTCATAGTCAAGGTGGGGTTGGGTGTTGAACGGAGCACGCAAGTCATCATTGACTCGGATGCATCGACGTCCCGCGGGTCAGTCTTCGCGACTGGGGCGGTACAAACTCATGCATAGCTGTGGCAGCAAAAGAATTGTACCGTCTGTCTGATAATGTGTAGCATCGAGGACAGTATTACTTACCAGTGGGTCACGATATTCCAACCGTCAGACACTGGGCTGACCTTGTCTCCGCGGGGAAGCTCTTCGAACCGACCTCGGCACGTCGCGAGCATCCCTTCATTGTTGACGACGGAGATATTGGAGACGGCGTCTTGACCCTACTTTGATTCCACGGCCGGTCGAGTATTGAAGAGTTTCTGCTCGGGCGAGGCTTGACGAGATGACTAATGACCAGCTCTGGATCTTCAACTGGTGGTCTGGCTCGCTTCATCGGCGAGACCTCAGTGGGGGTCCAACATCCTCGTGGTAGCCGTCGACCAGACAATACAATCTTGTATCAGAGGGCGTGCCAGGGGAGGAGGGGAGGAAAGGGTGGAGGAGGGGCGGCCCGATCATGCGACTCCCTTTCTCGGTGGTAGTTGTACATATTTAGAAAAATATAGGCCGCTGATGAAAGGACGGCAAAGCCTCCACTCTCAGGCTTCGGACACGAAGTACTCGTCCTCGTGTTGTACTCGTACTGGCTCGAGGAACTGTTCGGATATGACAACCAGCCGGGGTTGTGTTCAATACGAGTCCACAGGTCAACTTCACGGTCGGCGGCAGCACGTTCGGAGAATTCGTTGCAGTCTCAGGCTAGTGTTTGAGGACTGCAAGGCACGTCCTCCTTTGTCGCCCACCACAGGCTACATGGTGGCTCTTTCTGGCCTGCTGAAACATAAATGAGCCCATGCCAGGATGTGCCAGGATATCCATGAAGGCAGGCATGGTCGCTCAACGTGGCATGATCTGCACAGGGAGGCTGGATGGTCCGTTGCTTCCAGGGACAAGCGTCCACGACCTTCCTAATTGCATCTGGGACAAGTCCATTCGGACTAGCATCGTGAACAGCAACATGGGTTTGCCTCTTGGTCTAATTTCGATGTGCACAAGTGATTTCATTTTGGCCCAGGGAGCTGGACACCCTGCTGATGAGTTTCAATCGCAGCTGGATCGGCATCTTGGGTACCGAAAAGCCCCCGGACGTTTGGCGTGGACCAACTAAACAGAAGCAGTAAGCCTGGTGAAGCCTTGAACATCCGGCCAAAGATCAAACATTCGGGGAATGGAATGGTGGAAGAAGAGGTACCCCGCTAGGCAGACTCTACCGCTGTTGGAGTGTTTGAGAGTATTGGATAGGCCGATTGATGTATTCTTATGGGCCCAGAAACGCTCTTTAGGTACGGGACCAGCGTGCTGGCTGCAACATGATGGCGGCGGCGCCATCCCGCGGCACCGGGTGAAGGATGCACTGGAGTGTTCGAAATGTTTCCCACTCTTCTAGCCCAAGTCACAGGCGACAAGGGTCTCGTCAGACTCGGGCTCCTTTTTTAGATCGATCATGGACGGGAGGAATGGAACGACGCCGGGAGAATGGGGTGGGAACAGAAAGGACGAGCCGCGCAAGAATTGAGACCTCGACGTAGCCGATGGATACTGTGGGTGATGGTGAGCATGTGAAGCGCCGGTGTCGGTTGGATCATACGGAGTAAATCCCACCACAAATACTTTTCCTGGTTGGTTCTGTGAAAGGAAGCTTGTAGGAGAAGCAGAGCGGAAGCGAGAAGAGCAAAAGCAAACAGATGATGCAGATGTGATGGAAGCCAATACAATACTGGGTACTTGACAGGATGAAGCACACCACCTGTGACGCTGCTTGGTGTGGTGTGTTGTGCAGCTCAGGCCTACACAGTACAGTATAGCTGAACTCGAGAGGTGGTGGTGTTGGTGTTGGTGTTGGTGCCCCTAACCCAGTGCGAGTACTAACCACCAGCATTCAAAACATTGACTGTGGCATGTCAACACCTAACCCTCACTCAGTTAGGTACGGAGTATCTACTGTTCTGTACATACAATTGGTATGAAAAGGTATCCAGGCATCCTGGTACTGTATCCCTACTTCTGGCTCTAGGAAAATACTCCATACGGATACTTTAGGCAGAGTTCCTTAGTCCACGCCTGCGTGAGCCCCCGTCTTCCTCCCTCCACCTCGCCTACCTGGGCTGGACCTACAATCCCGCCACGAACCACCAGGGTGAAGTACCTAGTCAACCGTCCTTACCACGTACAGCAAGGCATCTCAGAATTTCCGTCACTCGCAGCGCAGTCACTCTCCTCCTGTCGATATTGTGTGTTTCTCTCGTCACAGTCGCAACCTTCCTCTCTCCGACTCCGTATCTCTTCCTCCCACGCTTCCAAGGAACGAGCACACAAATCACCCTCTGTCTACATCATCGTCGTCCTCCATTGGCCTGTCCTCGACCGTACCATCGACCGTGAGAAGATCCCTTTGGGGGCTGTCCTCTCATTTTCGTTCTCTTCGCGCCCTCATCCCTCACCTCATCCCACTGATTGGTTCTCTTCGCACCCTCTCGACCAACCACACAACTTCTGTGCGAGACAAGAGAATCCAAACACCATCCTACCCTCGTCCTGGTCATCAGTTCCAACAATAGCAATCAGCGACAGCCTTGCATCCGCTCCTCCCTCACCTTCCGTTATCGCTGGCTGTCTATCTTTCTGTGGAACCTGGGGAAGAGGAATTGTCAATCTACGCTGTTGTGGTACGCCTGTCCCATTGTCCCCTTACTTTGCTGCCCATCCCACGTACTACGAGCGCGACTCTGCTTTCCAACTTCTTCTCTTGCTGCCGGTTTCTGACTCTGATGTCTTAGAAATTTGTCTTTGTTGCCTGCCTGCGCTGGTTCGCTTTCTGACGCTCCTTCATCTACCGCCGAAGCAAATCTACAATCCTTGCCGACTTTCAACATACAAGTTCTCCGTAATCCGCCCTCTTCTAATACGACGACGAACCCTTGGAAACGAAAGACTCTCTCGGTCGCATCTCGCCGCCTCCTCTCTTCACCAATGCGACGATAAAGCTCCCGTCTTATCTACAAGCCTACGACTCACTCGAAGCGCCACTTCAAGTTGAATCCAACATGCTGGCATCTCCGCCGGCAATGAATGGCGACCATGGACCTATGTTGGATAGAAACAACATCATCAATGTAAGAGATGGAGAATCACTCTACCAAATATGTATCAAATTACGTCGCCGCTTGTCGGGCGTGCCGGGATTTCGCCCGTACCTGGAAGAGATGGAGGAGCGCGAGGCGGAAGGATCCGATCCTGTGTCCTCGCTCTGGCAATGTTTTCGGAGCGGTCTGCCGTTACTGACCATATACAATGCTTCCAACCCGGAAGAAGGGGACCTCCGGGTAGACACAAAACGACCCGAAAGAGTAGGAAAAGAGGCTGCCTTCCTCTTCATCAAGGCATGCATGCAACAAATGGAAATCCCCGCCGCCGACACCTTCACTGTAACAGACCTTTACAGCGACAACACAACCGGTTTTGTGAAGGTCACCAAGCTGATCAACAGGGTGCTGGATATATTGAAGCTGAGTGGGAAGTTACGTCCCTCGACGGATAGCGAAGGCTCTCGCGATGGTGCCGACAGCGCCTTGAACGTTGGCGATCAGGCCCCCAAGACTTTGACGAGGAGGCAACACATTCTGAAAGAATTGGTCGAGACAGAGCGGCAATACGTGCACCATCTGCAAAACTTGCAATCCCTAAAGAAGGAAATGGAAGAAGTGGGCGCATTGACTGGTGATGCTATTCATAACATCTTCCTCAATCTCAACAACCTTCTGGACTTCGCGCAGCGGTTCTTGATTCGAATAGAGCAACAGAATGAGACTCCCGAGGAGCAACAGAACTGGGGTCGACTCTTCGTTCACTACAAGGATCCTTTCAGACAGTATGAGCCATTCATTGCAAACCAGAGAAGGTGCGAAACCACATGTCAACAGGAGTGGGATAGAATGGTGGAAAGGGCAAAGTCCCCACTGGCGCAGCAAATGTTGGCAAATCCGACCATCTTGAACGGTTTCCTCCTGAAGCCATTCCAGCGGCTGACCAAGTACCCGATGCTACTCAAGGTTGGTGGTTCTCGGACCCCGGGTGATACAAGTGCTGACATTTTAGGATCTTCAAAACCAAATCTCCAACAATGTTCTCAAATCCGACCTTTCAGACGCAATAGCAATCATTCAAGATGTCTTGATGCAAGCAGACGCCTCGATCGACAAGGAAACTCGGGACGATGCTCTTCAAGATTTGACCGAGCGCATCGACGACTGGAAGCAAATGAATATTGCCACGTTCGGCGAGCTTCTTCTGCTCGGGACGTTCAACGTCATGAAGGACAGCGGGATTCGATCGGACGAGAAGGAATACCACATCTACCTTTTCAGCCGCATCCTCATCATGTGCAAAGATGTCAATGCTAATAAACCCAAGAACAGGTTGGCGAACAAGCCATCATTCAGTCGGAATGGGAAATCCAAGATGAATTTAAAGGGACGCATCTATTTCACAAATGTCACCAGCGTGACATCGCAGTCGAACCCTGGAAACTACGCTCTGCAGATCTCGTGGAAGGGCGAGGCTGCTGCCACGGAAACGTTCATCATCAAATTTAAGAACGACGAAACCCTACAGAAATGGCATACCATGATTGAAACGCAACGTTCGTCGTGTATGCTGGAATCAAGAAATACAGGCACTACTTCCGACACTCAACTTCTGTCCCTACAAGGGATGAGTATGGAAAATCCATACCTGAATCAAGATGATGACGATGATTACAGCCGGATCTCCGGAACCACTTATGGAGGCACTGATGCAGCAGGATATTCCGAGTTCAGCATGAGCAGGAATGCTTCGAGCACAAGCTTGCGCTCACGATCGGCCACAGGAGGCAGCGGAGGGAGTAATCCACACTTGTCAGCCGGACGCATGCGGGTGCCGACTGGTGAGATGGGAGGACTGTCGTTGAACACGCGTGGACTGCCCATTCAGTCTCCTCAAGATTCATACGGTAGTTCATATTTTTCTCCCATTGAACGAGATTCGACACCACAGTCGACAGTATCAGCCCGATCAAGTTCGCAGTCTACATTTTCTGGCTATCACCGGGGGGCAACTCCGGTCAGCGGTGGTGGCCAGCGACCTGAGGATTCGTACAGGAATACTGCCCCAGCTATGGCCCGAAATCCCAACGGCCAGCCAAGTGGCAATCCGTATCTGATAAATGGTAGACGGGGTCCTCCACCGGGCCCTGGACAGCCACGCATGCGCTCTGCGAGTAGCCCTGACGTGCATCCTCTGGTGCAGCAGAGCCGCAAATACGTGTCTGGAGAGCACGCGCCGAGTGTTCCTCCGATTCCAGCGCATGTTGCCAAACAGATGGCGCCACCCGCCAGGAGCCAGAACAATTCCCCGAACAACGGCCCACCATCCCGGCAAGGCACGCCCCAACAGCCTGGCCTACCTCAGGGACCACGCCCAGGTATGCCGAACCAGAATTACACCTATGACAGCAGCTATGCAAACGATCCAAGACGACCAGGTCATGGCCCGTCATTGTCACAGGGGCGAACATTCTCTCCCCCAGTTTCATCACCCTCCAGCGACGGAGACGGATATATACCAAGTCAGCTGAAAGCCAAAGTATGCTTTGACGAGAACTATGTTTCCATGATCATTGCCACCAACATCCAGTTCCGCTCGTTGGCTGATCGTATTGATGCTAAATTGGCGAGATTCACCAACCATTCGATTTCGTCTGGGTCGGTACGACTGCACTATCGCGATGAAGACGATGATCTCATCTTGATCGACAGTGATGAAGCTGTACATGAAGCATTATTAGACTGGCGTGAGACACATATTTCGAACGTGGCAAACCCGCAAAATGCAGAACTGTTGCTGTATGCGCATGCCGTCAATCGTGAGGCCGTTGCAGGTTGAACAGAGCGTGCTATGATGGAGGATGACTATTCTAGCACTACAGCGTTTAGTGCAACTCAGCCGTCGAGACCCGTGCCGCATCACTGGTCGTCCAAAAGTGGACGTTATACAGGAGGCCTTTGTGCTGTTCAGCATCGTTACACAGCTACTTTGTGATAAGGTCGAGAAGATGCGGCATGGGTTGACGGTTCAATTACTTTCAAACGAGATACGAAGTGACGGATTATGAAGTTGGATATGGATAAGTACATGGAATAGGGCAGCTTAGAACAGGACATTGCGAGGATGCGTCTGTGTATGCGTGGGGAAAGCCAGGCCAGGGTCTGAGTATAAAGAACGATGAGGCCGGTTGGCTGTTATACACAACGTAGGAGCTCTTGTTGATATACTTGATGTCGAACCTGATGATGTCCAGAATCGACGGATATACGGAGTACTACAAGCTACCAGCAGTGGACAGCAACGAAGAGGTCTCCTATTTTGTGTCAAGGAATTTCTGAGTCTCCGGTCAATGTTCCTCTCCCTGTGATCAAGTATAGAAGAGAGTGACCTATCCGTATCTGTATTGTGTATTGTGCCAAAGCTGCTGAATGTCTGTGTATCGGAGAGCAACTTGAAGCTGTTGTTCCGTGGTACAATAAGGAGGACAAGTACTCCGTACTCGTACTCCTAATCCCCTGACCGAGGTACATAAAGATATGTACGGCCCTTGGCGTGTCTTTCCGAACTCCGATACCGCTGAGCAACGTCCCCGTACAGTAGACAACAGGCATATGTTAATTATGCACCTTTTTCAGTACGAATTCACATGTACAGCTGGGAGATAGACATAGAAGATAGATGCAGCGTCTCTACAGCCAAAGGATTCGCTTTGTACATATCTCCCTACACGCTCCATCATCACACCAAGCTCGGGTACTCGTCAGGGGAAGCCGAGTCGAATTTTCGGAGCCAAACCTGACTTTATCACCGCAGCCATCAAGACAGTTGGCAACGTCAAGGAGTAATCAATCATGTCTACGGCACCATTAGCCACGCCGGCGGCAGCGCCAGATACAGCAACAGCAGCCATGAAAAGCCGAATCATCACACACATGAACGCGGACCACGCTCTTTCTCTGCGATTATACCTCATGAGATACGCCCACGTCCCACTCGGCGGTACGTCAGTTGCCGAGTTGCTCGACATCTCACTGGACCATATGATTCTTCAATCCGGGTACGGGAGACACGTGGTCGCGTTGGACCCGCCTATGAAGTCGCTCATGGAAGCGAGGGAGAGGCTCGTGGCAATGCACAATTGGTGTCTGGAGGAGCTGGGACTGAGCGACGTCGTGGTGGACCGGTACGTCCCTCCGAACCGCGCGTGGCAGGTCGGCCTGAGTGCGTTGTGCGTCTTGATCCTCGCGACGTTCCCGTTCAGAGAGGCCCTGCTGGACCAGGGGACGGTGCCCGGGCGGGTTTGGAGCGCCGGTGGGACGGTGCCGTGGTTGGCGCAGCTGAGTTACACACTCCAGCCGCTCGTGCTGGGCGTGATTGTCGTGGCGCATCTGGGTGAGGCGGCGTGGATGGCCAATACGAGGTTGAAGAGGCACTGGGTCGAGGTGGGGAGTTGGGTGTGGTGGCTGTGGGTGTTGGATTGTGCCGTCGAAGGGTTCGGGTGCTGGACGAGGTTCGATGAGGTTGTGGCCGAGGTGGAGGAGAGGAAGAATAACAAGAAGCATTGAAAAAGAGGACACAAAACGGTCCAAGGGATCAAAAGAGATCGAGAATCAAGGAGGATTTACTGGGTTGTGGTGTGGTCTACAGGAGCTATGTTGGAACCCCGGTGTCTGTGTCTCCCCTGAGGTGCCTTTTGTGCGGAGCATCGGATCTCGTGAAGGTCAGGGGTTGGGTTGGACTTTGTGCATGCGTCTCTCAGAGAGTACCTTGGATGGGATCGACCGAGTGCCATGGTCTTGGTGAAGGCATATATTGATGGACATTGAGACTGCGGCGGTTAGCGGGTCGTTGTCACTGGCGGACGGCAGGTATTGAGGACCACTTTTGCAATTGTGGGTAGATCAGATAGATTTGCTTCGGTGGCAGATGAAGGTCAGGTAGGTATGGTTGTATAGAGCATGCAGCGATGCTCTTGAGGCCCTGAGGCGAACAAGGGCCATCTCATATGCTTTGTATTGAAGTCTGCTCATATCACACACTTTAGCTGCTGTCACTTGATGCATAGAAACCATGCATTGACACAAACGAGGAAAGATTTAGAGTCGAGAAGAAGAAAACAGAGACAGATTTTCATTCCCTTCATGCAGCTGTTGTAATACATATACATTGTCTAGAAATACCCCCAGATCCACACAGTACACCATGGTGTGCACTGATCATTGAATGTCATGGTTGAGCGGCCTTCAAATGCTTTGCTTTGCTTTTGAGCATGTCGTTTCGGGCAAGAGTGCCAAACAAGTGTCGAGTTCATGTCGTCAGCATGGAAAAAACCATTTCAATCACATCGCTCCCACATCTTTCCACAACCAAAATACCAAGACTTTTTCACGCACTACTCCATCTCAAGGCAATCTATCTTCTTGGAGATCTTGGAGTTGGTGTCTGCGAAGCTAGTCGTCTCTGTGAGGCGTCTTCGCCAATGTAATCGTTTGCGAAATCAGCTTCTTCTCTTTCATCATCAGCGCCGTCGTCAATATAAGACTCTTCGAGAGTGTCGGCCGCATCGTCCACTTCGATAGACTGACGAACAGATTCACTCATCAAAGAATCGTCCAGGCTGTCTCTTGAGATGAAACTATCGCCTAACCCATTGTCGGATTCAACCTCGGCCTCTTCTTCGTCTGATTCGTCGTCGACTTCGTCTTCGGCTTCGGAATCGGTAGGAGTAAACTCATCGAGATCCTGAGGTAAATCTCGCCAGTATGTGAAGTCGGTATACTCTTCCCCACCCTCCTTGACGAGCGTTGATACAGGCGGAAAGAAATGATCGACAACCTCGCGCATCGAAACATAACTGCTTCGATACTTGTTCAACGTCAAAAGATCCAACGAGACTTCTGCATTGGTGTTGATTGTGAAAATTCGACTGGACGGTATATGCACGCTTCGATAACTCAATGCGTCAGTAAATCGATTGCCAAACCCAGCATAGAATGGGTTCGTCCTTCCAGGGAAGAGGCCCAGAATGTCCCGAAGACATGCCATCTTGAACACCTCGGGTTTTCGAAGGTACACCTCTCTCCGTAACGCTGCTATGGTCCGATCGGGGCTCAGAATCACCGGTCCTTCAGGTAATCTCCAACCGTCCTGGACGATGCCATTCAAGTACGCACGAGTTATATCAGCTTGTCCCACGGAGCGACTCGTCAGGTACAAGATGTTGTAGCCGTTGGCCACAATGTCGGAATATAACTTGGCAACTCCGGCGTGTGTCCAATCCCTCCCCACAATGTTGAGCAGGTGGCCTAAGGCATCAGACTTGGTGATTGTTCCGTCAATATCAGAAATGACAATGGGCACATCTGACGTCCAATAGTGCATGTATGCCGTACAGGTGGCGCGGTTGACTGTAAACGAGATTTGATTCCTGCCTGATTTGAGATTGAGTGCTTTCAGCTGATCACTCGTGAGCCGAAGGGTTTTTGCAAAATTACGACTTTGCTCGCTGGACATACGTGGGGTGTCGGTAATGTCTTCGGATTGGGCCCTTTGGTGAAGACCTAGTTGTTGGCCTTTAGCGAGCAGTTCTGGGGATGGGCTTCGCTCGCTATCGCTGTGATAGCCCGGGTCAGAAGCATTATCAAGAGAGACTGGAGGAGCCCCCTCTAGCACAGCTCCCGCTGACTTTCGAAGGGCAGCATCACGAGCTTCTTCACTGCTGTATATCCACAGATTGCCGTTCTCGTCTGTGCCGATGAGAGAGCCAATGTCATAGTTGCCTTCCAATTCTTCCGACAAGAGCCTGCGCGCAACGGCTTCAGCACGAAGAGCTTCATCTTCGCTAGATTTGTAGCCCGTCATGTCGAGCATCAGATCTCCGGACTCGGTGACCTGCGAGCGAATATTGGATATTGAGAGCTTCTTGGACAGTGTCAACGCCCGGTCATACGCTTCTCTGGGTTGCAGTGCGGGCGGGCTAGCGGAGGCCTTGGGTGTGCTTGCACCATCTAGGTTGTACCTTGGTGACAATGGTATGCCATTATGAAGGAATGCATCACTAACGGCGTCGAGCTCTTCTCGTGCAGAGACAGGCAGTATCTCCTCGGAAGCAGACCGTGCCAGCGTTAGAGGATTTAACGCATTGTCATCTAACGAACCCGTGGCGAGATCGACCTTGGAAGACGGTAACGACTGGATGATGGCCTGGTCGGCCAAATCTGTTCCCTCGCGTCTGATTAGAGGAGCTGTGCGACCGGGCGCGGGATCGGGAGTTTGACTACGTTTCCCAGATTCTGTAATGTCGAGATACGTAGGTTCCAACAGGCTTGGTGAGGGCGGTCTGTCTTCAGCGGTGGCAGAGGGACTGCTGGCCGGAGACACCAAAGGTGATGTTTGCAAGGCTTCGGGGATGTCGTTTGATGTCTCAAAGACAAAAAAGGCTTCTCCACCATCACCGAGCTTCATGGCATAATTCTGCTTGTTGCCATTGACTTTAAATTCGACCTTTTTGTCCGACGGCCTCAGGAGAGAAAATTTGCCGAAGCGGACGTGAAAGGGAGAACATGCTAGCGAGCCATCTTCTTGCTCGACCACAATGACATCAATGGCACCAGACAGCGTGGCAGGATTAATGGAATTCCAGGTCTTGGAGACGCCACTCCCCAAGCTGCGAACGTACTGCATCGCGGATGAGCAGGTGTTGTTGCTATTGTGGTTCGAAACGTCGGCGTTGATGAATATATGGCTATGAAGGTGACATAATCGGGCTGCCTGGTGTGTGATGACGCGGAAACGTCAGAAGCTTGGAGTGAGATTTGAGGAATACACAACGCCGGATCCTACGCAATGCCAATATAAAAGTACAAAAAGAGAGACGAGTGTGTGAAGCAAAAATGTCACATGTCAGGAATTTGGTTAGGAGTACATGCAAAGATTGAGAATGTTGGTAGAATCAATGATGGGGCGAGAATGAAGATGAGGTCGAGAGAGACGATGCATGTGTTGAATGCTCAACCAACTTGTTAGTATGAACGCATCCGCTAACAGTTTTAACCTCGGCTGGCTAATCTATTTCTGGTATGGGCCAAGTATCTCTATTAATCTCAGGTCCGCTGGGTGCCAAAGCTGTCTAATAGCTTCCCCAGATTCACGACGGAGCAATTCTAGCCTGCGCACTCGATAGCCATCCCAACCATCTCAACACATCCTCTTCTTCAATCTCCAGTCGCGTCTTTAGTTCTGTAATATCTTTCAAGGCCAGGGACTATATCTCGACCATCAAGTACTTTGAACGCGCAATGTTTCGCAAGACAACGTGAATCTTCACCTCGACTTTCTGACAAGCCATTCTCTTACCCGACCTTCCAATATACCCTACCATCTGGACATTATTACCGGCGCCGCTTTCATTGTCAACGCCATGAGTTCTCCAGCGAATCCTCCAGGTCCTCTCACCCCTCCTGCAGAGCCAGCATCTCAAGGACCGCAACCTTCACAACCTTCTGGCACAACAACTCAACCACAAGTCGAGGCGCTCCTCTCTCAGCCTCTGACCTCACTGTCAGACGATGGCAAGTCTAAGAGACCTCGAGATCATCGATTAATACACCTTCTTCTCGTATCTCATGGTATCTCTGCATATCAACAACGCGTTCCTCTCCAACTGATGGACTTTGCCTATCGGTACACGAGTTCCGTGCTAAGCGACGCACTACATATTCAGAACGAGGCCTATGATCAGGCCGACACGAGTACACAGAGCAAGGGACGGGGTGCGAAACATAATCAGCACAAGTTGGAGGAGGGCGACGTTAGTTTAGCCGCACTGCGCATGTCAATAGGTTCACGAATGGGGTACCAGTTTCAAGGGAGTTTGCCAAAGGAGTTCCTCAAAAATCTGGCAGACGAGCGGAACCGAATATCACTCAATGCGCAGTCAAGGGATGGAGACAAGAGTGGTCTCATGATTGGAGGTGTACGGTTACCACACGAGAAATATTGCCTGACCGGAGTTGGCTGGGGTTTGAAGGATGAATGGGATAGTGAGGGTGAAGAGAGCGTCGAGGAAGGCGAACCCGAGGAGAAACCTGAACCTGAAGATGCCATGCAGATGGATGATAAAATTGACGAAGATGAAGAAGGCCTAGGAACTATGGAGGATGTCTTTGGTGATGATGATGCTGGTGGTGATGATGGGGGCGGCGGTGGCGATGCTGACGGTGATGCTGAAATGCTGGGCTGAGCTAGTGACTGTGATGCTCTGCGAATCTTCCAAAACCTCGTGCATTTTGATACCCAGGATAGACGAAGACTATGTAGCATTTTATTGTACTTCTACGGCCATGAGGAGTATCTGGGTTTCCATCGGGCTGTTCGAATTCGAATCCTACAAAGTCTAGGGTTTAACTCGTGTGATATCTGAGAGTGTCCCTAGCCGTTGCCAGAAAAAAGAATGAACTGCAGCGCTGCTTACACGGTCTCGATCTACGACTTTGTATATCTGAAGGATCGGAGGGGAGGAGCGGATGCCAAGGAAAAGTGAGAGGAGAGGAGGAGCGACTCCCCAAGATCAGACTATTTGCACCCGGCGGAACAAGCCACCACCAGCAAACTTGCACATACAGCAGAGTGGCCTTGACACCGGTCAAGCCTCCTCCCAGTCTGTCAAAACACTCACTTAATATTCGCATGTCGTCTGCCATTTCCAGTCATCCCCTTTTGACCTGCATGTTATCTCTAGAAGCATATGCCTGCACTACCGCTCTTATGGATGAACCCTTCCAAATGGCATACCGGCTCACTACACTGGGCTGCCAACACCTACCTTCTACTTGCGCCTAAAATCAACGTCAAAGGTCGCATGGCTCTCCTAATGCTGGTGGCCGTCGTATGGGCCTTCACATGGTATGCCTCAAGAGGTCACGGCGATGCCCAACGCTGACTGTTTCCAGGCTTCTATGGCGTGCCTACTCGGTCCTGACCACACCCAACGATGTTCTTGTCGAAAAACTCGGTCTCGATATCCCTCCCACTCCACTTATAACCCTCGAAGAGATCTCCGAACACGAATTGCAGATTACTTGGAAGTACTCGGAACCGTCGACCTCTATCCAAGAACACCACGTGGAGGTAAATGGGAGACTTATTGGGACAACAAAGAAGCATGATATGGGCGCGGCTATTTACGATCTTGTTCCGGGCAGCAGATATGATATTCGAGTCTTTTGCGTTAGTTCTACAGATTTCCAGACACCTAGCCAAACCCTTCACGTCCGCTTGCCCGGTTCATCGCCCACCGTCTCGCAAGATGAGGCGTTCGAATCTATGCCCAAAGTCCGGGCCATTGCTATCCGAAATGCTGCCTCGCTTGCTCCAGCGCCGGCACCTACTGTGGCGCGTGAGTTCAGCGGTGGACAGCCAACAAGTCGAAGAGGGACGACTGGCCGGAGACCGTCGCCCGCGAATCACGGTGTCGATTCGCAGCAGGCCCAAGACATTGCATCACGAGCCCTAGATGAAGAGGAGGATGGCGATCTTGCAGAACTATCTCAAAAATTCCAGAAGGCCCAACAAGACATAGACGCGGTGGAGCAGCAGATCCAGGACGAGGACAGAGACTTCCAGGCGTCGCTCAAGGAGCTAGAGGCGCGTCGAGATGAGTTGAAGCAACTTCTGAAAGACCGAGATGAAGCAAGCAGCGATTTGCGGAAGCAGGTGCACAAGGCCGAAACCGCCAGCAGGACAGCTATGAACGAAAAGACGAAAAAAGAACGGCTGTTACAACAGCGGGAGAATCAGAGGAGAAAACGTCGAGACGATATCGCCAAATGGGAAGAGCAGACCGCCTGGATGAAAGAAGAAATCGCGGGCATCGAGACTCAAAAGGCTGCCATCGAGCAGCGAGCGAAGTCGGATCTAAGGGAGATCCGCAGAAAAGTTGACGAGGAACAGAAAGAGGTGGCGATGCTGGAAGAAGACAATAAAGAAAAGGCCATGCAGATAAAGGCCATGGAAGAAGAGCGACAACAGGTGAACGTTGAGGATGAGACAGACGAGACCCGAGAGGCTGACAGACTCGATCACGAACGCGACATGAGATGGAGGGCAAGATATGACGCTCTTCGTCAAACACACGCAAACTTATGGCACGAGTTGAAGAACATTCAACAACAAGTCAATCTCACACAGGAGCAGATCAATGTCGCCCGCGCCAACAGGGCCACTGCGGTCTCGTTTGCACCGATACCGCCGTTCGACCCCGAGTTGTATCGACCCAATATTCGACAAATTCGGCGACCACGCCACACCAGTTCCCATGGGAGTAGTATTTCCTCACCCCGGGGCCCTTTCAATGGCCCCGAGCCTCTGCCGTCGGTTTTGCAATACAACTCAGTTGCAAATATGTCGCCCACGTCCATGCTGCCCAGCTTTTTCAACCCGCAGAACGGGATGACCTTCATTCCATCGGGCATCAATACTTCTACTGTTGACGATGTCGAGCCAATCACAAATGTCCCGATGAGTCCTCGGGCAGACCTATTGCTCCCTGCCGACCTACTTGGGGACGAATCCGCGGATGAGCTACCTGGTGCGGAGCTTAACACTGATCAGAAGCACATCTCCGAACCCGGTACGATGCCATTTCCCAAAATCGGCTCTCCCGCATTGCAAGAAGCTCGTCGTACACAGACTCCATCGTCAGGATCTTCTTCGGGGCGATCTTTTTCAAGTCCGATGCAAACTTCGGCGCCTGCTGCTGAAACAGAGAAATCATCGGATTCGGAAAACAAGTTAGACGAGAGACCCCTGGAAGGCATCGAGGAAGATGCACCTCAGCAATCCGCATCCGCCAAACCCAAGTACATGTCAATGTCCTCTATGTTCGGTCTTAACCGGCAGCGTGGGAAGACACTGGCAGACCAGCCTCCTCTACTTGGATCGCTAAAGTCGGGCCAGAGTCAATCATTTCCGAGGGAAGTGGATGAGTTCGACCCGAGCTCACAGCCCAGGAGACGCCTTAGTTATGGTGGGAACTGGGCTTTCCCTGGAACACTGTTAAAAGGCCAAGGTGCTGAAGAGAAGAGCCCAGAGTCCTCACGTTTAGCATCGGCACGCCGCTTTGGAATTCCTGGGTTTGGGAAATCAGCTACACCCTCTGGCACGTATGATCCTTTCGGGATCCGTTCAGGCTCCTTTGATCCTGGTCTTCGGGGCGATACCTCTTCTCCCCGACCGTCTTCTGTTTATTCGTTTGACAAAATGCCTCGCCCTTCGCTGGAAGCCCAATTCAACGCATGGAATCTGGACAAGCCACCGATTAGGAACAGCCCATTGGCCCCGGATTGGACCTCCTTCCAGTCATTTTCCCGCAATCACTCTCGTCGACCGTCAGTCGTTCACGGATCCACCAGTAATCTCTCACTACCACAAAACGAGCAGATCGTCATCGAACCTGATCGGAAACCAATGCGACCATTACAGGCGCCCATTGGCACTCGACCGAAGTCATCTCAACAAGCCTCAACTCCTAAGCTCAATCCTGCAGCACCGTCTTTCACCACCATATTCGGTAGAAGAGGTGACAAGACCAAGGAGAAGTCGAAGGCAAAAGAATCCAAGGAGAAGCTGAATGACCAAGAGGCCGCGTCGCCGCCTGAATCAAGGAAATCTCGTGGAGAAACTAGTTCCCTTGCAGCCACAATCTCAACGCTGGATTCCGATACTCTCGACCGGACCGCATCTGCGACGAGTGCCAATCTGTCAGTGGAGAGCACTGCCTTTAGCAAGCCGACTTTTATATCCAAGATTACAAGAAAGGCCAGCAGCAATAAGTTTGGAAGCTGGAAAGAAAAAGGCGGGGGTCTGTTCTCTAGAAAAGAATCGTCGCTCCCCAATGGCGAGAACGAGGAAGATCAAGGTTCCAGCGAGTATCTTCATCTCGGAAGAAGCTTGGAGAGTACGTCGACCACCCCTAGTGCGGAGGAAAAGAAGACCAGTAGGAGTAGTCTGAGCAACTGGAACTTCATGCGCAAGAGCAAAAGGGGAAAAGAAGACTTGACTGCGAGCGAGATCAGTGAGAGCAGTGAACGAGCTAGCGACTTGGGAGATGAAATGGAGGAGGAAGAGGTATGATTGAGACGAGAGTTTATCAATAGAGTCTTTGCTTTGCTCGTACGACATCTCGTACTTTTTTGCCTACCGTAGGAAGGTATTGAATTTGAAGCTATTTGTGCTTGTCATTTGCAAGTTTGCTTTTTTGAAACTCCTGAAACCGTGACTTGTGATAGGGGTATGACCCTCGATTCATTCATGTTGATGATGCTGGTAGAAACGATACGTAGCGGCGTGTACAGGACGGTGGCACGGTTTGTGCCGGCGATATCAGTCGATCCGTAACCGTTCCATCTCCCACGCGTTTGACTCATGAATATTGAATTATTTGTTGACCCTTCTTCCCCTTTGCACATGGCCTACAACTACAACATCTGTCGCCTTTTGAGGAGCAACCTTTTGAGATAGACTGTACATGATGGTCAAACTCTCACAGTTGGACACATTTTCGCGGCACTTAAAAAATGGCAAACTCCAAGTATGTACATTCTTCTCGGGATTGTGGGGGATGTTGGTGTCCGGAGCCTCGTCGCTAATGTGTGTATTTGTTGATGCCACAGATATGAATACGTGCGCAACTTTGAGCGCGATGAACATCTATTGCCCAATACATGGATTGTGGTCAGGATCGATGGCCGAGGATTCCACAAGTATGTTGCCGTTTCCTCCCAATTTGGCGGCTTTTAAAGTGCTCGATGCTATCTATCATGGCATTGTATGGCATGCAGTCTGACAGCGCTGATATGTCGTGCCAGATTCTCCGATCATTATGGGTTCAAGAAACCCAATGATCCGCGAGCGCTCAATGTAATGAACCTGGCGGCGCAACATGTCGTGAAGACCCTGCCGGACATTGTGGTCGCGTATGGCGTTTCCGACGAGTACAGTTTCGTGTTTCACAGGTCGACTACCTTGTTTGAGCGACGCAATGCGAAACTCGTGAGTACGGTGGTCAGTACGTTCACGGCGGCGTATGTGATGCTGTGGTCTTCACAGTTTGAAGCAGAGAAGGAGATGATGCAACTTCAACTCGACATGCTGCTCCCTACTTTTGACGCGAGGGCGGTGTGTTATCCGACATGGGAGAATCTGAGGGACTATCTGAGTTGGAGACAGGTGGATTGTATGTATCCCCCTGCCTTTCTTCTTTGCGCGTATCATGTTCATCCTGAAGAGAAAATGCCACAAAGAGGCCGGTCTCTGATAACTAATATGTGTGCTCCTGCAGGCCATATCAACAACCTCTACAACACTACCTTCTGGGCTCTCGTGCAACAGGGAGGGATGTCGCAGACGGCAGCTGAGGAGTTTCTCAAGGGTACGGTGGCAAGCGACAAGAATGAGATTCTCTGGTCAAAGTTTGGTGTCAACTACAATAACGAACCTGAGATGTTTCGCAAAGGGTCGGTGGTTTATCGGGAATATGCGCTCGAGACGCAGACGCCAGTCAAGACGAGCACCGAACAGCAGCAGGAGGAGGAGGAGGTGGAGGAGGATGACCTGTCACGAGCAGCCGACGAGAAGAGGCCGATATCCAAGACGCAGGCTGAGAAGATGCGCAAAGCGAGGCAAAAGGCAAAGATTGTCACGACGCACGTGGATATCATCAAGGATGACTTCTGGCTGATGAGACCGTGGCTGAGATCTGGGAAGCCAGGGAGACCGATTGAACCGCCATCGACGTCGCCTTCACAGCTAAATTAGTATGTAAGAGGTAAGAAACAAATCTTGAGACTTGGAAGCAGAGACATCTAGCTACGAGGACAATTTGGTGGTGTTGTGTCGTAAGGGGCATTTCGATTCATTAGAGATGTGTAACAAAGATTTTCACCTGTAACTGTCTGGACACGCTCAAACACCGTCGCGAAACCGAGAAGAGACAACAAGCAAATAGGTAGGTGCCTGAGTGTAGAGGCTCAAGAACTCGTACCCTTTGCAGCTTTGGCGGCCTTTTCAGCGGCTTTCCGCTTTTTGCGCTCTGCCCGTCTCGCTTCTCTCGCGGCGGCGTCTTCGCTCTCACCGTCGACATCAACGTCGTCCGATTGACCACCGCCACTGCTGGCTCCTCTTCGAGCGTCCATTTGTGTCTTCTCCCGTCGCTCCTTCTCTTCCTTCCGTTTCCGCCGCCGTTCACGTCTCTCTTCTTTCGTCTCGGCCCGTTCAGCCTGTGGTTCCTCCTCTTGGAGAAGCGCGGGTGTGCTTGTCCCAGACTCCTCCTGCGACTCGAATTTCTCCTTCTTTTTCTTCTTCTTATCAGTTCGCGCGGCCAGGTATTCGCCCACCTGTCTGAATTCTTCCACGGGACTGGGTCTCTCGGTGCGTCTGCGCGGTTTGCTGTCCTTGTCGCGCAAGGCGAGGTATTCGCCGACTTGTTCGAATTCGGCGGCGGCTCGTTTCAGTTTCTGCTTCTTGTTCTTGGAGGCCGGGTCTCGGTCATCCTCGTCGGTGGTCGTCCCGACAAGAACGTCGCTCTTCCTCTTCTTCTCGTTTGTCTGACTTGACATGACCATCTCGGCCTCGTCTTCTCCAATCGTGCCTTCCATCTGCTGGCCCTTGATGAAGAAACTGTACAAACCGCTGTGTTTGCCTCCACTGTAGAGTGGCACCGGGGTCGAGGCGCCACTGCTCCTCTCGCTTTCGCTTTTGCCGATGTTTCCCAGCGCACTTTCAAAGCCCTTCAACCACCATTCGTTCCCGGCTTGTGGTTCGTGGGATTTCTTGCCTACTCCTAGACGGCCTTTTCGCTGGGAGACCAAGAGTGGTTTGACAAGGCCGGTGCCATTGTTGCCGACTTTGGCAGGATCGTATGCCAGGCCGCGATGACCCTTTTGCTTATAAGGGCGGGAATCGAGTGAGTGGCCTGGCCCTGCCCAGCCGAGGGAGAGGAGATGGGCGTGAGCGTCCATTGGTGGTGTGGAATGTCGTATTCAAAGGTGACCGAAGGATTCTCCGATGGCTATAGTTGAGGGTAGGACATTGTCGCTTTATCTATGATCTGGGCGGCTGTAGGCATTGCACTGATGAATGATACGGGTCTGGCAACTTTTTTCAGGTTCCCTTGCGGGGACCAAAATAATAAATTTCCAGGCGGGTCACGCCGTAGCAACGAGGATGACATAAGCCGGTAAGTCTACTGGATGTAGGGACGAAGGTACCTGGGTACATACGGCACGGAATGCTCCTTTGGAATAAAACAACCCGTATCTACATCACGTCTATACTTTTCATATCCCCCAAGACTCGCCAGAGACATTATCGTCCGGTTCCGTAAACACCGGAATGTCATGCTGCATCTCTGGAAACTGCTTGAAGAAATCAGGCTTCATGGTCCAGTTCTTGATGTCATATATATGCCTGAGAAACATTGGAGAGATCTCGTACCCATCGCTGGCCGGGTCATAGATGAAAATGTCCCGATCCGGATAAGGCCAGTAGAAGTTGAAGTTCTCGACAAAGGCTTTGGAAAAGATCCCGGTCGAGGTGTATTTCTTGTATTCGAACACGAGACGATCACGAAGGGCCGGCCTGGATTGAGTGATGAGTACAGCTTGTCAAAAGGAGAGGATGTTGATTCATGGCAATGACATACCAGATCAAGAAGTCAATTACGGCAGGGTGTTGAATCTTCTCCTGTGACGGTCTGCGAAGGTCAGTTATTGGGTTTTGGTCCCCTTTCACCAAAGTGTACAATGCAACAGCTCCCGACTTACCTTGGTCGCAAGAATTCAGGCACGCGACCGAGATTCTCCTGTGTGGGATTCTCACGGTACTGCATCAGCGTCTGACAGACGTACATCAGGGCGATCCTTTGGGCTTTCGACTTCCACGTTCCAAACACCCTTTGATCGACTTGACGCAGTGCAAGCCACACTGGATGTTGGGCTTCTGGACCAACGTTGTTCCAGCCCCAGATGGCGGCTTTGAATGGCACATGCAGGTCCGCTTCCTGGTCCGACGGATCGCGGTTCTTGATCTCGGTGAGGGCATTGATAAAGGCCCCGTTTGAGACGTGCCACTTGTCAACGTCGGGCGCGATATTGACCATCTCCGGCGTCGGGACGCGGAAGTCAAACGGAGATGAAGACGTCTGGCCCCAGGCGTTGAGGTTCGTCGAGGCCGCCTCGAACATCTGAAGAAGGGTGTCGGGATTGAACTCGAAGGACGACGTGTCGAATCGGTCTAGCGTAGCATCTCCGGAAGGACCCTTTTGCGACGAGTATTCGTTGTTGCTCCCCAGGGCGAGTTCGGCTGCTTCGGAAGCGTCGGTCGACATGGAATCGTGACGCTTGAGATGGTTCTGTGCTACGGCAGGTGTCGAGCTCTCGAAGACCGGAGAGGTTGATGAAGAAGTCCCGCTCGTCGAAACGATGGTTTCGTCAATGGTTGAGCGCATTTTGAGCAAGGCATCGCGCAGACGGTGATTCTCATTTCGAAGGTCGTCGATGATGCGCGTCAGGCTGACGATTTCGCCCTGTCTGTCTTCAGCTTCTAGGCTTTTGAGCCGTTGTTCGAGAAACGCGATGCGGCTCTTGGTCCGTTCTCGGGTCGCCCTTTGCGCGAGACGGTCTTGTACCCGTTTCCTCTCGGCTCGGCTTTCGTTGACGGCACGTTTGTGAGGAGGTGGTTTGGCTGGTTTTGAGGGCGAACCTTCCATGTCCTTGTCCATTGGAAGACCATCCGTTCAAGGTCTGGCTCCAGCTTGCCGGTTCATTCCCACGAATGCAGTAAAAGGTACTTTTTAGAAGTACCATGTGCTCTTAATTGCCTAGACTTGGGTCAGTCACTCCCGACGAGTGGGCTGAGGAAGTGGTCTCGGTAAACAATGTGGAGGGGTCGTCGTGATCTAGCCCGCACATCCGAGGCTCAACGAGCTGTGAGCCCAGAGCAGATCATGACTTCATATAAATACCTAGGCATTCCGGTAGTAGTTGTTTACGTTTTCTGCATGCGTCGAGACGAAATCCTTCACCCTCAAAAGACTTGTCATGATAACGCTTGCGGGCCCCGTGAACAGACAGTGGTATGCTTCACCTTTAGGACTATCATCAGGCTTGAAGAGTCAACACTTCCAAGGGCATGAAGTACCCCCGGTCTAATTGGGCTTTGTAAATTGAAACGAAAAAGACGCTTACGTGGTTTACAGGGTGGCTTATGGTATTATCTTCATCTCTGGCGTTCCTACCACAGTTGTCTTATCACAAGTGCCAAACAACGAAGCAATGTACGGAGCACTGTCGGCAGTCCTTCAGCAGTGTGCTCCCATCACAAGCTTGCTACGGAGTACATAGGCCTAGGTAGAACCCCTGGGGAGAGCCTTCTAATTACTCCGGAATGGGGGGGGCAGGCAATCACTACGGAGGAACCGGGGTACAGCACACTCGGAGCGGGGCCATCTCAGCTGTACGAGGACATAAACAGCCTCCCAATTAGCCATTCGAGGTACTCCGTAATGCAACCCACTTGGCCCAGAAGCCGTGTATTGTATTTGGTCGAATCGAATCTACAGGGGTTGGCGAGCGTCAACACGTTATGTCAACATTTCTAAATAGACGTCCACTTCCTGGCCATGTATCCTGAACGTGTGACAGTTATGTTTCTGAGCTGATGTGAACTTCTAAGAGAAGCTCGCTCCACTCGCGCTGATGATCACGGCCCTCGCAGCCTCGAAGGTGAGGAGGACTGGAGTTTTAGTGACATCCGTCGACACCATCCTAGAACGCGGTGAAGATGAGGACGAGGATGGAGCCGGCGAAAGAATAGAGACAGAGAACAATGGCCGGGATATCTATAGCTTATGTCTGCCATGTCTTCCCAACACCGCCATCATCGAGTGGCTAACTCATTCAATAGTAGCAACAGCTGGTGGTCGCGGCCCTCTCAATGCCAGCGTTGCCCTGCAGCAACTAGCTCTCTCCCGCTACGGTCTCAGCAACAACAGGGCTATTCCCTTCTCACAAGAGATAAGTAAAGCCAAGCGCTTTGTCTCCTTCCATTCCATTCGTAGTGGCACCTTCTGCCCTCAACTTCTCCTTCTGAGCGTTCCTTCGTCGTAGCAACCAGAACATGGTTGCCACGCCAAGGATGGCAACGATCTCGCAACACATGCTCACGGCATTACCCTTTACGTATCTGGGGGCGTCTCGGGCAATATACAATTGTGAGCCAATCAGCCCAGAACAATTCGTAATGGTCAGAACAAAGGGAAGGGCGACAGATCGCTTGTACTCGGGTGACACGTTGTTGGAGACCCACGCGAGAAAGATGACGCTGAAGGTCGCCATGCCTAGTGGGGAGAGTCTGGTCAGTAAAATGATCTAGGTAACACATCAAGGAGCCCTCTTGGGAAACATACCTCCAGCACAGAGAAACATTGCGATGTATCCCGCCACTTTGTTAGCAGTACCCACAACGATTGCGTAGCCAAGAATACCAGGCACCACAAGGATGCAGAGAAACAATGCCCTTTTCTTGAAACGGTCCGAAAGGAACGCAACTGTCCCAATTACGATGGCACCAAAGATGTAGACAGGGATAGTGAGATAATTGGCTTGGAGTGCGGTGTATCTGACCCGAGAAATGTTAGCTCCATCATGACATTACGCAGAGATGCAAGCAAAGGAGCCTACCCAAATCCCCGAATAATGGTGGGAAGGAAGATGCTGTATCCGAGCACAGCAATCGAGTGGGTGAACAGAGTGATTGCAGCGATGATCACGAATGGGTCCAAAACCGCCATGGAAAAATAGGACCAGCGGAAAGTCTGATCCTCTCCCTTGTAGACTGCATTCCTCTGAGCGCGGAGTCTCATCGCCTCCTGCTCGTTCGCGTTGAGGAACCATGCCTTCTCGGCGCTGGTTGGGAGGAATAACAGCATCAGCAAACCAACTCCACCGCTAAGGGTGCCCTCGATGATGAAGAGCCACCGCCATGCTTCCAATCCGCTTCTGTCGCCACCAACTTGGGTTCCGTACGCAATCAGCCCGCCAAATGCACCAGAAATGGCTGTGGCGATGTAGACAACCGCGATACGCTTGCCCTGAGAATTTTGATCCCACTGATAAGGGCAGAGTTGTCAGCGGTCATTCTTCAGAGCAAGGGAGCCATGGCCATCACTTCACCGACTTACAATGGTGGAGATTATGAAGATGGTCGCCGGAAGCAGGCCGGCCTCAAAGGCTCCGAGCACTAATCGGCATCCGATGGCTTGCGCGTAGGTACGACAGAAGCCCATGCCGAGGGTGGCCGCGGTGAATCCGATCATGGAGACGCAAAGGGTGCGGCTGGCACCGAAACGCTTGACAGCGACAACCCAAGGGACGTCGAGAAGAATATAGAATGGAAAGAACAACGTGGAGATGTTGTTGAATTGATTGCCTTTGAGTCCAAGGCTTTCTATGACAACCGAGATGTCAGTAGTATCCTAAGAGGCCGGGGAGAGGATTTTCAAGAGCTTACTCTCGAGCCCAAAGATTTTGGCGTTCCCAATGTTCGTGCGGTCGAGCCACGCCATCAGAATCAGAAGCAGGATAGCCGGCAACAGGAAAATATCAAACTTGCGAAGCGCCCGCTGCTCATGCTCACTGGTGAGGCTGGATGACTCTTCGATCTGGACACTCCCGATGCTTAGGGCGCGCTCCTTATCCATTGAACCGCGAACTTGTCCCATCGTTGTCGAAAAGAGTATGTTTCTTAGCCGGACGTTGAGGAAGACAGATCGAAGACCAGGAATCACGACGGGAACGGGTGATCCTTTATGAATCTGTGAACGGTCTCCCGCGTCTTCAGGAAGACTGCTTGAGAACAGGGCAAGTATAAACTCCGAGACAGCTTTGAGCCGTCCATATGTGAACCATTCTAGCATTCGTCTTGCCGATTTGGTTGTCCCCACTACGGTTAACAATCGCTAGAACGCGGAGATATCAAATACCCCACGAAGTCCTCTTTACGGAGGACGATAGCTTGCCTGCACCGAATATTGTGCCATAATCGAGCAATGCGCCTCCGGGAGTGTGTACGAGAAAGCAGCTTGGACGTCGTTACCGGCTCCGAGACAGCCAATGGAGTTCCTCGACCCTCCGACACGGCCCCGACAAGTGGGCCACGCTGGTTTCTATAACCCCTTGGCGTCTCTACTATTGAAGCAGCAGGTTCACGGCTATACTGTACTGGTCTTTGGCCCGATACCCTGGCCCAGCGGGACTGATATGCAGCAGTTCCAGACAGGCGCTTGTTCGGTCACTACTCACATGAAAACTGGCGACCAAAGACTTGCGACAGCTCTTGAGTTCATGGTCTGCTGGACGGCCCCCTTGTTCCCTGTTGGTGTACCACTTCTTGGTTGTCTTGATGTTGTCAGAACGACCAGAGAGCTGATTTGACCAAGTGAAGGCAAAATCCGGTCGCAACTAGAGGATAAGAGATACGAGCTTATATAGACCATGAAACTCGAGGCTGTCATCATTGGTGTAGATTTCATTATGTTACCTGCCCAATGCCTTCCGGGGGACCATCGCCATCGCCTGGATGTATCAAAGATGACCCCCAGCCGTGTTTACACGCCGGCAGGCTCGGTTTCACGGAGGGGAACTGCGATCTCCGTTTACACACAGGACTCACCTGGTGGCTATATGCCATGTGGTTTATCTACTCCAGGAGTAGACATGTACAGCTACAAAGCTGGCTTTCCCGCAGAGAGGACTTGGATGTTCGAAGACATGGATGTCATTACGTTTTACGAAGAGTCTGCTGATGACTATGATGCCAGAATGGCAGAATGTGCTGCAGGTCACTATAAATGCGAATTTCCCAACACTACGTTTGACCTGCAGAAACACAATGGATTCCTTCGTACCGCAGCCGAAGAGGCCAAGAACTTGCACGAGCACAGACTTGCTGCGCGTGAACAAATGGCGATCCTTGATAAGCAATCTTTCAAGAAATGGACGGGGAATCGGAAAGCTTCAAGAGATGACGGTGCCGATGGGTATGTATTGCTTTGCATCCTACTCCAGGAAATGCGATCTCAACATTCGGTACGGAGAATTGCATTCTCGAGGCCATGAAGATGGACGTTGAAGTGACATTTGGGCCGCTTTTTTGTCAGCACCGATCCCGTTGTCGAAGGTGTCCAGCCATTATTAGTCTACAGAAAAGCCAGGCGAAGAAAAGGTCGTGCAAAACACGACCAGACGGCTGCCTTGAGATAGATGCTGGCAATGCAAGACATGGATAGGTCAAATGGGTCCTGAACTGACTTTGAATCAATACCTCGTTGCACCGAGACTTGCTAATCCCATGATCATGTCTTGGTCAATTCTACAACCATATATACACTACACCTTCTTCGTAGACACTGATGGATCTTTCTGTTCGTCCTCACACTCAGCGTTCATTCTCCCAGCATCAGCGCATTGAGGTTCAATCAGTGATAGCTTGCCATTGTACGACGATGGCTATCAATCAGCGATAGCCTCATTTTGTACGACGATGGGCCAAGCGAGCGTATTCCTAATTGGTTCACTCATCCGAAATCCATCCTTCATCTTCCCACCTCACCCAACAGACTATTTAACAGCAACCACATCTTTCAAGTCTCTCCACCTTGCCGGGGTTTGAAGTCTGGCACTCGGTCTAGCTAGGCCTCTATGATTCTCACTTCAGCAGCTGGCCTCGTCCATGGAGCCTCGCAAAAGACAGCAACGGAGCGCTTGTGATGTTTGTCGACGCCGAAAAGTACGTTGCGATATCGGGTCTGTCGGAGGGGATAGTTGTTCTGTCTGTCGCAAAGGAGGCTTCGAGTGCACGTGAGTGACCGTGGCGAGCGTCGAGATATCTATCTGCCGTACACCAACCCGTCCTTCTATTTCAGACCACTGACATTGCTCTATACTCGCGATTCAGTGTACAGACAGAATGGCCAGCTCCGGTGAGGAATCGGGAGAGGTTGTTCCCAAGGCCAACCCGAACAGCACCCAGGCCTCCTCTAGAACCGAGACGTTCATTCCCACGCCACCTTGACGACGTGCTATTTTTGGAAGGACCAAGCACCTCAACCGAACAAGAACAGGAACGAGAACAAGTTGTGAGCACCCCGAGCACGACTAATTTGCAGGCAGACCCTTCCGATTTCCTTGCGCGCACCGCCCTGTCGCAGTTCTATCACAATGGCATTGACACTTCGGACTGGCACATATTTCAAGTTGCAGATGACTTCAGACTTGCTTATATTGGCGTCCCAGTCTCTAATCTATCACATTTGGTGAAATTACGTCGGTCTCACTTGAGATCGCGCCAAGTCAGTCGTCCTCTCCGGCAGACACTGGTCCAAGAAGCCCTTGGACGCGCTCCATACGTGAACTTTAGTCTCAAGGACTTGAATGAATTCGCAGCCACGACAACTAATACTCAGGGTCAACACATCGACACCCCTCTCCCTCTCCATTTCCCCTATCCGCAAATTCGACCGCTAGAGGTCCGTCATACGGGTAACCAAGCCAACCCACAGGTCCGTCGAGGCCTTTCCACAGATGCATTGCCATTCCTTGGAGAAGAGGTACGGAAAAGTTTGCTCAAGGCGTACTTTGATCGTATCCATCCCACGTTTCCTGTCATCACACCTTCTATGATACTGCAGAAGGATGGGAAGTTGCCGGGCTCAGCACCGCCACTATTGGTCCATGCTGTCCTCCTTGCGGGAGCCAACGTCTGTACACATCCCCAAGTGGTGCGCGCACGATCGTGGATAAAGTCTGCCTTATTTCGGGCCGCAGGCATGCTGTTCCACCAACGTAGCGAAAAAGATCGCTTGCACTTGACTCAAGCGGCACTCTTGTTCACTTGGCACATCAATGACGGGGATACCGTTGCTGGAGGTCCGTGGTACTGGATTGGCGCGGCCCTGCGTATCAGCTGTGGCCAGGGCGCACACCGACTCAACCCGCTGCTTCCGGACTTTGAACGTATCATGTACAAGCGAAGCTGGTGGTGCGCTTTCGTTTCGGAAGCATTCAGTGCCCTTGAGACCGGTCGGCCCTGTGCGGTTCGTCCGCCGGATACTGATCAATCAGTTCCCACGGAAGAAGAACTCAACTGGGACGGCAAGCAACCTTCCGTTGTGACTACCGATGGGCACGAGTCAACCATAACCGAGGAACGGAGCCCTCGACTGGAACCGGGACTCGGCTCTTCCCATGTTCCTTTCTTCTACCACAAGAGCTTGATAAGTTTGGCAAAGATAGCCATGGACGTCTCGGCCTTGCATGCTCCAGCCGAGAGCACTACAGTCACCACGACAAGCATTGACGCTCGCTTGGCCAAGTGGTCACTAGGCCAGAGTGCGTCCGCCACCGCTTCGGGCGGAGATTTTTTCAGCACCTTGTTGCGACTGTACTTTCACATGGTCGTTTTGTGTCTTCATCGAAATCGTCGACGGGAATCGAGCGACAGTCAGTCAGCATGCAGTGCTGCGGCAGAGAGCATCATTACCGCCATGGACCGCCTCGCGGACCTAGACTCGCTTGACCGATGCCACTTTCCCGTCGTCAGTGCAGTAACTGCAGCTGCAATTCAACTTGTTCACGAGATCCGATCAGCGATCGCCACGGGCGCGTATGTGGTCGGCCTCAACCGACTCGAACGTTTGGGCCACACAATCACATTCGCCAAGTGCCTTGCGCCATTATGGCCCACGGCGGAAGCAGTCCACAATGTCTTTGAAGGACTGCGTAAAGAGTACGAAGATCAGATTGCCACGTCTCTCGACCCTACGCAGGAAGCGTCTGTTCCACCCGACGAGCCCGACTGGGCCAGCCTGTTCGCCGCAGCAGACCACATCCCAACAACGGATGATTGGTTTGAAATGGACACTGGAGAATAGAGCACACATTCGGTAATCGTAATCGATCTAGCACTTTGATATGGAGGTCCGCACTGGGTCCGTTGCATTTCGACTCCCAGGTCCTTTTCACGTCGTAATTTCGGCACGAGAGTCTGTTAATGAGACGCTTGCCGATCGCCTCAAACATCCCCGCGTGACGAAAGATTAGCCAGACCATTAAACGCCTTCTGTTCTAAGAATGCTAGACCGGCTAGAAGCCGGCCGGAGCGAGGATTCAACGTCGGAGGCAGACAAAGAGAGGAGCTCCGAGTGGACCCCCGGCTCCCAAGGCCTCACCTCCTTGTCGGATGCAAAACCTCGGAGCATGCGACTAAGCAGCATGATTGTATCCACAATGAATTGAGACAGCCTATCGTGTATCTTGTTCAATTACAGCTTGGTACTCTATGTTTCCTTCTTGTGGCTGCGGAGTCTTCTTCTGTGGTAACAATCAGGGTTCTCTGTCACCTTTCAAGGACTCAGTATGGAGTTGTTTTGCGACGTTATTGTCATAGGCGCTGGGCTCAGTGGTCTTCAAGCAGCAATAGATTTACATGTGGCCGGTCGATCTGTCGTCGTCTTGGAAGCTCGAGATCGTGTTGGCGGAAAGACCAGAACCATTAAACGCCCGGACGGCAAAGGGTTTCAGGAATTCGGCGCTGCATGGCTCAATGACTCCAACCAAAACCATGTTTGGAACTACTGCAAGCAATTCGGTTTGACTCCTGTGGTTCAGAATATCATCGGTGCAGTTGCCAGCGAAGATACGCAAGGAAATGTCCATGCGTTCCCTTTCAACGCCCTACCAGAAGTAAGTCTGTCATTCTCCAGCATCTCCAGCCTGTCCCATCCCCCTTAGATCCCGAAGGCAATTTTTCAGTCAGATCCATTAATCTCGACACCTCCAGTTCTCTCAGGCGGACATCGAAAGCATCAAGTCCATCAGAGACAAGTTTGAGGCTGCATCATTCGATCCGGAAAGTTTCAGGCATCCCAAACGAATAGAACTGGACAATATCACATTTGAGCGATGGTGCATCCAGCATGGAGCTACAGATGTCGCCCTCCGCACAGCAACGGTGTGGACTCGAGGCACCCTGGGACAAGATCCGTCTGAGGTCTCTGCCTTGGCCTTTCTCGAAATCGCGCGTGGAGCACTCGGTATCGTCAACCTGCGCTACGACGGCAAACATGGGCCACAGCACCTGCGTCTCCAGGAGGGGGACACAGGCCATACCAACTGGCATGGCAAAACTGCTCCCACACGGGACCATCAGGTTGAACAATCCTGTCAGTTCAATCTCTAGGCGCACTCCACGCGAGTACGTCGTCACGACAGTTCACGGGCGACAGTATCAAGCACGGAAGATCATCATCAGCATCCCCGGCCCGGCGTACAAAACCATCGCCTTCGAGCCCGCTCTCCCAAGCCAGATGGAGTCTTATACTGCGTCCATAAGATTTGGATGCTACGTCAAATTCATCTGTCTGTTCAAGACGCCATTTTGGAGAGAAAAGGGGTTTTGCGGGCTGTCGCAGAGTTTCAAGGGTCCGCTGAACCACACTCGCGACACGTCGATCGACTCGCAGGGGAACTATGCCCTTACCTGCTTCGTCACCTCGGCGCCGGCCAGGGGTTGGTTAAGACTGAGTGACAAGGACCGCAAAGAAGTCGTCCTCCGGCAGCTTGGCTCCTTGTTCACCGTCGGCTACGACAAGGTCAAGGAAGAGCTTCTGGGCACGATAACGTCAGACTGGCACCAGGATCAGTGGGCGGGTTGGGGATGCCCCTTTGCTTGTCTCCCGCCAGGTGCCAGCGGCAGCGGCCATGACGAAGAGCTGGGAAATCCCAGGTTTGGTGGCATCACTGTCGTTGGAACCGAGTTTACAACCGAGTGGCGAGGGTACATGGAAGGAGCGGTGCGAAGCGGGAAGCGCGGCGCTTCATTGGTCTTGTCCGATCTGCAAGGTGAAGACAGCAACCTGTAGAAGGTATTTCCCATTCAGAGATCAAGAGTACAAGCGGGTGTGTTGTGTTTGAGGTACTAGATTAGATCAACGACGACACAAGAAAGGGAAGATATACGTTGATGGATTCTCTCTATTTGATATTCATGGCAGAAGCCGACCTACAAATATCATGTCCTAGTATCCTATGGAGGCACCCAGGTAATACAGGGGCCTCTTCTGCTTTGCACCAGTTCCGGGTCTTCGTTCCCTTCGCCTCTATCCCCGTTCCGAATTCACAGATCTGCTATTCCATCAACGATACTGTCTCGCAAGGATCTCCAGCCGGGACTGCCGTAGAATGACTTGAGCAAATCCTCTGCTTTGGACCTTGGTCCGATCTGAGACAGGTCTTTGCCTTCATTCGCGGGGGGATCTGGAATTTCTTTGTTGTCAGGACGAGCGTCGCGAAGAATGCTCACAACATCGGTCCAGTTGACTGGCTCGGCAAAGGCAAAAATTCGTTGGTGATTGACGTTGCTGTCTAGCAAGCCGGCCACATGAAGCCTCGCGCAGTCCTTGACATTGACGAACCATTCTGCCTTCTCGTCAGTGTCACGTCCCCTATCAGCAACAGAACGAGGAACGCTTTGGACTTACGAGGCGGAGTGAAGGTGAAGACATTGGCGTTGCCGCTGAGAAGCTGTCGGACCCAGCCCATCGTGCTACCGGAAATTTCGGGGGCGAGAATAGTCCCGTAATTTGCTGCTGGAAGGACAGTGTTGACAGCGAAAGGAGGATTGTTTTCCTTGACAAATTTCCACAAGGCGCGCTCGCCTTCAGTCTTGGAGGCGGCGTATACATTGTACGGCAAATCTTCTTTCGAAGTACTCTTGTCCCACGCTGCCGCCACCGAGGCGTCGTTCCATGTATCTAGATGTGCAAGGAATAGGTGAGCGCCTGGACCTCAATGTAGAAAGCAGAACGAGAAGAACGAGGACGACAACCAAATCGGTGGCCTTTCTGGCAGCGGTGATTTACGTTGTAGAACTTACTTTCGTCAATATATACCCCTTCTTTGTCGGGAATGGGCATGACGGAGGCTGTGGACGAAGAGGTCAGAACGAAGCTTTTGACGCTTGGAACGTTGCTTGCCGCTCTGACTGCTGCCAGAGTATGCTGAATCGTGCCACTGATGATCTTGTCTGGGTCCGGGTCCAGAGTCAGGTCCGATGCCTTGCGCCCAGGAAGTCAGCGTCAGCGTTGTGGTACATCATCGTTGAACATTCAGCTGCAGAGATACTTACAACATGAACGACACCACTGACGCCCTGCAACGCCTTTTCAAACTCTGCCTGATTTCCCAAGTCGGGCACCACCACACTGTCGAATCTCGACGGCCCAAATTTATCTGTAAACAACTTGTCCAACCAAGGTTTTGCACTCCGAACCGTCCCTCGCACATTGTAGCCTTCTTCTAGAAGAACATCAACCACAGTGGAGCCGATGTACCCATTGGCGCCAGTGACCAAGACGGTCCCATCACCAGGGGCTATCCTAAGATACCTCGCAGCGCTGGCCATTTTCGATTCTAGCGACGAGATGAGCAAGGTTCTGGTATCAAAGCTGAAGCCAACATGCGTTACATACACAGTTTCAAGGACAGGCCAAACTATGAGCGGTGAAATAAGACAGTCACTGGCGCAAATGGCAAAGTGCGCTCAGGATCTTTTACACAATACCCCAGCCCACTCAATGCCATGATGGGTCGCCATCGAGAAGAGGGTTGCGGCCCTAGATGAGGCTCGGAACCGTCTGAGCGACTTGGCAGTCTGCTTAAGGCCGTTGCTCATTAGATCTCACCGTTCGTTGCCCCTACCGAGGCTCCGTGGTCAGAATTGAGGTTGTACGATGCCTTGCGCTCGTCTCCGAGAGACCTACAATCTTCTCCCGTGGAGGTCCCGATCCTTGTTTTGTTCCGTCGTCCGTGGTGTACACGGCGGCCCAAGTGCACATGCGGTGGTTGCTGAGAGCATACCACCGGTACGAGGATAATGGACTGCAAGGCGAGGAGACTGGAGCGATTGCCGCACATTGGGACAAGGCCATAGAGTCGAGCAGCACGGTTTGAATGGATGATATTTACCACTTGTCGCAGGATTAAAAGCCAGCAACTTCCCCTAGACATGGGCTGTGTCAAGTCCAACTCCTCACGACAAGAGCCGTCACCAGACTACCCTGGCAAAACACCCGTGAGTTTGTCACCGTGGCACGAAGCCTTGAGGATCCTACTCACATCTAAAGACACACGCAATCAATTGAAACCCCGGTAGCAGCAGGCAGGATGATGCTTCAGTTGTCTACTGACCAATCATTCCACTACGAACTCTTGCGTATCCTTGCGGCAACCGCTACCCAAGGGTCAGACGTATCCGAGGTGTTGCAGGTCTGCAATGCTATCATTCCAGGCGACTTTGAGTCCTGGTATGCGGCCTTTAAGACTCTGGCCGACCAAGTCCTCAAAAGCGGCCAAGACTCTCCTCACCGGGCGCGGTATGACAGCGCGACGTTGCGGAATATGTACTTTCGGGCATCTCACTACTACTTCGCTGCCGACTTTTACTTGCACGGAAACGAACAAGACCCTCGCATTGCAGACAGTTATCAACGATGGACCAGCCTCTTTGACCAAGCGATCGCGCTGTTCCCCATTCCCGGTGAGCGGCTGAATTTGCCAGCGGATGGATTCAAAGTTCCGATCGTCCTGCTTCGCCCTGGGCTGGCCGCCACCGACACCAAACCCAGGCCTACCATCATTCTGGGCAATGGCTTTGACGGGTCCATGGAGGAGATGATTCACGTCCTCGGCCTGCCGGCGTTGGACAGAGGATACAATGTCGTTCTTTACGAGGGCCCAGGGCAGACAGGGGTGCGTCGGGTCCAGAACCTAGGCTTTATCCACGACTGGGAGAGGGTTGTCCGGCCCATCCTGGATTATCTCAATGAGCAGCCATTTGTGGACGTCAGGAGAATCAGCCTGGTTGGGTATTCCTTGGGAGGATATCTGGCCGCACGCGCGGCAGCCTTTGAGCCTCGACTTGCGGCTGTCATCTTGATCGACGGTGTCTGGGACTACGAGAGCACTCTGAAGAATTACTTTCCCAAAACTCTCCAGGCAGCCCTCGAGGGAGATGCAGAGCGCTGCAACCAGGTTTTCAAGGTGGAGGCTCAAAAGTCGACCAGCTCACGATGGGCGTACGACCATTTCCTCTGGTCGTTCAAGAAGTCTGCCTACGAGGGTCACAAGGTGGCGCGAGAGATGAAGATTGAAGGGGTCGTGGATAGGATCAAGTGTCCAGTGTTCGTGGGAGAGGCTAGAGACGATCAATTCTTCCAGGAGCAGCCCCGAAAGGTGGCTGAGGCAATCGGCGAAGGCGCATACTTCTTTTCTCCTCCACGAGAGACCGGAGCAACAACTCACTGTCACGTCGGGGCCACCTTCTACCTTGCACAAGAGGTCTTTGCCTGGTTGCAGGGCAAATCCCTGGGTGAGACTCCAGCGGCGCATCTCGCTGATGAGATTTAAAATCCATCTACAATGCTGGAACATATATTTGCACAGTGTTGAATCAACATCTGAGATCGGTAGTTGACCTGAACAGATAACAACGTAATCAATATGAGATCACGTGTGACATGTGACATCAAGCGTACTCGTACAGTGCTCACTGCTCAGGCCTTTGCCGATGGTGTTACCCATCTACCCACGGAGTAATAGTACGATTATCAATGCCCTCAATACCAGGTCCGGCGACTGAAGGATCCAAAACATGGTCACCTGAACATCTGTTCGACACCGCCAATTCAAATTCAGTGTCAGAGACGTGGCAGAAAATCCACACACATCTCAATGCGAATGAATTTCGAGCGGCCATCACGACGGCCTTTGAACTGGCCCCCGGCGACAACTTCACATATCATGCCTCGGCGTCAGTGAATCTAGCTCAGGTCGAAGCAGCGGTCCACGCGGGAAGAGCGAATGGGTTGCACGCGTGGTACGTTCAGCCCAAGCAGCAGGAAGGGGAAGAGGAAGAGCCGCTTGAGTCGATCCCTGGCTTTCCGTCACTCCGAATCACGGGGTACCCTCCCGCAAACGACATACAAGCGTACATCTCGATGTTCGATCCTACGAAATCAGCGGCGAATGGCCTGAAATCTCTATCGGCCAATGCGAAGAAGGGGTCCTTGCGTGCCTCGATCGCCGAGTATCTGTTGAGCAGACGGTATCTGGATCCCTCGATCACGGTGCCAAAGGTGAAGGCGTCTTCGTCGTCTCAGAAGCCGTCTGGCGCTGCTGGTGGCGGTAGCCATCAGAACCCGGCTTTGGATTTCTGGGCATACTCCTGTCTGGCCTTGGAATATGCCGGTCCCAACGCCACCACGGCACTGGTCAAGGCCTCGCATCACATGCTGCCAGTGTACATGCACCATTTCGGCTGCGTCGTGCCGTCGTACGAGGCGTTGCAGATCATCAGTAAACTCGCTGCGGGACGGGGTGGCGGCGTGCTCGACATGGGCAGCGGGAACGGGTACTGGACGTTCTTGCTCCGCCGGCTCGGCGTCGTCAACGCCGTGGTGGCTGTCGACAGCGGCCAGTCTCGATGGCGCACCACGTGGATTTCGGACACCGTGGTCACGGACGGTGTGCAGTATCTGCGCAAACGGTCGGGGTGTCCTGACGCGGTCTTGTTGCTCGTCTATCCCATTGTCGGAGGCGAGTTCACGCGAAAGGTCCTCGAAGCTTATACGGGAGACGTGATAGTCGTGGCGGGCACGCAGAATGGAAACGGCTACACCGGGTTCAAAGACATGATGATAGACGAGTACATGAACAAAGAGAAGCCGGGCTGGGAGAAGGTGGCCTCGGTGCCGTTACCGAGCTTCGCAGGGAAAGATGATGCGTTGTTTGCGTTTAGAAAGAAGGAAGATGGAGGGTAGCTGAATCGAAGACACTCAATGGTGAAAAGCGTTGTCGCAAGGTAATAGACAAATCATCCAGGTCAAAGCAGAAAATGAGTTGTGCCATTAATTTGTTGGTACATAATCCCCGTTTATCTAAAAAGTGGCTTTTCATGCTGCAAGGAGCAGCAATTTGCATGCCTCGTGCAGATCCGGTTCTGCAAAAGGCTCTATAAACATGCGCATACCGGAAACCCGTCGTCAAGCCCACATGATGATCCCCATGTCCACCACCAGCTGCAGCAGCATCTATTCAGAAATGATCAAGACTGGCAGCAAGAAGCTCTAGAAGATGCTCGTCCCGGCTCTTGTTCTATGCTCAAAAAGTGCGCCATCCACATGCGAACAAAGAGGAGTGATGGCGTGGAAATCGGAGGAGGATGGGGAGGGACAAATCGGTCAAATTCATCTTCGAATCGTTTATTTGGCAATTTCAACACCACCGGTCTGTAGATATGGGTCAGTACAAGCGACTCAAATGGAAAAGGGACATCACTAACGGCTCCGAGGACACGCTGCGTTCAATCGTTAGCTATTATTCTGATCCAATGCGGACGTCAGAAGACTCACCTTGATGTCACCGTAGATGGCGAATTGACCAGCAGTCAACGTGCCAACCATGAATAGACGAGCACCAATACCAGCGTAGCTACCACGGAGACCGAGTTCCTTGGCGATCTTGACCAGTCGGCTAGTGGTGCTCTCACCAGGGAGACCCTTGGTCTTGTTGATCTTGGACAGCATAGTATCGGCGGGCTGGGAGACGATGGCAGCAGCGAAACCAGCAATCAAACCAGAACCCAAGTTGATGATGGTCTTGGTACCGTCCGAGGCAGTGTTCTTGTCAATAGATCGGTAGACGGCCTCGGCAACCTTCTCGTAGACGACGAACTTGGCCATGGTGTAAGGAACCTGCTTGAACAAGATAGGACCGAAACCGCTGTAGAAAGCACCGAATCCTTCGGTCTTTGCGATCTTGCTGAAACCCGACACGAGACCAGAGGCGAAGGTAGGCTCAGACACGAGACGAATACGGGTGGCTTCGAGAGGGCAGAGGGCAATATCGGCGAAGAATTCAGCGGCAGCGGAGGAGGCGAGGTAGACGGCGGTTCGGTTGTTGGCGGCGGTTTCGTAGCCAAGTTGGTTGATGCACTGTTGCTTGAAGAACTCGTATCCACCAAACTTGAAAGCACCTTGCAGGAAGTAACCTGCAAAGGTAGGGCCAACACCGGTCAACAGAGCGCCTGCGCCCTCGTTTGCGATGACCTTTCGGAAACCTCCAATCATGCCAGTGTTGTATGTGACGGGGTCCAGCTGGATTCTTGTCTTGACGCTGAGGAGAAGATTGTTAGGCGAGCTGATTCGTGAGAGGCAAGGCTTCACGGGGCTGGCAACTTACACATCGACAGGTGTGAGGCCACCGTGGGTGACGGCGCAGCAGACAGCACCAGCGAAGGCCTGGAAAGAGTGGTTAGTGACGGCGCCGACGATAGGATGAAGCGCAACGTACGAATCTGCCGTAGAGGTTGAAGCCAGAGAGCTTCTGAGGCTCGTTGGCCTTTGCAACCTGAACTGCGGCATCGAGCTTGGTCGAGCCAGTGGAGGATGGAGGAAGAGTAGCAGCCATCGCGAATGAGTGGAGATGAGGTGCAATGAAAGAAGACAGAAAAGGGAGATCTAGTTTTTTCTATTCTAGAGACAAACAAATGTCTAGAGTTGCGACAGCGACGGTGACAATGAGATCCAACCTGGTGCTGAGATGTAATAAAATCTTTTGAAAAAGGGATTTTCGACGAGGTTGAGGCGGCGACGGGCAAATTCGGGCGCTGGAGCTTCTTAGTCGGAAAACCGCGCGACGGGGACTCGGCACGGCAACGGACCTTGTTGCAGCCAATGATTAAATCACGATTCCGAGTCTTTGCCGGGCATTGGTTTGCCTGCGCTCTCTGTACGCCGTACACCACACTTGCACCAGAGCCTCGAGCTCCCTTGCGCCGGCGTAGATTGATATACGACCCCGTATACCTTGAGCATGACCTTCCCCTAGTCACGTACGGAACGGAACTCACCACCGCGACCTTCTCTTTGCTGGTGCTGTTCGTCGCCTGGAGGCACCCTCTCCACCAGCACCTCATGAATGGATCGCAAGCTCAGTCGGAAAAAGCGACTCGCGATGAAGAGCATCATAGTCGACATCCCTTGATAGTCGAGCAACCATACTGGAGACCATGCTTACCCTTGGATTCCTGTTCGCCCAAAGAGCAAGAGAAAGACAAGAAGTTGGGTCTGTAACAAAACATGAGAAGATGGACGTAAAGACTAGCAGCGTCATGGGGAAAATGCACTACAAGTGGACTGCTTGATTCCTTGGGTCACTGAACTCACTAATGAATTGTTGAAATACTTACCGCAGAACCCAACCTGGACGATGTCCAAGACTGTTCCTCGGTTGGAACACATGACGAGAGCAAGCTGCGCCCAGAAAAAAACTCATGACAGGTGAAGGAGGACCCTTTGGGCAACAAGCAACCCAAAACACACAACAAGTGATTTGCCATGATCAGTAGTTTGCGCCTCGAGATCAACAACAAACCTTTGGTGATCATGTCGGACAGCCAGGGATGAGAAATGCGGGAAGAAGATCAGATGGGCCTTTCTTCGATAAGCACTTCTCGTATCCCGAGAAAACAATGAATGATCATCACGCCAGAGCGGGAGTTGCAACGATACCCGTGCCTTGGTGGTCGTGGAGAGAGTTTGAGGGCTATGGCCACATACACCCAAGGAAGATGCCTCGAAGAGAGGGTAAATTGGTGTGATTTGGTTAAGCTTTCACCCGGACAGTAAAGCAATTTGAGCACCGTTGAACCTTGATGGCGAGATTCAGCCTCAGGATTGTTTACGCCTGAATGCCATGTTCTGCCCGCTTCATGTCTGCAATGTGGCCACTCGAACCACTGTTGTGGGTGAGGATGTCGCGGTTCATGATCTCGTTGCTGTTCAAACTCACGCACAGGACCATATGATGAGCATTGCAATATTCTGTAGCTCGAACGCTATGAGAACATCCAAAATTACCATAGGAGATGCAGTGCAGATCCCAGGTCCCCGTGCGAGAAAGCAAATCTCGCCCTGTGGAGTTGGCTGGGTGAAATTCTGGCGACGAGGGATTCATCGCTCCCCGTGGTAACGACTGAGTCCGCGTAGAACGTTGAATTGGACTGGTGCAGTAGACATAAAAAGGTGTATGTGACACCATGGCTGTCGGGGCCCATCTGGTCCCCAGTCACGTGTTGTAGCAACGACAATACTAAAAACTCCAAGAACCAGGGGACCGCGAGGACGAGTGTTGCTTGCGATGCTCCTCAGGTACTCACCACCGAGACATTGGCTTGAGCTCTTTCGCCGGGTGGCGGAACGTCATGCCACGAAAGAAACGCGAGGTGTGCTGTCAGTTCCAACACTATCAAAATTTTCGGTGCTGTCAGGACCATGTTGACCTGTCAACAGCAAACGCGAATGTCCACGAGCCACGATCGGCGGTTTGCACGAGTACCACCGTGGTGGACACAAACAAGACCGGAAAACATGCTCATGTGTCGGAAAGAAGCGTGGCAGTGATTTGGCTGCGAGAGTGATCATCAAGGCGAGGAGGAGGTTGGCCGTTGGTTTGTACTCCGCGTCCGTCGCATGAGTTAGCGCCATGGTCGGGTGCACGCGTCAGACCAGAACAGTACTGGACATTGTACGAGTACAGGAGCTATCAACCCCTCTAATATTGTAGGTACGCGTACGGAGTGCAGCCTCCTGCTCATCCCAAGCGCCCCCCTTGATCGCAATGAGTTCTTGCAGCAGGAGAAGTGACCGGGTCGCAAGTTGACTAAACTTGGGGAGACAGACAGCCACCCAGATCTCGGCTTATTTTTTCGATTGCAACACGAGGGTGGCTCGATCCAGCCCAGATCCATGTGTCTGAATGGGTGTCCACATGGGTTGTGTTTTGAGAAGAAACTGGGACATGTGCGGTAGGAAGGTCATGGCGCAATAACGGGCTGGGTTCGTTCCAAGGGCACAGGTACCCATCGTACACGTTGTACCCATTCATACCCAGGGGCGAACCTGACGCTCGAGCTTCTCCACGCCCAATACTAGCGTATACACAGAAAAGCGACTTCAAATGACACATCTCTGATTCGAGAAAGTCCCAAAGTTCCCATGTGCACGGCTGTCAAAACTGCAGAGGCGTTGGGTTTGACGTCCAGCCGATCGAACGCCTTGAGAGCGACTGTTCCTGTCCTGCCCTAGAACAAAATTATAGGGGGCCCGGACCAAGTTACTACACACGCAAAGACAGGTCACCTGCGGGACACTCGAGACTCGCGGCATTTTCAGGGGGCGACAGACCCAAAGCCACCCGCAGCGAGGAGGAGGAGGAAGGAAGGAAGGCTGGAGAGGCAAGGAAAATCGGACGCAACAAATCCTGTCATTGGGAGGGTTGCGACGAAAGAAGTCGTCCCTCGACTGCTAAAGCTACCTAGGAAAGCCCCTATGCTGTGCTCTGCAAGGCTCGTCAGGACGACGCCTTCGTCTTACAACATGTAGTTTGGACTTCACATCAAACACCTCCAAAGACCACAAAAGTCCATCTATAACATGTCCACGTGAGAATAATAATTTTCCATTGTTGCTGATAAAATTCCCGCCTGTAGCTCAAGATGCTTCCGCTGAATCATCCACAAAGCCCGTCCGGCGCCATACTAGAAAAGAAATGAAACACATTGCAATGACATACGAAAAAGCCCGCGGCTCCATTCCGTGGGCTACATCACATCATCATTACCACCTCGGGTCATAATCCCTCAAGAGGAAACTTCCAGGGCCTAATGGCGGCGGTGATGGTAGTACTTGCGACCACCATATTGAATACCACGGCGGACCGGGGTGGGAGTTGGCTGATCGAGATCAAGATCACCCGATGGGTCGAAGCTGGTGGTCGTGGTCGTGGTTGGCTCGACCGTGGTGGTTGGTTCCGCGGTCGTGGTCACTGGAGGGGTGGTGGTGGAGGTGGCGAATGTGGTAGATGTAGATGTAGAGGTTGTGGAGGTAGGAGCTGCAACCACGCGGAACACCAGTGGAATAGCGCATTCATTGTAGTCAAGGTTGACGACCTGGATGGTGTTTGACTGGGTCAAGCAGAACTTGCGCTCGTCAAGGGTGATGGCGCCAGAAGCATCTGTCAACCAAAAGCTCAATGCAGGTGGAAGAGCAAAAGCTTCCAGCAGTTGATCGTTGTTGTCCGAGTTGTCGGCACCAATGTATCTGACATCAACCATGAGATGGGAGTCACCGTCGATCGAGAACGAGTCGGCATCTGCCTCTGTGCCGAGTTCACCGAAACCACCGTTCTTGAAGTTAAGGTATCGGATCTCACGCTTCTGGTTGCCGCCAGGGACATTAGCAGTAATGGCGATGCCGCTCGCCTGTGGGGCAGGAGTGAAGCTACCAGATGAGCTTGAAGACGACGCAGATGAAGTAGTCGAGCTGCTGGAAGAGGCGCTGCTTGCTGCGGACGAGGTCGACGAAGCGCTAGAGGCGGCAGAGCTTGATGAGGCTGCCGAGCTGGATGAAGACGCGGCCGAGCTAGTGGAGGCAGCAGAGCTTGACGAAGCAGCCGAGCTGGATGACGAGGCAGCAGAGCTAGTTGAGGCAGCAGAGCTTGTTGAAGCAGCAGAGCTAGATGACGAAGCAGCAGAGCTAGTGGAGGCAGCAGAACTTGACGAAGCGGCCGAGCTGGATGACGAAGCAGCAGAGCTTGACGAAGCAGCCGAGCTGGATGATGAGGCGGCAGAGCTTGTTGAAGCGGCCGAGCTAGTAGAGGCAGCTGAGCTGCTAGAAGCCGCCGAGCTGGACGATGAGGCCGCCGAGCTAGAAGACGCTGCTGAGCTACTGGAAGCCGCCGAACTGGACGATGAGGCCGCAGAGCTGGACGAAGCTGCCGAGCTAGACGATGCCGCTGAGCTGGATGATGAGGCCGCAGAGCTGGACGAAGCTGCCGAGCTACTAGATGCCGCAGATGTCGACGTGATGATGCTCGACGTTGATGATGGCGCAGCGGTAGTGCTTGTCAACGTGCTGCTGAAAGAGGTGCTCATCTGGCTCGTAGTGGTTGTCGTAGCTAAGGAGGTATTAGCAAAAGAGACAAGCTATATCGATTCAAGAACTTACATGGCAGAGTGAAGACAACAGTCAGGATAATTGGATTGCAGAAGAATGGGGTTTCAGTGGCGCTAAAGAGGATAAAGATGTTGCTGGAATCAGTAACACAGAATCCATTGTTCTCAACATCGATAACCAAAGTGTTGTCAGACGCGATCGAGAAGGTCGCAAGTGTGGTTGGTGGCGTTGGGGTAAGCTGGAACGCAATGTAGGAGAAGGTGTAGTCAGAGTCAACAAACTGTCCTCCAGAAGTCAAGAAACCGTTGCTATTGATGTAGAATTGAGCAGCAAGGTCCTGATCGCTAACAAGGACGGCATCCTCGCCAGCAAAAGCAACATAAGTGATGGCTCGCTTGCGGTACTTGGCATTAGTGTTGGAGATTAGGTAGAATGGTCCGATCGGACTGGTAACAGGGCTGGTTGAGCTAGATGAGGCTGAGCTGGTCGAGCTACTAGAGCTGCTGGCGCTACTGGCGGAGGAGGCAGAGCTGCTGGAGCTGCTGGCGCTGCTCGCGGAGGAGGCAGAGCTGCTGGAGCTGCTGGCGCTGCTCGCGGAGGAGGCAGAGCTGGAGCTTGAACTGCTGGAGCTGCTGGCGGAGGAGGCAGAGCTGGAGCTTGAACTGCTGGAGCTGCTGGCGGAGGAGGCAGAGCTGGAGCTTGAACTGCTTGAGCTGCTGGCGCTGCTTGCAGATGAAGAAGAGCTAGAGCTTGAGGAGCTACTAGCAGACGAGGCTGAGCTCGATGAGCTTGAGGAGCTTGAGCTGCTAGCGCTACTCGCAGAGGAGGCAGAGCTGGAGCTGGAGCTACTCGAGCTGCTCGAGCTGCTGGCGCCAGTGGAAGTGGACGTAGAGCCGCTGATGGGACCACCAGTGCTGCTGACCGAGGAGCTGCTTGAGGTTGAGGTTGCAGTAGTTGAACCGGCAGTAGGGCCGCCAGTGCTAGTGATGGTGTTCGTGACAGTCTCAGTGACAGTGAACCAGTCTTGCCACTCCTTGGTGTTGGTGTTGCTCGGGTTGCCCCAGTCTTGCCACTCAAAAGGATCACTGCCATCATGAGGACCTGAACCGTGGCCTGGTTTAGGGAACCATCCCCAGTTGGGGCCAGTAGGCATTGGGACAGGGCTGGCGGTAGTGGGTGCTTGTCGGCTGCATGGCACAGTGTAGTAGATGGTCTTGGTGATTGTGGTGGTGAAATCGATGATCTCACGAGGTCTGTGGCAAGCACGGGTGACATGAGCATACCATGGCTGAGGAGCAATGGTGATAGTCTCAGCAGCAGCCGTGATCACACGGGCTGGCTGGGTCAAAGTAAAGGTGAAAGTGTAGGTACCAGCACTGGGAGCAACCCATCTGGTGGAAAGAGGAGCTACAGTGGTTGAGGTGACCGGGGGTGCAGGAAGAGAAATCCAGGTTTCTTCGTATCCCAAGCACTTGGCTCCGAATGGGCCAGCACGGCACTCGGTAACATCAACGACCTGTCTGCGGCTGCCATCCTTCTGAACACCACAAGTCTGGCAAAGACCGCTTCCCTCATAACCAGGGATGGCCAAAGGACCAATCTGGTTGTATGGGGCGTAGAAGTCTTTTGCGATGGTGAGGTAAACAGGGGTAGGGGCAGGAACGTAGATAGTGCCGTTGATAGTAGCAGTTGGTGCGGGAGTAACATATTTCGTAAAGGTCGTGGAGAACACGGAGACAGTAACTTCCTGTTGGGTGGAGGTGACCAGCGTGCTAGAGGCCGTCTTTCCGTCCCATGCATCGGGAATGGTGGTGCTAACAAATGCCCATGTGTTGTATGGGTACTTTGTGATGCAAGAACCACGGAAACAGGCTGTCGTGGGCTCGCAAGTCGAGACAGACTGGTATTGGCTGGTGACAGTGATCGGCGATACTGTGCTGCTGCCCGTTGCTTGAGGGCAAGGAGTGATTGTAGCGAGAGGCTCAGCGAGCGCAACGCCGGCCATCAAAGCGGCCGCACCAAACGAGAAAAGCATGTTGAAAGAGTGTAACGAATGACTTCTTGGTAAAGAATGGCTGAAGGAAAAATCCTTCGGATTATAACGAGGGAAGGGGTGACCTGTGCTGCTGCAAGTGGTGGTGAAGAAGAGGCTGGGAGACGGAGCGAGCGTTCATGGCTATATACCAAGGACGTCGAGGCTCATTTCGTGTTGTCCCAAGCAGAGGAACAATAAGGAGGCCTTCGAGTGGGTTTGCTGTGGGGTGACCCTCATGGGACGGCCACGCAGTGATCAGACACTGGACATTATCCCTACGAACACTCGAAGCATGGCTCATGAGGTCCACTGGGGGTGCACGCACACAGTGAGCCCAGGCGCCGACGCCAGCCAGGGCATAGACCAGCTGCTAAAGTCTGCTATGGCTGGATATGCCGGACTGAAGCACTGAGCAACGAGGGCATGAACCACTCGTAAGGCACGTTCGAAGCCCGTACCTGAAAACGACAGCGGCACTGAGACCGACACTGGCATCTCTGGCAGCGCTGTCCAATTTCCCGGTGCGTTGATGACGGATAGGCCTGTCCGAAAGACAACTCCGCCCAATCCTATAACATCAGTGAGATCTTTAAGGAGGGATGATGTGTATGACAGGAAGTGGAGAACAACATGTTAGTGTCTTTCCGCTGAGACCTACCTACGGCGGAAAACAGTTGTACCCATACAGCCTTTTGCAAGCAGATATGGGTTATCGATGATCATAACCAAAGGAGGCAGGGAACTCCTCAATAAGCCCAGAGACTCTGCATTGCGCTCGAGGGCCGCCATGTTCACCTCGCAGATCTTTCTCTATGAGGAATGACCCGGCAAGCTCCGTCGCAATACTGGTAGTATACGAAAACAGTCTTGGATTTCCAGCCTTGGGACCAAAGCCTGACTGGCAATTGCCCACCAGGCATCTCAAACATCAATAATTCGACAGGTTCCTCCTTTCCCATCTAGCAAACAATCCTATTGTCGACGAGTCCATTTGACGTGCAACCGTAGATTGGAATGGAAGATTGGAATCGAGTATTGAGATGATAGATTGGGATCTCAGATCTCGGTACAAGTGATGAACTGGTTTTGGAAGTGGCGGCACTGAGAGTTGACACGGGCCTGGCCGACCACTTTGAAGCTGTCAGTTTCAAATGGCCAAGCACTCGGGCACAAATGCCCCGTGTATAAAATTGCCAGCGATACCATACAATCTCAGTATGCTTCAGGGCACGGTGTGCAGATTGGTGTAGCTGCCAGTGTCACACAAGAAAACTTTTATGCTCCTTGAGGTTGGAAGAAGGCCTCTTGGCACTTTCAGGGGCTAGTCTATATCTGGCTTAGCTGTTAGGACGCGTGAAGAAAAATTACCACCGTCTTGTCACGATACACGGTATCAAGACTCTCGACATAGGAGAGCATGGACTCGTGTTCACTACTGCCATGTGTCAGTTGCCGCCAGTGCCTCCTTTTTTGGGGACTACTTGCACCAACCTCTGATACGTCCACCAGACGCGACGAGGCTTCTGATACCTCTCCTGCTCCATGCCTAAAGTGGACATTCTCCTTGCTCTGTCTATGCCGGGGCCGACTGGTTGACGCCTCCAACGAACGAACAAATCATTTTTCACGCGATGTGTCTGTTGTTATCTGTTCTCTACCTAGTACGAGTGCACAGCGCAGCCGCACTATGTCTGGATACGACCTTTTGACCTCCACCTCAGAAGCCTCGAGTCATAGATGATGGATGTGGCGACGGGCGATCGGCCTCAGGCGCGGGAACAGACGAGTCTGGTCTTACAATAGCAATCAAGCTCTACCCCGTAGGTGAGCAATCTGCTGCGCGTGTGCGTGTGCTCTCCGTCTGCCACAGTGTGGGTTTGAACTACCCAGCAGCGTATGGCACATGCTTGATTTCCCCATCGAGCCTCCTGAAGCCATCAGCTACGATATCTTCTTACTCTCGCTGATCTTGGCGATGCCCTGCCAACCTCCCTGCTTAGTTACGGTGTTACGGTGGTCGTCTGTCAATGCTGCTGGAGACTACATTGACGCTCGGTCATGCCCTTATAAGCCATTGAGTCGTCCTTCGAAGCGAGTGTCATTGTATGGTTACAAACTCAAAATTGAAAAGCCGGCACAGACTTTGCCCCCTTTCAAGTACAGAGCAGTCATCTCAAATCTTCTCCGTCGACTATACATGGGCTCAATCTACTTTGCGAGTCCAAGCTTTTATTGACCCCTCCCAGACTGCAAAGCGAGTGGTTCGTCTCTGACATCGTCAGTGTTATTCTACCAAACACCAGTTTGATCACCGACAGCTATTGTCGTGATTGCTAATTACCTCGCGGTGCGGTGATATGCCGATAACCCAGATCTAGCTTGGGTGGAAATCGAGAGACCAATCTCCAGCATGTCGACACTGCCTCTCGATAGTCACAGCCGCCGATGGGAGCGCAAGAACTCTCAAAGCTGGCGGCAACCTCGCTGTGCCCAACGATCCCACCGGCCCATACTCATTGCCATAGCATGCATCTTGTGTATAGGGATATGGCATCAGAGTCACTCCACTCGTTCCGCTCTATCTCCCAACCGACATGACCTGAACCAGGACGACATAGACTCCTTGACTTGGAAAGGGCGCAGGTCATTGCGGGAAGATGCAGACTGGCCTCTTAGAGCGCCGTCCGTGGATAGGGCGCATCCAAAGAACTTCAAGCTAGATGCCGAGCCTGTTGTTGTCTACCCTACAGATCCAGAAGAGATCCAACATGTCATCCTCGAAGACAAATCTGAGGGCGGCCTTTATCCTGAAGGCGTCGTGATCGAGCAAGCTCCGGTGCCTGTATCGTTGCCCGACAGCCTAACCACGGAGCCAGAAATCGTGGTCATGCCAGATGATGGCTCCGCAGATGGAACTGTCGTGCAACAGGATACCGAGGTGCCGATGGAAGTATTGCAAAAGGGTCCGGTGGCGGTGCAAGCAAACCTTGACCCCGAGACCGAAAAGGCACCCTTGATCTCATCGCCAGACCAGCCCGTGAAGGAGAAGGTCATCGAAGCCGAACCCCTCGACCACCTAACACTGGAGGAGAAAGCCGATAGTCTGCCGGAAGTAGTGCACATTCCATTCGAAGATGCCGTGAGGGACGAGGTCTTGCAAGGATGGGAGGACGATTGGGTGGCGCATGGCTCTTACGATCCCAGCAAATGGGGGAAACTGGAAGAGCCCAAAATTGACTTTGTATACCTATGTACGCAATTGGTGCACGTCGACATTTCGTGGTAATGGCTAACATCTACAGGGGTCAACGGATCCGAGGAAGCCTTCCAGCAAACGAAACGTCCGTTCGAAGAAAATTCCGTCCTCAACGACGAAGAAGGGAAGTGGATCAATTCGCACGGAGTCAATCGGTATCGGGATTGGGACGAACTTCGATACTCCCTTCGCAGTGTGGAACGATATGCCTCGCGATTCCGCAACAAGATTCAGATTGTCGTGAACTCTGTCGATGGGAGCGAAGCAGGCAAGCAGATCCCCAGCTGGCTCAACGACGAGCCTGCAACGAAGGATGTGGTACAAATCATGGCCCAGGAAGAATTCTTCGACCGCGAAAAACACGCTTGCTTGCCGACTTTTAACTCGTTGACAATCGAAAACCAGCTCTTCAACACTCCTTCGGACACAGATTTCGTAAGTTTTCTTTAGAAATCACCCAATCACTTGCTAACCAATTTAGCTGTATGCCCTGTCTGATGACATGTTGCTCGGCAAGGAACATTCTGCTTCCGACATCTACTCACCGTTGTTTGGTCCCGTGATGGGCTTCAAGAACAACGCTTACAGTACAACACAGCCACCCAACGAAGTTGACGCACACCGCTTTGGCGAAAAGCCATATCTCATCTACACATCATGGTTACTCAACCGAAGATTCGGCATTCGAAAGCGCAAGGGCCAGGGGCACTTTGGACACGCTTTGTCTCGAAACATCATGCGGGAGGCCATATCTTCGTTCCCAGGCCCGGAATTACAGAGCGCTTGCAAACGGTTTCGAGGCGAGCCAGGCTTTCAACTATACTCCTGGTACGTCACGTTCCACTATCTCATCGAAAGGCACCGAGAGGCATTACTCTGGAGTTACATCATGCTCCGGAGTGACGTGGACGATGACGGCAATTTGTCGTGGGAAGAAAGGCAGACAATCATGCAGGACCTGGAAGCAGGCATGGTCAACGAAGGTCGAACCACATTCCGCAAGCGAAATTATTACCATGTGAATCAGCTCCTACAGAGGGCCGGCCTAGAATCGCCAAAGGTCAATACAGACATCCTCTGGACTTCGTTGGACGGACCCGCGGCAATCCAAAACGCCAATTGTATCGAGTTCGATGTGAACGAGTGTCTCGCTCCAGGGTTTTCGGTGTCGTCGACGGATGCCTTTACGAAGAACCCGGTCTTTTCCACGGCGAATATCTTCGACCGTCTAGCAAGACAGGAACCCAAGTGTGGGGATTGCTTGCTGAAACTAATACTGAACAAGAAACCCAAGGGTCTGGCTCCTTTGCTTCCCCGAGCCAACACTCAAGCCAAGCAAAGGGAACTTGTGATCAAAGCCGTCATGCGTTACCGGTTCTCCCTCATCCATCCGGACGCATTGTTTGTCATGGTGACAGACGCCGAACAAGTCGATAGCGTTTTGGTGAGCAGATATGTTCGGGGGAAGAAAGAGCTGGCCGGTCAATTGTGTTTGAACGATGATGTTACCACGACCGATGACCAGGAGCTGAATGATGTCAAACAAGCCATGACTGAGTTATATCAGGGACTCTTTCCTGATCCCAGCCGATTTGAGAAGTGACGGCTAAGAAAATAGTCACTTGACGATATTATGTGTCGATTGCTGTATTTAGCGAGGAGTCTGGCCTCTAGAATGTGATACCAGGGATTTGATATAGATTGACATGGACGAATACCATATTGACATATTGTAAACCAGTCTCGGTTACCACCCTCCTGTCCGAAATACCTTAGGTTCTGTACACGCTGCCTGTAGATCAACTCGGGGGGTATCAGTAGCATTCATGTACGATACAAGTATGTAGAAAACTGTACAGTAGTATTTGGCCACAGCCCCAGAAACACCCTCCCCTGGAGCTAATATAGTCAAGGAACCAATGTCCAGACAAGAGTTCCTGGTCTAAACTGGTTATTTCCTAGTGTTTCCGGGGAGTGTCCTCTCGGTTGGGGTCTCTCCCGCCCCTTGAGGCTTCTCAGCCTTGTCTGCCTTGGCGAGAATCCTCTGCCTTGAGAGTTTACTAAACGTAAGGACGCACAGAGTAAAGAACATGGAGTTGGGTCAGGCAGTCACGCAGTAGCCTCGTCTTAGCCGCGGTCATTTCTTTGAGGCCTCTGACTTTTCTGCCACACTAAGACAAACAACACAGCATGTAGGCCAACGCCCTTGCGACCCTTACTTCCTCTAAATGACCAGGTTTGACCCAAGAAACCAGACGCGCTTTATCCTTCATTGACCGCTCTGGGCCCCCTTCCTAGAGGTTTGCTACTTCTTCAAACGTGGGGCGATAAAACTTCAACAACTGATCCGAGCCTCTTCGCACATATGTTTCATCTTCTTCTCCCTCGTTGAGATTATAACTGCAAGCCTTGGGTGTTCCGCGATATGGAAGAAACCCACAGGGAAATACCAATGGACGTCAAGCCCATCGCGAAGCGATATCAGGACTACAAGCAAAGAGAAACGGAACAGGATGCGTTTGTGGATGTAACATCAAGAACTGCCCATGTGTCTTGTGCTCACAGGCTAATGTGTGCAGGAACTTGTCAAGGCTCTCACACTCAAGGAGCAAGAGTATCATGATCTCAGAGCCGACCTGCAGGATCAGACACAGAGTCGCCGGAGATGGCAGCAGCGTGCCTCGGACGTTGAAGGCCGCATCGCAAGTGACCCCCTTACTTTCTCAAGAATGCTTCATGCTGACAGGGAGGTAGACAAGTGTACAGCATCTCCTCACACTCATCGATGGAAATCAGCACTTCTTCAAGCCACAATTTGTTCGGGCAGGGGCTGCAGGGGCTCAAGAGGCTGTTAAGGAATTCGTGGCCGAGGTGAAAGATTTTGCAAGATCACAACACAAGAACGATTTACCTGAAGGCGTAAGAACGGTAACGCACATTTTCTCTGACATTGCCCAGTTGGCGCATGATCTCTCAACCGCAAAGCTCCTCCCGGAGCCAGACAAACTATGGACATTTATCCAGGAAGTCTGCAGGATCGAACCTGGCATAACAATAACCGACTGTGGTTCCGGACACGAGGCGGTCGATGAGAAGCTGAAATGTGAACTATTGTCGGTGCTGCTTTGATCAAATCTTTGCTAATCTTTCTCAGACCACTATGAGCTTTTCTTGGAAAACTGTCATTGTAGGCACCTTTTCCTAGCCTTGGGACAACAATCAGAATACTACAAGGTTCTGGAGCTTTACGGCGACGATGATTACACGAAAGGGAAGACGACTCTTATCCGTCCAGCGCATAGTTTTGCCGAGAAGTACAACATCCCATATCATACTGTCGAGTTTTCCATGCTTGACACTGTACCAAACAACACCGATGGAATGCTTTCCAACGGTAACAACCTTGCACAGTCAGCTCAATGGAATGATGCAAGTTTGCCCCTTCCAGCGAACACATCTGCCGCATTGCCCAATACAGACTGGCAAGCTTCAACCCGCAATGGTGAAGCACTCCTTTTGAATCCCACCGTCACCACACCGCAAACACTACCACAGATAAAGGCTACCCCGAGAGGCCCAGAGAATGGCACGTTGATCAATGACATCAAAGACTCGCCCGTAGAACTCGACAATGATAATCTGCTTGGTGTCGTTAAGCTGAATTCGGCACATTCTTCCTCGCAAACGAGGAAAGCTGCTGAGCAGAGCTGGGAGACAAGCATAACTGAAAACAGCTATCTCCCAGCGCCGATAAAAGAGCCATGGGGTGAAGAGATGAATAGTACCAATGGCTACAATCAAACAGGCACCGACACGACAGACATTCCAAGAACCCGAGCACATACTCGAAGAGGCGAAAGGGTTGGTGCAAAACGAGAGTCACAGTTAACCCTAAAGCAGGACCGTCCACATCCGAACCCCTTCCCACGTTCGCAACGACAAACTCCAAAACAATTCGAGGGATCTTGGGATGATATGTTGAGGCAAGAGGAAACACTCAGCCCTGTTGGCACCATGTCTCGGGCACCGTCGGATCAGCGGGCAGCCTCCAGCGCGAGCAGCTTCGCTGCTTCCGCATTCACGAAAAAGGTTGTCAGCACGCCCGAGCCTCACCCCGAGCGACGACCGATCTGTGCACCAATTGCGCTAAACAAATCCGACCAGCGCATCGACTTCAGACTGCCAAAGACTTCTTCCGAGGACCAAGAACTATACAATAGTCGAGTGCGAGATAGGAAATTGTGTAACGAACATCATTTGCGTTCAAACTGCAATGATCCACGTTGTGAATACGATCATGAGTCTATCATAGACGGTGTATATCTTGCGCTGAGAGTCAAGGCTCGCAGAATTCCTTGCAGCATTGGGACTGGCTGCCGACGTCACGACTGTTATGCGAGTCACCATTGTCCCAATGTGTCACATTCGTCTAGCTGTGGAAGGCAAAATTGTCCTTATGCAGCCAGAGGCATGCATGCAGTGACTGACCTTGAAATCGCAAGAATGATTGAGCCAGACTCTTCAAAGACAACTATCACCGAAACAGGGCAGACTGACCGGCTGCAGCAGTTGTTTCTAGATTTTCCAGGGTAGGGGGGCCTTGGATCCTCCATGAGATAAGAGTTCTTCCAACCCGGGTTGCTTATGTGCTGAGTCCTGAGCCCTGAGCCAGCCACAACGCCAGGATCTCTGAATACCTCTTGTCACCTTTGGGTAAGATGGAGAGTGCAGCCTGAGAACCGGCTTGGTCATTGCACACTAGCGATCATGGACTGTCCTCTTGCACATATACATCTGTAAGAACAGTAGCGACTTGCTTTGTGCTGTCGATTGGAAGTCCACAATCAGAGAGGTGTCGATCTACAATATCGACCTGTATCTTGAAGGGGCCATAGCAAGCAGATAGCAACTTGAATCAATCCCAACGTAGCGACCAAGTGTTCGTATGGGCCCCAGGAGCTGATGCAACGATGTGAGAATGTAGAGATTGACCCGATAACTAGGCGCGACGGTTAGTTCTAACTTTGCGGTCAGCAAGAGCGAGAAAAAACGTACCTTGTTCTGTCTCTTCGCTACATAGCCTTCAACAAACCTTTTCGTACTCGAAAGCATAGCTCTGGTTCACCGAGTGCAAATAGTGAGTGAGTCTAGTACTCTCTTGTCGTGGCTTCCCTGCGAGCAAAGAGTCTGATTTCCTTGCAACGAGCACGGGGAATTGCCACGGTCAAAAAGAGAGTTTGGACCTGACCAGCGTGACACCGCGCAGTGCAGCACAGCATGTTTATGGGCACTCAAACCCCGGTCGCCTTGTTGCCTCTCGTGTCCGTTCCTTGTGTACCTGTGGTACCGACTGAGTGCTCAATCTCTGTCCATCTTGTCTCCGTCTCCGTCTCCGTCTCCGCCTCTTCTTCTATCCTTGTCCACGCTTCGGCTCCTGCTTCTCGACTTACTCCGGCTGCGGCTCCTGCCACCACGCGCACCACCGCCACGGCGCTCGTTCGCTTTGCCTCCTCCGCCTCCTCCTCCGGCGCCACGGCCGGCCTTGTTGTCTTTCGGAGGTGGTCTCACGAACGCGTAGTCAACTGATATAGTCTGGTCGAGAAGCTTCGCTCCGTTCAATGCTTTGATCGCTGCCGCGGCTTCGACTTGTGTGGGGTATTCGATGAGTACGTAGCCCTAATTAGAAGAAATTGGAAAACTTGTTAGTACAGTAATGCTGTCTTGTTGGGTACAATCTTTGATCAAATTTTGCGGCCGTCCACACATACTTTCCACTCAGGGAGCAGATAGCAGTAAGAAGAAGAGCTCGACAAGGTCTGCTGCGTACCTTGACGTATCCTGTTCTTCGATCCAGGTTGAGATGTAGATTCTTGATGTCACCGTACTCGGCAAACAGGTCGGTGATGTCCTCTTCGGTGGCTTCTTCGTGGATGTTGGTGGCGATTACGATCCAGCCTTCGATACTACGGACGGCCACTGCGTTTTGGATCGTGCGCGCTTCGGCGCCCGCGTTGGCTTTCTTGGTCTCGGTCGGCGAGGATGTGCCGTTCTTGAGATCGTCGGAGGTCGGAGGGACGGCGTCAATCTCCATTTCTGTAGACATGGTGGGCAGGGAACTTTGCGCGGAGCAGAGACGTTCAGAGGGGAGTGGTCGTATGGAGGGGAGGTGGGTTACTTGACTGTCGTGGTGTTGGGCACGAGTTGTAGTAGTTCGCGGGAGGAAGTCTGCGTGCCAAGGTTCTCCCTTCAGCCTTGTTTGCATCAATTCACTAGTACGAAGTCTTGTCAGACAACATCTGTCTGTCCAACGTCTACAACGTATAATACCTGGCTGGTATTGTCATTACATAATAGCTATTGCTCACTCAGTGCTTATCTAAGACTCTGACGAGCAATACAGCATAGCTTGTGACCAAATACATCCAGGAAACAGCAAGAATAAATTCAGACTGACAGCCAATTTTTATTACTTCAGAATGGCGATGGAACGAATACAATATACTGGCGTAACAACCACATGAGATGTATCAAGCATGCACAAACCTAAGCAGAATGTTTATGATACTATACAGTATGGCCCTATCCAATTTTCTGCTGATCATAAGCAACTATGGTGCTGTTATAGCCGAAATATGTTTTGAGGCTAATCTTGTCCAGAACAGGGGAATATATTTAATGGATAATTGTCATTGATCCAGACATCAATTGTAGTAACAGCAAAACTCATCGACTACAAGCCCAACACTCCTCAAGTGGTATTGAAATGACCGTAGATAGTGTTTCTGAGTCGATAAACGCCAGAAAACAGGCATTTATAAGCCAGAGAACGGTGCGGATGCTCTGAATCCTAGAGCTGTGTTGCGAATAGTCCGTTCGACGGTTCTGTGGTGGGAGGGCGGGCACAACAACACAGTACAACATGAGATGTACGGACGGAATGTATGTCAACAGAGTACTTAGATCCATTCATGTTGGCCTGGAACTCAAAATTGCTTCTTATTTTGATCTACGCTTACATAGAAGATCACATGGAAAGCACGATAACAAAACCAAACAACCCATTATCCAACGTTCGCACTGAATACCGCCCGACATTCAGCTTCATAATGTTTGGGAATGAATGCAAGCCAGCCAGATAAGACACAGCATCGCGGTTGACCTCAGCTATGCATGCATTGACTTCGGTATATCCTGGTGTTGCCATAGAACCCCCATCACACTTTTTTCCCCTTTGAGAAATTCCTCGGCGGTGGTCCATTTCATTTTCGAATGTAGACCAACCAGGACATATCTGTCTGAATGGTCGACGAGGAGCGCACCCTGGCTGAGCCAGGGTTGCCTAAAAGAAGAGATACGCAATCAAAAAGCTAAGCAGGCAAAGACCTGCAACGATCTGTAAGGGTACTCCTGACTCGTTGCTCTGTTGCACCACTGTCTGGACTTTGTCACTTGCTTCCTGAACCTTTCTCTGTCGGAATTGCGGGTCTTGGATCTGGTCGCTTAGTTTCTTGATCTGAACACGGGCGGCTGCTAGCTGTTCTTGCAGTTCCTGGTTGGAGGTTGGTACAGCACTCGCCACAGCAGAAGCGGCGGCCGCTAGACCAGTGGCTTCAACCGCGTTCGCCATCGATGACTTGGCCGACTCTGCTGTAGACACCCCCCCGACCGATGAGCGAGGAGCTGGGGAGTCAAATTGCGGAGAAGGAGACGAGTAGGCCGGTGGCTGCTCTTCAAGGGAGGAAACGCCATTGGGTGTTCCGCCAACTGCAGGCAGGAAATTGACTCTGATTTTCTTCTCTTGGATTGTGTTCTTGGCCGTCTTCTCGACCGTTTGCCAGAGTGTCGTGACGTTAGGGTCCTGATCGGCAGATGTGAGGACGGATTGTACGAGGAACTTATCGCGACATTTGGCGTCGAGGGGGGGCTCTTCTTTCATAGCCTGTAGAAGAACTACAACTGTTAGTGGGCTCGTCGGTACGGTATGAATTGCCCCTACCTTGCACCTCGACTTCTCCATTTGGAGGGATCATGCCCGAGTTTGGTCTTACACAATATCTGTCCAAAGTTAATGATTGAGAGGGATGGTGGCTAATGATGTAACGGACTGCTTGGGTGCGGTAGTTTTGACCTGTGTTGCACACGATTAGAGACATGCGCAACGGCGATACAGCGAGGTGACATACTTTGAATGCAACAGGGGCACTGTTTGAGTTGCTGAGCTTGAGAACCTCAGTGACTTCCCGGTTAAAAGGGCCTGTATTCGAGGTTAACCAAAGAACGTCGCAATTGTCGAGAGGTACTGACGTCTGAAACCCAGTTCGGCTGGCAGCAGATCAACAGACATGATGGCGTTTGGGTCAGATGGCGCGAAGTCAAGGGAGAAGGAAACAGTGGCCAGTGCAATGGGTGGTCGTAGCGAAGTATGCGAAGAAGTGAATTCGTGATGCTGGGTTGGATTGGAAGAAGAGTGAAGAGTGCCCTGGCCGATCCGGGATTGTTCAGCAAACAAGCAGATTATGATGACAGAGGTGTGTTATGGGCCAAACGAGGAGTTCGAATCAAGCTGAGGGGGGGGAAGAGGCTGGGCCGGAGGTTTAGGCACCGTCCCTAGGGGTCACTATAGTGCCTAATAGTCCTGTGCCAGAGCTTGTTAGGCACCTAACCAGCTCTATCCAGATGCCCGCCTTACCAAAGGTACAATTATCATACAGTAGCCTCTTGGCAGCAAATGACGATTAGTCCAGTGACACTGTTAGCCAGTTCCAATGAGCCACTCACTACGGAGTACCTGGCAGTATTCAAGCCTCGTCACTGCATTGTGCCTTGTGGCGCATCATGGTAACCATCCGACTTCACAAACGCCTCTACGAACGAAGCCTTGATCGGCCTTTTCTTCCAGCACTTGTATCACGGCATCTCAATTGGCCTTGTCTTTAAATACATTTAAATATCAACTTTCCTGTCATCTGCCCCATCAGAATCCTCGACTTGTCAGTTCCACCGTCTCTCTTCATCTACGTCCACCACCCCGCAGTTCTTCCTTTCCTTAGAACCTCAAAACGCACCACCCAGCCGACTAATTCGCACACTGTGTCCACGATGGCGTCGTCAGATCTTGACCAACTGGTTATGATGGGCTTTGACAAGGAGAAAAGCGAGATGGCCATCAAAGCCACTGGTGGCTGTGAGTACAAGAGTGCCGCATGGCCAGCGACCTCCTGGGCTAATATTTGTCCCTGCAGTGGCCGACGCCATTGACTGGTTAGATCAGAACTCCTCAAAGTCCGCAGAGGAGTTGAAAAGTGAGAAGGAAGCCGCAGACAAGGCAAAAGCCGAAGAAGCAGCGGATCAAGCCCGGAGTCTGGTTTGCAACGAGTGTGGCAAGAAGTTCAGAGGTACTGCAGAAGCCGAATTTCACGCGAGCAAGTCTGGACACACCGACTTTGCAGAGTCCACCGAAGAGGTCAAGCCCTTGACCGAGGACGAAAAGAAAGCCAAGCTGGCAGAGCTGAGAGAAAAACTAGCGGCCAAGCGCGCTGGGCAGGCGGAGCAGGACAAGGTCGATCAAAAACGAAACGAGCAGATCAATCGCAAGAAAACCAAGGAGACAGAAGACGCGAAGGAACAACTGCGGGTAAAAGAACAGATCAAGGAAGCCGAGAAGAAGCGGAAAGAGAAACAAGCCGATATCGAGGCAAAGAAGCGAATACAGGCCAAAATCGCAGCCGACAAAGAGGAAAGACGGTTGAAAGCTGAGAGAGAGAAAGCTGCTCGGTCAGGTGCTGCTCTGCCCGTGGCTGAGACACCTGCCGCGCCTCCGGCGCCACCAAAACCAGCCTCAGAGTACAAGGAGACGCGACTCCGGTTACAGACTTCAGCCGGCAACATCATGAAGACCTTCCCGGTCGAGACGACGCTGTTCGAGGTTGCCGCTGCGGTAGGCGATGAGACAGGACGGGATGTCGAAAGCTTCAGTCAGAACTTCCCCAGGAAAGTGTTCGGGCATGAGCATTTCGGAGAGTCGCTAAAGGATTTGAAGCTGGTGCCCAGCGCAAGCTTGATCGTGCAGTAGGTCTTCTCATATTAGTCCCTTGAGCTTTAACAGTCTCCACGGCGAGCCACCTTGTGTGGGATCAAAATGGCGAGCACTATTGCTCTGTTGCCATCAGTTGATCCAGGCGGCGCTGACCATGACTGAAGGGATTATCCATTGCCTTGGTAGCCTGACGCACGAGAGGATCGTCATGATATAATTAGATCAATCAGAAACCACCGAGCAGAGTCAGGAGAGTCGAGAACAAAGATTGCTGTACTCTCAACTCCGTGGTCCCCCGCGTACTTCGTACTCCCGTATCGATAACGATAGGTACTCGTAAATAACGCGTCGAGAACGAATTCGATTGCACGTGCGGGGGTGCTGAGAATCACGCCCCCCGGGAATTTTCTATCCACCGCTGCATCTCAACGTCTCCTGATGTTCGCACTCAGTCCCAATCTTCAAAGCGTATCTAATGCTTCTCGTACCAAATACAGCCATTCTTTCTGTCGGTTCTTCCCTTATGCCTTTCTCCTAGACCTAGAACATCCCCTAGATCACTCAACTTGTCATGTCCACTGCAACCGAAACGCAGTCTCTTCGGAGGCTTCAACACAATCAGACTACTCCAAAATCCGAGACACAGGGTCAAATGAAAAGAGAAGACTCTTCAGAAGGTCATGGACAACGCACAATGGAGGATAAATTCTTCTGGACATACACCGAAGAACCCCATCGAACTCGGAGGCAAGCAATAATCAGAGCGCACAAGGAAGTCTTACAGCTATGCGGGCCGGAACCACTCACCAAATACCTTGTGCTGGCGGTCGTCCTGCTACAGGTTACCTGTGCCAGCTTGCTCAGAAACAGTCCCATATTCTCGTGGCCGTTCTTTCTGACAGCATACATTATTGGAGCCACTGCAAACCAGAATCTCTTCCTCGCAATCCATGAAATCAGCCACAACCTTGCCTTCCGAACCCCGATGTACAACAGGCTCTTCGCAATATTCGCAAACCTGCCTATCGGCGTACCGTACTCTGCTGGGTTCCGACAATATCATTTGACTCACCATAAGTCACTGGGTGTCGATGGTGTCGATACCGATCTTCCCACCGCACTTGAGGCTATCTTCCTCGACTCAGTGCTGGGCAAAGCCTTCTTCTGCACCTTTCAGCTCCTCTTTTACGCGATAAGACCAATGATGGTCTACAAAATTCCTTTTGGCCCAGTGCACTACGCCAACATTGTTGCACAGATTGTCTTCGACATCCTCATACTTCGCTACCTGGGGACTAAGGCACTGGTCTACTTGTTAATGAGCTCATTCCTTGCTGGCTCTTTGCATCCTTGTGCTGCTCACTTTATCTCTGAGCACTACGTCTTCGCTGAATCACGCACGGTGAAAGGGAAAATGCCAAAGGACGTCCCGATACCTGAAACGTTCTCATACTACGGGCCTCTAAATGTACTCACCTACAATGTTGGCTATCATAACGAACACCACGATTTCCCCGCGATTCCCTGGACTCGATTACCCAAGGTTTATGAAATAGCTCGGGAATTTTATGACCCATTGCCCTGTCATAAAAGCTGGCCTTTGGTGCTGTGGCAGTTCATAACTGATAAAGAGGTGGGCATGTGGTGTCGTGTGAAAAGAGCCGAAGGTGGACGCATTGTTGGTGGCTGGAGGGACGGTGAAATCCAGAGTTGATCTCCTCAGTAGTACCTGAGGTGTAAAAAAACGAAGACATGACCCGATAGACATGAACTAATTATACATGACAAAATGAATGCCGAAGAAGTATAACTCTTTCCAAAAGCATGAAAGCGATGCCGCTCTTGCTCTTTGCTGAAGGTGAGTGGGCGAAATAATCCTGCTCGCCCAGAATGACCACTTTTTCTTCTTTTCCAGCGGTTCGAGACAATCCTTCCGTTCCCTTGTTTCGATTACAATTACAATTTTCAGACTTCTCATACAGAAAAGATGCCATCCACTCCAGGCCAAGCAAGCCAGAGGCATCGAAATAGTCATAAGAGCCGATCCAGACCTTCTCGCAGCACTGCAGGCCTCCAATCTCATCCTCGCCGACGTCGACCAATTGGTCTAGCAGGGTCTCTACATAGACCCTCGATAACACCCTCGTCAGCTACAGCGACCCTTCGACAACCCTTTGCTGTGCTTGCTCCGTCGCAGAGTCAGTCAACTGAAGACCTCAGGTTGCCACAGCCGAATGATGACTATTCGGAGCATATTATCATGGCTGTCAACATTGGTCCGAAGAACATCATTGGTTGTGCATACTACATAGCTGGAGAAGGAAGGCTTCTATGTATGGAGGACATCGGAGATGGAGATCATGACTTTGTAGAGAGATGTAAGGGCAAAACGCGGGCGGCTGGTAGTTTTGATGAGACTGACCTGGACTAGTGAAGATCGATATACAACCCACCACTGTCATTTTGTCACCTCGAGCTGACAGTCTGGCCGAAAGCCCTTCAACGCGGTCACGGCGACTGACGTCCAGTGTTGATAGTGGTGAGTGTGACCGTTGTGGCAAAGCTAGGGCCAAATTTCTCACGATGCCTTTAGCCGATGATCAACATCCTCTTCCTTACGAGACGGAAATTCGACCACTCGCGGATTTCAACTATGAGGGAGCGTTGAACAAGATCATTAGCCTTGCTCCTTCCGGGCTCTGTGATGATAATGGTCAATTCTTCGTGCCTGATGACCCAAGCTTCTACGAGGAAGAAAATCAGGTTACCGAGATTGGTTTCAGTCAACGAAGGGGGAGGCTGCTTCAGATATCGACACATCTGAATTTAGATTGCAGAATGAGTATTGGCTGCGCCGGAGCTGCTCTCAGCCATTTGCAACGCAAGAGGTCTGTGACATATCTGCCTGATGACCCTAGAGGTGGGCAGGTGTTCCGGGTTATCCAATTTGAGATGTTCAGTCTCCGGCACACTATGTAAGTCCAAATCAGTGTACTCTTCTGTGGGGGCTGATGTGTTACCAGGCTTGTCAATGCAGATACACTCAGCTCTCTGCAAATTATCGAGCCACGAGTGACAGGCTCGACATCGGCCACAGGCTCGTCGAAGGGCAAAGAACCTGCTTTGTCCGTACATGCCCTCTTTCACGCCCATGCCCGAAGCCCACAAGGGAAAGCCCTTCTACGTCGAGCCTTCCTCCGGCCTTCGCTTGACGTTGAGCACATTAACTCCAGGCTTGACTTCGTATCCATCTTACTGCGACCAGAAAATCAGCAGCAGCGACAACAAATCAGCAAAAGCTTGGGCAAGATCAAAAACATGAGGAACACAATCACTCTTCTTCGCAAGGGTATTGAATGTGGGAAGCAGCATCCTAACGCGTTCAAAGGGAGTGTGTGGTTATCGCTTCGGGAGTTCTGCCACCATTCTGTTGGAATTGCAGATTCGCTCCACGCAGTCACGGATGTAGAGCGTCTTCATCTGTGGACTCGTGCCGTTGAATTGCTTGACCGCTGTAGTCTACAGAGGATTGGCCTAATGGTGCATGAAACCGTTGACTTTGAGATGTCTGCCGAGGAGCAAAGGACAGTGATTAACCGTGACATCAACCCGCAACTCGACGAGGCAAAGAACTATTATGAAGGATTGGAAGAGATCCTATCCGAAACAGCCACGGACATCGTCAAGTCGATTGGCTTGAACATCGGACTCAATGTTGTCTACCTTCCTCATGTGGGCTTTCTTGTTTTGATCCCTTGGAATACAAGTACTGACAAGCCAATATTCGATGGGAGTGCACTGGGCTGGCAGCAGATGTTCACGACCGATGATGGCGTCTACTTCAAGGACAGCAAGACGCAGAAATTGGACGACGACCTCGGAGATCTTTACGCCGATATATGCGACTACGAAATTGAGATTGCTCATGATCTGGCGCAGAAAGTTCTAGAGCACGAGAAGCTCCTCATAGAGGCATCTGACATCTGCGGCGAGCTGGACTGCAACATGGCATTTGTTCATTGTGCATATGAGCACAGATTGATTCGCCCAAAGATCACGAAAGACAATGTCATAGACATTGAAGGAGGAAGACACCTGCTACAGGAACAGAGTGTTCCATCGTTCGTCCCTAACGATACCTTCATAGTTGGCGGCGGCGGCGACGATGAACATGCTTCGGCCGGACCAAGTATGCTGCTACTTACGGGGCCCAACTATTCTGGAAAATCGGTCTACCAGAAGCAGGTGGCATTGGCAGTCTACATGGCTCATATCGGGTCTTTTGTTCCAGCGGAGTCCGCAACCATCGGCATCACTGACAAAATTTTCACCCGCCTCACTACCCGGGAGACGGTCTCCAAGGTCCAGTCTGCGTATATGATAGATATGCAGCAGATTGCTATGGCCCTGAACTCGTGTACGAGAAGGAGCTTGATAGTGATTGATGAGTTTGGTAAAGGCACTGACACGTGCGATGGTGCTGGTTTGGCCGCCGGTGTCTTCCTGCATCTCTTGTCTCTCAACAGCCAAGCCCCGAAGTCTCTGGTCGCAACCCATTTTCACGAGATCTTTGAGACAGATTGGTTCGCAACCTTGAAGAATGTCTTTTTTGCACATATGGAAGTACGGATTGATGATACTGACGCAAGAGTGACTGAGCAACAAAGCAGTGTCACGTATTTGTACAATCTCCAACGCGGGCGAAGCGATCTCTCCTATGGTACACAATGCGCAGCCATGAATGGTATTCCCGAGCAGATCGTTGCACGAGCTTCGGAGCTTTCTCGACTGGCGAGGAAAGGCGAGGACCTGGTCACACAATGTTGTACGTTGACCGTGAGCGAGGCCGCGGAACTTGAAGCAGCCGAAGTTGCGGCCGAGATCTTGATGGAACAGGATCTTAACCAGCAGATGACACAATATGAGCTGGAGGCTTTGCTGGATGCCATGATAGAGCCGCACTCAAACGAGACTGAAGAGCTGGACATTTGATAAGGTGGTGTACAGTATGCTCAACTTGGAGGAGCAGGTCTAGTCGCGGCCAATCCCTTCTGTTTACCCCATTTTCGGCATTTCGAGATCAGGTCAGGGGCCACAAAGATGACGGCAAGAGATCCCAGCAGGTTCCACAGAACGTCCATGAAGTTCTTTCGCACACTACTCGCCATGCCAATGCCTCGCATCAGATGTCCTAGAAACAACGTGCTGATCATGAAGTCGCCGGCGTTGAGTCGGTTGAGCACGATCTTTGCAATCTCGTCTGGTAGTTGTGGTTTGTCATCTTCCTCAAGCATGATAGTGAGCTCCGGTTTGATTTTGTTCTCGTTCTCGAAGCCAGGGGTTATGATGCCACAAGGAAATACGATATGGACCGCAATGTCTGCGTCAGGAGCAGGACCAGACCCCAGCCGTGAGCCATTGTAGACAGCCACTTCTTGATTCAGGCCGTCGGCCATAGCCTTCATAGCGGCCTTTGCAGGGGAATAAGGCGAATAGCCGGCGACGGGAACGAAAGCGAGCGTGCTGCATGTGAAGATGATATGTCGCGTGGCTGGGTTAACGCGTTGCTTGTTCTCCGATGACGAAGGTTGCTTCCACAGGTTCAGGGCCGCATGCGCCATGTATACCGAGGACCAGTATATTGTATCCATTTGTCCTCGGAGTGTCTCGACACTTGCATCTGCAAGGAAAGCTGGCTGGCAGTTGCCTGCACAGCAAAAGACGATGTCCGGTGCTTGTCCATTGTTCCATTGCGTGACTTGTTTGATGATCGAAGGGGCTGACTCGGGCGATCGCAGGTCAAAGGAGAGGTCGAGAAACTGTTGCTGTGGTTTGAGTGCCTTCGAGCGGATTGTGTCGACGGCCCTCGCTAGTTTGCCTTTGTCCTGAGCCACGATCACAACGTTTGCGCCTCTGCTGGCAAGTTCTTCGGCTATGGAAAGGCCCAGACCTTGCGAGCCACCTGTGACAATGGCTGTGAGGCCATCGGTAGGGAACTGATCCTTTCTTGAGAACAGCATTTTGAAGATAGCGAAGCTTAGCACGGCCGCTGCGAGGGTGGTCAGGGACGTAAATGTGAGACTGGTACTCATGTCTGAAGCCTGGAGCAGAATGAGGAGGAGAGGATCAGAACCTTGCCGAGCTAAGGCGCACCGTTCGTCAGGGGAGCAACTTGCATCTCACGTTCTCGTACTCCGTACTCCGTATCCGTATGGATTAAAGATGACCGGCCACAGAACCACCTACAGAGTACATGGAGTTGTGTACCTGATCAGGACTCCGCAGGTGGCCTTACTGTAAGTTGCCGCCAGTGCTTTACTGGACCCGGAGAAATTACCACCGAGGCCTATTAAGGATGCCTAAGTTAGTGAGCCTAGCGTCCTAGATACCTAAGATTATTGGTGCTTGGAACCTCTAGCAAGCCACCAAAGCGATTAACACAACGCCAAGCCGTACCGACTCCAAAAAAAAGTTTCTGGCCTGCGCATCGATAAAGCGAGCAGGCTCAGTACTTGACGCAGCCCTCGCTTTTGCTTCTTACTGAGTACTGAGAACTAACAATGGCCAAAAAAAGAAAGGCCGGAAGAGCGAGCCAGCAGGCTGTTCCTAGCAGGACAGAGCGATACGATGTCGAGGAACGTTTCGACGATTCCGAGGACGACTTTTTTGCCGGACGGGACAAGATCTTGCTTGACGAAGCGCCAGCAGCAAAGAGACTACGAAGACTGGAAGAGCGGGAGAAGCACTTACAATCCTCGGACGAGGAAGTCTATGAAGACGCTCAGGCCGAAGTTGAGGATGATCTGGAAAACGACGACGATGTAGATTTCGACGCTGATGCTGGTGATCAACAGGATGGTGATGAGGATGAAGAATTGGATGAGAACTGGGGCACATCCAAGGCTGACTATTACAATACCGATGTGATCGAGACCGAAGCCGATGCTCTCGAAGAAGAAGCCGAGGCGCGCAGATTGCAGCAGAAACAACTCAAGGCTATGACCGAGGCGGACTTTGGCTTTGACGAAAGCGCATGGGTGGATGAGACTCAGAAGACACAAGGGAAGCGGTCTGCCGTCGAAAAGCTCCCAGAACTTCGAATACCTCCAAATGCAACGGCCGAGGAACGCACGCAAATCCTGAAATCTAGGTATCCCGAATTCGAACCTTTAGCGCATGACTTCATCTCGCTACAAGATGAGTACCGCGAGTTGAAGAAAACGATCGTGCCATCCGAGGTACACGGTGGGCAGAATATTGAGTGTAAAATATCTCTGACGAGATTCCGGGCACTTTCGTCATATCTGGGGGCCGTTGCCATGTACTTGGCCGTTCTCACATCCTCGAAAAGTGGCACGGCGTTGGCTCCTGGTGACCTGCGAGAACATCCCATCATGAGTAACCTTGTGCGCTGTCGACAGCTGTGGCAGGAAGCGCAAGACTTGAAAGCTGTTGAAGTTATCCCGGTTGAGGAGCAAGTCGTGTCAGTCAGCCCACATGAGGTCAAGCTGCCTGAGGAGTCCAAGCCTAAATTCGAATCGAAGAAGCCGGAGAAGAGCAAGAAGTCGAAGAAAACAACAACATCAGAGATAAGGACAGAAGATGTCGTGCCCGAACCAGTTGCATCCACAAAGAAGACTAAGAAATCTAAAAACCCTAAGCGGGATGACCTACAGGAACTGCTCGCCTCGTCGCTGCAGACCCCCGAGGATGATGAGTCCGACTTTGGGGACGAAGTACCCTTGACTGCGGAAGAAGCGGCAGAAAAGGCAAAGAGAAAGAAGTCCCTGCGGTTTTACACGTCGCAAATTGCACAGAAGGCCAATAAGAGAGGCGCAGCTTCACGAAACGCTGGTGGCGATGACGATGTACCGCACAAGGAGCGTTTTCGCGACAAGCAAGACCGCTTGATGCGCGAGGCAGAGATGAGAGGAAGAGTGGCTGCTCGTGGCGATGAAGAAGTATTCGATTCTGGAGATGACGACACTGGTGTCGGCCAAGAACTGAACGACGATGCCAACGAATATTATGACATGTTGGTCTCGGGCAAGAAAGCAAAGAAGGCCGACAAGCAAGCTAGAGCAGAAGCGTACGCTGAGGCCGCGAGACAGGGTGCCCAAGTATTTGAGGAAGAGCAGGTTGGCGCAGATGGCAAGCGAAAGATCACATACGCAATTGAAAAGAATAAGGGTCTTGCGCCGAAACGGAAGAAGGACGTGCGCAATCCTCGTGTCAAGAAGAGGAAGAAGTTCGACGAGAAGATGAAGAAACTCAGCTCCATCCGACAGGTATACAAGGGTGGTGAGGGCCGAGGAGGGTATGGAGGTGAAGCCACAGGTATCAAGACCAATGTGGTCAAGAGTATCAAATTGTGAATGGAATCTGATTTGAATTTCTCGTCTATACCTGGGTCTGGATCGTTTCCCTCAAAACCAAAACAGTTGCCTTTCCAACCGTGTTGTATGCAGGTCCAAACCAGGACAGAACGCCCCAACACCGAAAGCTGCCTGAACACCTAACGTAAACCCTGGTCCTAAGTGCCAGTTCATCACCGTGGACGACTATTCCAGCTCTGTCCTGGACGTTGTGCCGGACTTCACTTGACCTGAGTCTATCTCATGTACCTCTGATCCTCCTATCTGCTGAGCATTCGGAGGATAGCCAGGGTTTGGCGTGGAAATGTGCCGATATGGGGGTGTCATATACGCTCGCTTACTATCGACGAAATCGGATGACGCTGCCATCGCACGACGGGATCGTCGTCTACGGACGATGAACCATCCCAGAGCTCCAACTGCTGCTATCGCGGCCAGGCCACAGCCAACACCAATGCCGGCAGCGGCGCCACCACTGAGGCTTGAGGAGGCGCTTGATGGGGACGGCGATGCTTGTGTGGCGCTCGCGGCGTCTGCAGCTTTCGTGGACGAGGAGCCTTCGGATGCCGATGTGGCGCTTGACGAGGGTGAACTTGATGCCTTCGAAGATGCGGATCCCGTGGTTATCGATGGAGGCAGAGTTCCTGTGGTTGTGCTAGAGTCGACTGTCGCTGTGTCGAAAAGGTCTCGTTTGAGAGAAATAGCTTGACCAAATGTTGCATTGGGCTTGTTGTCACAGCCGGCCTTCATTGCATTGAGGTCTACAGAGCACACACATCAGCGTCAATACTCTCATCACGCTGCGCTTGTGGACGTACAATTGCCAAGAATTACCGAACCGGACCGCGCTTGCAAGCAGCTTGCGCATTTGTCCACGTAGGTCGGGAAGGCCGTGTTGTTGATGGAGCAGTAGTCATACTGCTCTGCCGCAACTGGTGTGAACCACGAGCTCTGGAGCACGGGGTAAAGCCCGGCACAGTCGGCTTGACATTGAGGCAGGTTAGGTGTGCTGCCGTTGCCCTGGAACATGCAGTACTGCAGAGTATATTTCATGTTGACTGCTTCATGGTTAGCATTGCTTACCAACGCTTGCATCTGCTTCCGGATCGGGGTCCAAAATGCTTACACAAAAGCCAATATATATCGTTGTTTTGCGGGTTACTGTTGTCACCAGTGTTGGCGGTACTCTTGCTCTCGCATACCAGGCAGTCGTGCATAGTGTCGCCGTTTGCCGTGTTGAAATAGCCCTCGTCCGTGCATGTCAGGTCGTCGCTGTACGTCAAGGTCGGTCCTTCGCAGATATCGGCGCATGTTGATCCGCTGGTCACTTCAAGGGTTCGGACGCGCAGAACCAGCGAAAGTAGGGATAAAAGCAGTGAAGCCAACATTTTTGACGTTCTGTTGAGTACGAAGGAGAAAGGTAGGAAGAATACCCCTAGGCAACCATCCAATTCACAGTGTATCCTTCTGTTGAAAGAGACTGAGCTCTCCTAGAGGTGTGCAAGACTGCAGGCAACAATCATCGAGGTGAATTGGGTAACTGAGGAGATCAAGGCTGTGGAACGCAGAACGTGAGAATCGAGACGGGTAGTGTGTTACCCATACTGCCAGGCCACCCGTTGGTCCTTTTTTCTCGAAAACCCAACCTACACTGAAAGCGTACATTTCGCAAAGTCCCTGCTAGTGTCAGCCTCCAATTAGTCGATATTGGTATCTAAGCGGTCTCATTCGTGCTTCGTAGGCGTCTGGAGCCGCGCCAGGAGTGATTCAGTAGGAAACATGCGAGCCTAGCGATTGTGATGGTCTCAAACGCGTGCCAATCAGTTGAGTTAGATTGCCTATGCCACAAGGGAGGCTCTGCTAGAGTAACGTTGCTTGTCAGGTACAATATTGATGGCCTGTAGGGCTGATGAAGCACTAAAGCACGACATGGAGCTCCCAAGCGGATCCTGCTTCGCCCAAACTAAAGCCAGTGGGCAAATGGGTACTCGAGGCCTGGTGGTCCATTATGATTGAGGGAGAGTGGTATAAGGCGTCCTGCCGTAGTACGGAGACGAGGCTTGAGTCTGTGATTCCAATTTCGCGAGGGTTCGATCCAGGCATGAGAAGACACCGGAGGTGTATCAGAGATCGTGTGACATTCAATTACAGGTGTTATCTTCTCCGAAGATCGTGCAGATATGTTGTGGTAGTTCCTGTATTCGTCGAATATAGAGACAACTGTATTGGTTTGGACGAAGTGCCTCCCTTATGTAATACCTTACATAATCTAATTCACCTGTTGATGATGTCAGCACTCAAGGCTCCCACGACTGCGTTGATTACAAACGCGATATGAACAACCGCTTGCAAGGACTTTGCGGAATGTGACGCTTTCAGTGTAGGTTGGGTTTTGCCTGGAAGCGATCGACCACCGATAGTCCGGGGTACTTTGTCTACGTTGAACATTGATCATGGGTTCTATGATATGGAATCGCATGGCTTTACGAGTTCCGCCAATCCTTCGTCCTCGCTGGACATGGAGATATCTCTTATGCTTCAGCGTTGCCACATATGCCATCTATAATTTACTGTTCGCGCGGTCGTTGCTTTCGTCCAACCTGCCCGCATATACTGGACCATACCAAGTTGGAACTATCGATCTCGAAGCGCCTTGTGAACCAAGGAGGATCAATGACGCCACGCTCAAGGAAGGACAGCATCCTGCCTTCCAGGTTAGTCAGGGTCTCAGATCAATTTTCCCGTTTTAGTGAAGGAGCTGAACATGTCAAGGTTGAAACCGTCCTTTTCACCCTATACTACCCGTCGGTAGAAGGTGCGAAGTCATCGAAGCCGCATCATCTCTGGATTCCCCGACCCCTGGGCATTGTTGGGGCTGGCTATGCTCGCTTTGCTAGGATCAGTAACTTCCTCACCAACTCGCTAATGACATTTGGTCTATGGGCGTTGGCCGGCGGTATCAAGATACCAGCACATGTCGACGTCCCTCTCCACCATGGCCCTGCTATCCTGCAGACCCCAGCGGGGACTTCCTTGGTCGAAGTCGATGATGGGTTTCCCGTGCTGGTGTTCTCTCATGGCATGGCTAGCTCTCGGACTCAGTACACACAATACTGTGGAGAGCTTGCCAGTCGAGGACATGTTGTGGCTGCGATCGAACATCGAGATGGTAGTGGACCAGGAACTGTGATCATGAATTCATTGGGTCGTCGCAGGACTCTACTTCACTTCAGCCACCGCGACCTGCAGTGAGTGCACCCTAGCTAGCGTTTGCATCGACTCAGATGCTGACATTGTGATTGCTTAGCCATGACGCCGGGTTGGATGCCGATACATTCAAGCAGGCCCAGCTTGATTTCCGTCAAGCAGAGGTCGAGGAGACCATGCGAGTGCTGAAACATATCAACGCCGGCCATGGAGATAAAGTCTTTAGCCAAAACACTCGCGGTGAGGGCCAGCATCTCAAGCACTGGCGAGATCGCCTAGCAGTGGACAATGCTACGATTGGTGGACATTCATTCGGAGCAACTTTGGCGGTGAGTTGAGAACATTTCACTATCACAAAATATATGAGCCGAGCTGACATCTATCCCTGTAGTTGCAAACCTTGAAAGACGGACCTACCAAACATCTTCCATTTCAGAGCGCCGTCGTACTTGATCCGTAGGCAGGCCTCCATGTCCACATTGCATACTTTGCATACTGATGATGAGGCAGTGGGAAACAGAGCGGACCGTTGAATCATGATGTCAATGTCTCGACACTGGTCATCCACTCCAACTCTTGGTCTAGCAGGTACTCGATATTCTACGGACGGGCACACTTTGACGTTGTCAAGGATGTGGTTCTAGGTGTTTTGGAAAGGGGAAAAGCGGCTTGGTTTATGACTTCACGTGCGTGACTAATCTATACTGACTCCCCGATGCCCAATGCCACCGCCTCTAACATGCTAACTCTACATTTTCATAGTCGGCACAAGCCACCCTTCGGTCACAGACGCTCCTTTGATCGAGCCCCTTCTTCTCAACTGGGCGACGGGATCGAGCATCGATGCACACGAAGGTGTACGACAATATGTAAAGGTCTCGGAAATGTTTCTGCAATATCAAATGTCCGGGGTGAAGAAAGGTATATTGTCCGAATGTGTTACCCATCCCGAGTACAACTTGCCAGACGAACGAAGGTTCGAAAAGGGAAAGTCATCGAATGACATGTGGAAGTATTGGCAAATCCATGCTGCTCCTTGCGGCCCTGAAGCGGTCGAAGATGAGAGCGAGGGAAATTTGTACCCTGAGACCAACCCGCTGCTGGATGGTTAGGCTGAGCAACGCCTTGCCAGATAGATGTTCTATAGGATCTCAAAGCGGCTGGATATTTTCACCTTTCTCGTGGTTGCCCGGCCTCCGTCCTTGAAACCTATTCACAGATACCAATGTGTCTTCCTAATGCTCCACCTCCACCGTCGACAAATTGCGTTCGCCCTTTTGGTCGACAATTTGTCGCTGGCGAACCAGAACCCGCTTCGTACTTGCTTTGCGCGGATTTCTCGCTTCAAAGACTTCGTCCAACTCTTCCAGAGTCCTGCCTTTCGTCTCCACGAAGAAGCAGTAAATGAACAAGAACTCAAAGCAGTCCCAAAAGACAAAGAAGACGTAGAACCAATACCCGATGTTCTTCAGAGCCACGGGAGCCGCGAATGTGTTCACAAAGGAGGCAAGACCGGCTGTGATCTGGAACAGGAACATCCCTTTGGCTCTCATCTCGTTCGACATGACTTCGGCCGGGTAGATGGGCTGCATGCTTGTATAGGCGAAAGCGAAAGTGACTCCAAAGATGTAGATGAAGGCGATGCTGGCCTTGGAGGATGCCTTGGACCCAGTATTAACGTAGCCCGCCGCAGTCCCCGCTGTGATGGCGAGACAGATGACCATGCCGAATGTCGAGCCAAGCATCATCTTTCGTCGGCCGATGATGTCGTGGAACCGAGCACCTGTCGCCGCCGCGATCCATCCGGTCAGCGCGTAGATTGCGTTGAGCAAGAGGACCGTGTCGGTGTCCGTGATCCCAACGTTGGTGAGTAGCAACGGGAGGTAGTACGAGATGACACTGCAAAGATTTCGATTAGCGGGGCTCCCCGGAGACAAGAGGCGAGGGCGAGGAAGTTTGGAGCCTTTCTTACTTGTTGCCGGAGAATTGACCGAACCAGCTCCATGCAAAGTTCAAGATGCTGCGGTATCGTCGTGAGCGGGACTTGACCAAGATGCGTACATCGAAAAAGTTGCTCCACGATATCAATGGCACGTCTCTCAGATTTGCTTGGATTTCATTGAGCTCGAAATTGATAATGGGATGTGACGCATCTCCGTTTGCGTGGTATTTGACGATGAATTCCCGCGCTTCGTCCACACGATCGTTGGCTATCAGGAACCGGGGAGATTCGGGAATAATCCACACCGTCAGGCAGACGATGCCTGGGCAGAGCATCTGTAGCCACAAGGGTAGACGCCAGCTGAGGTCTGATGAGAAGTGAATATGGGTGCCATACACGGCTACTTGGATGTCAGTTGTCTTCATATCGAGTTAGTAGAGGGCGGGGATACTCACCGAAAGTTGCAATGATCGAGCCCATGTACCATAGCGTGTTGTAGAGGCCGGACACGGTGCCCCGGTATAATGGTGGTGCGATTTCGACAACGTACATGGGTGCAGCAGTGGTTGCCCAGGTGCAGAAGAACGAGAGCAGGAATCTGCCGCCAATAAAGGTGGACACTGAGCAGAGGTGAGCGTTTGGTCCAGAGACAGGACGGCGAGAGACAACCCACTTGACTTCGCTGTGGCTGTTACGATTGTACCAATGATGACCCCTAGGCAGCCTAGGAAGATAGGAAGCTTTCTACCTTTCCAGTCCGCCATCCAAACGAAGAATGCTCCTGTCATTTGACCGACTTGAAAAATGGCAAACACAATACCAGTCCCGGCTTGTTCATTCTCCGACACATTGTAATAGTCGAGGTATTTCGGCACAGAGTTTATACTGCCCATGAGCGAACCATCGTATCCTGTTAGAATCAGCAAAGGGTACGTAGCGTGGTTCTTTGTACATGATGGAATACCGTTCATGGTAGAACAAAGATAGACAATGATGCAGCAACCGTAGAGAGCCAGATGTCCTCGACCCCAAGGATTAGGAGGGTTCTCTGCAAGTGCAGCCGCGAAATCGACGTTGGCGACATTGATCTCCTTTTCCTGGAACACGGCTGGCGTGTCTCTGACTTCACGGGCATTGCTTTTCTCCTGATAACAGACTGTCAGCTTGCGAACATGACGCCTGGAAGATATACTCACGTCGATATCCATCTTTCCGCCAGTTTGGGGCGAAGTAGCCCTAGTTGACTGAAGTGGCTATGGCAGACCACAGAGCCCGGTGATAGGAATTCGACTGAGTTTTATTTTCAGTGAGCTTTGTACTTAATAGGCCATTTTGAGGTTCGGACTGGATCAGAGCGGTTATTTGCCTAATCTGGACCGGATGGTGGTTCTCCGGGGCTTTTCAGGCAAAGCGCAGCCTGGCTATACTCGAGCAAGGAGCGTAGGCAGTTGCTAGGTGGCTCGTAAAGTTGTCTGAGGGTGTGCTCGGATGGAAGGAGATGCAAGCCACTATCCCAGAGATGTAGCAGTGATACTGCTGATTGCCAGATTCAATATGAATAAAGGCCTTTGAGATAGTTTGAGTGGGAGTTTGTGCTCCGTGAGTAGGTACCTAGTGAAATCCCTACCTACGTACCGCCCCGGATCAGGCCGAGCTGTGGAGAATATCAAGATACTTGGGTTTCAGAGGTACCACTTCTTGGATTTTCTCTTAGCCGAACAGATTCATTCTGCCAGCTATAAGCACCTTTGTGCAAGTAGGCGTGTCATGAGTGATTCCAAATTGGTGCGTGAAGGTCTCGCTAGACATAGTGATAGACCTAGGGTCTGAGATGTTCAAGCGTGCACGATACTCCTACTCGTCCAAGAGCGAGTTGATCGATCCAACGTGGTGCGGACGACCCTGCTCCGCACTTGAGATGCTGACTGAAAATCTTCACCGTGATCTCTGGCGAGGCTGGGGCACAGATCTTGCCCGATGAAGGTGAAAATCCATCGGCTGTTCGGAAGGAAACTGGATGTGGCCTGGTACCTTCCGGGCGTGAGACTTGAGGTTGCAGTACTTATACGAGTACGAGAACGAGAGCGAGAGCAAGGCCACAGCTACCCCGGAATGTTGCAATGCGGGGGAAATGCCATATATGTACATATGATCCACTGTGTTGAATACGGTGAATCATTTGGAAACCCAAGATCTAAAGGCCGAAGGAGACGTTTTTTCTTCGATTTGTGCCATAATAAGATTGGTGTGTACCTGAACTCGTACTGAGTCATCGTTCCTGATGGTCAAGGGTTCGAAGGCCATGCCAGAGATTAGCTCATGACGCCATTGCTTCTTGCGTGGCTGTCGGCACGCAGCGAGCGGCCAAAGAATTATCCGACGTATTGCAATCAACTTGTGTGAAGCCTGGAGAGCCTGGAACTCATCTCTGTTTTAGCAGCGGGTTCTAGTGGGTGACCAAGCCTACAGCGCCTAGAAAATACTTGTTCCGGCCTCACCAGTCTCTGTAACGTCCCCCAAGTATAGTGCCTAGTGAGCCTAGGCTGTCTTCAGTTAGTTGCCTGCCGCTTAATGCCGCCTACCTTCTCGAACTGCTCGGAACATTTCGAAGCTACAGTACAACCAACAACAACTCCTGAGGACCTCTCCGACTTCGTCCCATAATGCGAGCACTTTACAGAAATCCTTGTCTCGCAGTATGAGGACCCTCATATGGCCCCAATGGCTTCCAAATCGATAGCGCCAATCGAGATTGGCTCTTTCACAGCATCGTCGCCACAGAAGACCGAGTTCATTGGCAGTGCAAGTGGCGTGTTCTTCGTAAACACTGTCTTTCGCGCATTTGCTCAATCAGCCTACAGTTCCAATGATGCCGAATCTCAGACATTGCACCATGATCCAGGATCGGTGGACAGCCGTCTTGTTGACCCTGAGACCCCACTGCAAACGGAAGACGAAAACATTGCCATGAAAATCCATCTCGAACGTGACAACACGGAAGCCCTAGCAAGATCCTATGGTATCAAGGGCCATAAATTGGGCGTTGCTCCAAGTCAGCAAACCGCCAAAGAGCTTCTGATGCTGTACCTGCGCAACTGGCATCCTTTGTTCCCCTTCCTTCACGGTCCGACCCTCCTTGAAACGATATCGGTCTTGTATGATATCGACGAGCCACGTTCTTCAACCAAAGACAGCCTGAGAGCCCGTTTGTGCAAAGTCATCATGTGCCAATGCGTTTTCAACATAGCCGACCTCGATAACCGAGGCCAGTCCCTGCCGTCAGAGTCACGGATTGAGTCCTCGAGTAAATTGCTCTCTCTCCTCGGCTATGTCGCCAACAATCACGACATTCAAACAATTCAAGCTCTGCTAGCCGCACAACTATACTTGGTCTCCACCATGGCGCTCCGAGCTGCATCGACCGTAGGTGGTACACTTGCCAGGCTCATGTATCATTCCGGCTTGCATCGTTGCCCCTATCGCTATCCACAGCTCGATCCCCAGGAATGTGACTTGCGAAAACGAATTTTCTGGAGTGCTTACGTGCTGGACAGGTATCTCAGCCAAGCACTAGGTCACCCTTTAGGGTTTCAAGATTCCGATCTCGATGTCTGTATTCCTGGCACTGCAGAACTGCACCAACCTGTCAAGTCACACCAACAAATGCCCTCGGGAGACCATGCAGAGGAGAACGAAGTTTTGGCTCACCTTCCCAGGGACCAGTCGGCCAGACCGGCCAATACAATAGATACCACCTCTTCAGCGACGACAACTAATAGAACAGCTGGACCCACTAGGTTCAATGGGCCGCGAGAGCACGCCGGTGACGAAGTGAAAAACAGTAGTTCGGAGATTTTGGCTAGTTACGTTCTTTACTGTCGGTTGACAGGACAGGCGTTGGAACTCTTCCACAAATCACTTCAAAACCGCAAGATCCAAAGCGAAGACATGGTTGAACTACAATCCGAAGTGCATTCTTGGTGGAATGGGTTGCCCGCTAGCTTACAGGACGAATATACGGGAGGAAAGATGGAGCTTTCTTCGACATTCACCTTCTTTTTCATCACCCTCTACAATCAATTGCTCCTCCTTATCAATCGCCCCTTTCTCTCCCTCTCACCGAGTACTTTAGAATTCAGGTCGAGTCTACAGACCTGTGTCACAGCCAGCCGCCAGATAATCACCACCCTACGCCATCAATCTGAACGAAATCTCTCGGTGTCCTGGCCTGGAATGCTATCTGTAAGTTGGATGGCTGGTTTGGTACTGTCGTTTGCGTGCACCTTGAAGCTGTATCCGTTCAACAAGGCACAAAGGTGAGATTTTAGCATATCGTTGTTCGTTTCATCGCAGCTACTGACCAGAGTCCACATAGGGAGATTGAAGAATGCGTCGAGCAGATAGCAGCCATGGACAGAAGATGGAACAATGCAAGACATTGCGCAGAGGCGTTGAAAAGCATGCTGGCAACTCTGAAACAGCAATACACTGACGGTATTCTGGGTCGTGCCCAAGGTGGTCTGACAACAAAATTCCTTGCTAAAATTCCTACACCCACGAAGGACAACATGTCCGTTATTGATGAAGAGAGTCCTTCTGATGCAACTGCACGTCCCCAGAAACGAAGAAGAGTGGATTTCCAAGGAAGCGATCTCGACTGTCCTTCGGGCGGCCTTCAAGGCGATGCGAATGCTGCTTCTTCAACCCAAAGACCTGTGCAGACGCACGACTTCGATCCTGATTTGGGAGGATGGCCTGTATTTGACGACGGAGTCGCTCTTCCAAATTTAGAGTACATGGGACCCCAATTCAATGCAGGAACTCCCACGCTCACGAACTTCGACAATACGGAGCATTTTCGCTTGTCCATCATGGATGACCTATATGTCAATCCAGGTGCCTTTGGTAACATTGGTTGGGAAGCCATAGCCAATGGGACCGGGTACGTGAACGACCTGAGTGCCTCAAGCGGCTTAAGGCACCAGCCGAGGGGGAGCTATGAAATGCCATGAGCACGCGCTCGGCTCTGAAGAGCACGGTGGACTGAGGAATTCCAAAGTAGGTTGTGATTACCACAGAAATGTATCTTCAAATTCTTGTGACAAGCCGAATTTCGCGGCGGTACTGCTTCGATGTGGTCTCGATGAGAACTGACGCGATGTGTCTCCAACATTTCCTGGAGCTTGCGAAGATGCAGAGCGAGCGAGCGACCTGTTTTCTGGAGCCAATGGCATCCCGTCATGGCCTGGAACGCCGTCTGTGGCTTCATGACGTGTGTCTTGGATCGGCGATGGGTCACCGCTGAAGCTGCCCTCGAACGGACTCGGATCACTTGGAGATGCTACTTCTAGCCTCTCAAACAAAGTGTTGTCTACCACAATACTCGAGCCTGTGGCAGCCGCTCCGGAAAGGGAATCCAAATCTTGCTTCCACACGATCACGTCTTCTGGAGTTTGCAGAGGGAATTGTTCCCAATAGGCGATGGCAGACTTTTTCTCCTCCGTCGTACTTAGGGTGCTGATGGAAAGGTTTGCCGGAATTTGGTGGTCGAGATCTCCGGTAAATGCCTCTGACAGTGACTCAAGATTGGCGTTGGAGGTCGAAAGCATTCTCCAGAGCAGGCGCTCTGTCTCCTTCAGGCGCGTTTCAAGCGCTTCGATGTAGCCCTTGGCTGGACCTCTGTCGACGCCGTGTTAGATTTCAACCCATGTGGTCTTCTCAACGCAGGACAATGGGACATGTAACTCCGAGTACTCGCAACAGTGCTGCAGTCATCTGGGACCACCGACCTTTTTTGTTTTCTAGGCCATACACATGTTTGCGAAAGACTTCGACATCTGCTGCATGTAGGCCTTGGAAACAGAGACCATTGTCAGCTGTCACCGGCATAACTTCATACGGCTAAGGGTGGAAGTCATCGCTGTTACGGCGCTGTTTGACGAACCTTTGACCGTCACACTATGAAGGAGTCAGCTACGGAGCGGCACCACTGCATTGATTCTGGCCGGCTTGACCAACCTTTTGCTTCCTCGCGCGACAAGCGTAACATGCGGAACTGCTTCTTGGGACTGAGGTGGCTCCGGATTCATTGGATCTGGGCTGTACCATATCCTCAATTCATAGTCACATCCCAGAAGCAACGGCGCACAGTTCGATCAAGTTCATGGCAGGAGCACTAGGAGGTCCGGGTGCTTTGTGAATGTTGAGATGACCAGGGAATATCTACGAAGCCTGCAGAGGTTGACGAGACCAGTGGCTTCGACTGTTTGTCTGATGCTTCTCCAAATATCGAGCTGTCCAATGCCAAGCAAACAAGTCACCGCAGAATTGACGATAACCATCGGCACGAAATTTACCCGAAACTCTTCGGGCATTTTTTTAAGCGAATTCTACGAGTACGAGTCAATTCTGTCTCTGGACATGGTCGAAAGCTGTCCCAGAATGACGTACATGCAAGGACGGCCGGGTTTTATTGCTACTGTATTTGTTACGATGTGTTCATGCTCCAGAACCGAGCCACCAAGAACTTGTACCATTGTCTTGAATGTCTCAAAAGAGGTTTGACATCGACACTCTGGTGACATGATAGAGAGCTCGACATACGTTTGTAGTAGTACTCAGAGGAGACGATCATCAGGTCTTCCTGGCCGGCTCTGCTCCGAGCCTACCGTTATTGGCACAACCTGTCACTTTGCCAATCGTGGCAACGGATTTGCATGGCTGCGGCGCGCTTCATTAACATCCGCAGAGGTGCTTCTTTATATCAACGAGGTATGGTATTCGGCTCTGTGTGATCCAGGTAGTGAATTGGATTGTCGAGCTCCTAGTAAGTCGAGCCTGGACACAGGCCCTCTCATGGATCGTTCGGTTGATGACAACACCACCTCATTTGAGCTCGTCAGCAAATCCAAATGTATCGTGAAAATACCGTCCTGCTCAGGTACGTCAGGGGAAGTCGATGTAGGCTACCATCTCCATGTACCAGCGTTGACGCTCTTGTTCATTTACTTCTCCTATCCGTCCCGGTCCGTCCCAGACAATAGGATTGATGCTGGTCGGTTTTAATGGATGAAGAAAGGAAGGAATCGAATATCTCGATGGCAGCATCCCATAAGCATTATCCACCTACGTTCCAGGACCAACAAGTCCTCGGGTCAAGTGGTAGGATGATATCGTCGTCGTGTACAATCATGGTACGGCCATGCATTCTGTGACTTTGGATTATCCCTTGGGAAGGACCGGGCAAAGACATATACTTGGAGTGACGCCGCCAAGAGAAAAGCCATCGCTCTAGAGGGAGTCGAGTGGTGTAGACAGGTTACGCTATCATCAATTTCTGCATCCCGAGACTGTCTGGGTGGATGCGGCTGAACACTAAGAGGCACGACTCAGCCACTGCTCGGGAAAGCTTTTACCTTCATTTTCTCTTTTACCATTTTGTCAAGTTGTGCAGGTCAGATCGGGTTTTGAACTGCATTGGGCGGCATGGGATAAGAGCATCTACTGAGCCTTTCTTGAATCCTGGCCGTAAATTCGAGATACTAAGACCAAGTTTCCTGGTCATGTCATCGAAGAGGGTCGGCTAAGAGCCCGGCCAGAGGATCAAAGGATGCATCCTTCCCCAAATCCTTCAGTACGACAACATGGGTTACAGACTCAGCCGCAAGAGGCTCGTGCCGCACTCTAACATCTGGCATCTCGCATGAAAATCAGCTGACGCAGCAACGGGGGTTGGGCACAGATCCTGCCAGGGTCCAAGCGTGGCGAGGAGTGGCATGGACCCCTGGCGAGACCCCTTGGGAGACTCACCAAACTGGCCCTGGTGCGCCTAAACTACGGCCAAGCGCAGCCAGGAACGATAGATTTGTTTCTCAGCTCCGAATCTGTATCGCAGAGCGCCACCAAACCTTTGCATGCCGAGTGCACATCATCTTCAGCCTCAAATTGAGTTTCGCTCTCCAAGCCTTTGTTTACTTTGGGGATGGTTGCCAAAGGATTCGAAGGATTGATTGTTGAGCTAAGAATCCTTCTCGCCCCCATAAGGTCCTTGAATTACTATAAGTATAGAGGACGATATCCACCGTCACAATTGCCTCGACCTATTCCTAAAATCTGGGCCTCTGGGGAGTTCACCACAATTGGGCACTGCGAACGTTTGCGAAATGACAAACGAACGTTGAGTCTGTCCTACAGTTCTTGATTGCGACATTGTTATTTCATACCCCTAGTCTGGCAACCCTCGATCATTATAGTTTCTCATCGTTGCATCACAGTCATAATGAAATCCTCCCTTGTGGCTGTGCTCTGTCTAGCAACCGTTGGATTGGCCGCTGACGGTTTCGTCAAGATGAATCTGCACAAGGACTATGTGCTGCACAGCAAGAGCATGTTGGCACGCAGACAGACAGACACACTTGAAGAAAACATCACTTTAGCTATAGAAGGATCAGCGTACTGGCTGGATCTCACCATCGGCACACCACCTCAAAAGTTCAAGCTTCAACTCGACACGGGGAGCAGTGATCTTTGGGTCCCTGCAGCGAATGCAACTGCCTGTTCCAGGCATCACGATAGTTGTCCAGGCGGCGCGTTTAATGTCAACAAATCCACCACTGCTGAAATCACCCTCCCATGGCAATGGGAAGTGGCATACGGAGATGGAACTGCTGATGGCGGCGATTACTTCACTGATGTTGTGGTCGTTGGCAACGATACAATTGAGGCTGGCATCATGCAACTCGGCTTGGCCATGATCACTGTGGATGGCCCGGTTGTTCAAAATGACGGGCACGGTCTGGTTGGCGTTGGATACTCCAGCTTACAGTCGGGTGTGACGAGTGGCATTTTCCAGGGAGACAGCATCCCGCCAAGCCTTACGCAAGCGCTGGTAAAGACCGGTGCGATCGAAAGAGAAGCATACAGCCTATATCTGAACGACTTCGAAAGTGGGGAGGGTGCAGTGCTCTTTGGGGGCGTTGACTCTAGCAAGTACACTGGCGAACTTGTGGCTCTCCCCATCCTACCTACGCCAGACAATTTCTCGGATTACACAAGCTTCAATATTGCATTGACGGGGATATCTCTCACCGATGAAAATGGGACACATAAGCTGACGGACGACGACTTTGCCGTACCCGCGCTCATCGACAGTGGTACCGTCGCACAGACGCTCCCACGGTCGGTCTACGATGCAATACTCGGAGGTCTTGGAGCGAGCAACGACCCTAACCTTGGTGGGCCTTCCGTGCCTTGCGTTTATGGGGACTCCAATATCTACATCACCTATAGTTTCGGTGGCCCAGGTGGCCCTTCGATCGACGTAAAGTTGTCGGAACTACTTGGTCCTGGACAACCTGATACGACGTTTTACGAAGATGGTACTCCGGCTTGCGCCATATTCATGATGCAGGAAACTGAGGAACTCGGTTACATACTCGGCGACTCATTCATGCGTTCCGGCTATTTTGTCTACGATCTCGAGAACAATATGATGGCCATTGCACAGGCTCGTCTCAATTCATCCGAGCCAGAGAAGATTGTCGCCTTCTCCAGCGGAACAGATATCCCTGGTGCAACTTCAACAAACACCTTCACTGATGTGCCGACATCGAGTGCTCCTGCTGGACAGCCCGCAGCGAAGACCACAGCTGCAGCTTCAACTTCAGCAACAGCCACAGGACGCGTACCCATTGGGTAAGTGATATCTCATGGATAGTTATGAAATCCAGCTAATGATACATCTAGTTCCCCAACCTTCGCCCTGGGAAGTGTGACCAGCGAGCTTGGCGCTGCAAACACGGGCTCGTCATCTGGCAAGGAGAATTCAGCGTCGAGTACTCATGTATCGATATGGGTGGCCATCGCTGGTATAATGAGTGCACTAGTAATTTAGATAACGTGGGACCTGATCACACATGGACTCCTTCCCCCACACCGGATTGACGATGTATTCAAATCTTGATAAAAATAATGACCGACCTTCCAGCACGTTTTGCTAGCTATTGCTGAATATAGGTCCAATCTTCATGCAAAGCTGGGGACTGCTCGTGGGCCAATCTCCGCGCGCTTCTTGAGGTCAGAATCGTGCTCTCCATAAGATAATCGCCGGATATAGTCTTCAGGGTCAAAGTCAACCCCGATAGGATTCTCAGAGAATTCCTTCGACTTCATAAAGTCAGTTGCTGCGTCGGGCGAGTCGAAATTGTCCACCTGGGTTTCGAGCATGTTCCCGTCTGGATCCCTGTAGTAGATGGAAGTTGTTGGTCCATGGTTTACAGGCCACACTGGCTCGATGCCCTTTTGTTTGCGTTGTCGGTACGACGAAAGAAGGTCGGGCAGCGTGTCGAACGTAAAGGCAATGTGCTCGAGTCCGCATGACAGTGGATTCTTGTCCTGGGTGCCAGGAAAGCTTACAAGGGCGATACGGTGATGTTCGTCGTCGTAAGTGATGAAGGCCAGAAACTCGTTTTCAAAAACGGCTTCAGCACCGAGGAACGCCTTGTAGACGTCCACCATTGCTGGGGACTTGTTCGTGCACAGTACAACATGGGCAAGGCGAGATGGGCTCACCACTTTCGTGGCGGGCGCCTGGTAATCGGTTTTGAGAGCTGCCATGACGAATGCGGTTTTCTCGGATGTATCAAACAGAATCCCTCCTGCGATTGTTATGTATGCATGTTGGTTCTAGTGAGATCTCACTCGCCGCGCTCTTGATGACCAGCTACGGATGCTTAGATTGGTTTATCTAGTTTACTTGATCCATGGACCGAAAAGGTCAGGTCAGCAGTCTGCATATAGCCTGGGTCACTTGCGATCGGCTGCCGTGTCCATTAGCCGGCAAGGTCCCGGGATCAGGAGGCTGATCGAAGGAAAGCGGCCGATCGAGGAGGAAGCGAATCCAGTAATCTCTCCTTGTTCCTTTCCATGTACTCCTCAAATGTCGTCGTCTTGATACCGTACTTTTGTTCTAGGCTCTTGACATCGACCTGGCGCCCAACACGGTTTGCCAGTTCCTCGAAGACCTGGAAGAAGTCGGTGTTCTTTGACTCTTCCATCTCCGCTGGTGTGCGCTTGTGGAATATGATGTCGATTCCACTAACCCGGGCCAGGATATCACGCACTTCTCGAGCTGACAGGTTGTCACTTGCAATGTCGATTTCGTGGCCGCTGAACTTTGCTGGAGTCAGGAGTGCGGCGGCCGCAAACTTGCCGACATCATACCCGTCCAAGTACGGCATGGTCCGGTCGTTGTTCAACGAGGTCACGAGTGTGCCTGACCGGGGAAGTTGTGGAAAGGTGTGAGTATGAGCCGAATGTGGTAGGAGATAGTCATGATCCAACACTGGTGGGCGAAGGATGGTGTAATCCCGAATTCCACTCTCGCGGACCGCTGCCTCCACCTCGGCCTTTGCCGTGTAATACTGTCCCAACCATGGGTGAACTGCCGCAGTAGTAGCAGGCTGAGCACTCATTTCCATCGTCCTGGAGGTTGACGAGAGAACAATGCTGGTGAGAGTCTCCCGAGCACCGGCCTTGCATGCCTTGATGACTGCGTCTGCCTGTGCCCTGGCCGCTCCAGGTTCAAAGATGGACAGGTTGAGAAACAAGCCTGTGCATCCTGCGGCTGCATCTTGAAATGCTCTATCCGGCTCTTCATGGGTGCCTTGGAACAGAACCACGCCTTTGTCACGAAGCGCGATAGCTTTTGAAGTTGACGGGTCTCGAACCATGGCGTGTATCTTCGCTCCGGCGGCAAGTAATTCCGAGACCACTGCATCACCCTGGACGCCCGTTGCTCCAGTTACAAGATAGGTTGACATTGTGTTTGTTCGATTGAGTACTGCTCTGTTGTGAAGTGTCTCTTGAAGCTCTGTTTAGGGGACGACGGTCTCTTTATATGTTTTCTCGTTGCTGCTGGCTCACTAACATAGCCCCCCCAGGCCCACTAGAGCCATTACAAATCCATGTCCCATTGAGGAGCACACGCAATGTTAAATCCGAGAACAATCATACTTGGCATCGTTGATGGCTAGGGCAGTAATGGATGCTTGAGTTGAAGTGCAAACTGCTTCCGCTTGCCTCAATTCGGGGATTGGAAAAACGAATGAGAAGACCCACAAATCTCTCGTTTACCTCTTTGGGAAAGGGACATACAATGCACAGAGCATCTCCTCAGCGTCATGGTTGTTTTGCATGAAACCGGCGCGATGAACGGAACTCTTGGAATGCCGCTCCGTTCAGGTCCGCGTTTATCGTGCGAATCCAATCGTGGTAGTATTGAGCAAATGACCATCCAGCAAGGATGCTTTCAGTGGATGTAGTGTGGCCTGTCGCACAGTGAATTTAACCTTACTGTGCTTTGAGAATCTCCCTTGCTGATGTTTTGACCATATCACGATCATCACTAGTGCTTGGAGGATAGAAGGCAGAAAGGTGAAGTTGATCACCTCGGAGACACTCAACTAGAACTTGCCCAGCGGGAGAGTCCCCAGTATAACGATAGCCACAAGCAATGGCCGGGTAATCCATGTACCTCCACAGAAACTTGTCCCCAGACTGCTCAATATGTTCACAAATCGCCCAGCAGTCATTCTGAGCGCGCAAGCGTGTCCACCAGCAATCCTTAGCGCACAGGAGGGCAAGCCAGTACGACACAAGCAGGAGAGCTCGGGTGTCAAGAGAGTTGAGAAGATGAAGAAAATGTGAAGAAATGCCTTCCACGAACTGCATGTACTGTAGAAGAGCGAATTCGTTCTCAGGATCAATAGGTAGGAGGCGACATAGTCTGCGAAGCAGCTTAAGATACGGGTGGTTGCAGGAGCTGGAACCGTCGTAGACCCCGAAAATCGTCGCGAATTCGGGTGGGAGACTGTCTGCTCCTGGTAGGCGATCGTCTAGGTGCAGAACAGCTTCTGCTACTGGTTCTAGCGTTTTGATCCACATACTCTGCATGTCAGATTTAGATTTGAACAGTGCCAAAATCGATCCGAGACCAAGTTGACTACCGAGCCAGGAGAAGGGTATCTGGCGACCCTTCAATGATACTTGGAAGTCATCTTCTAGATCAGCAAAGGAGACGGATCCCAGAAACATTGAGGTTGTGATGGCGGCGTCAACATTGTCCACCTGCTGCACTGCGAGGTACTGCCTTAATCCGGAGCAAGCTTTCATTGAATGGTATGTTTCACTGATGCATCGTTGTCGCGCGGATTTTCTATGATAACGAAAATGACACCCTGATACTGCAAGGAGAGAGTGCATGGCAAGTGGTTCCTGGCATGTGGTTAGCTTGACCCAGTATTCGTGCCTCTATGTCGATTGGAGGCTGTACCTCTACAGCAATGCAAATGACACTCTGGGCAGCTGTTCCAAAGCTGGATGGCATCATGGTCTTGACAACCGACTCGATGAAATAGTGGAACAATCTTGAATCAAGATCAGGGTACCAATTCAAGTGAATCTTTGTCCGGAGATGCTGGTCGGATCGAGGCGACACCTGTATGCTGTAGGTACAACTCGCGCCGTGCTTGACACAGTTCTGGCATGCTGGCGTGTGTTCATCGCACTCCTCATGATTAGCAAGTGTAGAGCAAAATCGCGCCCGATGCCGTCACTCACCTTGATTCGGCGCTTCTTACATATCAAGCACCCTTTCTGCGACTTGTGATGCAATTTTCTACGCTTGTAATTCTGGACACGTCCGTTGGAAGCTCGAGGTCCAGTGAAAGATAGGATCTGAAATTGTCCTCCCTTATCATTTGCCATATCGAGCATGTTATTGTGGGCTTGAGGCGGCTGGCATGCTTGATGGGAGGAGGGATCTCAAGTCTCAGTCTTCTAAGAAGGAAAACGAAGTTGAGTGCTGAAATGGAGAACGTGACTGCAGTTTCCTTTGGAGATTTGCAGAATGGGCCCACCCTTCTCGTTTACCTCTTTGGACTTCAAGGCCTGTGCAGCCGAAGTTAGGTAGACGGCAAGCCTCTTTCCGAGTCTTTCTTACTAATGCTGGAACGGGTGGATCGTCATCCTCGAGTGCCGCGGACTACGATATTACAGATTCTTGGCTAGCACGAAGACTGCGTTAATGATTTCACTTCTCAAATATCCTTGCCAGAGATACAAAGACGTAGGGGGACTGGCAATTTGTAGGCCCCGAGACTTGTTCCGAATATTCCTCTTGGGGCAGTCGAGTGCGACTTGTCTGGTCAGAACAGCAAACACGTTTGGGGACGCAAAAGTGAAGCAAACGTTGTGTAACGCAGTCTTGGAGAACCAGAGTCTGCATGATTCAGTACGAATCTCTGTCGAACCAGCCCTTCGCTTTGCCAGCCTCATACAACTTTTCCAATCTATCGCCTCCCTCAAGGTCGTAAAACTGAGATATCTCGCCCAAGTTATCCAGCATTCTCAACAGACCCAGAAAGATCAAATCAACATAGCACGGTGTCTGACCATGGAGAAAAGGACCTCCATCCTTCTGGTACGCCTGCCCCAGCTCTTTGATTACAGGCGCGACAGTTTGAACGCAATCCTTTGCTCCCTTGGCAAACTCATCTAGCTTCATACCCAGTCGCTTCTCGCGGGCCTCGATAAAGTAGCTTTGACTAGGTGGGTTGAGGAGAAGCTTTGGCACCAAAGGGGTGAAGATGGGCCGGACGGTGTTAGTAAATTCGGTTACTAGGTCCTCGATGCGTGCTTGGTCAGGTAGGTCGAAGTTGAGCGACGGTGCCGGGTAAAGGTGTTCGAGCTTTTCAGCAATGGCTCGCGAACCTTGGAGGAATGCGCCACTGGGGAGCTGAATGGCCGGACAGGTATAGGCAGGCCCTGTTTGGTTTGGTGCAAGTCCGCTAGACAGAACCAGAACAGCAAGTCAGTTAACGTGGCAGATGATACTGAGGAGGGAGGAGAGCAGTCTCCGTGGATGACTCGAGGCTTGACTGCTTCCAAAGAGGGGGGTTTAGATGATAGTGGGAACGTATCAGGCCAGAATCTGGCCAGACGGATCTTGGAGAGTATCCCTCGTCACTCAACTGATCCGCAGAAGGGATACACGTAGGACTGCAACCAAACCCGCCAAAGGAGGATGTCTCACGTTTGGCCCAGCTTCACTCGCAAATCAGGGTACTCGGTCCACTCCGTCTCGTATGGAATATTCTTGTAGTTGAGGGCGAGCCGTGCTATGTGTGGCCGTCAATATGATCCCAGGAGTGGACGAAAGTACATTTTCCAACATGAGTTCTTACCTTTCAATGCATTGTAGCTCCAGCTCTTACCTTGTCTCGAGGGCAGGTCATATAGGACGATTTTGTTCGACATAATGGGCGGTCGAATGGTGATTTGAATGACGCTCAAGTAGGATGGCCAAATCCTCGAGCCCGTCTCTCCAATATCAGATACCTCTATCTCACCGCATCACCATGAGAGTACTGTCTAGGTGAGCCAAAGGAAGAGACCTGGTTGTGCCGACTTCTCCAACTTTAGGGTCTACGAAAGAATTGCAACCATACTGTCTCCCTCGTGCCTCGTTGTTGATGCTCATGCCAAGACTGACCCACGTCCGGCACGAAGAGCGATGTTGGAGGACGACGCCGCTGCTCGCGAAATGTCTCATTTTTGGCTCGCTTCTTTGATCAATCGGAGTCCTACTACTCCGTACCTGGTCATGGAAGCTCTGAAAATGGAGAGGCCTCTTGAAACAGTCAACAACGGCAATATACAAAGAAATTCGCCCCAAAGCTTGCTGATGCCTCCCGAAGAACCCCTTGGAGGCGAAAGGAATGGAGGTCTTCCCTCTGATACACAAAGATCCAAGCGGAACCTCCTGCTGTTGAAGACCCTGTCCGACTGCGGAGTGTGAGTCCTTGGAGCCTGTGTGGCAGATCCCCGTTAGCCATCTTGATCAACGATGAAGCGATAGGCAATGATCGCTGAACACCGGCATGCATGCCGACTTCCTTGAAACCCCACTGTGGGATGGGATGCTTTGTTACCAGACAACACATCTCTGGAAATTGCTCGCGTGATCTCTCCGATGCCGCTGAGCCCCTCGTCGGTGCTACGTACAAAAAGTGACGAAATTATCGTGTGGTGTTTCCATGCTTCCGTCGGCATTGTGTTTCTTGTTAATCAATGAGTCAGAGCCAGGGAACATTTGGACGGACAGAGACATCAATCTGAACTTCGGCTCCATCTGCGTGCTCGATGCTGAGAATTTTCGTCTAGGGCTATCTTAACAGGATTCGGTATCACTTCTTCGACCGTTAATGGTGCATGGACGACTTGAAATCTTAATATGTGAGGATCACACGATCAAACCAGCCTACTTATACGCTTTTCCGGGTTCACCTTGCTGCTATGAAGGCATGGGGCGTCCATGACGGGCGCTCTGTCCACGCTGCCAAAGATGACAGTCCCAGCAATGACGAGAAATGCTACATGTCACCATTACCCGCGGTGCTGGACAAGCAGACGAGGCCGAATTTGCAGGGATTGCCTTCCACTTTACCACCTCAGCCTAAGGAAATGATTCGTCCCGACTTGGAATCTGGCTTAAAACAAGATGAGCAGTCCACCATCGTCCCCAGGGGTTCAAGACGAGGTCTCTTCGCATCTGTGACGATGCTTGCCGAAATCCACAACCCGTATCTCTATTCAAAGAGCAGAAAATGGTTCATCACGTTCGTGGTGGCTTTTGCTGCAGCAGCCACCTCGCTTGGGAGCGCCATCATCTATCGTGAGCACATCGAGAGGATCCGGACATCGTTCTTGACTCAGCTGCTGACATTTTATGCTAGCTGCCCTGGCCGAGACTGCCCGGGATCTTCATGCCAGTCCCACAGTGACCAACCTCTCCGTCGCTCTGTACATGCTCAGCATTTCTTTTTGTCCCCTCTGGTGGTCAACGTTGAGCGAAACAGCCGGCCGCCGGACAACCTATCTTGTTTCATTGTTCTTCTTTGTCCTCTTCGCAATACTGTCGGCTACAGCCAAGTCGATTGGTGTTTTTATTGCAATGCGTATGCTGTCTGGTGGTGCCGGCGCATCAGTTCAGGCAGTCGGAGCCGGTACCTTGGCCGATATCTGGGAGCCGTTCGAAAGAGGCAAAGCCATGGGTCGTTTCTATCTAGGGCCCTTATGCGGGCCTCTCCTTGCTCCTATAATCGGAGGGTAAGTCACAAGCTGGTCTCGAAGCTTTCTTCTGGTCATCTGCTTATGTCGGTTGACTCTGGGGATAACCAATGCTGACGATGTTGAATCCAGGCTCCTGGCTGCCCGTTGGGGTTGGAGGAGCACCCAGTGGTTCATCGTCATCTATGGTGGAATTAGTCTTGTCTTCCTTCTCTTTGCTCTACCTGAGACAGTCAAGGGACACGACGACCCTCAAGCCGAGGTTGCCTCACAGGGAGACACGATACCACACATCTCAAGATCGCACTTTCGAACGAAACGATTGCTGCACTTATCTCGCCAGGTATTGCTCGATCCGTTGAAGATGGTCATGCTGCTCCGCCACCTTCCAATCCTCTTTACAGCTTACTGGGCGTCGCTCGCATTTGGCACGCTCTACATTGTCAATATTTCTGTTCAAGATGCCTTTGCCAAACCTCCTTACAATTTCTCTGTGTCAAAAGTCGGACTGACATACATTCCAGCCGGCGTTGGGTTTCTGTTATCGGCCCTGTTTGCCGGCAGATGGGCCGATCATGTCATGGCGAGACAAGCAAAGAGAAATAACAGATATGATGAATGCGGCAAGTTAGTCTTGCGACCTGAAGATCGTATGATGGAGAATGCTTGGCTGGCTGCCATCGCCTTTCCTGTATCCTTGCTTTGGTATGGCTGGAGCGCCGACCAGGGAGTTTTCTGGATAGTACCGGTAAGACCTCTTGTTCTCCATGCTTCTCTTCCTTTTGAGACCCCATCTGACGAAAGATTCGCACAGTTACTGGCAACTCTGATCTTCGGCCTTTCTGCAATGCTCATCTTTGGGCTAGCTGTGACAATGCTGACCGAGTTCGTTCCTCGTAAGCCTAGTAATGGCGTCGCCGTGGCCAACTTCCTCCGCAATATCTTCTCATGCATTGGTACCATTCTGGGAGATCCGTTGATTCGCGCCGAAGGAACAGGATGGATGTTCACAGGGTTGGCAATCCTAGTTAGCACGGGTGCTTTGGTCATTTGGTGGATGAGAGCGAAAGGTGCCAAGTGGCGCAAAGAGAATGAAGGGAAGGTTGGATAATGATAGTGACAGTCCTACATCAATGTAGCGCTCCTTATTGCTTCAGGTTCTAGCAGAGCTTGCGCCCACTGGTACATGCTAGTAGCCGCATGGACCTTGTATGAAGTGATACAATTTTGGCATGCCACAAATGGTGCTTGCATCTTGAGAGGAAAGGTTGCCTGGCTAGCTGAGACGATCCCATGTTCTCTGACAAGCCAGTCAGCGCCAACCTACCGATGTGCCAACAACGGCCGCAGATGTGACGTTCCTTCTCTTCCAGTCCAATCTGGGAATGGCTCTGACTGTGAAACCTCATGCGTGCGTGCATCGGACAAGCCCAGATCAGCTCCTTTTAACATATCGTCTACCGGCTCTTGATCTACTCCGTTCGTAGAGAGATGTTTGTAGACCCACCGTCCTTTCTCACGTGCTATGTCAAGAAGCACTTCCATCAACCGATGTTCCTTCATTCCAAATCAGAGATGGCGATGCTGGCGAGAGACGGGTAGGCTTCAGGTGTAACAGAACCATGTCGCCATCAAGTCGAGCATCGTTGGGGTAGTAGCATGTAAATCACGCGAACAGTGCCGTCGGGGGGTATCGTGGACGACGTAGTCTTACGACGGGAGATTTACGATCCTCGACAAGAGTGTGTATCGAGCTGGGAGCAAGGATAGAAGCGACAGCGGAACCCTAGCCATGCTCGAAACATGGTCAAGTGCCTTTACTCATGGCACCACGGAAAGTCGCAGACAGCGGGATGACATCCCTTCGGTACGGAATAACTTTATACCGGCAGAATTTCACCGCTTAGTCATATTTGCCCTCTCTAACCTTCGGACTGGTGGACTTTTTTCTTACTTCTGACCGCATTCAAAATAGATCGATTCTTCGCTTGTACGATCTACTATTATGTTCTATATTCTATAACAGACATCTCAGGAGCTAAGCCGCCGTGGATGAATCTTTGGCACTCTACCAGTAGGGTCTGGGAACTGCTGTGCCTGTCTGGGGGGTTTGATCTGAATCGTATGAATGTCTCCACGTTACTTCAGTTTGAAGCTCTGAACCATGTTCTCTTCTCATCATAGGAGACCGGAGACTACTTCTCAGAGGCCCCTTGATCCACTGCTACTGCCACTGCCACCGCTGATCGTTCTTGCTGCTCGACTTTGTTGAATTTGCGTACTACCTGCAACGTGGCGTAGTAACTGAAGGGCAGAGCGAAGAACCAAAGGCCAAAATTGATACTTGCAGTGGCAATCAATACAGTGGGAACGGCCTGCACCCCGAAACCTACTGCCACGCCAGCAGTTTCGATTCCCCGAAGTAGAGAACTATACCGAATCTGGTCTCCAGGGGAATCTGACAAGTTACTGATGCACCAGTAAATATAGTTCTCTACCATCCCAAGACTGATGCGCTCGAACAGGTATAGACCGAAGCCTCGGCCAAAGGTCCTTTGATTACCCCAGTCAAGCACTGGGTTAGTGTGGCGGTATTCATTCTGGATAATGACCGCCCAGATCCATGTCGCGCTGTTGAGCAGTGCGATCAGAGTGTATGTTGCAATGGCACGTCTTTGCCGACTTTTGGACCATGGAAGATCTACAAGCGAGCCAGTGAGCCAGGTTGCTAAAGTTCCCACAACAGCAGACATGAAGCTCCCTAGCGCTCGAGACCTCACTGTAAAGTATGTCGCCAAGTATGTCCCAGGATACGCTTGAATCCACCCAAAATACCAGAAGAGTGGTGTCAGGAGAAGGATAGGCTTGCTCCGGATCAAACGCCACATCTCCTTCAGTTCGACGCGCCAAGCTGTCCCCCGGGGCGCGTAGATGCGCGTGCCATCATCCCTCCTGACCTTCTCTGGGTTGGACAGCAGAAGGCCAAAGAAGAATCCAAGACACTGAATGGCGATGAAGGCAAGATACGTCTGATAGCCGACCTTGCCACGGTGGTTGATCTTGTGGTTTATGCCGAGGGAGACCGCTCCCCCTATGATGTTGCCAAAGTTACGGAAGGTGAACCAGGTGGCGATGTATCGACCTCGCTTGTGTTGTTCTGGATACCCTGTAGCAATGGCACCTTCAACGCTCCAGAAGAAACCTGCACTAATTCCACAGGCCACAGCACCAAAGTACACGAACCAAGTCGCGCCTGTGCGGTTGTTGACATATAACCCCGCCGCGTAGAGTGGATAGCCCAATGCCCCGATAGCGAGCGTCCAGCGGAACCCAATGACGTTGGTCAGCCAGGGCCCTGCAAAACAGGTCACTGTCATGAAGGCGTATAGAAGGGCATTAGCTGCGTTGACTAGGTCCGGACTTTGCGAGCCACCTACGCCCAGTCCATTCATGGCACTCCAAATGCCCGGTGCGCAGAACGCGCATGTTCCCACAACGAGAATTTGAAAGAGGGTGGTGCGATAGAACGAATACCTGCCCGGTTGCAGAGGTGGCTCATCTGACTGTACGGGCAGAGGAGACGGGGGGCTGGATATTTCCTGGTTTCCAATACCCAGGGCTTCCTTGCCATCGGTAGGGAGTGTCGACATCTTAGATGACAGACTTGACGCTCACAGGGAGTGGAAATGTCCAGAAAACGACAAGGACAGGGAAAGACACAGAGTAAGTTCTAAGAGCCCATCATGAGAGAGATATGAGGGCAGATGCGGGTTTATGAACGAGTCCGTGGAGTCCCCCAAAGGCACCACGTGTTTGGATACCCTGAGAAGCGAAGTCGTGGCTGCAGGCTCGATTGTCCGTATGAAGGAAGCACGCAAGAGAGCATCGAGGTGACAACAGACGATCACTCTACCCGTTTCGACGTGGCCAAGCCTGACTAAAGCAAGAGTAAGACTCTCTACTGGTGACCTGCTCCTTGAATCCCTGACACTTGTGCATATGCAAAGTTTTACTACGGACTATTGGCCTGGATACTTATCAGAATACTGACCCAAGACACCGGATCCGAACAACGTGGATTTCTTTCCCCCAAGTGACAGTTCATGCCAGAAGAGAAAACTCCATAGTCATGCTATAAGTGGGGGTCTTCGCGATATTAGAAGAAAATGACACCATATGTCTAGCGGGGAACTCCTTTGAATACTTCTGCCATTCCCTCGGCTCCTCTGAGGCCGGCAGATACATGGACACCTAGGAAGAAATTGCCCATTTTCAAGCAGAACCACGATTTATCGTCGCCTTATTTATACGCGATAGCCCCAGCTTCCCAGCTCCGGCGACATAGAAGGTAGTTTTCACAGATGGTCAGGAACCTAGTACGACTCATTTCCTTTCCGTACTGAATTTACTTGAACGACAATGGCAGCCTCTGTGCAACATCTAGGGGGAAACTCGCTTAAGCTCGACAGTGCATCGTCGCCCGTACTGGCCTTTGAACCATTCGATCTGCCATCGACCAACCAACGTATCCTGGGAGCGCCACATCCTCCCGACTCGGTCATCCCTCTAGCATTGATACCATCCACCCATGACAATGCTGAGGTATCTCTGGACACAGTCGTTGATACTATCAAGTCTCTGCAAGCTCGGGACGGTCTTCTGACCAAGAAACTCGCTCGTCACGGCACCCTGCTCTTCCGCGGCCTTCCCATTCACAATGCACAGGACTTTAGCAAGTTTGCCCATGCCTTTGGGTATAAACCCCACGAGATCATCGGAATTGTCGTTGACAGGCCATTGCTTGCACCCAACGTAGCACCGGCCAATGAAGCACCCAAGGAAGTCCTAATCTACAACCACAATGAGTCACCACAGGTGCCCCATGCACCGGAATATATCTTCTTCTACAGCCATCGTGCTCCAGCCAAGGGCGGTGAGACCCCAATTTCGTCCTCGCTTGAAATTTTCGCCCGTGCTCAACAGGAGATTCCCGAGTTCATATCTGAACTTGCTCAGAAGGGCGTTCTCAGTAAGGTCACCTACAAGCTCAACAAGCAGTATGAAGGAGGCTCTACGCTTCGACAGGCATTCGGCAAGGAGATCAAGGACGGTGACGATGCCGCTACGAGGAGAGCCAAGATCGAGGCTCAAATAGCCCGATATGGTCGAGGCAAATACACAACCTGGGAGTGGGTCGACGATGGTACATTGGTCCTGACACACAGGCTTCCTGCTATCCGCACTCAACCAGAGACTCAGCTCCCAACGCTCTTCACTGGGCTAGCAGCTTACTACAAGAACGTACAGGTCAACCAAGGCGCCAGAAAGAATGTCGTTACCCAGCTTTTCGGTGACGGTACGCCCATTCCAGAGAAATACCTGGCGCATCTCGCCAAGATAACGGATGAGCTGAGGGTCCTCCACAAATGGCAGCGAGGCGATGTGCTTGTGTACGATAACATCATTGCCCAACATGGCCGACAGCCATGGGAAGGCGAGCAAGAAGACCGAGTTGTCTTGGCTAGTCTCTTTGACGGGGACGTTCCTGGGGCCTATGTGGACGAAGACTGGGCACAGGTGGTACAGGCCCTTGACGGATGATGCTGTTGAGGACCATATACTTGGATCTAGCTTTCTGGACATCATCCCGCGCTTCAGGAACATTGTTGTTGCTAACAGTTTTCTTCTATTGAGATAAAGTCTACAATATGACTAAATCTAGTGTACCAGTATCCTGATTCATTGCATTTCCAGAATTTATTGTAGTGGACGATCATCCAGCGAAGCGATCTTTGTCTAATGACGCTATCGTACCATCGTTGTACTTTCCATCACTCGGCCATAGTCAGTCTGATGATTCTGCTGTTCCCTTACGGCGGAAAGTGTCGTGAACAAGCATCATTGTCATATCCCTCAGTGCAGGATAGCTTTCCACAATGGGCCAGATGATGCACGCGAGAGCACTGAAGAAGATCCATATCAGACTCATAACAACCCAACCTTCGAATGCTGCTTTGGTGAAGATCCAACCTGTGCCGTAAAAGGTAAACGGGAACAAAATGATGGCGACAACAAAGAATACCGCACAGCTCCAATAAGCCAGTCGCCGGGCCTTGTGGTACGATTTGAAGTCTAGAGGCTCGATATGGTTGGTGGTAAGATAGTCAACCACATCGTTGCCCGTAGGAGCCGTGGTTTCCGGAGGCGAAGTACTCGTGGCCGTCTTGTCGGTCTCGGTCGGTTGATCAGAGGCCTTAGGCTTTGTCTCGCTGGCGGTAGGGTCCTCAGTCAAAGCTACATCTGTGACCATTTCATGTCCGCCAAGTGCGGCGGTTCCTCGAATCTTTTCCACGCGGGCAATGTGTGCAGGGTCTGTTGAGGTGTATTTGTACGGAAAGAGTAAGGACAAAGCAACGACCGCAACTGCTCCGGTACCACAGGCTGTCGCACTTCCCGCCAGGGCGTTGGTTAAGTCGCCTGTAGTGACCGCAGTGATAGATCCGGAGCGGATATGTGTAGTCACAAACCAGGCGATCAATCCTGCTGGCGAAGCAATTAAAGGAGCGCCATTAGCCGCAGTCGTTGAGACCCACGTCGGGAACAGAACGATGAATCCTAGTGGGATTCCTCCGCCTCCAACAAGAACACCGCCAGCGGTAATAATCCAGGTGATGTCGATACCGCTGGCACTTAGCCCGCAGCAGAAGGCCGCCAAAAGTAAAGAGTAGACCACAATGCCATAGTGTGCCTGTTTGACCAGTTTTGAGGATGATGCTGACGGATTTATGTAGAGTTTGTAGACGTCAAACGTCCACAGTGACGAAACTGCGATGAGCTCAGCCGACGCAGCAGACGTCACTGCCATGAACAGCAAGAGCAGCATCAAAGCGGCTCCATTCTTGCCCATGAGAGCGATTGCAGTAGCAGGGGCTGAAAATCCACCACCGACTTGCGCAGGCGTGAGAGGGTTGGGATATGTCGGAAATGACGGAGAGCTTGTCAGAGCAACAGCACCCAGGCCCATGGCTGTAGCGAATGCGTAGGGTATACCGTACCATGCGAGCTACCTCAATATCAGTATACATTGAATAGGCTGGAAACGAGTGCACTTACACCACCTAACAAATATGCCTGAACACTCGTTTCTGGCTTCGAAGCAATGGCGCGCTGCCAATAAGCCTGATCCATCCACACTGTCGAAAAGCTGCCCAGGAAGACCAGGACTGCGAACCTGATTCCAGTTGTCGATCGAAATGTAAGCCACGAGCCATCGCGATTTCCTGGGAGCGGAGTCGCTCTCGACGCTTCAACCAATAAATCATAGACTCGTCCTGGGCTTCCGGCATAGTCGTCCGAGGTGTATAGAGTGAAGGCAAAGATGAAAATCGCCACAAAGAGAATCACAGTGTGCAGATAGTCGGCTACAAAGGTGCTTCGCAGACCTCCTTGAATGACATAAGCAGCGACAGCGATAGGAATCTGCGTCGCCAACCATGTTAGAACATATCAAACCGTTGGATGGAACTTCTTACAATAAAGCAGGCTGCATAGACGTTGACTCCAGAGAGTCCTGCTAGGACCTGTGATCCGCCGAGCACCAAGGTAGCACCGACAACTGTATGCCGTGTATCTTAGCATGATATTTTCAGATGCAGATACGATTAATATCCACAAGTAGACACTCACACATGTTGACGACCCAGCCAAAGAAGGTGAAGATGCCGTGAGCCACTGGCCACGAGTTAGTGCACCGGTCAAGTTACAAACAAGCAGCATGCGTACCTTTGCCATGACGTGAGAGCACAATCTCCGGGAATGTGTGTGCCCCTGGTACATCCCTTTTCACTCGAAGTGAGAGGAGGGCGAATAGAATGACCTGGGATGAGCCGAGGGCCGCGTACCACATCGGGCCAGAAATACCAAAGCTATACGCAAAGGTGGAGCTGGTCAAGAGGGTAGCAGACCAGGTCCAAGCCGAGACAATGCCAGCAACGATGAGACCCGGCTTGACGTTCCGCGACGCCGTATTAAACTCCTCGGATTGTTTGGTTGAAAAGGCAAAGTATCGGTTCTGAAACTTGGTAGTGAGGATCATAATTAGACTAAAAGCTGCGCCTATCCCTGCGATAATGCCATACCCAACCCCAGGGCTGAGCACCCTCAACTCAGGGCCGACCGAGTACGATGACATGATGACTGACAGCTGCGATCGAAGAACCGAACCAAGGGTGTTTCGAAGCCTTGAGCTTCCCTGTCGAGTCTGCACCGGCCCATGTTTATATATCTCTAAATCGCGACGTTCGAGAGATAAGAAAGCCTCAGATATGTGGTCTGTTTGAATCCCAAAGGGGTCTCAAAGATAAGAGAGTCCAGACTAGCCATGCCAGAGTCATTGAAGTCAATGTATCAATGATATCGCCATCGCTATCGCTTTGTGTATCAACTACCATGGAAGCTCGATCTGCCGTCGGTATGAAGCAAAGGTCCAGGCGTTTCAACGACGTTGCCGCCGTTGATAACTCGAACCGCGCCTACGCTAAGGGCTTGCCCGCCGTTGTGTCATGGCGCCTGTCAACACCTTTGTGAGAATAGAGCATGTAGGCGCCGTTGTTATCAGTTCTCGGCCACTGAGGTTGCAGTTGTGCCTTATCGCTTAAGATATACTGCGTTCCCCATACTTTGGTATCAATGCTCAGCGTGCTGTATGTTGCCGCCGTTGTCTATCCCAAGCTGCGCCTTCCTCCAGATTAATAATTCGCAACTAGTCTTGCATATTCAGAGGCCCAGATTCATACAGGCCACAGGCCTGAATGGATATCTTAGAGATAAGGATGCGATGCCTTGGAGCGCGTCACCTATCGGGAGGGGACGTAAACATTATTTTGCTGGTTCCTCTTTCGTCGCCCGCTTGGTAGCCGCGGTCACCTGTCCATATAGTGGAAATACTTATAGAGTCCATAAACATAAAAAGGGCACTATGTCGCACCGGAAGAGCAATGACAGTACCTCTAACAATTGACCTGTGACCGCTACGATGGCTTTGAGTTGGGAGGAACGCGCTTCCAAGAAGCGAGAATCGATTCTAGCTGCTATTCGTCCAGACTGGAGATTGCCAAAGCCGCTTCCATCTCCTGAGGCTCAGAAAGTTGTCGCTGGATCTTATGTTCAACAGTTCTTGTCCGCTCGAGAGATTGAAATCACGGAGAGCGATGCGGTGACCATAACTGAGCATACGACGAGCGGTAGATGGAAGGCAACAGAAGTTGTGACGGCCTTCTGCCACAGAGCAGCTCTCGCACACCAATTGGTTCGTAGCATCTGAATAGGAGGAAATGATCACGTCGATGCTGACTGTCCGATGCGCAGACCAATTGCCTCCACGAGATCTTCTTCGATCAAGCAATCGAACATGCCAAACAGCTTGACGCAACATTTGCCGCCGGAAACGGTCCCACCGGTCCTCTGCACGGGCTGCCGGTCAGCTTCAAAGACCAGTTCCATGTCAAGGGAGTCGAGACGACCATGGGCTATGTCGGCTGGATCGATACATTTGAAGGCGTTAAAGGAAGTGGAAAAGAGAAAAATGTCGATAGCGAGTTGGTGCGAGAAGCGAAAGCATTGGGAGCAGTACCATTCTGCAAAACGAGCTTGCCGCACACAGTGATGAGCGGAATTACCTGGAACAACATCGTTGGCTACACATTGAACCCACATAATCGTCTTCTTAGCTGCGGTGGTAGCTCCGGAGGTGAAGGGGCCCTTGTTGGCATGCGTGGAAGCCCGATCGGCTTTGGGACGGACATTGGTGGGAGTATAAGGTCAGTCTGATCGTGGGAGCCTGGATGTCAAATATGTTTCAACTGACTAAGGATGAAGAATTCCATCCGCCTTCAATGGCCTGTATGGTATCCGGCCATCGTTTGGTCGTTTGCCATACGCCGGTGCGGCCAACAGTATGCCGGGTCAAAACACCATTCCCTCCGTCTGTGGACCATTGGCAACGTCGCTTGGCAGTTTGAAGTTGATGCTTCAAGCTGTATTGAGTCAGAAACCATGGCTGCACGATCCTGCAGTTGTGGAGTTACCTTGGAGGGACAACCTTTACGCGCCTCTGCCTACAGATGGTAGCAAGCTAACATTTGGACTTCTTTTTACTGATGGAGCTGTGAATCCCCAGCCAGCAGTAAGGCGTGCATTTGAGACGGTGAAAAAAGCCATTACTGCTTTGGGCCACGAGGTTTTTGAATGGCAACCTCCTTGCCAGCAAGAGATAATAAGACTCGCCGTAAGTCCTCATAGCCACCAAAAGTTGATGTGTTCATACTGAAAAGGGTCACAGCTTGATGTTTTCACTGCCGACGCAGGCCTTGATATCTGGCATCACATTGGGCTCTCCGGCGAGACTCTTGCAAGCGACGTTGCGGCATTGTACGGAAAAGAGCCCGGCACGCCCAAGACAGTTGACAAGATGTGGGAGGTCAATCTGCGTCTTCGACAATATCAGAAGGAATACATGGAGTACTGGAACAGCACGGCCACTATGACCACATCAGGCAGACCTGTTGACGCCATTTTGACACCAGTGTCAGCAGTGCCAGCATTTCAATTTGGCGGATCAGTTCCACTCGGTGGGTTTTGATTCATGTGTTAACATTGTGCGAGCTGAGACATGAATTAGGGTACACCCCTTGGGTCAATGCACTGGACTATACGTCAGTCGTGTTCCCCGTGACCAAAGTCGACAAAGATATAGACGCTTTCGACGACAATTATCAGCCAATGAATGAAGCAGACAAAAAAGCGTGGAAAGAGAGTACGTGTCATTCTGGAGCCGATAGATGTTTCAAGTCGCTAACAACTGATTCTCAGACGACCCCGAGCTCGAACACGGCACCCCTGTTGGCCTGCAACTCGTGGGGCGGAGACTCCAAGAAGAAAAGATTCTAGGTCTGGTAGAGTTGATTTCGACCTCGCTAGCTGCCAAAGAGAAAACCGTGTAATTCGGCAGTCAGTCTCAAAGAGTAGCACTGGCCTGTCACTCACAGCAACAATAGTCGAGTACCTAGTTGATTCATAGCTGTGACCCAACCACAAGTCTCTTCCCGTTCTGGCTGCGATGCCCGATTCTTCCAACATTCCTCTAAGATTTCCAGCGTCCACATGGTCATGACCAAGGGATGCTTACCTTCCTCAAATGGCGGAAATAGCGCACGGAAGCGTGGGTAGTCTGATTCCAAGGCCAGACATCCCGCGATACAATAAGGCCAGGAGGGAATGTTGTGCGCCGAGTAAGTGCGCATGTATTCGAGCGCGGCCAATGTCTGGAGGACAGAGTTCCGGATTTCGGGGATATTCGGGTAGAATCCTGAGACAACGACGTGAAGGTATACAAGGGCAGCATGGATGAAGGTGCTGGTGATTATTTGGAATTCTTCACCCCGTGACAGATCTGGCGATGACGAAGATGTTGGAATCGAAGTGGAATGAGTGCCCACACCGCAACCATCACGTATCAACATCGATGTCGAAGACGTGGTCGAGGATGATCGCAGCGCAGGAAGAGCGCATCGCTCAGCACCTTCTTGGAGTCTGTTCTCAATCAAGACGGCACGGCGATTCAGTTCTCGAAAACTAAGCGTCCCAGCTTGTGAAGCCTTCTGCTTCCAGTCCTTCAAGACGGCGATATCGAGAATGGTAAGCAAAACCCAGTCCTCGCAACCGCGTAGGTCCCTGAGGCTATTTTCCTGGGGTTGATAGATAGCTCTGATGCGGGCGATGGCTTGGGCCGATTGCGGAGTCATTCCGAAAGTGGCTGAGGCACAGATGAAGACGTAAGTATACCAGCCAAGGAAGAAGAAGAAAGCAGACTGTTCGCTATCCGAAAGGAGGTGGACGGGAATATTGGTCTCTATCGAGCTGTCAGATCCTTCGGCCGGGGAGGTAGGGTCAGGCGTTGAAGTTCCATTGCCTGAGATGGAGGGGCTCGAGGCGATGTCAAGAGTCGATAAAAGAGCACTGGCGGCGTCGAGATGCATTGTCCAATGGCTGAGCCCAAAGCCTCTTCTGGGGATCCAGAGCTATATAGACAGGGCAGTTCTAGATTAGTTTCATGTGTAAAACGCAAAGCAAACGCAGAAGCCTTAATGCAGAAATTCAAGGATGAACAAGGGGATTAGGAGAAACAGGAATTACAAACCTCAAAATATATAAGGTGAATGATACACACGAGCGCCTCAACCCCGGCTGCCATTTGACTGGCACCTGTTCTCGTGGCCAATTGGTCGAGATGGTCGCGCAGATCGGCCACACTTTGCAGATGTTGCATCTCAAGGTCGTGGTAGGGTTGCGGAACATCAGTAAGCGGGCCAAGGACGAATTGCGCTTTGTCGCACGCACTCAGGCAGATGACAGCAGTGTAGAGGGGGCGGATGCGTAGAAACAGGTTGAGCAGCCAACCACGGCCGTTGTCTGCCGCCGAGTATTGGAAGAAGGGGGCAACACGTGGAAAAATGTGGTCTAAGTAGTACATAACCAGGTTGAGTTCGGATTCAGTGAAGGAGATGCGGGTAAAGGAAGCAGGGCTAGGCTCAGCATTGCGTCGGGTAGACATGTATGCCGAGTTAGAATAGAGCAAGCTGAGATTGCTTTTTTCGGGCTCGCAGGGCCTCTTGACCGCAAGGCAACAATCTTGATCGTACGGAGGTGTCATGCGCTGTAGTCGCTTAGGAGATTTGTCAGTTGTCAAGACCGACCTCTGCTCTGGCCACGATGCTGTCGATGACGGAGATTCCACGAATGATGGGCCATGTGTAGCTCCCACACCAGGGTCATGCTGGCAAAAAGAGTTGTTACTGCTACCGGTGATTTTGCACCGGCGAGTTCGCCGCCGCCTGTAACTCTCCTTGATGCGTCGCTGAATTGTGTCCATCATGTCCTTCTCGGCCGGACCGCCATCCATCCATATCGGCTTTGCATCGTAGCCGTAGCATGTTATTGAACGTAAGGTGCAAGCCGAGCAGGACGGGCGGGCGTCATCGCATTTCTTTTTGCGAGCCCTGCATGTCCAGCAGCCTGTGGTTTTGCGTGGCATCGTTCTGAATGCGCAACTTTTGGATATCTTTCTTGAGTGATTAACCGAGGCTGTGTCTTGATCTTGTCCACGCTTCGAAACAGCATCGATTACTTGGCCCCAAAGGCCTGCAGGTAGGACGTGCCGCCCGAAAAGAAGAGACTCCCGGTCGTTGCTGGAACTCAAGGGTAGAATGAATGTAGACAAGAATGGAGAACGATAACAATAAGTACCTCGTTCTCTTATCGCGAGGCTTCAAAGTCGAGTCTTACCTGATTGGTTTAGTGGCCACTACTAGCCGAGGCTGGTGGCTCGACCTTCTTGCTCGTACTGGTACAATCTCCGAACTGGTCGAAGCTCACCTACATATGTATATATCGCCGCTGGGCCTCGAAAAATGTAGGGAGACAGGACGATCTGGAGCTGGTTCCTCCTCTAACCTTCCACCAATCACAAGATGCTATCTGCGGATAGAGCCTCAGCCGCGCCATACATGGTACAACAGGAGAGACGCTTCAAGTACTGACCGGGGAGTCATCAGGCTGATTTCGGGTGAAGATCACGTATGATTCTTTTGTACCCCGGGAAAAGTCTATCTTTCATACACACACACATAAATATATACATAGGTACACACCTTGAAACCCAGAAACCAAAGACGTCGTGTCCCGGTCTAACCACCTCATGCTGCAGGAACAATCGCACCGAAAGCGTATGGCGCAGCCGGAAGAAACGGTCTCGTGTCCTTAGAATTGTTTTGGTCCCGTCCAGGTTCCTAGTCAGAATTGTCTCATGATCTGGAAGCATCTTTCTGACTCTGAGAACTGGCGCTCATGACCGGCTGGTAGGTTGGAAGAATCTGCTTCGACTGTTCTTTCTGCTTCACCTTGCCATAGCCGTAGATAAGGCCACTGAAGAACCCCAGCAGTATAGCCGAGATACTGCCAAATGTGACAGGAGCATCGAAGAAGACAATACCACTGATGGCGAGAGGAAGCTTGTTCAGGTACCCAACGAACGAGTACGTAGTGGACGAGGTCTTGCGAATGCACCAGGCAGAAGAATACGAGATGAAGATGGCACCCAAGCCAGAATAGAACATGCCAATCATGATGTTGTTGCGTGACTCGGCGGGGAAATTCTTCGCAAAGTTGGCCGAAGACCAATCCTCGGTGATAAACGAGCAGATGATCATAATGGGGAGGGAGAGCAGGTTGTTGTAGTACATGGCTAGGTTATAATAATTAGTACGCGTTGCGAAGCCTGGCGTTGGTTATCATCGAGAAATAACAACTTACTGTCCCAGTCCTTAAAATTCAGCGAGGTAATGAATTTGCGCGTGCCCAGAACGTACGAGGCGGTGCAGAAGACGTTGAGCCCCATCCACGCATAGCCGGCGTTCAAGGTCGATATGGCTGCGGTGGTTTCAACCGAGTGCCCAACGCCCTGCAACGCAGCCTGGATGTCTGCCCATGCAGCAACAATGGAGCTGAGCACCATGAAGCCGAACGATAGCAGAAGTAGAGGCGTGACGCTGCCGCCAAACCACAGCACCTCGCCGTAAGCAATGACGATGATGGTCAAGTTCTTGAAGATCGTGTAGACGGGAACCGATAGAAATTGAAGAGCTTTGGTGCTGGTGTAAATCATGCCGACGAAGACGATGGACACGGGGAGCCCTGATCCAGTATTAGCCCGAGCAACCCTTGGCTGCGGCAGACGTACATCTCTTGACCTTGCTGCTCTCCAAGGCGGCGAGATTAGGTATCATGCCCATATTCTTCAGAACCAGAATTGCAACCGTGCAAATCATGGACTATCGAGAATAAGAATGTATCAATTGTAAGATCTTGACGTGGAGCCAGCATGTTGGAAAGTTGACCTACCTGAATGGCCAGATAAAGGAAATTCAAACTCCAAGAAGAGCCTGAAACGACATACTTGTTGACAACCGTCATACTGATCGACGAGAAGCAGTATGCGAGAACAGCAGCACCAGGGTTGTTCTCGAGTTGCGAGAGCACACTGCCCATGTTGCCATTGTCGCGAGGTTGATGATGGGGCGTAGGCTCCGACAGGAAGTTCTCCCGTTCACCAAACTCCTTCTCTTTCATCTTGCTCATTCCTATTGTCTCGGGATCTTCGTTCCTCTTGTCCGACATTACACTCTCATTATTGGATCAGATGCTCTGGAAAGAAAGGCTTCGAGTCGGGTTCTGGACGAGAGGGAAAGCCGAGTACGCTATGGGGTGGTGCCGCGCAGTTTGGGATATCTGATCGACCTGAGGCGATAATGGGTACACAACTTCGTGCCTCCAAGTCAAAAGTATCTAAATGAATGAACGAGCCAAGAAAGCGACCGACACTGATACACCTTCAGTAGACACGAAAAAGATTGAGCGAGACGTGAGGGCGACGCGTTTAATTGCGCCAGACACGAAACTTACCCAAGGAGGCTTAGAGGCTACGGCGAAGCACAGGCGACCTTTTCCCTCCTTCATTCTGCTCACCCGAGTCGACATCTTTCTCGCTTCACCATTGTCGGACTGTGGAATATTCAAACCAGGGCCGATTCAGGTGTTCGAAGCGTTCTTGGGGACGTTGGTTCAACAGCCGAGTCTATGAGATGTCTACACGAAACAAAGAGCCAAGACACCTGTTCGCACCACCTCGTGCCATGCGGCGACGGACCATAATCGGCCTGTCTGCATGAACAGCCTATTTGTGGCCTTCTTTGAAGCACGAGGTGTCCGTAAGGCATTATAGAGTCCACCTCCAGCTCTCAACCCCATTGAAAACTGCTCGTCCGTTGTCGGCTGCGCGGTTATAGCTGGCAAGTTTAGCCCAAGCTGCAATGCTCGTCAAGATCAAGCACGCTTGAAGAGCCATGGTGACGCCTAGTCCTGTGGTGTACGTGGGAGCTTCCCTCTGGAGGTAGATCGTACTGCCTAGCAATCCGCCAATTGTTCCCCCAGCAATGTTAAGGACGGAGGCGACAGATCGTTTGGACGAGCCCACGACATTGTTTTGGCCGAAAAACAGGATAGCTGAATTGTTGGATTGGCACGCTGCAATTGCCAGACATGTGCCTGCATATCGAGTCTCCGGGGAGAGATGAACCTAGGAGACCACTTTGCGAACGTCATCCTGAATCTCCGATGTCTCGAAGGGCCAACGAGAAGACTTACTGGCAAGGCCAACAATGGCTATGCAGCCTTGTATGATGACAAGAGGAAGCCGACGCTGCATTCGATCGGCAAAGTACGAACTCGATAGCAGGAATCCAACTGCAACCAGATACGGAGGAGCACTATGCAAGTTTGCTTGAAGACCAGAGTACCCCAGCCCCTGATTGAAGGTCTGTTAGACTAGACAGACTCTCCACCTCGAGATCAGCTTACCACCAATATAGACGGCACGTAAAATGCCAGGCCATACACCATGCAGACATTGCACAGATACATGAATGTGACTAGCCAAATGGTCCAGTCTCCCCATAATCAGCGACATGTGTAGCATACCAGAATTGCGAGCTCGCCTTTCAGATCTTTGAGATTTTTGAGGGTGATTTGTGAAGTTGCTGCATCGCCCCTGTCGTCGTTCAGGTCTTGCATACGTATCTCTCTCTCCCGCTGCGAGAGAAAAGTGGCTCTATCGGGGAAGTCAACGATGAAAAAGTAGGTCGGTACCGCGAATGCAGCAGTTACTGCTCCTTCGATCTTGAACATGTAAGCTGAACGGTCTGACTATGCGAGTAGGGAAGCTTACGGTGAAAATCCACCTCCAGCCAAGCCATCCAGCACGACCTTCCAGCAACGCAAGAGCATACGCCAACACCCCTGCGAAGGAGCTGGCCACCAGTCCAATACTGTACAGGATGGCGAGCATCTTGTGAGCTTCGTACCGAACATACCAGCTAGAAATCAGGTAGATGCACGCCGGGAAAATGCTGGCCTCGAAGGCTCCGACCAGGACACGACAAAAGGCGAGAACACCCCAGTGTTGGGTATGACCTTGCGCCAGCGTGCTTACGCCCAATGCAAGCATCAAGAATGCCAGCGTCTTCGCAACTCCGAACTTGACTAGGGCCATGTTTCTGGGCAATTCGGCTCTTCCATTGGTGTGAGAAATTTATGTCGTTGATGTGAACGGACAAAAGACTTACATCATATAAGCCGGGAAGAAGACAAGCAGGCACACGGAATACGGAGCGCTTCCATGCATGTTCAAATCTTCGGTCATTCCAACGACCTTGGCCTGTTTCATGGTCAGTCGTCCACGATTGGCTACTACGGGGCACGGTGGTAGAAGCAGACCTGTCCAATATTGACTCGATCGATGACCGAGAATGAGTATACTATAGCCAACATAGGTATCAGGTGGAGAGAGATCCTTCTTGAGAGCCTGCGCTTCTCTGCGTCTCCAACAGGGATGCCATTGTCAGGATGATCATCCCCCTTGTCAGTCGACATCATCTCATGATGTTCTGTTGCAATAAGCTCGGCCTTGTCGGCCACAGTGTTGCTCGTACTGCTCATGCTTGGAAGATTGTGAAAAAGGAGAACAGCCCAGCATGCCACTCAGATGAGGGAAGGAGAGAAATTGCCCACGGCCATATAATTCCTTCCCCTGACGGAGGTACCTCTGCACCAGGTCTCCAACATCGCCGAGAATCGTAGGCTTGGTCGAGCCTTGGCCAAGTTGTGACCGATGTTATATTATCCTGCACCGCCATCATATTTGGAGCACCAAGAGATAATGGATCTTTTGATCAATGAAGCACTGGTGAAGGCAAGCAATACGACAGCTTCATAGCCCAGAATTGGGGATTCCCACGAAATCAGCTCGATACTCGCGGGGTAGAGAATCACAACATTCACGCCAAGTTGTATGTACTCACTGCCTTCATGTTGTTTTCCAATCGAAGGAGTATTCATCACATCGCCAAGATCTTTCCTCAACTTCAAGGCCCCATCTCAAGTAGAACTACGCCACATTGCCCCTTCGTGGCAACAGTCTGGAGAAGCGAGTATCGAATACGTAAATCCGTGTAGCAAGATTGGACTGGCTGCGGGGCTCAAGATCTCTGTCCATCAACAGTAAGCCTAGGAGAGGGTAATGAAAGTGGGAGAGATAGAAAGAGGAAGAAAAAGACTTTGGAGCAACTGATGGATTGTCAAAAGGACCAACCCCAGGAGTATCGACCGAGGACCCCACAAGGTAATCACGTCGTTGGAGGAACCTAGTGCTTGTCCTCTTGAGACCATCTTCAATCCACACTGCCATTTCTACGATTTCATTGTCAACGGATTACAGAGACGCGGAGCGCGCTCCGATGCTACGGTAGGATATGTTTCGGATTACCTCGTCACTTTTTGCCTTCTATCTTATGTCTAAACAATAACATCATCCTTTTAAACAATAACATCATCCTTTTCAGGTGGACAGGCTTTGCTTTTTTTTAGCTTCAAAATGACACTCGAACAGCCGTAGTTTTAGCTGCTATGCGTGTCTTCTCTCCTTGAACATTTTGCTGAGTGCCATCAATCGTGAGAGTCTTGATGTTCTTGTTCACCACCTGTAGCGACCACGCCGATGGTACAGTGCCTTTCACCACCTCGACATCAATGCCATCCTTGGACCCTGCAATTTTCAGAGAAACAGCAATCTCGCCAGGCCGATCGTGAGCAGCTATATCGACGGTCTTGTCCAAATCATCGGTATGATTGACCAGTAGGCTAAAGCCATTGCTCCAGTCATAGACAGTCTGACCATTGCTCTGCCCGGTAACGATAGCCGATCCTGGCCGGAGGAACACAGGGATTGAGAAATAATCGTGTTTCTCGGTAACGTATCCAGGCCCATTTCGAATCTTTCCGTCCATCAGGCCATACCATTGTCCTTTTGGAAGGTAAAAGGTCACATCGCCTTCGTTGTTGAAGACAGGCGCAACGAGCAGACTGTCACCCATGAAGTATTGGGTGTCCAAGAACCACGAGGTCGGGTCTTCGGGATACTCCAGGAATGACGCTCTCAGCATCGGCACACCGGTCTGGTGCGTCTGCAGGGCTTGCGAGAACAGGTACGGCATAAGAGACTGCTTAAACGTCACAAACTTCTGCAACACTTTGTCGGCTTCGCCAGATTCGTCAACCAGCCAGGGAGCGCGGAAACTACCACTCCCGTGTAGTCGGGAATGACTGGAAAGCAGGCCGAATGCGATCCATCTCTTGAAGAGGCCAGGATCAGGCTTGCCCTCAAAACCGCCAATATCATGTGCCCAATATCCAAAGCCAGAAAGGGCAAGACTGAGTCCACCTCGGAGTGTCTCGGCCATGGCCTCGTATGTGCTGTAGGGATCACCACCCCAATGCACAGGGAACTGCTGACATCCTGCAGTGGCCGATCGGGCGAACAGTGTGGCTTTGTGCTTGCCGAAATTCCGCTCTAGAACCTCAAAAGTCACTTTGTTGTAGAGATAGGCATAGTAGTTGTGCATTCTGCTGGGGTCGGAGCCGTCAAAGTACATGACATCGCCGGTGGGGATTCGCTCGCCAAAATCCGTCTTGAACGAGTCTACTCCCATGTCAATAAGCTTCTGGAGCTTACTCTGGTACCAGGTACAAGCTTCAGGGTTCGTGAAATCGACAAACCCCATGCCAGCTTGCCAGAAGTCGTATTGCCAGACGCTGCCGTCGCCACGCTTTAGGAAGTATCCTTTCTCGGCACCTTCATCGAAAAGCTTGCTCTCCTGTGCGATGTAAGGGTTGATCCATACGCAAACGTGCAAGCCTCGATCTTTCTTCATCCGCGCAAGTTGGCCCGCAGCGTTAGGGAACATCTCTTGGTCGAACTCGAAATCGCACCACTCGAAACCACGCATCCAGAAGCAGTCGAAATGGAAGACGCTGAGAGGTATATTGCGCTGTTTCATTCCATCAAGGAACGTTGTCACAGTCTTCTCGTCGTACTCGGTCGTAAAGCTTGTCGACATCCACAATCCGAATGTCCACGCGGGAGGTAGTGCTGGCTTACCCGTAATGAGGGCATATTTCTCTAGAACGGATTTTGGATGCGGTCCATAAATTACGTGTATCGAGAGTGTCTCACCAGGGACAGCAATGTTGACTCTTGTCGTCCGCTCGGATTGGACTTCCAAAGAGACAAGTGCTGACGTGGGAATGAAGATACCGTAGCCCCGGGAGCTCAAGAAGAATGGGATGTTCTTGTAGGTGAGCTCAGAGCCGGTGCCACCATCATCGTTCCAGAGTTCGATGGTCTGGCCATTCTTTTGCAGCGGCCCAAATCGTTCACCAAGACCGTAGAACTTCTCGCCAACGCTGACTTGAAGTTGATATGTCGTCCACCGCTCACCCCGGTTTGGATCAGTGTAGTTTGCTTTCGGATGCAGTGCGGTGGTACCCTTCTTGACATATCCTACTGACCGCCAACCAAGCTTGGTGAGTAAACGGTCTTTGGCAGTAAAGTCAATGTTAAACGACTTAGGCTGAGTGTCAACTCTGGCACCAACACTTTCCGTCTCCAAACACAAGCTGGTTGCGTCCTTGGCTGTCCGTGGTCGCTGTGAAGGCGGTTTCTGAACGAACCGTATTAGCAGTGCCTTACTTAGACTTGAGTAAAGTCGCATACCTTGCCATCAGGAAACAGTTCAAGTTGCGGGCCTTGTGTGATGGACTTGGAACCCTTCCAGTGCGTTGAAGAGAGGTAGAGAACATCGTCGATGGGAGAGCTGATGTGATGTGTCAACGTAGGATTGTTGAGGATGTCACCTCGAAAATTTATTGGTTTAGAACATGTCACGAAATGCAGATGGTCTTCTCGAGCTTCAGCCTTGACGACCTCGACCGCCCAATCTATGATAGTATCGGCAGACGGGTGCCAGCAGCCATGTGAGAATTTCACCATGTTTGAAGCGACCGCTGGATGTAGGGATTAGTCGTGACCAAATGAAGCGGAAATCTGGCTTCTTTACACTCCCAATATGAGGCTGAGCAAACCCGGTTGAAGTACGGTGAAGTTACTATAACGTCAGGAGAGAGTGGATCGTCTGTTTTCTGGACACGCGGATAGGCTCTCGTACAACCCAGACATTGAGGGGAGAGCAGACTAATACCCGGATGGGTCAGGGAACCACACAGCTGGGTATGAGATCGTGCCTACATATTAGCCGAGATACCTGTGTGTGTACAGCGCACCGAGGCTCCAGAAGTGTTAGCAATATCGGAGTAAACCTCGATAAAAGCGTGATCAGGCGGAAAGGTGACGATTGAGAATACTAGACGGTTAAAACGGGATATCGGATATCAAAGCGTCGGGTGCGGGCAGATTTCCTTTGCGTACAGAACAGCAATCGCGGGAAACGCCTTTCTGCCTGAATCTAAAACAAGCACTGCTCAGAGATCAATGGAGCCTTCCGTCTCCTAAGATGGACAGAAGAAGTAATCGAGAAAGCGGAAAACATGAAAAGATTGCGTGACAAGGCTGGAGGGCAAGGTCGACAGTCAGCCTTGCTAGTCAGCTAGCAAGGCTATAGCACAACTAGTCTCTTGGCAGTCTTGGCAGATCAAGACCGTTGGACGGATGTGGGTGGTTGCATCCTGCTGTGCTGTCTTTTTGTATGCTTTCCATCGACCTCTTGCTGCTACCCAGGACTTCAAGGCTGCGGGCATTCTCGAGATGTACCAGCCACGGCCCTGCGTATGTGTGTATACAAATACTCTCGTGAAGTCCTGTCATGCACGTGTCCAGTCCAAAATATCAGGTGTCATTGACCCCGAGTCCGAAAATTTTGAATGGAATCGACTCCACCCGAGGCTTTTGGCCATCGAAAGACATGATTCGCACGTAGTCGGCCCTTGCTCCCGAAGGGCAACGATACTCGGACGTCGGGTCACTAATCTTCTCTCGTCAGTCCGTACTCGTACCGCCAAGTCCTCACAAATCAACTGACTCTCGAAGTCCTCAAGGTCCAAAGACCAAGGCGGTGGAGCTTTTCTCCACGGTGTTTCCCTTTGGCAGCACCCAGAGTTCAGTTTCCGGTGCGAAAACTCCAACCACAGTCGTTGCGGCTAATATGATTGATGGGGTCAGGAATCAACCCGTGGGATGGCCACTTTTGTCTGAGAATGTGGGCGGACTCCATATGGAGATGAACCATGTGCCATGCCTGGTTCTCTGCTTGTTGTCTGCATATATAAGTGCTTTCATGTCCCTTTACCGAAGGGGCTAGAATTGAAAGCTCATCATCGCCAGACACATACACAAGCCACCATGTCTACTAAACAGGCTGTCAACCTCTACACCTGGGGCTGCGCCCTTTTCGCAGCTGTGAGTATCAGCACGGAGAACAACTATCACGAACGTTACTGATCTGAGATTATCTGTAGGTTGGATCTCTCCTTTACGGTATCGACTCTGGTATTGTGTCGACCACCATCTCCCACCCGAGTTTCCTCGAGTACTTCGCTCCCTTCAACCCAAGCATCAAAGGTGCCGTTGTCAGCACTTTCGGAGCCGGCTCTGTCTTTGGCGTCTGGTTTTCGTCTTGGAGTGCAGACTATTATGGACGCAAAATCACCATCATGATTGCTGCTATTATTGCCCTTGTGGCAGGCATTGTTCAGGCAGCGTCGGTCAATGTCGGTATGCTCATTGCCGGCCGGATCATCGGTGGCTTTGCGGTTGGCATGATGAACATGACAATCCCCATCTACAATAGTGAAATTGCGCCACCTTCGAAGCGTGGAATGATTTCAGGCCTCCACGGTCAATTCGTGGGGTTTGGATTTGCAACTGCCAACTGGATTGGATTTGGTTGCTCGTACGCCTCGGGTGACTTCCAGTGGAGATTTCCACTGGCTTTCCGTAGGTCCCTATCGATAATTGCCGTACAGCCACTAACAGTTGCAGAATGTGTTCCTGCCATCATTATCCTGATTGGAATCTTCTGGCTGCCCTACTCTCCGCGATGGCTGCTGGAACAAGACCGTGATGACGAGGCCTACGCTGTTATCAAACGTCTTCATGGAAATGTTGGCGCTGATGAGTCTTTCTTCCGAGCTGAATTCGTCCAGATGCGTGACCAGTTGCGGTTTGAGAAGAGTGTCAGCATCTCAAGCTGGAAAGTCCTGTTCTCGACACCCAGCAACCGGAAGCGGCTGTTCCTCGCCATCAGTGTCCAGGCTTTTACCCAATTGTCTGGAGTCAATGTTATAAACTACTATCAGACTGATCTGTACAAGGGTCTTGGCATGGAAGGACATATGGTCACTCTACTTGCTGGGTAAGCAGCACTATATCATTTCGCCTGCGCATCGGCTGACATCCTCTGCTTAGTGTATATGGCTTGGTGGGACCTCTTGCCAACATGATCTGCCTTTACTTTGTCGACAGCTGGGGCAGAAAGAAGACGTTGTGGATTACAGGCATTATAATGTCCCTTGACATGGCTCTCGTCATGGGCTTGACCGGGGGTTATGGCAAATCTGACAATAGGGTCGCTCAAGGATGGACAATTGCATTCATATTCTGCTTCTCAATCATGTGAGCACTTTCTCGGAATTCTGTTTTTGTATACCTGGCTGACTCTTCATCTAGCTACTCCCTCGGTTATAATTCAATCCACTACATTTACGTGCCTGAGATCATGACCATGGCTATCCGAGCCAAGGGTACAGCCCTCTCGGTCATCTGCAACGTCCTCATCAACATTGTCTTCAACCAGGTGTCGCCAATTGCATTCGCCGATGTCGGTTACAAATACTATTCACTATTCGTCTGCACCAACATTGTTGGCGCTATAGTTGTGTTCTTCACGTTTGTGGAGACCAAGGGCAAATCTTTGGAAGAGCTCGCAGCTATTTTCGGTGACGAAGTCATCGTGCCCTCTCTTGCAGCTACTCAGGAGAAGATGGAAGCTCTACCGGACGAGCGGGTTGAGGAGGTCAAGGAGAATGACAAAATCAAATGAACGACTGTTCCGGGGAATCCGATATTCCGCCGCCACCATCAATTCTCAGAACAAGCCGGCGTGTGGTTGATGCATGACTCATGAAGCCCATGATTTGACTGGATGGGGTTTTTGATCAAGCTAAATAATGCTCTCCGGAGGGGGCTTACCAAAGGGAAGAATAAAGCAAATCTCAATGCCAGAATTCTTTGTCCTTTCAAGAGTTGTTGGATCGATCAGTACTTTTCCGGAAGCATCGTTACGTTGCCTTCCAATTATGACTGCGTTTTCCAAACAGGTAGACATCAAATAAATACACTCTGTTCAGTGGAAGGCGAGACTAGTGCCATTCTGCGAGGTCTCTGTAACCGAACCATACTCGACATCCAGTTCTGGGGTCGAGATGAGTACGGAGAGCCCGAAACATTATCGGGATTGAAAGGGTACACCCATGTGGTCGGGCTTTTTCTTGATTATTACTCCTCGGATGTTTTGAAAGCGAGAAATGAAGAAAGTCGACGAAGGAAAACTTCTGCGTCACGCCCAGTGACTTAAAAGTCTTGACTATGATCTGAACTGTTACGACCTGGACTCCAGATTCTTGGCTCGCACAGATGATCAAGACCAGGACACCAAGGACAACTTCATCATCGCAATGCATTTCTGGGTACCTGAAGGTCGTCGAAAGCACTCTTGGGTACATTAGAAGCCGACATAGATCGAGTAATGGCGTTCGAGACCAGGTCTAGTGTTATATAGTACAGAGTTCTGCTATGCTCAGTGAGTGTCTTGATGTGAACATAGCCACAGTATGTATCCGATGAGCTGGAGACACTTACTACTTTTAAGCCATGGGCATGGTATTAGGAGCGCGGTGTGAGTTCAAAGAACCGATGTAGGTCTCTGGAGTGTTTAAATGATGAATACATAACTTGATAGGGATGGGAATGGTATTCCAAATTTGTTGGAGTTGAGTTTGCTCCCTTTAACCCTGTGTTGATATTGCCTAGAAGTCTACTTAGTGGTGTAAAATACCATGAGCTATGGCAATGCGGAGGACAAGATAGGCACTAGAAAGTCTTCTTCCATCTTCCGGTCGCTGGTCGGACAAGGCCAGTCCTGTTACTACAATACCCACCAGTGTACAATTCTCCTAGAGAGCCTGGGAAAAGCCCGAAGGTTTGCTATTGTTACGTTTCGCTCCACACAAGGTGTCACAAGACGTATGGTCCTGATAGGCGGGAAGTATAAGAGGCGAGGTCACTGAGAACAAAGTACTTGAGCGAGTACAAGAGCGACATGATCACAACCAAAACGTATGGGTATGATCGTGAACGAAGTTGACTACGTAGTAAAGCTATGAAATGACCGCGTATATATGTTACCTTTCCTCTGTGTCCTCTGTTCCAATGTCAGGACAGAGAGAACAGAGAAGCATAAGTCACGTGATCCCTGGGGTTCGAACCTGGCGGTGACCCCTTCTCATGGGCTGACCTTCCTCTCAGGGTCATTGGCTGTCGTCACAGCTTTGTGTGCGGCCTGTTACTATCAGGCCGGTTCGTAACAGCTACGGAATAAAGCTGGCGCACTTTCGTATTGTAGTGATGAGAAGTGACCCTGGTTTCTCTCAACATCCAGGTGGCGCTCAGGCGGCCCGATGCGGAAGGCGTAGTGTAGATGCCATGTCTCGATCCACCACAAAACAAACAAGGCAGTTTGAGCAGGCGCTCGGATGGGATGAAGTCAATACTTGACGCTCAAAACCAGAGGCGCCCAAAGCGTTGTCGAGACCTCACACTCAATCGTATGGGACCTAGTTGGAAGTTTTCTTTGTTGACATCAGTTGGGTGTGTTTTATTGATAAAACTGGTCCGTGAGCCCTGCCATCTGCTTCTTGCGCGCGTGCGGTATAACGGCCAAGATCTGCGTGGCGCCGGGACACACGGCCTTGAACGTGGGTTCTAGACAGCCACCCATAGGCTTCTATGGGACCAGCACCTCGTACATCAGAGGAGAGGGTCCAGGTCCGTGCTCTAGGCTTCGTCACTGGGCTGCGCAGGCCTGGCCGGTGCGGGTTTCTTGCCCTGGCGACGAAGGAAGAGCCTCAGAGGCTAGACGCAATAATTGCCGCCGCCTGTTCCCACTAGCTTCCACGATGGAGTGAAAATCAATTAATCCCCAAGAATCACCCAGCATATCTTTTGTGAGTAGAATGCCACTAGTATTTTTACCACTCAGCGTCCTGAACGGCAAGGGGGAGCCACTCGAAATATGTACAATCACCGTTGAAGATATGGGGTACATCGTATCATTTCGACATGTATCTCAGCAGGAGTCATTAGTAGGAGACCTTTTCTCGTTCGAGAAACTAAATGTGTCCGAAGACCAGTCTTTGGTTGCAACACCACCTTGGGTTGGGTTTCTTGATTCCCCGCCACTTGTTGAGCCCGCTCTTGGGTCGGCTGGTTTGGAGTGTATCACAAGCTCGATGACTTGTTCGTCCTCAATAATTGACAGGTGGCGAACGGCGAAATATTTAGCATAGGTAAACGCTGAGTAGTACCTGCGATAACATTAGCGACCTGTTAACGAGCAATGCTTTCGGGAGTGAAGACTTACACTGAAACAATATTCATGAACCGCAGCACGAATTTGTACGGCATGTAATAGAAAATGACAACTTTTCGGGAGACCATCTCTCCTTTTTTGCGTAAGATAACCTTGAAGAACCAATCAGTACTGGGCCCCCGAGTACGTGAGGTGCTGTGTTCAGATCCGAGGCTGACTTACCTCGTTGAAAAACATGGCGATAGTAAAATACATGCCCATGATGATTCCAGTCATCATGGCGGTGAACTCTGGCTCGATCATAAATGCCAACACAAGAAGAATAGGGCCCACAACGTAAAGCATTGTACAGTAAAGCTGTGGAAGTGAAAGGACAGGTCAGTACTTGCCTTAGCCATGGAGAACGAGTGGACACAGGAGGGGGAGAATAAGGAAGTTACATACCTCTTGGAAAGTGTACACCTTGTCGCCAATGGAGTAAATGCCCAAGTTCCAGTCGAAGAGTAAATGTTTGACACTGTGCCAAACTCGGAAAAGGAAGAAGAAGTTCCACCGATAGAACCGTTGTTTGTAGACCGTCATCTCGCCAAACCCACCTCGTGCACCGGCGCCGACAAATAATCCAGAGGGTACTTCTGTTTCGACAAGAACAGAAGAACACATGAGGATCCTTCCCCCGAGAGTTCGACAGACCAGTCCAAAAAACCAGTCTTCAGAGATTTTGAAGCCTGGATGATGTCGAAAACACTTGAGCACGAAGTCGCGGTCCCACAGCGCAATGGCTCCATGAGCGAACGTGGCCGTTCCCCAGGTTGCCATCCACTTCCTGGCCATGCCGGATAATTTGTACTCCATGTCCTGGAGTTGCTGAACAATGCTCCCCTTGGTTCCATCGGGACCGACTGCTTTGATGGTGTATCCTACGCACTTCACCAGCCCTTTTCCGTTGCCACGCTGTATCCGTTCGGACACGATTGGAAACCCAGGTGGGAGGGCACAGTCGTCGTCAATCATCAACACGAACTGGAATCTGTGTGCTGCGTAAACTCCCACGAATTGGGCCACAATCTTCGAGCCAATAGGGACCCAGACATGATTAACACCGTATGGCCGACAAACCTCCTCCGTGTTGTCCAAAGGAGTCGGGCTGTTCCCGTTCGCAACCACGAAGATGTTCTCCGGTGGGAAGATCTGCAGGGCGGCTTCGAGAGTACGCCCAATGATCTCGGCTGACTTGTAGCAAGCAATGATTAGCGCGGTGCTGCTGTTTTTCTCTAGAACAGCTTGAAGATCTTCCGGTCGTGGTGGTGTTGGATCAGGCTCGTATCGTACAAACAGAGTGCCAATGGCATAACTGGACAGATTTGTTAGTACGGCAAGCCACAACAAGAGGTGCGCCTCGATGAGACTCACAAAAACGCGATTGCGATGAAGATGGCACATCCGCCCTTTACAACGAGTTTGTATTCCATTGCCCACCTGATTCATATCCGTCAGTAACCGGTAGCAAAAGAGCAAGAAACGGGTGTCCACTGTACCATAACCACCAAACTGACCCCTTCCACAATGGAACTCCCACAAAGACAAAATAGATTATACAAGCCAGCAAGAGATAGATTGAGTACTGGAAAAGTATTTGGGCAAACTTGCCCCTTTTCTTCCCTCGAAATGTAACTCGTTTCGACTTGTAGTATCTTTCCAAACTTTGAATGCTCGCTCGACTTGGGGTTCTTTGACAGGTGAGATCACCGCTTGGTTCCTCGACAAGCTGATCTCCTACAAGGGTAGCAACTTGAGGTAGAGCGTTGTGGCTCGATTCTACAGCGAACGGGCTAGGGGTGATGATGGCATTGCGGATATCTGGTAATTGAATCTTCTGGTCCAAGGAAGAATTGGTGGACCAGGGCAATGAGTTCGACCGGGGTCGCTGAAAATCGAGTATTCGGCCACCGTCAGCAAGGACAGCGTCCTCGGGAACTGTAAGCGGAAGCGAAAGGCGTTTCGGACTCCCAGGGCTGAAGCTAGGAGGTGGTTTCGTACCGCTGGCCTCCAGGCTCCCTCGTTGCTCGCGTTGAGAGCCGGCTTCGAGGTCTATCCAGTCTTGCCAGTCGACAGAGCCCACTCCGTGTTGCCCATAGTCCATTGCGTTCTCTCTGTACGCGGGCATGAGGACTGAAGCCAACAAAGCTAGTCTCCCATCAAGCGGATAGATAAAACAGTCGTATAATGAAGCATGACGAAATGATGGACATCGAGGCTGGAATTTGGGTCGTCGCCTTCATAATAACAATTATCCAGTAATGTGAATGGTGGCAGGACCCGGGGTCACTAGTCTAGGAAGCCAAGAAGGGTCTCGACTTTGTGCTATGTGGCCATGTTTTAGATATTGAAAACCTGCGCCCCACCCGCCTAGTAAATTCCTACAGTACACACATAAAAACAGTATTGTAGGCAGCTATTTCGCAGCTGGACCAAACCTTGTCACCGCAGCTATTTACTTTGAATTTTACGCTGGGCTGAACATAACACTGAGCATAAAGTCTACCGCGAATGGCGCACTACTGTGCCAGTAGATGCGGGACACCACCATCTTCAGTGTAAGGGAAATCCGACTTTGGCTAGCCTAACGTCGTGCATTTGGAGCTCGGACCAAAATTAAGTGGATGTATAAATCCATCCAGCATTGACTAGGGGCCTTCTACAATAACAGCTATTGTATAACTGATATTGTACTGTTAATCAAGCACTAGCAAAGACCTGCAGCCACCAAATAACGGGCTGTGGAGACGGAAACGACAATGGTGTACAACACAGGCCCGCGATGGTTCATTGGAGTTCGCCAGGACAAAGGCACGAGCCTCTTCTTGAACAGGGGCCAGTCCAGGGCTCAGCGCACAGACACGTGTCCGCAAGCGAAGGTTCGTGCCCAAAGCGCTCATTTGCGCCATCAAAGTAATCTGGGACTACAAGTACAATACTGGGTGGACTGCGGGACTTGGTTGTCCAATAGATTCTGTGTCGATTGTTGCACGGCCTCAGCACTGCAAGTCATGTTGGCCTGGTTTCTGGTCGTTGAGTTCAGTGACGACAACTCAGTGACAACAATTCAGTGCTACGTATGTCTGTGCATCTCACAGGAAACACCATATTAGAGCGAAGGCGCAAATGAGGCACAGGGCCTCAGCCTCTCATCGTCTCAATTCGACAATATTCTCAAGTATCTCTAAAGCGGCTTCATCCGCTCCTTAGTGGCAATGTTTTCTTTCCTTGTGGCGGTCTTCACATTGCTGTACATCCAGAGTCAAGCGTCGCAGATTCCCGAACGACGCAGCCACATTTTCCCTAGAGCATCACCTTCAAAATGTGATTTATATGTTGTCTCCGGCCAGGACACTAAATTCGAGAACTATGCGTTCACCGACTTTCGAAGCTTGAGCAACTACAGCATCAATCAGCCGCCCTCAATTACGGCGGAGGAAAACCTGGGTGAGGAGAACGTCACCTCACCGTACTTTGCTCAGCCACCCTTCTCAGACCAGTGGGAGATTCGACGCGGGATCAGAAATGCAGAATCAGATGTCCCAATGATATATTCAGCCCGGAACGCATACATCTCCAAAGACTCCGGCTCGGGCGGTTCTCAGACATACTTGACGCTTCGCACTACTCGACTACAGGATTTTCAGAGTGTTGTCCAACTTGTCAACAACCCTAACATCTTGCACGCAAGCATGCGCACGCGAATGAAAATCCTTCCGGATGGCAAAGATGGTCACAATGTTGCTCGAGGTGCGGTAGTTGGCTTCTTCACCTATGAGGCTGATACCCAGGAAAGCGACATCGAGGTTCTTACCAAAGATCCATTAGATAAGGTCCAACTCTCAACCCAGCCGGCGTCCAAAACCACCCCAGGAGCAGGTGCCAATGTCAAGATCCCCAACGGCAAAAAATGGACAGACTGGGTCGATTATCGACTTGACTGGTTTGCAGGCAAGAACATCTGGTACCTTGACGGCCAAAACATGTTCAATACCACTGACAGTGTTCCCACCGAGCCGAGCCACCTCATGTTCAATCTTTGGAGCAATGGCCAGTCGTTCTCTGGCAAGATGCGGGTCGGTAGAGAGGTGTATGTTGCAGTGCAATGGATCGAGATAGCGTACAACCTCAACGGTCAGGCCCAGAGCTCGAACCAGACTAACGGCCTGACGCAATGCTCGGTGGATTCGGTCGACTCAAAAGGTGTCCCGAAAGTGATACAGACTTCCAGTGCCAAGCGCAGTGCGGTAAGCAGGGTCCTGAATGTATTCAACAGCATGGTGTTCGTTCTGATTGTTTGGTGCTGTATCTGACTTTTTGGGGTAGTCCTTCTCTAGTTATTGAATTCGTTCCTTCATAAGTGGATATAAAAGCTAGGCGATTATATTGCCCACGCGTGTCCTCAAGCATTTTGGGAGTGCGTGGAAACTAATTGTTTGGGAGACACATCGGACGGTAGACTGTAAAACTCTACACTTACCTATCATAGACTTTGTATATATCTTGCTTGTGAAAAGAGGCACAATATTAAAAGCTGGAGTGACAACAACATCAATCGTGTGGTGGATCTAGCACCGTGTTGTATTCAAGTCGCAAAGAGCCGAGACGAGCACTCCGAGAGACGGAGCCGATTTGGGCTGGCAAGGCAGAGGCCGTGATAGACACGCATGGGTCTGAACTTCAAGAAAAGCATCAGTATAATGAAATATGCTGCGCTCGTCATCATAGTGGTGCTTAGCGCGGAGATCTCGAGCACTCTGTGTATCGTCATGGGACCATATCTTCCCCAAGATTCCGGCACTTTAATCCAAGGCGCCTCCAGGCATGGGGCGGTCACGAACAATGGTGACTACTCGGCTCACTCAATTTCATGGACCACAGCTTGTACTCTCGTGACTGTGCAAGCTCAACCCTCTCGTAGCCACGGGAGAGCATGCAATCTGCCTAAACCAAACCTAGTAGTTTTCCCGTGTACCAACATGGAGATTTCATCTAACTGCGCACTCAGAGACGAGACCAACGAGAGACGCTTTAAGTTGTTCGACGTGCCGAGGAAATGGTCTCAGATTTGGAATTCATAAACTGCCTTTTATTTATGAGCTGTAGTAGACCTTTGCCTGATGATGGTAAGGACACGGCTAGTCGAGCTTGTAGCCACTTCGGATCGAACTTGTTTTAACCCAGTTCCAACATCATTTGCTCTATCATCCAACCGGATTCAGGAGATCTACTTGAGGTTGGCAGCAGGCTCTACGATCCGGCGCCAAAAGGCACTCATTGTGTATTGCATACAGGACCTTTATATGGGGAAAAGTCATCAGCATCCCACGGACTATCTATATCTTTGATTCATCAACAATGGTAGCATCCTTCCGAGATCCATGAATAGCTCTACTGTCTTCTACCTGCGTTCCATCAAAGAGCCTCCCAGCAGGGTCATGAGTTCTGTCCCACTCCGGAAGTTGATCGATTGGAACTTTGACGAGTCTGTGCGTGTTGGCACTATCGTCCAGTTGATCTATCTCCTGGCGAACCTGATATCCTCGCCATTTTGGGATTGCGATGATCCAGAGCCAATAGTAGATCCCACAAAGAGCGACGCTAGTAGTTAAGAACGTTAGTAGAGTTCTGGCAAGTAGCCTGATGGGATACTTACATGCCAATGCCAACAACGGAAGAGGTGCCATACCAAAAGCTGAAGTTATTTCTTCCTTTCGAAGGCGGATACCAAGGCATGACAACCATATAGAAGTTGACGAGGATATTAAAGAAGACTGCTACATCCCAAGCCCGGAACGATCCGCGTGGGAGATTGGCTTTCCTGTGCCTCCAGCGGACAAGGTAGATACCCACCGCCATGAATACATTGAAGATAGCGTTCGGATAGACTTGAAGACTGACAACTGTGAAGAGTGAGTACTTTCATATAACGGATTTCAGGCATGCTTCGGAGTGGACATACTAAAATTGAACGCGTCTCCTGCTGGGGGAGCCAAGATCATGAGCAGTGTAAGCGCATATTTCACCACATAGGGCCCAAAGGGGGTTCCAAACGGCCGTATCGAGGCCCAGAAGCGAGGGTATGGCAGCACCCCTTGCCTACCACACTCGCGGGTGATTCGAGATATCCCAATGTTACTGGCTAGCAGATTACCGAAAGCACTGAGCGCAATGAGAAAATTGAGCCCCTTGACAGCACCACTCGAGCCGAAGACTTTTTCGAAGAACAGAGAGGCTGCGACCTGTTTGGAAGCTTTCAGCTCCTCCAGGGGCACGGCTGCGATGTATGCTACGTTGGCCAAAATGTATAGAGAGGCCACTGTGAGCAGCGCGATGGATGAGTATATCTTGATGACCTTGATGGGATTCTGGAAAGAGGCTTGTTAGCTCGTCACCGGTTGTGTCTGCTTAACAGCGGGAGCTCACCTTGACCTCATTCACAACATTGAAACTGTTGTTATAGCCTCCGTAAGAGAAAATGATGTAGACCAAAGCTTGTGTCAGACCATAAGGTTGATCTGAGGTGCCTGAGAAAGCGTTTTTAAAGTTCGTGGTAGGACTTTTCACCCTTGTGTGCCCTCCGAGGACGACAAGTCCGGTGATGCTGATGAAGAGTAATGTAATGAGTTTCACAACGCCAATAGCGTTGGAAATCAGATATGCAGCCCGGTTGTTGAAGATAAGGACCAGTATAGTTACAGTCCAAGCTGCCACAGCAACCCCTTTAAGTTCCCATGCTGTAGGTACGTGGCCGTTGGTCTCAAAAAGATAGTTGGCAAGGACGATACAGTTGCTAGAGCTGAAAGAGAGGATCAAGTACCACAGAGCAAATGTTGTTGGGAAGAGCCAGCTCGGGCGAGGATACGCTTGTTCCAGATACACCACTTCAGAGCCAGATCGGTTTGGAAAGTAAGCGGCGTACTCGAGGTAGACGGCCAGAGAACTGGAACAGAGGAGAAATCCAACGACCCAGTAAATGAACGAAAGACCTACAGACCCGACACCAGACAGAATGGCAGCAGCTAAGAAGAGTCAGAGTTTCTTCAGACAACATTACCACCAGCTGATACTAACGCGTTGAGTAAACACCGGTTCCTATCATCATACTAATATTCAGGAACACAACCGTAATCCGCCCAACAGAATAGCCAAGTGGTGAATTGGTTTCGACAGGGGCACCCGATATCTCTTGATAGCTCGGAGATGATCCATTACCACCCTGCTCGATAGTGTACTTGAGGTCCCCATCTCCGACAACATTGTGTTGTAGATCGGTACCACTCACTGAACTCTCGCGAGCACTGTCCTTCCCGGAACGAAAGACCCTGTTTAGGAGTGCCATTCGTGATGATCTGGCTTTGACCAAACTCGAGAAAATTGACTTTGATGACAGAGGGACTTGCTTGCAATTCTGGCTGTCGACTTCTGTATGTCCGGCTTGGAGCAGGTCTTCCCTATATGACGATCACAGCCTCCGCCTTTTTCCTATCGTTGAGACATTCGTCATGTACAGCTGACATTGCACCATTTCTGCGATCGGCAGCGACCGGGTGAAATCTTCGTTCTACAAGCTCCTTATACGTCGCTAATCGTGCAACATTAACCTTACAACGAACGTCGCCATGTGCTCAGCTACCATTCGGTTGCTCAAGGGTCGGCGTCGTAATCGTGATTTGCCCAGACGATGACACCATCACTTGTACCAGCAGGGGATGATGCCAGATTGACGTGCATCCTGGATCTACCAACCAAAGGTGCACTGCTCTGTGTTCTTCCCGCTTGTAGAGCGCACAATCAAGGAATATCAAGCAGATGGAATGCTCATAGATGCATAGAAAGCGAATGCTGTCTTTTATGCATCTGTGCTCCAGTCGATATTCCGCCAATCCGAACTGAACATGGAGTAGACATAAACGGTAAATGCATCCGACAATCCCTTCAAGAATGCATGCAAATGAGCTGCAATGAAGAGGAGATGAAGGGCAAACACCTGTTGCATGGCAGGGACCAGGACTGTCCGTGGCAACACTGAGCCAGGGATTCGGCGATTTTACTTGCGCCTTGAATGAGCCATGGCTTAGGATCCTCGAAGACATTCATGTGCCAGTATGTTTCGTTTCATCCAAGCAAGTGTACGCATACGGCTCCTGTAGGGTAATGACACGCAATCGCCGCCATGGCTGCTTCGTCAAATAGTCGATATCGACAGAATTGATGTTGCGTATCGGTATTTTATCTCTATGTCGCAATCACCAAGGAATATGGAATCATTGCACTGGCACAAAGGGGACGTGGCAAAACAGCCCGAGCCTCGGCTGTTCCCATCGAGCCTAGCACCTTGACCGGGAATCCTCGCCGACTCGGGGGTTAAAGCCTGGTACTCCGTACAGAGGCAGTACAACAGCACCCTGAGACGTCTGATGATTATTTCTCGACTTATCATTCTTCATTCAGTACCCTTTAACGTTCCGCCAGCCAGAGGAGGTGAAACCAAGATCGATGGAACGAGCTCGATCCCCCTTGGACATTGTTTTGCAGTTTACAAGTCACTTCTGCGCCTACAGTGCTGGGCAATGGGCGAGAAATTCTCAAGTCTTGCTAGTAGTTTTCTGGGGGCATCTCTTCACACATTTCTGCCAAACGTCCCAAGAATCCTATCTCCGTCCCAAGTAGAAGCTACAATGAGAAGATTTCCATAAGCACCTGCAGAGGCAAGTCGACTGCAAAAAAGTAGGTTACCACACCCTCAAAATGGGACAAATCCACTCTCGTCCAGACAGTGATCCAGATGATAATTCAGGGACATCAGTGATGGGTCTTGCAGATTGTCCAGCTGATTGAGACCGAAATCGGCAGCTTCTGTTTCATTGCTTTGAGTCGTCGAGTCGATAACACCAGGAACTTCAGAGTCCCAGTCATGTCCTGGGAATACAGCTTGATCCGAGGGACGGGTTACGATCGAAGGCAGAAGAGAGTTGTAAACAGGTATATCTGATAGAAATTCGGGCCAGACCAGAAACATTTCTGACGACATAGTCCAACTTCTGATATCCCTGATTCTCTCGTCGAATGCATATGATACTTTGTAATCCCCGGTCGCAACGTTGAATGTATAACAATCTCGAAACTCAAAAGGCCATAGAATGCGGAAATCGGAGCGAAAACGACTCCAGAACCGATTGGAGCAATACTTGTGCTGGTAAAAGACGAATCTCTCGCGAAGACCTGGCCTGTAGTAGAAAAGTGAGAACTGAATCAGCGTTCGATACAAGTCAAGCGGCTTCGCTGGAGTGCGAACCATGTAAAATAGTCAATAGCGTACGAATGAGCGACACTTTGCGACGGCCTACGATGAGATTAGTCCGTGTCATATGCCTGCCTAAGAACAAGCATAAAGCCGAGACACGAACCTCGCAAGATACCATTTAGGGACTAACGCTTGCCTCTCAGGAGTCTGAATCTGATGGAACTGATGAAGTGAATGCATCATCCTCAAAATCGCCAGCCGCTCCGTTTTACCACATGAAGAGAATAGGGTTTCGTCGATACGGCGTAGTTTCCGCCATGACAGAGGTAAATCTTCGCCCGCACGCCGCTGTGCTGCATCCCACCCTTCCAGAACGGCTCGGATGGGTATGTCGTCCTCGAGCTCGTCTTCTCTGTGGTCGATTCGAGCAGAGCATTCGACTCGTTCACTCAGTGTCTCATTGGCGAACCTCCAGAGGTTGAGAGGTTGCGCTTGCGGCGCTGATAACACACAGGCAGAAGAGCAGTCACAGATATCACCCGCCATGAACGGAATGATTGGGTCCTTGTGCTGAGATGGCGGATCGCTTTCCCAAGAGGGCGTTGTTAGGGCTGTGCTCGTTGCCTGCAACGCTGACGGCGAATTTGAAATGTGCGAGAAACAGTCCAGGTGAGGCTCACCGTGTAACTCTGATGTTGAGGATGGAGCCTTGCCAGGTTGGTTATGAGGACCTCGGACTTCTGGCCCATTTGTCTCAATTGGTTCAGAGAGTAAGAGAGTTTGGTCGCGATCTTCGACCAACCTGGGTAGGTAAGCATGTCGGGCTCCGCTCTCTCCAGAAACTGGCCCGCGACTTCCTTTTAATACTTCTTTACGCGCTTGCAAAGCTTTTTCGATGGTGTTCAATGTCTCCTCCAGAGCGGTTCGATCTGCGGCCAGCCGATTGTGCTCCATCCAGAGGGTCATGAATTTATCGTTGGAGTTCTTCTGCTGCAGATCTGCAATCACACTCTCGAGATGAGCAATGCGATTCTTGGTCCGCTCCCTGGCGAGACGCTGGCTGCGCCTGTCTTGCTCCCGCTTGCGGGCACGACGGGCCGTGGTTGAAGTGTCAAACTCCTGGCCGTGCAGGCAAGGCCTTTGCCGGGTGGAATAGTGTTCGGCCATGGCTATTGGAAAGCGGCAAGTAGCGTTCAGCGATGAGAACCAGATAAAGGCGCACCTGATAGCAGATGAAGCTGGCTAAGGACGCTGTCCAAAGGGATGGGCTGCGGGGCAGACATTGCTCCCTTCTCTCAGCTTTGCCCTGTGCAAAAAAATCCTTTGCGTTCCCCGGTCTTCCCCTCAACCCCACTCACTGCTTGTGCCTAGGCCTACGAAACACGGAGCCCCAAAAGCCGACGGAGTAAAAATAAGCTCAAGCTGGTGGGCAGCGTAATCATCAATTCCTGCGCGCTCCCGTGCTCTTGTATTTTCTGACTCGAGTGCCTGACCTAGAAAACTAGCCTGATAGCGCTTAGTGAGAAAGTCCGCACCTCCTTTAAGCCGATCAATATATGCGCAGTAGGCTGAGCTGTGCGATCATGACCTCCTTGACATAGAGTTCTCATAGTCCTGTCTCCATCATGGTGCCGTTGATAGTGCTGACATGTGTCATTCCGACCATGTCAGCCATTCCTCTTCTCCATCTCGTGTCATTCGAATCAGATTCACTACGACATGCAAATGTATAAGAGCAGCCAGTTGCCATTGCATGGCTATCGTAAGTGCTAGCTGCAAGAAAACAGCAATCACTCGACATGGCCATGTCGCAATTCGAAGCATCTCGCGTCCTCATAGCAGCATTTACCGCGGGGGTCTCTGTGCATCTTGCAGTCTTCCGGGTAGGTGAGTGGGATCTATGGGCTGTCCACATTCTCCTGTTCTTTGGAGCAGTGTATTGCCTGGCTGTCGTTGGGATTCTGCTCTACCCTCCAGAGAATACCACCACCTTCTTTGATTCAATCAAATTGGTGAGCATGCTGAGCACCCTCTTTGGAGCCGGCCTGTTCGGAAGCATGCTTATCTACCGTGGATTTTTCCATCGACTTTGCCGGTTCCCCGGGCCTCTTCTTGCTCGGTTTTCTAACCTTTACCCTACCTTTCTTTCGTGCAAGAATCTTCACCTGTGTGATGAAGTGCGCGCTCTCCACCAGCAGTATGGTGATATTGTTCGACTTGGTATGCTATGAGCTGTGAGACTCAGCTTAGATATGCACTCGTTGACTCTTCTCAGGCCCTTCGGAACTTTCAATAAACAATGTAGAGGCGGTGCAAAAGGTACATTCTATTCAGTCCGCATGTGTCAAAGGCCCTTGGTACAACGTTCAGTCGCCACGAATATCTCTGCACATGATCCGAAGTAAGACAGAACATGTTCCACGCCGTCGGGTATGGGATCGCGGCTTCAGCGCGAAGGGTTAGACTTCTATGAGTTCCACCACATGAAGAATGCCAGACTAACCGATCTCAGCGTTGCAAGACTACGAGCCGAGAGTGGTCCATTACACAAAACAGCTGATGGATCAATTCAAGGCGTCTGAGGGCAAGCCCATAGATGTCGCGGACTGGTTCAACTTTTATAGCTTCGACGTCATGGGTGATTTAGCCTGGGGAAAATCCTTCCATATGTTAAGAGATGGCGTAAAGCATTATTTCATGAAGTGTTTACATGCCGACATGGTGAATGTTGGCTTGTTCAGCCACTTGTTATGGCTGTTTCCCATTTTCAAGGCCACCCCTATTTTGAACAATGAGCACAAACGCTTTTGGAACTGGGTCGCAGCTCAGGTAGCTGAGCGGAAGGTGGTTGGTTTACTTCCACGTTTGCAAACTTATCAAGAATGAAGACTAAATCTTAGCAGACTAAACCCGACCGACCTGACGTCTTTTCCTGGATTCTCGAAGACCATGAGAAGAAACAGACTACCTTCCAAGACGAAATTAATCTTGAAGGTGATGCGGCTCTCATTGCTGTCGCGGGAAGGTGATAAATCTTTTTCAATCTCCCACGGGCTGCAGCTTACCGCTCGATAGCGACACCACTGCTGCATCTTTGACATGCATGTTCTTTGAACTGGCAGTGCACAACGAGTACGCTTCAATATTACAGCAGGAATTGGACAACGCTTTTCCCCCTTCGGCCGAACCTGATGCTGCAGGTCTGCGAAAATTGGAATTCTTAAATGCAGTCATCAACGAAACCCTACGACTACACCCACCGGTTCCTTCGGGTGTCCAACGCATGACCCCTCCAGAAGGTATGACTATTGGAGACTCTTACATCCCAGGGGGTACGATCGTTCAAATTCCCTCATACACTTTGAGCCGCGGTAGGTACAGCATGGCAACTACAAGGGCTTGTGTGCCACTTTGCGTCTAACTGCTAGCAGACGAGAGATACTTTGATCGACCAGAAGAGTTCTTACCTGAGCGGTGGACAACAAAGCCGGAACTAGTCAAAGACGAACGAGCTTCTTCTCCATTTTCCACCGGTACTTTCAATACTAAAGCCGCAGCTCTACTTCAATACTAATTTGGTCACCAGGCCGTTACTCCTGCGTCGGCAAACAATTAGGTCTTATGGAGCTACGTCAGGTGACCTCCGAGATTATGCGATGGTATAATGTAGCCTTAGCTCCAGGTCAGACACCTTCTGCGTTTCTTGAATCGAAAACGGACGCATTTACCTTACAGCTCCCACCGCTAAAGCTAGTATTCTCGCCGAGGCAAGAACGGCAGTAGGGATTATTTCTGGCTTGGGGATCGTCTCGGAGTTTTGATGGTGGAATGACACGACGTGCCGTTGTATCTAGAGTAACTACGATGGTTACAATGGTCTTGGAAAGGCGACGAATGAGGGCGGATTCGAGCGGACATTCACGATCCTGCTTCTAATGACGTTGCTTCGGGGTGGGGGCAATGCAGCTCGTTCTGGGCAATAGGCTGGGGAGATTACCACCGCTGGTAGTATCATGCGAACTGGAGTTGTGCCAGCGGTACGCTACGGCTCAGGAGAGAGTGAGATGATGAAGAGGTGCACGGGGCTTCAGATGATCAAAGATGAGAATATACAAATGTGAACAGGTGTGTGATACCGATGATGGCTACCCTAAGTGCCTGCCTACTTTCCGTGCGCGACTGCCTGCTATGAAGTACTGCATCAGACCATCCAAACGACCGTCACCAACTCAACGACTGTAGTCGCTGTCGTTTAGCCTGACGTCTGACTCCCGAGGAATAATGATATCCCATATATGGTATGAAGAGGAAGACAAGCGTTCTCTTTTGAGACACGACTCTCGAAGAGTACACCCTGTCTACTCGTCGTCGTTGATGTCGATAACGGCCCGCTTCCACTTTCGGGCTGGGACACGACGATTGAACAAAATGTCAATCTCGCGATAAGAACGGTGTTTCATCTCTGGAATCCAGATCCAAGCCATGACTGTACAGACAAATGCGGTGCCTGCCCAGACGTAGCCACACTTGCCACCGAGGTTTCCTTGATCGGGGTTGAGCATGTAGCTAGCCAGGAAAATACAAGGGATATTGACTGCATAGTAGGCACCACGTCCAACACCGGTTGTCAAGGGCCTGAGGCGGATGGAAGATGTCTCTCCGATTATGACCCATGACGCAGGGGCGGGTCCCAAGCAGAATAGGACAGAGACAATCAGGCCAAGTGAAGCCTGTGCCTGAGTAGCCGCGTGGCCGCCACCAACTGAAGCGGCGATACCAAGAGCGATTAGGAACGCACAATTGATGAAAGAACCCCAGACGTAGATCGTTCGTCGGCCTAAGTAAGTAGTGAGGATCCACGAGAGCATGACCATGATCCACTGGAGAGCGGAGGTAATGAGACCAAGTGCAAAGGCGGTATTGTCTGCCATGCCAGCCTCTAAACTTGTGTTAGTCTATCGAGGCCGCAAGGGGGGCGGGAACGTACGCTGGAAAAAGTAGACAGCCTGGTTGGCGATCAAATTACCCGTCAAATTCTGGGCCGCATAAACACCACACACGATTAGCGTGCGGTAGCGATCGGTGCCTTTCCACAGTTCGATGAGGTTTGGTTTCTTTTCGGTCTTCTCAAGCTCAATTGTGCGACGCATCATTGCGATTGAGTCGGCAGGATTTTCAGTCGCGCTCGAGCGTCCTAGGCGTCTGACTGACTTCTCTGCCTCGGCGAGACGGCCCTTCCGCACCAGCCACCAGGGTGATTCAGGTGCCAGGAAGAGAAGGATTGCAAGAGGCGTAGGGAACATCCATTGAAGGGCGATGGGAACTCTGGCAATGGGGTTAGCAGTGCCCCTCTCAAGCTGCGGTAGTGCACTAACCTGTACGCTTTGTCGCTGTCCATGGATTGGTAATGATAGGTGATGCCACCGACAATGATGGAGCCGATGGCCCAAAACATCTGCAACATCTGTGTCGCGGGAGCTCTCAATCTCAGTGGCACTATCTCGCTGCAGTAGGCGGGTGCATTTGCAATGAAGATGCCCCAAGGAATGCCCTCGAGAAGCTGGGACAGCAGCAACACTCCCAACGAGTTACCGAAATAGAAGACGAAGATGAAGGCGTTCAGGGCCATCAGACCGCCAATAGTCGCCCATCGGTATCCAATCCAGCTGGTGATGGGACCAGCCAGGAAGACGCCGACGAATGCACCGACGGGTCCACCGCACTGAAATGCTGACTGCCAGGGAGCTGTGATGTACCACTTTTGTTTATCGACGTTGAATTTACCGTAGTTCTCGGCGAACTTGGCCGTGGCTATAAAATTTCCCATCAGGAAGACGCAGTATGACTCCATGATCTGTCGATGATTAGAGAATTGACCAGGCCGCGGCGGACAGAGACTTACAATGGTGGCTGACATGACGAATGCCCACCAACTAGCAGCGGGATAGGCTCGGACAGCCTCAAGCACGCCCATCCTATGCTCGATATTTTCTGCATCGATCGCACCGGACCTGTCGTAGTCGACCTTTTCAACAACATCTTGAACGGGGTCATGCTTGGTGTGGTGCGCCTCGACCTCCGAGATCGAAGTCGGCTTCTCTGAGACGACGTTACTCATGGCGGCGGTGTGATTCTGAGAGTGCAATGTGTGACGGGAATGAGAGAAAGGGCTGGACGATTGGGCCATGCAGATCCTATTTAATCCTTGAATGACACGCTCTGCGTGGAAATCTGATCTTAGGTGGATAGGCGAACGTTGCCCACCGGGCCCGGGGTCTGACCTCCGCACCCCAACTTCTCCGCCTCTCACCCCTTTTGGGTATATGTCCGGCAGCAACGTCGCATTCGCTTCAGATGGACCGAAGTAACCTTGCTTATTAGCCGTGCCCGCACGGTGTATCTTCTCCCGAATTGCCCAGTCTGCGGTGTAGGTTTATCTGGAGTGGCTCCCGTCTAGGAAATTAGGCTTATAATACAGGGAATATGATGCACCACGGCGTGGCATCGCTCCAACAGGAGCACGAGGCCTGCAACATGGTGCGTGTCGCTCGTTGGACCCTGGGACCAGTGTGAGAGGGGCAACAGGATCAGGAACTGGTTGCATCGGCGCCAGTTGTGCCGATTTGACTTGCTTGACCTGACATATTCGATCTTCGGAGACAGGTCTTGTTGTACTCGTTACCGGTCGGTCTGTTGTTGTGTGACGCCCTCAAAGATGTTCGACCCTTGGCAATCTCATCTTGAATACGAGACTAAGTAGTATTGACGGACAACCAACTTGGGTGAAGCTCGGCCTTCATCTTCTTCCTTACGTGGTAACTTTCCAGTGGGCAACTGTAATCCTGGATCTACAAACTTGACCACGCCGTACTTTTGGGCGGCCTGCCCCTAAATGCGAATTTGCAGCACAGAGAAGCATGATGCTTGTCTGTTTAGGTAAAGGGGCTACGAGTATTTGCAACAACAAACTAACAAGCAACCCCCTCAAAATGCCCGGAATCGCAATCCTCCATGTCAGCCACGTGGGAACATCGATGTGCGTCTTTACACCGTGGTTCATCTTTTCCATGGTGGTCAAGTTCGGACCCTTTGGACCAAATCATCCTTTTGTGTTTCTAGTGTCCTGGCGATCTCATTTGTCCACTTTTCACAAAGTGGCTGATACGGAAATTCTGCAAAGATGTTCTCTCGCACACGAATACAAAATGAGCAATGCACTACGGAGTAGGTACGGCAGCATCACAGAGAACAGGAATCGACCCATCAAGCATCCAGCAACTTCACTGATACTGATTGAAGTCGGGAATTCAGGCGCTGATCCCTATCTGTTCATTCTCAATTCACACTTCGATGCAGGACCCAGGAAATCTTGACCTCACGAATAAAGGGTCGTTGTATTTATGGAGACTTTTGTCGCACCCTTGCCTGGCCAGCCCCTTACAGATATTCTAGGCTGCACATACCGTAGTACTCCGTATAGGTCCACCTTCTATGAAGCTTGGTTGGCCAAGCCTAGAGACGAAGCTACGGCGGATCCTGCCGACGATGTTGCCGAGCGTATGCAGGAGCTTGATTGCTTGGTCTGCAGCAATCATCAGACACTCCGTGATCAGTCGTCACAACGCCGAGCCAGGCTTCTTGGGGTACCAGCTCGAGTGCTGATACAAGGTCTGTAGTCGGTCTGACCACGTCATATCACCCACCGGCCGCAATATCCGAGTTATATGGTGATTTCCCCTCGCAAAGTACTCCCAGTTTTTGTGCTTCGTGGTCTGCCGAAAAAGAAAAATCTTGATGACTTAGCCTAAAGCCTGGTGTTGGCATAAATTCTCAGCCTATCTTTGTTGGACATTCCGTCTTCGCCATCAATAGGCTTCTGTAGGCATGTGGCACAAGCAGTAGCCCGAGTACATGATGCCGGTGGTCAATTTCATGGCTTTGATAATTTTAATGAAACTCTACACCTGAAAGTCTTTGGGCTAGAAAATTCTTCCATATAGGTTGACTCCTTCGATTACTCAGAGAATCTGCAAGTCGTCAGCAAGCCACAAGCTCGGCTGTCCCCAAAAGTGGTTTATTGTCATGAAAGCTTGGCCCATAAGCTTCATTGGAAAGCCCATGAGAGTTGGGCAACAGATCTAGGATTCTAATGATCTAGCTATTATCTATCTTGGAAGGTCTCGTCCAAGGTGTTTAGCTGTGCGACGTAGCATCGAAAAAAGCAGGAAGGGCGTTAAAGTCTTCGCAGGAACTAACGCATGTGAAGCAGAAACACAATCTATGGCTCAGTTTCTTATACACTATCGAGAATCTACATTACACCTCAGTAAGCACTCTTTGAAAATGCTCAACCATGGCTGCCTCACTGTTAGATTACGTCTTGGTACTGGCGCAACAGGTCGCGTCTAGATGAAGGATATCTGACGTCAACACTGGCCCTTACGCCCTCGGACGTGATGAATTCTAGTGTCAACATGCCGACACATATCTTCATACTCCGGTGACCTTGGTACTTCGTAGGATAACAGCGGGGTGGATATTTTGTCAACTTGACGGTGCGGGAAAGGCTGACCAGAGCACAGTTAAGCTTCGCGCCGCTCCATACATCATCACCCTTCAAAATGGAAACCTGTAAATTACTGACAGTGACTCTTCAGATAACAATAAACCCTCGAATGTTACTCGATCCAGACTGTAAGGCTTTTCTATCATAGTTGTCAAATAGCGCTTGGGGATCAGAAGCTCAAACGGACTCGAGTGTTAGTATCTGGTCAAATTAATTTGGTGGATAGTAACTAGACTCCATTGTCTCATGCCAAATGTTACCGTCATCACAGAGCCATAAGTATGTTCTCCTACCCCTCCTGTTACCATCCTTTGTACGCTGATCATACTGGCTTACCCTTCTGAACAAGACCGCGCATTGACAGCGTGTGTATTAGCGCGCCAGCTCTGGTAAGTTATAGTGAGGTGTTCTCAATGTCCCACCTGGCGTCTTCGTACGGGAGAATTAATGCATGGGAGTGCTATTTCATTATCTGCATGAGAGCCTTAGACAGATTCTTCTGCAGATAACTCCATGACTTGTCAGAAAAAGACCAATTGTCTCAGTACTGGAGAGGTGGCATGCTCAGACCTCCTTCTACCGTCAATTAATGTAATCACAGTTGTGTCACTTCTCCTTGCACAGCAAGACTCTACGCACTATCGTCATGTCCAGTTTTAGCTTTTGGAAGTGCACCAGCAGCTTCATTCAGAATCTGGCACTGGTATTTCCTCCACTTTCGCATTGGTAGATTGATGTCGTACATTTCGTTGATTTCAGCTACTGTGCGAGCCTTTGTCTCTGGTATATAGAAATAAGACCAGATCGTAGTCAAGAAGACACAGCCACCGAAGATAAAGGCGGTCTTGACACGTAGATTACCAGCGTCGGGCGACGTAATCTGAGGAACTGCGAATGTAGTAATGATGGCCGTCGTATAGGACCAGAATATCGCCCAAGAGACGGTTGGTTCGCGGAGAGCGGCCGTAGAGACCTCAGTTGGAAGTAGAAATGATCTTTGTAGACAGGAATCTTAGCATGTGGCCAAATACCGTGTTTTCGAGCCAAGCTCCAATCATTAGGGGTAAACTTACAACGATTGAAATGAGACAGCATTGAAGAAGGCGAAGATGACGAATACCGCGGCTAATCCGAGCCTCTGGCTCCTTGTTGTAAGGCCTGCTGCACCAAGCCCTCCAGCAGTCATATCGAGGATGAAGAGGATTGAGAAGCCAACAACCGCAACGGGCCTGCGACCGACTGAGTCTACTAAAATAGGGCCCACGATTGTGCCAAGGAACGTAAGGCACGAGATGATTATAGTAATCTCGAAAGGGTTCGCGACGCCGCTTTGTACCAATAACACGGTTGAATACTGCACATTGTTTGTCAGTGTCGTGAACTGTCAGGCCCGCCCACAATAGTAGGAAAAAAAGATGCTTAAGAATATGCCATGGTAACCCGGGATATGGCTCAGGTATATGCATGCCCGTGTTAAATCTGCAGATCAACGTATAGCTAGGAAGCCTTGGGGACCTTACAGTGAGAACAAGGATCTGGCCGCCCACTTGGCCGAGAGGCAGTAAGGCTCCGGCCGTTAACGTACGCTTCAAGTGTGCTGGTTTGAGAATGTCCCAGAATCGTACTGCGGCTTGGCGGGTCGCATCTTCATAAAGCGCGGCCTGGATCAGAGCTAGCTCTGCTTCCACAAGGTCCGTTTTATTGTTCCGAATTGACATGAGAGTGTGCCTTGCCGCTTCCAGCCGGTCATTTTTGACGTACCAATGTGGCGACTCTACGGCAATCAAAGTAAGCAGTCCAAAGGCGACAGGCAATGCCACTTGTATTGCCAAGGGAATTTTATACTGGCGGGTGTCGGTGAGTCTTTCAGTCGCCCACACCACTGTAGTACCGATGATGCCTGTCGCAGAGCTGCCTGCAATGCAAAATCCAACCGACCTTGCTCGAACATGTGACGGCACTAGCTCAGAGAGATAGAGAGGAGCGGTAGTGGTGAGAACACTAACCCCAACATCTGCGGAAGCTGTCAGCTGCCAATTACCACGGACGGGATTTCAAGGAGCTCACAGTTCCAGAAGCGGCCGACCACAAGAGCTCCTAAGTCAGGTGCAAAAAGCTGTAGGAATGATCCGGGAACGCACATCAGGAAATATGCGACAAGGAAGGTTTTCTTGCGGCCGAGGTATTTCATCAGCGGTGTGGCAACAAATGTGCCCAATGCAGCGCCAACAAGGGGGACTGTGATGATCAGGTTTAAATTTCGAGCTGTAAAAGCAATCCCGGTGCCTTGATACTTCGCAATGAACAAGGGCAGGGCCACAAGAGGAGCCGCAAAGGTGTTGTCGTAGCCAAATAGCCCGACGGAGAGACCAATGATGATAACGTTGAGCAAGAGTCGCCAGTTTGCCCAACCCGTGGGATGTTCAATTAACTTATCGACTTGTGGCATTGTCGAGGCAAATTCTGCCTGCTGGCAGGCTGGAGTCTTGGGTTCGGGGGTTGCCATTGCTTTTGGTTAATTGCAGAAATGAGTTGGAGCAAGGAAAGTCAGCGGAGGGGATTGGCTGTCCCAAAAAGTCCATAATCGTGCCTTATACATGAGCGTACTACTCTTTCTATCTGGAGATTTGACCACTTCGGGCATCCTATGCGCAGGCTTTGTGAAGATTTCGTGGAGTTTTGCGGACATGATCTAGAGTAGCCATTGGACTCATTGGATACTGGGCTGAAATACAAATGGCCGATTGGACTTCCAACAGGCTAACAGCCAATTGGGGAATTGGCCAAAACAAAAATTCCCCAAGCAGTTAATCATCTCGGGCGAAGTATAAGGGCGATCCAAGAGTTGAGTTGTCGATTCACATAGTTGGTGTCGACTATCAGTCGGCCGCTTACCTATCTTTTTTTGAATCGTCTCACGAACACAATAACTGTCGTTCAATTACGGGGAGAGATGTCGTCGGTCGCAGCTGAACATCCAGCACCGGTCACGAACACATTGACCATGGGTGATGCTCAAAGCGACGAGCCCCGATATACAGCAGAAATGCTTTACCGGGCAAATAATATAAGCCCTGACGCAGTATGCGAACTACAGAGACCAGACTTGAATTTTTTCGAGGTGTGATACGATCATCTACCTTTTCTCTTGACTGACTGAGGCTTATCAGTGCTTTTCATAGGAGCTTGCTAAGCTGCCGGTTGATGTCCTCCATGTTCCGCAGGGAACAGACGTCGAAGGGATGCGTGCCTGGGTCGAAGAGACACTGCTCAACGGTCCCCTCGCTGAGCAACGCAACAATTGCATTCTCGAACGCCGACGGAAGGCTGTACCCGTTGACATCCGCAATCTCTCGGTCCCCTGTGCAAAAGATGGTGACGGAGGGAGTTTTGGCATAAGGGTTTATGAACCTCGAATCGGGCCAGAAGAGCAAGATTCAAAGCTCAGACCTGCCATGTTGATGGTTCACGGAGGAGGCTGGATCCATGGAAAGCCCCAATGTGATGAAGGTGAGTCATAGAGCTCGTCTGCCTTCAACCACCAATACCTTTCCCGAAAACTGATCGGCATTTAGTTTTTGCCACTTTCTTCGCCTCGGAGCTTCGAGCAGTTGTTTTTGGGGTGGACTACCGACTTGCTCCGGAACACCCGTTTCCGGCTGCGTTTGACGACTGCTGTCAGTCGCTAGACTGGGTAAGCCCACTCTGAACGACACATAAAGTTGTCCAGCCTAGTAATTGTCTTCACAAAAAGGTCGTCCAGAATGCTTCGGCATACAAAGTCGACATCGATCGAATGGGGTTGTGGGGCTGCTCGGCTGGCGGAAATCTCGCAGCTGCAATGGCGCTCTGGCACTCGCAGACGGACAGTCCATCGCATCGGCCTCAGCTGCGATTGGTCAGTCTTGTAGTACCGGCAACAGCAGCCTTCAGAGCCCAAGTGTTGTTTGATAACACCAGGGAGATAGAGCTCAGTCCGAACGAAAAGCTCTTCCGAGGCGCACTTTTACCCGCAGACAAGGTGGTTGAGGGCTTTGACATTCTCATAAGTGAGTGTGCTCTTTCCAAAAATGTGCGACATGACGGCAACCTGCTCATTCTCATCTCTTATTCATAGAATTGTACACAGGGGGGAAGACTGATGAGTGCAATCCCTTCGTCTCCCCATTGTTAGCGAAACCAAGTAAGCGACATGCTAGAACTCACATTACGGTCGCCGCATGCGATGACCTTAGAGCCCAAGGGCTTGCATATGCACAGCTGCTTCGCTCCTCTGGCGTGGCCGTCACCGAGGAGGTACTACCAGGCGTACCTCACGGATTCACGTTCCCGTTGGACGCAGTGGTAACAAGATCGTGGCTGCGAGGGGAAGTCGATAGGTTCACGGCCGCATTCGAGTAGAATGCCTAATAGTTTTCAACGGAAACTTGGAGGAAGCTCGGGCAGGACGACTACTAGTATTATTAGAAGATTGAGCCAGTAGAGGTATTGTACCTGAAGGCACCATGGCGGTCCAGCGATACGGTTGCCTTTCCAATGATCAACGCATGATGAGGGGCAAGACTTGATCACCTCGTTGATTCTTTTGGAGTCTGAGACGACTGTGCGCATAGTTGTCAGGGAGTGGTCCCAGTATCGAAAGCGGAATCGTCATTCTCGACGTGATAACTTCTGCGAGATCAGGGGTAAATTGCTGATCGTGATCCTCTTTCATGACGGCGCCAACGAGCCCGGCAATGATGTAATCGCAACTGTTATTGCCTGCGGTCGCGTGAATTGCGCGGGCGAGGCCTGACAATTTTCCCAGGCCAACAATCCGTAGCTCACCTTCCTTCAGGGAGCACACCCAAGCCATAGCCGTGATGCCAAGTTTCTCGATTTCTTGTAGGCTCGGCCTTGAGGCTGATAACCCTTCCGCACTGCAAGTGGCTATCCCTTGTGAGAGTCGCCATTGGTGGGTCACTGCAACATCAGCAGCCTGAATCCTACAGAATTGATGATGTTGTAGGGAGACCCCGAATAATGTCCTCAAGTCACCCTCCAGATTGTTACTGGTGGTTTGTAGCTCTTCAGCATCAGTTGCAAGATGAATTTCCGAGAGTCTGTTGAGTAGTAGGAGAGCCAAACTGTCGAACTGTGTGATGAATCCACTCCCAGATGAGGTTGTTGGAAGCTTGTCGAGTAGCTTCGCTGGCCTTTTGGCTCTGCGACGGCGAGATCCGTGAGCATAAATGGCAACTGAAGCGGCTTCTGTGTTGTAAAGGACTTGCTGGATCAACTGTTTCCTGAGTAACTCAGCCTCGCTAACGGGTTTCACCTCTTCCAGAAGAGAAATAGCTTCATCGAGATAGAGAAACGCCCGTACATGTTTCTCCAATATGTTGAATGCGACGAATAAGAATGTCGACACGACTACATCATCAAGAGTTGGTGGTTCAGCGAAGTCGTAGTCATCCCGAGAAGTCTCAACCCGCTGAATGAGATCTAGGAGAGTTGTTCCATTTTCTGATGTCATCCGATACTCGACGGTAGCGTTCGCCAGTCGAATAGCAAGGAGTAGGCAACGGAACTCAGGACTTGTCTTCGATATTGGCTGCGTGTCGAGTTGGGACTGAACATACTCGTAGGATAAGAGCGGAAAGATAAACCATCCCCTGTCAAAGTATTCTTGAATGTCACGCCGGATCTCCTCATCCTCGAATGTATGGAGCGTTGTAGGCGATACGTTTAGCATTTCTGGTAATAGTTCGTCACAAACATCGTTTTGGTTAGCAACGTCCCATGCAACGCCGCCAATATCGTAGTCGCCACCTAGGGGGAGGTGGGCGGTAAGGGGGGTTGCGAATACATCCTCGTTGACCGCTGGGGAGTTTGTAGAGCTTTCATATTGAAAACTGTCAAACATGTTGGGTACGGCCACAGCAGCGTCAGAGCTCCTGAACAACCACGGGGTCGGAAAGTCTGGAGTCAAGCAAATGCTCGGCTGAATCCCTAGTGACTGATCGACTAGCGACTTCGAGACTGAGTCCGCCGGGTTCATGAGACCTGGTATTACTGACTGTTCCGCATAAGTAGGAACGGTACTTGCCATCCTCCTACGCTGTAAGTCAGCGCTTTGCTTCATACAGTCATGGATTCAAGACTTAACGGGCCTTCTAGGGCGTCTTCCGCGCTTCTTCGGTGTGTCCATATATGTACATCTTGATCTAGTACGTTGACATTCCTCACACGGATCACGGGAAGTAAGACCGTGCTCATATCGATTTTCTTTACTCCGACACTAGAGAGTCAGAATAGTCCCAATCCAGGGGGAGAATGGATGGAGATACTTTTATTTTGAGCTTTCTGCAAGCATCGCAGGCTCTGAACTGACTCGAGCTCGCACCCGTGAACGAGTCCGCAGTGGCAAAGGTAAGATACATGATAGGAGTTAGGAGGCAACGAGGCAGAATCGCTAGAATGAAAGCCTGCTTTGTCCCGTCGGACGGATCGACCTTAGGCCAAGCGAAAGAGACCGGAAGATTGAGGTATTGTGCTGAGGGTCAGTACCCTGACAGACATAGCGTCGCCGATCTGAAGGAAGGTAGAGAGTGTGAATTGATGAATTGGTATGCTAGACGGGTGCTGACAAGAGTGTCTTTCGTCAAAATCGAAGGTGTCAGGTTAGTGAGAGCCTGACGCTTCAAGAAAAGTTCCTCCCCGCTTTCTCAGGCGAACATATGAGCACGGGGTAGCGTAACCCCTCCTTGCCGAGGTGTTCGCGACGCAAACTTCGAAGGGAACCAGATTGTCAAGGAAAATTGGCTGGAGTATGTATGTAATAAGACCACGTAACTCAAATTAATTAGTTAGTCAGTAGCCCGGAAACAAGTATCCCCGATCAAAATCACATGGCCATGCACCCACGTGATCACTTTTTTGTGTGATTCTAGTGCTAAGGGTCGGTGCAGCATGTTGCAACCCTAGGCGCCTTATTAAGGCTAGTTAGACGGAGAGCAGAGGTGAAGAGAGCCAGACTGTTACTACCTTTCGTAATGTAGATAGCTATTAGCAACAGAAGGGAAAAAAACATCTGCTCTTATGTGCGGCTGAAGCCTGTTGCTGCGGGAAGAAGCCTACTGTTACGGAGATCACGCCTATAAGAGCCCTATATGAGCCCCTAAATAATAGGCTTCCCTAGGGATGCTTGCAGGCCTTCGGCCCTCATGTTATCAAAGTCGATGACTAACAAGTTTTCCCAAGGGGAACCTCCCCGACGTTGCGCGTTGTACCCTTTGCCTAACCCGGTACCTTTGCCCGTCTCTAACCGAGCCTCTCCATTAATGTCTTGGGGGATTAGTTCCGAAAGTGCAGATGGATCTGATTAGAGGAAGGCTACTGTCATTGTTACGCTCTGCCCACGTTTCTAGGGGTGTCCGATAATCAGGGTTCGGGCAACCTTTGTATGCGCTAGTGTGGAGCCACCACTGCCACGGCGAAGCATCCGAAACATAATCCAAAGTGCCCTGGGCCATACTGACAAGTGTGTATACGGCATAAGAACAAGCGCAGGCAATAGTTGTTTCTCGGCAGAGATTGCAATACAAACATTAAACCTTGCTCGTCTGCACGTTCTCGTGCATTTCCGGCGTCTCTTCAACCTTACTCCCTTGCCGTCCTGCAGCACCAACATCTTCAATATTTGACATATCGACAACACCAAACAGTTCGTCCATACGCTCGAGAGATATCTGCGCACAGTCAGAATCGAGGAAAGAGATGAAATAAGAGTAAGGACTTACCCCTTTAGTTTCAGGAATCCAGAATGCCGCGACTGCCATGACTACATTGATAGAGCCAAAGATGAAGTATGCTTTGTATGGAGTTGACAGAAGCATAACTGGGGTGGCCTTGGAGACAGCAAGATTGTTGACCCAGTGGGTGAACGATGCCAGTGCAACATTATAGGCTCGGAGTCGGTTGCTTGGAATCTCTGACACGTAGACCCAGGCTACCGGGCCCCAGCCAGAATTGAAAGCTGCCGCAAAGATGTATATCATGGCAAGAGCAGCAATACCGGCCGGCGGTGGAGTTTCGTCGACGCTCACATGAGGGCCATATCGGACGTACTGCATCCGTTAGCAGAAGGGCGCGCATAACTTGAAAAGGTTACGTACGAATCCAACGTAGAGCATGCAGAATGCTTGCACAGCTCCACTCCACATAAATGAAATTCGACGGCCGAGAGAGTCGGCAAGGAAAAATGCAAATATCAACGCCGCAACAGTTTTGACAATTCCGTAGACACCTTGCGCAAAGAGAGCAGTTGTGGTTGCCGACAATCCCAAGCTCTTGAAGATGGTTGGCGCGTAGTAGTTGATGGCTCCTGTCTGATGAAATTGTCAGTCTGAAGCGATTTAGGAGCAGACAAGGTAAACAGAGCGATAATCATTGAGACTTACACCTGACCACTGATTGAAAACAAGGATAATGATTGTCAAGAGTGCACGTTTTCTGTTACCTGGATGCGTCCAGCACTCTTTTTGCATTGCCCAGAACCCTGTGTTACCCCTAATGCGATTCTCGTTGTCTAGCTGCACTCTCAGTTCGAGCAGCTCTTGCTCGACGTATGAGTGCTGAGGTGGAAGACGTCGCACGTCTGACAAGACGTTTGCTGCCTTCTCCCAGTTATCTTGAGAAGCAAGCCAGCGTGGTGATTCTGGGCACATGAGCATTGTAATGAGCAGCAAAGCTGGAGCGAGCGACTGCAACATTAGTGGCACCATCCACGTAGCTTTGCCCTGTGAAACGAATGGACATCGTTAGTAACTGATTTCTCCACCAGTAGGCTAGTCATTTTACCTTGAAATGTAGGAGTGAGCCATAATTGACGAAGTAAGCAACCATGCCGCCCGTATCCAGTAATAGCTGGAAAAACCCAACAAGAAAGCCTCTGATAGCTCGAGGTGAGATCTCTGAGACATATGTTGGGGCAAGCATGGTGCCTGCACCAAGGCCGAGACCCTCGATGAAGCTGTAATCACGGTATCAGATGCTGCTGTTGTTGTTGATATTCCCAAGAAGTCAAAGGACAATGCTCACCGGCCAATGTAAAACACGGACAGATGTCCAAAGGATAAACCTTGCATGAGTCCGCCGATGATACCAGTGACGGCGACGGCGAGCAGGGCTGGCTTCCTCCCCCTTTTCTCTGCCAGTGGACTGGATACCAGGGCTCCTGCAATTGCACCTGCTTGCATAGTAGTGACGAGGTTACCGGATAGGTTGGCAGCGGCGCTGGCGGAGAGGGTATCAAGACCGAACTCCCTGACAACTCAGGATCAGCATCTTTTGATCGAGGGGCAATGAATTACTTCTTGAAGCCTGGCATCGCGAGGACGCCTCCTATAATTCCTGCGTCCATTCCAAACATCGTGCCTGCAAAGCATGCCTAAACTCATCACGTCAATGAATATCCGCCGGCGTATCTTATAATGATCGATACAACACCACCACATTGCAAATACAACAATGAACGTACCGAGGCTGCAAGTGCTAGGACTCGCCAATTGTAAACTTGAGGAGGATCGACACGTATCGCATCGTTTCTGACGATGCGTCGTAAGACGCTGTAGATTGTCATTGCTGTTGAGAAGCTGTTCCTATGACGGGTCTAGTCTCAGTCCGCCCCGAGGTAGACTCTATTCCTGTAAATGCGGTGGCACGCAGGATAAACTGAGCCCGCTGCAACCGTAACTGCTAACCATTTATATATACACTTGGAGAGGGGCATGGCCTTCCACACTTGTATAATCAAATGAAGAAGAGCCTGGGGTGCCAAAGGTCACAGGCATAACCCCATGTCCGGGGAAGAGAAGTCGCAATTTTCACCCCGGGGACTGTCGGCAGTGAGTAGTTTGCTAAAAGTCTAGATCTTCCCCAGGGCTTATTATCTGTAATGTATAAAAAAGGATTTACTTGGCGCATTGGGGCCGGGGACTCTCGGGTAGTGGCCCGAGTCAAGCCCCGCCGAGGCTGAACTTGTGCGGGTGGCTAGACCTTGCCACATGTTTCACCTGACTGCGCGAAGTCAAGCAGGTTGGGGCTGATCTGGCATCCACTATCCAGAATCCAAGGCCGAGGCTGGGCTGGTTCTACAGGCCTGATACCTAGTCAGAGAGACTTCAAATGGTGTCTAGCAAATAAGTGGTTTGGAAAAGTCAGATTGTTGCTCAAACATGGAATGTTCGTTCATAAAGGCAAAAGCTATCTTGAAAGGAGCAAGCAAATGTAACCGTGCCACGACAATACATTACGAGAGTAGACGTCGTACTGCGACTACTGCTTGTTGACCCATACGTCCTCAGGGGCTTTCCAAGCCTGTTCGAGCTCAGTTGAAAGGGAGACCAAAGGCCATCGGGATCGTTTCCAACACGAATCAAGCAGTTCCAAGACACAAGCTCTCTGTTCGGAATCCCGAGTGAACAACCCGGCTTATTCATGGATTAGTCGGTAGTCATTATTGGCGTGCAATTCTCCAGCTCACCTATAAACACGCATTGGGATACCAGTATACTCGGCGCGTCTTCTGTGAGAGTGAGACCAATTCCGCAAACGACCTCGACACTTTCTTGGATTAATGCTTGTCGTCGAAAGAACACGTCTAGCCCTCCCAGGCAAGGCTTGTTGGCGTAGAGGAGTATTTGAGACGCATGGTGGACCTGCATGGCCAAGGCTGTAACAGGTATTAGTGTAACCGACATATCTATACGGCGACAAAGGAGAGTTACCATAGGCCTGAGGGTGTATCAACCGAGGTTCGAAGGCCTTTGATTTCTCTAGACCTAGAGAGGGCAGTGGGGAGAATTCGACCGTCAGGCAAGATTTCCATTCCTGTAGCAAATGCTGAAGTTGATCTGCCCAGCCAAGACGCTCTCGGAACCGATTATCTGCCTGGCTGTCATGGTCATTAGCACAAAAGTTAACGACTTGAGCTAGGATCCAGAGCGCGCGGGCAGCAAGGTCATAGCTGTTGAGCTCCGAGCACAACTTCTTCGGCTGCCAAGTACTGTAAGTTCTGCGCCGTTCGCGGAATGCTGCCCAAACGTCCTGCTGCAGCCAAGCCCACCATGTTGTACTCTCGAGGCTTGCTTCTTCTACTTCAATTTGTCGAGACCTGAGGATCCAGAAAACGCCTTGCAGGTGACGTTGCCAGTCGTTAGACGCGCCGTGAAGCATTTCGTAAGTCGATATAATGATGGTCGTCGCCATCAATTCCAGACTATTTCGATAGGACGGGAACTGCATGGCCTTTTGAATATAGTGCAGTACTTGGTAATAGTATTGCAACGCTGGGCGTTGATCCGACTCCTGTGACTCATGCCTTGATTCCCGCAAGAGGGAATGATAACAAGACAACGCCAGGATGGCATTCATCAAGCCGGCATTCCTGATGGCCAAATGCGGGACCTGGGTGGAAAATTTACGCGTAAGATCGAAAGGCTCAAACTAGATCTGCTGTTCAGCGGTGCATAAGAAGCTTGTCATAGGAGTCACCATACCCACGAGCTGATTCGACGCAAAAAGTCTGCGAAGAGAGTCTCTTCCTCTGGCAATAGGGCGATATCTTCACGTGATTGCCATGAAGAGTTATCATCAGCAGGAATCACGGCAGACAGGGCTTGGGGTCCTTGTCCTCCGAGTTCTAATGCGCCAGACAGATTAGACAAACAATTGTCAACAATTCTAGTGGCACGCTGTAAAGGAGTTGAACCATTCTGACCATACTGGCTGGAGAGGTCAAGAGGGCCACAATCTCGATCAAGGGCCACACGAGATTCAGAAAGAGCTTCCCGTGCGACATCGTTGGTCAGAACGTCCAGCCATCTCACCGCGGCGACATTGGTATTTCCGGCGGTGGTAGACGGGGTCGAGCCCACCTGAGGACCAAACCAATCATCGACTTCGTTAGGCTGAAAAGGTGTAGCTAAAAGTTCATTGATCTCAGTAACATTTCTAGTTCCGTGGTAATGTGATAGCCCTGGAGTGCGTGGTGAAAGCTCCGGGCTCATGTGTTGGCGTCTTAAGTCTGAAAGAGTCCGGACCAAGCTGAATAGATCATCTTGGGACTCGGCTATCTTACCAAGCCGACGAAGGATCTCTAAAGTGCCAAGGTCGAAGCTGATCGAAAATTAGTTCAAGTGTGTATGCAATACACGCGCCATGGATCAATAGAAGACTATTCTTACGAGGAATGATCCTTGTCAGGCTTGTCGTCATACGAGCATTGGGCTCCGACAGAAGCACAAAAGCCACAAATTGGTCGCACATTATCGCACTTGGTTTTCCTGGAGCGGCATACAAGGCACGCTCTGAGACTTCTTTTCCTGGGATATCGTGGATCACCGTGGGGCTTCCGTGAGCGTTTGTTGCCGCTGGAACGATCTTCCTCGCCACCAGAGAGGCTTAAGTCATGCTCCGATGTCATGACTTGGGCCAGAAGTAGTCTGGAACATGAATTGCAATAGTGTGTCGGCTGCCGCAGCACTTTAGTCGAGGTATGGAGGGTTTCCTTGGGGATTAGATGAGATAGAGGATTCACTCGGCGGGGTTCGGGGAGTCTCGGTATTTGAAGGCAGCTCAATATTTAGAGACGCATGGACCTTGAGGAAGCCAAACTTAGCCTAAAACAGCTTCTACTTGCCGCTTTGTTATTCGACTACAGGACGGCTTGTCTCCTTCCCCTGGTCCCTCAGGATTCCATGGGGAGTCTCGGCAAGCTGCGACGCCAACGTTCGGTGATCAATACTCGAAGAGGATTTGTTATGACCCGTACTAACCCTAATCACCTTGAACCGGGCATAAGAGAAATAGGACAAAAGCGCAATTACATTGGCCTCTACAACAATGACTTAAATACAGGCAATGCCCTCTTCCTACTCATTACCTTGTACCACGCTACTTCAACAATATGGGCGATCTAGGCTACGATTCGCGACCGAACCCTCTCAAGCGTGCTACGGCCGACATAGCCGATTCCATGCCGAAATGGCATGGAGGATATCTGAAAAATCGAACGCTCTCCACGGAGATTCTAGTTGCCGGTGGCGGCTTGGGAGGTGTTGCTGCGGCACTCGGGGCCTTACGACGAGGACGGCGAGTCGTCCTGACGGATGAGTACGAATGGTTGGGAGGACAACTGACGAGTCAAGCCGTTCCACCGGATGAGCATACCTGGGTTGAGCAATTTGGCATCACTCGATCGTATCGAGCGCTGCGTGACGGGATCAGGCAGTATTACTGCGACCATTTCCCATTGACCAAAGAGGCTGCAAAAAGACCGTACCTCAATCCTGGCGCTGGTTATGTCAGCAAGCTCTGCCACGAACCCCGGGTTGCAGTAGCTGTCATTGATGCGATGCTTTCACCTTTCCTGGGTTCTGGACAGCTTACGGTCATAAAAAAGGTCAGGCCAACCTCGTCTCGCATGTATGGCGGACAAATTGAAGCTGTGGAGTTTCGCCGTCTCGACTCCGGTGACACTTTCGCCGTTTATGCAGACTATGTGATTGACTCTACCGAGTTAGGCGACCTCCTTCCCTTGACTGGCACTCCCTATGTTACCGGCTTTGAGTCTCGCAAGGATACGGGCGAGCCTAATGCACCACTAGAGGCTAGCCCGGATAACTCTCAAGCGGTTTCTATCTGCTTTGCTGTTGACCACATTGATGGAGAAGACCACACCATTCCCAAACCTGTCTCATACGATTACTGGCGCAAGTACCAGCCGGAATTCTGGGGTGCACCACTCATTGGCCTTGTGGCGCCCCATCCTCGAACACTCGAGCTCGTGGAGCGAGAGTTCACACCCAACATCAACGACGACCCTGCCGCAGTCTGTGCTGACCAGCGGCAATCTGGTGGAGATATGAATCTATGGACCTTTCGCCGCATAGCGGCGCGTGATAACTTCATTCACGGAGCTTATCAATCCGACATCTGCCTCGTTAACTGGCCCATGATCGATTATTTTCAGAAGTCGATAATCGACGTATCTGAGCAGGACCTAGAAGCCCGGCTGACTGAGGCCGCCTCGCTTTCTTATAGCATGCTATATTATTTACAGACTGAATGCCCACGAGCAGATGGCAAGGGTAAGGGCTATCCGGGGCTACGACTTAGGGGCGATATTACTGGCACCGAGCATGGTCTCGCGATGGCGCCTTATATCCGGGAGAGTCGTCGCATCAAAGCGGTTACGACAATTGTGGAGCAAGATCTTTCTCTGGAAATCCGAGGCACCAGAGGTGCAGTGCAGTATCCAGACAGTGTCGGCATAGGCATGTACCGGATTGATCTACACCCTTCGACTGGTGGAGATAGCTATATCGACGTCGCATGCTGCCCATTCCAGATCCCTCTGGGCGCACTGATTCCACAACAACGAAGCAATCTCCTCGCGGGCTGTAAGAATGTTGGAACCACGCACATTACAAATGGCTGCTACCGCTTGCATCCAGTCGAGTGGAATATTGGTGAAGTAGCGGGCTTGTTGGCGGCGTATTGCCTAGACACACACCTCCATCCACAAGATATACAAGGCGACAAAGTTAAGTTCGACGAGTTCCACGAAATTCTGCTCCAGGAAGGTATTGAGACGACGTGGCCGGATATTTCGGGTTATTAATTTATCATCGTTAATAGATCGAGGCAAATGGGCCATTTCTATCTCGGTACTAGAAATAAGGAACCAGAAGTTTCTCGTGACGGAAAGCTACTTCCTCGAGCATACACCGGCACTGGGAAGGTCATTCATACAGATCGTGGCTCCAGCAGAGAGGGGTTAGCCTTACTTTTTGATAGCTGGCAATGCTATTACTATGCTTCTCGAACCCTGAAGTGGTTGTGGTCCAACCAAGAAGAAGAAAGCGTATGAGAGATTATCTTTTGTTTCCGTTTCCACGCACCGCCCATCTGGGAAGGAAACACGTTTTGACAGATACTATGTATTGAACTGACGTGCATTACGGCCGATCGGAGTAAATATTCGTTTTTTGTCAAGGAGTTCATGAACGGCCTTCTTTTTCACATAACAATATCACATCTGTAGCTCGAGAAACGTTCCGAAAGACAAACCCATATTTTCTGACCATTTCTAGAATCCGGTATTCAACTAGCGGGGTATGTGCGAAATTAGGATGATCTTGTCCCTCTCATACTTTGAACAGTATAGTCTGTAGATTGTTTCTGTTACATTCTCTTTTAAATTATTCACTTAGTTCTGTTTTCGACCTAAGTGAAGCTATCTAGACCTTCAAGCTCTGGGAAAGCCTTCAAGGTGCGCTTAGGGAACGATTGGATATAGTTCCCCTACGCAACCTTGCATTTTTTGCATAGTTCTACGCCGCGGAAACGATGAATATTTTCAGCTCCGTGGGTCTGGCGAAAGTTGCAGTTCGTGCAAGTTGCTCCATCGCTGTCCTCAAGAAACTCATTTAGCTCGTGATACATCAACTCTTCGTGAGAATTTCTGACGAGACTCTTATAGCGCGGAACATCTAGGGAATCTTTGCTCTTTCCTTTCTCCTTTGCATCGACACGGTTCCAAAGCTTTACACGGCGGCGAGCTTCGTCGATAATCTTTGCCGTCTCGGAGCTGCTGATAGTCAAATTTTCTTCCACAAAACGATACCGCCGCACCACCATGTGAATAGAGCCTCCGATATTTCGTATGAAATTGACAACGTGTCGATGTTTGGGCTTCATTGCCCAGCAAGTATCCAGAGCCCATAGGCTCTCGATGTGAACACGCAATTCAACTGGGACGTAGGCGAAGGTGCTGTTGGTCTCACCCTCAGAACGGTGTTTGAAGAAAGCGACGGCATCATACAACGTGTCTGCCAGCTCGGTCAGAATCTCAAATTGCGCGTCCGAAAAGTAGACATCATCCAGGTCGTTGCATGCCATTGCAGCAGCAATAGTAAACCGGGCAAGTGCGTCTCCGTCCCGCATGCGAAACCACTGCCTTGGTGACCGGGCCAGAGCATTGACATATCGCCGAAAGATCTCCCCTTCTCGACGGGGGCCCGTCTTCTCTGCCACGATGAGGAGAAAACACGGAGGTCGCGTGCCATGGCGTCACTATTGCACTGAAGTTGAGCAGCATATTCATGTAAAGCTAGAACGGATGCAAAAACACTGGCCCGGTGTGCCTTTGAAAAGGTCATCGCCGCTGCTTTTGACAGGTAGTGATTTAGCTCTAGGCGACTCTATGAGGCGGTGCAATGAGTGACAGGGAGTCTAGTGAGGCTAGTAAAGTGATGAGTGTTGTGACGAGAATGGTAAAGACCTAGCCGACAGAGTGTCCGCAACTCGGCCATTCAACACAGATGGTTGTTTCTGGCTGCTAGGTACAGTAAGTTAGTGCCTCCTTGACATTGAGTTAGTCCATTCTTTTCACCGCTGCTATAATCAAATTACTGATCTTTCATGTGACCTCGATTTCTTCTAGCTTCTATAGACTCCATAGCTATACTCCGTAACGTCTGGGCATAAATATTCCCCGCTGTTAAGGACCGGTCTTACGATCTTGCTCCGCATTTCGTCCGTTCTGTTACTTGGCGGGCTCAGGGCATCACGAGATAGCCGCACATGGCACACGAGCAGGAATTCGGCGGAAGTGGACAAGCCTATAACTAGCCTACCCCTTCTGGTCCGGGGCAGCACCTTTGCTCAAATCATCACCAATACAATTTCTTTCACAACCATTTACAACGTAGCGAGACTAACAAACAGGTTTGAGCGACTAACCTAAGACATTCTTTGACGACTACGGTTTTGTCGGGAACCAAGACTTCGAACGGGTCATTCGTTCTCAGAACGAGAGCGCTTCTACAATTCCTCATGTTGTCCCGTAGAGGACGGCCAACGAGCGCTTGCACTGCCTGCAAAAATCAAAAGGTAGCGTGCATCTCCTCGCCAATTGATAGTGAAGATGAGAGTTAAAGACAACCACAACAGATACGCTGTTCAGGCGAGCGACCAGTATGTGTTAGGTGTGCAAGACTACGAAGGAGTTGTGTCTATGCACCAATAATTTCAACTGCGCGACCTTTGCGCTTTATTGCGGATCCGAGAACTGCTGCCAGCGAAGGCGCTTCATCCGAGAACCATTCCAAGGCCCGAAACGATCCCAGGCAAAGTGTTCCAAAAGACTACTCCCTCCCTGACCTGCCTGCGATGCTTTCAATGCGAAGCCGTAGTCCTTATCTTGGAATCGCAGAATCTCTAATGTACACCCTGGTGGATGTGTACTTTGAGAACTCCTACAACGCTAGTCTCCTCCTGCGCAAAGATCGGTTTCTCGAATCACTTGTGGCGGGTACAGTTGAGCCTCATCTTATCCTGAGTGTCTGCGCCTATGCTGCTAAGTACTTTACATCTGTTCACACGCCACAACATGAAACATACTCACTGATTGAACTCGCATAGTTTCTATCGTACCGAGAACGGGGAAGCGCCTCTCCGTGACCATGGATTCATGATTGAATGGGCTAAGCGCGCTGGAGCACTCGTTTTTCAAGATGCAGAATCTCTTTGCGAGGACAACATTGTAACTTTCTGCGTCTTAGGCACCTTCTGGTACGCTCAAGGCTCCTGGAGATTGTCGTATTTGCACAAAGGTTCGTGTTTATTAGATACGGCAACTCAAAATCGCAAGCTCACAGCCTCTAGCGAACGCCTGCAATCTACTCCATATCACGGGTCTCTCATTTGTGAAGCATCATATACAAAACTCTCCGGACTCGGAAATTCGGCGGCGACGTTTCTGGGCTTGTTATCTCATGCAATGTGCACTAGTAGAGAATCCCGCATTTATTGAGCAGATAACCGACATTTCCGAGTTGCCGTTACCGATGTCTGATGCTGATCTTGACTCTGGAGAAGCTCGCACTTGTCTAGCGACCCTCGACAACACTACGCCTGGTACATCGATCTATGCAGAGTTGATTCGAGTTTTCAAACTCTGGTAATTCAGTCTGACATCATTTACAGGCCTAATTACTGACAAACTGGGCAGGTATATGGTATTTACATTAGTCAAGCTTCCTGAATCGAGTATCGGCGGTCGTTTCACAGAGATCTACGCTCTCGACGACGCTTTGACCCTATGGTGGTCAGCCTTGAAACCGGAATTCAGATTGACTCCGGCGTCTGTACAGGACATGCCGACGCATCAACTGCCTCTGGCCCTTCTGATGAATGCAGTATATCATCAATCCATATGTGCTTTGCATGCATCCGTTGTGCCACTCTTTTCTTGGACACCATCTGACGGTAGTTGGGCATCTGCTAGACAAGCCTCCGCTCAAAAGACTTATGAGCACGCTGGTACTGTCTCAAAATTGATCGCGGCCACTCTTACCGCTCACCCTAATCTCGTCATGACACACAGCTTCATAGCGTACGCCGCTTATAGCGGTTGTGCAGTCCAAATTCCCTTTATCTGGAGCTCGAACCCAATCATCAAGAGACGGGCGACCACGAATGTAAGCAACAACATGAGAATGATACAGTCTATGGCACCGTGTTGGAAATTTGCTGCCTTAGTTGTAAGTCACAATGTTGTACAGGGCTAACGCATCTTTCTCTAACCCTCTGCTATTAGCAAAAGCAGTTCAGCTTTCTATACCACATCCACGAGAAACTTTCAGTTGACCTTGAGAATGAGCCAAAGAGCATTGATATCGGGAAGTTGCTTGCCTTCAAGATTAATTCCGTCGATGCTCGCATTTCGATCCTGGGGTTTACCGACATTCTGCGGTCCAAGGACCACGGCTATGCAAACCCGGGAGAGGAGAATAACGATCTGGGACTCGAAGATAAGGACACAACAACTGTGCCGCGAGTTTCCGATGCAGCTTTTTTCACTAACTGCGATAACGGAAATGATCTCATGCCAAACGCTCACATAGACATGACTGTTGGCAGCATGACAACCGACAGACAGGACACAGATTTGCAGTTGGACTCTATTCCACTGCAGAATGCCGAATCCGTTCACGTCGCTTCAAATCAAAGCAGACATGATCATCAAGCACATATAGGTGTACCACCTTCACATTTGTCCAACGAAACAAGTCAGTATGATGCTGAACAGCAGTCGCAATTGTACGATGTGTGGCCACCGTTCTTTCATCCGACGATGCTCGACGTTCTACCTGATGGCGAGATGTTGAGTCTGCCGCAAGTTGACATGGGTTCAATAGATCTAGAATGTTTCGACTTGGAGAATTGGTTCATGCCGACAACCTCTTAAGATATTCTTGGATCTAGAGGTTCGGAATTATCATATTCATTCGATGAATGGAAAATGAAACGTGCAAAAGTGCAAGATGGCACCACCGAGCTTAAAAAGTCTTAAAACCAACTCTTTTCTTCACCAACTGGTACGTAATATCAACCAAAGCTACGTCAAGCGATTCTGTATATTCCCTGGAGTCTCGTCATGATCCTCTCTCGGTGCTTTCTACCATCAGTTTATGTCCTATCGGAGCAATCAGGAAGAAGCTCTCCATCTCCATAGATTCTGGCGTGGTGAGTTTTGAAAGCTCCAAATGCCGGCATTCACGGACAAATTCGGTGATCCCGTGCCTTAGTTCCATATTCGCCAGATGAATGCCTAGACATACTCGTGTCCCTCCTCCGAACGGCGTAAATACAGCCTTTTGCTCGGGTGTGAATTCACGCTGATAGAATCTGTCTGGATCAAATCTAGCCACAACACATCAGTGTCAGTCTCTCTTTCTCGCAAGGGGCTCGAGGAAGTTGTAAGGGTTTGGCTTTCATAGCGTACCTTTCTGGATTTTCAAAGACTGATGGATCACGGTGTACCGTATAGGCTTGTGTAGTCAACGTGATGCCTGGAGGGATAAAGTGATTTCCAATTCGTATGCCTTGTGCAGGTGTGGTTCGAGGCAAAGCGCCCGGGGCCGATCCGTACAAACGTAGGACCTCGGTGAGGAATGCGTTAAGGTAAGGAAGCTGCTCTAAGGTAGTATCATCAAAGCCCTCTGGTAGCTTGAAAAGTTCTGCTTCGAGTCTATGTCGTACAGTAGGATATGTCAAAAGGACCCAAGTGGCGTAGGTCAGTGTCGTGGCTGTGGTGCCTGAGCCTGCTATGATCAGAGCGGATGCTTGTGATCCAAGGCCGAAATCATTGACGACCGTGCCCTCGGATCGACTGTCTGCAATCATGCCGCAGAGAATATTGTGGCGATTCAATTTGCCTTCTTTCGCTCTCTGAACTGCTGAATTTGCCTTGCCGGTCACATTGGACAAAGACTGGCTAATTCCTCCATATGTTTCCGGCTTGGCAATCTTCAGCACCTGATAGAGCCATGGCGTCTCTCCTTGAAGTGCCATACCGATCTCTGCTCGCTCTAGATCCTGAATGAATTCATTTTTCTATATCACACTCTTAGCCTCAAATGCAGAGAATCCCGTGCATGTCTAGGTGGGTTCTTACCTCGCCTGCTTCGATGAGACCGCCCTTTTCCCCAAATGCAACTTCCATGATAACATCCAAGGTCATTAAGGTCCACCACTTCATGACATCGCAAACCCCCAAAGCGGCTTCTTCTTTAATCTTGGCCACAGCAAGCCGAGACCTATCTGTAACGAGGCCTTGAAAGTGGGTCAACAGAGAAGATCTACTGAATGGGCGAGCGAGCAGTCTTCTTCGGGCAGCATGCTCTTGAACATTGGTCATCGAAAACACATTACTCTCGAGTCCCGGCGTGGAGGTGTCGTACCAGGGAGCTTTAACGAACCCGCTTCCAATGCGATGGACTTCTCGATATGCTGCAATATCAGACACGCCGACTTCGCCTGGGCAAAGCCGAACCACGGTGCCGTATTTGTGATGTAGATCGTGGACATAATGAATCCGGCGTCCAGCCATGGTGTGGTACTTCAGGACGATATTGGTGAATCTTGAGTACCATGGTCCTGGTACAGAACTGAGTGGTCCTCTGAACGCCTTACGCAAAGTCTACGCAGCGTGTCAGCAGTGTTTATTTGGAGTGATTTTGCGTCCTTAACTGACCCAGAAGAGTACATATACTGCCCCCAGAAGCGCAAACTCTGCGGCGCGCCGCAGGCTATCACCGTCGAATGTGAACATTGCCAGAAACTGAGTGAAAATGCCTTCGAGATTCCGGACAGCCTCTTGGAGGACCCGTTCTTCTCAAGTCCTTCAAGTCCTAGAGTTTGTTGGTGTTCTTGAAGGATTCACGGTTATTCGCTTTGCAAGACTGCGCATCAATGGTATATTGACTCAGTGCCTTAACGAAGGTCTTACATGAGCTAGTCGTCGTGCGCTCACGGTGAAGTTTACAAATCTTAACTTATGGAGAAGCTCGAGATACGGAATAGTCCACGATTCTCCGAGGCCTCCAGATTTCAGTCGCTGCTTCTCCACAGAGCCACGTACAATGAAAGTCCCTTTTGCGGGGGACTTACTGTCAACGGATAATTTACATCTCTATTTAGTAAAACTTTTCCGATCGTGTGGGACTGCTACGACATCGTGAGGGGACTAGCGGGATGAGAGATGCTCGGGACCGCTAAAAGACTACCGAAACGAGAGAAGTTGTAAGGCTTTTCTCTATTCAATTGACATTCCTTGATGATCGCCTACACCCGAGAATGTTTACGGAAAGGTTGAATATTTGGGCAGTGTAAGGCGCGTCAAACTGGACAGTCAGGGTCACTAAAGGCTGCATTTGCAAAAGTATTAGACAGGCGTATATTTGTCGATGAAGGGGAACGCGATCATGATCGTCTACTCATAGTCTATAGTATTGCATCCCTCAGATGTGTATCTTACTGTCATTCACGACTTGATTACTCCCTTCTGAACGCCTCTTTTCATCTGCAAAGATTCAAGACGAGCAATTATGGCAACCTGGGTCGATGTATCGGAGGATTCTGACTTTTCACTCCATAATCTCCCGTATGGCATCTTCAGCACCTCGAAACTATGTCCACGCATTGGTGTCGCAATCGGTAACCGAGTGTTGGACTTGAAGACCTTAGCCGAAGCCAATGTGTTCAAGGATATTGATATGGATTTGTCTTCGCTCCAGCAAGAAACTCTCAATAGCTTTGCCAGCCAAGGCAATGCAGTTCATCGTAAGGTGCGAAAGAGGCTTCAGGATCTACTCAAGAGGGACACCAAGCATGGAATCGTTCTTCGTGATCATAGTCACCTTCGTGGGGCTAGTCTAATCCCTCTTGATGAGGTGACAATGCATTTACCCATGGCGATTGGCGATTTTACCGACCATTTTCTCGGACTACCTCATGCAAAGACAGTGAGTCATCTTGGAGATCCATGCCTAGCACCTCACATAAATTAACCTATGGTAGTCAGCAGAGTTTCTAAGACCAGGCAATACAATCGAGCAACTGGTTCCTAGTTTCTGGGATGCTCCGGTAGCCTATCATGGTCGCTCTTCCACGGTAGTCATTTCGGGAACACCTGTCCGCCGACCAAAAGGCCAAATCAGCGTCGACGGAAAAAGCGTTTCTAGTCTTTGCAAACAGCTCGACTTTGAGGTCGAATTTGCAGCATTCATCTCAACTGGCAACGAAATGGGTTCTCCCATCCCTGTTGACCAAGCCGAAGACCACATCTTTGGCTTTGTACTTTTGAATGACTGGTCTGCTCGAGACTTCCAAAAGAATGAACATGGCCCTTTCACTTGCAAGAACTTTGCGACTTCCATTTCACCCTGGGTCGTCCCCTTAGAGGCGCTGGAGCCTTTTCGCATTGCTCCAATTAATGGAGACGTAAGGATCTGAGAACGCTAGCTCGTGAACGCAGCTGACGAATTCAGCGTCCATTACCAGATTATCTAACTCAAAAGAAAAGCAAATCAGCATATGACATCCCCGTGCACGCCGCATTAAATGGTAAGTTCTTGCATGTTCGATATATACAGCCGCTACAGAGATCTTGAACACTGACTTGGAGCGTGCAGTTGATGGGCAGAAATATCATATAGCAGAATGCAATACTAACAATGTAGTGTTTTCATTCGCCCAGATGATTGCCCACCACAGTCGTGGAGGCTGCGCACTACGCACAGGTGATCTTCTGGCCACAGGTACTATCTCAGGCCCTTCAAAAGAGAAAGAGGGTTGCTTGATGGAACTCTCATACTCCGGTACCCGACCTTACTCCATGTCGTACACAGCAGATTCCTCGAAGAAAATCCAACGGGCATATCTCGAGGACGGAGATGAAGTCATTTTCAGCTGTACGCTCAGGCACCCAGACGGTCAAGGAAATATTGGCTTTGGGACTTGTCAAGGTCGAATTCTGCCCGGAAATTGACGAATGTTCAAGTCCAACACGAGATTTCAAGCTATATTCTTCATAGTCCTTATAGAATTCCAGTCTAAGACGGCGTGAATTACTTGATGGCACGATCCAAATGCATTAAATAATTTTTCTGCCCTGACCAAGTACATAATGGTCCCAAAAGCAATGGCGTGAAACAAATCTTCATCATCACAGATACATAGTTAAGTTAATGCCAGGTCTTTACAACCTGAGTAGTCATACTTTCCTTCCTATAAATGCTTTACGTTCTCTGTATATATCAATGCTCTGAATGTTCGCGGCCAAATTGCACAAATGGATCTCTATCAGAGTCAATTGAGTGTAATCATTATAAGAGATACTAAACTCAAGCTTCATATGTTTGCATGGCATTATATCTTTAACTGTTCTTTCTGAGTGTGGACTGCGTGTATCATGTAGCTACTGTAATATCTATCTCAAGACACGAATGAACAAATCTTAATCTTTGTCGTTATCACTTCTCGGCACACGGCTGCCTGCGTGAGTCAGATCCTCCCTGAGTCGTACTCCATTGATAGTCAATGGTTGGATATCCTGCAAAACAAACAAGACTCGAGCCCACTCAGTCTCACTTGCATTGTCCCATCGGTGCTGGGTCGCTCGTTGAACGGCAACGTCACCACGTGTCATAGGCGTCTCACTCCCATCGTCCAGTCTCATGACAACGTTGCCTTCGATGACAATGCCAAAGTCAATGCTTGCAGTGCGATGCATGAATCCTATGCTTCCAGGCGCAAAGTCTGCAAAGCGAAGCACTGTTCCGTTCGATAGAGCAATGCCAAGTGCCCCACTCTCAATGATATTGTCAGAGGTTGCTAGATCGGCATCATTGTTCAAGTCGACTGGCATTCCAGTAGTGACATACAAGTTTGTTGACCAGAAGTTGTCGTAGCCATTGGGCTCATTTTGGGTGGTCCGATGCACAATTGCTTGATTTTCCTTGTTGTGACCAGTGATATGGAGAGATGGTTGAGGATAAGAAGATTTCTTGAGAGTGCCGTTTGTGCTTGGAGACATGACTTGCGTCTCTATGATGAATTGTTAGATCGCGGCAGTAAGATACGTGTTTTGTTTGCACTTCTAAAGGCATTAAAGTCGCAAAAGACTATATAGATGCACCTCAACCTGCCCGTTTATACTTAGTATAGCCTCAGTAGCTGAGGACCGACGGCAAAAGTTGCCGCATGATGCGAAGATGGCTCTAGATCATAGCACGTCAGAATCGTAAACCATTTTCCGAACCGTCTGAGCGATGTCCTGGAGTATTCGATTTGTCTCGGGAAAATAATCAGTTTGAGAAGTCTACAAGTCAAACTAGCCCGGGAGGCATCTCCTACCTCTGTTTGTGGTTACCATCACTAACCCAGAATGGAAGGAGTTTTCCGACGAACCTCCTAGGTGCTAAGGGTTCGAGACCACTCATCGAACATCACGCAACTGTGCCGAATAACCCCACGTTAGCGAATACTGTCGAGAGAGTCTCGGTATTCTCAGTAGCACTCTGTGGAGGAGCTAATGCTTTCTGGGGTAAGAGGAGGAGGTGGAGGAGGAGGAGAGGGAGCGAACAGGAGCGAGGTGTGGATACGAAACATGAACAATAGACATTGCTATTGACAAAGCCAATTTAATCTTGGTATAGATTTATAGAAAAGGAGTAAGTGAACATAAAAAGAGACTGTATTTCTGCACAAAGTTCTGATTTATCGTTTTGTAGAGTCCTTGATATTCAACAACGCTCACTCCTAAAAGAATACCACTTTAGATACACATCGGTCCTATTAACAACATGGCTAGGGCCTCTGCAGACAAGATCGAAGAACATTCTCTCGAGAGAATTGGCTCAAAGGAACCAAAGGCCACACACGCGGATGAAATGGACCATCCTCTGGAGAGTATCAACTCTCAAGACTCCCTCCACCGCAAGAACTTCTTCAATGACGCAGAGAACCTGAAAGATAGCGCGTATTGGCGATCTCCACGTCTCTGCGGCTCACTGATTGCAGCTCTCCTCCTCGCCAACAGCCTTTTCGTTGCACTTGGAATGCCCGCCAATCTATTGACAGTTATCAATGCAGATATTGGACCGTCTCTAAATATCTACCTTGTTACCTTGATCTTCAATATCTTTGTCGGAACGCTACATCTACTCTTTGGTCGGTTGTCCGATATTCTAGGCCGCAGATATTTTCTCCTCGGCGGAACACTAATGAGTGTGTCTGGATCTATTGTTTGCGCCATGGCGAAGAATGTTAACACTGTCATTGGCGGAAGCGTGCTCACCGGCACAGGAGGCGCTGCGGCATTACTATACCCAGTCATCATACATGAAGTAATACCAAACAAGTATCGACACTGGGGTCACGCTGCAGTTACACTATCAGTACTACCTACTCTTGGGTTTGGTAGTGCCATTGCCCGCACTTTCGTCGCTCAAACAAGCCTCTCATGGAGAGGATTCTACTGGCTTAACGTTGCTATCTCCGGAGCTGCATTCGTTCTCTTTGCCATTTGCTATTTCCCACCGGACTTCCAGATGATTAATAGCGACCTCACTAAATGGAAGGAAGTTAAGGAGTTTGACTATGGTGGCTTCTTTCTCTATTTCACAGGGCTTCTGCTTGTCACTCTGGGGTTCTCATGGTCGTCTGGCACTTATCCTTGGAAAAGTGCCGAAGTCATTACCACCTTGGCTATCGGAACTCTTTTACTGGTGGCCTTTGCTTTCTATGAGATCTATATGCCTATTAAGCAGCCTCTCTTTCCCATTCGTCTCATCAAGATCCGAAATGTCTGGACGTGCGTGATCATAGGGTCGACGATGCAGATGGTCTGGTTTGCCCTCAACGTCTTCTGGCCAATTCAACTCATAACACTCTTTACAAGTGATCAAACCTCTATCGGCGTCTTATCTAGCTTGAATGGCATTGGTCTTGTTGCCGGGGAACTACTTGCAGCGCCGTTCTTCAGAAGGTACGGTTTTATTAAGGTTCAGCTGGTAATCGCATGTGCCATCACCGCCATTTTTGCTTCCTTAATGGCCGTGGTCACCTACAAGACAGAAGCTCTTGGAATCGCCATCAATTGCATCACTGGCGTATCTGTTGGGTGGATCGAGCTCGTGACTATTGTCACCGTTGGCCTTGTCGCTCCACCACACGATATTGGGGTTGCACAGAGCTTTTTCGCTTCAACCCGCCAGCTTTTTGGTACTGTAGCTGGTAAGTACTCCAAGCTTCACTCTAATTGACAACGAACCTGCTCACATATCATTCACAGTTAGCGTCTATCTCGCCGTCTACAATGACAGATTGACAGCATATCTTCCTGCTGAGATTGTGCCTGCAGTGGAAAAGGCCGGTCTTCCCGCAAGTAGCATTCCCGACCTCTTCCGGGCTCTGAGTAACGGCACGACCACGGCTTTGGAGTCCGTTCCCGGTATGAATGAGAAGATACTCGAAGCGTACATGATTGCTGGCAAGGTCGCTCAGGGTCACGCTTTTCGCATTGTGTACCTGTCAACACTGGGGTTCTTTGCTGTTGGTATGATAGCATCATTTTTCATTGTGGACGTCAGAGGACTGCTGACCGGTTTCGTCAACAAAACCATTCACAAACCCGCTGTTCAGCAATTCAAGCAAGAGAAAGTCTAGACAGTGTTCAGAGAGAGCAGATAGTGTCATATTGTGACGTTTTGTGACATATACAAGGCAAGATATGTGAAACCTCATTATCAGGATGGGAGCAAGGGAGAACGATAGTCCAAACCGCCAGTGGCTTTAGATTCAGTCTTCAGATATCCCACTTTCGCAAGCGTCCCATAGCCAGTTGAGAGCATGTGCCCTACAACAGCAACAGCGACAATGAGCCCAGCGAACTCTATATTAAGCAAAAACTGCCTCTTTGACTTGATGTCAATAGTGCACTTGTGTAACTAAAACCGTTCAATTGGTCTCCACTTCATGTAACCAAGGTCCAGTGACTCTTGTACAAATACGCCAATCGGAGCAAGCCCTTGTTACGGCCCCCCACAGTCTCTCAGAGATACAAATATCAAGGATTTCGCCACACGCGCCTGGCCGAGATTCGAAGTATCATTAACAACATGGACGATCTTGTCTATAAGCTGGAGTAAAGGAGCGCAACTATTGCTTTACTTAACTCATGATCTGAGCGAGGATAGAGAATAGGGGAATTTTCACGGAATTATGGGCCACCAGCTAGCTTGGACTCTTGGAGAGTCCCCTCAATTGCCCTCGGCTGAAGTATCTTGAATGCCGAGGTCGCTGCTGAAGCTCTGGCAAACTTTTGTTGCCTGAGCTTCCAGCCTGGCACACTGCTTGACCGGCCAAGACAGTCCGCCCGTTTGGCGACAGCAAACCGTGGCGTTTTAGTCCTCTATACCATGTTTCTTGTTCTTCTCTTTGGTTTGCTTTTTCGACAACACATCCATCGCATATCTCCACCCTGCCAGAAAATGGAGAGTACCAGCGAACAATTTGGACAGTGCCTCGGTACCGTGCCCAACACGATGAAGTTACAATGACCCATGTTGGAGATGCCCTCGGGTATCCCAATAGTGACTATTGAGACTATCGACATCGACATAATTTGGTTCACCTTGAAAAGAACAAGTTCCTTCACTGTAGTGACCCCGAACTTTATAGGTTCTTTTTGTTGATTTGGTCTTCTTCCCCAGGAAATCCCAATCGCTGATAATCGGTTATACCCTTTGTGGCCGTTTCCTATTCTCTTCTCCCTCGTAGGGTTCCGACTTCCAGCACCGAAAGTCCTTACCTCGCGCGCCCCGGTTCTCAAGATGGGCGACCTGTTGAAGACGGAATCGCCGTCTGAGATCAGGAATATCGAAACCGTGAAAAGCCATGCCATCTCCAAATCGGAGGAGCATCCAGACATTGCACGCTTCACCCCCGACGAGCGCGGAAAGATTATCCGGCATATCGACTGGAGGATTCTTCCCATCGTGGGCGCGATCTACTGTATATCGCTCATCGACAGGACAAACTGTGTGTAGAGGGAATTCCAAAAGGCAGATGAGAAGTGCGCTAACCAGGCCATCGACAGTGGGTGCGGCCAACATCGCTGGGTACGAAGAATCCCACGTTTTGATCTTCCAAAGACCAGCTCAGGGAATTTTTGCTGACTTGTCGACCAAAGCATGTCCCGTGATCTTGAACTCTCAGTGGGTCTGAGATATTCTATCATCACGCTGGTGTTTTTTCCGACCTACATCGTGTTTGAACTACCTTCGACCGTCTTGATCCGTTGGATCGGTCCACGAATCCATCTCTCGGCCATCACCTTGACCTGGGGTGCGATGATGATTGGCTTTGGATTTGTCAAGGACTGGAAGACCTTGGCCGGCCTCAGAGTCCTCTTGGGAATCCTGGAAGCAGGCTTCTTCCCGGGCTGCATGTACCTGCTCAGGTTAGTGAGTCAGGGTCTCTCGTGCTTTTAGTACTAACGTGCGTAGTACCTGGTACACAAGATATGAGATGCACAAAAGGTGAGTGCACTATCAGCTGATCATGCTTCTACGTCCGCTGATCATGCCTTGCAGATACGCCATCTGGTACTTCTGTGGATCAATGGCATCGGCATTGGCGGGTATCTTAGCTTATGGGCTTATGCAGATGGATGGAATCTCAGGACTCGAAGGCTGGAGATGGGTGAGTCTGTTTCTGAGCGCGATATCTCTTGCGACTCTTGACATCTCTCACACAGCTTACACTTCCTACGCCTCTTACATTCCTTGCATCTTTTCTGTTTCTAGCATCACAATATACTAATCAACTAGATCTTCATCATGGAGGGCATCCTCACCATCCTAGTTGGCATCCTCGCATACTTCATCTTGGTCGGATTTCCCGACGGCAAGCACAAAAACTGGCGATTCTTGAACCCGCATGAAACCGCCTTCGTCATCGCGCGCATTGACGCAGATCGAGGCGACGCCGAGGAGAAGGAGAAATTCAACTTTGCTCGCTTCATGAGCCACGGCTTAGACTTCAAGATCTGGGGCTTCGCCCTCATCTTCTGTATGATTCTCATCGTCTCGTACTCCTTTGCCTATTTCCTCCCCATCATTCTACAGCTGGGCATGGGCTTCTCCGTCGGCGCATCACAGTGTTTGGTCGCGCCACCATATTTTGCCGCCGGCATTCTGATGTTCACCACCGGCTGGATTGGCGACAAATACAAAACGAGAGCACCGATATTGCTATTCAACAGCATGGTTGCGCTGATCGGACTTCCAGTAATGACCTTTTCCAGGAATGTAGGCGCCCAGTATTTGTAAGTTCCACCGCCTACTCCCACTGTCTCTTCTTACACCAGAGTTGATCCGCACACCTAGCAAGGGATCTGTTGCTGATCTTATTTGTTTCTCTCTATTGTAGCGGTGCGTTTCTTGCTGTTATGGGCGTGAATGCCAATATCCCAGCGACCATGACCTATCAAGGTAAGCAGCATCTCCCCGTGCGAAATAAATGACCTTCCCAAATACTTACATATCTGATTTTAGCCAACAATATTCGAGGTCACTGGAAACGCGCATTCTGCAGCGCCACTTTCGTCGGCATGGGCGGTGTCGGTGGAATTATCGGATCACTTGTCTTTCGTTCCCAGGATGCACCACGCTATCTTCCCGGCATCTACGCATGTATGGCATCTCAAGGACTCGTCATTTTAATCGTTTGCGCGCTGAGTGTCAAATTCTGGCGTGACAATCGGCGGCAAGCCGCAGAAGAGTTAATTATCGAGGAAGAGTATGGCTTTCGCTATACTATTTAGCACTAGTCTAAGAGGCCTCCTACTTTCCTACAGAATATCTAACGATAATTTGATGTCAAGTACTGTGATACCCGTCTGTAGGTACCAACCTCGGTATCTACTCTTACGTGCAAATTATAGTTTTCCCTCTTTCAGCCCAATCCTTCTACGAAAGAGTTTTACCACTTATTCTCCTGATCTCCTGCGCAGTAATTGCTAGGCTCGAAAGCGACCTCGGTTTGTTCACAGTGTAATTGGCCGAAGAGGAGCAGCTGTACTGTCCTCATGCGACTGTGTCCGCGGATGTCCGAGTGAGCAGCATACTAGACACAGTACTCCACGGAATTCTCGGGCACAATGTATCTGGGAAGTCGTCTCCTACTGCTGATAATAAAGCCATGGGCTAGCAAACGCCGCACGAGCGACCAGTTTGTGGTGTGGGTTGACTCTGGATTATTATTGAAGGTGAAATGATAAGAAGCTACGCTCTTTTACTACTCGGACCATGAGCTCGGTATCCCAGCAAGACTTCACTGCACGTCTGGCGGGGCGTCTCGTTAACGAATATCCTGCAGACCAGCGCGACCAAATTAATGAATGCTAAAGCTTCGTGGAAAGAGTATTTGGGGAGAATGGCGACCCTTTCATCTACAAGGATCAGCGGGGAGCTCTGATGGGACCGTTTCCTACGATCGCGTACGATGCCTGAATGGCCCCAGCGTTTCTGCAGATTATGGCCGGCATAGCAAGACTAGGGGTTCCTTCTGATGTTCAGGAGGTCGTTGTTTTGACAGTGGCGGCCAAACACCATGCTGGGTACGCGCTCTACAGTCACGGCGCATCAGCAAAGAAACCAGCAGTTCTCAGCGCCACGGAGGTCGATCTCCTCAGCCAGGGCAGGAAACCACCGGGCTTGAACAAGCCCTGCAGCGTGACGTACGATGCGATGCGGCATGCTTGGACTTTAGCGAGATTATTGTAGAAGTGTGTCACGGGGGCTGGATCGGAACCACGTGAGAGGCCTACCAAGAAGGTCTGCCAAAAACTGAGATATGCATGCGATACGTCCTTGTATCCTGTTTGTAGCTCCTTGAGCTACGTCCTTGTCAACCACCCTGACCTAGTCAGCAAGCTGTCTGTGCCTGTTGAATAGCTATACGTAGAAAATACACTGCCTGGTCGATATCTATCTTCCTACCTGCCCGCAGGCCGTGACAGCTTGTGACATAGTGAAATAACAAGTGGTTCTGAAGCTGTAGACAACGTTGTAATTCGTCGTAGTCTCTGCATATCTAGAAGGTACTTGTCCGATTACGGAAAATTCTTGTCATGACACGTTCATCGATGTCCAGGCCTGTCTCGTCCTCCTTCGTACAGCGTATATATAAAGACAGGAAAGACGTCCATCTCTCACCAAACCGTCATTCCGACCCCCGCCGCCATTTCATGCCCCAGATATGTAGAAAGATTCCGCCATCAGGGCAGCTACAGCTAGCTCCCGCTCGGGACCTTCCACTTTTGCTCTAATTACTCCACCTGCATATGGGGAGAAATCGCGCCTAGGCCCCTTTACGTACCAAATCTAAGGGAGACGAACCATTCCAGATATCCGCCCCCATACACGTTCACGAAAAACGACAGACCTACAAGCGACATCATGGTCCGAATCACACTAGCTGGTGGAACCGGCAGGAAGTCGACTGAATCTCACAATGCATCCTGTGCGGAGTGCTGGAGCAATTTTGGGCAGTGCCCGTCCACGGTAGTTGCATACAGCTAAGGTGGACGGGCGGCTATCAGCACACAGGAGTCAACGAGGGACAGGGAAGGCCCAACAAGTGCACAGATACAGGACAGTCACGAGGACTAGAAGAACAGGTGAGAACTACGCCAGGGTGGAAGGGGAGTGAAGAAGTGTTTCGGCACGTCTTGGCTCTCTGGAACCTAGAACGAAAGGGCTCCTGTACTTATATTCGAGCGCTGCATAGCTGCTAGTGTAGAGCGTCTAGGACGGACTATGGCGCAATTAGTGAATCAATCAAGGTCTACTCGGAGAATATACGGACTGCCGTTATACAGTAAAGGAGCGGAGATGCCAGTTTTGAGGGACTGAATGTGATTTGTCAAGCTAGAAATCAAGCTTCAGCAAGCGTGACCAGTTGAGGCATTGCTATCGATCGATTGGTGTTTTAGGGCCATTATTCAATTGTGGTATTTATCCAAACTGATATAGTAAGTCTCTGTCTCAACGACCGCGAAAACGAATCGGCCCGGTATCCTTCTACGTCGCTGGCCGGAATGCCGGACGTCTCGGAGAAACGCACATTTAACCACAGTCTCGTCTCCCAATGCGGTGCAGTTGAGGCACCACCTACATAGACTATTCTCCTTGCCGAAACTAGGTCCTGTCTCTGGCAATCTGCGGCCAGTGTTTAACTGCGCCTTCTATGTTGTATAAATGCAAAAAACAGAATAAGGGGAAACTGACTGCCGAGTAGACACCGACAGAACACCCATCACCAGCCTCCTTGACGTCCAGGAGGATAGCGTGCCCAGCCCCCAGGAAATCCCCAAGGTCCGCAACGAGCAGCTCCACCCGTGTAGGTGGCAGGCGAAACAGCTGAACTAGAAGCGACAGAGCTGCTTGTAAATCCGGCGTTGGTCGCGGGCGTGACACCACTGCTGACGGAACTAATGACTGTGGCAGAAGTTGGGTTAGCCGTTTGCGTGCCACCATTGGCAGACGAAGACGCTGTGGAAGAAGAAGCACTCGCAGAGGATGCTGGTGTGGTAGTGGACGTGGCTGGTGCTTGAGTGGCGGACGAGGTTGACGAGCCCACTGACGTCGTACTTTCACCGGAGCTGGAGCTGCCCAGGCTGACTGTCACACCATTGAGCGAGCAGGTCTCTTCAAGGATCGAGTAGGCCTCTAGCATTTCGTATTAGCTATCTACCATGACTCCAACAGCGGTGATGGTAATTTGTCACTCACTCGATACGTCCGCAGAGCTCGTGCAAGAGCTGCTGACCTTGCTCTCCAAGGTGCTCTGCCAGGCGGAATTCGCACACCAGCAGGCGACATCCGTTTGGCTGCAATCAGTTGCTGCCACGGCGTCTATGAGAGGAGTGTACTACATTCCCACTACCGTCAGCATTGTATCTGATGGGGCTTGGTGGGATGGCCATATGCTAGGTGAGGGAATTGCAGATAAAACTCACGGCGCAGCTGGGGATCGATGTGAAATCGGGAGGGAGAGTCTGGCCGTGAACTCTTATGGCCAAGGCCATGGTTGCGGCGGCGGCGACTGCGAATGTCTTCATGTTGAGGTCTTGTTGGCTCTTTGTGATGGTATCGGCGTAGGTGTTGTTGCAGGATGTTGAGCTTCAACCCAGATACAAGAGTCTCCTCTTCTTATAGACACCGCTAAGCCATTAGATCCGCCGATTATCGGACACAAAGATGAATGAAGAGTGATATTTAGAAGCCTCAAATTGCCCTCAACACCGATGTTGCATCCGGATTATCATTGTGGCTGCGAATAGCGTTCATAATTAAATGGTTTACTCCGTACACCGGTAAGAAATAGAAATAGGAGAGGTCCCACCTGGTTGATGTGATATGATGAACTCGGCTGATCGCTACCATCAGAGATTGTCAGCTCCCTAGCGTCCTGGCGTTGATACAGATTTGTAGCCGTATCCAATTTTGATGGTCTCGGACCAGCTCTGACAACGGGACTGTTGATATCGTGTCGCACCCGCAGGAACAGGGACGACCAACTCCACAGCGGACAATTGTACGCCTTCCAAGACGGGCGCTATTTCGGAGAGAGGTAAGTTTGCCCTGAACACTCGTGGTCGTCCTTCCGAGGGACAAGGGCAGAGATCCGTCGCACAGAATTTCTATCGTCCTGACGTTTGCAAAGCCGCCTACGCAGGTGCCCGAGAGCACCAGTGAAGCAAAGGTGAAAGACTTTCCAGTCGAATTTTCGAGAACGAGAATCTGAACTTGGTCAAACATTAACAATGCGACCCGTTCATCCCCTGGAGAGATCAATTAGCCTCTTGGTGACCTGGCCGTGTCTCTGTGCAAGCGGTTCCAAGTGATTTCGGAGCCAAATATTCTCATTACGTCTTGATTATAGAGTTTGGGCTGAATACGGCCGGAACGATAAGTTCGTGCAGACTTCTCATCAAGCAGAATGGCAGAACGAGCAACACCAAGGCTAGGGACGGAGATGGGCATCAGGTGCGGTACACAAATTGCGGAGCATAGGAACTAGTATACCATCAACCACCGACTTGCTTTCATGTGCCAATGGGACGGCAACAGCTGGAATTGATACATATTGAGATATTGGAAAGTGTTGTCCGTGGGAGAACCGCGGAGATGGTGCTCGGAGGGTCAGCTTCGGCATTCATTAGTCGGCACTCGTCCATGTGGAGTCCCCAACACACGGCTATCCCGAAAACCTTTGAAACTCGACTCTGACCATGAGCAATTCCTTGAACATCTGTCTCTCCGATGTCGGGCGTAGCTCTTGCGTCGGGAAGAAGAGTGAAGAATGTGTACTTAGTGGTGGAAGAGCGACATAGGTTTGGCCACAGACGTAGCACAAGGCATCTTAAAGAAAGAGAAATCTACGTTCAAGACCTCTAGCAAATCGACATTGAGCCATCGCGCCTCGTCTGTCCCAGCAATTCCATTTGAGCCAGACCCTTGATCTTGACGATAAAACAGTTCAGCCTTGCACGGTACCTGGAATGGAAGAGAAACAGCCTGAGGCACAGGCCAGCAGCCCGGCAGCTCTAAAGACGCCCAGAGAAGAAGATAGTGAGCAGCAAAACAAAGCCGGGGTGCACCGCGGTGTCCTCATATCCCAGGCGTCGACAAAGTTTTGGAGTACGAAGGAGCTGGTTATTCTTTATGTACTGTGAGTCACTATCGTCCGAGCTTCTTGTTGTTGTTTTGACCTGGTGGGAACTGACACCCCTCACAAAGTATTTGGCTCGCGCAGTTTGTAGAGCTATTCGCCAACGGAGTTATAACAACTCTGAGTCCCTATGTCACCAGCAAGTTTGGAGGACATTCATTAGTCTCGACGGCACAAGTCATCGCTGCGATCGTGTCGGGGCTTGTTCAGCTTCCCTATGCCAAACTTTTAGATGTCTGGGGTCGGCCGCAGGGCCTTGCCATTATGGTCACTTGCCAGACAATGGGTTTCATCTTACTTGCGGCATGCGAAGACGTCAAAACTTATTGTGCTGGCCGGGTCTTTGTTCAGACTGGCTACAGTGCCATCATACTCTCGATCATCATTCTCATCGCCGACACTTCAACGCTTCGACACAGGGCACTCTGGATTGGCCTCTTGTCCACCCCTACTCTCATCACCACTTGGACTTTTGGCCTTTACTCCAATACGGTGAGCCAGGGCATTGGCTTCAGATGGGGCATGGGAATCTTCGCCATCTTAGGCCCGCTGACAAGTGGCCCTATCTGTGCCTTTCTCTATTACTACCAGCGGAAAGTTCAGGAGGCGAACCCCGAAATGATACCGAAGAGCGGTCGTACGGTAAGGGAGTCCATCTTGTACCACGCAAAAGAATTCGATGTTGTCGGCCTCTCAATTCTGACTGTGGGCTTGGCTCTGTTTCTGCTCAGCTTCAACCTGGTTTCCTACCAGTCTGACGGATGGCGTTCTCCAATGATCATCTGTTTCATTATCATTGGAGGTATATTGATCGTCGCCTTCGTCCTTTACGAAAAGTTTCTGGCGCCCTTCACCTTCATTCCCTGGGAGTTGCTGCGGGAACGTACCATATTCGGTGCCTACGCCATGAACATCTTCTCGATCGCCGCGTTCTACACTTATGGAACCTATTTTCTTTCCATGCTAATTCTAGTTTGGAGACAAACCATCACCCACGCATCCTATATATTCAACGTCCAGGCCGTCGGTGCAACAGTATCAGGAGTACTTGTGGGCGTCGCAATCATTTTAGGTATGCGGCTCAAACACATAGCTTTACTGGGGGGGATTCCGCTCATCTTGCTGGGTGCCGGTCTCTTGTACCATTTTTGTCTGTCGAACAATGTCGGCTACATCGTCATGACCCAGGTCTTTTTGGCGTTGGGGACCGGAATCCTCATTGTGTGCGAGCAGGTCACTGTCATGGCAGTTTCACCTCAGCAGCGGATTCCTGCTGTGATCGCCACTGAAACACTCATGGCGAGCGTAGGGACCGCTATCGGCTCCGCCGTCTCTGGAGCCATATGGGCTGGCACGTTTCCCCAAAAGCTGACAGAGGCTTTGCCTGATCACGATGCCAAACTGGCGCATGAAATCTATGACAGTATCTATGTGCAGCTGTCATACGCCCGGGGAACTCCGATCGGCGATGCCATTGTCCATGCCTACGGCACATCGTTACAAGTCATGGTGATCACGTCTATGTGCCTGTACGTGGGTGCTGGGCTTTGTGTCGCTTGCTGGAGGAACGTCAACCTTGGAAAGCGAGGATTAGTGAAAGGTCGGCTTTAGTCCTACCCTGGCCATCAAGTCGTCCAAGAGTATACCTGTGCTTGGGCTCGAGTCATGCAGCACTTGCCAGAATTATATCCGATAACTAGCACCCATATCTGTCACTGTATGTTGGAAACTGCTCCTGGTGTTTATCAGAAATCCTGTAATCACATATCATTAACCTTTAGCCTTTAGAAGGCAGCTAAGCACGTTCGTTCTCAAAGGTCGTCGTTGGAATGTGACAAATGAGTGTGGTCAATCTTCATGTCTATATTCCCTGTTCCTGCAAACCTTGTTCTACCATTGCTGAATCACCACTAGCACCTTACATCCCGATACAAATTCCATGCCCATTTTACGCAACACATATATAGAACCCACTCGACTCCGTCGGAAACCGCTTCCACGAGCACCTCTAGAATTGTATCTCGGTAAACTTGCTGTTTCGGATCCTTTCTCCAAACCGGTAGAACAGAAGTGGGATTGGGATCTGCCATGGAAGGTCGTAAGCCTTTTCTCCGGCAGGGTGGTGGTCAGAGTATAGATGAAGCGGGAGCTTACCATAGCTACAGCAATAAATGCGAGAAGTGAGTTTCCCCAGGCCACCCCGAGACTCGAGTACATTTCAGGTCCTGCCAGAGGAAGCAGGGCCCCCAAGAGTGATCGAAGGACTGTGGCAGCAGCGACTGCAGACGCAGAGTATTCCGTAAATGCATCCACGAGATAAGTTGTGGTCCCAACCTGTATTGACACGATCAACAAAAGTCCATGCAGGGAATTGTTTTCATCACTTACGACTGCAATGACAATACCACCTCCCAGTAGACCTGTCCCAACAATGGGTACCATGTACTGCTCCTTGTTCTCGGCCGACCAGCCGTACCAGAAGAGACCGGCTGGAACGAGAAAGGCGCCAATTGTCAAGATGGGAATGCGATATTCCGGTTTTGGGCCTCCAGGGTTTCTTGCAGCCAGTCGTGTGACCGTACGATCAGAGAGACCGCCAGCCAGGGCTAACCCAAAGAACGATCCAACTCCTATCCCAAGATAGGCAAGACCAGAGCTTGCCTGGGAAAATCCGTACTGTTGCTCGAAGATGATAGGAAACGTGGTGAAGCAGAGATACATATAGCCGTATATCACCGCGGTGTAGATGGAGAGAGTGAGCACAATGGGAGAAAAGATGAGCATCTTCAAGGGTCGAAGGATGGCAAAAGCAAACTGCTCCCGAGGCGATCTATTTGTCGTCGATTTTTCACGCAAGTCGTATTTACCCGTCTCTTTCTGCAGACGTTTGGCCTTTCGGTGTAAGATGACCGATGCGGATGACTCTCTCATGGTAACGAGCGTCGCCAAGCAGATAACGCCGCCCTGGGCTGGCATTAGTTCTGAGTCATGTGTGGAACAGCGCTGCGTCAGGCACTCACGGCGATGGCTACGAGCCAGAAGACCCAGCGCCAGCCAGCTGCCTGGCCAAGATACCCACCGACTATTCAAACGTCAGCGAGCTTCCTGGTCTCAAGAGAGTGGAGGTCGTCTTACTGATAGGTCCTACCACTGGTCCAATAAGGGGCCCCAGCACCCAGCCAGACATTGCGGCGCCGCGCTTTTCCAGAGCCACCATGTCCGATATAGATGCTGCTCCGATTGTGACAGGGCACGAACCGGCAATGCCAGCCAGAAACCTAAAGCCAATCAATGCCCCCATGGTTGGTGCGACTGCGCAAGCAATGTTGAAAACCAAGAAGATCAGATTACAGGAGTTATAAAGAATCGACCGGCCGTATACTTCTGACAGGGGTGCGAGGAAGAGAGGCCCAAAGGTGTAGCCGAGTAGATAGACTGAGGTGATGAAGGAGCCCAGTGTTGTGTTTGTCGAGTGAAACTCGGCCATGATATCAGCCGTGGCAGGTGCAATGACGGTGGAGGCGAGGGGACTGGAGCTCGATCAGTGTCCATGCTCCCACTCTGGACCCCACGACGTACGATAGAAATGTGATGAAGGACACATTGCCTAGAATGATGATTTTCTTGGCTGTCGACCAGTTGAGAGGGTTCTCGGGGTCGTCTTCGCCATACCAGTGAACGACATTGGCGTCTTTGTCACTCTGAGGTACCCCCTCGTTCAGACCATCAATGGATGCGCCGTGGCGTGGACTGGTCAGGTTGCCGGCTTGTTTCTCCTCGTCCGCGGTGGGCGTCTGGGAGGGCGTCCCTTGCTCCATCTTGTGCGAAGCTGTAGGACCTTTATTGCCGACGACGTCAATCCTCTGAGCACGCAATTGATTTGCACCGAAAAGAACAATGCAGTGTACATGTATGCGCAACAGGTTACGTCGTCGAGGGTATCAAGTAATATATTTCTGATCCATCAATTTCAGAAAAACTGTCAAGTTTGGAATAGGCCTGGCGCCTCCGGCTACCATACCACCTAGAGACGCAAGCATTCCAAAGGTCAAACATCCCACGGATTCAGGGATCATAGCAAGCGCTCAATCCGCGGCAGTCTTCTAGAGTCGGATTAGATTATCAGACCTGGATTGTCCGTGGAAACGTTGACATGGAGGACGAGCACACAGAGCATTCAGTATAGACCCAACCAGCGGAGTCGTCGCCGCGGAATTTCCATGGAAACTTCCGCCGACAAACCACCGGCTTGGTGGGGACATCTTCGAGATTTGCAGCCGAAGTTTAATGGAAGCATTGTCGGTCATACGTGGAATGATACATGAAATCCGTTCTCTGCTGCCCTGGCTGAACAGATGAAACCGTAAAGGAGATCAAGAACTAGTGGTGGGAGATTACAGGGAGCACTATAATTAAAGAACCCCTTCCGTTGTGTCGGATGTCTTTTCAAGCCAATCCACCAAACCGGGGAAGAGGACTTTCCGCATTCCTCCGCTCAGGGACGACTCCACCACTACTGGCCCACACAAATCCATTCCACGCGCATGAAGGAGACTGTCTGCCACAGCAAAACTGTTCAGCCGACTCCTGCAAGTTGTGGGATAGACCATAGATGTCGACGCTGATGCTCTACTTCAAGTCTCCAGGAGGCGCCCTGAAGCCTCAGCAATTCGAGCGGCGCTGACACTCAGCATCACTCGCTTTACACCATCATATGTTGACGGTCTCAGATAAGGCTTGACCTCCGTCCCCAGCATCGCCATCATTGTCCGGGTAAATGCCAGCGTGCCCAGGCGGAACATGTCGATAGCTGTTTGCCTAATCGTCAGAAAGAGGTGGAAATGCGTACATGGTTTTGCGTGACATACGTTGAGCAGGACGAGGCGAAACAACCAGCCCGTGCCGAGACTGGTTCAATGTTGCCCGTCTCTCAAGCTTCTGAATGCGTTGTGTTTTCGAGTTTTTGAAGACCAGCAAGAAAGTGACATGGGATCTACACGAGAAACATGTCGGTCCACTGGAACCTATCCCAGTTGCTCATCTCCAACAGGCTCTGGTAGGGTTGGTTGTTATCAAATGACACCTCTTGATTCATCATCAGCATTGGTATCTGGTTGAGCAGAGGATTAATCGGTTGCTCCGTCCAGTCCCAGCAAGCCCGTGAGTCGAATTGAGATGTGGAGTTTGGCAACGGCGCTTGCACATCCCCGCTGGCCCGGTAAAAGGGCGCAGCCGCAAGATTCATAGTTGGTGCATTGGATGGCGGAGCAGGGAGTCGTTGCTGGGGTTGCTCACAGGAGTGGAAATTGGACAACAGATGCGTCAGAGAAGCATGTAGATTCGCTGCAGCGACGGAATGGCTTCTCGCCTCTCCAATGATGCGCAGTGCCTCAGCCGCTTCGCCACCACAGAGATTGGTCTGCCCCGAGCAAGTTCCATTAATGCATGCATCGACCAGTAATACAATGCCCGCCATGAAGACAGCATGCAGTATACCCGAGAGGCGCAACCGCACGCGTGAGAAGACATGCTCCGTACGTTCGAGCTGAAGCTCGGCACGGACTATCTGACGAGCTGCCTTCAGACATGTGTCGCGCGAGTATACGTATGCCGGGTCATAGCTGGGCTTGTAGCCAAGATAGCCGATGTGAAGCTTACAGCGCTGTGTCTGTATGATCGAACTTAGTAGGTAGGCCTGCACAACATCGCCGCCCTTTTTCGCGTTGACAGGATGCTTGTAATTGTCCAGAACGAGGAAGGAGGGAATGTTGTTTATCATAGTGTCGAGCATGGTGTCCATGGAAACGACCTGCTCGTGGGACTTGGGTATGCCTGAGCTGGACAAAGCTATGTTATCCCGGGATTGATCGACTACTGAGAGCGAGATCTCCGCTAGTCGAATCCGTTGAAGAAAGTACGACATTTCGGTCGGTTGAGAGATTGGTAGGTCTATGTTGGGCCTATGGTCCGTCAGATCTGCATCGTTGACATTGAGCGGCCTCTTGACCGCCATGGAATGGGGATCGGCTTGGTATGCCCTATCTCCTGAGCCTCCATGCCTGGCAGCTAAAAACCTGGATAGTCTCGTCAGGAGAGGTTTTTCCGTGCACGATCGGGTCAGTAAACGTACCAGTCAGTTGCAACGAGATACCACCATACGCGACGACCGATCTCGGTCTGTACGGTGTTTGGATCGTGTGCTTTGGACCCATCATCTATGCGATCAAGACGCAATTCGCGGCTCAGGAACAAGCCCGTGGATATGAGGGACCGGTACCGTAATGAGACCCCTTCCAAGTTGCATACGAGAAAAGACAGAATGATGATGCTCTGGATAGTTTCCAGTGAGATAGGTGGCCTGTCCTGGATGGCCTGGAGAACGTCATAAGTGGCCTTGCTCCACAGACGAGTTTGCAGGTTCGCCTCAGCCGGAGACTCGAACAGCCAGTCCTCATCACTGGCGCCGTCATCCGATGTCCACATATACGTCGTGCTGGCAATAATACTTAGAAGAAGGACGGCATGTCCTGGCATGATCGGGTCATGTTGATCAATTCGCCGGTAAATGTCGTCGACAATGGCCAACAGTGAAGGGTGGTGCGCGATGTGATGAATATAGCTAACACAACTAGCGTACTTGCGCAAGAGCACCTTGGCTTCATGGTATTGTGGGAGCCAGATACAGCGTGTCATTTTGCCCGATGACAGCACATACCGGCGGCCCTCGGGAATTTTCCGTATGCTGCCAACTTTGAAGATGAGGTCCTCTCTATCAATGCTGTCCTGTTCGAGATGATGAGCAATTAGATGAATGGCGCAAGAGACGGCGAGTTGGGAAAACTCACTGGCAAGCTCGTGCATGTAGACACTCTTTCGAGGTGGGCCACAACTTCGCGCATGTGCCCATCTTTAATGGGAGCCGGACCCAAGTTTACAGACGCCGGACCCGTGTTGGAGCCAGGGGAAAGCAGCAGGGAGAAGTTGCTATCATTGTCTCGAAGTTGAGGGTCAGTGCTCTCGAGAACGCGTTTCTCCAATTCCTGTGCAAGATCCCGGAATGCCTGCAGCTCAGCCAACAAAGCTTCGGGGTTTGTGGCTATCGGTGGTGCTGCCTGCGGTGGTGGACGTGCCGCCTCAGACAACTCATGCTGCTGATGCTGGCCAAAGTTGCATTTCTTGCCGCGGGAGACGCAATTTGTGCATGGCAGTGGCCTGTCACAGCGAAGCTTCCGGGAGCGGCAGAAATCACAAGAGTAGTGACCCTTGCGGTGTGGCTGCATCGGATCGCTGTCGTTCGCCTGAGCCTGCTGGGTGAGGAGGTACGAGGGCGCGATATTGTGTGTCTCTGTAGAGATTGATAAGATCGGATCAGCCAGAAGGCAGTATGGCCCCCTTTGCCATTTTCGCGTTGGTGTTGTAGAGAGGTGATGATGGGTAAAACGCAGACAGGGGTGAGTAAAACCCGCACTCTCGGGTAACATTCCTTATCAGGAATAGTTTTCCCTTGCACCGTCCCTAGGCGCGCCCATTCACAGCGTTCTAGGCTCGCGTTTCAGGCGCCCTAGGCTTGCAACATATGATGATAGGAACGATGCAAGGATGCAATCCACACCTAGTCTAGTCGAAAAGTCATGGTTCCTGGAATATGAGTGGACTGTCCTCGGCCTTGTCCTCGTCCTCAGCGGCCTCTATTTGACTCATTTAGACGTCTCCTTGCCTTCTGATTGGCCTGTTCGATCGCGGCGTCGTCCGCTCAGGCTCTGTCAACATCCGCCTGTTATTCACATCATATCGATGCCGCGGGATGATAGCTGGTGGTTGTGCAACGTCAGCATGGTTGAATGTGATCTCCCGACATCGGTCTAGGCGCCAGTGAACGTCGAAATCCTCAACCTGGAGAGGCTACATTGATTCAATGCGTGATCGAATGATATGAGGACATGGAAGGCCCCATCGACGTTCGAATGAGCCTGTACAAGGGTTTACCTCAGTTGTGCCAAGATAAAGCTAACCTAATTGGGATGTATGCGTTTTACCCATTACCTTGTAGAGACCGCAGCTCCGCGGAATATCCGCGGACACATCCCTGATTGGATAGCCTGGTTCAGGAGATGCTCCGCTCCGATTGCGCCCATTCAGAAGTCCCTGGTCTAACCCGTTAGGAACATCATTGGAGCCTTGACCAGCTACTGTATGGAGATAAGAAAAAAGTTGGGTTCTTAGAGGTCTTCTGTCTAGTGTAGCATCGATGTGTAACCAACCCTTAACGCCATGCTATATTACACCTCATCGGGGTCACGGAAAGGAGTAGCGCCTAAGTGCTTCCACGCCTGCGCCGCGTGCATGTCAACATCCGGCACCTTCTTTGGCATGGTCATCTCACTGCCTTCCGCGTCATTGACATATGTGACGTTAGTGCCCTGGTAGAAACGTCAGTGATCGTAGATGCCTCATTGTCGTGTTGCACAACCTACCAGCCCTAGAGTCAATTCTATCGACCTGTCGATCACACCTGACTTGTAAGACTTCATTGCCTGGCCCGAAATCAACCGAACTATATTTTCCGCAGCAAGAAACCCTTGGAAAATGGCCGCTCGTCCCAGTTTCGGTCCAGGAAGATCGACGACGTCGCCACAAGCGAATATCGTCAAAGGTGCATTCTTGATCCGCAACGTCTTCTCGACGAGAACGAATCCCGAAGGCGATACCGCAGATGGAAATGCGTCCCTGACAAGAGAGGAGTCCGGAGTTTGGCCTATACACTGGATCTGTAGAATTCGTCGTCAGCAGCACGTTCATGCGGTGTTTGAAAGCACTGACCAGGGTGTCGCAGTGAAGAACCTTTCCGTCGAGAAGACGAACTTGCGTAGACTCGGGACCATTGAGAACTGCAACAACACGCTCTCCTAAATGCAGCTCTACGCCCAGCTCTTCCAATGCATTTTTGGCAGCAGTGTGTAGTTGAGGCCCAAAATTGTTGAGTATTTGTTGTCGCGAATGGACGAGCATCACTTTCTTCTCCGGATATATCGACTTGATCTGTGATTGTCAGTAGCTGCTGGCAGCAAAGGCAACGCCCACTGGAATCAAGCAGGCCTGGATAAACCATCACTTACATCGCCAGCAACTTCAACGCCTGCAGCACCTGCGCCGACAATCAAGATTTTCGTGCCGTTCCTAATTCGTTCTTGCTGCTCCTCGAAAAACTTCACACCCCCAATTTTGTCGTTGGCGTCCAGTCTGGAAGGGTACCGTGCTTGGGAGCCTGTTGCAACGATGAGGTATTCGAAAGGTATCGTACTCTTATCCGACAGCACTATTAGATGCCCTTCGATCTTGAGGACTTCTCCTTGTCGGAATTGATAGACACCTTCTGGCTTGACGGAGGACTGTGGCGGATATGGAATAAAGGCATTCTTGGTATGGCCCTCAACGACGCTGACCCGAGGGAAATTCCAAGTGAATTGAAAGTGTGTATGCTTCTCGATTAGGATGACTCTGAAACCTGTCGGAAGGGTTTCTGAAAGTTGTTTTGCTGCAGCATATCCTGCAAAAGACCCACCAATAACAATGACGTTTTTTGCGTTGGTGACGGCCTTGTAGGTGTAACGGTGGATTTTGGCGTGTATTCTATGCAAAAGTCTGTGAATAACTAATGCTAAACCGGTGTGGATGAGTTTGCAGATGAGAAATACGTTAAATGCCATGGTGGAAGGCAACGACCAGAGGGCAAAAGAAAGGATAAACAAAGCAGGCGCGTTGTCCTTCTGATTATAAGCTGCTTCACCATGCTACGAACGATTTTAGGCTCGAAGTCGCTCTGTCGATGAACGGATATTCCGCGGTATTTAGCGACTAATCTATGAATGTATGTTGACAGAGGCCCACTTCAACAAGGGCGACTCTCCGGCGTATTAGGACGCTCTCTACACAGAGTGCCTGCGTTATCGCACCACCGAGTAGAACAACTCTCGCTGCCGCCGCCTGAGGCATTTGAGGCGTATTCGTGAATCATTCCATGAGTCATTTGCTTCTACATATACATGGAGTAGACGGCGTACACGGAGAAGAGAGGCAGACACAGCAATTTGATCGATACAGGGACATCTACAAGGGATACGCCGCCTTAGGTGTAGGCCAACACATTCTCTGGGGTATATACTAGGAAAATTTCTTTGCGAGAAGCAGATAGTTCATGACGACTTCGCTATCTACCTAAGCATTGTCGCGATGTAAGACGGTTCCCGGTACCCGTTCTGTCGAGGCTTGAAAATCTATCAACCCGAAGAATGATCAAATTTACTCTTTGAGACTGGATTACCACGATACATTTTTCAGTCTTCTATAATCTCAGAAAAGTGATACTATCTTAGGGGTTCAACGATTTTTGTGCTGCAATATCGATGCAGGTTTCGCTGAAGACCCCTTGATATATACACTGTTCGTACAGAAGAACTATCTAGAGAAATGCTGCACTTGTGTAGCCCGGTGACCCAGTAAGTACTTGGTGCAAACAATCTCTCTTCGCCAGTGCAGCATTCCCTCGATAAAGTTGCTCTCAAACAATGAGTACGCTGCGGCCAAAATTTTGTGGGCGTTCAAGACCTACGCAGTGACGAATGGTTTTGTCTGTGACCTAACAATATCGTCCAGCACCACTTCAGCTAGCAGTCTGTCTCATTTCTGAAGACAACGAAGGAAGATTTCAATCAGCCTACTCACCTTCAGTGTTGAAGTGTCTTAATTCATGGCATGGTATATAATGCCGTCCTTCTAACAGGTATCCCTCGGCTTTGTCTCCTCTTGGTACCATTGCTGCAGATGTTCGACTGGCAGGCCAGCTCGACTTTGGCTCGTGTCGTTGAATCGACGCTAATGAACCATCGTCGGAGTAGTACTTAGGTAGATGATATGAGGGTAGGTCTCACAATCTTCCAGAGTCCACACCGAGAGTCCGTGTCTTTTTGACATTGACCAAAACATGAAGTGACTGGTGACGGGTGCGGTCTTGCTATCACTGAGACAGTGGGCGACGATCTTGCGCAAGGGTATGCTCGCGCGTTAAGCGCTCTTGGTCTTCGCCGATAGTCTCGAAGGCCTCCAGACCGCCTAGAGCCAGCCGTGATTATCATTGGAGGCCGTAGCGTTCTGTGTGAGTGGCGTGGGCTTCGCTCTACTTTGGTGTCCCGCTACAGATGCCCATGATCGCGTAGGGGGAGGGACGCAGTGATGACGCTGACTTGCGACGGCAGGGAATGTATTTGCTCATGTAGTCTCAACAGCGTCGTCCAAAGGATGTCCTTCATGAAGCATTGTCAGCAGAAATCGATGAAGATGTCGCTGCGTCACTTGCGACGTTCTTTCATGGCATGTTCGAACCTGCCATCAAATTTTACAACATCCTCTAGGACATGGCGTTTTATCTATATATAGTTTAGTGTTTACAGGGCGAGTCCTGTGGGCCACGAAATAGTTTTGTATGTAGAACCCGATGCCGCAATTGAAAACGGATGTATAGCCAACTTGAGAAACTCATGATTTAAAAACCATAGATCGCAAAGTCAACTATCGTGAAGCATTCTGTCGTGCCATATGGTGCTTTACTAGCCTATCTGATAATATAGTCGTAAAGTTAATCATCATGAAAGCATTCTGTTGTGCAATATATGGTACCCGCGAGGCTCGTCGCTCCCGCGGGCGCTGATCCGTCACGGAGACGATGTATCATGAGCGACACTACTTCCTTGTCCATGAGTGGTTGGAAGGACGACCGCCCGCACTTGCCCAACATCGAAAATAGTGTCTGGACTTGGAAGGTTTGTGTCATGCAACACGCAGGAACCGGCAATGTCTGGATGCCAAGTAGGATGTATTGATGAGTCTGACCTCGGGGACTAGGAGGTAGTCTTCTATCTATTGTATAGGTGTAAGGAGCGTAAGTTGACCCTCCTGTTGAAAGAGATTTCGTCATTGCATCGGGATCCACCGCCGCAGCATCGGTCGTCGGCGAGGTCCAATCTCTAGGATGAGGCCGATGGTATAGACGTAAATATAGTAAAAGGAGTGAATTCATGGTGTTAGGAAAATATGGAACGTCGGGTCGCGGCGCCGACTGAGGGGAGTAACCCTAGCAAACTTGCGGGTGGTAAAGACGTCGCCTGCGAGTATCCCGCAACTCAGCCGTTCAACAAGTGGGGATCAGTCTGTATCAGTGGGAACCAGGGTGATTCAGACTGAAAGCGCTGAGACGCACTGAGAAGCACTGATCACAGCGAAATATATATATGTTATGCCAAGGCACTCCAGATTTTGTGCAAACTGCATCACAACCCTTCCGACCCAGAGGACAAATTCGCCCATCGCGAGCTGGATCTTGTCGTTTAACAACTGGAAGCGCATCGCGGAGCCGCTATGGGAAGCGGGCGTTGGCAACTCTTCACTGAGAAGACGTATCGGAAACCACTGCTCCATGCCCTGATGATCGCAATTGGCGGGCAGAATGCAGGTGTGTCAGATATGATATCCATGGTTTTTGTAGTTATGGATTTATTACATTCCCGCTCAAGTATCTTGGTGGTCAACAATTCAACGTCCTCCTCTATCAGCCTTTGTGCATCGCCGCCGTCTGGAGTACTATCATATCCATCACCAACGTCTCGCGTGCGACTACGAGTGACAGAACCGGCAGGAGAACCGTATTAGGTGAGTCATCCTCTGTCTTGCTCCTATGTCGCTTTTGTCTCGCTTTGTGGCCTTGTCCACGAGGGCCGATATTTTCCATCAGACCCCATCAGAAACTCACACGACCTCGCCGTTGTCTGCTGCTATCCTTTTACAATGATAAGCTTCATTGTCGTAACTAGCTTGATCGGGAAGTATGCAGAATTCCCCCCCCCCCTCTCAGGCATGGTCGCCGCCGCAGCCGTCTTCCTATTCATATATGTGGTCGGGTACCGCATCTTGAGACCCCATGAGGCATCTGGCCAGCATGTACAGACGAAAGATCTAACATCTTCGTGCCAGATACAGATGCACTGATCCTAACCAGCTCAGAGTCGTCCTGAGATCTTCCCCTCGCACCTGCACGGCCAAGCTGTCGGCATATCCCTGTGCGGCCTGTTCCTCGCCGACACATTGTGGTTGGAGCTCCAACCAACTGCATCAGGATCGCTTGGATCAAGGTAATACCTCGTGTTTGCATGTCTAGACGTGGGACACACTGTACTCTTGTACCTTTTCCTTCCTGAGGTGAGAGATATCTGAATTGCACTCCCACAATTGTCCATCGAATCACCGCTTCTCCTACCGGCTACCCTCCATGGTTCCGGGCAAGAACCAGAAGAATCAACCAGTTGAAAGCAGAAGCTGACTTTCATACCCCCCTAGACGTGCGGCCTGGCTCTCGAAGACATTCACCAGCTCTTCAGCAAAGCCGTCATGGCCCGACTGGACGACGAACCCTTTACAGCAGCTGCAGCCAGTTGGATCCCTGGTGACAAGACCGAAAAGCTCGGTGCAATAGCGGCGCAACATGCTAAGACTAACCCAGTGAAGCAATAAAGCTGATCATTCTGGTGAGGCTACGGAAAAAGGGCGGAGAGGTAGTGGTCAGATGTGGCTTCCAGTTTGCTTAGGCTTTGTTATTTCTGGGAACGTTTACCGGGTGGAGAGTGTATGGAAGTATGCTCTACAAAGATGTGAGCAATGCGTGAGTAGCACCGATATGTTGAATCCCGGTTTAGCAGCAATGATAGCGAAGATGAAAGTGAGTGGAGGGGTTGACTATTCATCGGTATACACACACACATTCGTTGGCAACGACCAGTTAAGATAGGGTAGTATTTGACTCGCGCTTCCCAAGGCTGCAGTAGAGTGCGAGATATACTCGACTGGATGTTCGGTACAGAGAATGTCCTTAGGACCATTCGACCAATGGCCTATCTACGTAGCGTTTGGCATGGATCTCCCAACCCCAGCACCGTATCTTCCGACTTGCCTGATGCTATTGAGTTTCCACGCTGCTTTGAGAAAGCCAGGCCTGATGCGAAAGGAGTACATGAATTATGGTTATTAGGTCCACGGAGCCATTGTTGACGGACCCGAGAACAAAGTCGAAAAACCATAGTATGAGTCCTCCTGTCATGCCACAAAATGAGCAAAGAAACTGACTCGTCTGTCACATTGATAGGAAATACATATACACTTAAGTCTTTAACTCCGTATTTAGGGCACGCGATAGCGAACCATTGAATACCAATTAGTATTAATTTAACCGTGACGATGTAATAGAGCTCTTCTTTAGAGACTAAGAATATATGATGCGTTGCTTTACGTCTGGCTATGTCACGGGAATAGTTAGCTCTAATAGGATTCAGTTCGCTGACTATGAGACTAATATAGTGCTGATGGCCTATAAAAAGAACTTAGAAATCGCCACGCAGCTTACGTCTCGACGCGTCGAGCTCGAGTTAGACATGCTTCAAGAGCGCGCGACAGTGGCTCAATGCTTTATCTCTAGTGCCGAGCATAGGATAGAAGGGGAGAAACTAGAGCCTACGCTTACACCACTTCTCAGAGCTACTCTCGAGCAGTATTACTACGATAAAGTATAAGGGTTAATGACAGATATTGGCCTTAAATCCAGCAAGTTTGATCTTGTCTCCTACTTCGGAGGCAGAGATATACTACGCTTCTACCTAGTATATAAGATTTTTCTCTATAATCGTGCCTCGGTGCCGAATTTTAGGAGGAGTTAATACAGCTTTAAAGCTAGTGTAAGCACACTTAGATCTGAATTTGTCTTTTATTTTGTTCGCCGAGGAAGCTTTAGTCATGGATGTGGACAAGGATATCAGGGTAAGTTGGGTTCTTCTTGGTCTTTTTGTCGATCCTCTGACAAGTAGCCTAGTTTGCTCTTGATTGGCAGCCTGCTTTTCCAGACCTTCCTGGTCGTACGCACTTGGAACCTTTAATAACCATAACTCTGACCCCGCCGTCCTCCTATAATTGTAAGGTCGTTCTCTTCTCTTCAACATCAAACAGTGCGGATGGTCGTCTTTAGTTGTCTAGGGAGCTCTATCCTGTGCTGTCAAGGTCGACTGCTGTCTTGTGCCTAACACATATAGGTAATGTACGGAGCACCTTACCAAGAAGAAGTGCACGCAAAGCCCTGAGACTTTTTGCCCACAGACGGGCCAAGCCCGGTCACTAAAAGGTCTGACACGTGATCCCACCGCCCTTGCACTCGGCAAAATTGCTCGATTGGGTTGTCCTTAAGACTCGGCTGCTATCAATCCCGGCCATATATCACTCACGACTGGTGAACTCGCGGGGCTGCGCAACATCTCCGCTATATGCACTCAACTTCTGCTTGCTACCTCGAGCCAGAGGTGATGAGTTCATACTCGTGTGGATGGCCGCTCTCATTGAGCTGTTCGCAACAGCTTGTGCCGGTATCGCTGGATGCGCCAATGACATGAGGATCACTCATGTCTGATCACTCATGTCGCAAGCTCTGAAAGGTGAGTACAGCTCGCCCGCATTCCTTTGCATCTATTCTGACTCTGTTGGAAGACTGTCGCACCTGCAATCGTCGTCGTATTCGCTGCGACCGGACCCTGCCTGCCTGCTCGAAATGCGTGTCGCGAAAGCTGTCATGCCCCGGCTACGAGAAACAGCTGAAGTGGGTGTGTGGTGCGGTCAGTAAGGGGCCCTATCGAAGAGATTATAGCCCCGATGCCACAGAGCCGAGCAGTAAGAAGGCCAGTGAGTACCAAGGCGTTGAGGATACAGAGCAGGCAAGCATAGTCACAGAGTGGACGACGCCGGATCCTGCAACCACTCCCCGATCTGAGGAGAACCCGTTTGCATTGTCTCGAAGGTCTCTGGAAAGCCCTCATCTGAGCCAGCCTGGAGCGGTCCCTCTCTTGGACCATTTTACCCAGGTTGTTGCCAGTCAGCTGGTCTGGTATGACGATGATACCAACCCGTGGCGGAACTTGATTGTGCCACTTGCCTTGGACTCGCCGACGCTGCTCACGACCATTCTTGCTATGGCATCTGGTAACATTGTGTCGCGATTGCAAGGCGACCACCAGCATACCAGAAATATTCTCCGGTCAATGCAGCTCCACCGTGAGCAAGCGTTGAGGTTGTTGTCGAAAGACTTCAAGATCTTGAGCAATCTGAAATCGACAAAATCATGGCAGCCGCCCCATTCGTACTGGGGAAAAGCTACACTAGCAAGCGTCATCATTCTCTCCTATCTGGAGATTCACTTTCCAACATCAAATGTGTGGCGATTACACCTAAAGGCCGCGCAAGAAGTTTTCCAAGCAATTGAAAAGCCTTCAATCCCGGACCGACTGACAACGTTTTTGACGGAAGAGCTCTACGCTGCAACGACCTGGTCCCTATTGACAGACTATGATTTTGATGCGTCTGTCGGCGATCATGATCGCCAGATGTCGCACAACTTCCATACTGCACAACCTCAAGAACCGCAAGAGATGGTCGCAATGCAATATCAGGATTCCGGATTTGCTGGCTTCTGTATCGCCATACGGCGCATCACTCGGGTGGAACGACTATCCCGGCAATCCAGAGTCCACGGGGCGCTGTGCATAAACCTCGAGACCATGATGGCGCAAATTGACCGTATGCTCTTAGAAGCTCGGCGATGCGCACTCGAGTCGGTAAGGCCGGAACGCCTCTGGCGCACAAAATCTGAACATCTTGATATCCGAAATCTGATTGATGCTATCTACCACGCCACCTCAATCTACAAAATCCGAGCACTGCAATCCACAACAGACGAGGAAACTGTTGTGGCCTCACACAGAGATCGGCTGTTCCAGTCGCTACTGGCATTTCATGACCTGGAGTCATTCGCCCAAGACCAAACATGGCCTCTGTTCGTGGCTGGTACGGAGAGTATAGCCGATGTCACCAGACAGAGCTGGATCAGGCGTCGATTCCAGCGCATCATGAGCTGTAGTTGTGAGCTTGATCGACCCAGGGTCATGAGGTTCCTCGAGGCATATTGGCTCCAGACCGACTCGGAGAACTGGATCGACTATGGCCGTCGACAGGCAAATCAAGTCAAGTTCCTGATCCTCTAAGTTATAGAGCAGTCCTGTAAAATATCCACATTTATTAATGGGCCTTTCCATATTCTCTCTCCTTGCGAACGACAATATTTACACCGATTAGAAATCCTGACCAGGCAGAAAACTGATCGCCTAGGTCGATCTTGAGCGGCTCTCTCCCATGAAACGGGGTAAAGCTCAATACTGGCAGGCTAGCTAGCGAGAAATCCGACCACGCTCAGAGTCGTACTGTCTCTTCATCCTCTACCCCGAACAAAACCTGCATCGGATCCTTGTATCTGTAGAAGCCAACTGCAGGGGGGCTAATACCATAGCCCAGGAGACGCTGGACCTGGGGGGATAGCTTTTTCGCCACGGGCGGAGGAACAGCGAGCCAATGGTTTTCCTCAGGACGCATGAACCCTTTGCACATAAATAGACCGACGACTTCACGAATTTCGTCCCTGGCATCACACTGGTTCAGCTTCTGAATTCGAACAACGTGCAGAAGAGGGTGTAACTCACCTGGTCTTGTTGGCTCCGCCAGCATGGAAAACATTTCCTCCAAAGATGAGTGCATCACCGGGCTCCAGTTCCACTGGGATGGCTTCTTCGTCCTTGGGTGCCCGTTCCGAATCCCAAGTATGAGATCGTGGAATGACCAAAGTCGCACCGTTCTCCGCCGTAGTCTCTGTCAGGGCGACGAGGAGGCCGAGCATACACGAATCAAGGCCTTGGGGAAGATGATAGTCACTACCCTCGCGGAAGAACAACAATCAGACCACCATTCAAGTCCTGTAAGATGGGCTGATTCCAAGGGCTCACCTGTCATCACGATGGAGATCCTGTTGTCGGGAGCCTGGATGAATTTGAAACCCGAAAGTACCGGCCAGAATAGGTTTGGAGACGAAATGTGCTCGTTTCTCTCCATACCACGGTCGACAGGTACTGGTTAGGATCTCGTTGGCAACGTCGATCCAGAGCTTATTTGTCGCCAAGTCAACACATCCCTCAGAAATACCCAAAAGGCCAGTTGCACGACGGGTGGTGGTGGGAAAGAAACCCGAGGCATCGGGGATGTCGGCCTCGAATGCTGGTTTCAGCTGCTCGCGCATGCGAGTAACGTGGTCCTCATCAGCGAGGCCAGTTATCACAACACCACCATCTCGACGAACGAGTTCAACGACTTTGGTGTGGGTGGTAGCGGGATCATCGACCGCCAGACGTTCAAGTTGCGGGCGGTCCGAAGTTGTAAGCGGCTTCTCTGTCACATAGGACGTCTCTTGGATAGTGGTAGTAGTGGTTGCCATTCTAGCTGAACGTCTTCGACTGCTCTCAAGCTGGTTTTGTCCTGGCCTGCGATTTTAATCTGTTGCGCTGCGGACTCCTGCGCGGGCAGAGGTTCTTATCTATAGACCATATTCCACTGTAGGTGCAGGATCTAGTAGCCTACTACGTCGACGTCGTCAGACGGAGGCGTTCTTCTCCCTTCTTCACTACAAATACGGCTAATAAGGCTTGAAGTCCTCGGCAGTTCGAACCCCGGCCATGCGACAGTGTACTCGGGGAGCACAGACGCCAGTCCGCCAATTGGGCAAATGCATTTCTCACTCGATCCCTACTAATTGGGCAATGACTGCGGAGAAAGCCTACACTGGAGACGTGCTGTCTTTTGATTCCTTTACTAGTTATCGAGAACACACTGCCGTAGCCAATGGGCTGCTCGAGGTCCCTGGTTCCCATGGCCCAAGTGGAGCGTCTTGGCTCTCCCAAAACCCTCCTGAAAGCGGTAAAGGCTGCAACGAGATTGTTCTTGTATCCCGTATTACTTTATCTCTGGGTAACAGGCAGTCAAAACCATGTGTCGGCACTGGAAGACATCCTACCGCAATCAACTTTGCCCTTGATGCATGGCCGGCAGCTTATCGTCGTCCCAGGCCATGTTCACCTAATCTGATTGGCCAGTTATGAAAATGATATCGATGATGACTGCGAGAGACAGTGACGGACTTGGAAGTGGGTGGTGAAGGCGATCGTGATAGAGCTATAGGCTGGCGACTACGAAGTATATATGCCGGACTGAGATTTTCAGAGTTTTGGAACTGTTGATTTATCGAGGCCGGAGTAGTGACCAGAAACCGCGAAGCTAACCTGGTGGCCTTCTTATCTCACCACCATCATGGATCACGAAGACACCTACCCCCGGGGACGCAGCGGATAGAGTACAAGAGGGGAAAGAATATCTTCTTGGTTCCGCATCCCACTGCAGACCCAAATCAATCCTTGGTACGCTCTTCCATGTTCTGTGATTCTACCCCCCTACTAACGAATACATACCATAGAACTGGTCCACATCACGAAAAGCTCTGTGTATGACCTGCTTTCACTATATACTCTGATGGCCTTTGCCATGTGAGTCGTCCCGCGTCCCATCTCATTCCCCGGCTCCGTGCTCGTCGATTGCCCCAGCGGTGCCAGCTTGTGTATCTCTGTCCCGCTATGGCAGAAACTGAACGAGGAATTGAATATGAGTTACACGGACTTGAACAATGGCCACTTTGTCCCTCGGTTACATTGTCCTTGTGCCACTCGGAAATTGAATTGGGAGAAGATCGGTCTATCTGATTACCGCGGTCGTAAAGTTCGGGTACGCCATCTGGCAGGCTCGACGGCAGACTGTCGGTGACATGATTGCGGTAAATGCATTGTAAGGCCTGGCAGGAGCAGTCAACGAGGCCCTCTTCCAAGTCACAGTATGTTGTCCGGTCTCGACGAAGCAATGAAGCTCACAAAGCGAAGGTGTGTGATCTGTTCTTTGTCCACCAACGCGGGTCCCTTAACGGCCTCTATCTTACCTTCGTCATGATTGGAAACTATCTTGGCCCCGTGGCGGCAGGCTATGTGGCGGTGGGCAAGAGGGTGTCTTCAAGCACTTTGGAAAATTGAATGTCGGCCGATGCAAGGTCAGTGAAAGGGCCGAAGTATGAATCCGATCCTGTGGGGAGTTCACTGATAAAACACGATTCGATGATGGCCCAAAAATGTGTTAGATCGATAGCTACTCCTCGCCCAGAGCCAACTGAGGCGGTGGAAGACTTATGGTAAGAGGGGACCACAACATTTGCGAACTGCTCGACTTTGTTCGCCTGTGGTAGAAATCGGTTAGTTGGTCCGGGACAATAGTTTTTATCAAGGAAATGAAACAAAAGGGTAAAGTCTGTTACTATTTCAGACACCCTCGGCCAGCGGGCAGCAAGCTGCTGGATGAAATGAAGACATTTGTTGAAATTCTTCTGTTTGCTTACTCTCGTCTCTTCGTTTTCTGCGTAGCTTTGTTGCAGGATAATGGTGGCCACCACTGACACGCAGTAAGCAATGTATGGGTCGGACAGCCGGAATGATGTCGCGTTGACTTCGTCGATCAGATGAACAACCCAAGCAATGTGGGTTTTGACAAGGTCATTAGTTTGTCGGAGGAAGACCTCCGGGTCACCATCGGCGCCGAAATTGCGGAGGCGCAACGACAGGACCAGAGGGTGGTTCAAGAGACAGAGAATGGCATGGTAGAGAAACTGGGTGAGCAGCCATGGAGACCAGAAATGGCGAGCTTGTTGAAGGCGAGCAGGATCCTGCTCCGCAAACCTTGCCGTTCGATAAGGATACTCGGGTGGACATTTTGCATCGAGCTCCATAAGTTGCGCGCTGATGGACGATAATTCCGAGCTCTGTTCCCAGCACACAATCTCCCGTCGTTGACTACGCCTCCGTGCATACCGAGCCGTTCTGGACCACAGCGCACTCATCTGGACGGTGTATGAAATGATTCCAGTGCCGCTACCACTGCTGTCGGGCGCCGCCTGCGAAGAAGCTGTATGCGGCCCAACGGGAAGATCTGGACTTCTGGGGAATTTGGGGGCGTAGTCATTTGTCAGGAAGGAGAAAGAACCTGACCAGTTGCCATGAAGGTTTTTGAGAAGACTCAGGCTCCAGAAGCATCGCCGGCGCTCTTATTAAACGTCTTCGGGCCAGGATTGATAATGCTCAGAGGCCAGACCTCCAGATTGAGCAAGCTCCATCGCCAGCTAGCTGAATACGCCGGCTCTGGCGGTATAGCCGTCGTGAAACTCATTCAAGATCAATATACACAAGAATTGAATGGTAGAGATGTCCATGGGTCCATAAGAGACTTTGTGCATCACCAATTTCTGTGCCGCTGCCGCGTATTGCCGTTTGTCAACGTCGAGGATACTTATGCCAAGGTCCCCTCCGTCCGTGAAGCGCAGGGCACTTGCTACAATGGAAAGAAGAAGCTCGACATCCCAAGAGGCAAAGGACGTCTTCCAGGTGGTGAGCGAGAAAAGTGGTAAGGGCTGGAAATCGCAGAATTTTATGTATATATCTACTGCCGCTTCAACGACAGGCCTGGTTGACAGGCGAGGAGAGTCTCTGTCTGCTGGTTCCTGCTGAGTCGGGTCGCTCGCCCGAACACCGGGCGAAGGGTCGGAAGGTGAGAGCTCCTGCGCGGCTTGTTGGGTTTGCGGCTTGTTGGTTTGCGGCTGGTTGCGGAGAAGGCTCTGAACCCGGGCCAGTCCTACTTCCAGAGCATTCAATCTTGCTGTCGTGGCATGGTCTGTGTAAAGGGGACCCTGAGAGAACACGCTGCTTTCTCGATTTCTAAAGAAGGTGGCAGCAGCAGGGTCTTGTGATCCCTGCTCACGGCCCCAGCTTTCTGATGCGTAAGAGCAGTCATGTCCTAGCCGCGCACAATGCGAGCAGCGTGGCTTCTCTCCAGGACACCGAGATTTCTTGCGCCGACAAGGTTCGCACGCCTCCGTTGTTCGCTTTGGCGGCCGTTGAATCGCTAATGAACCTTCCATGGCCACTCGAGCGGCTTTCAATGACATCCCCGATGTTGACGTCGCATTTATCAAGATCGAAGCAGGTTAACACCTTATGTCGGCCAGCCGATAAAGCACAAGGTCTAGTTTGGGGCAAGCTGCCAGTAGCGAGGGCCCCAGGAGCTACAGAGTACAGACTTGGCTAGGCCCAGGTTGTCAGCCCCTCAGGGCCGTTGCCGACGGATGCGGGCCGACTTGCCCCTATCTTTGGTGCATATCCACATGGTCAAGCTGACTGCTGTCAACCGGTAAAGGTAGGTCGGCTGCCATCGTGCTCTAGCCAGTCTCGCAAAGTGCGAAGGCTTCGAAGCTTTCTGGAACATGTTTACCGAGGGTCGGGTGAAGGGGTCGTTGTGTTGCAAGAATTCAGCCTACGCATCTCCGAGAGTGACCATGGTCGGAATTCTGCCCAGGTATGCCACAAGAACATTCAAGCAGGCTTCTAGCAGCATAAAGACCGCTACGACGATAACGATCGTTTTGCTGAAATGGAATCCACACCACTCATCGTTGGTCCCAGGTTCACCTACCAAGCAGTATTGGATAGGTTGGCCGCGGACTGTCCAACACCAAAACCGGCATAGCATAGTTCCCCGCCCCAAGGAAGAGCGTGCTCAGAACGTTGAGTAACAAATGAGATAACGTGTCCAGCGTCTCGACTACCGAGCAGCTCCCTATCATGAAGGTTCCGGTATCCCTGACTAATGGGTACCTCAAGGAAAACCACAGCATCAGGGATAGTGTGATAATCGCCACAATAAAAGCCAAAACCGTCTGCAGCACCAACATAGTCGGCCGGTCTGAAAACCTAACACTGCAGGTTCTTGCACGTTTGTATTCAGGGCTGGCCTCTTGTATCCATGCTCCGATAAGTTTTGTTCTCGCATATGCTGTTAACCTGCCGCCCACAATCAACCCTTGGATACGACGTCACAACAAGACTCGAGGTGTCACCTTGTGTTTTGCAGGAATAAGGTATCTTCAGTAGTCATCTCACCTCCATCGTCCTCGTCCGCTTCCGCCGTATCCTGCAACTGTGCCACCGCTTGCTCGAGGATCTGCGGCTCGATTTCGGCCCGAGTACGCACAGAGGCCTGTCGATCGACCGTGGACATCGAAGAATTAAGCTCTGAAAGCTGTTTCTCGTCCGACAGGTCAAACCGAACCTCGCGAAGGACGTAGATTGAGTGGCAGATAACTCGGGTCAAATGGCAGATAGCTCATTACTATGAAAGACACTGTATCGCTAAGAGGTGGCGATAACCAAGCTTGTTAGTCGTGAAGGTAGCAAAAAGCCGCGAGCGCACCATGGTCGCTGCTGGAGCCAGGGTATGACAACTGCAGGCAACAACCCACGCCATTGAAGAATGCTCGATCAGGCTGAAGTGTGGCTTGGAGCCCGACCTGTCATCAAGGAGCTTTACTGTTGTAGGTGTGGCTCAAATGTGACGAAAAAGTCGGAGTTGACTCCCTTGCCGCTACTACGGTCGCAAGCTCTTACGATGAGTTTCCATGGAAAGTACAAAGAAAATCACGCTTATTCTCCATAATGTAGGTGTTATGTTTGGCGTGTCAATGTTGATAGGGCTCCATGGGCACCCTGACGGCGCGGATCATGCCAGCGGTGGTCGCCAACTGTGGACGAGATCGCTTAATGCCGGAGCCACTTCCAACAGTGCTTGGTCGAAGTCGGGTTCGTTCGTCATCACATTGAACTGACTTACTTGGTGGGTAATTAATGTTCCATTTATCCACTCGGGGATCAAGTTGTTGCTGGTAGCATTGCTCACGGAAACGTGCATCAGAGTTGACACCCCAGGGATTAGTGCAACCGTGCGGTCCTGAAATGATGCCTGCCCGTGTTTCCCATATACCGCCTTAGCGGCTTTCTCTATGTGGCAATGTTGTCCAAGGAGTATTGGCGAGGGACATGACGGGGACTGAAATATTTCTTTTGCCATAATCTCCAATATCCAGGTAGAGAAGATTGACGACTAGTCCTTGACTATTCATACCGTCAGATGTCGACAAATCGTACGCGGTGGTAATGACAGAGCGAAACTTGCTTGTCCAATTCATGGAGCTCGTCCTAGCTGACCTATTCCTCGCAAGACCGCCAGGGAATGCAAAGATGCTAGAGTTGGTCGATGTAAGCCAGTCCATAGATTGGCTCACAATGATGCGGTTGCCATCCTGTGGGCCAGTGTTATATGTCACTCGAGAACAGAGAACGGCTGAACCACTGTAACAAGAAGTATCTAGACTTCACAAAAAAACAGACGAGAGACGGATATATACGCGAGTCTCTTTCGACCTCATCATCCGCCACGGGTTCGCTAATTGCCGAGAGCAAAGAAGATCTTGCTCGTGCTTGTTGGCTTCAAAAGAGAGAGCCCCGAGAGTTATACGCCAAAGTGGTCCTCAGTAGCCACCAGCGCATTGATGATACTATAATTCGTAACCACCACTCCAGTCCCGAGTGAAAACAACGAACCATGTAAGCTACCAATGTCTCCGAAAGTTAGATCGCACGCTCTGAGCTTCTTTTCGATAGATCCACGTGAAGATTCGATACTTGGCTGCTTAATCTTTTAAAGTTAAATATGGCAGACCTTAGTCGAATGATACCGAGTGTCAAAGCTGGTCACAGCAGCAGTTCTGGGTCCCACGAGCTGGCCACATGAGTCCGTGCATTGCGAATAAATTGGCCAGAGCCGAAACGCCGCAGAAGTTCTAGATTCAGCGCAGGTTATCTTCTGAGCCTTCGAATGGGTTGCATGTGGAGAGAGTGTCGTTACAACTCCACATTATGTATGTATGACATTTTAGTTCGACACGCCACTGCTCTTAGCCGGGCCTTGTTTGATCATCGCTGAGGTGCTTGGGTCAAAAGACAGAGAATCTGGCAATTGGTAATGTCATGTATTGTGTTGTTCTTGTCTAGGTCTGACGGCGCAGGGAGGAAGTCTATGTAATCTATGCTCGTACCAAATATGGAAGGTCCACCGCCAAGGCGCGTCAAATCAAGCAAGTGCCTCGAGGGCGCAACATCGCTCGTTTTATTGTATCGTGTTCTTCTTCTCTTCGATAACGTGTGGCCATGGACCAGCGAATCTTACACTAGAGAAAGGTTATCTTACACTAGAGAGAACTTTATCTTATGCTAGAGAACTTGGCACGATGCACGTGCCTTGTCGTCTCTGATTCCAGTGACGCCGTGAATGGCTTTGACAGCTTACTGTTTGTGGTTCTGAAATAAGTTGCTCCGGCTACTAGCCTATTGATTTGAATAACTACCTATAGATGAGAAACAGGAAAAAGACAATCGACATGCCATCCTTTCTGGTATCTCAGCTTCACAGTCATCACCGAAATCTAGGTGTCTGTATAATAATACCATGCTGATAAATACCAGTCAGCGTTTGCTTGCTACTGTAACTTTCGGACTATATGTCTGTCGCACAGTAGCATTGGCTACGCCCGGGCATCTACCTGTGGTCGACCTGGAATATGCTATCCATCAAGCAACACTCAGTGTAAGCAGATTGCAATAATCCTACAGAAGCAGATCATGGCCACAGCTAACAGGGACAAAAGGAGACTGGCCACTACTACAACTTCTCCAATATTCGCTACGGCGATGCCACCGGTGGCGCAAATCGTTTTCAACCTCCCAGGCCGCCACAGACCATAAATCGTACGTTGAATACTGGCCAAATTGCCACACGTTGCCCTCAGACACACCCTTTCTGGCTGGTAGATGGAGCGGCAATAGCTCAAGGTATACCGGCAGATCAACTGCAACCGGTTCAATTCAACGTCTCCCAAATTCCGCCCAAAAGTCCCGAGGAAACCGAAGATTGCTTGTTCTTGGATGTTATGGTCCCAACCAAACTTCTCCATCCCCCAAGTCCGAATAAGCAACGTCCCAATTGCACAGAGAACATGCCAGGCTTTTCCGGAGCGCCAGTCCTGGTTTGGATTGATGGCGGGGGGTTTGCAGCCGGCTACAAGCACGAGCAACCCCCTAGTGGTCTCGTCTCTCGGTCTCAAATGATCGACGACCAAGGGTTTATTTACGTCGCCATGAACTACCGTGTTGGAATTTTTGTAAGTTTAAATCTTAATGCACTTTTCCCATCGTGGTCTCTCTGTGGACTAATCTCGATCCTGCAAGGGTTTCCTTCCTGCCGCAATAGTCGGCGAAGGTCATTCAAATGTTGGACTTCTCGATCAACGCCTAGCTTTGGACTGGGTTCAAAAATACATCCATCTGTTTGGGGGAGACCCTTCTCGAATCACCATAATGGGCGAGTCAGCTGGAGGTGGATCCGTACTGCATCAAATCACTGCCTACGGAGGATCGGAGCCAGTTCCTTTCCAGCAAGCGATTCTTCAGAGTCCTGGGTTTCAACCAAACGCCAACCCGGGCTTCCAGGAACAACTCATCAACTACGCTCTGACAAATGCTTCAATCCTGACCAACAAGAGTGTGGAGACGGTAGATGATCTTCGTGGTCTTTCGTTTGACGAGATCACTCTGCTGAACAGCGTCATCGTCGGCCGTTCTCCTTACGGCACATACACGTTTGGCCCCGTCGTTGATGGGACATTCGTGCCTGACCTACCCAGTACCCTGATTGCGCAGGGCCGGTTCTCAAACTCCATCAAGGGGTTAATGATGGGTACCAACTTCAACGAAGGAGTTCTGTTTGATTCACCGTTCCTCCAGAACGATAGCGACTACCGCGGAAATGTTCGGCTGTTCTTCCCGAACGCGACCGAAGAAATTGTCGACTATATCGCAGATGAGCTATATCCAGACGACTTATCTGGAAAGTATAACTATACGACACAACCCCTCCGGGCAGCTCTTACTACTGCAGAAGGTTGCTTCCTATGCAACACTAGGTATCTTGCCCAAGCACTTCCGAATATTAAATCTAAACGGATATACAAGTATTTGTTCGCTGTACCTCCAGCGATACATGCTGACGACCTTGGGTATACCTTTTATCACGGCAAAGGAAGCCTTACGTGGGAAGGCTTTCCAGTGAAGGAAGACGTCGCCCTGACGCTGCAAGACTACATTGCCAGCTTCACCATTACAGGGTCCCCAAACAACAGGACAGTAGCAGATCTACACCCCGTGTTTCCAGCCTATGGAGATGACGCTTTTGTTCTTGTTCTGAATGACACAAACATGGGGGAGGTGATTACAGATCCGCAGGCCAATACTCGTTGCGACTGGTGGCAGAAGAGCTTGTACTCGTAATCGGCTACTGTAGTTTCCAGGTATTTTCGGTCTCTGCGAGCTAAGACTATCAGCCAGCATCGCACAATATAATAGAAATGAGGCGTCTATTTAATGGTGATATATATCTTATTGTATTAATGCTACTTACCTACTTTTTTCTTATTCTTAATTAGAAGCATTCCGATAGTAGGGTTAATTCGATAGTTAGGGATATAAAGAGATAATCTTTAATATCTTAAACATGATTATCTTAAAGTTAACTAGACTCTATTAATCTCTCTCGAGACTAAGCTATATAACAGATAGAGTAAGGTAACCCGTTAAGGGATCTTTACTCTACTCGCGTACCCATTAGAGTTTTTTTTACTTTAATACCCTACTGTTACATTTCGCTTCATCTAAGGTATCATAGCACGTAAGGGTTTCTAGATAAGTGGGAAATATAAGAGAGACGAAGTCTCTAAGAGCGTATAATATAGAGCAAGTCGATATACTAGAAGCGAAGTGATTATAACTAAAACGTATAGATATAATCGTGAACGAAGTTAACTATATAGTAAATCTATATAATAACTATATATATATAACTATTTATACTTAGTAATACTTAGTGTTATTTAAGCTAAATATATTAATCACTATTAAGCGTAAAAGAGAAGATACTTAGTAGTAATATCTAATTATCGGCTAAGCTTACTAAGTATATTATATAATATTGACTTAAGGCCTTATATATACCTTTTTAGCTTATCTTCTTTAGACTATAATCGCTCGTTATAGCTTTATATATAATTTACGACTAAGTTAGTTTATAACACTTTTTTCTTTCTAAATATATTTATTATTCGCAATATATATAAGTAAGTATTTTCCTTATTTATTTCTTTTTCTTTTCTTATTATAATAAATTATATCTTAATTCTATATTATTAAGTTTATTCGCTCTTTTACTTTTCGTTATTAAAAACTAATTAAATATATTAAATCTTTTAATTATAAACTATTTAATATAGAGCGCTATACTTTTTATTAAAATTTAAACTTTATTTATTTTATTTTTAATAATTATAATAAATATTTCTTTTATATAAAAAAAGAGATTAAATACTATACTAATATTTTTTTTAATAATAAGTTTAATTCTTTAATGGTTTAATAAAACTAAATTATTAAGATAGCTTATTAAAAGAGTATTAAATTAGCTTAATTAATCGCGACTATTAATAAGACTTACTTTAAGCGCGAGCGCCTTTAATATAAAACTAACTTATTATTAAAGAAATAGAAATAAATATTAGTTTAAGAGACTAAGTTATTAGATACTCTAAACTATATAAATCTCTAAAAAGACGTTTTTTACTATTTTTATTAATATAAATATTGACTATAGCCTGTTGACTACAGCCTTGCCTAGGCGCCCATGGGCAGGCACTCAGCCTTGCTAGCACAACAAGGAACAAGGCTGAGGCCCCTCACGCATGCGGGGTCAACTGGTCTAAAACAAAAAGGGTTTAGAACAGTGATTTCTAGGCATAAAGTCATGCTTAGAAATCAACTATTCTATCTTTTTCTATAGGTCTCTTTTAGGCGCCACTTAACGTCTATATAAGGAGACCTTCTCCCTACTATAGAGTTAAGTTCTTTAAGCTTCTCACTCATTATATATCTATAGTCTCTCATTATATCTAAGGTTTTATGCTACTCTTCGCTCCACTATCCACTAATAGCCTAGTCCTCTCGACAATAAATAATTAATGATTAAAGAAAATATTTAAGCTATCTCTAAGGGCTCTTTTTAACTTTAAAAAATCTATTTTTATTAGCTATCTCTTATAGTTATTGTTGACTATAGCCTTGCCTAGGCGCCCATGGGCAGGCACTTAGCCTTGCTAGCACAACAAGGAATAAGGCTGAGGCCCCTCACGCATGCGGGGTTAACTGGTCTAAGATAAAAAGGGTTTAGAATAGTGATTTCTAGGCATGAAGTCATGCTTAGAAATCAACTATTCTATCTTTTTCTATAGGTCTCTTTTAGGCGCCACTTAACGTCTATATAAGAAGACCTTCTCTCTACTATAGAGTTAAGTTCTCTAAGCTTCTTACTTATTATCTATCTATAGTCTCTTATTATATTTAAAGATTATATATAACTCTCCGCTCCACTATCCACTAATAGCCTAGTCCTCTTAATAGTTATCTTATATATTTAGTAAGTTTTCTTTTTCTTCTATTTTAGTGATATTAGCGAAATATATTCTCTAATATATTTTTCTTTAATTTCTAAAAGTTTTCTTTCTTACTATATTTTAACTATTTAATTAAATAATATACTTTTTCTTTAACTATTCTATAGTCTTAAATTCAAGTTCTTATTGATAGATATAATAGAGCCCCAATCTATTGTTAATAGACTTTTATATCTTCCTTTTTTGCCTATCCTTCTAGGGGTTCGATTTTAGTCTCTTATAGGATTGGGTAGCCCCTTTTTCTAGGTTTAAAGAGTCTAAATTTATTGAGGATTTTATCGATATATTGTCTCTATCTTATAGATATAGATCTCTTTTCTCTATTTCTAATGATTTTAATCCCTAGTAACTTATTAATCTCTTCTAAATCCTTTATATCAATAGACTTAGCGAGTCTTTTATAGAGTATTTTAATTTTTTTAATCTCTAGAGATAGAATAATTAAGTTATCAATATATAATATAAGAATAGTCGTTTTATTCTTATTTATATAGATAGATTAATCGATTTTTAAGGGTTTTAGACTATAGTTATCTAGTAGATCTTATAAATGCGCTTCCTATTCGCGGCCTAACTATTTAAGCTTATATAGAGCTTTATTTAGTTAATAAATATGGTTAGATCGTTTTGAGTCCTCGAAGCCTATAGATTAGTTAATATAGACTTTTTCCTTTAGACTAGCGTTGATATAGACTATTTTAATGTCTCACTATTGAATTTCCCAATCTAGAGAGGCTTCTAGGGCTAGAAGTAAGCGCTAGGCGATAGAGTTAACTATATTGGCGAAGGTTTCGAAGAAATCAACCCTATATTCCTATTAAAAGCCTCTAGCGACCCACCTATCCTTATATATAGGCGTTCTATAGGGATCTTTAACTTTTAAGACCCATTTGCTATCTAGGACCTTTATATAGACTTCTTTAGGCACTAAAGTCTAAGTATTTTTAGACTTTAGGTCTATAATCTCTTTTAGATAAGCCTCTTTCTATTTTTCTAAGTCTTTAGAATTTATAGTCTATTTATAGATAGAGTTTATCGATAAAAGCGCTAAATCATCTATATTTTGGTCTTCTTTAGTGTCTTTTAATTATTAAATAAAGAACTTATATTAGGCGTTATTAGAGGGCTTTAACTCTATATAGTTAATTAAATTAATTATATCGTCAATAGGCTTTATAGTGTTAGGCGTTTCGTTAATTAGAGGCGTTTCCTACGCGTCTTTTAGAGCCTTTTTAAATTCTTTCGCCTTTTTTTCCGTTTCAGAGAGTAAATCCTTTAGATAGTACCCTTTTATAATATTATCGTCTCTAGCTATAATAGTCTTTCTACCGTTAAGTTCTAATAGTTTCACCTAATTAGGTGTCTCTAAGTACCCTATAAGATAGTAAGACTTAGCCCTAGAGTTAAGCTTTTTTACAAACTTTTTAGGTTTCTTTTTATAGCAAATAGAGCCCTATATTTTTATATAAAATATATTGAGCTTTTTCTTTATTTTAGCCTTATAAAGAGTTATATATCTCTCTAGCGCGCTATGAGAAGTTCTATTATATAGATAGGTGGCTACTAAAAAGGCTTCTCTTTATAGAGATATAGATAAACTTAATTCCATTAATATAGTTCTTACCTTTTCTATAATAATCCTATTAAAGCGCTCGCTAATGCCATTTTAAATAGAGATATAGAGAATAGAATAGATCGCATTTATACCCTCTTTTCTTATAAATTCTATAAATTTGGTTAACTTATATTCGTTATTTAAGTGGAGCCTTTTTAAGGGCTTCTCTAATTGTTTTTCTTCTTTAGCCTTATAAGCTATAAATTTATTAAATAGTTGATCTTAAGACACTAGTAAATAAACTATTATATATCTCGATTTATTATCTATAAAAGAGATAAAATATCTCTTTTTAGAGATTATTGATAGGTTTATAGATCTATATATATCGCTATAAATCTTTTCGAGTATTTTAGACGCCCTAGTTATAGGTTTTTAACTGATTTTTAAGGTTGCCTTTGATTTTAGGTATATTTTATATTCTTTAGGCCTAGAGTTAGGCGTTTCTATTTCTTTATAGCCTATAGTTATATTGGCTAGTTATTTTATAGCCTTTTTATTGATATGGCCTATCCTTAAATGCTAAATATCGTTTTAAGTCGCTATATTTGCGTACTCTATATTGAGTGGTTAAATAACTATAGTTATAAGATTCTTTATATAGAAGCCTTTAGCTATTTATCTCTTTTTTCTATATAGGCCTATTTCTTTAGGCCTTATTTAAATATTAATCCCCTTTTGAGATAATAGGCCTAGGCTTAATAGATTTAAGCCTAGTTCTGGTACATATAGGCAGTTTGATATAGTGTCTATTTGCCCTGTAGAGAGAAATTTCACTCTAATATTTCCAGCCCATATTAGTGGATAGTGGAGCGGAGAGTAGCATATAACCTTTAAATATAATAAGAGACTATAGATAGATAATAAGTAAGAAGCTTAGAGAACTTAACTTTATAGTAGAGAGAAGGCCTTCTTATATAGACGTTAAGTGGCGCCTAAAAGAGACCTATAAAAAAAGATAGAATAGTTGATTTCTAAGCATGACTTCATGCCTAGAAATCACTGTTTTAGACCCTTTTTGTCTTAGACCAGTTAACCCCGCATGCGTGAGGGGCCTTAGCCTTGTTCCTTGTTATGCTAGCAAGGCTGAGTGTCTGCCCATGGCGCCTAGACAAGGCTATAGTCAATAGGAAATATAAGAGAGATAAAGTCTTTAAGAGTATATAGTATAGAGTGAGTTAATATACTAAAAGCGAAGTGATTATAACTAAAATACATAGATATAATTATAAATAAAGTTAACTATATAATAAATCTATATAATAATTATATATATATATATATAGATAGTATTATATTATACTATTATAGTATCGTTATACTATCTACTAGAGCACTTTAGCGCCTTAGTATAACTTTCTCCTTTCTAACTAGAAAGTCATATATATCAACCTTGCAAGTAAGGCTGGCCTCGCTGGACTTGCCGCTTCCAGTGTCCCGTGGTCACGGGTTGGTATGCGGCCTGCGGGCAGGCCGACTTATAATACTTAGCATTTACTTTACTCTATTTGAAACTCGCGCGGGTACTCGCGGGTAAGGTATTAAATTTAAAAAAAACCCTAATGGGTACGCGGGTAGGGTAAAGACCCCTTAACGGGTTACCCTACCCTACCCGTTGCGCAGTCTAGCTATGGCCTCGGTCTAAAACTTACCTAGACAGCCACTACTAAAGGTCGTGAATGCTCGGCTATTGTCGCCGCGTTTGGCGTGTTCGATGGCCGGACCGATGATGGTCGCCCCGTAGACGGTCATAGGCTAGAAGGAGACGCGATGGCGGAATAGGAACGGGAGTGTGTCGAACAGGGTCGGCGCGGGTGTGGGATAAAAGAGCGTAATCAGCGGCGGTTTCTCCAACGCTAACGTCCGAAACAGTTAAGATTCTCGTCGCGCGGCACAGAGGATGTTTGTCGAGCTGGAGGAATTACCCACGGCGTGGACGGATTCGACGTTGAGGGCCCGGACAAACGCCACTAGGTCGTCGGCGTCACGCTCCCACGGCTGAGGCTCGCCCTCGGCGATGGGCTCATTAGGCCATGCGAACCGCTTGCTGTACGCGTACACGCAAAAGTGCTGGGCCAGCCTTTTCTCGAGCGCCGCCCAGCTCCTCATATCGGAAATGTGGCCGTGTACGAGTACCAACGGCTCGCCCTGGCCCGACTGTCGGTAGGCGAGTCTGACACCGTTGACCTCGATTGTGGTGGGGGTGGTCATAGTGAAACGGTGCAGCCGACGACGTCAATTCACAGGAGCGGAATTGCTCTGCACAGTGAATGAATGGAACCGGCGAATGACGAAGTAGGTAACAAAGCCTGTCGACAAATCGATCTTCGCAGTTTTAGCAGTTACCGAAACCTGGATGCCTGCTTATGTAGGGTTTAGACTTGACAGGTTCAATTGTCACTCTAGCGGAATCTATCAAAAGATACGGCCGTAGTTAGAGCTTCGTCGCAGTCAAAGCGATCCTTTGTTGGAAAGGGACAGGGATGTTTAATTATAGACAACTGAAGCATGACGGTTGAAATAAGAGAGGTATGTTAAATTTGGATCGTCAACTTCTGTTGAGAATTCTCGGGGCTCGGGGTTTCCGATCACGCTAAGAACGAATGGCCAACCATAGCTAACTCGTTAGCTGTTCCATACTAGCGAGGAAATATAGTTCGGAGATAGTCTCGGGGATAGAATAAAAGGCATCATCGAGTTAAAGGGGACAGAGTAGAAACTCTGGGTGATGTCGTATGATAGGCCCGATCAATTGAATGGAAAAAGCCGGGTACGTAGCCCTGAAGTTCACTCTGCGCAAAGGAAATAGGGCTGTTGATACTCACACTAACAAACTCATATACATATCACAGAGGGAACGTGTACTGAGAAGGTTTCAAATGATGGGTTAACGTCTCGCAGCTCTTCGTCGCTCCTAAGAAAGTGTTAACGACTAACTCCAATGCATTCTTATAGCAAGCTGGATATTACTCATATTTGAAATGCTATCTTCTTCGTCTCGACTTTAGTTAACAAATGGCTTAAGACTGTTCACCGTGTCGATAATGCACTCCTTCAATGGTCGATAGGTGACGCCCAAAACCTTCTTGGACTTGGTACTATCATATCCATACCATCCCTCGGGCGGAAATGCACCAGGTGTCAATGCGTCTCCCGTCGGCAAACCTTCCCGGAGATCAGGGAATGCTTCCCAGATGACTTTCACAATGTCCTTATTGGAATAGTGTCCTGGAGAAACTAAGAACCGGTGGCCAGCTGCCTCTGGTTTCTCCATTGCCAGAACGTGCGCCAATGCCAGATCACGAACGTCCACCCATAGAAATACTCCAGTGAATGGGCAGATATCCTTTGCTTGACCAAAGGCAATGTCCCGAATGCGCTCGTTGGAAGTATTCAATCCCTCAAGGTCATTGATATGATGAACTACCGGACCGTAGACCATGGGGGGATTTATCTGATAAGTAAGAATGTGTAAGCCTTAAATTCTTGAACCCTTTTGACAGCGTCATGGCTTTTTTTAGCCTAACTCACACTTGTGAGAGAATATTGGGGATTCTCCTTTTCCACAAAATCCCATGCAGCTTTTTCCTAGTTAAATACGGGAGTGGTCAGCGTGGTGGTAAAACTCAGCTTCATAACTGTAAACTTACAGAGAAAACTTTGCTCGCACGGTAGGCATTGAGGGGGTTGGAAATAGCCTCTTCCCAGGTCATGTTGTTCCAGTCCGCCTTGGCTAAGGTTAGCGTGAGTATAAGGTATAAGGTTCAGAGAATAATAGAGTTATTACGTCTGTGAAAGTATACGTCTGAGGCTTGGAAAAGTCCAGTACTGCGGCGCCAGAAGACGTAACCACCACTCGCTTAACTGACGGAGCATGGTTTTTGACGGCCTTGAGGAGGCCAACAGTGCCATTGATAGCTGAAAAGAAATCTCATAAGCAAGTAGTCCTCTAAGCGCGCTGCGTGTCTTGAGGAAATTTGAGGCACAAACCTGGATCCAAGAGATCTTTCTTAACATCATCAACACGGAAGTGAAAAGGGCTGGCCGTATGGATCACAGCCTCGAAAGGTGGATCAGAAATAACAGCCTGGTCAAAGGCTAGATATCGTATATATTTCAACAGTTAGTTCACGTAGATTTTTCAAACCGGAAAAATTGACCAAAATGAATGAGGATAACTACCATCGGGCGCAGAAATATCAGGTATAATCACAAAGTCCAGGTTTTCCTTCGAGACACCCGGGTGGGATGTTTTGATCTGCTCTGCCTTTTGCCGTGAGCGGACGGTGGTCACGACAGAATGCCCGCGTTTGAGTAGTGCATCGAGAATATGAGCGGCAATAAAGCCACTTCCGCCGGTAAGAAGGGTTCGCGCCATTACTGCAGGTTTCAGTATCAAGCCGCGCGAGTTGGAGCTATACCAGTCAATGTCGCTATTATCGGATAGAGCTTTCACTATAAATCAAGTCCTAATCGCGAATTCTACCCTGAGCTCTTTATCTTATTTATCCATTTAGTTAATAAGACCTAAGCCCGGTGATTGTTCGGTTTTAGGGCTTATGGTTTCCAATTGAGGAATTTTAAGGCCGAACCTTATCTATACTGATACCTAAGCGACTTCTTTCCTTTCTAGGCCAACTTACTGCTTCTGGCTAGTAGCTTAAGAGAATTAGCATCGCTACATTAAGTTCCTCGTGATATTATGGGCAGATTTCAATCTTACCACCCGTACGTATCCTGACGGTCCCGCGGCAGCGCAGGAGCCCCCTAGCCGCGCAACCAACCGCGCTAACCCTATAGGGCTAGCCCTGTCAAGGGCAGCCGCTCACGAGGCTTGGCGCTCCCTCATCAACCCTGGCCTCAGGTCGCTCGAGGCCTATCCCCAGGACAGGGACGCCGCGAGGGAGTGTGCAATTAAAAGAAATCGAAGGCGCGGTCGAGATTTACATAGTGATCCTAAAAAAGGCAGAGAAAACTAACCGAGTGTCGTGACACGGTTAAATTAAGTGCTACGATATGTCTATTTAGATATAGATAGCGCTTAGAGAGCGCTCGAAATTTTTGACCTTATCTATAGTACTCTCTAAAAATTACAAAGTTTAAACCTCTTTAAAGAGACTATTAAAGGCGATATAAGATTATTAGATTTAAGAAATAAGCATAATCTAATCTAGGCTGCGCAACGGGTCAGGCCGCTAAAGTCGCTATACCGATTAAAGTCTGTGCAGACGGATTAAATCACTGGGGTTTGGATCTGGAACTAGATAGTGCCGGGTGGTAGACATACCGGGACGATCGGCTCGGGATGGTGATAACTTGGTAAATTCATTCCTATCCATTATTTTGGGAGAGGAAAGCGCCGTCTTTCATGGGGGAGAGCTGAAGCAAGATCAATGTCCCATTCCCCGGCACCTTACGTGGACAGCAAAATTCATTTGCATATTCTCGGGGTCACGGTCCCTATGGCCGCGGTGACAACTTCGATGAAGAAGCCCACTATCGTCTTGGTGCCTGGCGCATAGCACGACGCCGAGTTATACAATCTCGTTGTTCCACTGCTAAACAAGGTTGGCTACTCGACTGTTGCGTTGAGCCTGCCTTCTGTAGCGGCCGAGCCACCGCATACCTCGATCGCCAAAGACGTAGCAGCAATAAGGTCGGCGGTCAGCGCTCTCGTGGAAGCTGGTGATAATGTGATTGTGGTCATGCATTCTTATAGCGATGTCTGCGGATGCGAAGCTCTCCCGGGGTTGGGACTTTGGGAGCGCTAGTTACACGGCAAAGCCGGTGGAGTGGTGCGCCTGGTCTTCATGGCTGCCGTGGCGTTGCCTGAGGGAAAGTCTCTGATAATGGGAGCCGAAGGGCCGTGGAAGAAGCCCGACTTTCGAATTTCCGACGACGGTTTGTACGTTTGGTTCGAGGGAGCTCGCCAGCGTCTGTACCAAGACCTTAACGATGACACTGCCGACTACTACATTAGGAAGCTGAAGCACCATTCGATGAAGACGTTTAAGGACGTCCTAACGTATGCGGCCTGGAAGCACATCCCGAGCACTTTTTTGGTGTGCGAAAACGACTAAGCCTTTGCCGTGGAGGCCCAAGAGGCGCAAGTCGCAGCCGCAAAAGCCGATAAACCCGAGGCATTTGACGTCGTTGAACGCATCGCCACATCTCATAGTCCCTTTTTAAGTCAACCACAAAAGGTTGTGGACTGTATCAGACGCGCTGCGGGTGAATCGGTGTGAGAAGACGCATCATATATGATGGAAGGGTTCGGATGCGTCGCCCGTCTTGAGCCAAGTGCGACTTCTGGGACGCGGGTTCAACGATGGTCTTTACTGTGCTACTGTGCACACTGCACTGTGGGCGCCAGACATCGGATCATGGCAGACGAAGCAGTGACAATTCTTGGTCTGGACTGAGGACGGGTTTGTCGCGGGGGATCGCTCTAAGCACCGAGCAGCAGGAAGGTATGAACCTTCCACTTGTGCTGTGATGCTTGAATAGAAGGAGCCTATCTGCATCATCTTAGTTTTACGAGCCTTGCATTTCCCCTGCCAATCGCGCTTGTATACGGTTCCCATCCTCCTGTAGGCCTTGCGGCTTGACATGATCTTGCTAAGCTGGCTCTCTTTTATCTGTGGTTGTAGCGGCGCAAAGAGAATTGGATTAACTAACTATAAGTGAAGGGGCTCTGGCCGCTATATGTACGTAAGAGTGCGCAAACCACTATACCGAACGGAAAATGGTATCTCCGATCCTTAGCACTAGAATCACAGTTATGTTCGTGAAAGCGCCCTTTCTCGAAATCGGATGGGTCTAGGTTAAGCTTCGCTATTCTTCCTTGCAGTTCTGTATCACCATGAGCATATCGAGTCAAAGTGTTTTATTGCTAAGGTATATTGGCGCGTTCGCTGTGATTTAGACGGCAAGGTAGATTTAGGTAGATAAGGTTAACAAAGAACCGACAACTAGCTTATTATTGTATTTTTTCTTACGAAGTCGGCTACCCTCACTTTATTACGTAGCTATAAGGAAGCCAAGGTAGGATTAGATTCTACTATTTATCGCTACTCCCATAGATTATCGAATGAGCCTAGCTATCCCGATTTATTTTATGCTGACTGCGGTAATAAATAACGATATCCTGATTGAAGGACCCGTTTGTTCTCTCAAAAGAGAGCAAAGGCAGCTTTGAAGGAGAGCCTTACACGGGTAGTCACCGGCCATGCATTCTGGTGGGCACGCAAGCGTCTCATTCTAACGGCAAGGATAGAGCAAGGCTAGGAGGGGTTCTTGAGTAGGACGTACTCAAGCTGATGCGTTAAATAGCGAGGTCCGAGGTTAGTCTTCTGGGCCCGCGACACAATACTTGTGGGGCGATTTATAATATGCCACGGGGACTGCGGGTAGGATACCGTACTCGCATACTACCCCATATTTGGAAGCTGAACCGTAGGCCTGCCGATACATATGTGATGCGTTTCGCAAATATAGAGCTGGTAGTTAGGTTACAGACACATTATAACACAAAGACTGCCTCCATATTGTTTAGGACTGACGAACCACACAACACGATGAGCTCCAGAAACAACTACACCTTCGCCAACCAATCTTCTATTCCGTCTCCCCTCGACAAACAACTTCCTGCCTTCTTCCGCTCCTGGGACGATCCCAATTCCAATCATGATTATCTCAATCTCTTCGCACCGGAAGGTCAATTAGTCTACGGCTCAACGACCACAGGCCGTGAAGCAATCCGCGCTTTTCGCGACGCTATGATCCATCCCACCAACGGGCCCATCGTGGACCTTGAACACACCTTGGTAAAGTATTTTGTTCTGGCGGGCGGAGCTGAGAAGGGAAAGCAGGAGGTTATAGTCAAGGGGTCACTGTGGTATAAGCTGCGAAATGGCCGGAAAATTGATTTCGATTTTGCTTCTGCCATCAAGTTCGCGGATCCTGGAGATGGCAAAGATCTTCAAGCGGAGTTTTATGAGGTGTTCGTGGACTCTCATGAGTTGATTACAGCGATCAAGGAGATGAACGAGGCAGAGAAGTAGCTTGAAAGAGGAAGACTGGATGGGTTGTGTTTGCGGGGGCCCGTATCGACACCCTAGCTGCTCTGCAGGTGCGAATCTCCGTACGATTCGGGAGATCAATTGGTCGGTTGGTCTCATGGCGGTTCTGCTCGTGAGCTTCCACACAGTAGTACTGGTTGTAACACGGTCACCTCTTGATTTGGACCGTGTCCCGGACTTGTCTGCGGTCTTAGCTACGCCATAGAGATACTTATGCCTCGGTATAGGGGGCATCATCACTATCTTTTCGTTCTTTTCCTTCCTATCCCCATTTTTCGTCGGGTTTCTTATGAACTTTTCATATGGGCACATCTAGCTTCATCGGTACTGGCCTCATGGTATATCTGACGGCACCTACCCTCCGACACGCCCTTTCCCTGCTAGTCGTTATAGGTGTTAGCTGGATTGTTTGTGTCTTGGTGCCTGGTCCATGGCGATATCATCCTAACGACGAGGTCTGGGTTGATCCGCGAAACGTGGTACGAGGCCACCAATGCGGTCAAGTGCAATTCTCGATTATCAGCCTTTATGAAGAAAGTTAATAAGGAATGCTGAAAAACTGGAATGTTGGAATAGTTGTGATAGTTTCCTTTCAACGTTCATTCAATATGGATTAGATAGAAACAAGGTGCTGACGACCTAAGCTTCCGGGGGGTAGCCATCTGGGGCAAGTGACTTTGCAGGGCGGGAATGGGGAAAGCGAGCGCGCAAACACATCACGGAAGGGTTTCCGGGACCACAATACGGTCATCTTGGGAGGGATTCCTCCTTACTCTTGAGGGCGCAGTTTCGCTTTGGGATGATCGGTGGACGTACAGATAAAGGAAGGGTTGCCGAAAAATGTATTGGTCATTTCTGGACGATAAATCGAGATCCCAGCAAGCCAGCCACGCGTCATGCACGCATTTCCACTGCATACGATGCATCAAACGACAAACCGAGTACCGCGCTTCCCTGGGATGAACTGATGCCTGTAGTTACAGTAGATTGCTTTAGAAACTGTGGTACCAGAGGCAGCGACCTAGACCCAAGCTCACGAGTTGAGCATACCGCCATCACAGACGAGAATAGAACCCGTAATGTTGGAAGCCGTATCGCCCAACAGGAACAAGGCACTATCTGCAAGCTCTTCTGCCTTACCCATTCTTCTTAAGGGGATGGCGGCGATCATATGTTCGGCGACTTGTGGGAAGTCTTTGATAACGGCCTCGGTCATGGGAGATTCGGTAAATCCTGGGGATCTCCGGTGTTAATTGTGAACAATATGTGAGATATCGGCCGGTGATGGAACGGCTGTTCAACACGCAGTTTTGAATCTCTCACCTGGAGCAATTGCATTCACGCGAATGCCCTCGGGGGCCCAATCCAACGACCAACATCTCGTGAAACCCACAACGGCATGTTTGGCGGTTGAGTAAACGGCCATATTTCGGTAGCCCTTTAAGCCCGCAGCACTGGCCGTGTTGACCAGGACACCGCCACCTTTCTGTCGCTGGAATTGGCGATATGCCTCGGTCCCCGTGTTCCATACCCCAGTAACGCAGACCTCAATGATCCTGCGGTAGACATCGTCGCTGGCAACGCCATTTTCCACCGGACAGATGCCGGCGTTGGCGCACATGCCATCCAGACGCCCGAATTTCTCAACGATCTCTTCGACCCAGCTGTGGACTTCTTCTCGTGAAGTCACGTTCACCTTCGTGTAGATGACGTTAGGATTGTTGGCCAATTCTTCCGGTTGGGGAGACAGGTCGGCGACAGCAACCTTGGCTTCCACCGCCAGGAGTTTCCGCACAATCGCCAGACCAATGCCCGAGGCACCGCCAGTTACCCCAATAATCTTGCGTTTAAGTGAGTTACACTCCATGGTGGAACTTTCAATCGATTGATGACCAAGTCTGCCGCTGAGTTCTCGAAGTTAGGGAAAGTTTTGCGATCACGTTGGGTGGATGGGCGGTGGGTGGTGAAATCCTGGAGAAACGTCACTCATAAGTACTTTAGCAGTGTCCCGTCCCAAAATCAAAAAAGGCGAGGTGCTTTCTGGAAAAAAATCAGATCAAGCTTGCGGCTTCTTCTAGTACGTATTCGCTTAGATCACCTCGGGATCTCACGCACGCACACACACGGTAACCGTTTGGATGACCTGTCCCATTTCTAAAGGCTGGCTAGTCGTCAAGTACCGAGGAACTGCACGAAATGCGAGTGGACCAGAGACTGCAGAGCATAGCTTCCAGTATCTTGCAACAACATTCTTCCTACACGCATCAATTATGTTCGAGGTCTGCATATACAATCTTGCACGACACCAAACAGATATGAGGACAGAATCCAGCTTCTCTCCCCAAATGACGTCCGATCTCTCAAGTAGCGCCGACGCGCGCACGAACACATATATACAAACTCGCATACATTTGCGGGTATACTCGACGGAGCAAGTGGTTACTTGTTACCACCTGGTCCGCATGAGTCGTACGGAGGCAGACCAACTAAACCTTCTTGGAAACCAGGTGTGCCTCGCGAGTAGCGTCATCAACCTCCCGAGCAGCCTCATTATCAACCTCAACAGCTTCCTTGATGTGCGTGATGCCCTCGCCTCTGGCGGAGATTTGTCGAGGGACATGGGCGGTGAACAGGTGGTCGTAGTCCCTCAAATAAAAAGCGGCCAAGACACCGGCAAGATTGACTGCTATCATCGAGTAGTAGACCCATGAATATGACTTGACCCGAGCGTCGACCAGCGCGTCCAGCACCTGACTCTGAATCGTGGGAGTTATGCCGGGAATACCAGCGATCGCGCTTTCGGTTCCTAATGCGGCCGTCGCGACCAGCTCACTCGAAGATGATTTTGGCAACCCGGCGGCGGTGGCAGCTAAGGAGACAAATGCAGCTATATAGTGAGGAAGCTTGTTCTGAAGGATAGCGAGATAAATGGCCGTGAATATGGAACCCCACGCGGTTCTAAACAATAAGAGAATCCCCATGCCATCCACCACTACGGCGTTAGCCCACGAAGTATTGTTTCGTCATGGGAGTGGGAGATAAAGTGGGACTGGAGAAGAAAATGAAAGAGGCCTACCAAAGACAGCTCCAATGTCGGCATCATTGGCGCTCATTTGCACCAGCCCGAGGGGGGTCAGCTCCATGATACCATCGGGAAACGTGGCGAAGGAGAAAAGAGCACTTTGCACTTTGTTGTCTCGGTTGGCGGACGCGAGAGCACCGGAGAATGCGCACACCAAGCAAGACATGACGACTAATTGGTATTTGACGTGCTTCAAGAGGCCGATCAAGGGGCCCCAAAGCCAGATGCCACCAATGATACCGAAAGCCACGGTGCAAGAAAGCCAGGCATTCTGTTTCCAATCGGTCGCGGCGACACCGTAAATATTAGCTACTTGCGAGGGCCGAATGATGGTCGGACCCACGTAAGCGCTGCCCGAGACGGAGGCTATGACGACCAGGCAGCTGAAACTTCGAACATCCTTGAAGAAGTACATAAGTACCACGGGGTTAGGGATCCGCGCATATATCTCCCAGAAGACGAAGGCGACGAGGCACGCGATGCCGATGATGATGAGGCTGAGAATCTTTACCGATGACCAAGGGGCCGGTTGACCGCCTCAGGAGATGCCGAGTAAAAGCGTCATTACACCGGTGGTGAGGAGGAAAGTGCCCACAAAGTCGATGCGCTTCACCTCTTGCCAAATCGTCCGCTTGCCGCCGTGCAGCAGTTGGAAGGTGGGGGCGTTGTAGAAGAGATACTGGAAGATGGTGGCCACGCCCATCAGAATCAAGTAGATGTAGTAAGTCCACCTCCAACCAGGATCGTCGTTGATCAGTTTCAGGGCGATATAGGCACCGAACCCCACCGACACCATACACGGCAAGGTGACGAAGGACATGGAAGCAATCTTGTATCGATTGGGAACGACCTCGCCCATGGTCAGGCCGTAGCAGGTATGCACGCCGCCCGAGAGTCCCAGAAATACCTGTGATGTTTATCAGCGACTGGCTTCGAGAAAAGCAATCTCGATCTGAGTATGAGGAAAGGTGTTTCCATGCTAAACGTACGTTGGAATTTTTCAATGTCCTCCAGCGCACACTCATCATGCTGAGAGTGGGCAAGCTCGAGCTTTTGGATGTCGGTGAGTCCTTCATGCGGACGACCCTGGGAGGGCTGAATTTCTGCCATCGTGGGCCACTAACTGACGAACTGATCGATTGATTGGTGACTTCCCTCACCACTGAGTTTTTGAACAAGAGTAAGAATCAAACGACGGATGTGCTGAGTTTGCAAAACATGAACGTTGACACCAACAGCTGAAGTCTGACGAGCGTCGTTATATACTAACCTTGACTTATATCAACAGTCATGGACACCCCGAGCTCAATGTATGAAGCCAAATCCTGGGGACCGAAGCCCCGACCGCGGAGTGCGTGGACATAAGTGGGCCAGAAGCAATTTGGTCAATCTACGGACCTCTACAGAGTGAGGAGTATTGGGGTTCTGATTTAGACGGTAATGCAATCAGTTCAGTGTGTTTTTCAACTGGCGTTTCCTCCCCCTTTCCGGAGACCCGCCGACACCTCCCACCTTTTAAGGAAACCATATCATATCGCCGCGGATTTATGATATCTCAAGGCCCTTCACCAGTCGCCCGATGCAATGTCACTTCTGCTAGCCGAGATGAAACCTACTCGGCCATTGTCATCGAACCCGCATCCTCCCCTCCCTCTCCCCCCAAAAGGGCCCAAACCTGGGAACGACTCGTTGGTCAGCCCGTGGAATCGCCTCACTCAATATCTCCTTTGAGGGACTGGTCTTAAGCTTGATAAGCGCAAGAAAAATTGTACCGTTACCAGTGTGCGGTAAAGTGGATTACCAAGAGAGATTAAGAGACGGGGCTGAACACGGAGAATCAGAATTACAATCGGGGAAATATTTTGATACTGATATAGGATTCATTCATGAAAGTCCTGCTGTGGAGCATTAGACATGAGATACAACACGGTCACATCATTTATTCTTTCCCCATATGTATACCTTCTGCTGGGTGGTTCTGCCTCCCTCCAAGATGACTGGACGGATAGAGACTCGAAACCTGCTCGGTATCATGCCCATCTAGAACGAATCCATGGCAATGCATCAACCCTCATTTCCCGAGCACGCTCTGCACTGTCTTTGTTGAACCCTTCGGTCATCGCTATCAACATGACACAGAATTGTGGAAAGTTGTGACCATTCTCGGACCATATTCCTTCCGCTTTGCAAAGGAGGCAGGCGGTGAGGGGCCAGGTCCTTGACCACGTCGATGCTTAGGCTACGATGTCTACCTTGGTGTTGGAAATGCCGTTGACCTCGGCATCCTCGACGTGCGTCTTGGTTGCCTTGACATCGGCTCCGTGCCCTGTAGTTGATATGTTCTGCAAAAAAGGCTGAAAGCCTGCAAAGCCTTCATTAATGACTCGATGGACAGTATTGTAAAAGTGGCCCATGCCACCAAAGTGAAAACGAATGGCTCTCTTCTTGCCCTCGACGTTGTTCCCGAAGAGCCACGAATTGGCCTCCTTGAACAGACTGCTGTCGATGACGTTCTCAGCAGCGATAGTCCATTCATCCTCGGCTTGCTTCGTGGCTTCGATGATGGTGCCTGCGCTTCCAGGTCTGGAGCCCGGTAAACGGCGAGCCCTCTCTGCTTCCGCCAGTAAACCAGAGATCAGCTCAGTATAAGTCTCGACCACCGGAGGATAATTGGCAAAGGGACCCAGCGGCCCGCCGATCATCAAGAGGTTGGGGAACTCAGGCACAGATGCTCCGAGGTAAGCGGATGGGCCCCGTTCGCGGGCATCCCAATATTCCTGCAAGCTCTTACCTCCTCGGCCACGGATGCGAATGCGGTTGTAGTTTCCATCAACAGCATCGAAACCTGTCGCGAAGACAATGACATCGAGCTCGTGGAAGCCGGCGGTGGTTTCAATACCATTTTTTCGAACTGCGACAATGGGTGTCTCTCCAATATGCACAATGTCCACGCCGGGCTTGTTAAATGCATAGTAATAACCATTGTCGCAGATAGGTCGACGTACATGCAGCTCGTTCGGTTTGAGCATGCGCGCCTTTTCTGGATCCTGCACGATCGAGTCGATCTTACTCCGGATGAAGTTGCACGCGTGCTCGTTAGCCACCTTATTGAAACCAATATCGTTAAATCCACCGTAGTAGAAACTGAAGCCATTGCCTCGTTGCCACAAGTGCTCCAATATTTTCTCCGCTTCTTCTGGCGGGACTGAGTCATATGGCCGGTTCGACTCAAACAGCTCCATCCCTACATAGGACTGCTTGGCTCTGGTAAAGATTGTGTGGTAGTTGTCATTGGCCCACTGCCGATATCCGGAGGAAACTGGTCCGTCTCCACTTGGCACACTATATTGGGGATGGCGCTGAAAGGAGACCAGGGACTTGGTGTGGCCTGCAAGAGCGGTGATGACCTGAACACCAGTCGAACCGTTGCCAATGACACCCACACGCATTTGAGAGAGGTCTAAGTCGGCTGGCCAACGGGAAGTGTGGACTCTCCGGCCTTTGAAAGTCTCCAAGCCTGGTATCTTAGGATAATTCGGGGCAGAGAGGACTCCCAATGCTGTAACGACGTATCGAGCATCGATGGTCTCTCCGGTACTCAGACTAACATTCCATCGTCCAGTTTCTCCGTTATAAACAGCCGAAGTGAGTTCGGTCTGGAACTGAATGTCCTTATATAGGTCGTGTTTAGTCGCAACGTGCTGGAAGTATTGGAGGATCTCCTTCTGCTTGAGGTAGTGGTCGGACCAGGGGTAATTCTGGAGATCGTCTTTATCCCAAGAAAACCGATATATGACGGACTTCGAGTCACTCATAGCGCCGGGGTAGCGATTCCAGTACCACGTTCCACCCACATCGCTAGCAGTATCAATGACTTTGATTGTGTAGCCCTCGTCTCTTAGGTGCTTCAGAGCACAAAGGCCGCCAAAGCCGGCCCCAATCACTAGGATATCAAGCTGCGAGGGCAAGGCCATTGCGACTTGCTTCTCAGAGTCGTTCTTGAATGAACCAAAGGAAATGATGAGGTGAGATGGTGAAGCAGCGACTTTTGCAGGGACGAAAAACTCCACTCAGAAGAGTGCCATTTCGTAGGTTTATAAACTGTTGATCCGATGGATAGTCCCCGATGGAAGACACATTCCAAGACTTGGTTCAAGGAACACCACAATTCATCCCCCTCGAGCCGCGCCCTAGGCTAACTACCTACACTGATGTTCCCGATCGGCCTCAATGGTTTCATTGACCAAACATAGTATCGGCTGATAGCCGACTCAGATGTCCCCATCCCAGGGAACCCCCGGTGAGGGCGGGGACGGCGGGCCCAGAAAGAGGGCGGCTATTGGCTCCTCGGTTCCGCTCAGCGATTGATTCGACATTGCAAATTAGGTGGCGGTTGTGGGTCCCTCGGGCCAGCCGTCTGAAAGTAGAGGGTATCGGGGTAAACCCTGAACCTAGGTCTTTGAGAAGTCGGCGATATGGCAATGTGACAGGAATGACAACTTTTTGCTCGCATCCAATGAGGGACTAGGAATGAGAATGGGCTAAATAACATTTGGGCATGAAGCCGTCCGAGACCTCGTATCGGAGGTCTGTAGCAGCAACGATGGTGAGCACCTAACCCCAGGTATGTTCTCGGTGATGATAAGATGAGTCCTGCAATCGAGTGAGAGACCGACCACCTCATTTCCATGCCCACCTGGTCAGGATCGAAGCGTGGAAAGAGACAGGTCTGGGTCCTGAAATAGCCGGAACAATTGGCCCCTCCTTTCGTAGCGAAGGCTGGAGATTGTTGCTTCGAGAATAAATCAAGTGACAGAACCACTGACGGTCAGATACCCGTGTTTAAAAGGAGTAGATTCAGCTGAGCCTTTGATCGGCGACCATTTTGTTGATTTACCCTCCTCTGCGGCAAGCCAAGTGATAGTTGATTTCCAGAGACCTCAAACAGTCGACTTGAGCAAGTCATGAAGGAAAGCAGTGAAGTTCAGTCACCAAAGGAAAAAGTAGTCATTACTCAAGGATGTGTCGAGTCCGATGCTGGTTGGTGACATGCCAATCCAGCCCAGCACCCATACGGTGCAAATGCATCAGTTAAGGAGTCTTCGAATATGTTTTCGAAAGCATCGAAATCCAGTTCCTGCGCCCAACAATCCTCAGGCATGATTCCCACGTGGGAATCTACTGTCTGCGACTCCGTGGCGCCCATCGAAGCACGCAAACTATGCAGCATCGGGCTCAGCAGACTGTCCAAACCATTGCTGGCAATATCAGATGTGCCCTCGCCGGACCGTAGGGTCGCTTGATCTGATAGCCGAGCAATCGGGCCACTAGACTGCGGCCGGCTACCATATGGCTTTCCACCTGGCGGACTACACTCAAAGCACCGATCGCGACCGGTCAAGCGGCGAAGAACCTTGTCAAAGACTCGCAGGATCCAACCAGCTGCGGGCCACAATTTCGAGAGCTCGCTCAGCGCCAGCATGCACTGCCTAGCTCGATTTTCTGCCAGCTGACTGCTTACCGGCTGTCGACAACGAATTACAAGGGAGTGGATTGAAAGTGCACCAAACAAGGTCGGGATTCTGAAAACCATCTTCGTGTCAGCCCCCTCGACCTTGGACTCAGATCTTTAATGGTAACTCACATATGTACTTGAGCATATCGGAGAGTGCCGGAACTCAGCAGGTCTTCAGCAAGGCGAGTAACGGCATCGGTGCTACTTCGTACCGTTATTTCTCGCTCAGAGTCTTGCCGAGTTACACTGTCGATGGTGCGTGGTCTGCAGAACAGAATGAGAGCATTGCTGCTTTTAGATTAGCCGGAGGCCACAAGATGTACAGAGGCACGTACTGATAGCTCAAGTGTAGCATGCAGGCCCAGAAACCTGGTTCTGTGGACTCCTTGAACGGTCTTTGAAACATGTCCAGTGGAAGGGCACACTGCCATTGTTGAAAATCAGCAGCAAGAAGCTTGGATGCTTCATCATCCCACGCACGCCCAGGTGTATATCCGATCGATAGGACCCGACCCACTTAACTGCAATCAGCGTTTTCATATGTGGTGAAAGGAGGGCTAACGTACGTAGAAATGCCAGGCGGACGAGTTCGACAAAATATGAGACATGGTATGCTTCCTGTGTGCCGAACAACTCTGCCTGTACGCTTGAAGGATGTTGATCTCGGAAGTCCTCCTCAGTCAGCATTTTGACGTCACAATCTTCGTCGCGAATTCGTGAAGGTCGCCCTAATGAAGTGGCTATGTGTCGATCACGTGTCTGAGATGGATCAGTTTGTGGCCACTATCGTGAAATACATTGAATCATGTGCGCGGGCGGGGCAAGGTATGATGAGATTCTCACTGACATAGATTGACCACCATATTCTCTTCCACAAGGATCTCCGCTTCGAGCTGAGGTTTGATCGTGCGGTTCTGTGATGGCGGTTAACCAAGGGTCTGCTATGACATATGTCTCGGACTAGAATAAGCCTACGTGCGGTGCAATCCGAGGCCTTGGGCAAGGCTGATGGCGGCGCCGAGCCAGAACCAAGAATCTTTTTGATCTTCCGGGTATGCCCACCAGAAGGAGAGCAAGAAGAGGACAGACGTCAAAGTAACTTGATCCTGCTCGTAATCGGCATCATACAATGCTTTGGCTCGTTTGTAGAACGTCTCCCGGGCATGAAGTCGATCGGGCAACCCTGCTCTCGCAAGGAGAGATTCGTCGCACACCGTCGTTGCAAGAAACATCAGAGTCTGAAGAAGCAACAGCGATGATTGATCTTTTTGATACTGTGCGGCAAAACCGGTTCGATCGAGGACTGGAAAGCCAGGATAAATGTATTTGAAAAAGTTCCGGATTAATTCGTCACGGATCTCCTTCTCGGGCAGGTCCAGCGCACCCGCAGCTCTCAGCCTTTCAATGTCATCCTGATTGAGGTGGGAGATCGGGAACCCCCCGACTTTAGTAGGGACAGGGTGGTGTAGTCGGCCAATCGGTCGTCTCCCATCAAGACTGCAGATGGTGTTGATGATGAAGCCCATCGGTAACGCTTCGCCAAAGAACAACATACGGGCTTGGTCCGGAACAGAGTTAGCATTTTGGGCAAGCAGTTCCGGCTCTGTCATGCGAGCAAAGAGCATTTCTGGACCATCAACTTGTGCAAGGGTTTCTTTCTCATTTGTGGTGGTTGTGGTCGTGGTCACGGTGTGGTTGTCCTGGACTTGACCTTCATTCGCTCGGGGACTAAACAGTATCGGCTCTGAAACACTGCCTGACACAGAGACTGACGGCGCCGCGGCATCCGTTCTCCCTCTGGAGAACACGGTTGAGCGCGCGGTGTACTGCGTCTTTGTCACGTTGCTTGTACGGCTCGACGCTGAGTCGGTCTTGTCTTTGGGGTTGGATCCTCGGACGTACCTGCAGCTATGTGAGGCCTATAGCATCTATAGCCAGCTTGATGATCACCACTTACTTTCCACGCTTTGAACTGATCAGTTCACAGGGGACATTTCGTGTCCGGCACTGCCAACATGGCTTTTGCTGCATCACATCACACTTGACACGACGTGCATTGCAATGTTTGCATGCCGTTCTTGCCCTCGCACCGGCAGATTGAGAGGCTGAAGGTGACTTTGGCGGCTCGGTTTGAACATGTAAGTTGGCCTTGCTGCTGTCTGTCATCGTGGGATGAGTGATTCGACGTTTCGGCCCCAAGATCTTAGGTTGGAGCTTGAAGAAAAAGCAACGAAGGGAGAGGAGGTGGGCTCTTTCAAACCCGGCGTAGCAAAATGTTCGGAAGAATTGGCCTAGAACAAGGCTCTAGAAAAACCCTCGGGTGGCAAGCGAAGAGCGCTCCACTCCCACTATGGAGACGTCGTAAAGTATAGTACGGCTGACTTTTCCATGGAGGCCCCCAATCCCGAGGACGGAGCCCTAATAGTCTACTCAGTTAGTTATTTCAAATTTCAAGTCTACGTAGCTGCTATTTAGCTTGCTGGCACATGAGGAAAGCATCAAAGATACGGCTTGACAGCCAGCCATCTTGTGAGTTGGGTAACTACATAACTCGAGTTAGGACTCCGAGATTCCGAGGTATATCTACCCGCAGAAACACATGCGAGCCTGGACGGCAAACGGTATGCGAGTTCCCTGGCAAGTACCTATACTCAAGATAGCCTCATATGTTCAGAAGGCAGGAGTATGCCTCTTGCATGGGTGAAACGAATACGAGTTCCGTCGCTCACTGGTAGACCTGCCCGAAATGCTTCGCCGCCACCTCCAGGTCATGCCCAAAGATCAATTGCGCGTTGAACAGGCGTTGCAGCCTCTTAATCATGGCCGAACTCTTAATCCACGCCGTATGATCTCGAGCCAGCCAGCCCTGAGGATGGCTTTCCGTGTAGTTTTCCGCCGCGTGGAACTGATCCGTAGTCCAGATGAAGGTGCCCGAATTCTCCAGGTTGACCTGCATGATCACCAACCCCGGCGTGTGGCCTGGACTGTGGTGGAGAGTGATGCCCTGGAATAAATCGAGATGGGTATCGGTGAACGTGCTCCAATTCAGCTTGTCAAGACTAATATAATGATGTTGGTAAACGCCTCGATCAGCCCCCGTGCCAACTGCCCAGCAGGCGTGTTTGAATTCCTCCTCGTGCACATAGATGGGTACATCAGTCCCTACAAAATGTTCCAGACCTCCCGCATGATCTAGATGAAGATGTCCCATGATGATTGCTCGGACGTCTCGTATATCGTTGCCCGTTTCTCGAATCGCCGCTGGTAATTTTTGTGATTCCCGATATTCGACGCGTGGGAACACGTCGGTCAGAGGAGCGTCCCATTCCTACAACAAAGAGCAGAGCAAGATCGCGTTAAAAAGCTGAACCTCGTAAGATGGACAGGTGGTGAAGGTGGGCTGTCGGGTGTTGTGGTCAAGACTCAACGTACAGAATCGACATCTTCAGCGCACCCAGTCTCGAACAATATAAGTCCCAGTCCAGGATATTCGATCAAGGCCGCGATACAGATCATGGTGCGTCTCTTGTTCTCGGGATTTTTCTTGCTCAAAGTACTGGTATTACCTCCTCGGAAAAACCTACGACCCACAACATCGATTTTGAATCAGTCATAATGCTCACTTCTCACTAGCAGAAGGAAATGTGGGCATTGGGCTTCACTCACCATCCTTCATCAGCCTCCAGTCGTCCCAAATCCAATAAATGCATCTTTGTTCCCGGCGGACAGTTCAAAGCCGGAATACCGGCTCTCGGGAGCCATGCCAGAGCACCTTGACTGGAGTCCAGGTTCGTCATCTTTCAGATCAAGCAATGCCAGACGTGTTCACTGGCGGAGGAGAGTATTTGCGAAAGTTGGGATGGCAATTCGAAGTGTCGAACCCGCGCCTGTGTTTTCAGGATCGAGTCACAACCTTAGCCAATGACACTGTGGTTGGAAGGCTGGAAGGTTTGGGGGAAGCAATTAGCCACAGTATATTCTTGTGTTTTGTGCCATCGCTATCGTTCTCTGCTTGCGTGTCTTCTTTCCAGAATGCATTCATCAAGTCACCGAGAGCATCACCAGCCAGACCACGGTCCGCGGCATACTGCCGAGGTAACTGCCATGGGGTGGAGGCATGCTGATTGTTGACATTCTTCGACGGGAACAAGGTGATGAACACGTCGGAGTCTGGGCTCAATACACATTGGCCAATCACGGCTTGAGGGGAACCGCAAGAGGACTTACGGATGTCTACGTGCTCCACATCCACCAGGGGACTTCTATGAACTGCTAATCAGACCAACTAACGAATATTGGTTAGTGGCTGGTGATGGCCCCGTGTGCCTTTCGGAAATCATCTCGTACTTGCACCCATATCGGCTTTATGCTTGACTTGAACATAAAGTCAAGGGAGGCTAGATATCTACAAGTGTCGCATGGGGTCTCCAACGCCATCTGGAGAACACAATCCAAAATGATCCACGTGAGACACACCATGGCACCCCATTTGAAAACCGCCATCGTGACAGGTAAGGAGCTTGCCTCTCTCTCCTTTGCATGATGGCTCGACAGCTTGATGACCAGCCTCACAGGTGCTTGTAGTGGCATGGGCCTGGCCCTAACACAGCATCTGCTCTCCAAGCCGGATTGGAAAGTCGTGGTGGCGGACGTAAGGCCGGAGCAATATCGAAAGATCGAATCAACGCTGAATCCGGAGCGGCACATCTTTGTGCACGCCGACGTGGGGTCATGGGAGTCACAAGCCCAACTGTACCAGAAGGCTTTCGATTGGAGTGGCGGACGCCTGGACTTTCTTGCCGCAAACGCAGGAGTTGTACGCGTGGAACCGCTGGCCGTCACCACCATCGGTGATCTCGACAGCAAGCCGACTAAGCCGGAGATGCTCACCACCCAGATCAATCAGATCGGCGTCTACTATGGCTTGTTGTGGTTTATCCATTACGTGCGGCGATCCAAGGAAGCCTACGCTGACAAGAATGGCGACTACAAGCCTAAAGCAGTCCTGATGTCGTCTTGCACTGCCATCTACCCCTTCCCCTGCGCCGTTGAATACGCCATGACCAAAGCGGCCGTGCTGTCACTGACCCGCAGCACCGCTCACTTCCTATACGAGGGCGACGGCATCGCTTTGAACTGTCTGATGCCGAATTACGTCAATACCCAGAACTACTCGGATGAAACTTGCGCCAGATGGGGCCCCGATTGGTTGACACCCTACTCTACCATTCTCCGGGCATACGACGAGTTGATCTCTGAAGACGGCACTGTGGTTCAGGACGGCAAAAGTTCCGGAACGCCAGGCGTCATCAAGGTTGGTCAATCAGTTGAGTGTTCAGTACTCAATCTGCACTATAGACACGCGCAGCCTTTTGTCGATGAGAAAGCTGAATTCGTCATTCTGGAGAGCAGCAAGCCGGAAGGTGAATGGTTCAATACCTTCTTATCCCCTATGACCAGGTACAAAGCCACAGCTACCGTCCAGAACTGAGCTCTCCGACCACGAAAAATCTCTGAGCGATTTGGATAGTATCTGGTGACGCTACTTGCCCTCAGAGATTGAATGGACCCATCACTCTTGAGATGGTCAGAGGAAGGACTCTGTGGGTGGCTGAACTCTCCTGCAACTAAAGTAGCCTCGCCTCGCCACCAAAGGTATTGGGGACGTCTGGATCAAAAAGGAGGGTCACTATAGCTAAGCTGATCGTACAAAAATGAATAATCATAGGTAACACCCTGGCCCCAGCTTCGCCATCCGAGTTCGGCAGGCTGCGTTTGAAATGATGTGTCCATATTCAATTCTTTGAGGCGCGAATCCATGGAGATGGCGGTGCACATGATATGATCCGAACGACCGCCCAAGTATCTCAGGGCTTCAATGCAACCCGATGCATTTTCGATCAAATCTAGAATATTTGTGTTTGTCCTGAGCCAGACCAGCTGATCAGGATCGAGACTGGGCTCTTTGGTGCACGCAATCCAAAAGAGCAGAATCTCACAGGACCTCGTGATACTTTGGTAGAGTACCTCCGACCATGGCTCGGTAGTCAGTGCACCTTGGTCAGCAAAGAAAAAGAACTTGTCCTCATGTGCACAGCTCATGCTGCAAAAGTCGGGCAGGATTGCCACGCTCGCCACTCTCGATATGGCATAAGTGTTATCTTTTCGAAGGCCCCAAACCAAGGCCGACGATTGGCGCAGCGAGCGCTGAACGGATTCAGATTGGCCGGTCTCATCAATAAGTTCGATATGACGAGCCAGAATCAGGCATGCCAAATGCCAATGACTGAATATCATGAGATACCATGACTTGACCTTCAAGGAAAGTTGGGCAAGGTGAACCCTACAATCCTCGAGAAATTCGGCATACTGCTTCGTCACATATTGGTAGATTTGGCACATTTCCCCAATGTGTTTTTCGAGGTCGTACGGGGCCGAGGCACTGGCTGTACTGGTCTGTAGGGTAGGTAACCTCCGCCAAAGAAGGTTCTTTAGTGCGAGGACCTCCTGCAGCACTCGTACCGCCACCTCGTCCGTCCATGGCCATCGTGGAGCCGTCATTCCAAACTTACAGACCGATTCGGGAGCCAGAGAATCCCACATGCTCACTGCTCGATTTGCACTGAACACCGCCTCCGAGGGGGAATACTCTGACGGCTTCACATCCTCGATCTCAAAGATGGATTCCTGGTCGGGAATCACTGGAAGCCGGTCTCTCATGACTGCCGTTGTGGTGTCGCACATGACTCCGAAACGAAACATGACACTGAAAGCCAGATAGCCTTGCCGAGGAATGGATTTCGGTAACACGAACGATCTCCGTGGAATGGAATCGGCCGCTTCTTTCGCCCTTGCAACAATTTCTCTCTTCCAGGAGAGAAGTTGTCGGACTGCAAGTACGGTATGATCAAGAGGACTGTGAGCCCCAGGCGACCGGGGTGAAGTGGACTTATGGTTAGTTGGACTCGTGCGACAAGGGTCCTTGTCGGCAACCCGAGGTTCGCGAAACCATGAGAATAACAGCTGGGCGAGGATCACTTGAAACGAACTGAGACCCAGACAGCTACGAAGCGCATCTTCAGCCTTGCGCGGCAATTCTTGTTGCAAAGGGGATTGGACTGCTCCTAATTTTCCCCCAGCAGTGTGAATGGCCCATTGATCTGTGAATTCTGCCGACTCGGCTTGGTTTGGCTGAAGCCATTGGCTGGCAAACGCCATGATAGCGTATGTGAAAGCATTTGAAGCTTTGTCACTGTCTTTCTGACTGAGAGGTTGTCTGCGAAGCGGGTCGAGCATCTTGTCGAGATTCTTGGCCAATTGCAAGAAACTAAAGCTCCCACGCAGCGGAGTGTGGTCTTGCATATATCGCCAGTTCCATCCTTGAAAGTAAAGTGAAGGGATGTTCTCAAAACTTTCGAGGTATATTTGGAGGAGCTTTTCGCAAATGAGACCTTTGGTGTAGCTCTGTACTAGCTGGAACTCTTGGCTACTGGCTTCTGCTTCCCTCGATGTAGTGGAAAGGTCTGTTGGGAAGTAATGGACAGGCTGGTAGATCGATTGATCTGCTGGAAATGAGCCATGAAGCGCGTCTCGGATCTCTGCGGCATGGCCTAGACCTACATTGGTCGTTGTCACGTACTCTTCTGATCTTTCTATGCCCTTAGTAATTTCCGCGGACAATGTGTAGTCGAAAAATGGTAAATGGGCGCGCAATGATGATGATGGCGGTTCCCAGTTGTCAAAGGTCATCACCGCCTTTGCCTCCTCCACCCTTTTCGACAGTAGGAAGCCTTCTCCACCAACGTCAGAGGTCGGAATTTCGGCTGGACTAGCCACTAGCCAATGAAAAGATTGAGGCGCGCAGTCAAATTTGTCAGCGGCTGTACCCAACATATTGCCTGTCCGGGGAAGTGAACCATGGTCAATCGCTAAATCGGTGGAGCTCACATCCTGTGCATAATGGCAATCTCCATGGCAGGAGGCCGGTTGAATTGGAACGGCTATGGGCATGTCCCCTGGCGGTCTCGCAGGCTGTGGACGCTGACGCGGCATCCTGAGAGGTTGCAAATCTTGTTTGTAGTGAACGAAATCGTAGTCTCTGGAGAACTTTTGTTTCAGCCTTTCCGGTAGTGATCCACGCGGGAGTTGCTGGAGCCAATTGAATGTGCAATTTCTTTTCGATTTCTGGCAGCTTGAGCAGGCCACCGCCTGTGCGGCACCACGCTGTAGCGGATTTGCGCCATTTGTCACCGCGTCACAGGCCCGTCGACCTTGGCGGCAACGGTCGCAGCTCTGATATTGCTTTCTCAACCTCGGCATTGGTTATGCGTCCTTGCCGTCAACATGCATGTCTCAACCTAGGCAGTTGACTACCGTAGGATCTTGCGCTTGGAGGAGGGAATAGGGCAGAAGCACCTTTAGGTAGTTTTGGAAGGTTGCCGAGGAATAAGGCTCAACCTAACTCACCACGTCGCCACCCCTCGCTCGCCCCGTACTTTCGGTCCAAACCGGGGAAGCTCCACGTCATAGGCATATCACGTGCCACGTTTGTGGTTTTCTCTGCGTCAAGATGCGGTTCCACTAAGACTGTCATTGGCTCGATGTCGATGCCACCAAGAATGTGGGACGCGCCAAGCTCTTTAGTCAGGAACTCTTTTTCGATTCAGTCTCGAATGATGGACGATGCTGTCCCGCCAGAGCGATAATTGGCCGATCAGGTTGTGTGACTACCTTCGGCAACTTTCAAAGGATGGGAGGCAATGCGTGATGGCTGACACAATACACCCCGGCAGGATCGACACCAAGAACTTTCACAAAGCAAACGCCCTTGCTACTATAACTGCAAAGGTGACGGATATTGTGGACGTCAGATCATCTACTCTCCTAAGCGGCACTGGCGCTGAACAATCGACAGAAATGTGGACAGCGGAACCTGCCCTCAAAGTTGTCTCGTTGGCTCTCGCGGTGTGTCCGAGGGCAAAGTACAGTACCGATTAATGGGCAGTCTGGCGAATCTATCTACTGATGTAGATGAAATGTAGATAGACGCCAAGACTGGGGTCTAATCGGGATAAGGTAAGGATATTTATATTTCCTCAACCGTCACAATGGTATTTCCAGCCTAGTACTGTACTGTCACTTCCTAACACGGTTACCCTTATTCAATGTCGGCAGGCAAGTTCTGCAGAATAAACCCTCGTACAAAGCAGCGAAACAGGCAGCTATCGATAGCCGAATGCCACCTAACGCCAATGAGTCATCAAGCCTGATGGAGGATAGAAAGGGCACGATAGAGGAGCATATTTTGGCTTCTCATCTATAATCCGTCGGTACTAAGATGCCTCCCTTGGACGCTGCAGCTCCTGGTAATAAGTAATCGAATTAGCATCGACTCAGGCTCTCACCAAAGACAGGCGGATTTGCTTTAATCTTCATGCCGTACGGAGATGCTCCAATGTACAGAGACACACAAAGGCAACATATCGTTCTACCTGGGCGGGAAGACATCGACAGATGACAAGTCCTGGACCCCGAATCTGACAGCAGTCCGGGCGACGATACGGTTTGCCATCGCAACAGGACGACTTGATAACACCACCTGATGAATCCACCATCCCCCTATCACCATCATTTCCGACGCCTTATATCTCGACTCGTGCCGGGAAAGCAGGCGCGCTTCAGCTGCCGAGGATAGGATGCTGAACACTTGAAGAATCGTCTTGAAGTCAGACTGCCACGGTAAGACTACTAACATGAGACTCCGTCAAGACATAGCAAGCGAGTGGAATGGCACAGTGAAGAGGAGATATACATTATATGGGCTCTAAGGAGACTAGGGCATATCTTAAGAAATGTATTAATAGATTAGCTTTAGGTTGCCCTTTTGGCTTTGCCGCCGGGCGTAATAGATTGTGTGTGTGTGTGTGTGTGTGGAGTGACATTGACATGCAGTCGCAACGTGTTTTGCCACTGATGATCCTCCAGCACATCACGCAAGTATTTTCAATCGTCCAACAAGAACTGCCCCACTACGGCCATGTACCCTTCCGGCACCTTATAATTGGCAAGATGAGAAGCAGTGGGAAACTTGTGCCCCTGAACATTCGGAAGGTTGAACAAGAATCTCGCGATTATCCTGCAAGCGCTGAATCAGCGACGTCTCATGTCGGGTTGAAATCATACGTACTCGTCCGTGATGGTGTAGTACTCGCCGTTCAACAACACCTTGGGCACGTTGATTCCGTGTACCTCAGTCGCAATGTTCCACTTTTGGAGATTGCCTGTGCACGTGAATTCAACCGTCCCCATCATGGTAGATATACGGTGTCGTCCTTCGCCGCTTCTTCGAATGTGTCGACGACATCCTGGGCCCACGACAGCGTACGGCAGATGAATCATTTCTAATACTCGAACGTAGCTCCTTTGTATTCTGGGTCATCGTAAGTCCCGTCTCTCTCATGTCTGTCAATCTTCTCGTTGACCTTGTGGGGCAATTGTCTGCGAGGGTTCTGAGATGCCTGCATGTACAGCTTGATATCCACGGGTCCACCGTGGTTGATGATCCTTGTATGCTCAAGATAACCTCGAATAGCCAGTACTATCGCCAGCGTGCCTCCCCATGATGTACCGGAGACATCGAAATCATCGGCAATTCATAGTTTGTCCACCAGATCCTCCAATTCTGCCAGACACAAGTCTAGCGTCCACAAATTATAGTCAAGTCGCTTCTCACGGAGATATGTGGATTTCCGCACCCGACTTGGTCGTAGAATACTGTTGGGATGTTGTATCGTGGGTCAGTGGCCAGTTGCGAGAGATTCACCATACCATGGTGAGCTAGTCCTTGTCCGCCATGAATTGCCACCAGCGGTCGATGACGGGCAGGATTCTTCAGGTTACCACAGATTCGATACCATGTTTTGACTGGTTGGTCCAGAGTTTTGTACTCGAATGACATTGTGCCTTCAATACGTTACGGCAGAGGAGGTGGGCATGGTAAATGCTTCGACGAGGGGCTGATCTCAACACAATGACTTTGCACCGTGCGGTTGTGCAATAACGACGACTTATTTATGCAACCCCTAAAGTCTCACAGCGAAGCAGTGGTTTCGTGTGTTTGCCCGAAATCTCGAAAGTCAAGCGTCATTCCTTCTGGCATGGTTGCATAAGCCCATTGAACCAACAGCCACAAAAGGAAGGTCGATAACCGGCCTTTGTCTACAAAGCTTCGTATTTAATGCTGGGGTGCTTGAAGGCGGTAGTCAGCGACCCTTTTGTCCGAAGTCAGGTCATGCGTCCGTGGTTTATAGCCCATGCGATGTAATGGAATGTGGTGGAAGTAGTTTCATATAGAGCGCAGAGGGGCGATATATATTGACATGGGTTTACATCTGAAGAGGACAGAGCCTGACAGTAAAATCTGGACACCTGCCTCCCAAAACTCATAGTACACACTGATTGGACAGAGGACTCGCGAACGAATCAATGGCTACGGCAATATGGTGGGGACTTGGGGGCTTCAAAACTCGGAGAGCTGGGTAGACGTGAAGATGACTCCCTTAGGCGAAAGGGTTGAATATGCTTATTTACGGATCTGTCGATCCTTGCATGCCGATGTCCCTCGGTAGCTTCGTAGGCGACCCGGCGATCCGGTGTTGCCTTGCGAAGAAACACTTCGAACTGAAATTTGGGCACAGTATCGAGTGCAGCTCCCTCTGCACTGATCCTGATCACGGTGCCTGTTCATTCTTTGCTGTTCTACAGCTGTCTCTGATGTATATTATTACCGCGCCTCGTGCATTGGTGCCGGCATATATACTGGGATATCATCGGACGGCTACTTGCGGCCACGCGGGGAGCCAGGACGGTTATCTTCAACGAGGATATTGGACGGTGTTGGTGCTGATCAAGAAGCGCAAAATTTTACTCCTCTTCCCGGCTTATCACTGGTATTGATGGCCGAGTAATCTCCTTGGACATCAGTTGGAACAGGTTCTCACGCGGTCCTCATCGTCGGTATACTCACACCAATAGACCTGATAGACTTGTCGTCCAATTAGTATCTCGCAACGACCCACCACGGAATTACAGCCAATCCTGGCAGACCATAAAGTGAACTATTACCCCGTAGCAGTGTAGACCAAGAAACCGAATCTACCCTTCGAACCCCAGAACCCCGGAGTAAAGGTGAACGTGACCACTGGTGGGCCGAAATAGAGTGTGAGTGCCTCTTCCAGAGGAGGGAAATGTTAGGCGGGATGCAACTTCTAGGTAATCTAAATGTCAGGGGTCCAATATGGTGTATGGTCGAGTCTGACCTCGAGGACTATGAGGCGGTTTACTACCTGTTTATATAGCAAAAGGAGTGGATGTTCTCCGTCTAGTTGAGACGTTTCTCGCCGCAACACGAGACCTAGAGGAGTCGCATCATAGACATGATAAAAGGCCTTAAAAAAGACCTGTAACAGAGGCCTAGGGAGTAAAACAGGAGTACCTAAATGGGTTGTGAAAGGAGCGCCTTGAGGCCTAGGAATAGGCTTCAATTTGTAAAGACCGTTAGGCAGAGTACGCCGCATGGGAGGCTCTTGGCCCTCTAACAGGAAAAGACTTGCCTGGATCCAACCATTATGGAAAGATTGCGCACTAGCAGAAAGACCTGGGCTTTGATGGAGGCATGTCTTGCCTATTTTGTTCTCTCAAATAGCAATGACAGAGGTGGCAAGAATGAGTGGGAGAGTGGGTCACGTGTTGTTCCCCGGACTTGCGTTCTTGCCACATTCACTCTGCGACCCTGCGACTTATGGCCGTACTTGCCACCCTCACCACTACTGATTGAGTCTCTGACGACATTTCCGTTCATTTGAGCTGATAGCTAACCCATTCATCCACTCACCCACCTAATTCTCGCGTAATCGTATGGCGCTCTGGCCCAAGCTCGGCTACATGCTCTCATTCATTCACAATCTACAGCCATCGTAGCGAAGATATCACCATTACTTACTTATCGACTGTTGACGCCCATGTTTTCGTAGCACAATAGGCATTCCTGTTGCAGTTAAGGTGAGACTCACGACTGTCATGGCCATCTATATCGCTAGCAGTGCATAGTCATAGCGCTTCATCGCTGATCCTGTGTGATCTCCATTATTATTGCCTGGCTCCTTCCAACCTGATCAACCAATATATTCGGTCAAGTCACCGAGGTCTTTTACGTACTCTTGGAATCTGGTGTGTGCCGAGAACCGCCCAGAACCGGAAACACACCTCCGGACACGGTCATTCGGATACTCTTGACAGACAAACCCGGGCTGGGGATGGGCTCGCTTGGCTCACTTACCCCAGACATCAGCAACTTTCATATGGCACATGGACACAGTATAGACATCAGGATTCTTCAGGCCGAGGTTGGACCTTACATAACCCTCTCTCCATCGTATACGAGAAAGATCTCCTTCACTGCATGTTTGATCCAATCGAGATCTGGATCTAGGTGTGAACCGCCCAAAGCCGTTGTTGGACAGACATAGTTGGGTCGGCTACATCCGCTAGGACCACTTCAGTCTCTTCTTGTTTGCCGTTGCACCAGTCACCATCGTGACCAATATGGGGTCTGAATGTTTTACGGCCGCAACACCCCGAATCGCGCGGTCGACCAAATCTTGTCAGTCAAGTTTTGATGACTGTGGTCATAAAACAATTCGGTATTCTCCGGCTCAGAGCATGCTGTCAGGAATTGATTACAGGTATCCCGCAGTCATCGAATAAAACCGGTGCCCACCAGCGTCGAGAACCTAGTCAGCCTTTGATGACTAGTACTCGAGCAGCTCCTACCTAGATGGGCTTCTCATTGGCTTTAGACACATCGCGCAAAGTCAATACCTCCCCGCAGTAACTCCAGACCATGAGTTTCCCAGACGGCTTCTTGAGCCCCAGCTCCCCCAGAATAGGGCTGCCTCGGTGACTAGCTATACGAGTTTCGGCTTTGAGTCGAGTCACCAGGAGATATCGAACCATAACATTGATATAACACCACCTCGGCCTCGTTCAAGTACGCGCTTCTTGCCTGATCAAGGTCCGTAAGTTCGAAAGACAACAGTTCAATCTAGGCAAGAGGACAACAGAACCGACTCTCCTTGGACCAAGTTGCACCGCTACCATGGCCGATTCGGGTCTTCGACACCGTGGTCACCACGACCACAATCCTGCCGAGCTTACTGAACTTCAACGCCTCGAACTCGAGCACGCTCAGCGAGATGCCGGCGCTCTTGAAGATCTCCAGAACTCGGATGCCCTCGTCACCGATCAATCCGAGTTCAATGGACGGTATTACTTCCGAATGGCAACAGCATGTTTCTCTATCAGTATGGGTACTACTGGTTCATACTTCGGCTTCACCTGCCCGGCGTCTCTGCTGACCTACATCAATGAGGATATTGGTAAGCATCTCCCCGCCCAGTGGCAGTGAAGGGATTCAGTCTTACTGACTTGAACAACAGGACCCAGCAACAACGCTAGCTTGGTCTCCATCATCTGGACTGCTGCTTGTGCCATTGCGATTATTCTTTTCGGTCGATTATCTGATAAGTTCGGCCGAAGATGGTTTGTCGTTGGAGCTTCATGCATGGGTGTTATCGGAGGTATCATTGCCTCTCGGGCTCAAAATATGAATACACTCGTCGGCGCCAGTGTAAGTCTCTATTAGTCACTTACCGTGAGCGAAAGGGCGGTTTACTGAATCTTTCTAGGTCTTGATCGGTCTCTCTGGTGGTGTCCACACCTGTTATGGTCTGACCATGGGTGAACTCGTCCCTAACCGCTACAAGACAGCAGCCTTTTCCGCGGTTGTGGTTCTGTGTTTCGTTGGTATCTCCTTTGCGCCAATCATCGGTGGGTTCTGTCTTGGTGACACCGAAATCGTCATCTTCTCTTAACGTTTGAAATAGGCTTCAGACTCATCAAGCTTGGTCCAGGATGGAGATTCATCTACTATATCTACATCATCTTCATGGCTATCGCGACCATCTCGCAATTCTTCTTCTACAAACCGCCCTCATTTAAGCAGCTTCACGGTGGAAAGCGAACCATCATGCAAGAAGTCAAGCGTATTGACTTCGTTGGATTGTTCCTTCTGACCGCCGGAATAGTGCTCTTCATCCTCGGTATCTCGTGGGGTGGTCAACCCGTTCCATGGAAGTCAGCACAGATTCTCTGCCTTCTTATCATCGGCTTTGTGCTCTGTGTGCTGTTTGTTGTTTGGGGTAAGGTCTTCCCCCGATCCGATATACACTTCGTTAGACTGATGATATCGCTCAACAGAGATCTACTCCAACGTGCCGAATCCTCTCATGCCTATGTATTTCTTCAAAGATATCAAAGGATTTACCTGCTTGGCAATTATCGACGCGATTTCCGGAGCTGGATATGTTGCGCCTTCCGTTATCTGGCCTATGCGTACGTAGATGTTCATCTTCACTGTTTCGACTGCGAGGCTGACCTTCATCTCACAGAAGTCGCTAATATCTACGCTGCTGGTTCCAATCCTGTCGGCTGGGAAGAACAGGCATGGTTGACCTCAGCCGTAACATTCGCCATCGTCGGAGGTATCGTGTTCTGGGGAGCTATTCTGCCAATCATCAAGCATGTCAAGAAACAGATGATCTTGATGGCATTGATGGTGCTCGCCTTCTCTGGAGCTCTCATTGCCTCGAGCAGAGACAACAAAGGTCGAAATGCGGCATTTGCCTTCCTCTCCATGTTTGCCGATGGTATGCTCGAGATCACACCACTGTCATTGGTGCAAATTTCTGCCAACGATGCCGATCTAGGCACGGTCTTCGGTAAGTACTTGTTCGCCAACATGCCTACTAAGAACTTTGTGCTAACATGAAATTTCAGGAATCATCTGTCTCTTCAGAACTGTCAATGGCTCGATCTTCACTGCCATCTACCTAGCCATCTTCCAAAACACACTCCCTAAGGAAATCGCCAAGTTTATCCCCAGCGCCGCCGAGGCCGCTGGACTTCCCTCCTCATCTCTTGGTGAACTAATGACGGCTGTCGGCGTGGGTACCGCCGATGCTTTGAACGCGGTTCCTGGCATGACCGGCGGCATCCTAAATGCCACTCTCGATGCTCTTGTCGATGCTAAAACTGCTTCCTTCTCCTACATGTACTATGCCACCATCCCAGTCAATGTCATCATGTTGGGTGCAGTTCTTTTAATGAAGGACTACGACAAGCTTCTTACTACTCACGTCCCTCGACAAGTCTACGCCAATGGTGAAGGTGTTGAGCACCACGAGAAGTTCGGCGACGTTGAGGGAAGCCCCGCACACCCAAGCTCCGAGAAGGGACAGAACCTTGAGATTGAAGCTGCTGCCGCTGGCAGTAACTCCGACCGCGAAGATGTCCGCTAAATAGACATTTCGCCAGCTTTTTTCTAAGGTCCTTAATACTTGTTGACTATAGCCCTGCCTAGGTGCCTATGGGCAGGCACTCAGCCTTGCTAGCACAACAAGGAACAAGGCTGAGGCCCCTCACGCATGCGGGGTCAACTGGTCTAAGACAAAAAGGGTCTAGAACAGTGATTTCTAGGCATGAAGTCATGCTTAGAAATCAACTATTCTATCTCTTTCTATAGGTCTCTTTTAGGCGCAACTTAACGTCTATATAAAGAGACCTTCTCCCTACTATAGAGTTAAGTTTAGGCTGCGCAACGGGTAGAGTAATTTTTAAAAATATTTTTCGCTTAATTAAGTTTTACTATCTTTAGTATACTTATATACTATATTTAGTAATCGGGTAGGGTTTGGGTAAAGAAAAAAAGGGGTTTGGGTGCCAAGACCCTACCCGTTGCGCAGCCTAGTTAAGTTCTCTAAGCTTCTCACTCATTATATATCTATAGTCTCTCATTATATCTAAGGTTATATGCTACTCTCCGCTTCACTATCCACTAATAGCCTAGTCCTCTTGACATAGGTTAATCGCTAATCTATAGCTTTAGTGGAAGTAAATTATATATATAAATAATAATATTTCTATTTGTCTATTCTATATTAATCTTCATTCTAAGCTAAAATGTTTTGGTCACAAGATTAGGCGCATTAATAGTATATCTATTTCCTAAGCGATGCGCCTACGACTTAGTCGTTTGTTAGTCCTTCCTTTAATTCGCCCTTTTAACTATCTATTAACCGCCGATTCTTCTCGCCGATTCGGAAACAGTAGAAGTATATTTACTCACGGCCATACTTGCCATCGACTAATTTGACCGTTACGCGCTCCTAAAGGGAGATATCATTGGCGGGGGTTCTGCTGCACGATTACACTCCTGCGGGGTACGGAGTATACACGTTCTTGGGTTATGTTGAACTTATTCCACCCAATGTTGCCCTGCCTTGTAAGGCTACTCGGAGTCTCGAGAGTGCCTTCGACTACCTTAAGAGTACTGATATCTCGATATACTATCGCGCCTCCATGCTCCACGCCCTGACCGAAGTATCTAGGTCGGCCTTGCCTGAGGGCCTATCGTCCTGTAGCTTGTAGCGCTAGTATTGACTATTCTTCTTAAATTAGTGGTGGGTGCATACACAAAAGGATTATACGTAGGCTGCGTTAAGATCTGCGAATAGCTTCACATTGCTAGTTTACACAGAGGCAAGCGAAGTACAGCACTTTCGACGTAGCCAGGAGGAAATACTTAGTTCAGCGAACGCTTCACTATTCCGTATCTACTTGTATCCGTAGTCAGCCTCTTCATGCTTTCCATCCGTCTCATTCTTCGCATGCCTCTCCCTCTAGACGGGCGAACTCTACACAAGAAGTCGATCACTTCTTTAAGTAAATCATAGACCTATAGTTTAATGGAAGTTAGATAATATATTGAGAAGCAAGAAGATTGCCATCTTTTCTTTTTGGTCCATAAGATTATTTTGACACGTGCTTATTCAGGTGGCCTAAATTACCATAAGCTTTTTTGTAATCATTCCTCTCACATTGATATAGCCTTTCAATTTCCTCGGGTTTTCGACGGGGCCTCTTGGGCTGTTGTCATGTCTGGTGCAGGAATAGGCACTAGGTGGAGGCCAAATAGGATGTATTGTCGAGTCTGACCTCAATAACTAGGAGGTCGTCTTCTACCTATTTATATAGGCAAAAAGGAGTGAAAATCTCCGCCTGTTTGAGGCATTCCTCGCCGCGGCATGAGGTGAGGTTCTCGATAGACCTAGGTGGAGGTCCGTCGATAGTTGCCCTTCAACCTCACATAAGCGTTCCTTTTAACAGGCAGTGATATAGCTAAGTGAGTGACTATGTAAGACGGTGTAATGAGTGACAGATAGGCTAGAAAATAATGAGGGTGGTAATGAGAGTTATAAAGACCTAGGCGGCGGAGTATCCCGCAACTCAGCCCGCTCAACAGCTGTTCATTTAGCACAAAAACGAATCTCTAACAACCACGTATATCATCGTTTAGATTGCACCGCATACATATCGATCATCATTAGTGAATTTTTATCTTTAAGCATGGGTTATCAGCTAGGAGTGGCCCGTTCGCCATTGGGCTGTGAGATAGGTTTGATGTCGCGTGAGGATGTCGTATACACGCAGGCTTCGTTTGGTTGGAGGCCCGTCGTCAATCTGCTTTCAAGTGTTTTCCTTTCGACGAAGTCACCTATTCGTGTTGCCGCTCTTCTTGAATCTTCTTATGGGTCGCTCTTATGTAGGAGGAAAGAAGGTGAGAGAACTCATGGTGTGCGACCATTGTGACTGCTTCTTTTGCCGCGCGATCCGCTGCTTCGTTCCCCACATCACTGCTGTGGGCGGGGATTCAGTGCGGACGTACTTTGATTTGGCGTCCTCGTACCGCCTTTACCCGAACCAAGCATACGACGTACAGTCCCTTGACCGGATTTGTTGCGTGGGTTCCTGATTGCTTGTATGGCTGACTGGCTATCACTAACAATGTTGACACACTTCTCGACCTCACCCCTTTCAGGGTTCTCCTCCACATCCTGCTGTTCCACGATCTTTACTGCCTTGCTGATGGCGATTAGCTCGGCGGCGTGGGCAGTCCATAGCGTCGCTGCTCCTATTCCTAGCTGGCAGTGGCAGCATGCGCAATGAAGCCCCGGTCCTTGCGGAATGGGGAGAGCCGAACCGTGATCGGTCATTGCCAGCCGTGTAACAGTTTAGCGCCTTCAGAAGTTGTTCCATTCATGAAGCATTTCGGCTTCTTAGGATGCTGAAAAGGGTGCCCGCCTTCGTATTTAATTCCTTCTCTCTGCTCTCCTGGCTAAGCACCTGTAATTTCCTTCATCAGGGCAGCCTTCAACCCCTTGTACCTTGAGGACATGTATTTCCATTGCCTGTCTCTTCACTTCATGATGGGTCTAGTGGCATTATATCCCTATGCGGGCAGGGTGACGATCCATTAATAGACACAAAATGAACTGCCCAGACTGTTCCAGAGCTTCGTGCATTTGCTGACTTCGGACGGGACGACTGACATCTTAAATCTGCAAGAGGTAAGTGGAAGGCGCGAGCTAAATTGCAGCAAGGATTCCGACGAATGTTATAGCAGTTCTGTGTCATTATTCGATAACTCTATAAGCAAGCCCCAAGGTCGCGGAAGCATTTACAATGACGGTCCACAAGACGTGCACTAGTATCGACCAATCTTGTCCGCAAGAAGACAACCCTGCGTAAAGAGGACAAGTAACACTACGAAATTCAAGAGCGTGTCGAGTAGGGATCTGTTCTATCGACCACCTAAGTCTGCTAGGGCCAGAGCGATAGTACCCAGTTCTAGGTCCATTGTGACCTGCCCAAGAATATTAAGACTTAGGCCGACCTCTCGGTTAAGATCTATCGGCTGAGAATGTGGCCGAACCCGATAATCAATCATCGGCTCTGAATGTAGATGCCATTATCCTCTGAGATCAAAACACTCAAGTCAACCTAGAAGCGACATGCGAGGAGACAAATAAGAGTGTGAGGTAACAGTGGTATCCAGCACTATAAATAAGCACTTTAAAAAATACGGCAGCGCGGAGAGAGGTACGAGTACGAGCAGTAGTCTCCCAACTCGATCAAGCTCTAGAAATGATGATCCATGCACAGCTACGGCGTTCTCGGCTTTTGAACTTGTCCGTCACCCCGGTTAGGCTTGAGGCCGGTGAGGCCGACCCACTCCCATGTGGGCACGGCCAGGACTCGTGGTCGGCGCCGATATTCCCATCAACATGCTTGAGTTTGACTGTCTAAGCTATAACTTCGAGGGTCAAAGCCCTAGGACCTATCTCCACCCTTTTTTTCAAATCGTCCTCCTTCTCCCCTTGCTCAATTCGTCGTATTATCTCCTCTGGGTCAAAGTCGACTCCGATCGCATTTTCTTCAAAATATTTACTCTTCATAAATACGTCAGCTTCCTCGGCCGTGGCGAAGTTGTCTATCTATGTCTCAATTGCATTACCGTCGGGGTTCTTATAGTAGATACTCGTTATAGGTCCGTGATTAACGCACTAAAAGGGCTTAATCCCAATAATGCGTCGCTGGCGGTAGGCCAGGAGTAGATCTATCAATGTCGAAAATGAATAGGCAATATACTTAAGGCCATAACTTATATTCGCCTTTAGCTTCGTATTCGAAACTTCAAGGAGGGCTATCCGATGGTGCTCTTTATCGTAGGTGATAAAGGCAGCAAACTCATTTTCATGTGCGATCCGACCTCCGAGGAAAGGGACGTAGAAGTCCCGCAGTGGTTTGATGTCGTTTATCCTGAGGACAACATGGGCAAAAGTCTGTGGTGAAAGGACCTTCTTCTCCTTCGTTTAATCAAATATCGACATTTTGCAAGTCTTCTGACTTTAACGTAGGTGAATTTGACTCTGAAAAGCGGGAGTAGACAAAATCTCATGGTAGGCTGTTTCCCCTAGCCTTATACCCGCGGTCTTGTTCTAGATAAACTGCTGGGCTGGTGTTGAGGGGAACCGGCCTTGGGACTCGGTCTCGGACATGATGGGACCTACAGGCTACCCGGCCTTAGCGCCGGGCAGCACGAAAAGAACCCATGGCAAATTTCGCTTTCAACCTGGCTTCATGATCTCCGGTTCGCAATGCTGACAACCTAGAGAGGAAGAGAGAAAAGACATAAAGAATCCCCTACCTTGATAGCGGCCGTACGGCGACTCGCTAAGTGCATAATCTATGAGAATCCGATTCAAGCTCAAGGAATCGAAGCGATACACATGCAAAGACACCGACCGCAGTAACGATATGTCCGGTAGTTTGCTGTTGCCGATCGATCTGGGTCCGATTGGTCGACAAGAGGCGCCGGTACTCCTTATGTTGCACCTCAATACAGTATTGCCGTCGTCGTTGACGAGGCTACTAAGGACTGAGAGTCTCCAGTCTCATATCCTTCTCCGTAAACCCTTGATCGTTCTCCACAACCTAGAGAGGGTAGTAGTGAAGGACTTCATTATCCCTTATACAATCCTAGCTTCGGTCTCGGCACTTCGGAGACGAACAAATATCTCCTGGATTCGAAACGCCGACCAAACGATGACCAAAAATGCTTAATAGATCCGGCAGTCACACAGTATGGACTGCATCTCAATGCAAAAATTCTCTTTTCGGTCCCTTCGATAAGCGGATGACATGATGCCCAAGCCCAAAATGCAGATATTACTTATCTTCTTGTGCCTAACCATCCCCTTATCACACGGCTGCGTAACGTGGGACGCTAATCTTGACCATGACATTGAAGCCAACTTAAATCGTCGGGGCGTGGCAAATCCACCTGAACAGCTGCCCAAGACCGGTATCACCAATGTGCAATATTTCGACGGAATATCCTTCGTACCAGGAGCAGTGGCCATGGAGAATGGCATGGTTACCTTCGACCTTCACGACGTAACGAATTGGATAGATGGTGAACATGGATTTTTGCTTCCTGGACTCATTGACAGCCATTGTCACCCAGCAGCAATTGTAGACCTGGAACTCCTCAGCAGCTATGGCATCACAACCGCCATGTCCATGTCCTGCCCATCTTATCCGCTTTGTGCGTCATTGCGAGATCAACCAGGCCTTACTTCGTTCTTCACTGCGAGTCGCTCAGCAGTCGGGCCAAACTCATCGCACGCGATTGCTTTGCAGATGCCACCAGATTCATGGGTGTCATCTCCTTCTCAAGCGCCACAATACATCGCAGAGGCTTTTGCGAACAATTCAGACTACATAAAGATTATTGCCGAAAAGAACGGCGTTCCACAAGACGCGCAAAATGCTTTGGTCGAACTCACCCATCAACGAGGAAAGCAAAGCATGACTCACGCTGTCACTATTGTCTCGTATCTCCAAGCAATCCAGTCGCAGACTGATGGGATCCAGCACACTCCAGGAGACGGCTACATCACTCAGTCAATGCTCCACGACATACAGAAGTTCAATCAATTCGTGACCCCAACAACAGTCATTGTCAAGGCATTTCTGTCAAATTCTGATTCGCTCGCACGTTCCGATTACCACAATAATTCTTGGCCTATTGTGGTTGAAAACGTGAAGAGATTGCACCGGGCTAGGGTACCACTCTTGGTCGGCACAGATGCCATACCTAATACTGGCCTAGCCGCTACATTGGTACATAATCCGCTGGGCAGCACCTTGCACGAGGAGCTGGAGGTCCTTGTGAACGAGGTTGGAATTGCCCCGGCTGAAGCATTGCGCGCAGCCACTTCTCTTCCGGCAAAGCTCCACCAACTCTATGATCGCGGGCTGATCATGGAGGGCAAAAGAGCGGACTTGTTATTACTGAATTCGAATCCATTATTGAACATTTCGGCGACTAGGGATATTGCAAGAGTGTGGAATGGAGGGATAGAATACATCCCTTTGATGAAGTGATTCCTGTACTCGGCCTTGGCAAGGTTACATCGAGCTGCGGCAGGCTTGAGGCGGAGCTGAAAAGTGCGTTGAGAAAATTGAGAGAGTATACTGTAAGATTTCTCCACGCTGTTCCCAGTGTTTTGTGTATTGAAATCAAGTTGTTGCTCATCAAAATCAACTTTTAAGCCATGCTACACTTCGTCGGTGCTGCCGGCAGACTAGGAGACTCTGTTCGTTTGTGCAGCTGATGTTCAAACGCTAGTTAACCACAAACTGTAGCAATCTACGCTGATCATGTGTATTAGATCATGAACCGTGTTTGCGTACTTAGCATGACTGGCCATGCCGGAGTTCGTATGCCAGCCTTCCCATGGATACTACCAGCAAAGTCGCTCAGCAACTGCCTGGAACAACCGGCATTTCGCGTTCGCTCCAGTTCTTATTATATAACCCATACACCGACGCGTCCCTTAGGCCACCAACTTGACACTAGTCCATGTGTTTGATCCAACAATCTCGGAAAGAGCTTCAGTGCTTTTCCGCGCCCAATTCGAACAATATCCTGCCGATTCAAAATGGGCTGCACATGTTCGTCGAACCACACAGTGCCGTTAGGAATAGATTTGTAAGGGTAGTTTATGCTGAACATCACCGCGTCGGCACCTATTTCACTGAGACAGAAGAGAAGCGAGGAGGTGGGAAAGTGGCCAGAAGTCGTGATGTAAACTTGCGAGCCAAAGTAGTCACGGACTAATCTGTCATGTCGCATCGGCATGTCGGGGAAGCGCGCGCGGTCGAGTTTGTGGTCGATGCAGTACAAGTCGAACGGGCTAGAACTTGTCAAGCTCCTCTCCAGCCTGGACGGGGTCGTGCATGCTCAGAGCTGCGAAAGCAGCGAATCGGTCAGGCCTCTTGAGAACCTCAGCTTCCAGTTCATCGTTCGTAACACGGGCAAGTCCTTCAGCTTAGGATTTGTTGGCGACGCCCTGGACACCAGGTGAGGAGAGTGACAGGATCATGAACTCAACACCGTCCTCATTTATCTCCCTCTGGCGCTGATTGCAGATATCCTGAAGATTGGCGAGGACGTCATCTCCAATGACTCCGGAAGGCATAATGGAAAGAGGATTGAATTGATCCAAGTTTTCCGGAGAAGCCCAGCATTCTTCAAGCGCGATCTTGTACATCATGGAAGCTGTTTGGGAGGTGAAAGTGGAGATGGCGAGAGGGATGGTAAACCCAAACTGTAGAATATCTGCACCACCGACTCTATAGATACGTCTCCTCTGGTATCTATCAAGTACCTACTACTCTCTCAAGTGCCCACTCAGGACTCGCTTTCGTGCCTTTATCGTTGCAGTTCATTGTGCTGGACCTATCTAATAATTATCTTCAGCGGAGAAACTACTAGAAACTATAGAGTATTAGCGGAGCATGCATATCCTGACACAATCCGGAGCCTACCATGACTGCTGTTCTCCGGGGAGAGTCGATAATGCAAAAACTGATCGCAACAACATGATCCTAGAACGCAACCACTGTTAGAGATTAGCCTCATTCGCCGAGGACATTCGCTTTGGGTGGAGGCATAGAATGTCCGCAAGTCCTCGGGACTTGGCTTTGACCGGTCAGAACTAAGCCAACTGGATTGCTCTCCTTTCAATGCAACGGACCGATTTAATCGGCTTCCATGAACCCCGCGGCCTTTTGACGGCTGTAAGAATCTCGCATCGACTTCGCGGAGTTCGGAACGTTTCACCACAGGAGACAATTACCAAAGGAGAACGCGGCCCTGTCTACCAAAAAGCGAATCAAGTGATTCTCAATTGAGCACACACTAATCGATGGATATGACAAAAGGTTTTGATCCCATCTCGCATGGTGATACCTTCGACATTATTGGATCAAGAGAGTTTATTGCAGTATGAGCGAAAAGATATAGCATTTTTTGGGCTTAACATTCTCCATGACTGACTCGGCTATGGCATTATTGCGTAACTGGGTACGCGGTCGCTTCGAACTCCTCTCTTCCCGAGTGTACAGAAAAAAGATGCGGCCTGAAGTCGTGGATTTGGGAGGCAAGTTCTTTTGTTTGAGGGAGCCGGGGACACTGTGGCTTGAGGTGCCCAGATATCATTTAGATGCTCCATCTGAAACCTGGATGTGTCCATTCCAGATCCTGAACTTGTTCTTGGGACATCCCAGCTAACTCAGCATCGATGTCTCGCTTCTCTCTGCGTTTGTTGTCCCACTTCATGAATATCAACGTCGTGGAAGCGACGAGAAATATCATCGCAGACGTGGTCAGATTTATGCCTGACCCAATCCGATACTCCGGAGCATCCGCGGGCAGGTAAGTCCAGGTAGCAATGAGCCCGCCAACGTTGCCGCCGAAATTTGCGACGGCAATTGCAGCGTTGCGCGAGGAGTCGGACATGGCATTGGCCGCAGCTTGGGCGTTGCAGAATATGCCAAACGGCATTGCTGCTCCGGCAATGAGAAAGGTCGCTCCATAGCGTGCATAGGCTTGATCCAGTGACGTGCCGAGGAAAATTGCGTAGCCTGCTAAGCAGATCGGAGAAGTGATACATAGGAAAATCTGCCTCTGATGTATTCGAGTACTGATATATGGTAAGAGGAGAACGGTGCCGACCCCCACAGCATACGGCGGGACCGTGTGAAGCTGCTGTCTGATGACCGAGGCCTGCGGGTATATGGTTTGGATGATTGTTGGGAGAAATACAGCGAGTCCTTGCACCGAGATTCCGACAAACATAAACACGAACATATTGGAGATTTGTACTGGAGATAGGATCCCTCGAAGGAATTTTTGGCGGTTCCATTTATCCAGAAGCTCGGTTGTGGCCAGTCTTTCCGATTTAAGGCGATTAATCGCCAGGGCTTTCTCGTCCTGGTTCAACCACCGAGCTGTGCTAGGTCGGTCTGTGACTGTAAAGAAAGTCAAGAGACCGATACCAATGGTGATTATGCCCTCGACAGCGAAGATGATCCGCCATCTCTTCAGGCTTCCAAAGTGGTCGAGAGATAAAAGTCCTGAGGCTAGCAGGCCGCCAAAGGCGCCGGAGAGAGGGCCTGCGACCATGTAGAATGAGATGCGAAATACGATTTCGTGTTTACGGTACCATCGTGACAAGTAGTATGCGATTCCGGGGACCATTCCAGACTCTGCAATACCAAGCAGAAATCTGACTGCGTACGCGGCACCCTTGCTCTGCACAAATGACATTGAGAGGGTGAAGACACCGAAGAGGAATGTGGCGCCTGGGAGAAACCAACCTGGACCGATGAACTTGCAAAGGAGGGTGCAGGGTAATTCAAACAGGATATAAGCCACGAAGAACATGCATAATGCTGTGTTGAAGTCCCATCCTTTCATGTTGAGATCTGCCTCAAACCCCGCAAGTCTTGCATTGCCTGGAAGGATTAGTTTCTTAGAACCTGTCTTACAGCTCTGAGGTAGTTTTTTTACCAATATTGACGCGATCGATAAAGCAGAGAAGGTATATAAGAAACACATTGATTGTGACATGGCGATCGATCTTCCGACGCAGAGCTTTCTCAGCGGCGCTGTTGACACATATTGTTGGCTGTCCAGGACTATTCAAATGTCAGTTGGCTTCGAGGGTTAGAGGACTTCTCCAGTCCCTAACACACGTACTGATCTGTAGTACCGTGTCCCGACACGACAGCTTCATATTTGCTTTCCACCCTTTCACTGGTCCCGACCGGAAGATCGTCACTGCTTTTCGGATCTTCCACGTGGTTAGGGTACTCTTGGTTCTTGGTCATAGTAATCACCAAAGTTGCGTTGATGTGGAGGTTTAAGAGCCAAGTAGGGAGGACGATAGAGATCGTAGTAGCAGCAGGCGTCTGGAAGCAGTACTTTTAGGGGAAGCTCTGGCTCCAAGAAGATGCAGAGCAAGTTTTAGAGGACCGTGATCAAGTGTTTCTAGACCTCGAGTGCTACAGCTATATAGCTTTTCTCTCTTAGCAAGTTGCACATTCAAATATTCCGGGTTACCACTAGCCTTGATATACGGGTCGACCTCATGCCCGCTCCGGCCTTGGTAAATTCCGGAGCAGGTTTCTACCGCCTGGTATACGAAGCCTCTAAGGTACCGCTTTCTAAGATTCGACTCCAGGGCCCCACCAGTCAATTCACAGCAGTAAATGGCATGTAGTTGTCCATATCCTGGAGCGAGACTAGGCAAAAGTCTGACCACCGGCGCCGCTAAGTCTCTTTCGAGTGTTAGCTATTATTGGTTGGGGCAAGGGCACGCCCATAACTGCAAGGGGTTTGAACTCCTTCAAGTTCAATGGCAGAAGCCAGAAACGTGCATGCGTCCGGCGTCTTGGCGCGTGTAAGTCCACCAATCCTTCTACTGCTCCCTTGGGAACGAAGCCATGCCATAGCTGGCATTTAGAAGCCGAGAACCTCCGGCTTCGCCGAGGTGACAATCAAGGGAGTTGCTCGTATTGCGAACAGCAATCTCTGCCTAGACCCCGAGAGCGCACCGATTGGCTGTGAGTTCCGAACACTACTCCGGCATGGATGTGGCCGTGGAAATAATAGCTTGAGTATCTAGACAAGCTTTGGACAACCCGCCCCATCTCGATTGGCTTACGCAGCAACAAGCAAGGAATAATGACCTTCGTCTGGAGAAACCCTCACCAGTTGCACTGAATGGGGAACTTCTGGGGTCACCCAGCGGCGCGCGCCATTTTATTGAGTCAGATGTTTTTTGCGGGGAGGTCAACTGGATGCCCGGCATCATACCCCTTCGTTGTATTCCTCTTCCTTCCTGCTCTTACGCGACTTCATCGTGTCTGCTGATATATTGACTCGTCTCGGTCTCAGTCCGGAATTCAGCTCTCTCTCGAAAACGGTGAGTCTCATGGAAGCGCCCAAGTGGGCAATCGCCTGTAATCATTGCCGAGTACGCAAAGTAAGATATAAGTCGTGCCCACTGGCAGGTACATGGCCTAAGATCCGCTGATTCGGCTCGCGCGACACACAGGTAATAGAACAAACCCATGCTCAGGATGTTCTGTGAGAGTCCCTAACGTCCGCCTGAGTGGATGTGACTTACCAAATGCCTAGGCTCGTGGAGAAGAATGCGTCTATTCGATTTCGAAAAGAGGCCGCCGACTGAGTACGAAGCTTGATCCTACGCGTGCTTCTAACTCATCATCAGGTTATCGAACCATATTGGACCCTGTCAACGAGGCTAGAGAACAGCAATTTGAGCTTACTCTCAACCATGAACGTCAGAATCCAGCAAGTCTTACCTCCACGGGGAGGACAGCCCAGCTTCTGGGCTGCGAATCTTATACTCTGGTGAGAGCCACTACAGATACAGCAACTGTCCCCAGTGGCTCAAAGCGACCGTCGGTCCTTCAATTGCATGTGGAAGGTTCACGTGGTCCTGTCCAGTCCCTTCCAACTCGGGCATCGCAGGATGAGACTACGATTTCTGCTCTTGACGTTCGTAGTAATCCTACAAGGGAGCTGGAGGCAGAGCTGGAAGGAGCAAGCACTTTTGAGAAAGAAGATCTCACTCCTCCTTCACAAAATGTGGGCAATCTACATTTGTTCTTCTAATACCGTTGATTATGCTGACCAACATCAGTTCGACTGGGAACATCAAGGTGGAGATGCTGCTCCTCAACAATTGATCGAAACAGTCAAGCTGATCTGCTACAGGGCCCACTTCTTGTCTATCTATCTGTTCCGCACCCGCAGCTTACTGGGTTAACCAGCGGACAGGGAGCTCGGACTTTACCAACATAGCCCGCGAGCTTGTGGTTGGCTGGACTCGTCGATGCAAAGTACCAAGCAAGACCATGCTATTGGGGCAGCAGAAAGAACCAGAGCCTGATGTTGCCTGGAAGTATTGTACAGGTATTGACTCTCATTCCTTCTTTAGAAGCTGGTGAATCTGAGACAAACTTCTCCAGCTTACTTCGACGAATCTTTCGAAGTAACATACGGGTTCATTGATCGCGCCGAGTTTTTTGCCTGCCTTGCCGTTCATAATCGCAATGACAGAAGCTTAGGCGATGACCCAGCATGGTATGCCTTGCGTAACACAGTCTTTGCATCTGGATGTCGAATTGCATTGTCTAAAGATGATTCGCTGCGTTACTCGGATATACAGAAGGAGGCTTGGAGTTATTTTCAAAATGCGATGTCTGTCCACACTGAGCTCCTATTTACCTTCACTAGTATTAAGGCTGTAAGAGCTCTGATTGCTATGGTAACTCTTACGAAGTCCTGTCAGCAACTTGCTTCGATGCTAAGGATAATATCTAGACATTTTTCACCGAAGGCTTAGGCAGCCCTGCACTTCAATATGTTCTTTGCTCAAACGCCGTCCGGTTGGCTCAATCAAAGGGACTTCATCGACAGCCAGCACCATCTTGGAAAATGGATGCCGATCAGATCAGTGGTCACAATTGGATCTTCTGGGCCATCTACTGCTGTGAGAAGAGTATTGCACTTCGTTCTTCACGTCCATCGGTGAGCTAGCAGTACCAGCCATCAGTTATGGCTGGGGTTTGTAGTAGTAGCTAACCCCATGAGGCAGGCGATTTATGACGAAGAAGTGAGCTGTCAAATTCCAACTCAGGCAAGTCCCGAAAGCACGATCAACGTGCCATTATTCACATATATTATTCAACACGCGCAGATCGCTTCTCAGATATGCCGACGCTTAGGATCGGTCGGCTCTTTCCATAAACCCCAGAATCATCTGTGGACGATAGCAAAGGAGCTCGAAGGGCAGCTCAATGCGTGGAAAGAGTCACTACCAGCCGAACTACAGCCTAAAATTACCCTTCAAGCCTCCAAAATGGTCAGGAACACTAGCTCACTCGCTGCGCTTTCGCTCCAGCTTGGGTACTATGGTAGCGTTTTGGCCCTTTATACGCCGTTCATGAATCCCTGGATCTCAAAGGCACTTGGAGAAAACGTACCCATGACGGCCGAGCAGTATACGACTGCTATGGATACCGTTGCTAACGCCGCCCGAAACCTCATTTTCCTGAGTACGCAGGTTGAAGTCAACGCCGCTTCACCGCAATGGCTAGTCTTCCCTCTTGGTCTAGAGAGAGAAGTCTAATCTAACACGAAACTGCTAGGTCATCCTTCACATATCCCTTGATTGGGGTGACTCATCTATTTATTCACATCCTCAAATCTCCAAAGTCAATATCAGTGCGGTCGGATCTAGCATTACTCGACGTGGCGGCTGGTCACTACGGTCGCCTCGAACTAATTACCGAATCAGAGATTAGCTTTTCGTTTGCTCGGAAGATGGCTGACCTTGCACGCAAGACTGTTGATAAGGCTTCATTATCGGTCGAGGAGATGACTGCCGACAAAAGTCAGGCCAACACAGCAGGACAAGGGCATATGGAAGGAGGTCTTGACGTGCCATTGGATTGGACAGATGTGAGTGCTCAGGCCATTCATACCACACGATAAGTTTTAGACACAAAGTGGAATTAACTGATTTTGTAGAATGAACTTTGGGATAACTCAGATCTTATGTTCGAAGACTGGTCGTTCTCGCAACCAATGCTAGTCGAGGAATTCTCCGGTCATTAGGAACCAACAATTTAATGCAAAACTGAACAAACAGTATTTTTACCGTAAGCCTTCTCTTGAGGAAGTAGTACCACAATAGATAATAATGCCATCCGTTAAATACTCATATAGGGACTAAATTCATTTGCGTTTGTTGAGACATATCTATAGAGCTTACTCATAAGTCGAAAGCACTCAATAAGGATCCCCTAAACAGACAAAAATGGACGAACAGAAACTATCTTGGACAGGCAAATAGTTTAGATGCCCTTTGCTATCCCTCGACCATCCGTTGTCGAACAGTATTGACCTTATCTAGGCAAGCGTGCGGGACGCATCGACTAGGGTTGAAGCCAGGCGAATTTCTCGTCCATAATCTATTTAACCGATTCTGGCCGATCAATGCCGGGCAATTCCTAATTTATTAGGAAATTGGAACGCTCGAGGAGCCAACTAACGACTCTATAGCTCTTCCTCGAACATAGTAGCGGTCTTATCGATGGGACTTTCTTCGTTAAGAAGTTAGGCGTTAAGTAGTCGCTCTCATAGATAGCCTATCTATATCATATGGCACTTTGGCCTAAACATCATATTAAGTCTTAAAACCTTTTCATTTTTATAGGCCGTTTAGGCCAAAAGGTATCTGGCCAAATGGCGCTAGTAAAGGCCTTAGCGCCGTTTGGCCTAAACGGCCTTTTCACGTTTAGTCTAGCCATACTCCGTAGCGCCTTTTAGCCCAAACATACTGTTCAACACTATTTGGCCCAAATAGCCTTTTCACATTTAGCTTAATTATACTCCTTAGCGCCATTTAGCCTAAATATACTTTTTATGTTTAGCTTAACTATATAGGCTATAGCTAAATTCCCCTAGCTCTAAGATATATTGCTTTTTTTTAATAATATCTAAAAGTTATAAATTATAAGCTTTAAATGAATCTTTTCTAAAATATTATTTAAAAGAAATAGAATATTTTATTCTCTTTAATAATAAATATACTTTAAAGTTTTTATAATCTTTTTATTTATAATTTTATAAATTTATTAATATAGTGTTTTTATTAATATAAAATAAGCGCTATTTATAATTTTATAAATCTATTAATATAGTATTTCTATTAATATTTATTAAGATAAATATTATTATTTTAATAAATATATTTTATAATTAATAAAATATATAATTTAAAAATAAAAGTAATTATATTAAAAGCTTTACTTTTTATTTAAAATAATTATAAATCTTAATTAATTTATATAATAATATTATTTAATAAATATTATTATATAACTTAATTTTAATATTAATACTAATTAATTTATATAGACTATTAAATAATGTTTTTATATTTAACTTAATTATAAATAAAGATTTATTTTAATTTTATATTATACTTTTATTTTTAGCTATATTTCTTTTAATCTCTTTAAGATTAAAAAAATAATTATAAATATTTAAATATAAAAAAGTTCATTTTATAAAGCGTCGCGAATAATTATAACTTAAATAGAGAAATTAGTGAATATTACTATCCATACTTTCATAGAAAGAGAAGCGCAAGAAATGGCTAATCAAAAAGAGATTATAGCTAAAGGGAAGGCAATGCAAAACGCGTCTAATATATATAATATAACTCTTAACCACGAGAGAGCGGCGCTTAAAAGAGAAACAAAAAAATATAAAAGATTTTAAAAGCTTATAGATAACTTTAATCTACTCGAAAAAGATAAAGAAAAGTATATCGTTATTAAAATATCTAAACTTTATAAGACTATTTATAACTTTAAGAAATATAACGCGAGATTATATAAAAGTGCGAATATAGAGATACTAGAAAAAATTCTCGCGAATATAGAGAAAATTAAAAAGAAACTAATAAAGAAAAATAGTAAGTCTAAAATATAGAGCTAAATTATCGCGTAAGGCGCCTAAAGCATAGAATATTATATATAATCGAAATAAATCGAAGCGAAAAGAAAAGATCATAAAATTATAGTTAATATTAAAGAAGAGAAGAAAAGAGCTATCTTAAAAAACACTAATAATAAGTCGCTACTAAAGATTATTTATCGAAAGAAACTAAAAAAGGCTATAAAGGAAATAATTCTAGCTAAATCACTTTTTAGTAAAAACTATTTAGTAATAACTATATAAGCTAATATAAGAGTTACTCTTAAAAAAAGTATTAAGTGATTATAGATATTTGATAAGTTAGCTAAAGTAAAGAGAGCGAGATTTTTAATATTTATATATTTAATATATAAAAGCAATATTAATATTTTATAATAAAAATAACTAGTTATAAAGCTTTATAATTAAAATAAAAGATTATATTTTAATTTAGAAATTATCTTAGCTAGCTAACTTAAAGAAATAAATAAAAATAATAAAATATTTATCTTATTAATAATTAATATTATAATTATTTCTATAGTAAATAAAATTATTAAGAAAGAATTTATTATTAATTAAGAAATTAAATTTTATAATAAATATATTAAAGAGATAAAAGTACTTTAATGCTTTAATTACTAAAGATTTAATTATATAGCTAAGCTTTATAGAGAATTCACTATTTATATTAATTATATTAAGTATTATTCTATATAAAACTACTTAATAATAAACAAAATTATATATAAGTGCGCGCTTTATAGCGAAAAATATAGAGTATAGAAATTAAGATATAAGTATCAATAAAAGAAGAAGAGAAAAGCTTAATCTCTTAAATATATAATATATTGACTATATATTAAAGCAATATAGATAAAAAAGATCCAATATAAAAAATTATAATAAATCGCGCTAATATCACTAATAGCGATCTTAATATCTAGATAAAAAGAATATCTAATCTATCTAAAAATAATAGTAAAAGATTTAAAGTAAATAATATTATCGCGAGCGAAAAGAATAGCGAATAATATAAATACTCTATCTTTAATAAATTATAATAAGTTATTTAGTAAAAGATTTAAAGAAAAATAAATAAATTTAATATAAATTGAAAATACTTTAAATTATAAATAAGCATTATACTTTTCTTAATATTATAGTTTAATATACGAAAGTAAAAGAAAATAACTCTAATCTCTATATTCAAGAATAAAAGAGTATAAAAATTTAATTTAATAGCGATTTAGAAACTATAGAGAAATCTTTAAATTATAATAAATTACTTATTTATAAATAATAAGTTTTAATTAATATATTTTTCTTTTAAATATATAAATATATATCTTTATATTAATAAAAAAAATTAAATTTAATATCTAAAGAGTTAAGAATTATTTAGTAAATCACTAAATCTTTATAATAAATTATAAAAATAAATAGATATCTTTAGAGATATATAATATTTATAGCTATAGTTTAAATAGTTTAATCTTCTCTCTAAGATAAATATTTATAACACTTCTAAATAAATTTTATAAAAATATAATAAAAATTATATTAAAAAATCTTAATCTATATTATTTATTTTAGTTAAAACCCTTAAAACTAATAATATATAATATAGCGAAGTAATTACTAAATATAGTAAATAATCACTCGCTAAATCTTATAATTCTATTTAGTATAATCACTTAAAAAGAGAGAGAATTCTTTAGTATAATTAATCTTATCTTTATAATAAAGAAGATTTAAAAGAGACTATTACGATATATTATATAAGAAGATTTAGCTAAGATAGACTCTTTAAATCACTTTCTAATTAAAATATTATCTAAATAAAAAAAGTAACTTACTATAACTTAATAAAAAAGAGTATAAATAAAAATAAATAGAGAAAAAATAATAAAGAAACTAAAAATATACTCTATCTTAATTTTAAATTTAATTAATATAATATAAGTAAATATAATAGTTCGCGAACTTATAATAATAATTATATAAACTATAAAGAAGCTTATTTTATAGAAAAAAGAGTTAAACTATAGCAAACTATTTTAAATTATAAAATACTTTAAAATAATAAAACAATATAAATAGATAAATAAAGAATATTTATAAAATCCTATAAATAATATAGCTAAGTTATAATAAAAAGCAAAAAATAGAAAAATAGTGGTGATATAAAGAGCGAAATAAAAGATATTTAAAAGAGAAATAATATAAGCTATAGAATTAATAAAAGGCCTTTAAAAAATTAGTAAATAATTTAAATAAACTAGAATAGCTAAATAACTTTTATAACTCTTTATATTTAGATTATAAAATAAGAATAATATTAAAATCAAACTTATTATATTATAAAAGAAGCTTTAAGCCCTTAAAAGAAAGTTTTTTTTTAAAAAGATATAGGCGAATATAATTAATATTAATAAAGCTATATATTTAAAATTATTAAAGATAAAGAAGATAATATTAAAAGAGAAAATCTAAGAAGTATTATAAATAATTATAATAAAGAAAGCATTAAGACTTAACTAAATATTAAATATAATATTAAAAAGTATTATCTTATAGTTAATCTCTATACTCTAAAAGATATTTATTATTATACTATAACTAAGATATTACTTTTATAAATAGAAATAAATAATTATACTTATATTTCGAAAATTTAATAAACTAAACTATATTTTAATAAAGATATATAAATTAATAATATTATTTAATACTTTAAAGAAAATATATAAAATAGTGATAATATATAGACTATTATAACTAGCTAAAATCTATTATTTTCTATTAAATATTTAAATAAAAGCGAGAAAAGATAGATTAATAATTATAGCGCTTTAACTAATTATTAAATAAATATATGTAATTTAGAATCTCTTAAGCGATTATAAGTGGCTATAATTTTAAGTATAAATATCGCGAGAGTATTTAACTATATATTATATAAAAGAATAGTCTATAATCTAAGAAAATATAGAGTTCTAATAAATATTATATACTAAATAGAAAGCTTTTTAAACGATTAAAAATCTATATTAAGGGCAATTAAAGAAGAATCTTTAAAATTCGCTATAATAAAAGAAATATTTTAAAAATTATTAATATTTTTAATTATCTTTTTATTCTTTATTATTGACTTACTTAAAATAATAAAGAGCGAAGCATTTTAAATTTTATTACTAAGATTTATTAATAATATTAATCTTTTAATATATAGCGACTTAATAAAGCGTAACTATTAAAAACTTAAAGAAATATATCTAAAATATTAAGATTAAGTAAGATCTTATAATATAAAATTTATATTTAAGAAATATAAACTAATATACTTTATATAAAAAAGTAAAAGATTTAATATATTTATTATAATCAATATTAAAGAAATATAAAGCTTATCAAAATAAGATATTAGAATTTTAGAGATTTAAATAAATTTAAAGTTAAGATAGAATGCTTATTTATAAAATATTAAAGTAAGATATAAGTTTTAACTATTAGTCTTTAAAAGAATCACTAACTCTATATAAAGCGTAAGATTTTAAAAGACTAAAATTATTTACTTAATAATTTTAAGATCTATACTTATATATATAGCGCTAATATAGTTTAAATTAAAAGAAAAATATCTCTTAATAAAAATAATTAAGAATACTTTTATTATACTTTAAAATAAAGAGTTAAAAGTGATTATAAAGATTTATAAAGTAATAAAGATAAAAGTCCTTAAAAAGAAAATAAAAATTTAATCTATTAATTTTCATTTAAAAAAAAGACTCGCTAATAATATTTAAAGCACTTATTTCTTAGAGATAGTATAAAGAATTAAAGAGAGTTGCGAAAAGATAAAAAACTATTATTTATAGATATAAATATAAATCTTAAGATAATAATCTATATTTATATAATAAAAAGCTAGCTAACTTAAAAAAAGTATACTAAGTCACTTTAATTATAATATTTTATAATTAAATATAATAAATTGCGAAGTTATATAAAAAAAATAATGAAATATTAATTAAAAAGAGAGATAGAATTATAAATAAAAAAAATATAAAAAGTTAATTTTATTATAAAAAAGAACGCTAACTATAGTCGCGACTAAATATAATTTAAAGAAAATTTATAAGAGAGTTAATAAGACTATAAGCTTTATAATAATATAGATTAAAATAAAAAAAATAGAATTTAAAGTTTTTTTATTTAATAAAGAAATATTTAATATTTTTTTAATATATAGTTATAGTTAGCGCTAATAAACTATAAAATATATTATAAGATTTTGCTTTAAGTAAAGTGAAAAAAAATAAAAAATTTAAGGCTTAAAAAATTAGTAAGACTATTAAAGACTTATTAATTATTTTAGTAAAATAAAAAAGATAGCTAAGTAATTATAAAAAACTAAATTACTTTTATAGTTTAGTTTAGATTTAAATTAATAGTAACTATTTTATTAAAAGAATAAAGAAATTAAATATATAATAAATAAGAGATATTAGTGGGCTATAAAGAATTATAAAAATAATATCTTTAAAAGCTAAGAGTTAAAGAAAAACTATATTAAATACTATTATATATAAAAGAGTAATTATAAGAAATTATAAATAAATATCTTAAAATTAAGCACTATAAAACTTCTATATTATAAAGTATAATATTAAAAAAAGTAAGAATTATAAGAGATTAAGAGAGATTATAAATAAAAGTTAAAAAAAAGGGCACTATAGAATATCTTTATTATAAAGTATAATATTAAAAAGAGTAAAGATTATAAAAGATTAAGAGAGATTATAAATAAAAGCTAAAAGAAAGGGCACTATAAAACGCTCTCACTATAAAGTATAATATTAAAAAAGAATAGAGATTATAAGAGATTAAGAGAGATTATAAATAAAAGCTAAAAGAAAGAGCATTATAGAACGCTTTTATTATAAAGTATAACATTAAAAGAAGAAAGAGATTATAAAGAATTATAAAAGAAAGAGGCTAAAGTTCTAATATAAATTAAATTAGCTTAAAGCCTATTTATAGTTAGCTTAGAGCCTACTTATAAAGATTATAAGCTTTTATAAAAAGTCATTAAAAGTCATAAAGAAATTGCCTAAAGGCGCTTATCTATCCTCTTTATTAAAATTTAACATAATTATAAATTATCTCTTATGACCATTATATCAATTCTTAAATTTAGTTAAGAGCTTCTAAATAGTATCACTCTCGCTTACTTATAACTTATTAAAACCCTTCTTTCTTAGAGCTTTAGTGATAGCCTTAATCTTTTTAGTAATTTATAAAGCCTTCTTAATCTTTATATTATTCTATCTTATTTATATATTAACTACTATCTCTAAGAAATTATTAGCGATTATAAAAAATTATAATAAAATAAAAGAGATTATTTATAAGCGATAGTTAAATTATAATTAGTTTTCTTTAATTATTAAATATAGTTAATATATTTTAAAGCAATTAGTTATAAATAAATATAAAGAACTTTAAAAAAACTTATTATTATATTTAATATTTTTAGTAAAATAATAAATAGCGAACTTACTATAATTAGTAGTGCACTTAAAATAGACTATTATAATTAGTTATAAAAGATCTTAAAAGATAATAAAAAGATATTTATAAATTAGATTAATTATATCTTTCTTTTATATAAGAAAAGCTTTATCTTTTAAAGATTAATCTATAGCGAAATTAATATAAATTATAAAGAGTTATAAAAAGTCACTTACTTTTTATATTTTAGAACTTATTTATAAATTTAAACTTTTATTAATTAAGATTAAGCTAAATATTCACTATACCCTTATAATTATTAATAATCTATTAGCCATTTAAAGAGAAAACTTATATTAAGAGCAAGGCATAGAGCGCTAAAGAAAGACTAGTACTTCTCTTTACGAGGCATTCTAATAGTCATGGTTTCGAAAAGTTACGATATAGAATAGAATAGAGGGCTAAGAGGGCAAGAAGATAAAAAATATATAAAAGAGATAGAGAAATAAATGAAAAAGAGAACTATCTATATATCTTTAAGTTACGCTAAGCCTCGACTTAATATAATAGGCGTCCTTCTAACAAGAAAAGTACCAACTTTATTAGAAATAATAGTAAATGCCTATTAATCATAACCACAATAGCCTTCTCTCTCTCACTATAAATATCACTCGCCACTACTCATAACCATTTATAACTAACTACGAACTATGTTAAATGGCACTAAAATAGACAAGGCTAAAATGCTAAAAATAATAATATCTTAATTTTATCTTCTCGAATTTAAGTCACAGAGCTATTAGCAAATAGCTCATAAATAATCGATACGAAGCGTAACCAATAGAAAGAAGGAGAGAGAAGTAGATTTTCTTCTCTAAGAGGGTTTTCTCTACTTAAAGAATAAAGTGCCCTAATATAAGCTTAAATAGCTTAAGATATATAGAATTAATAATAATAATAAGATTAAAAAGATTAAAAATAATATTAAGCTTTTTATTTAATATATATTTATTATTAATTTTTATATTAATTTTATTTTTAATTATTTTAGCTTTATTTATAATATTAAAGACTTTTAAAATTCTTATTCTTTATATAATAATTTTTTAATATTATCTTTAAAGTTTATAAATTAAATCTAATAAATATTAATTTTTATCTCTTTTTAATAAATTTATTTTATAAATACTTTATTAATTTATAAAGTTAATAATTATTATAAATTAGTTTATCTATAAGCTATATACTAATTTATAATCATGGGATATCGAAAGCGATAAGTTTAATAAGGCTAGCCTTATTTATAAGGCTAATATATATAACTTCTTAATTAGGAAGAAAGAAGTTATAATAAGATATTAAAGTGTTATAATAAATAATATAATAATATAATAATAGTATAATATAATATTATCTATATATATATATATATATATATATATAATTATTATATAAACTTACTATTGACTATAGTTTGCCTAGGCGCCTATAGATAGGCGCTTAGCCTTGCTAGCATAATAAGGAATAAGGCTAAGGCCCCTCACGCATGCGGGGTCAACTGGTCTAAGATAAAAAGGGTCTAGAACAGTGATTTCTAGGCATGAAGTTATGCTTAAAAATCAACTATTCTATCTTTTTCTATAGATCTCTTTTAGGCGCCACTTAACGTCTATATAAGGAGACCTTCTCCTTACTATAGAGTTAAGTTCTCTAAGCTTCTCACTCATTATCTATCTATAGTCTCTTATTATATCTAAGGTTATATGCTACTCTCCGCTCCACTATCCACTAATAGCCTAGTCCTCTCGACACTTAGAACTAATAATAGTCTTAATAAAAGAGAGAGAAGATTATAATCTTTTAATATAGTTAATAGTCTACGCGTTTTAGGTAGAGAGTTACGAATATTTACTATTCTTAGCTAATTATAGATTTTATAGGCCTATACCTTAGTATAGATAGAGAGGCAAAAGAAAATAGATCAAGCCAGAAAGCAATCAAAATTAACTAGTTAATTATATAGAGAAATTTATAAAATATATCGCTATAATATAGCCGCACTTCATTTGATTTAGTGACTAATTTAGTGAACAAGAGCTATTAGTTATAAACTAATATTAAGTAGAGATTCTCTAACACTAAGAACTATAATAATTCGAGTTATAATAGTGACTTAGACCCTACTAGCGTATATTAATAACTTTTATTATTATTACTCTTTCGAGTATATTATTTATTTATAATTTCTCGAAGCTAAATATAATATATCGACCTTAACCTTAATCTTAATCTTTACGTAACTTAGATATTCGAAGATAAATCTTAAAATGTCTATATTATATATTTCTTATACTTTACTTTATAGCGAACTCACTATATTTTAATAAAATAACGCGCTTTATATAAAATTATTTAGTATTTAATTATCTTAAAGCTATAAATCTAAACACTAAAGTCTTTTCTTATCTTAGTACTTAGTTCCCCTAAATATAAAAATGTTCTATAATAATAATTCCGCTAACTAAAGTATAGTGAGCTAAATAATTTCTTTATTATAATTAGAATTTCGATATTTAAATCTATTTAAATTAAGTCTTAAGTTACTATAATATATTTAATTACATTAATCTATATTATCTATTATATCTTTATATTATATCTATTAATTTCTTAGTAACTTCTAATCTTCGTTGAATATTAGGCTCTAGCGAAGACTATTTTCTATCTAAATTTCTATCTCTATTAAAGACATTAACTTTAGCGTTTAGCCTTATATCCTTTTATTCCGTTAAAGAAGAAGCGACAAAATCTTTTTTAACTTTTTTAGAAGAGTATATAGAACACTATTAAATACTTATTTAACTAGTTCTTTTATATATCTCTAGTCGCCGTTAAGCGCGAGAACATTAAAGAGTTCTTTTAATGGGCCTTTCTCAATATAGATATAATCGACCCCTTCTATAATAATTAAATAAAAGAGTATATAAAGAGTATTAAATTTATTATTAAGTTAAAATTTAAGTATAGATATACTAATTAAGTTACTCTTCTTATTCATTATAATCTTATCTCTAGCTATAGTAGATATAACTAGATTAGTTTAGCGATATATTTAATATTAGAGGTAAACTTTAAGTATATAGATTTAAAGATATTTCTTATATCGCTATAAGTAGAATCTCTTAGTAACTAAAATAACGAAGTTCCTTCGTAGAACAAATATCGAAATCGTTGAGACTTCGAGAACCAGTGGCTCTATAGGACCTATTCTGGAGCTTAATATCTATATCTAGCCGAGTTAGCTCTTGAACGCTAGCCTAAAATAATGTAGCTTTAGTAGACTAAACATCAGAATTAGATCACTATACTATAGCATACGCCTACGACAAAGAATACGCCTATAGCGAGGACCGGCGGTCTTCTTTCGAGTATAAATACACCTCTTCTAAAACTTTTTTCCTTAAGAATTAGTAAAACTAGTTAATTTGAATGCGAATTCGTATAGACTAGCGTCTTAATTAGACATATAAAGAATTAAAACTATTATGGAAGAATATAGAGTTAGCTTACTAGTCAATAAGTTATTTCTCGAAGAATTTACTTAATAGTTATAGCTAGCTTACTAATTTATATATATATAATAAATATATCAAAGAAGTGACGAACCTTATATATTTATATTTAATATTAGACCCGTCACTTAAAATATTCCCGAGAAAACAGATATCTCCGGTGCGATAAAGATAATGTGAAATGCGTATATTAAGAGCGGAAAAAATGTCGAGATTAGAGATACGCTACTAGATCGTTAGAAAACTAGACTAAACATTTTTATGAATTCGATAGAGAATTTAAAGATTACAGCGCAGTGATCTATAAGTTAGAAAGAGAACAGGAGATTTCTCTCGAGGCTCTATGGGTGATAAGCTATTTAACTCGCTTTTAACCCGACAAGTATCCAGACTCAATGAGGATCTTAGAGGTATCAGCGTTTCCGTCGAATTCCATCTACGTGCCGTACTAATTATTTCATTGGCGTAGAGGTTTGCACATAATTCTAATGCGAGCGCTCTCGCCAACCCTGCTGTTAACGACGAGAGTCTTGACTTGGTGACCGAATCACGATCTGAAGGTGTTCTAGGCAAGAGGCCTCAATCTCAAACAATGGACTGATCTCAGTTGAATTTCAGAAGCACTGAATCCATAGGCTCGCAAGGGTCCACGGAAAATCTGTCAGTATTTGAATTGAACACGGACACAATGATCTTTCGTGATACTGTAACCACGAGACTGCCCGGACACTCACAGTGCTCGACATAGTCAATCTATAAACGTCCATATAAGACTGTCCGTAAAGTCAGCTGAGGGCCTTATTATTAGTCGGTGGAAAAAGGTAAGTGCCCTAAGAAAAGTAGTTATGTACATAGAAACAAAGTCCCACGTTAAAGTTAACTCCGGACAGCAGTGCATTGGCGTTGATCGCTTCGGCAGTCACGCTATTCATTCAATGCTCCATTGACCCCAATACGATGCATCAATGTCGAAATGAGCCAAAGTCTGGAAGTTTTGCATTGTCACCTTCTGGCCACCGACCGTCCAATTCTTGATCTCGAGCTGCATCTGGGCACTGTCCAATGTCTCAATGATGCTCTGACCAACTCCGATGCTGTCATTGCGAAGGCCGTCAGGAAACGCCACGTTTTGCACCACAAAGTGTTTGTAGCTTTCGAGAGGAGTTAAGCGGAACAGGCCGGGACAAGATCCCTCGCACATCAAGTTGGTAATAGTCATGCTGATTGATCGAGTTGTGTCTGGCTCAACACCAGACGAATAGGCTGGAGAGGCACCGATGATAGCGCTAGGCACTCCCATTTCGGACTTGATATACCTGGTATGAATGACGTTTAACGTGTCGATCTGGACATCATTTACATCGCGGACGTCCCAGCCCATCTGAATGACTGGATCATTGTGTACTTTCCACACTGTAGCATGAGCAATCTTGACATTCGAGTAGTATGTTTTGATGGCGTCGTCGTTGACATGGTAGAAGACGTCGTGGACATTGCTACCGGAGTACATCGCCGGCCCATCCGTCTGGAAGAAGAATGCCCCGACTTGCTTGTAGTCGTATATCTCGATTGAAGGAAATGCGGAGCTTCCAGGAGCCTCCCGGAAATCCATCGTGTTGAAAGGTGGTGAGCTAATGGTCGGTCCCACGCAGTGCCATTTCTGATTGCCAGTTGACGACGGATGGTACCACATGCGCAGACTGTCCTGGTCCGATTTCAACCCCTGGTAGTATGTCATGGGATTGGCTTGGTACACATAGTGTTCACCGGAGAGAATGCCGTGGCCTGTGGCGTAGAATTCATTGGCATTGGTATTGTACTCGATTGCACCTTTCACGAACGCTCCGGGGGCGAGGTAAACCCAGTATGTATTAGAGTCAAGTTTGATGTGATTTTCGCCCATCTTGGGTTTCTCTCCTTGGGCGTTCGAATTCATCCAATAAACTCCCGGGGGGAAATAAAGGACTGCAGAAGAGCCCCAGTCCCCTTGGTTGATCGGACCTGGAGTCATGACCTTCGTGTTGGAGTCGTTAATCGAAGGGATCAGCGATGCCGATAGAAAAGGACTCGCAAATATTAGCAGTGCATTTCTGGGTTCTTTACCGGCCATGATTCCCCCCGAGGTCACGTATTGAGTGCCGTCAGATAGATAGGTGTAGAGGTCGTCGTCGAACTCAACAGAGAATCGGCGTCCATTGTTGTTATAGGGTACATGAACGACAATCGATCCATCTTCGGCGCTATTCAATGTGTATGGAATAGTCGAAGGTCGAATCACGACTCCTGACGCCGGACCAAGGGCGGATCCATCCCGACGGGCGATCTTGACATCGACATCCATAGCATACTCAAATTGTGACCAAGCCATGTTGATGCCAGCGTCAACTTCTATGCTGATTCCGTCGTCGGTTCCATCAGGATAGGTGTCCTGGCTCGCAGAATCCCACGGGGAATAGATCCTTCCGCGCCCGTTCCTTGGGATCGATTCGTACACGAAGGAAGCAAAGAAATTCTCTGTCCCGGATTTGGCAACTTGGACAAGATATTGGCGTGATTGACGTACGTTCCCAGGTTGGACCACAGATGCAGTATTGATTTCGCCATTTTCATGCCACCAGGTGCACAACTTATCGTCACAGGTAGTGGTGTTGCCAGTCTCTGACCTAGGAGGTAGGACTGCACCCAGGATCGAAGGCAGAAGGATCGCGCCAATGGAAAAGATTGAGACTAATCGCGCCATGACTTAATGTATTCAAAGCGTGAGCGAAGGAGTTCCAACTGCTCTGCTTCTTGTTTCTTGAATCACATCACGAGGACTAGATAGATGTGAGAGAGGTTTATATAGCATCGACTGTAGAATAGTCTATCCATCACTTGCAACATCGGCTCTCTTCCACTTAATAAATCATGAAACTGTTAAGGTCGTCATCCCAATCTACCAAGGCAATCTAGAGGTTTCAGAACATGTATTACCACGGGTTACAACGGCATCGGCGTATGATTGCGGCTGATGTGAGGTACAAGTCCGGGGTATCCTATCGGGGTATTCCATGATCCATGATACAAGAAGAATCAGTTGTCTGGAAAGCCATCTCGAGGAACGATTTCGGAAATTAGAAATTGTAATCTGGAGAAGAGCCGTTGTATGGGGAAGATTTGTGAGGATAATTTATGGAGACAATGCCGTTGCCGCAGGAGGGAGAAGTAGAAACTTTCCAGCTACATTACTTCGGTGAATTACCAGATTCGTCTTAACTGGAGGATCTGGTGACCTGAACAACTTCTAGTTAGTGCTAGGATATTGGGCATTCCCTTGACTTTTCGGAAGCCGAAAGTTCTTCAATATCGATTCTCCGCAACTATGGCAGGGATCAACTATAGCAAGAGCGTACACGAGTCCTAACAGATCATGAGCCTCTCGCCCACTATCACTATTATATTTCATAACCATTAGGATTGATGTGCTTCTGGCAAAGGTTTGGATCAAAGTCGTGTTGAAATATATTCCTGCCTAGTTCCAGATATCAGCGTAAGAGGTGTAAATGATCAAGCGTCCGATCGACAAGCTATTAGGAGGCAAGTGGCTGAAGTGATCTACTCGGGAGGTGTGGATAGCTGTGCCATGGCCGCTAGTGCGTTCAGAACCACACATTTAGGCTAGACAAGACAGGCAACGAGGCTATCAAGCCAAAGTAGATAACAAAGCAAGGGAATGTGGCCACGATAGGTGCTCGCGGGTTCCTAGTTCGGGTACAGTATGCTCTATCGGCCCTAGCGGCCATCACATATCTCCGCCATGTGACGCTATATATGACGCCAGTGAGTATAAGGGCCTGATCGGGGAGAAATTAAACCTCAAATCCAAAGTAGCTTTTTACTGCAAAGAAGGTAATCCCTTCGCACGTGATGCAAAGGGACTTAACTGCGATCACCAATTTGGTGGCCAGCTCTACTGCTCTGGTGCGAAAACTATGCGATCTCTCGCCGAAGGGTATCCCGTCGATCAGTGTGGTAAAATATCTACGGCGTTCGCGAGTACCTCCTTATTAACACGTAGAGCACAATCAAAGCGGATGACTACTTGCAACTGACCATTCTACATCGGCAACTTTCTAGAACTGGTCAACGGCCGACACTAGTCCTACCAACAGCCGATAATACCCCACATAGCTGGGTGGCGACGACATCATCCAATTATGGCCGAAGGCCAATGAGAGACCCCATTTGGGGGGCATCTGCAAGTTTTTCATGATAGTACCATGAGAATTCGTGATGAAGGTAAGAAGCAAGGTCCTCAGAGCTCTATTGCAAGGCTACCCATTCGTGTCCTGGAGAAGTTCTGCAAGGTCCGATTAATAATGTGAAACGGAGCTTATCAGAATTATGCTGCCTGAAACACGGCATCGTATAGGAGACCGCTGTAAATATTCGAGCGAATCAGTTAGGTAACGTGCTCTTAACCGAATCAGCGAACTGATATTGATGGCAACGACACCTTGCCGAGGACTACTGTAGAGTAGCTACCATGCAGAAGAATAACCCACAGAAACGCCGATGTGCTTTACATTGCCATCTTATGTACAGAAGCTACTGCATTAACATTGCTTGAGATTTACTAGCGCCAACCACAGTAGCAGCAACACTCTTGTGCATGAAGGCCATCTCAAAAGACAGCAAGTTTAACTCTCCATCCAAAAAGGTCCTAATGGCGCATACAATCCACTGCGATTACCGATGCGTACAGTGATTCCGAATCACCTGGACCATTATGGGCACGTGCGTGTGAGGCGGTATGATGAATAGGAAGGTTGCATTCGCAATTGTCATTGGTGCATAGGCAAGCTTCTCGGTGACCGACCTAACATCTCAATCCCTCAAAAGACAGCGTTAACGTCAATGCAAACTTGTTCTGCAAAGACTAACACATATGTAGAAGCTATCGCAGCTCTCCTCTTGCCAAAGCGCAACTTTGTCCTCGTGCACAAGCGCGGATCCATCAATCTTTTTGAGTTTCCATTACATGTAAACCATGGCTGTGGAAAACATCGACATCCGTAGTCTTAAACTTCCGCGCACTGACCCTGCGTTCAAAGAGAACATCCAATTCGCCGTAGGTTCGACCTTTCGGCTCGGGGAGGCGGAAATAGGACCAGCAGACACAGAGAAAACATAGACCGGCCCAGAAGAATCCAGCTTTTCCTCTCCAATTCCATGCGGTAGGGTTTAACATGTGAGGGAAGAGGATGGCGTTGACGATACTGAAGATATTGTAGAGGTTGCGAGACAAGGCTATGGTTTTCGTGCGGAGCCGAGTGGACGAGAGTTCCGAGACCAAAGAGTAGCAGACAGGGCCGACGGTTGAATCGTAGAAGAATGTGTACACAAGTAACATAGACCCTGTAGCCCACGATGCCCCCTTGTTATGCTCACCTGCAAGAGAAATGAAGCCAACGATGAGTAGGAGTACAAAGAGGATGCAGAGACCCCCGACGTACAGCGTACGGCGGCCAAAATGCAGCATTAGAACCCAGGATAATAACGTGCCGAAGAACCCGATGGCGTATTGGCCTAAGGACATGTTGAACGCTTGAGTGCCGGGAAGTCCAGCGCTTTCATAGAAATATGTTGAGTAGCCCATCAACCCGGCACCACAGAGGTTCTGTGCTGCCCAGGTGAGACAAACAATCTCGGTGCGCCGGAGATCGATGCCCTTAAAGCAGTCCAGATACGAGGTTCCTGCGTCAATTTCCTTTTCGAGTTCATTGGTATGAACCATCATTGCTACCGTTTCGTCTGCATCGAAGTCCGTGTCGGCGCTGGAGGTCAAACGTTTGAGTGCATGGACCGCTCGGGTGGTGTGTCCTCGGCGGACCAACCACCAGGGACTCTCTGGCGCGAGAAAGACTCCGACCGCAATGGGGATAGGCCAGACCCATTGGATAGCGAAGGGGATCCTGAACGCCCACTGATCGGTTTGGCCGACAAATGCTCGGAGAACACCGGAAGCGATGATCTGGCCCATCACCCAGCATAAGTTGACGTAAGTTGTCAAGTAGCAGCGCAGCACAATCGGGCAAACCTCGGAGGCATAGGTGACTGTCAAAGTCTGGAAAACACCTAGGGGAACTCCGACCAGGAGCTCTCCGACCAGGAGCGTTGCCAGATTTTGGGCGAAAAAGAGGATGAAAATAAAGGCTACCACCAGGGTCAAAGATCCGATCATTGTCTTTCGGTAGCCGAGCTTTTCAGACACAATTCCATTAGCAAAAAGGCCGAAGATCTGCCCAACGTTCATGGCCATGGAGAGTCCAGTCTGCCAGGAAGCGGTCAAAGAGTAGGTGCCATCGGGCTGAAGGCTGCCGTACTTTTCGTTGAAAGCCGGAAAGGCATAGAAGGAGCCCATCAGGACAACGTCGTAGCCTTCCATGATGATGGCGGTTGACAGAAGGATGGACCATCCAATTGCTTTTGGGTAGAGTTTCACACCATCCCATAGAGACATGGAATGCTCCTTTGCAGTGGCTGCTTGTGCGCCGTCCATGACGAGGGCGAAGCCCGGACCTTTTTGGGAATGCTGGGAACCCGCCACAGATTCAGAATGAACTATCTCGCCCGTCTTGGCCTCCACTGAATGCTGAATCATAGTGGGCATGGCTGAGAAGCGAACTGTTGGACCAGGTCTCTGTTGATTGTGTATCGACTTTTATCGTGGATCATGTATCTGCAGAGCGTCACGGCCTCCCGGCAAGCTTTTTGTATCTTAGGAACCTGGTGATGGGGGACTAGAGTGTTGTTGACGAAGGGAGAAAGGCATGTTATATAGGCAATGCAGTGGCCATATTGGAAGAGCTTCACCATCCTAGGAATCTCCCCGATAAGTCAACTCAATTTGCAGCATACTGGCCTAGTGCTTTTTACGGTACGACATCTCCGTGACCATGTCCACTCCATGGGGAAGTAAGACTCTGGAGCGTGAAAGACGGAGGCACGCGATTTCTACGTTCTTTGCCAAGATTGGCCTTTCGTATTTCTTGGCATGTATCTTCACCCGAAGAGGTGGAGAGCTGCCTAGCGCGCCCGGTAAACTTGTGATTGTCGGCCAATTACCGTAAACGACATGGTCTCATATGAGGCGGGTCTACTCGGCCGGAGATTGTAGCACATGTAACTCGTGGCCGATGGGTACTGAAGGACCAGGACCAGAGCACAGCCTACGATGTAGATCCGGTCTTTAAGCTCAAGTTTGTTGTATGCAGCTACAGTGAGCAAAGCTCGGGTACCGTTGAGAAGCGGTTCTGAGCAAGCAGCACGGGATGTTGTATCAGCGGACCCGAAGCCTTGCCCCCGGTGGAATTGCTTCAACTCCATGAGTACCGTGCCTACACAGAGTTCTCTGATGCGGCATGCAGACACAACAAAACTTGGGGCGACCTAATCATGTCTAAATTTCTGCTCAATCTCATTTCTATGTCTCGTATAGCATAAGCTACCTTCACAGATGGTGCTGAATTTGATTTTCGCAAGTCACCACTGCCTCGAATGGTCTGAGAATAACCTGATAGTCTTCTCGGATTCCTCGGTTCTCATAGTTTGACAAAATTACCCTGCCACTGTCCCATTTCCCAGCAACTCCTGGGGGGATGTTCCACACTTGCTGATGACCCGAGAAGTTCATAATCACGGTCGCCACAGCGCTAGCCGAGATTCTCTTATAGCACATTACACAATCGTGATCATGTTCTACCATTTCGAATCGACCATACACAAAAATGTCGCGAAACTGGCTTCGAAGTTTCAGGACCCGTCTCCAGAAATTGAATACGCTCTCAGCATCATGAATTTGTTGCTCTACATTGCATTCAGAATAGTCATCATTGACCCGCATCCAAGGTACAGCAGTACTGAACCCTCCATGCTCTTGCGAGGTCCACTATGAGGCAAAGGTTAGCATTGATAATGCTGCAATAATCGGACTTGCGCTCCTGAACACCTACCTGAACCGGTGACCGAGCATGGTCTCGTGCCTTTAGCCGGACTTCGTCTAAAAATTGGTTCAGAGCTGCTTCGTCATTCGAGAGATGCTTAACCGCACTGTGGGAGTTGTCAGTGCTTGCTCGAACCCACATTTCATCGGAGTACACAAACAGTCGATGGAAGTTCTGTGTTTCCACGTCCTTGTACTCCTCTATAGCCCAAGTCTTCGGCAGGTTCCTCATGCCCAGTTCTTGCCCTTGGTAAATGAACAATGTTCCTGCCTGTAGGGCAATGAAAGTCGCCAGCATCTTGGCAGCAGTATTCCGATGCTCGGGCCGATTAGGCGTGAACCTTGACACCGAGCGACTTTGGTCATGATTCTCCAAAAACAAGGCGTTCCAGCCGTCATTCTCATACATAAGGGTTTGCCATTTCTCCACGATACTTCTTAATGTATCCAATGTCCAGGACTTATGCGAAAACTTTCCGCCCGCGCCAACATCCATGTCGACACTATAACAGGGGTTAGTTATGAAATCATCCTGATGATCAAGCGGACGTGTTGACTGGAAGAGTTTGGGGAGGTTAGAAGGACTGACATGTCAAATTGGAATATCATGTTCAACTCCTTCCGATCTGTAGCGACCGCCTGGAGGACATGGTCCTCTTGCTTGACAAAAGGCATCTCACCAACTGCGAAAGCATCATATCGGTCAAGAATCCGGCGCAATCCTCGTAAATGCTCGTGAAGGCGAGGCCCATGTGCGTAGTGCATATATGCTGGCTGGAACTCTTGTCCTTGGCACGTTACTGGGGCATCTGGAAGCCCGGGAGTTTTGCTGATGAGATTGATAACGTCCATGCGAAAGCCGTCCACGCCTTTCTCCAGCCAGAACTTCATGATATTGTGAACTTCCTCTACCACTGCTGGATTCTCCCAGTTGAGATCCGGCTGTTCCCGGGTGAAAAGGTGCAGGTAGTACTCGCCCGTGGTCTCATCGAATGTCCAAGCACTCCCTGAAGCCGGGTTCGGTGAGTGGCCTTCTTAGTATGCGAATTGACTTACCTCCGAAAATTGATGCCCAGTTATTTGGTGGATAGCGCATACCAAATTCATCAATGACCGGCTTCCTCCAGATATACCAGTCTCGCTTGCTGTTTGTCAAGTCCGACTTGGACTCTAGAAACCAAGAATGCTGTCGGCTGTCTTAGTTCCAGAATAGCAAATGTATAGACCGTTGAGCGACGGACCTGATCAGAAGTATGATTTACCACGAGATCCATGACCATCTTCATCTCACGCAGATGGAGACTTGAGATAAGCTCTTCGATATCTTCCATGGTGCCATATGGTGCGTAAATGGCTTGATAATCAGATATGTCGTATCCCATATCTTTTTGAGGAGACTCATAGACTGTTCAACTTGATTAGTTCGAGGCTCTCTCGAAGTTGAAGGTAGTAAGCGATTTGCGAACGAGAATTGCTGTGATGGGCCAATTTCGTACCAGGACAAAGCCAGACTGCGTCCACCCCGAGCGACTTCAAATAGTCGACTTTCTGCAAGATTCCCCCTATGTCTCCTATTCCGTCTCCATTGCTATCGTAGAAAGACGCCGGGTATATCTGATATACCGAGGCTTCTTTCCACCAGCTTCGGCTAGGGCTTTTAACCATGCCAGAGTCTGCGAGCTGATGCGACAGGATATTGTTGCTCATTGTGCCAGATGAACTTGATGTCAAAAACTAATGTCTGGACACAGAACTTCTCACAACTTCAAACGAGGAGACAATAGGTTGGATATGAAGGGACGATTTGGCGAATGACCAACCTCTCGAGCTAGGTGCTGCTGGTGCGGGGCTCGCCAGGAGAAGGTCCCCGCTCGTCGGCCATTTACCTGATACGGCGTAGTTAAAGCGGTGCTAGTGTCACACCACCCGGTCGGCTTTCTTTCGACCTCACTTACATATATACCGACATGGTCCGACGCCCATCGGGTAGGTAAAACCAAAATAGTCAATCACCGCTACACAGTCTGGATTGAGAGCGAGGCTCTGACGACCCCCCACCTTCGGCGCCCAATAACACACAAGCAAGCAAAGAGCGGCGGCGGCGCAATGTCCTCGCTGATCTTGCGATCGGTCGGCGTGACAAATGAGCTGACCTCGCTCCCAAAGCGAGCTTGCGACCGATGTCGAGGAAGAAAGCAACGCTGTGACGGTCTTCAACCATGCGTGAATTGCTCGAAGTGTGGAGCCGTCTGTTGTTACAGATCACGGCCGCAACGCAGAGGCCGCAAGCACGCTGGTAAATCCAATCCCTCTCTTGTCATAAACAGTCACTCTCCTCAGGGACAAAACATCTTACACGAGGAACTACATCGGCACGAAGATGCAGATGAACCAATGGTGAATTCGGTCCAGACTACCGTTACTGGACCGAGAAGGTATGTACCCGTCGCGGCAGAGCGTAGCATCAACGATGTGTCGGCCTCATATCTAAGCACGCTGCGGTGCGTTGATGTTCCAGCCTATGTCGACCATGAAACGCGTCTCGAACCGGACGAAGACCCGATGGCTCTAGCTGAGAACATCAATCTGTTGCCCTGTTCGGCACCAGGTAGCGGCGACAAAGAATTGCCGGACAAGCGACCAGAACAGTCTCCCTTGGCCCGTATCGGGTTATTGACGGCGCCTCTGAGCCGTTCGGACTTCCTGCCTTACTTGCAGCTATTCTTTGATCGCCTGTACCCGATCTTCCCTGTGCTGGATAGGCCCACCTTCCTGAAATCCTTCCTCGTCCCGGAGACCGCTCAATCGCCAATGCCACCCCCCGAGTACTCTTTACTGACGGCACTCTCCGCAGCTGTCATTGCGCAGTTGAACTTGTCTGATTCAGTCACACCGCTTGTCATTTCAGAGAATCTCGGTTCAGATCCTTCCGACCCCTTTGAAAGAAATCAAAAGGATACTGTAGGATCTGCCGACTTTTTCGTATCTGAATGTGTCCAGAGCCGCAAAAGATGGCCTTTCGTGGAAACAGCGGACGATCGCACTATCCTGACCTCGTTTTTCTTATTTGCATACTACGGCAACAAAAACCAGCCCCGGTCGGCGTGGTATTATCTCCGAGAGGCTATCGGTTTTGCTCTCTCCCTAGGGCTTGATGACGTTGCATCATACGATGGGCTGAGTCTAGTTGAAGCACAGCTGCGGAAGCGGCTATATTGGCTGCTGTTCATCACAGAGAGGTATGTAATGGCGTAGTGGTCCTCACTCATGAGAATCTATCTAACACGATCACATACAGAGCTTACGCTCTCCAGCACCGTAGCAGCGTCGTGCTGCAACCCTCTATTGGTTTGCCTGGTATATTCGACTCGGATAGTCCACGTTTGATGTATGGATTCGTTACGTTGGCGAAAGTGTTCAAGAGTGTGGACAACAACTTCGTCGCGTTGTGGAAAGGTGACTCCTCTTCAACCATCACACAACTGCCCGAGGATATTGGCTTGTACCCTGTCGAGGTTCCTGAGCTGGATGAGACTCAGCACATGGACATTATGGTCACTCGACAGTGGCTTCGTGTCCTTTCGTGGCAGATACAACATCGACACTATCAAGGACCCAACAAAACGATATCCCAGGGATTCTCCGAAAACCCATGTTGTCGAAAGGATCACCTTCACTCGCATTACCCTTTCACCGTAGCTAAGGGTATGTTAGCGATTGTTTTGGGGGCTAAACAAGAACTGCTTGAATCGCACGGAATAGGTATAGTAAGTGTCCTTTCGTCCAACTGGCAGTTTTCCACCACTTGGGAACCACCTACTAAGTGGCCACAACCTTCGCATATACGGGCACAGGCTTGCTGACAGCCTCGCTGTGATAGGAGCAAAAGATTTTCGACGTAGCTGGCTGTCTTTCGGACGTACTTGCCTCGTACATTAATCGCGAGTCTGTTCAGTTCTCAGACGGGCACAATATGCTCCATGGTTTCATGCTTCTTCTTGCAAATTTCAGACATCGGGAATCCCCCTACTTGCAACCGCTACTGAGCAGGGCAGCAACCATATTATCCGCAGGCTTGTTGGTTCCCACTCAGCTCGCAGTTACCCCCGGAGAGCAGAATCGGCATGACGGAGCCTGAATTTGGTATCTTGCCGCAAATGCCTGCGCCGCGACCTCCGACTAATGAACTGTCGCTGAAGAGAGCAAACCTGGAGGATCATCCTTCGTTGGCCTATGGAGCAAGATTCAATGTGCTAGGGCCGACGTAGCCGCCCTAACACTATTCCAGTCTAAAATGACAGTCGTTCCACATATAAATTAAGTCTTAGCGTTATTAGCGTGACTTTCATTCCATGACTTTCATTTCACTAACAAAATATTAGCCACTTATTACAAACCGGCCTGTATGCAGGCCGCATATAAAGCTATGACGACAGCCAATCACTCAGAAGGCAGGTTATCTAAGGATCGGGCCATAGGACAAGGCCGCGATATAGGCAGTTACGTGGGGACCAGATAGTCTCGCTTAGTAAGGATTAGTAGGGATCGATGCGCTTAAAACTAAGTATCACTAAGTATCACTAAATAATATTAAGTATATAAAGATATATATATATAGTTATTATATAGATTTACTTTACCTAAATATTTTTAATTAAAGATAAAGATTTCCTAGCCCTAATGCCAGCGGCCTCCTATAGAGCATCTCGACAAGGCTACGCGAGGCCACCAATGGGGCGGCGCATCCCCGGCGCGGCGGCTCCACCTCCAGCAGTGCACCTAGGCAGTGCACCTTGCGATGTCGCGCGCGCCCCCGGCGGCTAATGATAACGATAATCACACCGTCGTGGTCGCCCGCCCGCGGGCTCTCGAACAGTGTCAATTATATCGCGATTGCCCCGCGCGTGGTGGCGCGACAAATTTAAGATGTTACACTCTTAATTAGGTTATATATATACGCGACTTAGCCCTATCCGCGAGGCCGGCGGCCTCCTATAGGGCACCTCGACGAGGCTGCGCGAGGCCACCAATAGGGCGGCGCGTCCCCGGCGCGGCGGCTCCACCTCCGGCAGTGCACCTAGGCAGTGCATCTTTCGACGTCGCGCGCGCCCCCGGCGGCCGACGGCGACGACGACCATACCGCTGCAATCGCCCGCGCGCGGGCTCTCAAACGATGTCAATTATACGGCGGCCGCCTCGCGCGTCGTGGCGCGGCGAATTTGAGGTGTCGCGCCCTCAATCAGATCACGTATATACGCGACCTGGCTCTTATATGATTATCACGTGATTAAAAACCACCTTAATTCTTAAACCTTCTCTCTTTTTAATTTCCTATAACTAAGCGCCTTAATAAGACCATATAAAGTTATTAATTTATATACGAGATATTTAATATAATAGCTTTTACCTTTAACGATATATCTCGATAATATCTCTATCTATATTATATGGCACTTTTGGCCTAAACATTATACTAATTCTTAGATATTTTTTCATTTTTATAGACCGTTTGGGCTAAAAGGTGTCTAGCCAAACGGCGCTAGTAAAGACCTTAGCGCCGTTTAGCCCAAACGGCCTTTTCACGTTTGGCCCAACCGTACTCCTTAGCGCCGTTTAGCCCAAACGGCCTTTTCACGTTTGGCCCAACCGTACTCCTTAGCGCCATTTGGCCCAAACGGCCTTTTCACGTTTAGCCCAACCATACTCTTTAGCGCCGTTTGGCCCAAACGGCCTTTTCACGTTTAGCCCAGCTATACTCCTTAGCGCTGTTTGGCCCAAACGGCCTTTTCACGTTTGGCCCAACCGTACTCCTTAGCGCCGTTTGGCCCAAACGTACTTTTCGATATCGTTTGGCTCAAATGGACTTTTTACGTTTGGCCTAGCTATACTTCTTAGCGCTGTTTAGCCTAAACATACTTTTCACGTTTAGCTTAACTATATAGGCTATAGCCAAATTCCCTTGGCTCTAAGATATATTATAACCCTTCTTCAAATTTTTCATCACCATACCCACTACTAATTCTATCGTTTAGTGATATTATCGCCTAGGCGAGCATGGCTTAACCATTTAATCTCGATACCTTGACAACCTGTCTTTAATCACTATCGTATATCTGTTAAATTAGCGTATAATCACGTTTATGATAACAATATAAACACTAGACTAGTACGTCCTCATTTAGACTTTAGCCACTATTATCCACACTTTTGAATAGATAGCCATTACTATCTAGATTCCTTTTAGAGTGATTACGAATGAGTGGATTATAGCCAAGAATAGATTCTTTAAAGATAATCTAATTAGTAGGATACACTTACCTAATTATATAGCTCCTAACTCTTTTGCTAATATCTCTTTTAAGGCAACTTCATCCGAGTTAAATGGACTTATAGTGACGACAATATTATAGAGATTCCTAATTTATATCGCAACTATTATATATAGATCTAAATTCATTATATTGGATCTAATAGTCAACTAAATAAGTTTCTAAATTTTATTGCTAAGTATCAATTAAATAGAGAGTTCACGAAGAATATAACATTGCGATCGATCTTTAGTCGTCTATAGAGATTTAGGGACTAGGCTAGCTTCTAAGCACATCTAGTTATTCTTTAAAGTTCGAGTATACTTAATAAATAGAACTTTATAGTTAAATAATTAGATGTATCAATATCTTAATTTATAGTTAATAGTTCATAAAGCATTAAATATAATATTATCATTATATAAAAAGCTCTAACTACTCTATATATAGCCTTACTCTTTCTTTTTAGTCATAATTAGCTTAGATATACTTGTTCGGCCGTAATTCTAGATATCATTATTATCTATAGATTGAATCCAACGGATCTATCTCTCCCTATCTATTTTTAATATATCTATTCCATAGACACTATACCCCCCCTTATCCCCTTAATTATATCTATTAAAGAGGCAAGATACTCCGCTCTAATGCTATAGATCGCATCCATTCCAAGAACACTTTACTAAGATTATACTCTTTTAACGGCGAAAGATTAAATACCTAATATATCGCTTCTTTAGTATTAGTACACATTATTAATATTTAGAATTAATTTTTCATTAGACCCCTAAAATATATTTCTAAACCATCTTAATAAGATGCTATATCTATACTACTATCTACCAAATTCGCACTGTCCTATTCTTAGTGCCTAATAACGCTATAAATATCTCTTTAACTTTATCATTATTATCACTATACTATATATTCTCCCTTAGACCATACCTATCCTCTAGCTTTCTTGCCAATCTTACCTTATTTATCGCTCCCAATACAATCACCTATAAATCATTATCTCTCGAGCATAAATCCTTAAACACCTATGCCTCTATCGGATAGTTATAGCCTTTAAGCGGTAATAGGCATTTACTATATATCCAAAAATATTTAAATTTATCTCTCTGCTAGGATATTAGAAAGCGTCTTTTCTTTTCCAAATTCCCCCTAATGTCGTCTATTGTCCTGTTTATCTAGCGAGGATAGCCTAGCTATATATATAGCTCATATCTATCTGCCATTGCCACCTAGCATCTTAGGCATTAAATCCGTCTACTATCTAGTATAGCGAGCAAACTCTTAATATCCTTTAGCACGCCCGTTTTCTTGGGTATCAAGATTAAAACAATCAGTGTGGTATTTATGCACTGCCTAGCTAGAGACTCTTCCACGCAAGTCGAGAATAACTTCCTAGGAATTATCACCTTAACTATATCGCTTATGCTATCAATTAAAATTAGATAACTATCGCTCCCTAAAGACGTTTTACTTATAGTTGCGATTCATTGACTAAAGCTTAAGCCTATTTATAAGATCGTTCTTATCTATTCTTCTAAGATACCCTAATATAACGTTTATAACTTTAATATTAAACGATTTAAACTCGGTGACTTAAATAGTGTTAGTAGCATTCTATATTATAGCGTTAGTCTCTCTATACTTAAACTAATTATAGTTAAACCTCGCTAACTGTTAGATGATCGCATTAATACCTAAATCAATAGTAAAGCGGATATAGTTTAATGTCTTTCGCAATTGTTATATAGCTTATCATCATTCTCGCACGCCAACTAAGGGCTATTATTAAGATATATTATTAATATCTATTGATAATAGAATATCGTTGTAAGATAGCGATAGTATATCTATACTCTATTATTATCTATCTTCTTTAGCTATTAAATCTCTTCTTTATAATCTTGGATAATAAGGAAGTAGCATATTTCTCTATCCCCCTTATCTCGCACAATATAATCTATCTATTATGCGAAAAGACTTAAGGTCTAGACCACCCTAAATATATATACTCGATAAACCTTTATATTTAAACCTAGCGCCAAGATACTTATATATACCAATATTAATCTATCTCCCCGTAGAAATAAGTTTAGATCCTCCTTATCTTTCGGTATATTTGCTATCTTTGAGTTATAGAACGGCCACCCACACTTGCCTACCAGTTGGGTCCCATCAGCGTATAATTTCATGTAAATCAAGATCTTATCGCTTAAATCATCAATTTCGTCAAGAATCTCATCTAGTTCAATCTCGATACGAGTATTAACAACGTATCAGGCCATCCCGAGCACATTCGCTGACTTTTATATCGTTACCACCTGCTTCTTATCGATATTCGCTATCTTAAATAAACACTACTAACTTTCTCGCGATAGTGTCGCCAATAGAAATAGCCGTGATATACCCACTATATTAAGACTTAACGCTTCCCACTAGAGGCGAAAGTCATTTATACTCTTATCTACCACTATATACGCCTCATTAAAAATAAGCCATATAATCTTACCTTATTCCGCGAGCGATATATACCACAAGTAAAAGTTGGTCTTGCTTAACTGGATCGACTTCGATATCACTAAAACCACACTCACCGTTTAAATAGCCATCTAAAGTATAAGATCCTACGCGCAGATCCCACGTGCTCGTAACCTCTCGCCCAGGCTTGCCCGAAGATCTCGATAAGGTATCACGACCACCATGGTCTATCCTCCTTAACTTATCTTTGCCGATATCTCGATCAATATAGTTTTGCCATCTCCCGTGGATAGTTATATCACCAAGTCTTAATCTCGTATTCTATAGATCATTGTCAACATAGCTTATCTCTACTTCTTCGACTTAAATGCAAAGCCTTTTCTATATATTGCTATTAACGCGGCCTATAGTCGCTTCTTTAATAAATTCTCCACCTCGCATATCGCTTAGGTTATTGTCTTCTTAGGTGGCAGGTCGGATTCGTTACATATCATCTCGCTCGCCCCGATTAATTCTCTTGGCCTTTTCTGATCGGTTCTAGATATCTCTTACACTCGTGATGACTCTATTTTTAATACTTTAAAGGTGATAGATCTTATTGGGTTCACTATCTTCTCTATTCGTATCACTAGGCTTTATAGATTCTTAACCACCTGATTTATTAGGTTTCTTATCTTTACTTTCGTTCTTATACTATATTCTAATATTAGAGAATCTTTAATATTAAAGAAGTTATGCTATAATCTAGATATCTTTATAAAGGCCTATAAGGTTTTATCATTAATTCCTTAAATTATCTTTAATATTAGCGCATAATAATAGGCTTTAGTTTCTTTAATATAATCTATTTAAAGGGTTAAGTTTATATATACTGCTCGCTCCTTATCTTCTATATCGAGTTTTTTCTTCGCAATAGCCACGGCGACCTAATAGTATACTTAAATGCTTAGTTTCACCTCTAAGTGCTTCTTATTACTATTCTTTAACGCTTTACTTATTTACTTAGCATTTTATAAATACTTATAACTATAAAAGAGAAAATTACTAAAATATAGATTATCAATTAAATTATCTTCTTTATTATCTAGTAAAGCGTATAGAAAGCGATAGAAGAGTAATATCTCGCTTATATACACGATCACTAGTCTTTTAATCCGTCGCGAAAAGAAACGGCTGATAACTTAGGGAGTATATATCTAAGCTTTTACCTTATTATACTTTACTAGCTAGAGTAATTAATTATATTATATATAGAGAGATCACATTATCTATTGACTATTGCACCAAAGAGTCACACCTAGTTTAGTGGCGCGTGGCGATAATCCTCTCGCCAAAATAAATAGAATACATAATTTCTCGATTAGAGTTCGTATATATTTTTCGAAGTTTAGTTAAAGTATTATCTACTCTATATATGGTTTTATCTACACTTAATAGCAATAAAGAATCTTATTATTTCTATACTACTTAATCATTCTCTCTTAATCTCTATCTAATCGCGTCAAATTTAACTCCACCAATAAGGCACCATTATCTTAAAATAAAAGATTATTTAATAGATCTTTTAGATCGAATTATGCGAGCTCGACTATTTTAATTTCTAAAAGATCTCTAGTTAGCATAATTTTCGCCTCGCTAATTATCGCTTTTAGCCATATCTATAGTCTTGCCATTTTAATCCTTTAATCTTTAAATAAAATAGAGGCTTTATCCTTAGGCTAAATAATGCTTGATTAGCTATAAAACAATCTCTTAATCTCTATAGTATAGCTTCGTTGACTTTATAATTTATTAAATACTTAAGGATATTCATTGTATAGATAAGCGACGCAATAGGCCCAAAGAATCTTAGTGATAGTGTTTTCTTTCGATAGCTTTAGGGTCGAGATTGGTGGCGTGCCATTCTCTTCATTATAGCGTTAATATACTACATCTATTCGCGTACCATTTCGCTTGAATGCTATGCGAAGCGTAATAAGTCGATAGATATAGATAACCTTGCTTAAAGCCTTGCTTTTATTGCGCGCATTACGCTAGATATTCTTCTTAGCATTAAATCTTAATACGCTAAGAAAATATAGTAAATAACTAATACGCTTACTCTATTTAATGATTTACTTTAATATTATATATAAAATCTTTATAATCTGCTTCAATATAAGCTAAAAGTTCTTATTATCTATATTAAGGTTAAGTTATATAAGTTTATATCTATACTCATTATCTTCTAATCTATGCTCTATATATAGAATCAATTTTTCAACCTTCTTAATCAAATTTTGATCTAGCTTAAAGTTCTAATCGCGTTATTTACCTTCTCGCGCCACCACCATTAGTGTTAAAAAGACTATAAATTGTTTTTATATTTCGATATAGGCCTTAAGGGAGTCTGGTTTAAGCTTCTTTATTAGTATATAGTTAATATTTGATTCTACCGAATATAAAATTCGTTATAGCAATATCTCGTTACCTCTATAATAAAATATATCCTCTAGCTATCGATATACTATTATAACCACTTTAATTATCTTATCCTTAATCTTCTAGAGCCATAGTCTTATGGTCAATATTTCCGCCTTGACGAGAGATAGTAGCTTAGCTATATTCACTCTAAGAAAGGTGGTTGGATTCCCTATTCGTTAGCCCCACAATGTCTCGCGCTCAATACTTAATGGCTATACCATTGTTATCTTCCTTTGATATTTATTCTCTATATCTATTAGATACTTCTTTGTCGCATTTAACTATAGTTTGGCCTCTAGATTATCCGCGTTAGCGACGAGTTCGCTCGCCGCCGGAGGCTTCACCCGGAAATAGTCGGTTTTCTCTCTTTAGAGTCGAGATACACTAACGGCAAATAGCCTATCATAACTTTCGGGATACTTGATACACTTATGATCGTTAATGGTTCCCTTGGTCGTTGCAACATACCCACAGCCTTCGTTCAAGCACGCGAAACCCGCAATAACCTAAAGATAAGGATAAAAGCCCAAACCTTTAGCCTTAATCTCTCTGTCTTTATCTCCGGCGACTAAGTACCTTTGATCTAAAAACTCTTTATATAGATTATTCTTTATCTTTGATATCTTAGGGTTAGGGTTAGGGTTAGGGTTAGGGTTAGGGTTAGGGTTAGGGTTAGAGCAATACGTAACTGAACGAAGTACAA